>CP144695.1:24141298-25543298 GCA_036885675.1 Vigna mungo
AAGACTTGTATTTTTTTATTGATCTAAATTGTCTTTGTAATATGTTATAGTTGTTATTAAAGTAACTTAAATTTAGTTTAATACACAACAAAATAGCATTACTAAGTATTTTGAAGACAAAACTATTTTCTTTTTCAAAACTACATGTACATAATCTATTATCATATTGATTATCACTTAAGATAATCTATTATCATTTCACTATAGTTGATTATTGACGAAAACTCTTTGTGAAAGATTTTGAAAAACCTAATGTGGGTAAAACGTGAACTTTCATCAAATGAGATCTTGAGTGATTGATTGTTGTTGTTGCTAAGAGAAGTTATTATTTGTGTGATTCAAATGAGTTGTTCATCCCTTGTGGATTCAAAGGAGGTGTTTTTCATCTCATGTGACTTCCAAAGAGCTATTTTGTTCCTAAATCTCTTACTATGTATGTAATCTCAGTTTATTTGAGTGATTATTTAAGTCTTCTTTTAAGAGTGATTAATAATTGGATGTATAATCTTTTGATATGATCTAATACTTAGTGAAATTTTCTTTTTTCCTACTCTTTTTAATTATTTGTTGGTTATACTAATAGAATCAATTTTATTGCTAAGTCAGATCTTTAAAAGAGAAAAAAAATTAAAGGTCCAATATTTATTAAGAAATTCATATTTCATCTTGGTTTTGTTCAAACGCGATTATTTTAGTGCATCATTCTAACTGTGTTGATTAAATTATGTATTGATTTTAATGGATGAATATTTTTTGTTTGAGTTGGATTAGTTTGTGTAGTATTTCATATAAAAGTTTAATGGATTTGTGGATGTAAAAGTTTTGGTTAAGTTGTAAATTGGTATGTCTGAAATAGTACTGAGTTTAATGGATCAAAATTGGTATGTAAATGTGTTTATTGAATCATGAGATGGTATAATTGAGTGATTGGCATTTTCTAAAAATGTAGATTTGGCTTTCTGCATTATGCAGACTCTTTGGACAATAATCAAGATAAACCTACTCTAACTTTTCTTTTCTCCACAGTCATGAAATCTAAAAAATAATTTTCAAATTTTAGTTTATATTGATTAAATACTTCTATTTTTCTTATCAATTAAAATATATAAAATTATTTATTAGTTAAATTGTAGGATATCTTATAATTTGTTTCTTAAATATTAGCCTGCTATTAAGAGGGTGTAAGATTTAGACAGAGAAGCAATTTATGTGACATCCCAAAATATCATATACACATATAATATAATAGGATTCGGCTATTATAATATGTAAAAACAGTTGAGAGATAGAGATAGCGGTATTTAAATATGTATACAGTAATCCAAATATAGAGGGAATTAAAAAGAAATCAAACTTGAGTACAAGTTTCCAAAGTTCTCCAAAATGCAAGGCCAACTAAACTTTAAAGAGACCTATAGAGTGTTTTCCAAAATATACAGATCAAAATAAATAAATGCTAAGAGTCTTCCCAAATAAGATCATCTAAACTAGGAGCTAATAGAAATCCTAAGCACTAGCGGTTGAGTCTTCTTCAATCTTCAACGCTTGCTCCAATGGTACATCATCACCTACTGCTCACATCCAAAGGATTGGATGATCATCGCAAGGAGGAAGGCAAACACATACAACCATATAATGCAAGGGTGAGCTAGGTCTCAATCAAACATACAATTCATTTCAAATCAAATATAGTATTTCCAAGAATATCCATACACACATAAACATGTAAGTCATCATAAACATAAGCATTTATTTCATAAACTCATTTAAAACAAGCATCCTATCATGTTAAGACTCCTAGACTCATTCGGACTTTGAATGTATGTAGAGCTGGGGCGGATTGTGTACTCGTGGTGGCCTCTACTGCTTTACAAAGCCATTGCGGAGGGGTTTCACCCGACCACACACAAGGCTAGTTCGTTACCGCGGAATAGACCTCCAGTGATAGCGCCTACCCTAGGACCTCCCACTACTCCCACCACACCGTCAATCCTCTTTAAGTGAGAATGAAAGACCGTTGGAGTGTTAGGGATAACCCCCCATATGGAAGCCTCTCACATTCATTCAACACACTAACTGATCTCACCGAGAGATCTTAATTTCATATTCAATCCGACCACTTTAAATCACATGATATTCCTCTTGAATCAATAATGTACCTCATAAACCACTTTGATTCATCAAACATAAAATTTCATAGTCATTCAAGTGCATTCTTACTATATTGTCTCATACCAAACCCATACACCATCATACAACATCAACCATGTCATAAAAACAACTCATACATTACATACTTTCACAAAACCATCACTTATTAACACAAATTTCTTTATGACTTTTAATTATGAATACTTAAGTAATTCAAACAGCTTGGAGACCCTCACCAATGGCTCCGAAAGGGTCACAAACCCCCAAAACGACCTAAAGAACGTCTAAAACGGACCTCCGAAACCCCACAAACTATCAAAAACAAACACAACAGCAGAAAATGGCGCTTAGCCCCCTTTAGGGGCGCCCGGGCGCCACAATGAAGGTGAAACAGCGCGTTGAAGGGCGCCCAGCCCCCTTTTGGGGCGCCCAGGTGTGGCATATGCAGATTTTTCTGCATAATTGAGCAACTCTAACCCCCTTTTACCAATTCTAATCATTTTGGTGAACTTCTAAGACCCATAACTCAACTTTTATGCTTAAATTAAACTTACCTAAACGATTCTAATCCTTTCTAACATTATTATAAAGTGTTCATGCATTGATTTAAGTTGTACAACTTCAATGTTATCAACCTAGAGGCCTAAAACTGAATTTACCACTTATAATGTGTTTTTAGCAAATTTAGCACTTCAAACAAGTCTCAAATGACTCAATCAAGTTGTCCCCACTGTCCACTTACACCCTAGACTTCAATTACTTAAAAACACCCTCCCACTTCCTCTAAACTCACTCAAAACACTAGTTTTTCCTCAACCTAATGGCTCAACTTCACTTCTACCATTTAGAACCTCATATTAACCAATTTTATAGTTCTAACAAGTTATAATTAACTTGCCTAAGCTGCCTCAACAGTTCAAAAGTGTCCTAGACCTCTACCTCTCAAATTCACTACTTTCCTTCCCTTCAAATAACTCCAATTTCACCAACATAGAGACCAAAAACTGAATTTACCATTTAGAATGAGTTCCCAACCATTTTAGCTCTTCTAACAAGTCTCAAATGACTTATCTAAACTATACCAACAACCCTCTTGCACCTTAGACTACAATAGCTCTAAATCACCCTCTCACTTCTTTAAGCTCACGCAAAAGCACCAAATTCATTCAAAGAATTGCCTACTAATTAATATAACACATTTCACCTCATCAACAAGTCCAATTTTAGCAGAACATCATACTCAATAACAGTTCACAGTCAGGAAATCATCAGCACATAGTTCATCATTCAAGAGGCCAACATGCATCAACTAATTTCTAACAAAATCAATGGCACAACAATATTTCATAATACATACATATATACATATATTAAGCTACAAAACAGCTAAAACTCTATCTCCCCTTACCTCTAGTGTGGACAACCAAGTTCAAGAAGGAACCCTAAACCACTCGCTTGCACTTCTACAATGTTAGAATCACCTATAAATCATCAATTGATGATGGAAAATGAATTTTAGAACCAAATAGAAAGTAGATAATGGAAGAAAACGAAATGGGCTGCATGCAACAAGGAATTGCATGCTTACAACCCTAGGGCAAACGAGAAAAAGGGGGTTTTCTTACCGGTTGGAGGAAACATAGATTCAATTGGTAGAAACGCTCCTCTTGAAGTCTTGAATGTCTAGGTAGCTTCAATTCGAGAAACCAACGGTTAGATTTTGAGTTGGAATGGATGGAAAGTGGAGCAATGAAGGAAATAAGAAGAGGAGTTGTGCTTTGGTGAACTAACGTGAAAGAGGAATGGCTTGAAACTTTTCAAGGTAAGTTTTACTAAAGTCTTATTCTTTTTGCTATTAAAAATTGGTCCAATGATTCGTTGCCATGTGTGCTCCACTGAAGTGATATTTTACGTGGCATTACAATTTATAAATAATAAATGATTATAAATAATTGAATAAATAAAATAGAAATGTGTTAAATGAGGTTATTTTTTAACTTTTAATAATTTTGAACCAAATATCAACATATACTTGACACAAAATTCATGAAACTATATAAGCTAAGAGTCAGAGCCGGAGAAAAATTAAAAATTTGTAAGACTCGTAATATTGAAATAAACAATTCATATCTGTTATATATACTCTTAATCAATCATTATAATCCATAAACAAAATCAATGTGTATACTCACTCATAAAGATTTGAATATTAATGTCTAATCATGTTATGTATAATTGATTAATTAACTTCCATCTTGATTATTAATGACCTCGCAAAAATCTTCTCATTAACAGTAGAAAATAGTAATTCAACTCTTCATAGTCTTGCTGTAAAAAAAGTCTGAAAACTTATTATAACTATAAAATCTCGATTCTAGAAAGAACAGAAAACATAGAACTAATGAAATACGATGCCAAGATTACATACATACATACATAGTGTTTTTGCATTTTCTACGATTGGTCATTGGAGAACAAACAAAAAGAATAAGGGATAAAAAAGTAAAACAAAAATCCTCTTCATTCGAATGTGAAATTCTCAACAAAGCATCTGTTCTAAGTTCTAACCAGGCATGGCTTCTTATGTCTAAGTCTCATGTGCCCTCCAAATTATTGGAGTAAAACGATTGTTTTTTTAAAAAAATGGTCTTGAAAAATGAAGATCTAATGAACATTAAATAACTACCAGATCAGAATGCCTACATTAATGAACAGAAGAAGGGTATGTTTTAATGGAGAAAATTTTGCTTTATAATTTATGTGGCCAATCTAATCATGTCCTCCACGGTGGTGATGGTAAGTGATGTGACTATGCTATGAAGAACATTTTCGGAGTACGAATCATGGGTGTGGAACCTTCCGAGCATAAGCCAATACCATGACAAAATCCTTTGCTGATGAACCAATAGTTGCTGGAATTCTCTGTGACGTCGATGCTGTATCCAACCACAACTCAACCAAATTATATAGACGCAATGTAGGGAGCACTGATTGTCCCATACATTTAATCTCAACCTGCAAAATCAATTACCTCAAGAGTGAAGTGACATAAAAACAGACATTTTTTTAAGAAAACAACAATCATGTAAAGAGTAGTTTAATTCAAATTCCATGGTGATTGTTAGGTACAGTAAAAGTTGCGACAGATGGGAATTATTGCTTATATTAATGGAATAATGCAAGTGTGATGAGCTTCAGGACAATCAAACTGTTTATGTTTTGGTATAGCAGACAACAATCAGAACAAGACAATAAAATCTTTCAGGTTCCTGTTGATGCCTTTTTTGATGTTACCTCTGTTTCACTAGTCAAGTCCAGTTTCTTCATTAGGTATTTTTGGATGAATGAGACTGGTACGCTACCATCCCTGTAGCAAACAGAAAAGACATTATATCGTTTTCTAGTTCAGATGGATTTCCACATTTTAAGAAGCTTTAGCAGCAGCATAAATAGAGTGGACATAGTTTTTCAAGCATATTTTTGTCATGTATCAAAAAGCTAGCTGAAACCATTTAAACTAGACACAGAAAACCCATAGAGATGGTACAAATGCATTACACAATCAATATACCCCATTCTTATTAAAAAGTCTGAACTTTGATTTACCCTTTATATGCTCTCTCGTGTTCATAACCAATACAGCTGATATATAATGAAAAAAATTGCAATTTTCTTCCTTGACTAAGTTTTTGTAAATGTAATATGACTACAAGGATACTTTATTCTTAAGGGGGGTGGAAAAGAGGAGTAATATCTTCTTTTTTTAAGTTTGTACTGGGCAGAGTTTATATGAAATCTAAAGTTCAGATAGATACAAATACACGTTCTTCAAATTCCCTGCTGCAAGAAGCTAAAATGAATTTTCTGAAAATCAAAACATTAGAAAAAAAGACAGAAAGCATATGCTAATTGCTAGATTTATTGATGGGAAGAAAAAAGTATCTAAATATGGCTGGATTTCTTGAAAGCATACAGATTGTTAAAAAAATTTATTCACATTCTTGATAGGTCCCTGTAGAACTTCAGTTTTTCAATTTTATTTTTCCCAAACCATCCTAAAATAGCTTACATTTTTCCTTGATCTGCACAAATTCTGACAAACGAATTAATCATATTATTATGTTACCCACCACAGCAAAAAAGAAAGCAAGAGATGTACACAGAACATCTCCAATGAAATTGCTTGAGTTTTTTATCAATAAAAACAATATTTTAGCATGGATCTCACAAATAGGGGTTCTCAAAAACAATATTTTATATAAAACAACTCTTTTCAATTTTAAGAAAACCATGTTTGAATAACCGAGATTAAGATATTATTTTTGTATATAAGAAATTCATGCAAGCCATTCCCAGCGAAGATGATCAAAGTAAATATAAACAGAAGAGTTGTTGATTCCAACTCCCAAACCCTAATGAATTTTGGATTTTGGCCTCCAGACTAACCCTTAATTGGTAGAGTAGAAGAAGAAGGACTGATAGGGAGAGAAATAATATTGTACATTAGGTGGAAGGAGAAAAGAAAAGAAAAATATAGTTTTAAAAAATAGCAGGACCTACCTTACTATTTCTTATCTATTGTTATTCACCTCTTTATCTCTCTTCTTATATCCAATCAAATAACACAACTTTCTAAAGCCTTTTTCTCTTTTATTTATACTATACTAAACAACTAAACATTGAACTCTACATCTTATATATTTATCTTTTCTCAATTTAAGCTGATAAAAAAAAAAAAAAAGTCTTCTCCATTTTCACTCCCTGTAAAAACCCTGGTGAGGACAATTTCGAACGGGTGAGAACTTGAAGATATGTATGTATCCGAGTGATGTAAATTGCTAAAGGGTAAAATCCTCCGGTTGTGGAAGACTTCAGAATCACAAGAATATTTGTGTTTTGAGCAATAACAATTTATTTTACAATCAATAAAATTAGAAGTTAAACAAGTACCCTTTAGATTTTTTTAGCATTTATAGATTATTATATAACTTAATGAGATGTTAAAAATATTAGAGTAAATTAAGTAGACAATTCCAGAAGTTTGTTCAGATTGCACATAACCTCCCTCTTTTTGTAACATTTACAATAACTTCCTCCACAGAAAGATGCACAGTTATGTTTTTCAAACAATTAAGGAGCGTTGGTATAATGTGTTTCAAATAATTTATGATAAGGGTACAAAAAGGAGAGAAATTAGGCCAAAATTTAAGAAAACTAGTATCCATGTAATTTATTCTTCTTGATAAGATTTGATGGAATGCGAGGGCATTGCTATCATCAAGAAGCAATATTGTGCTGTCATTAAGTATAATTTAAAATGTTGCTCAAAACTCATTACACGAAGAAAGGCTTACTGAGATAAACATTCATGAAAATTTCTATAGAGATTCACATATATAGTAGTGAGTAACGTAAGTTATACATTGCTCCAAGCATGACATTCCTCTTATAAAAGAACGCAATAAATCAAAAACTAAAGTACTAAATAGTGAGAATAAAGGTACATGGAGTCCATAAGAACTTACTTGATTCTCACATAACTTGCAGGAATTTGTGGCAACGGTGCATCTCCTCCCCTGAAACATTAGTGTGAAATTAGTACTTAAAAAATAACCAAAAAAAAGGATATGAAGGAGATATATAATATCCTTAGGATTTGATATTATAAGTTATTTAGTTTCAAAGATTTATATCTCACTGGTTTTCTGAAGCTACCAAGGAGAACCAGATTGGACCAGTCCTAGAGAGTCTATTACTGCTGGCAGAATCAAGCACAGCTTGGGGTGATATGCTTGATTCTCCAGAAGCAGGCTCCTTCTTCTTGCGCATTCTGCGCAATTTATTGGGTTTTGCTGTATCTGAAGAGGCAGGATAAGGGCTAATCTTTTCATCCTCAACTTTTGCCTTGCGTTTATTTTCCTTATTTTTAGTTTTCTGCATCTGAGAGTCACTCTCACTTACTTGAGTGGTTTCTAATTTAGCATCAGACCCTTGCACATGAGACTTGAAAGATTTACTCCTACTTGCCACCTCTACTAAACAATTCAAAGGCTTCCAAAGATCCAATTTTGCATCCCATGGTTCGCCACCATTCTCTGATCCTTTATTGGGTGCAGATTGACTACCCTCACAAGGGGACATACTCTGCACCAGGAAAAAAAAATTGAAGCATAAGAATGTTAGTAAGCTAATGGTCCTACAATCCAGGAAATCAAACGAACCAGGATCAAGAACTTAAAACACTGAGACAGAACAATACATAGCAAGTTCAAAGATAAGAACCAGATTGTTTCTCCTACTACCTGTCCGGAATTCTGACCAAACTTATTTGAATTTTCTGGTGAGCTTGAACTCTCAAGATGATCTTCCAGTAATTCTTCCTCTTTTTTAATGGACTTTTCAAAGGAAAAACTAGTGGACCGCAGACCACTAGCCTTTCTTGAAGGTTTTGTTCTTCTTCCTGTCATTGTTGCCTGTGTAGATACCCTTGGAGTGTTCACCACCAAAGACGAAAGAGATCTCTCCTTTCTCCTAGCTGGTAATGGTATTGAGGTCACAATTTCAGGTGCCTTCACCTTTCTTCCCTTCAAGGGGAAAACTTTGGCCCTCACATCTTGCAAACTGTGGTCTGGCCTGGAAATCAGAAACCAAAGTCGGTAACTTGGCACGCAACAATTCAAAAGAGAATATCAACATCATCAGCTATGTGGTTTTGTTTGATTGTAGTTTTCAAAAAAATGCTTGAAGTGTGTTTCATTATATGAAATGGTGGTGTAGGTAATTCACTAAAAAAAAAACACTCTTCCTGATCTACTTCTTTTCAGATAGTTCAGATTACTCTCCTGTTTCTCCTAACCTAGAAAATTCATCAATCCAATTATTATAAACCCAAATTGTTTATTCGTCATCATCCTCCTTATGTCCCACATTAATTTTGGGTAATACCACAATTAAGGCAAGCACTGCAAGCAAGAACACCATCACTTGCAATAGAATCAAATGATATCATTTTGAAGACAAAGGAAATTATTAATAAATCTACATTTTAAAATTTCTCAATCAAAACAGATGCTAAATCCCCTCCTTGTTGATATCAATTATCTCAGTCCTTTTATCAAGTAACTGCATAACGACCATCCTTCTCCGTTTCATCTTACTCTGTTTCCGACTGGAAGTCCAAATGAAAAATTATTAAATGCAATCAGCAGACCAAGAAAAACATAATTGTTACAGATTACATTTTACTGTTACCATAATTTTGTATTTCTCAAGCCTTAAACACTTTACATTTATGATAATCTATATTATTAACCATATGCAATGTCTGTCAGGAAAACTATTCAAAATAAAGTAATTACCTACAAGCATTACCATATGTATATCATCGACTAAATTATAGAAATATGTCAAATTTGAGGGCATTTAATTATTTCCCTGTATACTATATCCATGTATTAATCTAACAAATTTGTCAGGCAGGTGGTGGATCCTTCTTATGTCAATTTTCATAAAGTAAAAGATCGATGCAACATTCTCTTGACAGCACAATAAAAGCATGAATATTTATCATTCTTGCACGCTGATGCAACAGCATAATACCACCTAAGAAGAAGATAGGATAACGGTATGGTCTATGACAGCTATTTGTTTCTTTGGTCCCAGGCAGGATCTTTCAACAGATTTTGAAAGACGAACAGTATTCAACAGCTTTATAGCAGATGTCTCGACCCATCAACAAGATTATTCATTTTCAAAAGAAAGGTTTCCTCTTGTAAAGGCGTATCTCCATTTTAGCAGGCTTGTAAGTTGTAGCACTAATTAGGGTGTGGGTTGCATAAGGATAAACTCTTACTACACAGCATACCACAACACCCTCCATGCATATTCAACAACTTAAAGTATAGCAGAGAGGCATTTCGTTTTCTTTTTTTCTTTTTTAAAGAAAGAAGTACAAGAGTATACAAGGGTGACTTGGAATTCAATTAAAGGCAGGAACTAACCTCAGTTTCTCGAGTGGAACACAACCCAAATCAATGCCACATATTGGACAACTTTCCAATTCTTCATCCGTAATTTTATCATAAATGCACTTCCTGCAAACTGAATATAACCCACAGAAAAAGTAAAAAAAAAAAAAATCTACTATTAGTTTAGTTGCCACACACAACAGGCTCTGCTCAGAGCTTGTACTGGTGAAGCAAAAAAAGTGCATGCAAAGATATCAAATTAGACCAAACAGCACATAACAAGCACCAATGGAAAATTATTCAGAAAATGCAAGAACCAACCCCATAAAAATATTCAAGCTTCCAGGACAGTTAGTATAACTTTGCATGCAGTGAGATCAGGATTGAATCTTCGCATGAGAAAGGAAGCAGTTTTACTAAAAAAAAACAGTGGGGATTGTAGTAAAAAGTTCAAACACTTTTCCACCAAGGACATTAATGGAACAGCATAAAAATACTTAGCCAATAAAAAGCACACTGCTTCTGACGAACATTCACGTCCTCAACAGGTATAGTTAGAGAGAGAACCCAAAAGAAAAGAAAATTAGAAAAAATAAAAATAAAAAATAAAACTTTTGTTGGACACGTCAAATTACGAAATACCCATATCTCCCTCCGGTTACGCAAAGTCCAGATGCTCCCGCATCGGGGCAAAGAGTGAAGGAGGAAGCGAATGCAGAGAAATCGAAGAAAAAATTGACACAGATTGGAAGAGAAGAAGGCTCACACGTGTGAAGACATTCGGATATGGTTGTGGCTTCCCTGAACAACTTGTTGCAGAGTGGGCAAGTCATGCATGTTACAATCGTGTTCCTCCGCACCTTCACCACCTGATTCGCCATGCTCCTTAATTTTCTTGCACGCTCGCACGAACTACTCTCACACGCTCACACCCTGCATGCTATCACCACGCCTGCACCTCCCAAATTTACGTCCATTCTATGGCAATCACTCTCTGCATTAAGAAGAAGAAGACGCAGTGTGGAAAAGGGTGGGACGGAGAACAAAGAAGCTCAAGGGAATGGATGGAGGTGTAGGCAACGGTGGGTATTGCAGCAGCAACGATCGGTGAGGAAGGAGTAAAACCGGTGCGAAAATGAAATGGGTCGGTGAGATTCGAAAGGATTTGACGTGGGTTATGCTGGATTTGACAGAGGGAGTTTGTGTTGCTTTGTGGGTGATCTGAATCGAGAGGACCTATTGTTCCAGCATGAACCGAAACCGAGTGTTTATGTGTTTATGGTTGTGTTCTCTGTGTTTGTTCTCTCTTTTTCTATGTGGTTTTTTTTTTGGGGTGAATTTTAATTTATTAAAAAATATGGACAATTCAAACAAAATATTATAAGGACATATGTTCCACACTTCAACCAACGACAGCTAGACGAAAAAATAAAGGACAGCTAGAGAAGTTGGGGTGTGCGATAATGTGCGCCGGGGTTAAGGTGCGCATCCTTGGGCGGCGTGTAATGGGGAGGGTTCACCATATAAATAAGCTCTGCAAAATTAACTTCCAGTTTCAATCTCTTATCTCTTTGAAATCTAAAATACTACTAATGGAGTGTAGTGTGTTTTGAGTGTTCAATGCGTTGAATCTTTGTTCTAAGGGAAGTCCTTTTTGGGTAATTTTTAGGTGCATGTAGGAAGACTTTCTGATATCAATGTTTTGTTACATTTTACGGAAAGATTTATTTAAAATAAAAAACACTTTATCTAAAATGGATTAATATAATTTAATATTAAATTGATAAAAAGTTAGACAAATTTTTTAATTCTTTATTATTATTATTATTAAAGGCTCTAACTCACTTGATTAAGCAAATTGCATGAATGGTTGTAAAACTATTTGTTTGTAATCAATTTTTATAGATAAATAAAATATTGACAAACTTCAATTATTAAATAAAATATCAGATGGAGCCTAAAATTCCACTGAATAATAATCAGAAGTGAAACCCAATCAAGTTAGAAAAAATCTATTTAAGTAGCTGTGAATGATAATTTTCATTTAAGATTTTAAAGAAAGAAACCTTTTATTTTCACAAAAAGGATAGAATAAAAATGAAATTTTCTATTACTTTGTATCATCTTTGAAATATTATTTGACGCAGAGCCTAATATTATATCATTATAATTTTTACCTTAAATATTTTAATAAAATTTCTTCTTTACTGTTTGAAGCATCCGTGTATTATCGTTGTTGTGTAGCAACTTCACGTAAAAATGTTAAATACGTGCCGGAATGTCATTTGCTTCGCATTGAAGGTTTGTTAGTTAGCTATTTCTAATTTAGAAAATAAAATAAAATAATAAAATTAGGTTGGCACACACCAAACCAAACTCCAAAGTTAAAAAGCTCCTTCAATTGGTTTGTCGAAAAATGGAACATGTGATCTTCGTTTTTATCTTATTTGCAAAAGGGTCCTCACCACTCTACCCCTGGCCCATGCGCAATTCAGTAATTGAAACCCGTGCAATGTGAAACAAATAAAAAATAAAAATAAAAAACCATGCATCTCGAGGTCAATCCACGTCAGATTAAGTAAAAGTCTTGGGAATTTGAAACACGGATTTGTATATATTAGTAACAGTTACCACCGACAAACACAACTTTTTTTTGTGCTAACCTTAATTTTCTAAAGTTCAGACATCACGTCCACACCCTGACCATGCTTCATTGTTTGCTAATATAACATGATTACCTGGAAGAATTGTTACCAATAATTACTCCTGTCTTGATTATTTTCTCCAACTTTTTCATACCACCATTTATTATGGAAAAAATAGACCAATGTATAATCATTGGACCCAAACCAAAGTGGTGGAGGAGAACGCCCCGAGATCACAAATTGTCATAAATTCATAATAATTCTATGATTGCAGTAATTGATACCTGCATGCGCATAATCGATGGTGCCGTAAGAAGATGGAACTGGAGCAGAACTGATTTGACCAAATACCATACATTAAAAACAAAATTAATGTCCTTTTTATTTTCACTTGTACATGTGAGGGACTTTGACTGTTAAAATGAAGGGATTTCTCTTTTAAAAAATTAATCTGTTCATTTTAGAAACAGATATATAATACGAACAGAGAGATAAACATATATTAAAAAAATATATAGTATTGTTTTGAGGCAATGTGTGAAAATTGACCACTTTTGACTGAACCTGATGTCTCCCTAGCGACATCTTTAGGCTTTACATCTTTTCAAGACCCAACAAGGCCTTTGCGTCGGGCATAAGATACTATGGATAAAAACAAGGATGCACAAACCATTCCAGCAAAGATCACCACCTAAAATTGTAAAATTTGAATTGGAAAAAGAATCAGGAAAACCTGTTATAACAAACACCTTCCTTTGTGTGACAAAGGTTGCTTTTGAAAAACCTTTCTCTTATAGTTGCAAGTGATGTGCATACCCATTTAAACACATGTTCGTGGCCTGGTGATTTCCATGTGTATGGAATGTTCATGCCAAATATTGCAGCCACCAATGAATATAAGGACATACACACAGTCCCGGCACTGATGAAGAGCTCCAGCTGTCCCAAACAAGGATAGAAAATAATAGTAGTATTTAAAGGTTTCAATCATGGCTTTGGTAGCAAATGTTTCTAAAAATGTTAGTGAGAATTATATGCACATAAATACTTAACCTCATAAGGTGAAAATAATGGCCTTGAAAAGCTTATACCTGAATCAGCTGGTTTCGGTGATTATCAAGCTGCGTGCATCCATGTGTGACATGTTGCAAAGAGTTGTTATGCTATAAATGGGGTGCTAGATTTCACTTCAAAAATTAAAAATTTCCCCCCTCCAGTAAGAGCTTAAAATATAGGAAGTACTTGTGCCTAAAGTTTACCTGTATGTTGATGTAATCTTCTGTGTCATCGATGTATTCTCGCAACTGAAATGAAGGGAAGTATATATCAAAATAGAAAAGTTTATCAGCTATAAGCAGTGCAGATCAGAAATGAAGTAGGGAAGATTAGAAGAAAATGCAGTTCATACTGTGGCCAATTTATTTAATGTGCCGTCAATTTGCATGAAATTGGCCTGCAAACCAAAGCACAGCATTATTCAGTTCAATGGTATTCATATAAGTAAACCATCTGTGTGCTGTGGCAACATTAAAGATGAAGAGTTCTTATAACCTCAAGTAACATTTCAAGCTCCTCAACATCATCCTCCCTTTGAACTGTTGTTCCACTTGCTCTGCTTGATTTGTGTATTCTTGAACCTGTATTTGGAGAACCATAAAGCCACTTGGGAGCATCAGAGCTACTTGTTGGAGATGATGAAACCGTCGACTTTCTTGATAAGTAAAGATCAGCCATGTCGTCGTCATCATCAAGTAGGTTTTCTAGTTCATCTCTAATCTACAAGAAAGCTAGTAAAGTAAAGGCAAACTGAAATATACTGGTTGTAATATGAAAAGGAGAGGGAAAATCAGTGACAGGGAAGGTAGCTACCTATATAAAGCCCAGATACTTCTTATCTTACTGATACTATATGATACAGACATATACATATATAGATATATATACTACACACACCCACACGTTCGGGGTTGAGACAATTATTTTAAAATAATTTTGGATAAGATACATTCGGATAGTGGAAAAAATTTGTAAAATATTTTATGTATATAGAGAAAATACGTCGAATTCCTCCTTAATTTATAATTATGATAATCACAAAAATATTTCTGATCATAACAATGTATTTTTTGTCTGTATCTCAACTAGTTTTGGCTAACTACATCAATAAAAGCACATCGGTTGAATTTAAAATAATTATTGACCACAATAGCTAACAATTCAGAAACACCACTACTAAACTATTGTGTAATGCTAATTGTATCATTTCCATCTCCTCGGTAACCATCATCCAAAGAAAACAGCTTCTAAGTTCATTTATCAAGTCTGCTAAAGTTCAACATCATCATGAAGTTGATCGTACTCTAATAATAGCCCGTAACCTTGTTTCTCCTTTTTTTTATACAGTTAGACCTTTCTTTCATCTTTCCTAAAACTAAGTAAAGAAAGACTAGATTTCATATAATCTAAATATTTGTCCCTTTAGGATCTTTTTGTTTCTGTTCAAAGAATGCATAAAGAAGTACGCATTACAATATTTCCTTTCACAACATGAAGAACATAGCTAAGAAAAACTCAATTTTAGTTTTGGAGTATGCGGGCTTCATACAACAGCATTGCCACGTTCTTATTTTAGAAGTACAATTCAAAAGTAAAGAACACTTATAAAAAAGGAAAACAGGAATTCAGTTGTGAGGGGAAAAGGAATAAAACTGTGTTAAAATATCTATCTGTTATTTGAACGTACCTTTTGAACACGACTTGTCAGCCTCGTCATTGCACATTTCAATTTTCTCACTCTATCCAAATTGCGACTGCTAATCTGGACACAAGTGTCATGCAATCAGAGAGGTGTGGAAAGGAAAGAGGAGGATCTAAGTGTCAAAAATTTGTCACAACTCACAACTGATAATGAAAAATCAAACTTCCAATAACAAACTGCATGTTTATGCACCAGATTTGCATATGGATATGGAGGCTATCTGAAGTTTTAAATCAGAAATTTCCATTAGTATTAGGTTTTAGTCCTTAGGGATACTGTGCTGTCTTTCTGATAATAGTTCTATATCTCATTCTTACTCCAAAACCATTGTGCTAGCTTAAAAGGTGGAGACTAATTTAAAAAATCAAAAGGAAACTGATATCACAAATTATAAACAAAATTGTTTCTTAGCCTAGCTTTTAAGTTGACATATGTGGCTGACAAATTGTCAGTGACAATACAATGATGTGAAGATATGTTTAATCTATATGTTCTTGTACCAAGGTGAAAAATCTATGAAAAACATACAAAATTCTTATGCAAAGACTTTTTACCTTAGAGGTAAGTTCGTCCAAAGCTGGATAAGCAGCAGTCTCTAACTCTCTCGTTCGTGCGTCAAGGAAACTACAAATTGCCTCAAATAAAACTTCCAAAGCCCGTATCTCAAATGGAAATTCTACGAGCCATGGTCAATTTTCCATTATCGCAACAGAAGGAAAACTAAAGAGCCCGAAACAGAATAACACTAACACTGCTTAATTCTAGCAAAAAATGAAATCAAAATGTTTCACAAAGCACACCATTTTCGTCTCCACCTTCACCATCTTGAGCACACGTCTCTTCTTCTCCCCGGCCTTCCCCAGAAGCACTTACTTTGGATAACCGTCGTCGAAGCTCTTCAACAATTGGCACAACGTCATCATCCGTTGGGTCTCTCAGCAACACCTGCATCACCAAGAACAAACAACACAACCTCACAAATATCAGTGATGGATTGCTAGTTCATAATTTGAATTTTGTAGAAGTTTATGAGTAGGAAGCATACCTCATCTGCAGTGATGATAGCTTTAATGTGCTGCAGAAAAGAAATGAATGGATGAGTTGGTGAAAGAAAGATTAGAGAGCTGAAGAAAGAAGTGATGGAAGAGAAGTGTTTGCCTCTAGATTGAGAACAATGACTTTGTCTCTGCCTAAAATGGTGGAGGGATAGGATAAGAGAGGATCGAGAATCCGAAGATCCCTGGCGTGAATTTTAACGAGGCGCATGATAGCATGCTTGTCTGCATCGAGCACAGTGGGTTTGCCATGGTGGTCGAGCAGAACCCAACTTCTGGAAACAGCAGTTTTCTTCTTTTGTGAAGAGGGTTGAAGTTGGAGCATAGAGGCAGAAAGAGCCATTTGGTGGAAATGAGGAAGAGGATGAGAGAGTCAGGGAGCAATGAAAGATATCTTGCATGAGTTGATTTGGTGACAGGTAGTGTGTGGGGTTCTTTCTCAGTGGCAGAAAAGGAGAAGTTAAAAAAGTACCACAATTACCATTCCTTTAAACTTATAAGAATCGATAATGATTCTTACATAACATTTTTTTTTTTAGTTTTTATCATCATTTACGTGTTTCTAATTGTATTTATAATAATTATTATTGATTATGAAATAATTTTAGATCCAAAGTTCACTTCAAGTAGTATGGAACATCAGACAACTTCCATGCTTCTCTCTGGAGAACTTCTCAAAGTTCTGTATCATGGGCTATTATATGCATATTTACTATATTAGAATAATATGATAGTAAAATATAAAGATAAGAGTAGTAGTTATATGATTTCTTTTAAGTGAAAAGTTATGCAGCTATTTATTTATGGACTATTAAAATCAATTTAATTTGATATATGTGTAAACTGTAATTAAAAACACTAAATTTTGTCTCTTTTGTATAATGGTGTAAATGATACTGTATTTTGGTTCTTAAATTATTATTTAAAAGAAATGGAATGTATAAAATAGAATTACCATCAACCATACTTTCAAAAGAAACATATTAATTTTATCATACTTAATAGATTTATTTCAAAATATGATTGCAATTTTAATCACCAAAACTCTACTTAAACTTTTTTTTTTTACGGAAGTTAAACAACATCGTTAGATCCATTACAGTATGGATGCATGACCTAAATAAAAATAATTAATTTAAAATTTATGTATCAAACTTATATATTTTAGTACATATTTAATGATTTGTAGTACATATTTTAGTAATTTAATTATCCTATTATTTATTTATTTATTAATTTTTCTTTTAAATTTTAAAATTTCAAATAATTTTTTCAAAACATATTTAACTCATAAATTTCACTTTATATTATTTATAATATTAAGGATAATTTTGTTATCTTTATTCTTTATCTATTAAAATATTTTTTAATCTATTACATCAAATTTTTCATAAATTTTTATTAATTTTATTTTTAAATTAATTTTGTAATTATCTTTAAATTTCTGAAAAAAAAACTAATTTTATTCGCAAATTCAGTGAAATTCATTCCATAACTTTTTTAAGTTTACCGAACACAATAAAGTGAACTTTAGAATTTATTTCACTTTCAATTAAAAAAAAAAAGCTATATATATAAAATATCCTGAACCATGGCTAAATGTATTGGAGTGGAAGGCCTCTTGTAGTGATTGTAGTTGAATTGAAAAAGGAAGGTTTAATGATAATAAATGTTAGACGTAGAAAATTAAAATTTATGATCGGAAAACAATAATATAATATTATAAAACAAAACAAAAATTTTACTGCTAAAACAATCATAAGAATCTCTTGCATGAGTGACAAGAGGTGGTCCAATTATTGGTGGGGTAAAAAGGTGTCCAGGTCCAAGATTTTTCTAATTAACAAAAATGGTATTTTAATTTATAAAATATTTCTGAGAAAAAAAAAAATTATGCCGTTAAGATCATTGAAAAGAAGAAAGGAGATAGATTGTAAAAATTAGGTGATTTAAATTTGAAATTATAGAAAATATTGGGAACCAGAATTATTAAAAGAGGAAACACGTGAAATTGGGATGTACGATACGTGTCAATGGTGTCTGTGGTGAGATTGATGGTGGAAAACGACCTCTGTTATAGTTTCAAATATTTCTTCATATTCTTCTGAAGCACCCATTTGATTGTCATTTTCCTGTTTATTTAACTTTCTAGCCACAATCTTTTCTGTTCCAAAATTTCACCACTTCTGGAAGCTCAACTACAACTCAAGTTATGAAATAACCCTTCATCTTAGTTTTATTTACCTTTTATTAGTTTTACGTTTTAAATTTTACAAAACTAAAAGGAAATGGACAAGACAAATATATGATAATTTTATTTAATTTAGACAGTAGAATTGTATTGTGTATTGAGTTCTGAGTTCTTCCAGTTTTGAAATATTATACTCATCATTTAATAATGTAAATAAACTTTATTTAACAAATATTTTTGTGTTTCATTAATGTAAAAAATGTTATAATTCAACTTATTAAAAAACATTTTTAGTATAAACTAGTTACTGTTAAAATTAATTAAAGTAATTACTATTAGATTTAAACATGTACATATGTCCTGAGTGATTTCTTTTTAATTT
The DNA here is from genome assembly GCA_036885675.1 of Vigna mungo. Taxonomy (NCBI): domain Eukaryota; kingdom Viridiplantae; phylum Streptophyta; class Magnoliopsida; order Fabales; family Fabaceae; genus Vigna; species Vigna mungo. The sequence continues at coordinate 24,160,448 of CP144695.1, forward strand.
TGGTCTCTTGTAAAAAATATTTTCATTGTAGTAAAATTTAAAGTTTAATTTGGGTCACAAGATAAAAAAAACATATATATATATATATATATATATATATATATATATATATATATATATATATGGATTTGGTAACTTATGTATGGATGTTTTTTAGTTGGTATATTTTAATAATGTATATCGAGTTTTAGTAGACAAAAATATTTTAATATATCATATATTTTAAGTTTAAATGTGAAAAATATTTTAATAATTTTCATTCTCAATCATTTCTCTTTTATCTCTCTTATTTTAATATTTTCTCTCTCATCCTTGTGCTGTTTGAAAAAAATTAGAAAAACTTGTTTAATCCTAATCAATTTTCCTCATTTATCTAATTTGTTTCTCTCTCATTTCCATATTTTTCTTCACCCACACACAACAATTTGCGAAACCACAATTTGTTGTTTTGTTCATTTGTTTTCTAGTTTAATAACAAAATAATTGATGATATTGATGTTGATTTTTGATTAAAGAACTATGTTATATATTTTCCCTTCTAATTATAACTGGGAGAATAGATTCATTCCTATAGGGAAATAAGTTAAATATATAGTATTTGAATCACTTCCATGAATCGTTGAGTTGATTTTGTGATGTCAACTGCATGGAAGATACAATAGGAGAATTGATTTTCCTCTTTTGTTTGAATGATCCAATTGATTCTATGTTGTCGTGGAGAATATATTTTCTCCTACATTTTGCTGCAAAAATCGATTCTCGTTTTTCATAGGTGGTGGTCAACTACGTGATGACGTCACCACAAACGTGGGGTGCAAGAAGAAAACCACGGAGTTCAAGAAGAAGGCCCCACAAATTAATGAGACTCAGTTTATAATGGGCCAGGATAGTTACAAAAATTCTGACATCAAACTTTAGCTGGAATTAACCTTCTGAGGTATTAACAGAAGTAGTTTTCCTACTAACGTTATCAATTTAATAATTTATAGATTTTCTTGGAACGTAAAAGTAGTTATTTATAAATTTCAAATGTATAATATAATTATAGTTTAGTATTTCTATTATACACACAATTCTTTTGTAATTTTCTGACATTGGTTAAGCTAGTACGAATTAAAAGAAAATTCAAAAAATAAATGCATTGTTCTGAACAACTTTTGTTTTTTTGTCAACGTTTCCACAATTAATTGTTGAAAATGAAGTGATGTGTTTCCTCACTGCGCATAAAAGCCACAATGATGTCAACCACTAATATTTGTCTTAAAGTTGACTAATTATTTTTGTGAAGTTGCTAAGTAATTTTAATTTTGATTGGTATTTCATTAACAGTGTTAAATACTCTATTTCCATCATAAAATTGCTCTAAGTTGTTTATTTAAAAAGATTGTTTTGGTTAAGTTGTCGGTGTAAGACATCCTGCACATGGGAAATTGAATGCATTTTGTTTAAAGAGTTGTCGTTGGAAGCCAGGTTTCAGGCTCCCATTGGCTTTGAAGATAATAAGATTAAGGACAACTCCATGGATCTACTCTTTAACCATTAATTAGTGCAAAATCTAACAGCCAATTATAACCTGCCACAACACAATTGGAGAGTCTCGTTTTTGTCACATAATACACTTTATGAGAGTGTTTGGTCCCACAAAACTTTTCTATACATCCATTTAAGAACTTGTTTTGGTTATTGATATCACAAATATGACTAATGTTGTTATTTTCCATAAAAAAATCATTTCAAAATAACAAAAGTTGTCACCTTTTTTAAATTAGTTTGGGAACAACAAGAATAGTCCAAATATAATAAAACATTTCTAAAATTTCTTATACATTTATAAACACTTCTTTTACCTTCTTAACACTTTAAAGAGAAAACCATTCATACACTTTTTTTTTTTTAAATGTAATGATTAAGGGAGTGTAGTTTATCAATAAAATACATACTTCACATAAAAATTAATATTTAATCTATTTCAAAATCTATTATCGCACTTCGATTCGATGTCTTGTTTTAAGAGTAATTTATTATAATTGTTTAAGAAAATTCAATGTAAAAAATATTTTAATTTCTCTAATTTACTCTATTTACGTAATTAATAAATTATTATATTTTTTCAATAATGGATTTCACTTAAATATAAAGATGTGGAATGGGTCATACATATCAACTCTTTAGTTCATAAGTAAAAGTGAAAAATAGATTGAGTATTTAATCCATTTGTATCCTTCAATCTATCTACATAACCCATAGTCTGTACGAGATAATTAACAATGATGTAGAATGAGTCTACCTACATAAACCGCAAAATAACACTTATCACATTTTTAAGTAAAACAAAACTTTTATTTTATTTATTTTGTTATTTTTTTATTACCTACTTAAATCTTTTAGCATGTTCTCTTGTCAGCATTTAGAATTGATTAATTACTATAGTTTTTTTTAGTGTAGATAATAATTTAGTTTTATGTTTTCTTGCTCGTAAAAAGTTTAATTTTGACATATTTATTTGATGTGGATCTTAATCTTATTTTTACTTTGCTTATTTCAATTGTATTGTCAGTGGTAGTTCCTTTTAGTCAAATCAATAAGTTTTACTTCAGGTTTTTATCCCTCCTTCTTAAAACCCATTGATGGAGGGGATCTCAATGCGTGAAGGGGAGAGTGGTCGAGTGGTCAAAAGCAACAAACTTTAAATTTGTTGAAGTTTTTCTATATAGATTCGAATCTTACCTCTCTCACTTGCTTATTGTAGACTTCTTTATAAAGAAAGGGGAAAAAAATGAATCCTATTGCTTAGCTTGAGTAAAGTCCTTTAGTATTAGTAATAATTGGATCTTTTCTAAAGTTTGAAGATGTTGTACACATAGATGCATAAGATTAATATTGGTATAGGGATAACGTCAACAATTCTTGTGCAACACGAGATAATCTAACCCATGTTTTGCACACCAACCTATATTGTCATCCATAACTCCAGTTCTTAGCATAAAAAAATTATGATTATATTACAATATTATCTCAAGTATGAGTCATTTTTTATCCACATAAATCATCATCTAATCAATTCATACTCATGCAATACATCCATATCTTAATAGATAAATTAAATATACAACACATCGTCATTCATTGTTATCTCAAAATGATATATTAAATACTTAAATGCAAACTTTTAGAAATAAAAAAATGTCATTTGAGTGAGACACCTTCTAAAAGAAAAATAATTTACAGCTCTCATATGTGGATTGATACTTGGAGGAGAGAGTTTTGATTCAATCTTTTACTTCAATATTCAAATAAATGTTTAAACACTTGAATTCTACTAAAAGAAAAATGATCAATTTAATTTCTTCCTCGTTCAAAATATCAACCATGTTTTGAGTAAAGAATCACGTTATATACTAGAAACAAAATAAACACTTGGATCATAATACTCTAACACAATATAAAATGTTACTATTTATCGAATAGTTCTAGCTACAATCTCAATATTTTAAAAATTCAATTAGTTTTATTACCAATTGAATTAAGACAATTTTTTATTTCACCTTACAAAGCATTATTTTATCAATGCAAAAGATTTATGTCTCAATTTATTTACCATTGGACATGTAAAATTGTATAAATGGTTTCCAAAAAAGTAAAACATCAAAATATTATATAAATCTTAGATAATCATTAATATAAACATATACATTAATCAATTTCCTCAATACCATCACATGTATAATTCATTATCAACCATACTATTACATCTAAATATTTTTCTTATCAATATAACTTTTATATATAAAATTCAGCCTTTTTATTAAATTTAAAATTTTTAATTATCCTTTTAATCCAACATAATATGTAATAAAATACTTCGTAATATTATTTAATAAAAATTTAACGGCCAGTTTGATATTTAAAAATTACTTAGCGTAATTTTTATAACTCGTTACGTAATTAATTTCACTTTAATCTCAGTTTGGTAAAAATGAAAAAAATAAACAAAGGCAGTATAAATTCATTACTATCGTTTTATTGTTGGTTACAAGACAATTTAGTATAGTAAATTTGGGAGACCTCCTACAAGTTTAGTGTGTTTTTTAATGTGAGATTAATTCCATTTATAATCAAAAACTTTAATTAGGTCGGTTAGATATTACTGTGATGAAATTTAAGGATAAAAACAAAATTGACATAATTTCAAGCAATGTTGGAAAAGATAATCTTATTATATTAACATAAAAAAATTATAATAAAAATAATTAAATAAATATTTTAATACTTAATCAAATTTAGTATAAATAAAATAATAATTTTAAATTATAAATAATTAAATTTTATGATTTAAAATCACTTTACCTTTAAACGTGGAATATAGATCTAATGTTTGAACTCTCAAAATTACCGATGAACTGTTTGAGAGAAAAAGAAAGTTAATGGCAAGTTGGTAAGTGATAAGAGCATTGATGAAGGAATAATGAGTTGGAGCAGTAAATTTTGATAGTTGCGTTACCTTTCCTCCTGGGAGGCAGCTGGATGCGGCTCTATTCTTGCAATTCTAATTAATGCGTCGGCTCAAAACCTAATTCAACAACAACACCACATTCTCACCCTCACTTACTATCATCATCTTCTTTTTCTTACATTAAGTTTCCTAAAAACATGCTGAAATATGTGTGGGCTAATAATTTATAATATATAACACTACAATACAATCAAGTTCATTAAATATTGAAATTTAAAATATTAATTAATATAAATAATAATAACTTTAATCTTATAACAAAGTAGTTGGCATTTCAAGTTTATTCCTATTCTGGAGTTTGTAATAAATCAGTTATAACTTTTTTGTTAAAACTTGACTATAAATCAAGTTGCAAAATTAATTTAAATTAGACGCCAGATTCTTCGGATCAAACATGGAAGTAACATTTATTACCATTGTTTGGAATTTCAAGATTTACTAAGAAAAACCATAAATTCGAAATGAGGTTTGTTTTTATTTCTTAACCGAAACCAGCATGGCAAAGGTTTCACTTTCCCATGGTATTGTTGCTTTTTCATGGGTAGGTAAGGAAGTCACATTTTGCCTTCATTCTCGCATACCAAATGGACTTAAAGCGCCAAACAAAATTACATCCAAATTTCATTAATTTTAACTTAAACACACCAATTAATCCTTATTTTTTAGATGAAATTTAAAATTGTTAAGGAATCAAATTATACTCATGAAATTTTTTAATTTTCATTTCTTTTCAAATTCTTCCTACTTGCAAATATATTACTATCTCCGTATAGAGAGTATAATATCATATGTATTGAATTCAATGTTCTACTGTCTAAAAGTAATAATATTTAAAAACAATAACATATCACAATATAGAGTATTTATTATAACTCATATAGTAAAAACATATTTGTTAATTTATTACATATTTTAAAAATAATATAATTTATATGTTTGGAAGCAATCATTTAAACTAATAGTATAAAAATGTATCACTTTTCGTTTCTCCATTCTTTTATCTAGCTTTTTTATTAGTTTCATCCCTCTTATTCCTATCTATTTTACAACCTTCCAAATGAAGCATTAGAATAAAACTTTTGTGAAAACAACTCATTTATCATTCAATCAAACAAAAATAGTAATATTAAATTTGATAAAGGTGATACACCTTAAATTAATAATGGTTGAAATAAAAATATACGGCTTAAATTAGTAATAAATAACTCTCACTTTACACGTATTTTTATTTTAAAGAGCATAATTCCTTTTCATGAATGGTAGGTGTGGTATGAGATTAGAGTATGCATATGAATTTATGTCCCACACGGGCCATCACATCATCGCATATCTGTCATGTGCATCATCATCTACTACTATATTACGATCTATATCATGGACGTTCGATTTTCAAGTACTCCTCTCATTATTTTCATTATTCGTCAACCTGGCCTCGCAATTTCCGAGGCAACCCTACGTGTAAGAGGTAAAATAATAATAATAATTAACAAAAAAATATTTATAAAAAAGAGAGAAATTAAACGAGGCAACTCATCGCAGAAGGGGGCGAAGATGGATCAAGGAGCTGCTTCCAATTATTCTCTCTCTAGAAAACACAAAAGCGAATAACTGAAACCCTAGTCTCTGTTTTTGTGTGTTATTACTTCTGTTTCACGCATCGTATTCCATTCTCTTAGATATGAATCTGTGAAATCAATGTGCCTCTTTCGGATTCACAGAGCGAGTAACGGTTCCGTCGGCGTTTACCGGTGACACCTATCATCGATGAAGTCATCGCGTTGGTGGCAGAGGACTCTGATCCTCGCTCTTCTCTCTGTCTCCGTCGTTGCTCCGGTCTTCTTGGTCTATCACCGCCTCAATCTCTCTCCCTACGGTAAAATAAGAAAAAAAAAAAAAAAACTTAATCCCCTCTCATTTGGATTTCTATGTTTCGCGTGCTCTCTTTCCGTTTAAGTTGACCTTTTTGCTTTTATGTTGAATTCCGTTGCAGCAAGACGAGAGTTTCAAGAAGATATATCCAGTGTTGTAAGCATATTGCTTCTCAAGCTTGGTTAATTTGTTAATTTGTTTGAATTTGAATTGCTTCGATAGCTTAAACTGTGTGTTGCTTGAAGAGAATGCCTCCTGGATGGGATGTTTTGAAATATTTCTTTCTTCTGTTTTTGTTCTCAGTGAATTTTTATTTATCGGTGAGTTGAAAAGTTTTCCGGCCGATAGTTAACTGGAACTTCTTGGCTTTCAGTAATTTTCTTATGGTTAAACCGATTTTTATGGCTTTCAGTAATATTACTTAGTGTTTTAGTTTTTTAATGCTTCATCAGCTCCAATCGAAATTCTACAACTACCGATGCTCTGCTGTGGAATGGGGATTGATTATTATTTTTTATTTCTTGCAGACATTTAGGACAGATCCTTTACAGCTAAATGCTATTGGACAGGTAGTGGAAAATTTTATCAGAAATTTTGCCATCGCATTTTGAGTTTCACTTTCTTCTGGTTTTCCCCATGAATTTGAGAATTGTTTTTTCGTTTTGTTATTTTTGGCGCTTTTTGTGCAATGCAGGAAGGTGTTGAAGAATTGGAAGAGCCAAAAGAAGTTGTTTATAAAGAAAAAGATTTTGGTTCAACAAATCGTTTCATACAACAAAATATTAATGATTGTGAGAAATCTAAAATCCAAGGGTGTAGAAATAACATTTTGGAAAGAAATGGTTGGTGTTTGATGGTGCACTTTTGAAATTTTGTGGTGTACATAATGCCCCTCTAGTCTGAAAATTTATCCTTTTTCAAGTTTCAGAATTTAACCAGGACACAAGGCAAGACCTGAAAGCTCAGCAGAAAGAATTATTCTCCATCGTTGAGGATGAGGTTTGTGCTAATTCTTTTGAATACTCACATTTCAATTTGAAGGTGACGAGACTGCTGCTTTTAAACTATTGGGGTTTTCTTTCCTAAAAAAGTTATTTAAAGATTCTTCCGTTCTGTCTTCATGAGAGAAGTTGTCGTTCTCTCAAATTTCAGAAGATACCAAAATTCTTTTCATAATCAACATTTCTGTTACAATCTTCAATTTTTTAAGGGTCATCTTCCCATGTCATGTACGTAAATTTGTGATGAATGCATGCTTTTAATTTTGTTTTAAAAATAGATGTAAATGCATGCATATGACAGTTAAATGAGCCGAATTTGTGTAAAATAAAAATAAATTATTTGATATATCACTTGTGTGGTTGAGGTTTTATTTTCGGGTTGCAACTTCTATTACCCTAATGTAAAAGATGTTCATGATAAGAAATTGGATTTTTGGTTGTCCATATTGCGCTTATTATGCACTTTCTTTTACTATTCTAAATAAGATTACCGTATTTGAGTTTGGTTTTATTTGCAGAACATATTTAATACAACAGTCACACATAACCGGAGCATGCACACTCATTCTCAAAAAACGGCAGATGCTAATGTTGAAGTGAAAGATAAGAAATCTATGCCAAGAGCAACCCAAAATCATCAGAGTTCACGTCCTCAGCCTCGGAGAGTGTTAAATCAGAAGGTTTTAGAAATTAAGGATCAAATTATTAGAGCCCGAGCATACTTGGGTTTTGCTTCACCAGGCAGCAGCTCACGCTTGATGAAGGAGTTGAAGCTGAGAATTAAAGAGATGGAACGTGCACTTGGAACAGCTACTAAGGATTCAGACCTGTCTAGGAGGTAAAATTTTCTTGTGACCCTACAACTTGAATTTAGTTTGACAGTTATTTATTACATGTACTTACTAAAATGTACAAGTTTCAAGACAAAACTAATGATCTGGTTTTTCAAAAATACATTATTTTCTATTTCTTCCCACAACTAGGTTCATCAATTGATTGAAGCAAATTAAATATACGAGATTTCAGGAGAGAAAATTAGAAGTGGATGGATAACATTAAGAAACTTGTTATCAGAGACCAAAACATAATATGTTTTGTTACAAGCCCAAACTAAATCTTTGAAAATCTGGCAACTGCTTGTTTACCAATATAAAAGTAGTGACAGGGAACATTCACGCTTATCATTTTTATGTAATATGTACTGTAAAGAAAATGAGATGTTTTTTAATCTGAAAACAAGTGAAGTTCACAGTGCTTTGCAGAAAATGAGACACATGGAGGCTTCACTGTCTAAAGCAGACCATGCTTTCCCAGACTGCACTGCTATGGCAACTAAGCTCCGTGCAATGAACCATAAGACCGAAGGGGAAATTCGTTATCAACAACGTGAAACAACATATCTTGTTCATCTTGCTGCAAGGACTACCCCAAGAGGTGTTCACTGTCTTTCCATGCAGCTAACTGCTGATTACTTTGCCCTGAGACCTGAGGACAGGAAGCTTCCAAATGAAAATAAGATTAATGATCCAAAACTTCATCATTATGTTGTCTTCTCTGACAATGTTCTGGCGTGTGCAGTTGTTGTTAACTCTACTATCTCTAATGCCAAGGTAAATGCATTTTTTAAATTGATTAACTTTTACTTTTTGCCTTTGATTCGGGTGTTGTTAGCTTTTGTTTTTTCTTTTGCTTTTGGAAAATGTTCAACCTCAATGGAATGCCGAGAAAAAAACACTGATACTAGCAAATTTAATATTAACAAGATTGGCTGTAATTTACTTTCAACTTAGTAGTCCCTTGGTGGACTTTTTGAATAGTTGATACCCATTATGTCTCACGCTTTTCAGCCAAAGCTGTCTGTCTACGGAAAATTGCAGCACATATTTATACTCAAGATTTTTCTTCAATTATTATGTAGTAAAAACCATTGGGGTGGGTGGCCATACGACAGGCAGTATGAATGCACGATTCTGGCACCAATTTATTTGATTTCATTCCTATCTTTCCTCGAACCCACCCTGCTTATAATTGGCATAAGATTTTTGAAATATTTCTGTCTACATTGAAAAAGTTATCTTAGTTGCACTGCTGCTCAAGGCGCTGCAGAACATGCTGAAGAATTAAGAATTCAAAACAGTAAAAACACAAGAGGACGTGTGATTTTTCATTATGGAATCACGCTAATAAGTCAATCATCCTATAAAATACTTCCCTCTACATCATTAACTAACGAATAAACTTTGATTTTCTAGTTAGCGGGAGTTATTTCTACTTTATTAGTTTCTCAGCACTTTATAGAAGTGCCTAACTTGTAGTTAATACAAGAGATGCAGTAAGAAGGATGATATTATGAGATCCCTTAGAAAGTAATTCATTCCCATGAGAATGCAGTCTTATGTTGAGTTGTTGAAGACTGATTTTTTTATGTTTGTGACAAGTACTGACAGTATACTATTTTTTAAACACACTGTTATTTACTGAAATATATTTGAAATAGAAAAATAAAAAATAGTGGGTCTTAACATCCTTGTTTAGGGAACCTCACTGTTGATTTTGTAGTTTCCAATAAATTTTAATTAAAAATTCTTATTATTGAATATGAAGCTAATGCTTAAGTGTGTGTTTTAGTGACAAGAAAGTGTGACAATGACTTTTAAATTGCAGAAACAGGGGAAACTTGTTTTCCATGTAGTGACCAATTCACTAAACTTTCCTGCAATCTGGATGTGGTTCTTATTAAACCCTCCTGGCAAAGCCACAGTCCACATACAAAGCATAGAGAACTTTGAATGGTTGCTCAAGTACAATACATTCAAAGAACAAAATTCCAGTGATCCAAGGTTTACTTCTGAGTTGAACTACCTGCGTTTCTACCTTCCAGATATCTTCCCTACTTTAAATAAGGTTGTGCTCTTTGATCATGATGTCGTGGTGCAACAAGATCTCAGTAGGCTATGGAATGTTAATATGAAAGGGAAAGTAAATGCAGCAGTTGGCACTTGTCAGGAAGGGGAAACTTCATTTCATAGGATGGATACGTTCATAAACTTCTCGGATCCATTCATTGCAAATAGGTTTGATGTCAATGCTTGCACTTGGGCATTTGGGATGAACTTGTTTGATTTACAACAGTGGAGAAGACAAAATTTAACTGCTCTCTATCACAGTTATTTGCAAATGGTATGATTAAAGAAATGTTATTTTTTTGTACACCTATTTTTTTCTGTTCAGAGAGTCTGCATGTTGTTCTCCTCTCAGCTACATTTAAATTTCTTCAAATCTTGAGTTTGGCTTCTAGCGTTGATAAAATAAACGAGCTCCCTTGAAATTGGATTTGCATTAATCCTGGAATCCAGATGTTATTCAAAGAAACATGTTCATTTCTCTAATTTCGATTGTTGAATCTAATGAGAAGGTCTTGTTTATTTTGCAGTTATATGGAAGACAATTTTATTCTATTAAATTCTGATGCAACGATAATTTGATGTGTTTCTCTATGCTGTTAATTTCAGGGTTCCGAGAGGCCATTGTTGAAAACTGGAAGTCTTCCTTTAGGGTGGCTGACCTTCTATAACAAGACTATGATTTTGGACAAACGGTGGCAGATTCTTGGTCTTGGTTATGACTCAGATGTTGATAAAAACCAGATTGAATGGGCTGCGGTTATACACTTCGATGGAATTAGGAAACCGTGGTTAGACATTGCAATGGGAAGATATAGAAGTTACTGGACCAAATTTGTGGAGTTTGACCACCCTATCTTGCAACGTTGCAATCTCCAGGCGTAGCCCAAAATTTAAATATCACCTTTCGTAAATGGCAGGTTTTATTTGAGTAATTTCCGGGCATATTAATTGCCTGCTTCAATCGATTCTTTATTGTTCTTGGCGATTCTTCTTGTAAAGCCCTCCATAGATGCATAAAATTTACGTCATATATATTTTTAGAAGCTTAGCTAATTTGTAGGGACATTGAGATAAAATAAGATTCACGGAGATGCTGTTGCTGGTTGTGTACATAATAATTCGTTCCCGTGCTGTGTTAGATCGTGCTACCAGTGCTTACCACCATTTTACGCCAATTACGAGCGGAGTTAAGTTGTACACTCAGGAACTAATTTATACACAATTGTGGCTGCCATTTGAGTTGTAAAGTGTTAGTATATGCTATTTTCTCATTATTTATCACATAAAGCCATGGGATTCAAGTATTATGCGTCTAATGTTTGCTTCTTCTGACTTCTGTGTCTCGAAAGTAATGTCTTTATTATCCGTGAAATATGGGGGGTACAAATTTCTTCTGCTTCTCCCCTTCTTCTTTTAATTGTTAGAAAGAAAGTATTACCTGGTCATGATTCTTTGGACAAATACCTTTATGATAGATTTCTTAAATAAGTATTAGTGTGTAAGTTGCTTTTAGAATTAAAATAAACTATATCAAGAATGTTTTTGCGTCATTTTAAGTCGTTTTCACTAATTGTCATAAATATTTTTAAAAAATAATCTGAAAATGTATTATAAATATTTTCGCAGTTTTTTTAATACTTGGTCAAATATCTTCTAATTAGTACGTCTTTGTTACAGTTGTAATTTGTAAAGCATCAGCTTCGATCGGGTAAAAAAATATGGGACTCTGAAGAGATTATGTGACGCGTGGAGAAAAATTATTGGGTTTTTGCAGATATGGATATCAAACGACGGGTTTTCAACCTATCAATGGTGTGTGGTGGCCGATAATAATAGTGACAATTTTGAAATATTTTCTATTGCGTATGAAATAAACTGCAACCGTGACAGAAGCGTAGACGTACTCTGATTCATCACTGAAGAAAAATGGCATCCATCATCGCCGGCACCCCTACAACATCGATCTCTCGCACAGGTCTTGTACTCAAGCGACCTTTTGGGGTCTCGTCCTCCACCGTTCTTGGTGAGTTTTTCCCTCAAGGAAGATAATATATTTGATTTCTTTCAGAATTTGCAATCAATTGATCTATTTCTATTTCTCATTTTCTTGTACTCACAACGTAGTGAAACACAAGACTAGCAATTTCAGAGTTCTCATATTTCACATTTAGACTGATAGTTAGGTTTTAGACTATGCTTATTAATGAACTTACAACCTTTTTTCCTTACAATAACTAACATAACATCATTCATATATGGCAAACATAACTGTATAGGATTGCCAGCAATGGGTAGTAGGGCAGGGAAAGTCAGATGCTCGATGGAGGAAAAACCATCCGTGCAGGAAAGCAGTTCAAAGGTGGGAATGGGAGCATCCTTGCTAGCAGCTGCATGCGCCGCAACCATGTCAAGCCCAGCCATGGCTTTGGTGGATGAGAGACTGAGCACTGAAGGGACAGGGCTTCCCTTTGGGCTTAGCAACAACCTTCTTGGTTGGATCCTGTTGGGTGTCTTCGCTCTTATATGGGCTCTCTTCTTTGTCTACACTTCCACTCTTGAAGAGGATGAAGAGTCTGGGTTGTCCCTCTAAACACCAACTCAGTATGCATCGTATAAATTCCAAACACTCATCTTCTCTTCTGTTGTATTAAAAATCTACTTGTGTATCCATCTTCAATCTTCCCAAGTTATTGATTTCTCATTATGCAGAACGACTTATTCAAGATAAGATGAAAAGATTATGAAATCTTATTAAAATAAGAGCATTAAACTAACTTTAATTTTTTAAAACGAATGGGTGGAAAAATAATTGCTACCAGCATCAATCAGGGGGATCAATACAAACTGACAATCATGTTGGAAATAGTAACAAATTGTAAATTTGACATGTTTTTTGGGTATTGTATATTCAAATACTGACACTGTTATGTTAAAATCATTTAATGTGTTTAATTGCATTATGTTCACAGTAAATATAATTCAATTGATATGAATCATTATTTAGTGGTGTTCACCAAAGCAAGTTCAAAACATTATTCACACCATTGAAGTTTAAGAACCATAAATTCAGAGACTTTTTTTTTTATGATTTCCTCCTGCGTACTGTTCATGTAATTGCTTTGGAAAGATGTATGATGGAATGATCTAAAAGGTTCTGTATTATACCATGTAAAAGTTAAAAATTTAGGTATTATATCATAAATTATATTATCTAATCTAAAAGTTTCTTTTTGCTAGTTGTTTATCAGTTAGATTGACCATTTTAATTTGCATCAGAAATAGTTAAGTTGATTAAATGGATGTAGGATAATAAAGTGGTTTATAGTTATTTTAAATGTAGCAAAAGAAGAACATTTTATTGTTAATAGAATACTATTTGTCGTGGATAAGATGTTAGCTGTGGTTGGCAATGGCAATAGTGCACACAACACAACTATTTACTTTACTTTACTCCGCTATCTGTCTTCACAGTTTGACATTGTTGTGTTCCGTTTGCTTTCAACCACAGACCATCCCTTCCGGCCAAGTGTGAGCAAACAGAAAATTTAACTTATAATAATTTTAATTTATTTTATTTTGAGTATATTTAAATCTATTTATTTTAAATTCAAATGTACATTTTTTCATTTTAAATTTATTTCATTTAATTGGATTTGGATCATATATAAATTGAATAATTTTTTGAATTTTAAAAATATAAGATCAACGTGCATTCAAATTAAATTAAGTTAATCTTACTTAAAATTGAATTAAAGTGATTTGAATAAGAAGTCGAATCAAGTTAATTTAGATTAAAAGTCAATCTAAAATTATTCTGAACTCAAATTAAGATGAATCAGTCTAGATCCAAATCAAGTTGAATTGAGTCAATTTAAGTATAGGTCGAGTCAAGTTAGTATGAATTTAAATTTATCATGTCGTAGTTCAAGTAAGTTAGCCCAAATTAGAGTTAAAACCACTTGACCCAGGTCAAGGTTAAGGCAAGAGGGTCAAACTCAAGTTGACGTGAGTCAATCCAAGCTCAAACAAAACTAAGTTAATCTTGACCCAAGTCAAGCTGGGTCAACTTAAGTCAAACTAAGTTGGCTTGGCCCAGGTCGAGATAAGTGGCCCAATTCTAGATCAAGTCATCTTGACCCAAACTCAATTTGAGTAAAGTCGGTTTTGGTTTAAGTCTATTTAAATTAAGGTCAAAATAAGTTAGTCAAATTGAAGTCAAAGCAAATTGACCTAGAACTAGGTTATTCCAACTTGATCTAAACTCAAGTTGAGCCTAGTTATCCCAAATCCATGTTGAACCATATAAATCTAAATCAAATTAAGACAAACGAACTTAGTAGAACTTAGGTAGGATCAAAACAAACTAATTGAGCCTGAATCTCAGTTGAAAATTATACTTATGTTGTCTCGATACCACTATGTCAGAGGAAGAGAGAATAGAAGGAAAATATTTGTGGTCACTCCTATGTTTCTATCTCCATGATGTTAGATTTTGTATACAAAGATCAATAATTAATGAGCAATAAACTCTTTCTTAAATAGAGCAATTTCCTTCATAATAAGAAACAAAAAGGTGTATCTGATTTTTTTCTCTATAACACACTATATATTTTCTTTTGATTTTCTCTTCTCATGGAATGAAGAGAAAGGAAAAACGTAATCTCAATCATTTTTTTTTAAATTTCAATATTTTAATTTAACTCCTTAACAAATTAAAATATTATTTAGGTTTAATTATTTTGGAGATCCCTATTTGTACAAATTCATGTCAATTAAGTCCTCGTATTCTAAAAGAGCTCAATTGGGTCTTTTTTTTATGTAAATTGAGTCAATAATGCCCCTATTGTTAATTTTTGTGGACGGTGTTAAATGTGTTGCCTGGTGGCATGGTGAGATAGCATTTAATAACCACATGGCACATAAAAAGGTCTTGTGGAGTTAAATGATTTTAAATTTAAAAAAACTTTCTTTGGATTATTTAATAAAACCACAAAACGTTAGATTTATTTCTCTACTGGCCATCACCTTCCTCTTCACAATCACCGAAAGCTGCACCACGACCCTCTCCATTTTTGTTTACAGATAATAAACCCTCCTCGGTATATTGCAAAGTGATACTCATCATCATGAGAACCAGATATCAAAATGTATTTGGCCCAACTTCAACCATCATTCACGGGAATACATCTCTCTTTGTAAGTAGACTCTGCCGCCATTTCTCTTTGCATGCTGAGGTGAAAGAGCTCGTCGATGGTCGAATCAAGAGCAAATCGACCCTCTTTCTTTGCCAACAACTTTACCTCCTGAACGACATGAATCCCCCAACCATTCTTCATATTTGGAGAGTACATGTGTCGAATAACCGAGTCACTATCCGCCACCGCAGCTCGCATGCGTTCACCTCCTCGCCTCCCTTCGCCTTCAAAGACGCTGTGAACAGACAGTTCCCATCGGTCGACACCTCGCCGCTGTGTGAGAACCGGGAAATGACGGATCTAAGATGGGAGGACGACGACGGAGACGATGACGATGACGAGTCCTCTACCTCCTCTAGCGGCTTCCAGAGCACGCATTTGGCGTGGAGCTTCTGGAGGTGGCACCGTTGTTGCTTTTCCAAATCGACGACATCTTCCCAACCGTCGGTGAAGGTCGCACCACCAACACTAGTCGGAACGATGAGATCTACGGTTGTAATTGACTCCGATTTGGGATCCCGCCATGGAAGCACTACCGGTAGCGAACCTTGGAATGGTTCGGTGACGGTGGTTGAATCACAGAAAAGCTTCCCCATCGTGATAGATGAATGTGTGTGGACACAAATTTCGTCTCTTTTTTATTTTTTTTTCTTATTATTCGAAAAAAAGTGATTTCCAATCAATAAATTTAATTTGATTTCCAGAAATAAATTTAACTTAACGGTTATGTGTTTTATTAAATAATCCATTTTTTAAAAATTTAAAATCATACAACTCCAAGTAATGACCTCTTTGTGTGCCACGTTGTTATTAAATGATACCTCACCATGCCACCAAGCAACACAATTAACATCGTCCACAACAATTAACGACAGGGACAATATTGACTCAATTTTACATAAAAAGGAATCCAATTGAGCTCTTTCAAAATACAAGGACCTAATTAATACGAATTTGCACAAATAGAGACATTCAAAATGATTAAACCTATTATTTATAATCTTTATACAAAAAACCTTTCCTAACATATATTTTATAATATATAGTCACAATTAATCAAATTATTTTAATATATATATATATATATATATATATATATATATATATATATATATATATATATATATATATATATATATATATATATATATATATATATATATGGTTTGCTAACTTGTGTACGCTTTTTTTTTTCAGTTGGTACATTTTAGAAATGTGTATTGGGTTTTAGTAGACAAAAATATCCTCATATATTATAGATTCAAAGTTTAAGGTCAAGGGTATTTGAATAATTTTCATTCTCAAAACTAAAAAAAAAAAATAAGAAACCCCCAAACCCTTAATGATGCATCTCTCATCCCTCGTTCCTCTCAACCCTTTTTTTTTTTCATATCTGTCACTCTAACTTTCTATTTGTCATCTCTACAATAGCCCCAACTGAAAAAATCAGAAACACTTACATAACCCTGATCTACCTTTCTCACTTATCCAATTTGTTACTTTCTCATCTTCATCCTCTCTCACCCACACACAGTAACCCACAACACTGCAATTTGTTGCTCTTGCTCTGCTCGTTCATTTGTTTTTCACTTTAATAACAAAATAATTGATGATGTTGATGTTGATTTTTGATTGGAGGGTTATGTTATATTTTTTCCCTTCTGATTGTTATTAAATTTCGTTTTTAAATTTTAGAATTAGTAGTTTATCTTCGGGAAAATTTGATATTTTGACTATTAAGTTGTCCGAAAATATTTTCCAAAAGAGAAAAACCCTTATGTAAAAAGGGGATTCCGGAAGGAGTGAGTCACTGTCCAAAAAATGAATTTCTGAAAACAACTCTTAAAAATAATTCTAAAAACATATTTTCTGCTGAAAATAATATTTCGGAATATACTTTTCACTTTTCTGTATACAACCAACGTCAAAACACACAACATTGATATACTAATTAAAAATCATCCAAAAATTAGTAAACTAGTAGTAATGAACCTATTAGCTCTTAGTTTGACGAGAAAATTACTTTCCAAAGTAAGTCGCATCATGTAAGTTTATTTTAAACCATTCACATCTCCAACTTGTTTTGTCAATATAAACATGATGTTGTCATTCTGATTTATCATTTGCCCTAGAAGTGAAATTAAGAAAGACAAAACACACTAAATTTCAAATTGTAATTTAAACTTAATAAATTTGTTATCATCATGCTCATAGTTTAACTTCTACTCCTTTCATTTCTATTTATCAAAATTGGTAATAAGAAACTAAATGTGTTGCGACTATTATGGGTTGATGCTAACGTCTTTTTGTGGAGGTTTCTTTTTTTTTAGTTTTGAACTGATTGAAATTATTGTAAACTTTAGTTTTTTACAAATTTAATAATAATCAGAAAGGAAAAAATATAACATAACCCTTCAATCAAAAATCAACGTTAACATCATCAATTATTTTGTTATTAAAGTGGAAAACAAATTGCGATGTCGCGATTTGCTGTGTGGGTGAGAAAGAGTATGGAGATGAGAGATAAACAAATTGGATAAGTGAGAAAGGTAGATTAAAGTTAAGCGAACATTTCTGATTTTTTAAGTTCGGATGACCGTAGAGATGACAAAGAGAAGGTTGGAGTGGGAGGGATGAAAGATAGAGGGTTGAGAGGAATGAGAGAGGTAAGTAAATGTTTGAGAGTTTCTAATTTTTTTTAGTTTTGAAAATTAAAAGTATTCAAATACCTTTAACCTTAAAACTTAAAATACATAATATATAAAATATTCTTGTTTAATAAAACCAGATACACATTAGTAAAATATGTACCAACTAACACGCACAAATTAGCAAACTCATATATATATATATATATATATTATCCCATAGTGACACATAACCTTTGTGAGGTTTCAACAATGGCTTTTCGAGTATATCTTTGTGAGGTTTGGATCCCAATACGTAAACAACAATATTTTAAAACACAGTGGTAGTATGATATGAAATATAGAGAGATATTTTGGACATATTTGCAGTGTTGATGCAACTGATGAAGAAAACTTTAATAACTTCACTTTCTTAATCTGTTTGTGACTAGCCAAACACTACTTGTCTATGAAACTGGAGAATCGTGATTGTTTGTATGCAGTGTGAAGCATAGTTACTAATTGGTTGATTTGTTAGAAGAGAAGAGACCGAGTTCCTCGAGATGAGGATCAATATCTTGGTGGTGTGGATCTTGAGACACTTGACGATCAGTGAACATCCACCGTCCACTTTCAGTCTTCATCATGTTCTTGTTCAGATCTTGCCTCCAGTTTGGTGGCACCGTATACTCGTCCTTCAAGAAGTCACAAGCCTTGTTCACCAAAGCAATGTCTCTCTCACTCGTTCTCTTAAATGGATCATACTTCCTATGGTATCTGCCATTATCAAACCTTCCACATCAATTCCTTATACCTATATATTCTCCAACTCTGTATAAATTGCTTATAAATGGAAAACAACAATTACTTATAAAATCTCTCAAATTTATATGTGAAAACATGGGCTGGGCCCCATTTAATTTAATTTCTTTTCTCAACTTGTCAAGAGGAATGGGCCTGCTGGTCCCCTTCAGAACTCCGGATATTTACAACTGTTGCCATATTTATGCTGACTGACTCCAGGACAAAAATAAAACAACATACGTTTTAAAATATCATTTTCAATAACTATCCATTATTTCAGACCTCATTTATGCTGACTGACTCCAGGACAAAAATATAACAACATACTTTTTAAAAGAAAATGATATTTTAACACCATTTTGATACTGTACACATGTTAAAATGTGGTTGGACGATTTCAAATTAAAAAAAGTTAATGCAAGGACATATTTGGAAAAAAAAAACCAAAGTTTTATTTTTTATTTGAAATCGCCCAACCATATTTTGACACATGTACAGTGTAAAAAAATTAGTGTTAAAATATTATTTTAAATAAGACACTTATACAATGACACACCTATGTGTCAAAAACATTCAAATCACACGTCACTTTTTTCTTCCAAAATTACCCTTTTATCTTCAATAAATATTAAAAAAGAGTAGGACATACCATGTGGTTTTTCAAAGTGTGTCAGTATTATTTTTTTCTTTTCAATAACTATCCATGCAACTATTTAAGACCTCATTTATGATAAGATATCATGTGTTCAAAAATCCAAATCTAAATAAAATTTTAGTATTATAACATCTCCTCACCAAAGATTAAAAATATAAGATTAAAAATCTTAAAAAAGTTATTGTCATAAGATCTTGTATTAAAGTAAAAATTAAAAATTAATACAGATGACTTTATATTATAGTATTTTTTGTTTCCTTCTTCATCACTTTATTTACCAATATTTCTGTAATTTTTTTATATTTCATTATTTACAAACTCATTTGCTACATTTTGTTGTGTTATTTTTCGATTTATTAAATTGGACACTTTCTTGTTCCCCCACCTCTCAGCAAAGGATGACAGTGAATACAGGGAAAAAAGTAAAAAGCCTACATGAGAAGAAAAGACAGAAAGGACAACGATGCCCTATATTTCACAGCTGAATCCTTAAAATTGTGTTGTATTTTTTTTTCAAGCGAAATGATATTTCAACACCAATTTCATACTTTAATATTGTACACGTGTTAAAATATGGTTGGATGATTTCAAATTTAAAAAAAAAATAGTTTTTCTCTTCTAAATATAGTTTTTTTTAATTTGAAATCGTTCAACTAATTTTGACACATATACAGTATCAAAATAGTGTTAAAAATTAGTATTAAAATATTATTTTCCATTTTTTAACTGTCATGATTTATGTAACCTAGTATGATTTCTGTGTAAAAACTGTTGAAAAAACAATTTTGTACGATGGGATGGAGTGAGTTTTGCGAAGAGAGAGAGTAAAAATGAGAAGTTTTGTGTATAAGTTAACACATATTTTTAAAATATTTTATATAAGAAAAATAATTATTTAACATATTTAATTTTTTTATAATTACTTGATATTTTCTTTAAATATAAAAATTTAAACTATTTTATTCCCTATCCAATGAATGAATATAAAAGTATATCATTATTCTTTGTATAATATTATCGTTACTCTTTATATAATATATAAGTCATTTTTATTATATTTAAAGTATGCTAGTGTGACAATAAATAAATAATAAATTAGTGAAAAAAAAAAAGTGTGGTTTTTTGATAAAGTAGGTGGAAGGAAATAAAGAACTGACCCATCGAGCAAGTGCAAGTGAGCCTCCAAGTTATGGGCGCAGGCAGCATCCCCATTGGGGTTCAAGAAAGGTGATTGCTTATGATCTAATTCCAACTCCTGCCCAACGTGCAAATAACACCATGGCAACCAATCCAAGAGCTTCACCAGCCATGGCGGCAACCCCTCGTTGAACACGAAACCCGGCGACTGCGGCACAAGGTCGTGCTTGTTATGCACCCTCAGCACCTTTACCCCCAGCTCCCCCTCCAACCTCTCCTTAAACTTCGCATTCCCCACCCTCGGCCCCGAAAACGAAAACACCGAAACATGTGCTTTTCTCCCACTCTTTCCCACACTCGCCCCATTTTCCACGATATCGAAACCACTCAGTATCGCCATCGCACTCCCCAGACTATGCCCCGTTATCGTAATACTCACCTCTTCATCTGAATAAATCGCCATCAACCGTTTCACCTCCCCGAGGACCTGTTCCCTCGCCGAGTACTTACAATACCCACACTCCTGTTCTTTGTCCGTGTAAAGATCCAAGAAACCGGCTTCCACCTTTATACCCTCGTCGGGACTCGGGATGTGGGGAGCGATCGGTCTCAGGAAATTTGTCAGGTCAGCCACCCACTCCACGTTCGTCACCGTCCCTCGCCACGCGATCGTGATGTCTCTCCGCCCCAGACGCTTGCTCGTCGCGTCGTCCGACACCGCGATGAAGCCCGACCAGTTCGCGTGCTGGCTCCACTTCTTGTCCGGCCACCGCGATTTCCGGAAGAATTTTGGGAGGTTGATGTTGGCCGTGGCGTAGAGATAACGTGTGACGTTGTATCCCACGTTGGTCATGTCGAGGCTTTGAAAGAACTCGGGTATGGAGAACATGCAGCTGCCGCAGTATTTGGAGTAGGGGTCGTAGTCGAAGGCGTCGTAGCAGGCCTGGGCCATCTCCCCGTAGCGGATCAGTTCGGTCCGCATTAACGGGTCCAAGGGATCCAGAAGGCCGGCCCAGTTGTCCTCCCCGTGGATCTTGCGCCACACCTCCGCCACTTCCTTTTGTTTCTTCCCTCCCTCAATGGTCTCCACGGTAGATGAAAGCGTGGCACTGCATGTTACGCTGGTTGCGTAAGCTTTTAAAGCTTTGGTGTGTTTGGGTTTGAGTTTCTTTACTGTGTTTGGTGGTTGGGATAGAAAGCTGCGGGCTTGGCTCTTCTGTGTTTGGGGGAAAGGGACGAACGTGGTTGCCATCGATGAAGCCATGCTCAGTTAAACTCAAGAAACATCAAAGGATGGTGCTTGCGGATTCAGCTATAAATAGATCAATATATAATATTTACGCAATGGTGATATTTCGAACCCAGAAAAACTAATAATATTTCTACTTCATCATCACTTATATATTAATATTTTATTCTTTGTCTTCAAATTCAATTATATTGAAATGAGCTGTCAAATGAAATACTTTTTTAAGTAGAAATATCATCCCTAATTATTGAGTCAAGGATAAGGAATTGGTGTCGTTCCGTGTGAACACCAGACACATGGCGTGAGCCTATGGACCCACATCCATGGTCAATCATTTCATTTGTCAATACAAATACGTGTGTCAGTTTTATTTCATAAACAATAACCACACTAATCATGCATTAGAAAAATCACTTTAAAAACATCTGTTTTAAATTCATGAATCTTCTATGCTACTCTAGAGGATAACATTTTTTTATTTAGTTTAGATCACATGTTAATAAAAAACATAAGAGATGCTTAAAGCCTTGAATACATTGTCGGCTAGTTATGTTAGAAATCACGTGAAATTTTATAAATTATACCATTTGAATACGTGTTGTGCATTATCATGTAAGGTTATTTAATAAATTCTGTTTTTGGTGTGTTTAGTATATAAAATATTTATGTACCCTATGTACATATAATTAACCTCTACAAATAACTAGTTCATTTACGCCATTTTTTTTAAATTGACCTCATTTAAGATGAGTTTTAGAGATATACAATCCACCTCTTATAGTTTGATTTTTATTATATTGAGTTTTTCAAGTTGATCTATTTTAGATTGATCTTTATCGTGTCAAGTTCTTTAGATTGATTCCATTAAATTAAGCTTCTTAGGTTAATCTTCTTTAGGATGACTTCTTTTAGGTTGACTTTTATCACGTCGAGTTCTTTAGGTTGATGTCCTCCAATCGAGCTTCAATATTAAGTCTTTCCCAGATAAAACTCTTTTGGTTGTCCATTTTGGATCGATTGGTTACAACGTAGTCAGATTAAACAGCATGGCTAATTGATCACAACATGGTCAGATTAAAAATGACATCGACAAATCAATCTTTTAATGTATATTAAGGTATGATTTGGCTGTAATTATGTCGGCAAAAAGGTAAAGGCCCATTAGTTATATAAAGGTCTCATGTATAATTTTAACATAACATGCACAAAATATGCATTGATTGTTAATCAAATGGTCGTTTACTGATTTTAGCATCGAGTACCTTCTACAAGTACATTTGAGTGGGCTTTGGATGACATTAGAAGTAACTAACAACCCAAAAATCATCCAGACCACAACACAACTTATCTCGTCTATGACGACCGCAAGCTTGACCAAGGACACCTCCCCACCCAAAACAATTTATATTTATGAGTAGCATGTATTTTGTGTTGTCACTTTACTCGTGCATTTAACGAAGTAAGATAGTTGTTTATAATTATTGATAACAACATTAAAAATATCTCATAGAGAAATGCCATTGAATTTTGAATTTCGCCTGATAACTTCATGTTCCATATTTTCATATGTAAGAATTTGTAAACATTTATTTAATTAAGAGTTAAATATGTTTTTTGTCTCTAAATTATCAAGCGGTTTTGGTTTTTGTTTCTTTTCCAAACTTTGATTCATTTTGTTCCTCTCCTTTTAGAAAGTCCCAAATTTAATCCTCCGTGACCAATGTCGTTAGTTTTTTTTTTATGTGACTAACAGTATTCCACCTTCTCAAGACATGTGTACCACTAACGTTTGAACGTGGAAAATGAAATAGCTGATAATTGCATTGTTAATGTTTAAATTTAAATTGAAATTAGGGTTTAGCGTTGAAATTGAAATTGAGACGAGCAGTGAGATTCCTCTTACAGTCAATGAAAACGAAGAGTATTTATTGTGAGATTCATGTCCATGTGTTCAAAGAAAGTGGTTAGATCAACGAATTGCAATTTTTCCAAGTGAGGTTACTTTGTAAATTGGTTTTATTTTTTGCACAATGTTGAGTATATGCATTTAGGGTTAGGGTTGTTTGAGTTTAAGTCATGATTTACAATGTAGGTAAAAATGGGTTTGATGTTGCTTTTCATCGTATAGGCAAGTTTGAAAAGAAGAGGGGGTAAAATACATTGGAAGGGGAAATATATGTAGTTAAAGGAATCGATCTTCATCGATGGTCATATTTCGAAGCATTGATGATATTGTGGTGGAAGAGTTCGAAATGAACATTACACAAAATTTGAGAATAGTGACTGTAGGATAGTGGTATAGTTAACTAACTATGTAGAGGCTAATAATGAAGAGGTTGATATGTGTTTAACATGTTCCTAGTCAGGCTGAAGAAATTAACTTCATTGGTATTGTTAGAGTGGATGAAATGGTGGGTGAATAAGCAGAGGCAGGAAATAAAGAGATTGTGGAGGAAAAGGTGAATCAAGATGTTAGGGAAGAAGAGCTAAATGCGTCGAAAATAGAGCTAAATGCACTTGAAGTAGAGGTTAATGTGCATGAAGAACAACTAAATGTGAGTGAAGAAGAGGTGAATATGCATGAAGAAAATGTGAATGGGTTTGAATAAGATGGGACTACTGAGGATGAGGAGGAAGAAGAAGGGTCAGTTGTAGATAAACTTGATGATAGTGATAGAGAAAATGTTGCAAATTATGACGATGGGTTTGGGATGGACAATGAAAGGATTATAGATAATCCACCAGGTAGAAATATTCATCTTGTATTAGATAGGTGGAAAAGATTGAAAAATAAAAAATAAAAAAATAGTGAGAAATAGAACAAATGTTGGTGAAAGGTCATTTGTGATTAACGAAGAAGTTGAAGTACATGAAATAAATGAATAATACAATACTGATTATTTGTTTTCAGATATGGATAATGATGAGGGTGTCAGTGTTAATAGGTAGAAGTTTTCAAAGTATAGACTTGAAGATGTGAATAAGAGCTTTAAATTTAAATTAGGAGAGGGGGATAGTTTCGTTCTTTGAAGGATTTTAAGCATGCATTAATGGAGTATGGTGTTCTGAATGCAAAAGAAGTTAAATTTGTGAAGAACAACCACAAAAGAGTTAGGGTTATCTTTAAAAAGAATTGTGCTTTTTTAATTATGACTAACAAGGTTGGAGGCAGACACACCTTTAGGATTAAGACACTTATTAGGCGTCATAAATGTGGAAGGGTATTTGGTAAAAAAAAATGCAGGCATAGATTGTATTGCACAAGTATTAATCGAATTATTTATAAATGTGAAGAACATTATACTGAACCATGTAATTGATGAAATTGAGAAAACATACAATGCAAACATAAAATCTTTGAAGGCTGACACAACAAAGAAACTTGCAATGGATTGTCTGGTGGGAGATGGAAAACAACAATATGCTCCTTTATATGAGTATGTTGTTGAATTAGTCAGAATCAAGGTTGAAACATTCAAGATTAAGGTTAATCAAACCCGACTAACTTTGGCACCAAGATTTTGGTGTTTTTATGTGTTTAGAAGGTCACAATTTAACACAATTTCATTTGGATAAGTCGTACCAACTTGACACAATTTCATAACATATAAATCATGTCAGACTTAAATGACTTTACTATAAATAAATCGAAGTCATGTTAAATTATAACAACTTTTGTTCTAAAAATAAAATCATATCACTTCAATTCTAAAATAAAATGAATTAAAGTTACGTGTGTTACATAAATAACTTCAATTTTTCATTAATGAAAATTATAACATTATAAGATTTTAGTTCATTTCATTTTGAAGTTTTATATTTATTTTATTTTAGAACTGAAATATTATTAAGTTGTGACACATTCACTTTTATATAATTTTTTATATAAATCATTATTACTTAACATATCTTTAGATGATTTATAATGGAATCGTTTTAATTTGACACGAATTATTTGTTATGAAGTGGTACCAACTTAGCACTACTTATCCATATACAATTATTTTATTCTTTTTAACTTGAACCAAATGAAAGTACAGAATAATGGTGAAAAAACCAAAGAAATCTAACAACGCTGGCTGGACCAAGTTTTAAACTTGAAAAAGTTGGGTGAGAAGTAATATATACATAAAGAATTGACTCCACGTTTAAAACAAGGCGCACATGGTCCTCGTTAGTGGGACCACCCTTGCTCGTCCTTTAATAAATATATCAAGAAATACCCACGCCTACTTTAACAGACCCTTAATCAAAGCCTATTATGATAATGAATTGGATTAAGTCATTGTCATGATAATAGGAAAAGAGAAGGTGATTCCATTGAATAAATAAATAATATATTCTTTTTTTAGGTATTTATGTTATTTCGTATCTACTCACATTTTTTATTTTTTTATTTTAAACAGCTTATAAAATGATCTTTCTATTGCAAGGGACCACACAAAGAGATTATATTATAATAAAATAACATTATATAATGGAAGGCGTGCTTCATCTGATCAGTTTAGGTTAACATGCGTGAAGGAATAAACTTCCTTTTATAGCAATTCGTAATTATAAATTTAATTAAGTTTTAGATATTTGATAAATTTAAAAAAGTTTAATTTTCTTTTATAATTTATTAAGTACTCCAAAAATTATATTTTTTAGTTGATTTTTTTTTCTGTTAACATGTGATTGTTTTTAGATGATTAAAGTATTATATTAATTCTTTATTAGGTTTCATTTGATTCTTGTTCTTCCAGGCAACCCTCAACCACTGAAAATCATTATCATGAACTCCTTTTCACTGCCCTTAACCTTTGTCGTTGTTTGTGTTGTTGGTTGGCTGGCGAGAAAGGAAATGACATGATTGAGGAACAATCTGTTTCGTTGGAATTATATGATTAAGATAAAGATGTTGTGAACCTTATGAAGAAGGTAATGAAATCCTATCAAAAGAAATGTAAAGTTGAATAAAATTATAAACTATAAGATTAAACAAGTAAGTTTATGTAAAATGATATATGTCATTACGAACTTAAAAATCATATCAGGAAGTTAATAGAAAAATTAAACTTACAAAAATTGGTAAAAATTATAATTTTTTAGTACTCAATATATTATAAAGGTTAAAAAAAAATAATTAAAAGTTTATAAATTTATCAAGACTTAAAATTTAATTAAACATAATTTAATTTAAATATTTATATTTGATTATATTTGTATTTTCAGGATTTAAATATAATTATTTGTTATTGTATTGGTTTTTTAAATATATTTGTTATTGTATTGATTTAAATATATTTATGCCATCTCTTTATATTAGTTCAGTGCATTGACATTGTCATATTAGGGGTTTAATTTAACCAACATCAATTTCTTCGATTATGTTAAAATATCACGTGCTAATTGACGTAAGACATGAAAGAGGAATACTCCCAATTATTAGATGAAAAATGATTTTTTAACACATCAAAATTATTCTCTCTCTTTTTTCATGGATGTTGTATTTTACTTTTGTTCACTATATATGATCCGCTGTAAATCTGAATAACCAACTCAATTAACCCATAATAAAAATAAAAATAAAAATTCAAATTAAACTAATCCAAAAAATCAAATATACATTTTAGAATGTTAATTTCATATAGAATCTAAATCCAACTCAACCCATGAATTAATCCACGATATTATAATGATTTTAAATATTATTGGAAAAACTATTAAGAAAATATTATATTTCATTAAAAATAATGATTTATGAATGTATGCATTATTCACAAAACATTACTCAGAAAACCTGAATTTTTTTCTCCTAGGGAAAGAAATTTTAAAATTAAAAACATTTAACTTTATTCAACATCAACAATATTACAAAACCAGATAAAAAAAATAGTAGTTTTGTTTATTGAAAAATAAAAATACTTTAAGAATTTTTGACAAAACAGATTATGACCCTACAATTTAAAAATTAATAATTTATATTATCTCTTATAAAGGTTTTGCGTTTAAGTGGCCTTAAAACCCGTGAACTTGTGAGGTTATCTAATACAGGTATGATTCAAGACATCATCACATCTTCAGAACTATTAAGTACAGTATTTGATGGATGCGTGCATAAGCGAAAAACATTGTAAAGAAAAACAAAAAACGTTATTTTCAAATATTGTGTCTACGGGTTAACAAAAATAAGTTTCTGTTAAGAATATACCAGTGAAATATCTATAAGAAATTACTTAAAAGATGTAAAATATGAATATATATATATATATATATATATATATATATATATATATATATATAAATGATTTTGATGATTACTAGCAATAATTTATTTTTCAAACTTATATTAAATATATCATACTTATAAAGATTAAATTATAAATTTTAACAATTAAAAATCATAAAAGTGAAATTTTTATAATTGAAATAATTGTCAGAATTATATACTTAAAATAGTTAGTGAAAAGTAGTTAAAACAGCAGTATTTTTATTAAAAATAATATCACCAATATCTAAATTTTATCGTAAAATATACTCTTTTATTTTTATTTTATTATATTTTATCATATTTTGATAATTAAAACTTGATATAAAATATATTATATTTTATTACGATTTAACATACATAGTAGACTTAACATTGCTAAAAATTGTATAATTTCTTTTTAAAACGTTCAAAATTCCAAAAAAAAAATATTAATTGGTTTTTAATAATTAAATAATTTATTTTATTTATAAATAATAATATTTTTATCATAATAAAAAATTAATAATATAATAGTATAATAGCCACGAATTTTTATGCATTTGTCACAGTTAAAAATTATTAAATTAACATTTTATAAAAATATTTAAATTTAAAATTTTTAAGACAATATAATTTGATTAAATAAATATATTATTTAAATCACCACATATTGTTATTAATAAAATAATATCGAGACATTTATTAGGTTCACAAATATCATAAAATATATATTAAATTAATTTACTTGATAAAAAAAATATTAAAACTCATCAAATACAAATATAAATACAGAATATTTATTTGTACGTGTTAATGGCCATTATTTGTATGTGTTAATATCTAGATAATGTCTCTCTTTATCATGAAAGGGTAATGCCAGTATTCACTGAGAGGGGTTCTTCAAGAGCCAATGTAAAAGGTGTGGGCTCTTTTTCTTTTAAGCACAAGAGTAACTTCAAAATAACAATAATTATAACTAAATTTAAATTATTAAATTAGTATAAAGAAATTTAGTTTAAATTTTAATCGAGTTTATATTAAAAAAACTATTTTATTAAACACTTAAAATATATTATATTAAGTATTTATTATTTAACATTTTATTAAATAAAGTGACAAAATTATGATTTTGCATTGCAATTACCTCGTGTTCCTATTTGATAACAATGACAATTAAATTTAAGTCATTTATAAATTTGAGTATCAACTTGTAACATCCCAATAAATATATAGAGTAAAACTATATTTTATTCTAGGAGTTAACAAGAATAATATTAACGAACAGTGGAGAAAAGAAGATTAAACGTAACCAACGAAAGATTGTATTAAGACAATTTGATCAACCAAAATATACAAGTTGGTAAATTTACAAAGTTCACTACACTTGGGACGGACGGTTTTACAAAACAGAGCAACTGACCGTCATCTACAATATTTACAATAAGCTCAATTAAAAGCTATGGACCGGACGGTCCAGCAAACTGCTCGGGCAGTACCTCCAAAGGTTGCTCCTCAAGTAACTCTTCCTCCAAAGTCTCCTCTTGAAATCCTTCTGCTCACATCCAAAAAGGATGATCATTGCATTGAAGAAAACATGTCCGAACGGTCGGATACCGAACGGTAAAATAAAGAAAACAAAAACACGTAGCAGGGTAAGCTTATGAAGAATTCAACAAATCATTTATTATATAAACCCCATCATCCATATTACATAACACTTTCTCAAACTGAAATCATGATAGAAACATCAAAAATCATCAATTATTCAAAAACTAAAGTCCGGACGTATGACCCTGTATGCTCGCCGCTCTCTGCACCCGGGTGGACATGGCTGGGATACACTCAACAGACCGCCACCCGAGGTTAGTCCAATGGAACCACCTCGGTATCAAAATACCCTGAGGCTAGAGGACCTCCCGCCATTCCCACGCATGAATTACTCTCATCTACTTGAAGTGATGTAATCACGGAATATCGGAAAAGAGTCAGAACCTGAGCCTATAACCACGGTCATACTAAATCAATTTACTTCAACATGAGACATTCCTCCTTGGAACTCTCTTACAATTCAATCCAATATAACCGACAACTTAGTAACCATTTAAAGTAAGAAACTCAACAGAACATAGGTAAAGAGTGTTTGACTGGTAAAACCGGACGGAAAGATCAGTGGTGGTTCATCAACAAAAATGAAAGTAACTAATAAAAACCGGTCGGAAAATAAATCGAGAGTTTTACTCAACAAAAGAGAAATTAAACTTTAAAGAGAATTGAATAAAGAAATTTATTAAGGGAAATCAACTGACTAAAATGAAGAAAAACGGACGGTTTATGAAAGACAGATTCTCTCCGGAATAGTGAATGTCCTTACTAGATTGAACACTCTGTAAGAATCAAGACTCGGTAAAAGACTGGACGTTTTATCAATTGAACAACGTGATTTATAAACCGGACGTTCTGTGTAAGACAGAAAATCTGAAATGACGGACTTAATAATATATGTTTGGTGCGGAAACAAGAAATCAATCCAAGGTGTGACGGGAAACCGGACGGTCATAATGACCATTCGATTATAAAATTAGTTTGACTAAGTTCTTATACTCTCTTTGAAATTTAAATGTCAAGGAATTCATTTCAACACAATATTCAAACTTTCATTTTAACATATAGAAATCAAACATACCAAAATTCATACATTCAACCATATAACAAACAATTCTTGAATAATCATAAACTTCCCTTACCTTTAATTCCCGCTAAGACTTCACAGTGAACGGATAGCAACCAACTCTTCTAAGTTTCCAATTTCTAAAATGAAATACAAAAGTATAGGTTCAGAAGAAATGGTTAAAAGATACATGCAAGCTTTAACAGCACGTGCATGTAGGAAAACTAGGAACCCTAAAGAGTCGGACACTTACCAGCTCCGAACGGTCTTCTGGTTAGTACAGATTGTACCTCTTGATACCAGCTATCAGAGTTCTTGAAGGAAGCTAATGATCTGAGAACGATTGGAGGTTAGATTTTTAGAGAGAAGATTGGGAAGGTTTAGAGAGAAGGAGGAGAATTTTGAGGTTACAGAAAACGAAATTTGATGAAGAAGAAGAAGATTTGCATGCAGAGAGAGAGGTTTACAGTGTTTTCTTCTTACCTTCATACCAGTGGTCGGCCAGCACTATGTTGCCACCTGGTTTCCACTACCATCCTCCCATTCATCCTATAGTCGTCACCTGGTTCCCACTCACAGGGATTTTCCCTGCTAAGCCGTCGCTGCACGGATTACAAGACAAGGGAATTAATTACTTGCAGAAACTTGTCTCCCACTCACTAAAGAGAAACCGGCCGGTCACCACGTGGCCGAGCCTAAAAATTGGATTTTTACGGGTTGTGACACAACTGAGTTAATATTAGAATAATTTATTTTATTAAGTATTAGTTCTTTTTTATGTTTTTAATTAAGTTATTATAGTAATTAAAGTGACGTGCTAATTTGATTTTGTAATAATACATTAGAAGAATAAGAAAAGTGAAGTTTTTAGAACTCACTTAATGACATTTTTTTTTATCTCCACGTGATTGATTTAATTTTTATTTTAGTATTTAATTTATGGAATGAAACGTTGTCATTTTTTGTAAAAATAATTAGGATTATGTATTTTTACTTGAATTCTTGTAAAAAAAATTCAAACTAAAAATAAGAGAATTTAGAGTTTAATTAAACATATCAAAAATTATTACAAGTCAAAAAAATTATTAAGAAAGAAATCAATCTAGTAATTTATTATAAATCTTAAAAAAGTTAATAATAGAAAAATATTTTTGTGGTGATAATTGTAATTGGGAAAGCTCGTTGTTCCCTTAAAGTCTGATAATAATTTTGTTCAAAATCAACAATGATAATGTTAACCGTAACATTCCAATAATTATATATGAAACTATATAATATATAGAATGATTAAACATTGTAATATGATAGAACAGTTAATCATGTAACTAGAGTTATAAGGTTTGTAGTTATCTAAAAAAACTATAAATTTAAAACTTTACAAACTTTAAAGTATTTCAAAATGAAGAAGATAATTAATAGAAATCTTAAGAATAAGGAGTTGTATCTTCACTCTCCAAGGCTTGCTCCAGATGTACATCATTTGCCTCTACTTACATCCAAGTGGATGATCATTGCAAAAGGAAGAAGACAAACATACAAAACACAATAAAGCAGTAAGGGTAAGCTGAGTTTTCAAAAAAGCATACACATTAATTCAAACTAAGTTGACATATTCAATAGTATTCACACAAGCAAGTAAGTATTACATTACACAAGATTATAAACTAGACAAGACTTGTCCGGACCTAGAATGAATATCGAGCTATGGCGAGTTGTGCACTTGTGGTGACCTCTATTGCTTTGCAAAGCCATTGCTATGGGTCAAACCCTACCACACGCACAAGGTTAGTCCGTTATCACTCATCTTGGGCCATACTGGAAGAACCCAAGACTATGACCTCCTACTACTCTCTCACCACATGACTACATATTCTCTAAGTGAGATTGAAAGAGTCATTAGAGTGTTAGGATAACTTTCAAGACCGAACTTCCTATATTCATTCTAAACATTACCATAATTCACCGAGAGATACAACTTAAATTCTCAATCCATATAACACAATCCATCCTTGTTTTAATCACAAACCTCGTCTGATTAATTGTATCATACCATATAAATTCATACAAAGCCATACATGAATCATACATAAACTATTACTCAAGAAGAATGAAGAAAAGAGTAACTCATAGCGAAGTAATTCGCTTAGTGCACACTGCTCGCTATGTGAAACCAAGTAGCATTCGCATAGCGAATATGGTTTGCATAGCGAGTCCTCAAAGAGAGGCTACTCACCCAAGTTGACTTGCATAGCGACTGATCCCGCTTTACGAATTAACACACACAGAGGTTTTAGACCTTATACTCTTGCAAGGCGCCCATCTTCGCTGTTCTATTTAATTGGCTAATTTTCCAGGCTAGTACCAGCCGCAAGGCAAGTGAATTCGCTGAGCGAAATGATTCGCTCTGCGAATCTGCATAATCTGCAAAATGGAATTCTGCAGATTTGCATAACTCAAACACCTCCAACTCGTTATGGGCCTTTTGATGAACTTCTAACACTCCTAATTCAAAGTATAGGTGAAATTCAACTTGTCTCAAGGCTTACAAACATTCCTAACCCCATTATTTAGTAACTATGCACTCATTTACACTCAAAAACCTCAATTCCCTCAACCTATAAACCAAATTCTCATTTTACCATATTGAAACTGTTTTTGACTATTTTAAGGATCCAATTAGGTCCCAATTGACTTGCCTAAGCCCTCTAAACTGACCAGAATAACCTGTAACACCAAATTCTAAATTTGACTACCTTAGTTCTTCTAATTTCATTTCAAATTAACACCAATCAACTAGATTGTAGCTTCTCATACCTATAACATATTTCTTAAATCTAAAGTCATCTGTAAAACTCAAACAACATCCAATTAATCCAGCGTGCAATATCAATCATAGCAAGAAATTCTCATTCCACCAAAACCCCAAATTTCAGCTCAAACAAAAGCAACATAAATAACAAAGTTCTCACATGCAATACTTAGAAACCTTAAACATATATCAAATTCATGAACAATGTAAACTTTACTGAATCATAACAAAATAAACCTCAGCTTCCCTTACCTCACGACAATTGCACAGCTTAGCCAAAACCTCGATTGAACTTGCGTCTTACCAAGTTCTATGGGAACCTACAAACCATAAGTTTTTGACAAAGAATAGTTCTTAGAACCTAATTTAAGCTAAGAATTGAAGATGGAAATCGCTAGGAACATGCAATAGCTCAATTGCATGTTCAAGACCCAAAGACTCAAGGAAGAATGAAAAGAGTCACTTATCAGTGGATGATTCAGAAACTGATCGGTCGGATTGAAGCCCACAACTCCAAGGTGACCTAAGCACTCTCTGATTGTGGAGCAACAAGGTCAGTGTGGGGGAGAAATTTAAAGAGATGGTAGAGAAGGTTTGAAAAACAAAGTTTAGAGAGATATAAAGTTTCAAACAAATGAACCAAATACGTTTTAGAATGTTTCTATTTTTACGTTGTTGATATGTTTTTAATGTAAAACATGGTCCTATTAGCTTAATATCTTTATTGCTCTAAAATTATATTTTCCAGGTCAACATTAACACTTAATTAATTTCGATTATTTTAGTCATTAAAATAATTGTTTTTAATTGTCATTCATTTCATTGGTTGTGATAAACTCTTAGAACATCTTTCTACTATGTTTTTCATACACTTTAAATGAGTTTCCTTTACTTGAAGCTCATCAAAGAAAAAAAAAATACATTATGGATTTTTGTTTATATGACTTACCAAGTTTAAATTGTTAAAGATGATTAGAGTCATCTTAGGTTTACATAAAACCAAAATGTTAAGACATATAAATTAAGTTTAGGTTAAATGAAAGACTCAAAATTAAAAGAATTTAGGTTGAATTAAGTTAAGTTTAAATTAAATAAAGTCAAACATGTATTTACACCCACCTGTATAATTATTTAGTGTTTTGGTTTCCATATTTGAAAAGTTTATTCAATGTAATCAACTTTTTTTTTCCTAATCTAATCCTATTTTATTTAAAGAAATTAAACTCATTAATTTGGTGTTAAAAATATTTAAAAAAGTAACCAATTGTAACTTAAATCCCATTAACTACTTGAGTGACACCCATCATCACTCACCCCATACTATCCATCACCTTCTTTCCCTCTTATCCTTGTGTGGAAGCCCTACCACATAGACTCGGAAATTCTCTGTTATCAATAATATATTTGCTTTTATTTAGTATTTAATTAGTTTATACTCATGAATTCATTCCAAATAAAATAAAATAAAAAGGCAAAAAGCTACTAAGTCTTATAATTATTTTACCAAAATAATTTAACGATATTTATTAATTTCCAGAAATAAGTCTTGAAAGACCAAAAAGAAAAGAAAAGGTGCATGTGTTTAAATTAATTTCATAAATAAGTCTTGAAAAGACATAAAAAATGAAAAATGCTGTATTTAAAAAACTTATTTATGATTAGATAAAATTTATTACAAACTATTAATCATGAGAGGTTTCATTTTAGACATGTAGAGGGTAATTACAAAACAATCAAACTTGATGCAAATGTTATATTTTAAAAAATCTATACTATTATAAAAAAAAAGAATTTTCTAGACTTATGTATATAGTTTTTGCTTTATCTTATAAGTAATATATTTTTAAAAACTTAAAATAATTATATTATTAATTTTATATTTTTATATATCTTTTTTTTTTTAAATTTAAATAGTTTCTCAATTTATTTTTAAATACTGTAAAAGTTGTTTATTTTTATAATTATATTATTTTTATTTTTATTATGGAACAAGGGAACGCATTATGTTAACATGTGTTCTTTATTAAAAATAAATATAAATTGTATTTTATAATCTATTTTATTCATGAAAAATATAAAAAAAATTTGAATATAATTTTCAGTTATAAAATTTGCAATTTATTTAAAATCAGGAGGGAAATTTAAAACTATAATTACAGTAATAAGAAACATAAAATCTGATTTAAAGAGAAAGGTAAAACATTGATTTGATTCATAGATACTTAATTTTTATATTTAATTCAGACAAGAATTTAATAAAAGAAACCATGAAACAAAGAATATGAGGAAAACAAATATGGCGCGAACTCTCCCGCTCTGAGCCTTTGTTTTATGTTACATCTCAAACCCTCCACCGTGTCTGTTTCTGCCGAGATCCCTCACTTCTCACAGTTTACACCATGCAACACTTTCACACAAGATCTTCCAATGCCTCCTCCCAATCCAAGTTCGGCAAGAAACGCGGTAGCTACAACTGCGGCCGCTGTGGTCTCCCTAAGAAGGGCCATATCTGCACCGTCAGTACTCCGGCCACCTCCACTTCTGCCACTCCTTCCCGTTCTTCTCTCTCTGTGGTGGCATCTGCTCCTTCCTCCTTCTCCGCCGCTGGCTGCCCTCCTCTCCACCCGCGTCGTGCTCTGTCATTCGATGACGAAGAATCCGACGGTCTTGATCCATTGGAGTCTACGGCCGCGTGGCTCCATGGGGATGATATGGATTCGTCTGGGTTGCCGGGGAATGTTCTTTGGGACGTGCTTAAGAGGCTCCCGCCCTCTGGGCTCTTAACGGCGGCGAAGGTGTCCAGAGGCTGGAGGGATATGGCGAAAAGATTGTGGAAGGCGGCTGAGGAGTTAAAACTTAGGGTTCCGGCGAGTGTTCAGGTGGGTTTCGTGACGTCGATGTTGCAGAAGTGTCCGGGGATTGTGAGTCTCTCTCTTGTAATGGAAAGGTCAGGTTCTTTTATTTTTTTTTAACTTATCCGAAATAATGAAAATGAACAGTGTAAATTGAAACATCCATCCCTTTATGTCTGCACCGAGTTGCAAGATCTTTAGGAATCCATAAGATCTGATTTGATTAATGGGAAGAAAAAGTCAGTTCTGAACAACACCATACTATAAGTTGGACAACATACTCTAGATTGGACAACTATCTAATCATGATTAACAGGATATAAAATAATTTGTGTTGAGTTTAGATTTTAACTGTATACTATATTCCTTGATCTTGCAGTGACTTGGATTCCACAATGCTGGCTTGCATTGCATTTTCGTGCCCCAATTTGATATTCTTGGAGATTTTGGTTTCTGATTCTGCAGTCAGTCGAATCACTGGGTATGTTTTACGTTTTTACTCTTTTATTTATATGTCCTTTGTTTTCCATGGTTTTTTTCCTAGCTGTTGAACACTAGATTTTGCTTCTTAAGGTAAAATTTTAAGTTGTGAACACGTGATTATGGCTTGGTTCAACAGATACAAAATTGTATATAACTTGAATTCTAGTTAGGGTTTGAAATCTCAGATTTTGAGGGCTTTTATTGAAGTTAACAATTGCACCTAATAATTGCAGATTTGGTATTATTAATGAATTGATTATGTAAGTTTGTGTTTGCAAATCTTTAAGGTTCATTTGTTATAGATTTTGGTTGATATGAGAGGAGTGACATTTAAAGAAATAATATAAAAAAATGAGCTTTACATATATTTGAGAAGGATAGTTTTGAGCGGTTACAAAACACGCTATAAACAATTTGTACTAGTATTGAAATATGCACCATAACCAGAGGATGCTACTTTTTACTGATTAACTTTGCCTTTCCTGCAACTTTAACTATGCAGGACTGAGTTAGGTCGATTTGTTGCTGATAAAAAGAGCCTCAAAAGCCTTAAGATGGAAGGCTGTTCTAACCTTGGAGGCTTCGTTCTTTGTTCTTCTAGTCTTTCTACCATTTGGCTGTCCGATCTGTACTCTCATTCTAAGATGGTAATATTACTTTTCTATCTTCTTTTAATTCTGTTCGATTTGTTAATCCCTTTGATCTTAGCCTCGGAGTGAACTCTGGTTACTA
Organism: Vigna mungo; assembly: GCA_036885675.1. Lineage (NCBI taxonomy): Eukaryota > Viridiplantae > Streptophyta > Magnoliopsida > Fabales > Fabaceae > Vigna > Vigna mungo. Next base: position 24,198,180 of record CP144695.1, read on the forward strand.
ATAGATGCTCTGAATTGGTAGGTTTTTAATTGTCCTCACTTGAGGGAGATTTCATTGAAGTTTTCGCATCGAGAAAATGACAGTACTGATCTTGCAACCATGGTTGAAGGTTTGGGAAGAAGTTGCCCCAGGTTGCAAAACATACGTATATATTCAATGCAGCTTTCTCATACTGCAGTGCTCGCTCTTACTGCTGCTCAGCTAAGGTTTGTTTAAGTCTAGGATTGCTGGCCTCCTTTTTGAACTGTGCAAGGGGATTTAAGCTTTACCATAATCCATATAGCGGTCAATGCTAATGTCACCTTAAGTTTGTACTAGACATGCATAAAATAACATAGGTTTATTTCATTTTGTAGTTGTTGACACGAATTTTGCATTATAAACATATATAATTAGTATTTTTTTATGAAATATACATTTTTGTTTTCGTAACAGTTTCTAGCAACTACCATTTATAGGAGCAATTGCCATACTCATTTATTTTTTGTTTTGTTATTTTCGATGAATCACTAGCACTTTAACCTGTTTTATATGTATGCACTCAATGTGTCCGATATTAAGAACTTTGGATATTTCACTGATACATATTTGTTACGTATCTCGCATCGCTTAAAGGAAAGTATGAAAGTCTAGTTGCTAGCAACATGCAAGGTATAGAAACATGTATAGTATGAAAACGTTGAAGCACTACTCTCCAATAACTCAAAAACAGTAACTCCCCTCAAGAAAGGAATGAACATGGTACTATTCCTATTCGTGGAGAATAGGAAGTAATTTATGATGAGAGTGATTTGTAATTTTTATTTTTTTCTCAGTCAAGTACTAATGTCTAAAATGCTTTTAATTTGAATTTGCAAAATTAGAATTATGTATTTATTTAAGTGTTTTATAAATTCTTTATACATATTTAAAGACAACGTATGGAAATTAATATGCTATACTTTTTTACAGTAATCATACTGCATATCAAACATGTATGATATTGATAGATGTATGGTATCTATGTGTCATAGGTTATATTTGAATGGCTGTTGCAATATTTGCCCTGATAGTTTTTTTGCTTCTGTTAATTAGGGGGCTGCGAATGCTTTCACTTGTTTCTGGATCTGATGTTACTGATGCATCTGTTGCTGCCATTGCCTCAAGCTATCCAAATCTGGAATTGCTTGATCTCAGTGGGTATGTGTGATTCCATTCTGGTTTCCTTCAATGTCCTGAAAATATGCGTATGTCTTAGAAAATGGAAAAAATTAAAGGTCTGTTGCAACTCGATACGGTACATTTTATATAGAAGTGGAAAATCCAGAATAGTACCTCATGCTTTATTAGTGGATGAGTGACCAAAATAGATTCTCCTCAGCCAACTGCAGTCTTTGGTCTAATACAGCGGTTTTTCTAAAAGCCTACAACCAATGGTCAATTAGTTGTTATATTGGTTATTGTCAATGGAGAATGATTAATGTTACGATATAAAGTAGTCTTTAGATTGATCAATTTAAGTTAATTTACATAAAAGTGGCCAATGTTGTTGGATATTGAATATCTGACTGTGTTGCCTGTTCAAGAAGTTTGTTTTAACGGTTTTTGTTTATATAACAGATCCAGCGTTAGTGACAGTGGCATTAGCATGATTTGCAATGTGTTCTCTGAAACATTGACACGACTCCTTCTAGCTCTTTGCCCTAATGTGACTTCAAGTAATCACTGTTTTATACTCAACTGGTTTACTAACTTTCATTTGGTTTATTTCTACCTTAACTGATTTATCTTACATTTCAGGTGGCATTCAGTTTGCTACTGCCCAATTGCCACATCTTGAAATTATGGACTGTGGCATGACAATATGTGAACCAGATTCTGGCAATCCAATTGCCGATGAAAATAACCACAAACTACAGAAGATGCCTATTATTACTAATCTACACCTTACAAACCAAAAGCTAATCATCAAACACAGCTGTTTAAAGAAACTTAGTTTATGGGGATGTTCGGGCTTGGATGTAAGTTTTATTTGACTGAGCAAGTTTATTGAGCATGTTAGTTTCTCACGCTTCTAATATTCGGAGTCTCTCTTTTTGAATTAATATACAGGCCTTATATTTAAACTGCACTCAGCTCAAGGATCTGAATCTAAATTCTTGTAGAAATTTGCACCCAGGTAGTATTTTCACACCCGTTCTATGGTCATTATCAGCTGAAGAATTGATGCAACATTAAGGATTTCCTTAAATAGTTGTTTCATCCTTTTTCACCATTTTTTTACAGAGAGACTGTTGCTTCAGTGCCCTAGTTTAGAAAATGTGCATGCGTCTGGTTGTCAGGACATGTTAGTTGGGGCTATCCAAAGTCAGGTATCAAAACAGTTCAGATATTTTCTTCCTATTTTTATAGTTCTATAGGCCTTTTAAGATGGAAGCTTCAGTTGTCAGTAAATGTGAAGAAATAAATTCTCTTAGTTAATGAACATAACATGTTTACCCGGGTTTCTGGAATTCTTCATGTTCTAACCCAACGTACCTTTTCATTCGTGGTTGTGATTTGTTTGCAGGTTTCCAACGCTTTTACTGATTTGGAAAACAACTCACCTTGTAAGCGATTACCTGATGGCTCGAAAAGGGTTCGGGTCCCTCATTTAATCAATACTGAGGTAAAGCTAAAAGAAATAGCAGATCATGTTTTACAAGAATTTGGTGTCATTTGTTATTCTGCTAAATAGACGAATTTTAAGAATGAGATAGTAGTAACTAGGAAGCTATCTCCGTATCCCACCGTGGCCAGTGGCTTTTTGTCACGTTCCGCAAAGTCATTTGTTTCTTTTCATTCCATATTATGGAATCGGGATTCAAACTTGCTTGGATTCTTTAACTTGTTACTTGTGCTAGGATGATTTTATTTTGGATACAAACACCTCAGCTTAGAGTTCATTTTTCTAACATAATTTACACAATTTTTTAAAAATGTGCAGTCGCCCGATGAAGAAACGAAGCGAAGTAGAAAGAAGAGACGACTTTGTAACGTGCTCCTGGATTGAGAAGACATGATAGATGAATCAAATTGAATCTCAGATAGCTGTTAACGCCTTGCATGTTATTTAAACTATACTAGGCACAAAACAGTTCGGATTTGGTTCTGGAATTTGCCCCTATGATAAAATAGAATGCGATAACTTTCTTTTTACACAAGCTGTTATCGCTTAGCATTATGATTAGTCTCCTCAAGTCTGTCATTCTGTTCCGTGGATTTTTTCAAATAAAATTACCCACAAATTTATTGGTTTGAATTTAATTTCCTTTTTATTCCTTCTCAAGTGATCTCATTTACACCTTAAACTTTGATAAATATTAACAGTCAGAATAATTTAGACTTAAATAAATTGTCAAGTCTTTTTTTTATTCTCTAGTTCTTCACATTTAGTTCCTATAATTTTTGCTGTCCACTCAGTTTTTTTTTTATTTTTCCTTATAATGTGTTCATTTGTTTTATTTTGGTTTCTATTGTAGGAACTGAAAAACAGATAAGTATTTTTACAAAAACTTAAATAAAATAACAAGAACCAAAGTATTTTTTTAGAAGAATTGAAAGTTGAGTATTTCGGGAACTAAAAATGTATTTGAGTGTAATTTTTATCTTTATTATATAAGGTTGCTTTTCTATTTTCGTTTTAATTTTTTATAATTATTTTTAGTTTGTATAAAACTGTAATACTTCAGTTCCATGTTATTTCAAAGTATACTAGACTCGTTTTAAAGTTTTTGTTGAGATTAAAATGAGGTTATTTTTTAAAGAGAAGTAAAAAAGTTTTAAAAGAAGCAAATGAATTGTTTTGATATTATAAAAGAAAAAAAATAATATTTTGACTAATATATGTACTAGCTAAAGTAGAAAAACCCAAAATAATAATACAAAGTAAAAGAGCGAAAAATGAAAAACGCCGTTGCCGGGGATCGAACCCGGGTCGTCCGCGTGACAGGCGGAAATACTTACCACTATACTACAACGACTTGATGAACAATCATTCAAACTAAAAGTAATTATTTTATGATTAAGCACTCATATAATACCATGACGGAATGTCATCGTATACAGTTGAAGGCTTTTGAAATGGAAGCAACTTTCTCTTCAACGACCGGAAGAGGGTACTGGAATAAGGTTCGTGTTGATGCAGGTATGCTTCTATGTAATTCTTATATGGTTCTGATTTCGCAACCGAAATTTCGCATCACATTCCCTCCTCGTTTTACTGTATCCGCGCACTACTTCAATCTTCCTTCTTATTTCACTTCTTGCAGAACCTTTGCTCCTGAGAGTAGTGGAGAATCGCGACCGGAATCCGTCTTCATTGTCCATCGCGCGTTCTAGCAAGTTTGTGCAGCTGTCACTTCGAACGAGGAAGAGTTCTCTCTTTAAGGTTCAGAATTCAGTTTTGTATAAGCCTCAAATATACCTCCAAAACGATTTGCAAATGAAAATTGATTTATTAAATCAAATTTTCATGTCATTTCAACATAATACGTTTGTTTGTAAGAGATTTCAAACGCACATAAGTTTTCATTAGAGTGTTGGCTCTGCATGCCTTTTTAATATGTTTGGTAACGTTATTTTCTCTACCAGGTTTTATCAGCCGAGAAGGATCAAATTCACGTTGTAGAGGGAAGGTATAACGTGTTTCGTGTTGTATACTTTGATGTGTTTTTAATCTTCATATGTACTTCTTTCTTTCATCCATGATATAGATGTCAAACTCATTTGTGGGGTCTGGTGCACGGATGTTTACATTCATGAGCAAATTTTGGTAATCATTCAAGGGAAATGTCGGAACTCAGCATAGAATTCAACTCCCGTGATATTTACTAATTCAATGATCGACATTGATTCTGTGTCATTATTTTCTTGTTAAAGTTATTCAGAAGCAGTCTTAGCTGCTAACATTGAAACTTAGTCTTAGCTATTGATAGTAAAGCAGACTCAACTGCTAACAAAACTCCTCCAAACTGCTGATTAAAACTCCTCCTAACTACCGTAATCACTTCTTACTAACTTCTATGTTTTTTCCTAACGTAAACCTTCAGGGTTCTATCAGATACGTGGTTTCTGTTAGTACTGTATTCAGTTTGATATTGTTTTTGTTATAGGGGTTTTCTTTTTATCTGCGGTTCTTTACAGTCCTGTCTGTTTTCATTCTCTATATTAAGAGAATCCTTGCCCTCCTTTGTACATTTTATCAATACAAAGGTTACCTTTTTGTTCACTGCTCAACTCATATTTTGACAACATTCTTCTTTCTCAAAATGACATCTTTGAGATAATCTTTATCACTCATATTCTTGATAAACACATGAAAGATCTTGGTTTTGTGGTTTTTCCTTGGATTGGAAGTTTCCCAGAACAGAACTGGAATTCATATTTATTGGTGCAAGTATGACTAGAAATTCTCATTGATACAGGCTTCTTGGTGCTAAACCTGTGAGCTCCCAAATTGACTATTGCTACATCAAGCTTCTGGTAGTGCTCTGCTTGATTCATCTCATTATCGTTATATGATTGGTAGATTGTTTTACCTTTCCACCACTTGATCTGACATATCCTATGTAGTGCAACATCTAAGTCATTTCATTGACTCCCCCATTTCTTCTGATCAACAAGAAGCTATCAATATCTCAAGAATGGTTCTGGTTTAGGTATATATATTTCTCTAAGAAAATCATACTCAGCTCAAGGGTTTTAGTGATTCTAACTGGTCTGAGTGCCATGACACTTGTCAATCTGTGATTATTTTTACGGTGTAAGACCATCTCTCATTTCATGGAGGCTCAAGAAACAGTTTCTCTTAGTTCCTCTTGCCACCGCAGCATGTAAATTTTTAGTGGCTGATGTATTTGCTTGAGGATTTTAAAATCCATTTTGGCAGACCTGCTTTCTTTTATTACGAGAGTCATTCTGCTCTCCATATCACTGCCAATCTCATTTTTATGAAAGAACAAGGCAGATTGGAATTGATTGTCATTGTTTTTGGAAAGGTCAACTCGGGTTTACTCAACTCCTACCTGTTTCTTCATATCTTCAGTTAACTGGTGTCCACGCAAAGGCTTTATTACCCGCTGATTTAGTTCATTTCACTCCAAGCTGGGAATGTCAAACATCTATTCCCAGGGGGGATCTTAGCTAAAGTTGGCTTTCAATCATTGATAGTAAAACATGATCAGTTAGTTTTTTCATTGTTAGTTCTCAATTATTGATAGTAAAACATAATCAATTTGTTAGTCTTTCTCATTCTGTATTTTAGCTTTGTATATAAATGAACTTTCTGTCTTCTGTATAGCAGTTTTTGCTGATCAATAATAACAGTTGTTTATTCAAGCTCTCTATCATGTTCTCTTGTATATTCATCAAGCTTATTGAGCTTGAATTACAATATACAGAGAGTTGATTTCTCAGGAATAAAAGCTTTGGTGAACCCTTAAAAAGCAGTACACGAAGATGAACATAGCATTGAAATTTGGCTACATAGTTTTTTTTGTAGTAGAAAAAGCTACAAAAGATTGTCTGAATTGAGTTTATTTTGTTTCTTCTGGTTCTTGTACTATGCAGTTGTGTTGATGAGTTATATGATGCATTAGTTGCACGTCTTCTGCCTTTGGTGTTACTGTCATCAAATCCTAATCACAAGTAAGTTATTGTTTGTGGAGTTACAAAAACAAAGGTTATTCTGAGTAATAATGCAATTGTATAGAATGTAATTTTCCTTGCAGAATGATGTATATCCTCTACCGTGTGGTATAGGGCCATTAAATGTGTGGTGTCCTATGTGTTAAATACATTGTGTCGCATCCTATGTGCTAAATATATTGATGGTTGTTGTGTATTATCAGTACTATCCACTGCATGATTTTGAAGTATTATGTGACTGTCATAGCTATACTGTCATTTATACCTTAAACTTTAACCACTGAATCACCAAATTCTGTCGTGAAAGCCTTGGTTGGGTTGTGCAAACTGCTATATTACTTATCTGCTTGCCATTCTTTATGTTATCTTCCATTAAATATGTGTTTCCTACTATCCAATATTTGACAATTTATTTATTATATCAAATCTAGTTAAGTGGTTACAGCTCCTTCCTTTACACCTTTTTTTTTGGGGTTGCGGGGGTGGGAGTGGCGAGGTTAGTGAAGTAGAAGATATAATCAAGCATCAACTAATTATACTGTCCTTTTGTGTCCTCATATTTTAATCATGTTAGTCACACTTTCTGTGATACTTGCATAGGCTTTTAGTTGGCCTGGCAGGTCCTCCAGGTGCTGGAAAGAGCACTCTAGCACACGAAGTAGCCAGACGCATAAACAAAATTTGGCTAGAGAAAGCTTCTTCCTTTGACTCTAAGGTGCAACCTTTAGATATTGCGATTGTCTTTCCCATGGATGGCTTTCATCTTTATCGTTCAGAACTAGATGCAATGGAGGTAAGTGTCCTGCTGCTCAACATTTTTTGTTTCTATCCATATGAAATTTTATACCAGATTCATTTCATTGATCTTAGTGATGATCTAGAGTTGACTAGTTAGGGTACAATCAAATCAGTTGTACTTTAAAGTGCAATAAGTGGGTTATCTGTTGTCATTTTCCATTTGACAAAGTATTCAAAAGGTTGGGATAGGCACATGCCATGTATTTTTTTTATTGATCTCTTTCCTTTGAAATTGAATTGATGCTACTTTCACATTATTGGAAGATTAGACCATAAACTAGTCCCTTTCCAAACAAATAGAAATAGAAGTTCTAGAGTGAACTACATTTACTAAACTGTATAAAATAAATACCTGTGAAATGAGATCCTTATTTACTGTTGATAGCATGAGGAATCATACTTCTGACATTCTGAGTGATTTTTTTGATAATAGAATCCCGAGGAAGCACATGCCAGAAGGGGAGGTATGGTACTTTTTTTTTTATTATTCATTAATTCCAGAAATTCTATTTCATCAGAAAATCATTGATCTTTCAATTGGTATATCAGCTCCCTGGACATTCAATCCATTGCGGCTGCTCACATGTCTCAAGAATCTAAGAATTGATGTAAGATTTATTATTATTAACTTTTAAGATTCAGTGGTGTTATTATCAGCAGGATTGGAAACATTAGAATCGGTTCATGGCCAAAAACTTTTTCTAGCTCAAATTATGCGGATTATCTCTATGGGCGAATTCTGTGGGAAAACTGGGATACACAGAAAGAACAGTTAGCATCTATGGATTGACATGGTGGAATTCTTATCTCGTTTGTTCTTTTGCATTTTGGTGAAACAAAATCTTCAGGGATCAGTTTATGTACCATCGTTTGACCATGGTGTTGGGGACCCAGTGGAAGATGATATCTTTGTGAACCTTCAGTGAGTATTTCAACATTAAAATGTGGAGATTTTAATAATTTGACACATTATAATTATATATTGAACAAGAGCAAATGATGAAAGATAAATATTTAAAGCTAACACCTTGAGAGAAATTGTCGTCATTAATGAGGCTAGAAAATAAAGTTTGACAGAGAATAATCAGATTCTCCACCGGATGATATGATTGTGTCTATGTTTGAATTGGTTGTCTTTAAAACTCTTGCCAAGATACAGTAAATATTTTTTAAACAAAAAATCCGGGTATCAAAATGAAAACTTACATGTTCAAGAATTTTCTATTGAGTAATGTACCAAATATAATTCAACTTTATGGTAATTTAGTACATGTATAACAATTCTGACACATTAGGCCCCGGGCTGACATTGGTTTCAATAGTTTGGTTGTTCGTTATATTATCGATATGATGAACAATTCTAAAGTGAGGTTTTTCTGTAAGGCAATAATATCTCGTATTGCGAGGTTTTTCTGTAAGACTTGTATTTTTATTTATTTGTTTATCCCCAAATCCCCAATTAGCTGTCTTTTCACACATCAGGGTTATTGATTTAAAAGTTGTTGCTACTTGATACATGTCTGCTTATTTTGCATATGTTGATATATACTGCATGAATATATTTTATTATATTTTTCATTTGTTTAGGCACAAGGTTGTTATTATAGAAGGTAACTATTTACTCTTGGAAGATGGGGTATGGAAGGAGATATCATCTTTGTTTGACGAGAAATGGCAAGTATTGATTTCACCCAGGCACATGTCTTCATATACTTCCTATTGATCTTTTTAGTTTTGAAATTGTACGTTAAGTTGATGAAAATTCAGCCGAGTCAGTGACACTGCTTAAAAGTTCTTCTTGTGAAAGAGAATTGTATGTTACTGAACCACATATTTCAGCCGATCATTAATTGTGCTTGTCTCATGCATGTAATTATTGTTTCTAGCTAGATCTTTGGTTTCCGAAGCCCATGAAGATACAGATGCCTTGGGATAGAAATAAAAGCATTGATTCACTTCGAGGCGCATATCTCAATTATTTCTTCTATAAATCCCATATTTAGCTATGAGAGTGTATTCATCTGATAAAAAACTATGTATTATTATACACTTTTGTCGTTTTGGTTGCATTTTTCTCATTGTGCAGTTCAGTATGTATTATTTAAGAAATACATGCACATGTGTCTTTAGACCTGTACTGAAAGCAAAGAATGTATAGCTTTGTTTGGAATCTAATGTATTCTGACATAGCATAGTATGATTGTTTTGGCATGACTATTTGCCTTTCTAGTTGCACCATTTGTTGAAATCGTTCACTAAAATCTCAAACTAGCGAATTCTAGTCCCTGTCACTGGTTTATGTTCATTTTTCTGCATTTTTGTTTCATATCTACATAACCTGTGAGACTGGTGGTGGTGGTTTATGTTGTAGAATGACAGTTGGGAAATTTCAAGATCTGTAGAAAATGGCTTTACATGAATCAACAAAGATGCAACCTAATCTGATAGCGATTTCTGCTTTTGAACTTAAGAGAATTGTCAAGGGTATCTTTTTTTGTAATTTGTTCGTTCCTATTCTTTTTTAGGTTTATTGATATTGACATTGACAAAGCTATGCAGCGAGTTTTAAAGAGGCATATTTCAACTGGTATTTACCATGTACTTTTCCCCAATGTGTATCAGTTTCCTCCCTAAGGAAGACATTTGAATTTACTTGTGATTTGTGTCTCCTTCTTCATCTATAGGCAAACCTCCAGACATTGCTAAACAACGGGTAAACTACTCATCTTGTAACCTATGATGTTAGTTATTCTGATTATCCGCCCAATTGCGTGTTGAATGTATATATTTGATCTATTTTGTTGGCACTGAGTGATACACACTTGCATGCATCACTATATCTCATGATGCAGATAGAGAACAACGACAGGCTCAATGCAGAACTTATAATGAAGTCCAAGAAAAATGCTGATATAGTTATCAAGTCAGTTGATTTCTGAGGAATCTGTTTGCGCCTAGTCAACCCTGAGGAGAGTATTATAACCTCAGAAGGGATGTCTTTAATAAAATAATTTATTTTTGTGACTTTTCAGAGTCAGACAAACTGATTTTTTTTTTAATTATTATTATACAACAAATATTAGTACATTTTTAGTTTTCTTTCCTCAGCTTTACTAAAATTATATCGTTAACTGTTCCTAAAAATTATCCACAGCTTACCTGACATATTTTGGCAGTGGGTCCAAGTATCTAGACATGACATGAAAACCACTGCTGGCTCTGATTTTAGGTGTGTCGGGGGATCCCAACTCACTGCTCTCGTTTTCTGTCCTTTCAACTAAAAATATAACCTGTCAACGAAAAAATGAAAATAAATAAAATTTGAGAAAGAATGTTAACTTTGTTTTTGAATGTATATGGTTCCCTGCATGTATGGTTTACCATGGATCTGCCTTTACTGCTACTCCATTCTTATTACTACTATACATTGATTAGGTTGGCACTACCAGACGCCACGACAATACTCATTTATATACACCCTATTGTAACAGTGCACACTTTAGCTTGTAAACATATATTTAAAGATAAAACACATACTGTGAGAGGGGAGTTTTCGAAATTATTTAAAGATAAACCACCTCCATCAATTTTATACATAGTGTGACTGATGATAATAATGAGTTTAGATGAAGTTGAAAATTCTGTGACTAGTGATAAGGGGAGAAATAAATAAATATGTTTTGTAGAAATCCAACTGTTATATGTAAGAAATAAAAGGGAGAAACTAAGACACACTAGAATCAAAGAAGCGTATGCAAAAGTTTAAAGACATTTTTTCATCAATAAACTGCATTTTGGTATTAAGCAAGCTTATCATTTAACTTTGTATGGTAGAGAAAGAAAATGTTACTCAAGTTAATTATGACATGTAACAAAGCAATTATATGTTGGGTAGTAAAGTATATGTTGGGTAGCAATTATATATATATATATATATATATATATATATATATATATATATATGAAGCTATGAAGAAAAACAAAGAATATAAATGCAAAATTGTATTTACAATAATTGATAATAAATAACCACCAACTTCGGTGTTCCTTGTTGCATTTTTCTCGGATGGTAATTTTGTTGTTCATAACTTTATCTCTATATACACTGTTTTTGTGATTGTTACTCCAATTTAATGACAAATTGCAATATCTACATAAATTATTTATCCTATACATTAAATACATAATGCTTATATAATATTCAATGCATTAATTTGTTTTGAGAATAAGGGTTATACTAAAATCTATCCCAATTCAAGTCCTTCGAAAACAATTAATACCTACATCTCATCATGTTCAGGATAAGGTTAAAAAATATATTCTAATCCGTATACATTTCGTTAACAAAATTTAACATCAGATCTAATTGCAGTGATTGAACTGCTGAAAGCAACTTGGCTCTGATCCGCAGCACAACCTATCCAGTGTTACGGTGGAGACCACTCGACAACGTTAGTTTCCAAACCATATGTGATAGTAATTACTTGTCATCATCGCTTTCTTGCATTTGCATGTTAGTTTCATCAATCACCACAAAAAAAAAAAAAGGACAGCAAATAAATGGAAAATTCGAAACCACCAACCATATTACCAACTTGTAAGTCAACAGTTAAATTAAGATCCCATATGGATGAGGAAGATCCAAGCACATGCAGACATGGAATATTTTTAAAACAAATTGCAGACATATGCTTATGATAATTTCACTGAAACTGAAACCAACAATTTGACATATTAAAGAGGCACCTACTTATTTGGTGACATTGACTCAATATACAACTTATAATGTAAGATGACACTTTATAACTGAGCCATGTTTCAGAAAAAAAGATGCGTATTCAAGTCAATCATGGAGGCTTATTAAATGCTGTCTGTTAAATAAATTTCAGCTTCATGGTTACAATATTAATCAAAGGTTTAGACCATTCAAATCTATATGTGCCAGGATAGAATATTTCAGTACCTTACATTTAATAAGACGCGAAGAAAATAAATAATAAAAAACAATAGTTTTGTGATTTTCAATCACTTTCAGTGAAATTTTTTATATAAATTCTCTTACTTGATATACTGAACTAGCCGTAATTTTCTTTTTAATTAAGGATATTACCGAGTTAAAAAAAAAAAAAATCCCCAAATCATCTAAGATAAGCAACTCCAACAAGTTGAATTCCATTTGTAAACGCGAGGAAAAGTTAAACGAGGGATGATTTACGAGTATTGATGTTTTTTTCCCATCTCGTCATCTATAAAATTAATAAGTTTGACCAAGAAAGCACTCACACTCTCTCTCTCTCTATATGGAAAATTAGACAGCAATATCTTGAAGGAATATAATAATAAATTAAAGAAAGTATTTGAAATGGCATGCATAAATGCTCCATGCACACGCACATGTTGTTGTTTCCCATCCACCATGTTCAGGGAACATTTCCAGTACTATCTATTGGGCTCTTGATGATCAAAACAAAAACTAACGTAAATGCAATAAATACAGTTTTGTTATTATGTGAAAAATGATTAATAATAGCAAGGAATCTCATAATGATAAGGGAAAACTTTACAAGACAATTTTAAATGTAAAGCATGATAATATGTCGCTACAACTACAACAGACAAACACATCTTAAAATTATTATTAAGCAAAGCACTCACACAACACAAGCAGAGATATATAAGAAAGCCAAGTCTAACAACAACATAATTGAGAGTCATTATGTTTCTGTTCATGATTAGTACTTAATTAGACATGCATCCATCTGATTGTTTTGTTTGAAATATCATATAACAAACCATAATGATACACAAATTAACTATAATTCAACACCCTGCAATGTCCATCCCTGTCTGCTGCTGCTGCTTATCCTTACTTTAGTTACTAACCCAACTGGGCACCACAATTACAAAGGATGGACCAGGTCATCAATGTCCCACTAGTCTAGCTCCTGTTCTTGCTTTTTGCCATGGCTCTTGGTGCTGAAATTATCAAATTCAAACAACCTTTTTCAGAATAATCTCTATCTAATATAATTTAGTTAAACACTTTCATCACTTTTACTTACCAAGACCAAGACCAATAGCCTCCTTTCCTTTCATGATGCGTAAACGCTTGCATGATTCAACAAACATCCTAGTTTACATGAACAAAAATCCATGTTATTCCTTAGCCTGTGCTGTGCATATGTTCAACCACGCTTCATATTCATTCTGTTTATTTATTATATTTCTAAGATTTTATACCAAAATGACTTCATTATCATCAAAGTACACATTCAATAGATGCATAATTAATGAGGATATTAATTATTCTGATGCACGTAAATTAGTTTGCTGTATAGAGTCTTCTTAAATTTAGAGTTACTATACAAAGTTCAATTATGGTGGTCAAGTTGATTTGGAGGGACATCGAGCAGAGGTGAAAGACTTACTCCCATGGGACATCACCGACAAGCATCCAGTCACCATCCTTGTCCTCATAGGTTGGGACATAATCAGAGCTGTTCAAAAGATCCATCAGTTTGCTCTCATTCATGAAATCCTTCATTCCTTGGGATTCACAATTCCCTGCCATTGCATACATCGTGCACCATTAATTCATAATCATTACAAACCCTAATCATCAACCAAAGCTTCTAAGTATTACATGCATGCAACAAAAATTTAAAAGGGAGGGTGATAGAAGTTATAGGTTTAATTTTTCACGATATAACGTTAGTTTGAAAGATTTGAAAAGAAGGGTGAAAGAAGTTAAGGTTGAATGATGAACATTTAAAAAAAAGGCTTATAATAGTATTTACCAATGGTGAAGGAGCTGAACATTTTGCCTAAAGAATCAGAGAGCTCGCGGTAACTCTTATACATCTTCAAGTCCACTTTGCGGAGATAAGGAGCTCCATCCATGCTAACTTTCACAAAGCTTGCATTAGGGCTGCTATTCTTCTCACTCTCTTCTCCAATGCTCTTTTGCACAGCTAACATGTTCTTCCGGAAGGACCGCACAGGTGGCCAACCCACCACCTGTGCCCTATGCATTTCATTTCAATTCATCACTTTGTTATCATCAATACAATACAACACAACGCATCATCCAAACGTGTGGTTAATTATTATATAAACCAAAAATCAAATTCTACAGTTTCAGGTTTCTTTGAAGATTTTAGTTCATGTATGTAAGCAGATTAGAAAAAATAGAGTTGGTGATGAAACTGATAGGCAGAGAGCCATATAACTTTGCATGAAAAATAGATTAATTAAGCACGTAAGAATTTATGTTTCTGTTTTAATATACCATAATCCAACCCTTCTTTTATATTCTTTTTGAAGAAGACTTAGCTATTTATATTTACTGGTGTAGTTTTACCTTTATTAACCCATACCGTGTTTTACATCGCTGCGTAAATGAATCGTCAGAAGAAGAAATGATGCTATGGCCGATGAGGACAAGAAAGGTGTAACTTTTTTCTGGTGTACTACCTATCATCAAAACTTTCAGACATAATTGTAAATTATTGCACTTTTCTCCATAACTGGCTAGGCAAGTAGAACACGGTTTTGGCATGAACCCGTACGTGATTCCATATTTATGTTGTACGAGAGTTGAGAGCGTCTTATTTTTCCATTGCATATTAGTATAAAGGAAATAAAAATATATTTCTTTTGGAAAAAAAACTCACAAAAGTATATTTTTTAATCACTCTCTCACCCCTCCTCTCTCTATCACAAGTCTATGTTTCAGTCTCTTTCATTTCTTTATTCCACCCTCCACGATCTCATCTCTTCCCACCGTTTCTATCTTTTCCACATCAAGCTTCATACATATAAAAATTACTTGCTTATTAGCCCTAGACCATATAATGAATTAGTATATGATACTATATATAAGAGCTTATGAAGTCTCTCTCATGAAAGGTAGTTAACTAGGTGGAAAATAGAAAAGAAATTAAATGAGTGAAAAACTTACTTGGCTGGAGGCTTAGCAGGATCTGCAGGGAGAAGGGTGTTGTCCTTAGGCAAGGTGTTGTGTTTATGAGATGGATCTGATCCAGTGGTTGGTTCCTTGGATGAAAGATTAAGCATCAAATCTACAGTGGCAGTGTCATGGTGAGTTTGAGTCTGAGAGAAACCTCTCTTCCTAAGAAGTTCTTCAGTGGGTGAGGCAGCGTTTCCTCCAGGGAGTCCAAGCCTTAGCTCAGTTTCCTCAAAGCCCATGTTCTTCTCCTTGTTGAGGCCAACCTCCATGAGTTTTCAGTCTCTTATATCAGTGTTTCTCTCTCTAAGCATTCAGTTATTTGTTTGGTATGTGGCAATAATAGTGAAAGATAGGAGGAGGTGGGGGTACTAATGTACTATGGTATAGGGGCAGGGGCAGGACAAGGGGACGTTTAAGGAGGGTAGCGTTTGGGCGTGGTGCCCATTAATACAAGGACGCATGGTGCGTCCTGTCTTTTTAATCGAAATTTTTTAGAGGGAATGGGTTTTTGACACGTGGAGGAATTTGTGAGCTGGACTTTTCTGTTCATGCTGCCCTTGCTGACGACAACCTGATGTTATCTTCCTATGATTGTTCAGTGGAAGAAGCGGAAGTGGACACCCCATGTTGCTTGCTTACACACTTCATTTCTTTATTCATCCTAGGGTTTCGTCATTTCACACACACTCACTCCCTTTACGCCTTTTTCCATTCTAAATTATTCTTCTGCTTTTATTCCTGTTTCCCTTCTCAAATCATCTCTATTATCACATAACTATACCTTTTCTAATACACTTCTTTGCATGCACACGCAACATCGATTATTCCATACACCACTAACTGTTCATCTTTTGCTCCAAACCCATATAGTTTTTAAAACTCTACTTTTTCCCACTTTTTATGTTTTTACAAATTCAACTGCTTTCATTCATTTCTTATGCCCTTTATTAAGCAAAGATCATCGTTAGAGGTGAACACCACTATTCATCTTTGGGTTTAGCCACCATTATTATTGCTCTTAGATCGATAATCCACCTAGGATCGATAAAAAAGATTCCAAACTCAAGGAGTACTCACTTCCCAAGTGGACTCTTACGTGGATGCATGCGTGAGAAAAAAAGTACTTCTATTATATTTTACCATCGACAATCAGGAATAGACACATACTAACTCCATATTAATCAAACTCCCTGTCGATTTTATGCAGTTAATTCATACAGTCTAATTAACAATTTAAAACAATTGCACTGTACAAACTTATTCACTGTTTATCTAGAGTTGTCAATCTGAGTAGCCATAAATAGTTAAATCAACCTACATTACTGAAAATGACGATACTTCACCACTGGTGACAAGAAGATTTTTTGTTTCAAGCGTTTTGTTCAGCATGCCTGTATACATGACTATATAATTAAGCTGAACCCTTTCATATCTGTCCATCAATATCCATAGCTCGGTAATTATCAAACTTAACCAGTTGGTTCTTTGTGAGGCAGGCATGCTGCCTATTAAGATAACCGATTGTTCAGTGGTAGAGAAACAAATAAAGCATACAAATAAATATCAATAAGAAAAATGAAAGACATGTTTGTGTGTGTGTGTGTGGTTGCATTCTCTTACATCAATTTATTAGCACTTAATACGATATTTGATGTACATAATTATTACAAATAAAAGTACTCAAGCGCACTTTATAGACGACAGACTAATTTTTTTGCTGGGATGTGCCCTTATGTATGTCTTAAAGGAGGTGAAAAAAAAAAACATATAGAAATGAAGGTATGCAATTATTTGATAGGAACAGTTAACTGTTTGTTGTTACTGTGTGCAGACATAAAGATTTGAGGTTTGATCGGAGAGGTTTTACTTGAGAATTGCACGCACACATGGTGGCCACGTCCATGTTGCCCCAATTGTCTTCTCCTTTCAACATCTGGAATTGTCAAACTGGACAGTGAGAAAAGAAACTGAAAAGATTGTGTGGAAGATTATGTTAGAGAGCTTCTGATCGTGGTTGATATTCGAGTCAGGTTAAGTTTGAGACACCCAAATCTTGTTTTGGCAATGGCTTTTAATTTGTGGGATGACTGTGATCCTCATTCACGCAAGTTGAGGGACATCATTTCAAACCAAATCCATTTTCTTATTCAGAGTCTTCCAACTTATCAAGTAGAACCCATATATTAAAGTTCTTATAACTATAATTTCAAAATTTATTTCTTCTTACAGAAACTTTTCTTTATTAGGTCAACCTAACATGTTACCCATGAACTCTTTTTTAAACGTTACGAATTATATATATATGATACGATTTAGAATTTATGATATTTTATTTAAATATCCGTCTCTGCACCACACCTATATATAGGTTTAGTGTACTAAACATGCA
Organism: Vigna mungo; assembly: GCA_036885675.1. Taxonomy (NCBI): domain Eukaryota; kingdom Viridiplantae; phylum Streptophyta; class Magnoliopsida; order Fabales; family Fabaceae; genus Vigna; species Vigna mungo. The sequence continues at coordinate 24,216,002 of CP144695.1, forward strand.
TGGTTTAATATTCGATCAATCAAAGAGTTTGAGCTTTTTTTAGGTTTCTCTCTTTCAAGTTTTCCTATATATATATATATATATATATATATATATATATATATATATATATATATATATATATATTTTAAAAGTTCGAATGTTTGTATAGTTTGGAAATCATTATTGAATCTTTACAAACTTAAAGACGGTTTAATCCGAAATCATGATATATATATATATATATATATATAGGGAAACAAATTTAGAATTTAAAAAACATCAAATTTCGGTTTGAGCGAAAGAAACTTACACAGATCAAACTCTGTAGGATGATATTTAAAAAAGTTACATTTAAAACTACAAAGTTATAATTGCTAAAAAGTAAAAAAAAAAAAAAGGTATATAAAGGATGTATATAATAATTTTTTTAACAGCTGAGAATGAATGGTAAAACAAGTTAATTGACAATTCCTTAAAACGGTAGATGGAGAAGTGTAGTGTAGAGTCTAGTAACGTAGGAAAATGGGAGGTGATGGTCAAACATGTGAAGTTTGATGAAAATGGAAGAATATGAAATAGGAAATTGTAGAAGATGAATACCAAAAATGGTGTAAGAGGTGATTTGGGTATAGGGATAAGGGTGGGACCAATATATGTCACATAGTCATGTGGTAAGATTCATTGGAAAGAATTGTTAGGTCCCACGGAAGTGGCCATGTGGGTTTGTTGGCCTTATGTAGTCCTAGGTGTCAAACCCTATCCCATGTGCGCCGCTGTAGGGCACCCCACTCACTCTCTCTCTCTCTCTCCTTTACCTTTTAACCCTTCTGTTTATTCCTATCTAGATTTTCTTATTTTACCATTTACAAATATGAGACACAACAATATAGGGACAAGAGTAATGCTTCGTGTAAATCGGGAAAAAGTTGCACTATTATCAAACATTTCCCTCACAGTATAACTTCTTATCCTCTAAATTATAGGCCTTCACCATCCCATTTATGTATTCAACTATTTCAATAAATTATAAATTCTTATATATACCATTTAATTTCGAGAGGAGGAGTTACATCGTACCATCACTCCTCATTATACAACAATCATTTATTTTCCTTTTCTTCTCTTTATACTATATGAGAGATATGGTATAAATATATATATATATATATATATATATATATATATGTGATAACCAATTTTTAAAACATTGTTTTTTTAAAGAAACAGAGATTAGACCCAGATAGGGTCTCATTTCAGGGGGTTGAAAAGAAAATAAAAATAAAAAAGAGATTGCATTAAAAATTATTGGCGATATATAATTAAGTTTGTTTTGAATGCGTAAAAAGTTGTTCCTTTTCTTGGATCTTGCGTGATCTGAGATCCAATATTGAGGTCCATGAGGAAGTGGAAATAGGATTCCATGTTTACCTAAAGTGTACACACCACCTTAACCATTTTGAACATGAGAACCCCCTTGGTACTAAGAATCTGAGATTTTTGTTTTGTCAATGTTTCACATTCAGCTTGTGTCAGTTCTGCACATGACATTGGCGCAGGCTTAGCTAGCTACGGTCGACTTTAATGTGAGTTACATTGTTCACTAGCTTAGGTAGACCCTGTATTTCAGACATAAATCACATTAATTTGGCCATGCACAAATTACAGATCCACCATCTCACTTCGTCAACCAAACACTATCTCATAACCTAAGTTACTGTCTCCTTTCAACACATTCCCTATCCTTCAAAATATTCAATATTACAAACACTTTCAATTTGGATACTCTATTCATGCCCAATCATATTTTAAAATCCTTTACTAATAGTACTTTTATAATAATAATAATAATTTATAATATTTTTAACAATTTTTAAATTATGTATATATCACATCGTATTTTATTATTTTTAAAATAAACACATGTTACTTTTTTTTATCACTTTTATTTCTATCATATAGTGCACAATCTTTTTTTGTCTTCCTCTCTCCCCTAGTGTTGCCAGCCATTATAATGGGGTCTTGAATCATTTTTCTAAAAACGCATGTAAAGATATTTACTCAATTTTTATATAACAAAATTTGATAAAGAACTTGGATTAATTTACACTTAACTCTAATTTTTGAACAACCAAATTATAACAAATTATTTCTTATAATATTTATGTAATTAATATATATTTTTTTAAAACTTGTATTAGTTTAACATTGCAAATAAAATAAGATGGAGAAAAGTGTAAGTTATCCTTTAACTAGAATGTCTTAAATGGCGAGACAAGGTGAAGGATAGAGTACGGAACAACGATATCAATCCAGCAATACAAATCGCTTTAACGAATTGACATTCTTGTAAGTTTGAAGCCTCTCGCAAAGATCAATAAATTCTTCATTGTTCTTAGTAGAATGACAACACAGATATTTCAATTATTTCATTTGTAATGTCTAGCCCGAATTAGAAATAGATTATGGGCCGCTGTTTCTAACAAAAGTAAATTCAATTACTCACACATATATAAAGATAAAGTGAAACTACAATTATTTATTGAAAAACGAGACCAAATTTATTAAAGAGATTGATGTGAAAAAAAAAAGTTAAACCATAGTTAATGTAATTTATTAAAAAACTAAGAGAAAGATAAAATGATGTGAAATAAAGTACAAAAAGTGTTGATGGACTCAACTTTTGTTTTTACTTTATTTTCACTCAACCGATAACAAAGGTTTTTCCTATTTTCATGCTATAAAATTAAAATTTTTAATTAATCATAATATTGATTGATGGAGACTATCTGTTAACATGCAAACAAAGTTTTATACAAAATAAAATAAACGATAAACATGAGTAAAAGATTTTTTTGAAATAATACTAAAATCAAAATATGTAAGAATTTAATTTAAAACCGACAATATCTTATCAATGTAAAAATATATGCGTAAAAATATATGCGTGTTGTCATTTACATTTATTATAAAAGTCATTTTAATAGGTTTCATTTCTCAAACATCTTTCTTTTAATCCAGGGTTCAAATATAGATTTTACTTAAAAACATGGTTTTCAGTTTCATTGAAACGTCTATATATTGATGGTGAAGATGAACAATATTCTTATACAGTCGATAAACAGAAGGAAGATGATGAGAGTAGATGAGTAAAAGAAGTAAAACTGTGAAGAATAAAGGATGAAAAACATTGGTTTGAATCAGAGTGACGTAGCAATGGCCATGGCTATGAAACTGGGGGGCCAACTTAACCCTCTTTCTGTCAAGGAAATGAACTAATGAGTGCCAACATTTTAAAATTGTTTTGTCTCTGAAAGTGATTTTTTTCCTTTATTAATGTATCGTCAACTTCAATATCCTACTTCAACATGGATCAGAAACTGCCACATTTTGGTTGTCGGTTTGACAGAATATGTGATTTCAACCCAGAAAAAAATCATGTAAGTCAGGGTGGTGGTCAAAGGCAACATTCACCAAGAACACTACGTTAAGCCATGTTACAAGTTAATGCAAAATAACTTGGTAGTTACGCATTAAGATTTGGTGTACTGATTTTGGGATTCTCAATCTTTAATCCCTATTATTAAAAGGAAAGTATGTTTAATATTGAATCCAATATTGTGTGTACAAATTAAATAGTATCAGATTGTTATAGTAAATTTATCTTATTGTCTCAACTTTATATTTTATATACATAACTATTAAAAAAGGCTGTATAATGGTAATTTTTATTGGTGATTTCTTTCACATACTTGTAATCATACTGAATAAATAATGGGTTAACATATATCTCAACCAAATAAATAAATAAAATGAACCGATGATAGGCTTATATAAGAAAAATATCTATTTAGTGTGTAACTTAATTTTTATGTTTTGTTTAGTGCGCGAGATAGAATAGATAATAAAGAACGGACAAATAAGCAAGAAATATATTCTTTTCTACACGAGTTTATGCTAAAAGAAATAAGAAAATAAAAATATTTATTAATTAATTATAAAAAAAAAAGTTAAATATGTTTTTAATATTTCAATTTTAACACAAAATTAAAATTAGTAAACTTTTGATTCTCATATTTTATAAATAAATAGATATAGTTGTATTAACTTAATTATTTTAAATTGTTTTAACGAGTGAAACACATTTTTAAACTAATATTAAAATAATGTGTTAAAGTATTTAAATAACTCAAATATTAATATAAAATGTGTAAAATAAATTAACCGTAAATAATTTATTTTTAAAGTTTGAAATAAATTTTAATTTTACGTCAAAATTTAGGAATTAAAAGTATATTTAATTTTAAAACTTTTTACCAAACGAAAAAAGATTTGGTTATTTGGTTATTAAAGATAAAAAAAGTTGTTATTTTTAGCTTTTGAAAAAAAATCAGATTAGTCGGATACTATCCAAACACTTAATAATAAGGAAGTGATTTCTTTTATAAGAATAAATGATTTCAACTCTTTTACATTCACATTATGTTTACAAAACATACATTTTAGTGTACACAAATTCTATGCAAAATATGAACCAATATCATAAACTAGTTTTGATCATAATACACTTCACTATACCATATGAAACATAAGTAAAAAGAGTGATGTTCTTTAGATGTTTTGAACGTATCACTGCAGTTGACAATCGACAGTTAGTAACTTTTTTAGTAGACTTATTACAATTGGCCTCAAGTTGTCTCTTAACATTTTTTGAGTAGCAGTCTTCATATTTGTTCCCTTCCATAATTTCATGTGACCTACCAATATTCTTTAAACAGGCACAGTCAGAATATCTTTTCTTTACCTTTAAAACTTTCATATTATATCCTAAACTCTATTACCTTACCTAGCTAATTAACATTAGTAGACTAAATTGTTTTTAAGGTGATTAATTAGTAGATTATATCGTGCAAGTGTCACAGTAATCCAATTGTTACAAATGTCCAAACATGCCTTATTTATTTGAGCTCACATACAACCATAATAGATTTAATTAAACCAATCACTCTACTTTCCTTCCCTACATACCTTCCTAATATCCCTTCACCACAATCACTCATACTTATCATCACAACTATAAATTTTATCTTGATTCTTTATTCATTTTCATTATATTTATATCTCCAAAAATAAAAAATACATTTGTAAAGTAAATTTTCATTATAATGCATATATTTGGAGGTTAATCAAATATTAAAATTAAACCAAATGCTGATATATATATATATATATATATATATATATGTGTGTCAATAAAAAATTCATTGAAAATTTAGAATTTCTGTTGATAAAAAGGTAATGAATCTGCCTCTAAATTGGTCAAAAATTTTAATCATTTATTTTGGTTTTGATTATTTTGTGATAAATTTTATTGGTAAAATTTATCAATAAAATTCATCGATAAAATTCATTTGTGATTGAATTTTTTTTTTTAAAAAAAATCATTATTAAATCTATCAATATGTTATTAGATCCATTGAAAAAAGATGAAAAGAAGAAGGTGGAGGTGGAAGAGAAGATAAAGTCAGAAGAGGAGGAGGAGGAGAAGGAAAAAATATGAGGAGCAAATGAAGTTGGAGGAGCGAAATCAAAACTAAAGGAGGAAGAGGAAGAGTTAGAGGAAGAGGATGAAGAGAATCAAGAAGAACCAAATTGCAATAGCTACCGATGAATATACATTCTTTGGTAATTATCAATGGATTATGGTAGTCGATAACTATCTACATATTTCTCCAAGTTGTCGATAAATTTTTACCAACAAATTTTTGGATATTGTGTTTTTGTAGAAAATTCAATTTTATCAATAAAATTGTAATGGTTGCAACCAAAAATACATAATTGGTAGTAAAAAATATGACACTTTTCGTTTGAAGCGTCACATTGAAAAATATAGTAAAACTAAATGTGAAGATATGAGGAAAATGATAGTGGATGGACAAGGAAAGTTGAAAGCAAATATATATATATATATATATATATATATATATATATATATATATATATATATATATATATATATATATATATATATATATATATATATATATCAAATGGTTTTTTGTGAGATGTGTGTCAATTTAATTATCAACACGACTTACCATTCAACTTTGTTGAATATGAAACGCTTAGAATTTGGATAGCTTATCTAAATCTTGATGCAAGTTTAGTTTCTAGAAATACGATTAATAGTGATATTTTTTAGAATATTTATGAAAGAAAAAATCATGCTAAAGGAAGAGTTTAAGAAAATTTCAAATAGGATTTGTTCGATATATGATTTTTGGACATCTTTAACTACTGATGGTTATATTGCTTTGACATCACATTATGTGGACTCAAATTGAAAGTTATGTAGTAAAATTCTCAATTTTTGTCATTTTCTCCACTTCACGTTAGAATTGAGTTGTCAAAGAAAATAAATGGACTTTTGCATGATTCGGGAATTGAGAAAGTATCTTTTCTTGGACTTTGGATAATGCTTATAGTAATGATGGCCTCATAAAAACTTTAAAAAATAGTTTGTTTTCCAAAAATTTTTGGTTTGTGATGGTGAGTTCTTGCATTTGCATTGTTGTGCACACATTTTAAATTTGATTGTGTAAGAAGGATTAAAAGCTCTTGGTGATGTTTTAGATCATATTAGGGAGTGCATAAAATATGTTAGGGTTTCTGAAAGTAGAATGATGAAATTTAAGCAATGTCTTCAAAAAATAAGAGACGTTGATGTTAAGATTGTTTTGTGTATGTGTTCTTATAAGGTGGAACTCAACATTTTTTATGCTTAAAAGTGTCCTTAAATGCTAACGTGTGTTTGTAAGTTTACACTTAGTTGACAAAAATTATAAGTATTGTCTGTCTGAAGAGAAATGGAAAAGAATATAAAAAAAATTTGTGTTTTCTTGTCACCATTTTATGAAATTAAAAATATGATTTATGCCTCAAGTTATCCTACATCAAACTTGTACTTTTTACAAGTTTGGAACATCCAAATACTTCTAATGGAAAGTTTAAAAGATGAAGATGGAGTTATTAGAGATATGACTAAAAGGATGATGGTGAAGTTTGATAAATAATGGGATGAAAGCAACATTGTCCTTGCGTTTGAGGCAATTTTAAACCCAAGGATGAAGTTTAAAACATTAGGATATTGCTATGAGAAGATAAATCCTCTAACTAGAGAAGATGAAGGAAAAATGATACAATCTTTTCTCTGAATATTGTTCCAAGAATGAGACTTCCATGTTCTAAAGCGTAAGCATGGTGATTTGTCAAAATCATCCTCAATTACTTTAATCAAGTCAATCGCTATTGATGTAAGTCATATTGCTTTCTTGTTATTTAATTAATATTATCATACATATAAATTAAACTTTGATTTCACTTTTTATTCCTCGAAATAAAACAATGCAAGCTTCAAGCGACTGCTAAAATAGGAAGGAACCAACTTGATATAGCCAACACTACATGTTATTTGCTAAGTATCTCAATCACTACAGTTGTATCTGAATATGCTTTCAACAATTGTTCAAGGAATTTGAAAAAGTATAGAAATCATCTATTAATAAAAAATGTTAAAGTAATAATTTATACTTCCAACTAGAAACTTAAGTTTTGTGATTATAGTAACTTCTTTAATTTAAATTTTATTTTATTTTTATTTTCATAAATAATTTTTATATACTAACTTCTTTTTTCAATTTCATTCCATGTGGAATTAAGATGATGATGTTGATGAAGATGGAAGAGTGAAGGGGAGTTGTTGTAATGGTGCATCTAATCTAATAATATTGAAAAAGAAAATGATAAAGATTCAACCAAAAAATGATGGAAGCTTTTGTATTAAATACTTTGTTGTGTATTAATTAATTTCTACCTTTGTTGACCATGCATTAAATTAGATGATGATGGCTCATAAGTTAATTATTGAATGTTACAAAATATATAAAGTTTTTGTATGATACAGGTATTGCACATGCACTAAGATTGCAATTTTTTCTTACAAAGTTATATAAAACTTAAATTACCATAATAATAAAAGTGAGACTAAAAAATATAATTAATTGATATTGTATAATTTATTAGACTAACCGTACATGTTTGTTAAATACTCTTCATAAAAAGATCTAAAGATATTATATACTATACGAGTGATCTATTCACTGATGAATGTATTATGAGTGAGACTCTGTAACTCTATGATTACGCTTCCAAAAAAAAATATTAGTTGGACGCTTCCAACCAATTAATAATGTTTTGTGGTCGTGTTGTTAGCCTTAAAGTTATCAATACTTCCATATTATAAGAATTTTGTAATTCATAGTAGGAAGAAATACAAGTTACTGAAGAACGTTATCTTAGAAAATAACACCCCAATCATAATTCTAAATATGCATTAGGATTTCTTAAATCCTATTAAGGGTAGAAGATTCTTATTGAATATAGATTTTATGCTATTCCTTTTTTATACCTTCAAAATACACTAATTTTAATATATTTTAAAATACCAAATTAATATATTTTAAAAGTGAAAGAAGACTACGTCAATAAATTACAAAACAACCCAAATTTATTCTCACTAGAAAATTTCGAATAAATTCTCATTTACATTTATAGCGTTTAACATTAAGAAATATCGAATAAATTATACAAATAAACCGAAATAATAACAAATAATACATATAAAGTTTAAAATAAATTTGAGTTAAATCTATAAACATAATAAATCTCAATCAACATGAATAATCCTGATAAAATCTTAAACAAATTCTTATTCAATTTCGATAACAACATATATACAAACTAAATTTGAAGAAAAATATATTAAAATTTTAAGATAAGTACAATAATATTTAAAACTATTACTACCGATGTCAGTTTTTTTTTTTGAGTTTGAATATTAAGTAGGAAAAAAATATATATTTATAAAGAAAAATTCTATAAAAGTTGTTATCCATGTTGTTAGAATTGGTCAACTAAACCAAGAATTTTATTTTCCGTAGAAAAACTTAAGGATGCTTAATTCTTGATTTCACAAAATAAAATCAATAATATTTTAGAAAATTTAAAATTAGGAAAATTAAGTGAATGAAGCATATTGTTTAAGTAAACTTATAAATACATATTATGTATCCTTTCGTAAAACAATTTCAATAAGTAGAGAAGACATAGACAAGAACAAACTAAGAGAGAAAAGTGAATTTGTTTCTAAATTTTTTCTTTATCAATAATATATTTGCAGTATAATTTGAGTGTCATTATTTTGCGTTTGTATATTATTCTCACAAATCTGATTAAGAGAAATTATACATAATTTCCTAACCGTTGTCACTATAAATTTATATTAAAACTAGAAATAATACTTTACACCAACAAATATGAGTTAAAAAATCAGTAAAAGTTGTAATAAATTTTAATTTTTTTTATATATACGAATTTGACTTATTTCCATTTCAATTGTTGACATTTATTCAATGATTATAAATATATTTTATACTCAGTTTACCTTGCAGGCTCAAGGATGCATTCAACTATATGTATTTTGGATTTGTAGTGTTACATTTAACGAACTTATCATGGACATTAAGTGAATTTATGTTTAGAATGTGGACCCATGAAAGAGTATGTTAGTCAATTGTAATATAAAAGTTTTGGTTAGTTAAGAAGGTAAATTCAATTATAACGAGAGATCTTTCTAATTTGAATGTGAAGTAGATTGAATTTAAGTTCTCCTAATATATTGGTTAGCCAAAACAAATATGCACTTTTCAGATATCTACTCATAGGCTATATGGTAGAGATGGCAAAATTGTTATTGTTAGCACTTATATGTACAATATTATTAGTGTTTAAATTGGAGTCATTACTTAAAAAACATTTACATATATGATTTTAAATATATCACATCAGTTTTGAATTTTGATTTTAATCAATGTAATAAGGAATTGTCAATTAACTGCATTATATTGAATTAAGAAAATTAAATTGTTTACAATAAAAATTGAATTGTACTATTTTATAGTTTAAGTTTAGAAACTGAATCTCTAAAGTTATAGTTTATTTAACTTGCCATTAACTTAAAACTAATTAATTTTATATCTTTTACTTGATTGAGAATCTTTAACTTACAGTTTAGTTAGAGTATTATCGATTAGACCAAACTTTAGTCGAAACTGACTTGGCCGAATTTGGTTAATTTTGGTCGGAGCTGACTTGCCAAATTCGGAAAATTTTCAACAAAGGCCAACTCAGTCAAATTTCAAATAGGACTGACTCGATCGAGTTTTGACTGTGTCCAACTTGCTCGAATTCAGTGAATATTTGGTTGATACTAACTTAGTTGAATTCGATCGATTTTTGGCCTAGATTGAATCGAGCAAGTTTTGGCTGTGATCGTTTCAACCGAATTTTCTTTTATATTCAACTAGGGTCGACTCAATCGAATTTTTGTTGAGACCGACTTTACTAAGTTTCAATAGTTGCCTTCTTGGTCTACTTCGATCAATTTTAAGCTGAGGTTGACTCAACTGAGTTTTGATTGTGCCTCTCGACCGAATTCGATCAAATTTCAGCCCTTACATATTTTGACATTTTTCTTAACTTTTTAATTTTTTTTATGGAAGAACCTATATTATGAATGCAGTTCGTAAATACCTATCTTTTAGATTTTTAATTCAAATATATTGCAGTTCCGTTCAAAATTAATGTAGTTTGTTTCAAGAATTGTGAAGTTTAGTTTAAAATTAGTGCAGTTCAAAAACAGGTTAAGATACATAACAATTCAGTTCAGTTCACTTTACAATTCAGTGTAATTTAGTGCAGTGTAGTGTAATTTGATAGAATAAAAAATAGTCTAGTTCAATTCTTCTGAACTAATTCAATTCAGTTTACAAACTAGTTTTTGGTCCAGTGCAATTTTTAGTTCATTTTTTCCACCCGTAATTTAAACGGGTGTAGTATTCAAACAATAACAAAAAAATGTTCAAACCCACTCATAAGAACAAAAAAATCACCAATTCACTTCACTTTTTTTGACAACGGCAAATGCGGAGGTTGGTGTGTTCGTCAAACCTCTTTTCAAGGTAGAGGTAGAATCCTCTGGGTGCCTCGCTCTCGTAGCACCAAGTCTTGCGTGTCAGGCTTGCATTAGATTGGTAAAATCACTACTACACATCACTTTTTCTGGCGAGAATAAAGAGTCGAACAATGTAAAGGTTGTTGCATTTGTCAAAGCTTCGTTCAAGGTGGAAATAGAATCTTGTAGGTGACCTCGCTCTTGAAACATTAAGTCTCATGTGTCAGGCTAGCAACGGACCAGAAAAATTAGCATTATTTTCGGTAATTGTAAAGAGCAAAGTGGAGCTAGAAACTACAACAATAGTGACAACCAGAGGAAAGACAATCAAAGCGATGAATGTGAGCAGATTAGTGGTGATGAGCACAACGATTTTGATTTGGACAAAACCTAAAATGTGGAGATGTTGTGTGCAACTACGATTTAGGAAAAAAAGGAAAGAGTAGAACTTCAAATTGATGACAGTGATGTTAGTAATTTTGGGTCATTCATAAATATATAACAAATCATTAAATGTGTTAGAGGCATTATATTTTATTAGCCAATTATAAATTGATCAAATTAAGTAAACGTGGCTAAAGACATATATCTCATGAAATGTTTATTATGTAAAAACCAACAATAATTTAATTTGTTGAAGGGGGCAAATTATAGCTATTGACACTTGAAAAGTAACTGTTAGAGATTCTATAAAGGGTCATGATCCTTGTTTGTGAGCACGCTCATTATTCTTATTCTTTTTTCTCTATTTCCATAAGGAGAGAAAATCAAGAAGAAACCTAAGGTGTTCTACAAAGGGAAGATCAGAAACCAATTCAGATTGATTCATTAATTGTTTTCAATGGTCAATCCTTCAGGTACCACTTTTGCTTTTCTATTCAAATAAAGAAATTGAAAACTACTCATGTTAAAAGTTTAATGCTTATTGATGTATGAATTTTATAAATTTAATAAGTGAGACATGCAAACGTGCACGAGAGTGAGATCTATAAGGGTGACAATGAGGGATGCAAACAACGATCAGAGAAAAGACGATTTCGAATAGGAAGAGATTGAAAAAAATGGTGAAAGAGATATTCTAAAACACAAAAATGAAAAAGGAGAATGAGAGACCAAATGCTCTGGTTGAATAAAATAAAATACTACATTTGTTTTCTATTATAACGAATGTAATATCTATGTTTTTCTTTTAAAATATCCCTAAAAGAAATATTATATTAGTTCATTTAACTAGTGATATTATAATAGTCTTAATATTTACAAAATTATCATCATACAAAAATTTACGATAGTTTCTTATTTGTATATCTATATTGAGCACTAATGATTTGAGCTAAATATATAAAAAACAAGTTAATGAAATTTAAAAAAAGGAAGTTGTAATATAAATTAGAATTAAATTAAGAAATGAATATATGAAAAGTTGAAGACAAAGCTAACGAATGAAAAAGTTATATGAATGTATTTGGTTTAGGTGTATAAATTAAAAATGATTAAAAAATGGAGTTTGGAAAGAGGAAGTTAACTTAAACAGTGGAGCGCAAATGAGAGGTATCTTGCTTAATATTGTCTGTGCTAGCTGTTGGTGAGAGATATATATCTTAAAAAGAAGGTGCATTGATAGCATTTCATGCCCCAAACAATCAATCACATTCAATGCTTTCGCATCCTGGGGAACAACCAACCAACCAACAACGCTGTGGGACTGGGGACTACCCACAAATATTTAATTCAATCTAATTTAATTAATTTAACTATTGGGCCTTCCTTCTTCAACATCAAAACAAAAAGGCTTCAATCTTATCACCCACGTGTGGCTCAAGGCCCACATTATACATCACCATCAAAATTAAATACATCGCTCGTGTGTGTTTTCATAATACGCCACATAGCCACGCTACCTGCCACTACTATGCTTCCAAATTAAACATTACATTAATTCTTTAATCACCGCCTTTTCCAATTCCAAAACCCTCCTTCTTCCTCCACTCTTATTTCACTTTTCCATTGCATGCAAAAGATGCTTCTGCATGGCCACTGTTTAACCTTTTTGCTACCAAGCCTAACATATCTATGTTGCATGCGTGTACGTGACTAGCTTCCATTATGCTTTAACTTGTTGCGTGCTCCAACCAATAACTGGCTTCTGTTGTGTGTAGCTTTTTCGTGAAGCTGCACAAATTAATGTGAAGAAAGGGAACTGCTCATGAACCCTGATATCCTCTCTGTTGCTCAAATTATGCGTATAGATCAATTTATATAATTAAATAGACATGTTTGATTTTGATAAGGATTAGGGTTGGATTACTTGGCAGCATATATATGAAATGAAGATGCATTGTTGAGAATTGGCCTAATCCACTGGAATTTCGTTGAATGCTTATATATTGTAGATTAAGCGTATATTATTTATATAATTAATTTTAAAAAGAAAATTTCAGTTGGAGAATGTAGAGATATAGGATGAACTGTGAGGAAGGAAGGAAGGAGGAGTTGAGCATAGCACATGCAAATCTTACGTGGCATGCACCCACTGGCCAACATCCACATGGTCATGCCCATCCCATCAAGGACACCCAAGTGGGTCCCACACCCCTGTCACATGGATTTGTTCTCACACAGATCCAACGCTCCTGAAACCACTCCCAAAAGTTCACAGCATCTGAGCCGTAGGTTGCTGGTCCACGTTTGTCACTGTCATTGGCTGTGTTTGTTGCCCCGCTGTCCCCTCTCATTTCGACAACCTGCTTTTTCCTGTCCTTCATGTGACAGACAGTCACATCTGTCATCCGCTTCCACCGTGTGGACTGGGTCCACTCTTCCATTGACGCCTTGTCAATCTGTGATTGGTGGGTGAAAAGAGCGTGTCACAGAAGAGACATGGTCGGTTAGGTTATCCCTCCTCGCTATGCTCAATTCATGCACCACGAGCATATGTGAGCTACATTTATCGTCCCTCACTAACACGTTCCTATAAAGTTGACGAGCCACCACCTACTAACTCATGCACCACATCTTTTTTCAATCTTCAATCAATCTCTTCCTACCTCTATTTATATATATCTCTCTCTCTCCTTCCCATAACTCAGAATTTAGCAGCTTTTCGATTCGGAATTGAAGTTGTTCATTTACATTTATAACACACAGCGTGTGAACCAGTGAAGCAGCTGAGATCGAATTCAATGGGGAGCTATGAAACTGAGCTGAATCTTAGGGCCACAGAGTTGAGGTTGGGATTGCCCGGGAGTGATGAACCTCAAGAGAAACGTCCATGCAGTGGCTCTGTTGTCAGAAGCAGCAACAAGAGATCTTCACCAGAATTGGAAGAATCCAGGTGCAAAAGCAACATTAACTCTGATTCTTCGGACTCCACAACCACAAGTGATCACAACGAAGACAGTGTCCAACCTGCAAAGTAAGCAACTTACATATTTATATTTACTGTTTTTTTTCATATATATATATATATCGAATGAAAATTAATGATGAATACATGAATGGATGACAGGGTACAAGTAGTGGGGTGGCCACCGATTAGATCTTTTAGGAAGAACAGTCTACAACAGAAAAAGGTGGAGCAGGGCGATGGAACTGGAATGTACTTAAAAGTCAGCATGGCTGGTGCACCTTACTTGAGGAAGATAGATCTCAAGGTTTACAAAAGCTACCCAGAACTCCTCAAGGCCTTGCAAAATTTGTTCAAGTGCACATTTGGTAAGAACCAGCAACAGATAACTTTTCTTTTTAGTTTTCCAATTGATTTAGCAAAAACATAAATAAAAAAGCAGAACTTGAGATATATAGAATCTTGAGCTAATGAATAATGATCCATGATTAATTTTCCAGGTGAATACTCAGAAAGGGAGGGATACAACGGATCTGAATACGCTCCTACTTATGAAGACAAGGATGGTGACTGGATGCTGGTTGGAGATGTTCCATGGAAGTAAGTCTTTTGTTATTTCTTTCTTTCATTTTATATTCATATAGTTGAATAGTTTTCATCATAGCTCACTAAGTTTTCTGTTGTATATTCGTCATCTCATAAGCTGTTTTGGTTTCATTAATTGCAGCATGTTCGTATCCTCCTGCAAGAGGCTGAGAATAATCAAAGGATCAGAAGCAAAGGGGTTGGGTTGTTTATGACCATAGAAAATTTGCAAAGGAAAAAGAGGATAGTGATGAGGTCTTCAAAGATAATACCCTTTCTGTTGTGCAAGCAAGTGCAAGGTGATTATGAAAAGAGAACTAATACATACTTTATCAGAAAAACATGTTTTATGTATACATTATTTTTCCTTTATTGATTTCAAGAGAGGCGGCTTTGAGGTCTGCTTCCTTATATATGTAGTCTTCTAAAGAAATTCAACCGAAATGGGAAAAAAATAGAAAGAGAAAGAAAATATAAGAAAAGCTAATGCTGTATTGTACAGATCGAGAATATAATAATGATCTCATTTTGTCCCAGTAAGATATGTTTATGGGGGAGAAGTTATTCTTTTCATAAGGCTATATATTTTTCCCTTTGATTTTAGGTTGGAAATTTTGATTTTGTTCATGTTTTGAAAGTTTGAAGATAATTGCTGGACTTTGGAACAATCATGGATGACACGAAAAAAAGGAAAAAAAAATAAATTGTGCTGTTTAAACACTAGTCGAATATTCCATAAGAATATTGAGAACTCCATCATCATTGTGAGTGGATGAGCACGAACATGAGATAGATTTCAAGTCAAAGGATTATAATTCTCTGTCCCAATATGTCAATTACATATGGAGAATTCTTATATTATAAATGAAGAAATTCTTATATAGTTTAAAATTGTTGTGTTTATGGCCTTAATTAATTTTTACACTATATAATATAACTAAAATTTTCAATTTACCCAGAAAGAATCAATGCTACTGACACAATTATTGATCTCACACTACAGGTTACCATCACATTAATATACAAGACTTCAGAAAAAAAAAAACATTTTTAATTTTTAGAATTTCAGTCGACCATTAAAATTAATTATCAATTATGATTTTTTTTTTGGAGAGACTATTAAATTCAACATCAAATAAGAGAGAGATCGATAATGTTTTAATTCAAAATTTTAAGAAAATAAATTCAGAGTATTTTGTTTTTGTAAAATTGAACTTTTTGTCATAGTATTCAAATAAACTCTTAATTCACTAAAAAAATGTTTCGTTTCTATTTGAATACTTCGTATAAATTGTTATAAACTATATTGATATGTTTTGTCAACACATAAAAAAATATAAAATTAAAAATTATCAAACATCATTAACTAAAATCAGAAAATAAGAAATTTAGGAATTTTAAAATAATTTGGTTATCTTTTCAACACCGACTCTATCTTGAACCTCTCTTTTATATAGTGATAAAGTAGGAAAAAGGATATGAAAAAAGCCGTTTTCTATGAATCAGCGTCTATCATGGAAACTGATTGGTTGTTTCAGATTTGGAATAATTTCAAGAGCAATGATACCACGATTTAATTTTACATATTTGAGACCGAATATACAGATAAAATGATTATAAATGTGTAAAATTTTATATTTTTTTAAAAAAGAAAAGAGTAAAAAATAATAAAAAATAATGTCAAATGTAAAAAAATTAGTTATGTTGAAAAATATTTTTCTTGTTTCACATGTATTTTATGGTTGAGCTTAAAATGCCCTTCATTTAAAGTTATCGTCCGTGTTGGGTAACTTCAAATTATTGATCTTTGAAACTCAAAGTTAATGACACTTTCCATAAATATGCTAAGGCCATAAACTCATCAACCAAACCAAATATATAGACATATGAGATAAATATTGATTTTATAGTGATAATTTTTACAACTATAGGAAAAAGAATAAATATATAATAAATGATTGATGAAGAAAATTATTGTCTCCAAATATAAAAAAAATTATCTAAATTCATTTGATCTTAACTTTTAAGTGAATATGGTAAAAATATAATTAATTATTATTTTTCTTATGATTTTTATCGTTTTAAGCAGTCACTGAGTTAAATTGTAGTATCATGAAGCACGTCTCTCCCTTCTCTTTACGAGCCTTTGCACAACAAATCCATTTTTGTAATAAGTTCAGTGGCATGCAGCAAATTATTTATCTCAAGAATTAAGCATAAATATTAAATAGTTCACCACATCTAAATATAAATTGTGTGTTTTTTTTTTAAAAAAAAAGAAATTGAAAATATGAAAGTTTAAAAATTTGCTATTTAAAATTAAAGAATTTTACGTTCTACTTTAAAAAGAATATTTATCTTCCTTTCATATCTATTATTATTTACTTTATCCTCAGCTTAACTTTAGTTAAGGTATTGTCACTTTGGTTTTGATTAGAACATAATCAATTTAGTTTTAGTTGGGATATCTATTAATTGTTAGTAAAACTATTTTTCATCTTATTACTTATATATATTTTTAGCGATGTTTGTAACACTATTATAATTGGATATAATTCTGAGTTGTTTTTAATCAAAGCCAGTATATGTTATTATAATACTACTGAAATTATTTTTCTATTTAAGTCAATTATTTCTCAATCAATATTGGTTAAGAAAAATATACTTAATGTTGACATGAAGTTTTTTTTATTAATGATATTTAGTTTTTATTTTGATAATCACAATCAAACGACTTTTCACAATTCTAGACTAATACTCGCTTATTTTCCAAATTTGAATATGCAATTTTCCTTATCATTAATGTCTCGTCTAAATCTTATAGGAAAATACTATAATAGAATAAAAGGGAAAAAAAAATTCTTTAAGAAAAGTAAAGTTTAAAATGACTTTTCCATAAAGTAATTTTAAGGTTTAATAGGTTCGGAGGTCCCTATATTTGGGGTTTTATTTCAATTAGGTCCTCCAATTTTGGAAGTGATCAATTAGATTCCTAATTTTGTCAATTTGAATCAATAAAAGCCTTTCCGTTAAATGCAGTTAACGTCGTGAAGATTTTGAACGTGGCACGTTGACGCTTCCAGGTGGCACCATTTCAAGTGTATAGGTGGATTATAAAAGGGTGAAATCTCTTTTAATTTAGGGATTTCACCTTCAAATACACCTTTTAATTTAGGGATTTCACCCTTTTATAATCCACCTATGCACTTGAAACGGTGTCACCTGGAAGCGTCAGCGTGCCACATGTTCAAAATCTTCACGGCGTTAACTGCATTTAACGGAAAGGCTTTTATTGATTCAAATTGACAAAATTAGGGACCTAATTGATCACTTCCAAAATTGGAGGACCCAATTGAAACAAACTCCCAAATATAGGGACCTCCGAACCTATTAAACCTAATTTTAATCAATAAACTTTTATTTTTTTTAATTTCACATACCCATTAAAAACTTGTTCATAAGGACAACTTATTAAATCGTCAAATTCTCTTCATCTTGACGTTATCTTCTTAATTAATTCTTATTCTTTAACAGAATGACCTCTTTATTCTTAATTATTAGTTGTTAGATTTCTCTATCCTGAAGTTCATTAATGTAAATGGTCATGCTAGAAAAAAAAAAAAGTAGGCTGGATATATGGATTAAATGCATCCTTTTCTTATGATAAAGTGATGGGTAGACTTTAATATATATATATTTGGGATGTCTTAATTTAGAGTGTGTTGCATGCATATTATAATCCTCATTAAAAAACAATTTGATTTAAAACAATTCAAATTTAATAATTTTTTAAATTATAAAATGTTTCATTCAATTTGAGGTCCTCCCCCATGTATTATTTGGTTTCGGGTCAAATCTGGACAACAAAGTCCATATTATTTTGGGCCTCTATCCTTACCCAAATTTTGACTTGATATAATAGAGATTTTTATTGTAAAAATAATATTTTCTTTCACTACTCACTCCTAAAAAATCTCAAGGCTTAAGATTATAATATTTTAATTTCACCTAAATAAATTTCCTGTAGGTATTAAAAAATATATTGTATAAAACATATCATACGGCCCCAAAAACTACATGAAAGTTGATTCTAACATTTCAATTTCAATCTAATAGTTAATTAGATTTAGTTAGTTATTATTAGCCTCCTAAACTTTAACTAAATGCATCTGAGCACATGCATGACCTAATAAACACAACACAACAATAATAATAAGAGTTGTGCACTGTATTATGCTTTATAAACTATTAATATACATTAAGTGTCTTTGGTTTATACAGTTTGCTACATCAATTAAACTATGTGTTAAGTTTCTTAATCTAAGACTCGTTCATATAGCTTGAATATGAATTTTATTGCATTACATCTTATATAAAACCCATAATTTATCTTCTTTCTTCTTTCTATATCTTATCTTTTATAATATGTGGAAGATTGTTGTAATAATCACAATATTGCAAAACAATATTGCATTATGTGGCTTTTGCAAAGTATAAGCAACTACAACATTGTTCCTCCCTTTATACAAAAACTGAAATCTAGTGGTGCTTATCTTTTCGAATAAGGCTTCCGTATGCAAAGCTACAATTGATTCTTCAAATTGGACGTGCAAATCTTTTTCATGTAAGCCATGGTTATGAAGTTGGGTTTTGCAAGTATCCGTAATGAGATTTTGACCCATCTCTAGCATCTATTAAAAAAGGCTTAAGCTAACATCTGAAACACATATTTTTCAAATATTTCTCTCCAATTCTCTTATCTCATTTTCTTTTTCTCTCCCTCCTTTCTTTTCTTAAAATTTTAAGTTATTTACTAAGATAATTTCTTACTAGTTTTGATATCCTTAAAAAAATTCAAATTTTTTTATTATATCTTATGAGACTTGTACAACACATCACAAATACACACCTTAGAAAAAACTTTTTTTGTTCGTGAATTTCTCAACTACTACAACACTATATTTTCATCTAAATTTTTCTCAATCCCAAAAAAGTGATAGAAATAGAGTTAGTTTTATATTACAAATATTTTGTCTATATTGGTTAGAAATATTACTATAATTTTAAAAAAAAAGTTGTTAAAATAAAATCCTACTATTAATAATGTTTTAAGCAATATTAATTTTATAGGTAAAATAATGTTTATGATATATTTTACATTTATTTTATTGATGATTAGTTAATATTTTGTAATCAAATTAATTACAATTGATTCTTAAGTCTCTCTTCTATTTATAAATACCACCTAGGTGTATGGGAAAACAAATAACAAAGATTAGAGATCATACAAAGGTGTTATATCTCTTCATCTCTATACTATCTTTTAAAATAGTAGTGTTCCTAAGGTTTCAGAAATCCTCTGTGACACTCAATCAATCTGAAGAGTTGTTGTATCTTGGAAGAGGATGACATAATATTGTGTTTTACCTTGTGTAGTGGGAGCGTTTTTTCATTAAGGATAATGCTCTATGTGACTTAACCCAAAATCTTTCTTTCATTTCCTTATTTACATTATCTTATATTGTTATTATTTAAGAATTGTTTGACTTGATCATCTCTTTTTATCCTATCTCTATTTTATTTTACTTTCATAATTTTTTCTAACATTCTTAGAGAGAAAAATTCTTATATAATTTTATTATTCCTTTTATTGAAAAAAAAAATTCAAAGATAATATTATGCCTACCATGGATATGATTAAGGCACTCTCAAGTAAATTTGAAAATTTTATAAGGAAAATTTGTTTCTGTTGACAACAACAGAAGAAACTGAAATAGGATTATCTTATGTGATTTCTAAAGCTACTTATTCTTCTATCATATTGAGTGTTTCTTCAACCTTTCTATTTCTGATAAAAATATTTTTATGTCATGAACTTACTTTAAGTGTTTTATTAGGTTATATTTATAAAATATTTTTCCATACCAAAACTGCTTTGAGTTATAGGAAGCACTTGGACTGAAATATGGATATGTAGAAAAAGGTTTATTTCTTGTGAAAAAATTATTGAATTTCAAATTGTTGATAATAAATTCATTTCTAATCAGATTCATGAGTTTGGAAATATTACTTATGATGAAATTAATTTTTTTTAACCAAATATTATGCTTGTGGTTTTTTTATCTCAAAATTTTCTTCTTCTTTTTTGTCTAATTTAGGGATGACAAAAAATACTTATATTCACGGATTTTCACAGATAAAATTTACAACGGATAATTAGTATTTATGGGTAGCAAATATTTTAATATCCGTTTATAAACGGATAGAGTGTGAGTATCATACTACCCATACATGCGGATATACATTACCCACAAAAAATTAAAATTTAATTTATATTTAATTTAATTTATATTATATTATATATTTTCTTTTAGCTATGTTATACCTTCAAGTGAAAATGTGAATAAAATTGTTCAAAAATGAACTCAGAAAGAGTAAAAAAATAAAGAAACTAAAGATTTCGGTCTGACTTTTATTCTTTTATGCTTGAGAATGATCCTAGAACTTATAGTGAAGCAAATAAATCTATTTATGCTCCTTTTTTGGAAAGAAGTTATTAATAATGAAATGAATTCTCTTAAAGAAAATAAAATTTGGTTTTTGATTGTATTTCTCTTTATTGTAAAAGTATTGGATGTAAATGGATAGGAAAAAATTAAGAGTCTATAGATAAATTTAAGGCAAGATTTGTTTGTTATTGGTTGCCAACAAGTAGAAGGTATAGATTTTTTTGATACATATTCACATGTTTCAAAAGTAACTACCATTAGAGTTTTGAGTGCCCTTGCTTGCATTTTTAATTTAGAAATTCATCAAATGAAATATATATGAAATAATCTGAGAGCTTTATTGAGTCACGAAAAGAAAATAAAGTATGTAAATTTGTTAAGTCTTTATATGATTTGAAATAAACACCAAAGCAATGACTTGAAAATTTGACCAAGTTATTCTTTCTATGATTTTCATATTAATAATAGTGATAAATGTGTGTATGTGAAACAATATCACGATGATGTTTATGCTATTTTATGCTTATATGTATATGACTGTTTTGGGTATTAAGCTTTTAAAGAAAGGTGGTGACATTATTTTAACATAATTTCATGAAGAGAAATTGTTTAAGAAATTCAATTATTTCGATGAAAAATAGGGTTTAATGCCTTATAACTAATCTACGAAATTAAAGAAAAATTTAAGTGAATGTATTTCTTCTCATAAATATTGTCAAATTATCGGTTTCATATTACATTTGACAAATTTATCTAGACCTATATTGTATATGCAATTGATGGGTTAGGAACATATACACATAATCTTGATCATTTTCATTGGACTACAAGAGTGTTTAAATATTTGAAAGGAACCATTAATTATGGAATTCATTATATAAAGTTTTCCTTTGTTATTGAAGGTTATAATGATGCAACTGGATGACACAAAGTTAACTATTGGTTATGTTTTTACTTTAGGTGGATATCATGAAAATTAGATAAACAATATATTATTTCATGATTTATTGTAAATACGGCTACTCCTAAACAAACAAATTTATATGATTTATCATTATTAAATAAAGTTAAAGCTGTCAGAACGGGTCATGGCTCTGTCCACCACAGGTTGATCACTTATTGAGCCAATCCAACCCGGCTCATTTATTAGCGAGTCAGAAAAATTCAAGCTATACTTGACCCACCACAGGTTGGTGGGTAAATGAGTTGGCCCACTGACTCACTTAATTACATTTTTTAATTAAAAAGAATTACAAACTTTCTATAATTTAAATCTAAACAAATTTCACTCCCAACATGAAGTGTTTAATAAATTTTGAAAATAGGGAACTTAAATAATTTTTTCAAGCAAAAAATAATAATTGATAAGTGTGAAAATGAGTTATTTTTACACTTATAAATGATCTCAATTTTGTAATTATTCATGTTATTACTCAGTGAAAAGTTGTAATAGGAAGTAGATTGTGTCGTAAATTATTGTTCAGGAAAAGATGTATAAATGGGAAGTTGTCAACCAATTCTCGCAGAGCGGAAGCAAAATTTCTTAGAGTCAGGAAAAATAATTCGCACAGCGCACCAATATTCAATATTTGTGCGCTGAGCGAATTATACAAGTTAAAAAGAGGTTCATTTTTCTTAATTCGCATAGCGCACCAGACTGGGCGCTCAGCGAATCATGGCAGTTGCGTGCTTAAATTTAAATTAATTCGCATAGCGAATAAACTCTTGTGCGCTAAGCGAATTAGTGAATTTAAGTGGCTCTTTAAAAGACGTGACAAACATGCAGAAACTATCTTCTGACACACGGAAAAAATTAGAGAGCTGCTCTGGAGAAGTTCAGGAGACCATCAGAAGACTCTCTGATGACATCAAAACTACACATCATGCAAGGAATTGCTGAAATGAGTACGTTTGTGATGTCTAGGATAGGCTAAATTTTTGTTAGTTGGAATTGATTGTAATGGCTGACAATTTTTCCTGTTCAATATAAGTTGTGTTCATATGCTTTTCTTGTTTTATTTGTCATTATACGGAAGTATGATTTATTTAATATATTCAAATTGTACTCGAAAATAAATTTGAGTATGAACGTAAGAAAAACAACCAGAAGGAACGATGCTAGGAATAGTTTCAATTCTTCTGGTTATTGGTAAACATCAAATCTTAATGCAAAGTTTATGTTTAATTAATTAAGGAATTAATAATTGAGCATAATTCTTTAGAACTTGTTTTAAGGGATTAAACCAAGATACTGTGATGTTAATGTTTGAACGCAAATTATATTGTTCAGATAAGTTACTGTAATGTTAGCCATGAACTTAATTCCAACGAAGCTTTCTTCCAATTTTAATTTTAAAATTTTAATATTATGTTGATTTCTCACTTTCAGTTCACTAAATCAAATTATCATTTGTTGCTGTTAAATTGATTTTGATAAATAATTTTAATTGAGCAACATAACTCAAATTCCCTTGGGAGAACGATACTGGACTTTATCACTCTATTACTTGTAACGATTTGGTATACTTGCCAAAAAGTTATCAATAATAAATATTTTTTTATAAAATTAAAATTAAATTTTAATAAAATAAAATTAGGTAGGTGTGTTGGCGGGCCAACTTAGCCCACCACGGGTTCAACCCGGATGAGCTAGGCATAAATGAGTCGGGTTGAAATTTGACCCACATAAAAAACTACAATTTTTTCAAACCCAACCCGCCCCAATTGGTCCGGGGGTTGTGACCCATTTTGACAGCTCTAAATAAAGTTATACCTCCTATTTATATGCATTTTGACAATCAAGTTGTCATATCTAAAGGGTCTAGCAAAAAATTTAATGAAACAAAGGACTGAGACATAAATTTAGAAATTTAATTACTTAAGGTAGGTATTATTTCTCTTTGTTAGGTGGTCAGAAAGAAATATAATGGATCCAATTATTAAAGGGTTGATGTAGCAATAAATACTTGAGTTATTGAGAAGAATTGGACTAAAACCCATAAATTAGTTGCAACAATGGACATCTATCACCACATGAATGACGATTCCATGGAATGGAGTTCAATGGATAATAATGAAGTTGTTGTTGATTAAAATACACCAATTGATTTGATTAAATTATGTCTCAAATCTACTAGGTGTACTATAAATTGTGGCAATAATAAGATTGATGTATATGTATTATTATGCTTATTTTGTAAAATACCTCTTAATAAACCCAATGATAATTTTTGTAAGGGTGTGAGTCACAAACAATCCTTTAGGGTTTACCTAGTGAATGTGATGGTGGGGTCGCCATTGTGAGACATGGACAAGTCTCTATGTGACAATCATGAAACAAGATACATGCATAAGGTCGTAATGTGCAATCACTATTAAAACCTATAATGAATGTTGATATTGTGAATTATTTACTAAAATTCGGCAACAAAGAATGTAGCTCAAAACAATTAATTCTATGTTTTTTTTATCGAATGGAACTTTATAAGCACTAGGTGTGAGGCTTAGACTCGAAAGGTTCCTTATGTTGAAATACAATATTTTGTTTTAAAAGATAATATAGTTTTATATATTTTTTAAATTATTTGAGATATTCTTAGAAATATTAGTATAATTTTTTTAAAAAAAATATTAAAATAAAATCCTACTTCTACTAATGTTTTAAGCAATATCATTTTTAAAGGTAAATGTTGTTTATGATAAATATTTTTTTACATTTATTTTATGAGTTAAATATGTTTTTAGTCCCCATACTTTGAGGCGATTTTGGTTTTAATCCATTTTCAAACTAAGGTACAATTTAGTCCTTCAACTTTAGAAAACTCTGGTTTTAGTCCTTTTTACCAAATTTTTTTAACTTAATTTGTTGTTTCAAACGCGTTTCTCAATTAACATTGAAGCAAAAATATGTCAAACACTGTAAACAATCCAAATGTTATAATGAAACGTGCTTGAAACAGCAAATAAAGTTAAAAAAATTTGGTAAAAAGGACTAAAACCATAGTTTTCTAAAGTTGAAGGACTAAATTGTACCTTAGTTTGAAAATGGACTAAAACCAAAATCGCCCCAAAGTATAGGGACTAAAAACATATTTAACCCTTATTTTATTGTTATCCGTTACTATTTTTTATAAGATTAATTATATTTGATCGCTAAATTTCTCTCTTCTATCTATAAATATCACCTAGGTATATGGAGAAAACAAGCAATAAACACCAGAATTTACTAAAGTGTTATGTCTTCATCTTCTTATCTATACTATCTTCTTGATGAGTTGTTATTTCTTGACAGAGAAACGTATAATATTGTGTCTTGTCCTGTGCACGAAATCCTTAAAGTTTTCTGTAAGTAAATAAACTCCTTTAAAAAATCATGATTTCATATTTTATAAATCTTGCAAAATCAAAATTACATAAAAGTCATAAAATAAATTTAAAAAGTTCTTTAAAAAACCATTACATTCTTCTAAAATGAAAAAAAAAAAACATCTTGGAAAATATACAAGAATTATTTTCATTTAGAAAAGGCTTGGAAAACTGAACTGAATATGCTCTTAAATGTGTTTGCCTTTCTTTACCCGAACATTGATGAGTTCAGCGAAGACTTCCTGTCACTTGAATTGAATAAGGTTACAGTTTATACAGATTGACAAGGATTGGATGAAAGGGGCACCCACATTTGTGCTTCCATTTCCATCTGATGAATCAAAATTTAATGATGATTCAGAAGAATAGAGAAAAGTCGTCCAATTACTTTTTAGTAAACAACTCACACACGCCCCAAACAAAAAACAAAGCACCATCATAGTTTTTGCAAGACTGGCCATAGCCCAGCATTGTTAAAGCAACTATTGTTCATTTCAGCTTCACTATTAAAAGTATACACACCACTCTAACCTTTTAGAAGGTCCCACATCCCACTACAAAAGCGCTTAACGTCATGGTCCACTACCTCCACCATTTGACACAAAAAAAAGAGACGCATATCACTTCAACTTTTGACAATTTCTTCCTCTCTACTTGAAATTCGGTAAGACAAGATAGGGGTTTGCTTGTATTTTCCAAGGCATTGACATCGAACCCTGTATTGACAAAAGCTGGAACAAAGGCAAAAAAGGAAGAATTATGGCATCTGACTTTGATTGCAACTTGATGCTTTCCAGTGACTTATTTATGGGGGTTTGGAACAGACAAATAACGCGTTAGGCGTGGGTCCCAGCAGTATTAGATGAGCCCGTCACGGGACCAATAGTAGATTGCTCAACATGTGTGCCTAAGGTCTATGAAGGAGGATTAGTTTCAGGCTTCACTATACTAGTAGAGTCCGGTGGTTGTGACTGGTAAATTGCCGATGCTAGTGAGATGGGCATGATGCAGAGAGCCTTTGATTGAAGAAACTGCATGGCAGCCCCAACGTTTTCTTCCATAAGCTTGGCTACCTGTCTTTCTGTGCCATCGTTTGACAACTTGTCCCATGCTGGTCGGTTTCTTGCAACTTCACCACCTTCTTCCTGATCATCACCAAATTTGTTAAATCTCTCGAGGATATTAAAAATAAAATTCTTTCAACTATTTCCTCACAATAATCACCTCAACTGATGATAACGGTATGTCAGTTACCAGTGGTGCCACTGCACCCGCTCCACCCAATCTACTCATGCTCAAAACCTGAAAGGTACATGAATCATGTCAGTGGAAGTCGTTTGCAGTCTCAATCTCACACTGCTATAAAGCTAACTTTGGCTAGAGAGAAAAACCTTCTGCTTTTATATTGATACCATGGTTCAAACAGTAATCTGTATTCCAACATAAAACCCTTCAAAGTTATTGGACAGTTTAAAAAAAATATAGCGCACTAAGCACCCTGAAAATGCTACCACTTGACTGTGTTTAGATATTCCTCAGTCATCAGCCAACAAGTTCTCATCCAAAGTGGCAAGTGGCCACCACCGTATTGTGGGATTCATGATAACGAGTTGAACGCTAACTAAAAATTTAATAGGCAATATCCAACAAATTATGAGAAGTCGTTATAAATTGTCACCGTTACAAATAGAGACCAAACCTAGAAAATAAAAGCAGGATCGCTGAGAACAATGGCATTTTTACCTTCACTTGAAGCCTTAGGAACTTGACATAATCGACAATTTCATCTAACATGGCAGCTCTATCCGTCTGAACAAAGCGGAAATGCACCACCATATTAGAACAAATAAAATAATTCAGTACTCTTATCTTTTTTCTACAAACACTCAGCAGCCATGCAGCAAAACAGAGGTATCTCACATATCATACAAAAACGTAGCAGAAATCCAGTACAATTATTTGACACTGTATTCTTAAAATTCCATTTGCATGCACGCCAGATCAGGATATATGCAGATGTTATTCCACTACCAGAGACTAGTTATCCTGGATTAAACATTGCATTCAGGCAAGCTCCGCACATTATACAATAATGTTCAGCTTTAATAAAACTCATTGCTTTAACCAGGCCTTGTGTAAAGAAAAGCTCTTGAAAAGCCAGAAGTGTCCTAATATTCTTGAATTGAAGCAATTTTTACATGCAAAAGCAACCTAATTTGTAAAAGTTACATGTTCACAGTAAAGTTATAAAAGTAATGACATCTGCTTTTTCTAAGGTGTATTGTAAAAGGAAGACAGAATGTATGAAAACCAATAGTGTAAGTGGAGATGGGTGAAGTACAAAACAAGTATGTAATGACGATATCCCACAAGAAAGAAGACAGATAAGTCACAAGCAAGCCTTGAAAGGGGTCACTTTTAGCACTGCTTTTTTTATTCTTGCAATAATACTAATGTCATTTTTATTCGCGAGAAATTGAAATTGATCATAATCTGTGTTATTATGAAGTCAACAAGCTAGAAATTAAAGGGAATAGTAATAAATACGCATCTTATGTAAAGATTAACTTGATACTCTATCATTTCTAACAATTCATGATTAAATCCTTTACTTTACCAAAGTCTATTCCACTTGCTAACGATAAATGCAAGACCACAACTAGCAATACGAGGAAATCACATACCTTATTGACACTAGGAACAAGTTCTTGCAACGCCCTGATTCTTTCTGCTATTCTTTCTCTGCGCAACTGTAATCAAAAGGTAACATGGAAGACGGAGTGAGATACGACCTTAACCCACAGTTTAATCAAACAGTTGGTATTCAAGCATCTAAAAACTTACCCGTTCAGCTATGCTGTGTGGATCTGTAGCCTGTCCTCTCCTTGCTCGCACCCTAGGGCGTATTGCTGGAGGATGTGGAGCAGTGGGCATAGTAGTAGGCATGGGTTGCCCATGAAAAACCTAAAAGAGGGTTATGAATTATCAACCGTACAACAAATGCTACTTGATCCAGTAAGAACGAGAACAGGATAAAGAAAACGAAGATTCTCACAAGAAAACAATCATTCAAAGATTACTCAAAGTCAAGCATAAATATACTACGTGATTTAAGAGGTTTGAAGATAACAGAAGGTAACCGTAAGTGCCTACATAAGGTGTAAATAACCTTCAAACCTAACAAATCTGACAATATACCCAACAGCGTGGGCAATTACAGCGAGACATGTTATTGACGTGTCTAGACCAAGTTGACTAGCATCAACAACAACCACACACCTAACAAATCCGTCAACATGAAACTCGAATAATCTCATTATTTTATACACTTTAATTTGGAAGGAAATCACCGTTCCACCGCTTGGTACTATTTTCATTAACCTTTAATTTAAACCGTTTCGCTATGCTCTACGCAAATGCAATGGTGGTAAGTTGAACCTGGCAATTCAACTAAAGTAATTCTAAGCATACAAAACCTCTTCCTGAAACAAACGCTCATATTAGACCGAAACAATTAATTGATGCAAAGCACAGAGCTCAGTCTCAATAGAAGATCATATAAAAAAAGAGGAGAGTCGAAATAAGGTAGAGGTTTACATTCTTAGCTCTACCATCAACCACGTCGTCGCGATAGCGCTTTCCACTAGCGGAGGCTTCCTCGGGCTTCATGAACCCTCCTTTGCCTTGGTCCAAGCTAAGACCTAACTGATACACCGGCGCGTGGAAGGCGGCGCCGGTGAGGTGAGCGTTGGCGTCGGCAGAATTAAGCTGCAGCATCATCGGAGCCGGAGAAGTAGTGCCGGAGAGTCCAACATCGGCAGCAGCAAGGCCCGAGTCTCCGGAAGCGAAGGTCGGGAGGCCGAGAATTTGTTCAAGGAAATCGTCTGCGGGAGCGTCGGAAGGGTTATTCGCCATGAGTAGGAGTTTGAGGTTGAACCGGGACGAGTCAAGGTTGAATCGGGTAAACGAGTTAGGAACGGAGAATCTACATGAAACGGAAAGTGAAAATGGTTTTGTTTCTTCGTTTTGCACTAACTTAACTGTGCTTTTTTTCTCTACTGGGTAGTTAGCTTCCCACTTTGCACAATGAGTGCGTGTGCCTTTATCCTGCTTACAAAAAGCTTCTCCTTTCTTTTTTTTCTTCTAAAGGGGCTCTATTTTTGGTATTTACACCCAAGTCCACTCCTCTTTTCTTTCTCCCCCTTTCTGAACCTATTATTATTGACTTGGGAAGTTCTTCTACTACACACTTCTTCTTTTCTCCTTCTTCCCTCAATTTCTTTCTTATTAACAAATTCATACCAATCGCGTGTTGGAAAGAACCTCTCATTAATATCAGACATTTTTCCTAAGTAGATAGTAATTTCAATATTTTTAAATATCATATAAGTTCTAAAATAATAAAATTTTAATGACTATTACATATACATTACAACACGACTCATATGTTGTGTTCGTTGCATCCTATTGTCCTAATGCAATCATCCAAGAGGCAACAATTATTATGTTTCTCAATTTATATTTTTCATTTCCCCTTCTATTACATTTTGCATCACAATCAATTAAAATTATTTCACGTTTTTCCTTACCAAATTCTTACTATTATACTATTGTTAATTTTTTGTTGAGAAAAGTCCTAATTCAATAATTTCAGGTGTTGAACTAAAATGAATTAATTTAACATTTAATAATTTGATTACTTAAGTAATAAAATTTTACTCTAAACGCACAGTTGCTGACGAGAAATATCAACAGCACTCTCCTCTCCCTCATATTTTATTCATTTTTCTACACAATTTTGAAGCAACTGCGTCTCCTGTAATTTCTTCTCATTTAAGGAAAAGGGAGAATAATTGATGGAATAGATTGGTCACTTAATTCATTAGTTGCAAATTTTGCGCAAGATTTATTGATTTTTTTTTATTATGTTATTACTGGGTTATAATAATTCATTCATGCATGATAAACATGATTAGGATTGATATTTTTTATGATTTGAAGGGTTTAACTTTTAATCATGATTTATGAGTTCTGAATTGATAAATTTGAGTTTCAATCAATTAGCTTTAACTTAAATATGATTTTAATCAGTAAAGTTGATTATGGCATATAAGTAGAACCATAAAGTAAGATATGTGCAACATAA
Source organism: Vigna mungo (assembly GCA_036885675.1). Lineage (NCBI taxonomy): Eukaryota > Viridiplantae > Streptophyta > Magnoliopsida > Fabales > Fabaceae > Vigna > Vigna mungo. Next base: position 24,247,003 of record CP144695.1, read on the forward strand.
GTTATGCATCTCATCAAGTTGTAATTTTTTTTTCTAATAATTAGAATTAAGTTGATTCAACTGGATTATCATATAATCAATTTGATATTATGGGACCTATTTACTCTCCTCTCTTTTCCTTTTTATGTGTATGTATGATGATAAGTAAAGATACGTCCAATGTTATCTGCTGAAATAATTAATAAATAAAAAGTACGTATATATAATATTTTTCTATGTAAATTTTAAAAATAATAAAATTTAGGTTTACAATTTAATTAAAAAGATATACAAGATATAAAATACTTATTATGAATATTCTCAAATTTGTATTTATTTATGAGTTATGTGTTTTTCTTGTAGAAAGATGTAATAGTTGCTAGGTAAGTTTGTATAGGTTATTAAACAGGAAATTAATGCATCATTGACTAATTTGTTAAGATCTTCTCGTTAAGCCAGTAATGATTTGCTCAACTAAAAAGAATGACACTCGTTCAACGAGTAAAGTGGCTCGCTCAATGAATGGAATCAATTAATAGAGAAATAGTTAAGTTTTTGCTGAACGCATGCATACCTACTTGCTCAATGAATTGTGTAATTCTAGAAGTAGTTATTTAGTCGAGAAAGAAAGAAATGAAGGGGGTTTTGGTTAGAAAAGGATGAGGAAACTCAAGAAAATTGGGAGAGGCTACAAGGCATCAAGACATTGTTCTGCAATCGAATTTCATCAAACTTGTATGTTTTAGATGATTATGAGTAACTATTTTCATTTTTTATTGGGATTGGATGTAATGAACTCATTTTGATGTAAAATTTTTGTGCAATATATCTTTTTTCGTTCATATGCTCTTTCTTGAATTTACTATTGTATGAAAATATAATGTTATTTGAATTTTTCTGATTACTGGAAAGTAAGTTTGAATGTGGAGATAAATAGAGCAACTAAGAGATTGGTTTTAAAAATAGTATGAATTCTTCTTGGTCATTCTTATACACTTTACTACCAATTATATGTTAAATGAACTAAGGATTAATAATTTAATATATATATATATATATATATATATATATATATATATATATTTAAAACTCAATCTTAAGGAATTAAAATAAGTATTTCTTGATGTGAATGTTTAACATATATACAAAATTTATATTAAGGTGAGTCATGAAACCTAATTCTAATGAAGTTTCATCTTAATTACAATTACAATCTCTAAAATTGTTGTTATTACATATTATTTCCATACTTATGAAATCAATAATTGTTTTATCTAAGTTAAAGATAAATAAGTGTTATTAGACTAACAAACACATATAATAGTTGAAAACTTTCATATACTACTTATAATGATTTGGTACAGTTGAAAAAAAAAAAGTTAACACCCATCATTTTAAGTTGATATACATACAAATACAAATTAGATAAAAATAAACATAAGAGGAAGAAAAGAGGAAATTAAAATAGTTGGACAAAATGTCACTAATTCTAAAAAAAAATAAAATAGTATTTTGATTTCAGTAATTGAAATCACAAAGAACTAAAGTTACTCATTTACTATATGAAAAAAAAAAAAAAAACCACGATTAAGTAGTTTTATTTTCATTAAATGACATTTAAATAAGATTGTGAGTTGTTTAGTCTTACTACTTGATCCTATTTACTAATAATTTTCCTATGAACTTTCAATGGTTTTATTATAAACATTTTTATCGAAACCTTTTCATTTTGGGTCCAAAATGTTTAAAACATGCTGATTTAATAAGTTTAACATAAAATTTAATCAATGATATTTTTATTAGAAGACATTGTAACATGCGTGTATTCCTAATGTATTTTTTACACTATCAAATAATTCGAAAAATTTGTAAATATTTTTAGTGTAGTATTAAAAAAGTCAAACAAAGCTTTATTTACAATGACAATATAAAAGGGTTTTGATATTTTAAATACATGTATTATTTACTTTCACAATTTAAAAGAAGAATTTGATTCAAACTTTATTAAAGAAGAATGTAAAGATCATAAAGAACAGGTTGATAAGAAGTATAAGTCTGATAAAAGCAAATGTTGGCAGTCTGTCCATATTTGAGGCAGATTTGACGTTAGAAGATCGCAAATCTTTCATTCCGTCCTCGTTCAGTGCGTTCACGAGTGATACATTCTTGAAATCTTGATCATAATGCTGAGTGTAGATGATTGAAGGAGAAAAACTTTTTCTGAAATCGATTTGTGCGGGATTCATGGGCTAGAAGAAGCACCTCCACCTCTATGACGACCGTGTTTCAAACTTGCCTTGGATGACTGAAATTACCTTCAAGAACCACATCAATATAATTACAAAACTTTTAAAATTACTGTTATTTTCTCGGCAAACGTAACAAATACATGATAAGACTAAGTATAATTTCTTAAAATACTCTTGTAATACTAGATAATTTTATAATTAATAACTCATTAAAGAATATTTTATGGATTAAAATTATGTGTAAGAAAATAAATAGATAAAGAATAAAGGTTGGACTTTGGAAGTTGATGATACTAAAGAATGAAAAATGATTGGAAATGGTATGAAAAGTTATTGTTCGGGGTAGATTTTACTGACTTCATTCTTGTATACACAAACTCATCTCTTCTTTATCAAAATACTAATTTCAACCCACAAGAACACTCAAACCTTAATCTCTTAGGTGAAAAAACCTAGGTTTTTTAATTAAGTGTCAATCCCTTGATCATTCAACAAACAAACATGCATTAAGATTCAGGGTTTAAAAAAAATTAATGGGTCAAGTTCCATTCTTAGATATTAGTTCCACTAGGCATCTTGTTCCAAGTCTAGGTTTCACGAGATTCTTCCCAAAACCTAATAATAACGAATCAAGCTATGAGCATTCCCATTATAGCAAGCATTAAAAGAAAAAAATAAGAGAGCTAACATTTATTGGAAGAGACATATATATATTCAAATCATTTAAAGATATAAAAAAGTTCAATGGCTACAATTACTCTAAACAAGATGGGTTTGGCTCTCTATGAACGGAGAGCCTTAAACTTAGAAAATGAACATGGAATAAGAAGAGAAACTAAGGGGAAGAAGGGAGTGTTCCCACAAACCTTAATAGCCCTTCAAGCTCTTCAAAGAGCGTTTTCGTGCCTCCAACCATCCAAAGGCCCAACTTTGCCACATCAGCAAAGCACCACTCAACACTCATGGTCTACTACTCAACGCTCATGGTTTGTTGTTCAGCGTAGGTCTTCATAAAGACCATATTTGCTCTCTGTAATGCTAGTGTTCAACGATGGATAGGGGGTGCTCTATAAAGTGGTTGCTCAATGCAAGGTGGTGGCGCTCAACGCCAGCTGGACTTCATGTTCTCCCTTTTTTGTTGTTCTTTCTACTTCTCTTTGTAGTTTGGTAGAGGGTGTTCCTGTTACAAAATAAGATACAAAAAGAGCGGGTTAGAGATATAAATTAATAAGTGTAGCCTAAAATAAATCTATTTACAAAAATAAGATAAAAGTGAAGATTAAGCAAGTTACACGCTAAAGAAGAATTGATTTTTTTAAGAAATTGTAGTTCAGATGATGGTAAAATTTAACATTATCAATTATAGATGAAATTTTCCTGACAAAAAAAAATAAATATATCGATAATGTCGGTAAATTTGAATTATCGAAAGACTTTATTAACGATAGTTTATTTATCGACGAGTTTTTTCAACGATAAAATCCTATGGTAATGACAATTTTGAAATCTATAGGTAATATCTTTCGATAATTTAAAATGTTTATTATTAACAGGTTTTCTATCGGTAAATCTGTTAATAAAAAAGTGGAAAATTTTTCGTCCACATAATCTCATATTCTTCTTACCAGCGTGTACATGGCTCATTTCTCATCTCTTTCACATTCACAAGCCATCAGACCTAAACCAGGTCACCGCTGCTCACACCACCACAGCTCATTGTCGCCGCAATGGCAACATCTGTCGATGGCATTGATGAGCCTATCTCTTTGTGTAAGGTTTTGTTCTTATCCCAATGGCATAATCTTTACCAAGCTCTGTTTGTGATTATCGTTTGTTGTGTCTGAGAGCTCACACAATGCTGTCACAATTTTTGTCCTCTTCTCTCTTTGATTTCGCTTTTTCACGTAAGGGTTTCTTCCAAGTCTGCCATTGCATTTTCACTCGCCAGCCATGTTCTCTGACTATTGGAGGTGCCACTATTCGAAATAATGCTAAACAAAGTTACCAAAGTCCCTTGTCAACAAGTCTCACTACGATGTGCAATCCATCATCACGACAATGGAGTATGAAAGTTGTTTTGGTAATGGTGTTGAGAATGGAGTGTGAAAAAAAATGGAGGAAATTATGGTTCGTGATTTTTGATGATTGGTTCATGAGTGGTTGTGTGTAGCATGATGAAGATGAAATTTATTGGAGAAGGGCATCATGGATGTATGAGAGGAATAATGATGAAATGTGAATAAAAAATGGGGTTTGTTCCATGGTTGCTAGAAGTGATGAGAACGTGATGAAGGAACATTTAAAGATCAACCAGATCATAATATTTATCGAAAAAAATTTTCTTCAACAACTAACGACCGATAGATATAAAATTTTGTCGGGACATGTTACCAACTATACTATTATTGATAAATTTTGATTGGTCAGAAAAAAGACATTATTGATAAATTTTTATGTTTTCGATCAATTTTGATTATCAATAATACCTATACCTATTTTTCTTATAGTATATATTCTTCTTGTTTATCAGAACACCCTATTCTAGCAAGTTCATCAACAATGGATTTTATGATTCTTAGGACTGATGGGGTGGCGAGTATACATCTCATGAGTTTGAAGAGTTTTGTCGAGAGCACGGAATCGTTCATGAAGTGATAGCACCGTATACGCCACAACACAATGGATTGGCTGAACGACGAAATCAGACAATCGTGAACATGGCTCGGTGTATGCTGAGGGAGAAAGACGTGTCTCGCGAGCTATGGGGAGAGGCAGTCGTGACATCTGTACATATATTGAACAGGTGTCCAACAAAAGGTTTGACAGACAAAGTACCTCATGCAACATGGACAAGTATGACATCCTCTGTTAAATATTTTAAAGTGTTTGGCTCGTTAGCTTTCACTCACGTTGCAGATAAAAAACGAGTAAAACTGGATGAAAAGTGAAACCATGGTGTTTGTTGGGTATCACTCTATCGGGGCGTACAAGCTGTTCGACCCAATCAAGAGGATAATGAAAATTAGCAGAGATGTTATAGTGATTGAAGATGAACATTGGGACTGGAAAAATAACCAGACTAGTATGAAGAAAAAGAAGACAAAGGTTGTGCTTCACTTACCAATTTCAACAGAAGGTGAAGAAGAAATCGAAAGCCAAAAACCATGCAGATGTGGAAGACGACATTGAAGGAAACAGATAATCAAGGCCCAGAAGAGAAACAATACGATCAACGAGATTAACTGACTATGAGGTTTATTCTGACGCCGGAATAGATGAAGAGGGAGACATCATACACCTGGCTCTGATAGCTGGGACGAGCCTCTGAGTGTAGATGAAGCTCTATCAAAGTCAAATTGGAGAGAAGCAATGATTGAAGAACTGAAGTCAATCGAGAAAAACCAAACTTGGAAACTGATGGACCTGCCGTGTGGTAAACAAAGCATTAGGGTCAGATGGATATTCAAGACCAAACGAAATCCAGATGGTATGATACTGAAACACAAAGCTAGGCTCGTTGCAAAGGGGTTTCTTCAGAAGAAAGGTGTGGATTTCACTGAAGTATATGCACCAGTAGCAAGGTTAGAAACTATACGTTTGATAATTGCTGTTGCATGTGCCAAAAACTGGTTTCTTTCAGCTCTTGATGTCAAATCTGCGTTTTTGCATGGCTTGCTTGAGGAGGAAGTTTATATCAAACAACCTCCAGGTTTCATCAAAGAGGTAAAGAACAACAGGTCTACAAACTCGAGAGAGCTCTCTATGGGCTGAGACAAGCTCCTCGAGCTTGGAATAAAAGGATAAACACGTTCTTCTTTAAAAAAGGCTTTGAAAGATGCATTGCAGGACAAAGTTTGTATGTTAAGTCAAATGACAAAGGAAATACTCTGATTGTATACCTCTATGTGGACGATCTATTGGTGACTGGATCAAGCATGGAAGACATAGAAGAATTCAAGAATTTGATGAAAACCGAGTTTGAGATGATAATATGGAAAAACTTAGTTACTTCCTTGGGATGGAGTTCTCTGAAACTTAAGCAGGACTGTTAATGCATCAAAGGAAATATGCAAAAGACATACTAAGAAGGTTTCAGATGGATCGTTGCAATGAAGCAGAAACACCGCTTGAGACCAACAAAAGGTTGAAAGCATGTGAAGCTGAAGAAAATGTTGATGAAACTTTGTATAAGCAAATGGTTGGTTCATTGAGGTTTCTCTGTAACAGCAGACCAGACATCATGTTTGGTGTTGGTTTACTAAGTCGTTACATGAATAGACCAAAAAGAAGTCATTTAGTTGCAGCAAAGAGATTACTGAGATATATAAAGGCAACTGAAGACTTTGGGATTGTGTTCCCACGAAATCAGAACACCACAGATCTCAAGCTTGTAGGATATTCTGACGCTGACTTCGGTGGTGATGAGGATGAGAGGAAAAGTACATCAGGGAGTATATATTTCCTGAACGAAGCACCGGTGTCATGGAGCTCAAAGAAGCAGACAATCATTGCTCTTTCCAGCTGCGAATCAGAGTACATAGCAGGATGCAATGTTGTGTGTCAGGGTGCTTGGATGATCGAGATTTTGAAACACTTGAAGATACAGAAGATAAGCTGCATAGAACTCAATATGGACAACACCTCAGCCATGAGTCTTGCCAAGAACCCAGTAAGCCATGGTCAAAGTAAAATATCACTTCTTGCGTGATATGGTCAGCAAAGGAAGTGTGGAGTTGAATTACTGCAGGTCTGAACTTCAACTTGCAGATATTTTTACAAAAGCACTGAGTCGGGAAAGGTTCAAACTGCTAAGAACCTTGATCGGAATGAAGTCTCTTACAAATCTGAATTAAGGGGAAGTATTGGGATTAATTCAGAAACTTATTTTTGAGTGTTGACCCAGTCAAACTTTAGTTGTTTTGTTTCAGTTTATTCTGTTGTACAACTACTTTACGTTTCTGCATGTATAAATATACATGCTCTTCCTGTTAATGAGAACGAGGCATTTTTCAGTAGTATTGTGTGCTTTTCTCTTCTTCTTATAGATTTATCTGTGAAATAGTTTAGCTAACAGTTACCAACTATACTATTATTGATAAATTTTGATTGGTCAGAAAAAAGACATTATTGATAAATTTTTATGTTTTCGATCAATTTTGATTATCAATAATACCTATACCTATTTTTCTTATAGTATATATTGTTCTTGTTTATCAGAACACCCTATTCTAGCAAGTTCATCAACAATGGATTTTATGCTTCCCAAGAATTCGCGCATGGTTTTATTCTGAAGACAGGTTGCTTGGAGATCAGTTCGCAGCTGCCATACACGAGCCTTGGTCTGAGTACAAAAATATCATGAATTTGTTCTCGTACTTTATAGGAATGAACAGATCGAAGAACACGAGACAAAATTGACTTGAAGAGCATTGATTATAACCACTAACATGATCTAATCTTGAACTGGATTGACAATTCTCGTAGTACGATTCATTATTAAGAAACCTTAGAGTGATAACATGGTTAACAAAGAAACAATGAAAGACGATGTGATTTAATCACTGGCTGAACATAGTTAGAATCATCCACTTTTTTTTTACATAATTGGGAAAAAATTGTGAAGGATGGGAACTTAGATTGATCGTTGTGGATCAATTTCTGAGTGTTGATACCATATTATAAAGACTATTGGAGAGAAAAGTAATCATAAATAAATCTGAAACTGTATTTTTTATATTGATGGTGAGAGAAAGTACATAGTGTATATATAGGTCTTAAGAATCTATACTATTGTATCTGAAAACAGAAAAACGACTAAGCGATCTTTTAAACGGCTTCAAAAAAACATTTTCATTTGTCCTCAAATCTGAATGTGTTAAGAAAATTTCAAATCACAGAGAAAAGTTGCATTAATTTGATGAATAAATTATAAATATATTGAATGAGTTTAAGTCTCAAAATGATGTTTGCTTTATGAATGGAATTCGTTGAACATAGATATGCAAAAAAAAAAAATGCTAAAATACATATAATTATATTTGTGTGGAATTTTAAATGGAAGTTTCCGTTATCGTATACAAAAACAATTAACTGAAATAATTGTCACAAGTAATTTTTTTTTAAACATATAACATTCACTCATCAATTTCAAAATTGGACATACAAATATAGAGATACAAAGGATTACACTAAGATCCATTATTATATGATAATTCTTAATATTACTTTTTCATTCTCTTTTTCTCTTTTCTTATTCTTTTTCGGATAAAAACAAAACCTAAAAACATACAAAAGAGTATTACAAATGTCAAAAAGTAATTAACCAATATTAATTATAGTAATATATTAGTAAGTAGTTCAAAACTTACATTTATATTAATTTTAATTAACTAATTAATGATATAACTCTTCAATCGAGATGATTCTTATTATCATATTTTAGCATTGAATTTTAATGTTCATTTAACAATACATTTAATAGAATTACCTCAGAAAAAAAAAAAAAAAAGAGTCATCATATTTTGATTAGTTGTGTAATGTCCATACATAAGGTTTATCCCACTCCTAACGAAATTCATTCCCCGGTGAATTTAATTTAAAGCAGACAAGTAAATGAAAATGAAAGCAAAGGACAGAAACGTTGAATGAATAAAGAGTAAAAAGTCTATTCATGTTTGTTTTTGTATACCCATTCAATGCATAGTTTAATTTCTTTATCGTACACAAGTCTGAGAAAAGGTGAATCTATTATATATAAAGGAAAGGTTGCGAGACTCAGAATACGATTCACATTCAGGAAGGAGAGAAGAAACCCAACATAAAAACAATCAGGTCATTCTTCGATTCTCTGTCTTTTTCAGCTTTCATTTTCACTTATTTTAATTTTTAGGTACCACAATTCTTTTGGTACTTGCGTTGAATTTAAACCTCCGTATTCCATTTCCGAAAACACTGTATTTTGGTTAAGATGAATGTGAAAATGCATGTGTTGATGTCATTTGTCTCTTTGCTTTAGCATTTATCCAATTGATTATGGTGAAAGCTTTGTCTTTGTTCAATGGGTTTCTAGAATGTTCCGTAATGTACTGCTGTAAATTCTTTGGATATTGAAGGGTTGGATTTTTGCATTTTTGGTTTTCCGTGAAGATTCATTTTCTCGTTTTCTGTAATATCGCGGTCAGGGGCTTTTCTTCTGTTGGGAACCCTTATGCTTAATTTCATGTGAAATTTCAGTAATTATCAATTTTACGGCTCTTGCACTCAAGTCAAGTTGCTTCTTGCAATTGAAGAAACCTGAGGTCGGTTTCCATGTTTGTTTTTCCTCTGAGAAGGCTTTAATCTCTGTGAAGAGATACACTCCAGTGGCTGCTATGAGGACCATGGAAGTTCCGGGACTCTCCGAAACATTCACCAGACTGAAAAAAGAAGGAAAAGTTAGTAGTTATTTTTCCAGTTGTATGGGTTCCATGTTGGTCATGTTTACTATTGTATCACATTTCAACTTGATTCCATTTTTTTTGCCTTTTCAAATCAATGACTTTTATCTGCCTGATTATAAAAATGGAATGGTGTTGATTACTTTTAGTACCGTATCAAGTTTCCTACTGCAAAGAGATATGAATCTGAGAGCTATTCTTGACTGCCAAATGAATATTTTCTAAGATGTTTGTGTCAAGGTGGCTTTCATACCGTATATTACAGCCGGTGATCCTGACCTTTCAACCACAGCAGAAGCACTGAAAGTGCTTGATTCATGCGGGTCTGACATAATTGAGCTAGGTGTTCCATATTCTGATCCCTTGGCAGATGGTCCTGTTATCCAGGTTTGATGCTTTCCATTTTATTTTGTTCTTGTCATACTAATACCACCTGACTCTCAAACTGAAGCATCTTTCTCTTCAGGCTGCTGCTACAAGATCTCTTGCAAAGGGGACCAACTTCAATGCAATCATTTCTATGTTGAAGGAGGTAATTGTGCAACTCCTTGCCATTATTAATTAGTTATCACTGTCAACAGCTAATGATTTAGCAATTAATTTCATTCCTTCAATTTACAAGTTAGTAGTACAAACAACCAATGTTGGTAGATTGTTATGAAATTTGAACAAGTGAGGCCTATCCATCCTATATCCCTTTTCTTACTTGAAACCAGGACAGAAGAATAAACTTGAACGACTTGTACTGATTCAATTCACTGAAGAACTACTTTATTTTACCTTGATATATAGATACTGGATGTAACAGGAAATAGGAAATAATATCCCTAAATCTAGGATATATGATACAGATATCTAATTTCCTATGATACACTAAACTTCCCAAAATTTGAACCTTTGGAGAGAGATTTTTTTGTCTGTTGTACCTTGTTCAAACAATTATTCCTTTTTGTAAGGATTCAGAAACCATTTCTTATTGCTTTGTCATGTGTAGCTTCTCTTGGCTCCTGAATTTGTGGTTCTTTGCAATGATTGATTTGGCAGGTTGTTCCGGAATTGTCATGTCCAATTGCATTGTTTACATATTACAATCCAATACTGAAGCGTGGTACTGAGAAATTTATGTCTATTATAAGAGAAACGGGCGTACATGGTACGGGTCAACACAAGTAATGATTTTCCAGTTTTACATTATGCCATGCTTCACTTGGGTCTAATTTCTGTATTAGTTCTATGATAATTCAATATTGTAAAATGCTTAGATAAAATAAGGGAGCAGTTCCAATTACATACACCATGTACTATTTAAAGTTAGATTTTTTGGTTTCGTTAATTTACATATTTATCATTAAGAAAATGTATCTTCACTCTCCTGTCCTGCTAGTCCTGGTTACATTTTCTATGTCATCTTCTTCGTTCAAATTGTAAATTTTGAAGCAAGATCTTGTTTGTGCTTTGTCTCTTTTTCCTGTGGTATGGTAATTAGAATCATATTCTTTTCTTTGCCGTATGTATGCTATGCAGGGCTCGTTGTCCCAGATGTCCCTCTGGAGGAGACGGAGACTTTAAGGGTGGAGGCTAAGAAAAATGGAATTGAACTGGTTTGCTTACCGTTAAATGATCTCTTGCATTATTTTGGATTTCAGATTAATATTCTTATACCATTGATCCCAATGATTGAAAACTCGTGGTGAATCCTTTTTGTACTATAAATATGAAATCCAGTTGTTAGCCACACCAAAGGAGACATGGTGGTTATTGTGGAGATATGAACTTTTCTTGTGATTCACAGCATTCCATTCTATTGCATTATATATTTCGCAATATCATATAAATATGTTAGTATATATATTGGTTAACATTTTATAGTATATTTCCTTTTAAATTTTGTTTGGATAAATTAATCTGTGTTTATATACCTAATTAATTTGGTATATTTACTGCTAAGGTACTCCTCACAACACCCACCACTCCAAAAAACCGAATGAAGGCCATTGTTGATGCAGCAGAAGGATTTGTGTACCTTGTATGAACTTCTTTCAACCTTATTTATTAACTTCTGTTTTTGGGCTACGCTTCTTAGTTTTCGTATAACTCCATTATCTGCTTATTTGTGTTCTATATTTTTTTCCAACATTTTATTCATAGACCGGATAAGAAGTTAGCCATTCACCGACTGGTTGCCTTCTTTAATATTAGAACGCAAATTTTATCCTGCTTTAAGCCGGTGAAATCAGAATAAATTTTAATTTTTCTTTATATGTTGTTTGCATGCATTTGGCATATTCCAAAAACTCGTGAACTATTATTGTTTGCTCGTCTTCATAGAAACCAGTGTCTAGTGCAAAATGCCAATGGTTTTATTTATTCCTCTGTTTATTAACTTTCTCTTTGACCTTCTCTTTGCACTTCAAGTAGACAAAACTATTGTTTGTAGTTGGTACAGTTGCCGTTTGACCTTCTGTATTTGTAGGTAGCTTTTTGAAGTATTTACTAGGCTGGATCGGGACATTCTTTTACAGTAGCCGACTTGAAATTGACAATGATTAATTTTTAAACTTATTTTACGAAAGTTTGGTGTTATCTTGTGTTCATGCTTGTTTTTTGTAATTAATTTTTGCTCATATTACTGCATGTTGACGATTCCAAACATTTGATTTTGATATATTGTGCGCCTAGAACTTGGTAAAGTCACCTTTATCCCAAAGTTTTGGAAATTGGATAGAAATATACTGTGATTGTGAAAACAGAAGATATCCTGCATTAATACCTCAGTTCATTATCTGCAGGCAAATGTCATTAACCATTTGTTGATTTAATTTAGGTGAGTTCGGTGGGGGTCACTGGAGCCCGATCATCAGTTAGTGGTAATGTTCAGTCTCTTCTGCAGGAAATTAAAGAGGTTTGTCTTTTTAATCTTTTTCTCAACTCTATTTACATGTTGTATGATGTGGTGGTTGTCTTCTGATCACTTCATCAAAGTTCAATTCTCTTTCCCTCCCTTTTTAGGCCCACTCTGGTCCTGCCGCTTTATCAGATCCATTATGATAAACACAATAGTCTACCATTCAACTTGGTCAAACTCAATATTTATACTTGTTTAATCCTTTTTTTTAATTGCAATTCAGGCAACAACTAAACCTGTGGCTGTTGGTTTTGGAATATCAAAGCCCGAGCATGTTAAACAGGTTATTTCTCAGTCCATATGTATATATGTTTCTACCTCAGGCAATTTGGTTAATAATCAATTATATACTTTGATACAGGTAGCAGGATGGGGAGCTGATGGTGTGATTGTTGGCAGTGCTATGGTGAAGGTGCTTGGAGAAGCCAAATCTCCTCAAGAGGGATTGAAAGAGCTGGAAGCTTTTGCCCGTTCCTTAAAGGAGGCACTTCCTTAAAAATAAGCTTTTAAGAGCTCAAAATTCTAGTACTTATCGTCATTATATATATTGGATTTTAACAAAAATGTGGTTCAATTTTATTTCTTCTGATCATGATGTAGGGTATCAGCAAATTTTGTTCCTTTTCAATTATGATGAGATTTCGTAGTTAATGAAATAAATGTCCATATAAATTTTGTCTCCTCACTCTCTATTGTGCTGTGTCAAAACTTTCACTAGTAACTTGTGTCACACTTACTTAAAAGTTAAGGGACCGAGTTGGTTATGAGCAGCATTGCTTACCATCATGAAACTGCACTGAAATGTATTTTCAGTGTTGTTTCCATGACAAACCCTGTCTTCGGCTTCAATATGGGCTAAGTTTTAGTATAACATGGCTTATCAAACAATTGTTGATGTGACTCCTTTCCTGTTTGTTTATGGTCGCCAGGCTCCACCATTGCTGTGGGATTTCCTTCGTGATGCAACAATATGACATTGTCTTATTTACACTAAAAGCCAATCTTAACTTAGCACAAGTTTGAATGAAGCAATTGGCTGATAGGAAACATGTTGGTGATGATGAGTTTCAAATTGTCAATATGGTCTTCAATAAACTTCACTGCCTTCTTGACTAATTATTAAAAAGAGAATTATAAATTTAATTCATTTTTATAAAATTAGTTTGTGTATTGAGATTTGAATCCACTTTTATATTTTAATTTTATCTTATATATTTTAATTCAATATTATTTCTAGTTTAAGGCGGGTTTTCTGAGATTCGTCACTCACAATATGGGACTTCGTACGTGGAGGGTATTGATAGAAGAAGAGCATCATCGGACTAGCCACATGGCATACATGGCACAAATGAAAGGGAAAAAGCATAAAAGGAATAGGAAAATGTGATTGGATTGTTGTTGATTTTTGGGTTATTCCCTTTCCCATTGTTTTTGTGCTCTCTCTCCGTCATCAAACGTTATTCATTGGTTTTGGGTTTGCTCCTCTCTTTATGTACCTTTTATGGAAATATATGTACTTGTTGAAAATTTTGTCACTTTTATTATTTTTGAATCAGAGGGAATAACTTTTACTAAGAAATATTTTTGATTGTTCTGTAAGAAAAATAGTAATAATCTTTTATTAAATACCAGTCTTAAGAAAATATCTTAAACTTGTAATTGAATAAATTCATTTGGAGGTACTCTTTTAAAGTTAAGCAGAACATCCTACTAATTAACGTGTTTGGCAAGTGATTTGACGAGGAAAGCGGGAGAAATTAGAAACGAAAGTATATTTATTGGTAATACTGATTTAAGTACACTTAAATTATATTCGGAACCCAGATGTCTTAACAAATGAAATATAACTAGAAAATGTGTAATTAAAATTCACCACTTCTCACTTTCTAGATATTTTTAATCTTTAAAAATGGTCAAATACGGACCATTTTTTTCCAATCGTGGCACTTAATCACCACAATTTTTATTTTTTAAATATAATCTATCATCCTCATTTTAAAAACATAAAGTAAAATTGATTTTAATCATTAAAAGTTGTCAGTTTTTTTCCTTTCATATTTCATTTTAATTCTCCTAAACCGAAAAAGCTCATATTTTCACTTCATCTATCACTTATTTTTCTTTTCTTTTTTTATAAATCAATTTCTTCTCTCCCTTTTCCTCTATGAAACCCACCATTCAACAAATAAATATAACTAGAAAAACAAACTTGCATCGTGTCAAATGTTGATGCATTGTAATAATACAAACATATTGCTATGAATTAAATAAAAATTTTACATACTATGAATATTTACATCAGAACATTCGGATCAGGTACCAGAATCTATTTTTTCTAACAGTGACAGCATTGGCTAGAATAACTATGAAACAACAAATTTGTTGGGACTGAGAAAAAACAACCTTAGTCATAAACAAAATACTTCGGATGGAGTTTATTGAAGAGCCCAACGGTCTCCATTGAAATGCCTACTGAATTTTTGAGCCAGACTGAAGACCCGCTTGTACTTTGCTTTGAAAGTGGGATTCTAACCTGCATTGAAAATCATAAATGTAAGAAACATCACAGGAAAAGGGTAAACTAGGAGGTGGAAGTGTGGGCACGTGCCTTGTAGCACATTTGTAATAAATGGTTTCTGGAGAATTATAGGTGCGCGCATTTGCAAACATTCTTCTGACATCGGCAACAAACATCTCAAATGTTACATAATATAGCTCTGACTCCACCCTCTTAGACATTGTCTTCAAATCTGCAATCATAGAACGATTATATTAGACATAGACAATTAAGACTTTCCAAGGGTGCATTCACATATTTTGAATTGGACCACACTAGTTCTGAACTTACTGTAATGAAAAAAACTAAACTTCTTAACAAAATTAAACTGATCTGTTTAAAAAAATTAAACGAAAGTATTCTTCTTATACTTTAGCTTTTAAAATCTGAACCATCCTTAACTGAAGTGTAATTCATGAGATTAACTAAGAATAATTCAAACAATTTGAATAGTTCAACAAAAACAATTCAAAATAGTTCAAAGCACTTCAGTTCACTTAAATTGTTACGCAGTTCAGTTTACTGAACAATATAGTTCAATTTAGTCAAACCTCTTACATGTAGAACACACACACGCATGTGCAGGCAGGCAAAAGTACCAAAGATAAAGCTAGCTCCAAATAAAAAATAGCTGATGAGAGGAAATCATAAGAATGTGATTAATAAAAGTAGCTTGTAGTCAATATGAAGTATTTAACATACTTACCCATTGGATCTTTGATGATGTCATAATAATCAGGGACATCCCGTGCATCAACAGGCTCCTTGAATGGCCATGCGTCAGCGTGATCAAGCATAGACTGCTCAAAAAGATAAATCCAATTATAAGAACTAATTTCTCAATCATGTAATTCTTTTGGTCTCATGCATGTTTTGATTTGCCAAGAATAAGGATCTATTCATCAATGCTCTTCTGGAATTTTGCAGAGTTTCCAACGAAAATTAAATTAAAACAAGTTAAATGAATGGAAATTAAAGTAAATGTAAAGAACATATAACCAGCTTGCCTTCAGAAGTGATCGCATAAAACTAGACAAATGTTTTTGATTAGTAGTATTGTCAGTAGAGACATTTAGACTTCTGAATCTAGAATGACCCCACTGATCAGGAGTCCATCCAGCCTCTCCTGTCATTGCATTCAGTGAAACATTAATCAGGAAATTATCAAAGTACACAAAAATAAATCATCTCACTCAAGCATATTATCTATCAATTTTTTTCCAACACCCTGCTAGACAAACTAATCTATTAAGCTATGTCTGGACACTTGATAAGGAGGGGCACTAAAGACCTAGACAAACTAATCTATTAAGCTATGTCTGGACACTTGATAAGGAGGGGCACTAAAGACGGAGGGGAAAAGCGGTCAAAAGGTTAGGACCAAGCATAAGGTCTGGGACAGGAGGTGGACATTTCGTCATACCCCAGTAAGTTAGCAAAAACCTAAAAAATATATGAAAGGATTGACACAAAGCATGCTATCTTTAGAGAGGTAATGCATAATTTTACACGAAGGTACAATAAAATTAATTGTTAAGTTGTTAAACTTGGATTAGAAAATAAGAACTCACTCAAACCAGGGATGTCATCAATAATTTTTTTAGGAATGCCTGCTTCTTTCTGCACATCATATCAACAACCACGAGCAACACTAATTAATATTCCATCAATAAATGATTTTACTAATAGAAGAAAAGAGAAGAAAAATGTGTAACTTCAGCCAAGAAATGGACGATCTTCTCTAACACAAAGTATAAAATGTGTTTGTACCTTCTGAAAATCAATTCCAGTATAGACTATGTGACAGTTTGACAGCTCTCTGATTTTTTCATCAATAGCCTACAATTATAACCAAGAATGACTAAACACATCATGAATTGATAACATAAAACTAAATGAGAAAAGAATAGGCAGACAGTCTCTACACGAGATAGAAACAAGGATAATGCATGCAATTACAAATAAGTCTCATATCTCTCAGCTGTAATGTTTTTTGACAGTCCCCCTCCACACTACACATACTTTGGCAGTGGGTTTGCAAATGTGGTAAAGAGAAAAGCCTATAACAAAAGCTGTAAAGCAGAGGTCTGTTTTACCATAAAGAAAAACTAATTTCAAATGAAACAAGCACAAACTTGTACATTTAATTGTGAAATAATTAGAAGTTTTAACAAAAACTTCCACTAGTACATCTTATAACATAGCTCTCAGCTGTAACTTTTTTTGACAGCCCCTCTACTGCACATACTTTAGCAGTGGGTGTGTGAATGTGGTAAAGAGAAACATCTATAACAAAAGCTGTAAAACAGAGTTCTGTTTTACCAAAAAGAAAAACTAATTTCAAGTGAAACAAGCATAAAATGTACATTTAACTGAGAAATATTCAGAAGTTTTAACAAAAACTTCCACTAGTATATCTTATAACAAGCGAATCAGAAACAGCATCTCAAATAGTGTAACGAAAAACTAATAAAAGTAGCAAATAGAAATTATCTTACCTGTCTTTGACGACGGATCATAGTTGACAAATCAGTGTAAGGGAGCTTTGGATCTATCTTGCATTCCATCAGAATCCCTCCATCATAATCCTTTATATAACTGAAATGACAATTGCATAAAATGAATCATTATAGATGGTATACAGCATATAAAAATAATGAATGATGAAATTATTATATAATGAGATATGAAAAAATAGAATGTAAATAAAATCTTAAAATGAATGACCTTTTCCACACAAGAATATCAAGTACAATCATACCCTTGCCATCGATCTTTCTCCAAGTGAATCTCTTTTGTAAATCCCTGAAAACAGAATCAAACATCCTTAAGATATCCAAAACAGAATCCAGTTAATTCAACAGTCATTTCACAAACTTCCTCTCCTCATGCACAAAAATACCTTCAAGAGTATTGAAACATGAAACCCAAAAAACAAGATACAGATTTCTATCACTGCTGTAGAGCTACTACTACATTTGAGAATTTACTTCTATGTCTATCAGATTTTAGACAAACTTAACAAGAAATACACATCTTCATGAAAGTTTCTTGAAGGAAAACTGAACCCAATGACCTCCTATGAACAAAAAAAGTCAGTTTACAGACTGGCTCAACAATCATTTTCTACATTTGGGAGAAATAATCTAAAACTCAGACAGTTATAGATGCTAGGTTGGTAGGTTAGTAGTTCACCTAGTGGGTCACTGGTTAAAGAACGTGAATAGACAGGGTGGATGCACACAAAGAATGATCCTTCGATTACAAAATGAACACTGATGTGTGAAGAGCTGTGCGCATGTGCATGAGACTTGATAAACTGCTGCAATAGTATGAAGGCACAAATTTGAACATACTCAATTCGCTCAGACTGGATTATACTGGCTCAATCCAATTTCACCAGTTTATCATCAACAAGTCAGAGTCAGGTTTTAAAATGTTGCTTGGGAGGGAGAAAAGACTTCAAATGAATTTGTTGACCTAGTTGTATATGTTCTATTGTAAATTAGAGGTTGGCTTCACGTGAAGGGAACTTATAAAATACAGTATAGTGACAGCTGGTGATGTCTCAGATAATACATGATGTATGTTTCTCTTCCTTAACTAAACCAACTATGACTATCTATAAAATCTCCCTTCTCAGACAGTAAGGTCTTTTAACCCAAATTAGTCATTTTTTAATTGATACAAATTCCCAAAATTAGCCATGACAAACTTTTTTCTGTATTACAAATGGCTGCACAATCCCTATCGGCACAATCCAAGTGGGATTCAGTGCACGGATGGCACAATCCACATTGCACCTACACATTAGAAATATGTATAGTACTTCATTTTAATATGACTTGAAATGATTTAGAAAGCAAAATATTTCTCTCAGATTCTTGCTATGGGCTATGACTTAATACATAAAAGGAATAAACATCATCCCAGATAGTAAGGATCTTAAATATAAATAATCAAACCTGTTTGATAAAATAGCCAACAGCATTGTTGTCAGCATATGTGAGAAAATGTGTCAGCCCATCCACATCACGTGCATACTGTTTTAAGTGATTCATCAATCTGGTACCATAACCCTTTACTTGCTCATCAGCTGTAATTGCACAAAAGGCTATCTCACCAAACTTCTGGCTGTCAATCATAATGCACAATAGTATTAAAAAACAAAACCATATATTAGCTTGGCAAGGAAGTGAGTCCAGAACGAGAAAAACTTGAATAGCAGATGGGAAAGAGAGCAAAAAATAACAAGGCAAAACAATTAAATTATAATCATATCTATGATATTTTCTATAAAAGTATCAGTCGGACTAATCCCATATGATCCACTTATATGGACTTTAAGAAGCATTTTTATCATATGCAACCAAAGCAGCAATTTGCAACAATAAAAGCAGACAATAGCGCAATAATGTCAAAATATATAAATTTGATGGCAATCAGGCAATAGTTCATTCTTTTTTTATTAGCTAATATTGGTAGTATCCATTGCAAAATAGTTCTCAGACATTTAAACAGGAAATATAACAAAATAATGTCATAATAATTTGAAAAGGATTAACCTGAATGAAAGAAAAGATTATTATTGAATTGTTTCTTCGCCACAGTATATCAGCCTCTATAAATCAAGAACCTAATCCTAAAGTAATGAATACAAAGAGATTCTAGAATCTTCTAACAACGAACTTGTAATTAATTACAATGTCCTATTGTAGTTTATCAACTATATTTTCAACTGAATCAACATAATATATAAATTTGAGACAAAAAATAGAGACTTGCATATAACAAAACAATGTCATAAAAATTTGAAAAGGATTAACCTGAATGAAAGAAAAGATTATTATTGAATTGTTTCTTCGCCACAGTATATCAGCCTCTATAAATCAAGAACCCAATCCTAAAGTAATGAATACAAAGAGATTTCTAGAATCTTCTAACAACGAACTTGTAATTAATTACAATGTCCCATTGTAGTTTATCAACTATATTTTCAACTGAATCAACATAATATATAAATTTCAGACAAAAAATAGAGACTTGCATATAGAAAAAGTACCGAAGAAAAATTGTTACCTAGCATATGGGCGATATGTAATGCCTCCAACAACGTGATTACGCCTTATGACCATTACAGACTTGTGGCTCCTACAAATTTATAATAAAGGATTTATGATTTTAAAGAAAAGAGGAAAGAAAAGTCAGTTAAGAAAAACTGAACATATCTGCAATCTAAAAATGGGCAATTTGTATAAGAAATATCACAATATATGCCAAAAATAGATTGGTAACATTACCTGTCCATGACAAGTCGAACAATATACTCCTTGGGCATATTGGGAAGTTGTCGAGCAAATATATTCTTCAATCCAATCAACCTAAGGAACAAATAACAAAAGCAAGAATGGAACTCATTATCATTAATGATCAATTTATAATCTAGCTAAAATTAAAATTTGCCGAGGTTTTAATCCAAATAAAATTGCCAACTCAATCTCGTTAAGCCAGTTCCAATGGTAGGGTATAATGTATATGCCAAGTAGATGTAACCGGAAGAGACTGGTGAGAGGAGTCATGGCATAATATGTTTTCAATTTTACATATTAAACGTATGGCATGGGAGTTAATCTTATTGTTGAAAAAGCTAAAGTAATCGTTATGTTATATATGTGTTAATGATTATTTTGTCTACTAACTCCATAAACACAAATAAACAATTTTTATCGAAAGAAATATACCAAGGTCTATTTCACCAACTTAGACAAGTTGCATTTTAATATATCTTAACTTTTACAGTAAACATTCATTTAGATTTTTTATCCTTAAGCGTGGTTATTTGGTTTTCCGTTTGAGATGGTTAGAAACATCAGTTCATACTTTCCCCAAAACACAATGGAAAAGGAACAACACTGGTGGATTGAAAATAAATGTTGTTGCATTTAACTGACCTGTAACCCAAAGACGCTGTAAGATATAAACATGGAATCACATCTGTCTTCTATTATTTATTAGAATCAAATTACCCCTCAATGTCAGTGAAGAATGTCAACGTAGTCCTTATATTTTACATTGTTTTATTTTAAATTATTTTCCATCACAAAAATAAAAAATGTTAATTTTTTAGTTCTATTTTTATTAAATAAAATTACATGCTTGATAGTATAATCGTACGAGTGGATAGTATATGCTAATAATGATATTAGTGACATGGTCAGGGCGACACAATGTTAAAGGGAAACTAAAAATACATACCAAACCATATGCTCATCAACACCATCGTTTGAATGGCATACGAATTTAAGCCTTCCCGCTTCCTCCTGACAAATTTTCAATAAAGTAGGTCACAACCATGAACACCTATCATTTCAAATAATTTTTTTAACAATTTATTCATCAAGATTTAAACCAACGAAAATGCCCCAAATGTAAAAGACCATCACATTACTTTGAAGGATATAATAATTATAACCATTGACAAGGGAGAAAATATTCATATACATCATCAGGCATAGGGGAAAAAGGAACCAAACAAATATTTGAACCTAAAAAATATTTAATAATTTTTTGGCTTAAATACACTTCTACTCCCTCATAATTTCATCAAAGGGCAACTCTGATCCATACAAAAATTTAATAATACATTTGGTTATCCACTTTTCCAAAATTAAGTAATTTTTGTTCAACATTACTGTATCATCATCTAATTGCAAAAAAACAAAATCATGGGTTTTAAGAGACAACATATGTTAAAAATTAGTTATTAAACATTGCTATTAATACGATACATGAATAAGTAAAATTGCAAACGCACACTGACACCTCCAAATTTCTATATTTTCCGTCAGAAATTGGATATCATGGGAATTGCTTACTTTTGACAAACTAGGATCAAATGTACAGTTAATTTTGAAATGGACTGAAATTTCACATTCACAAAAGGTATAGAATCGAACTAGATTTAAGATGAACCAGACAAAGTGGTATACCTCCTTCTTGAGACTCTCTTCCCGAGCTGTATAAGCCCCACTCGTTTGCAAATTATCTGTAAAAATCTTAGTCGGGTCTTCCTTAACCACAATGCTAGGGACGGGTCCAATCTCCATGGCACCAGCTCCGGCATTTGCGGCGTCTTTTGCGCCGTCGGAGTTCTCAATTTTTACAGCTGAGTTATCAGTCTTTAGCTTGGTATTACGGGGAGCGGAGGGAGGGTTACCGAGTCTGGAGGCGGTAAAGGTGCGCATGGAGGAGTCGTTGTCGTAGTCCTCTTCGTCATCATCGACGACGGCGTCCTCGGAGTCGTCGTCTGAATCGGAGTCGGCGCCACGGGCGGAGATGCTCTCCAGGTCGTCATTGGAGGTGAGGGCGCCGTCGCGAGTGTCAGCCGAGAAGGAGGAGGGCGGGAAGGGAGGCGCGTGGTCTTCGGATGCACGCTTGCGCTTGTGGATTGAGGATGTGGCGGAGGCTGAGGCGGAGTGGGAAGGTGAAGGGGACTGGGAACTGCGGGAACGAAGGGGGCCTCCGCCGTGCGACTCCATGTTAGGGTTTGCTCTTTCGCTCGATTGTATGGAGGGATCGATCGATTTCGTCTGCTCTGCAGTGCCAACGTTGCTACTTAGTTTCTGCCACGTGGGTTTTTGGTTTCCGTTCTTTGTTGATTAGAGGAAAATTTATTTAAAATTTAAATTTATTTATTTGAATAATTTAATCAGTTGAAGCTTAGTTTGACCAAACTAAATCTTCATGTCTTCCTCTTTTATCTACAAATCATTATCTACGAATGTATCGTCCTAATAATTATATAACAAAAAATATAATTTATTGTAGAAGTTAACATGAATAATAATAAAGAACAGTGGAGAAGAACAATTAAAAAGAAGAGAACGAGAGATATACTATATAAAATTTGAAACTGTATAAAAATATAGAAGTCTGATTCAATTTACAGAACTAGACTGAACGGTCTTGGTACAGTTCATGACCGAACGATATTACAAAAGGGGTATCTAGACCAAACGGTTTTACAAAATACTTAACCGAACGGTTATCTATACTAGTGAAAAGTAAAATATAATCTAAGGACCGGATGGTCCTGCACAGCTCTCCGGCATGACGTCCAGGTGTTGCTCCGTCTGCAGGGCTTCTTCCAAAGTGTCTTCTTGAGCACCCTCTGCTCACACCCAAAAGGATGATCATTGCAGTGAAGAGAACAAACTGGACGGTCAAATACCGAACGACAACATTATCATAACCATTTTCTCTAAACTCTGTCCGGACGGTATGACTATGTATGTTCGCCGCTCTCTACACCCGGGTGGACCTGGCTGGGATACACTCAACAGACCGCCACCCGAGATTAGTCCAGTGAAACCACCTCGGTATAGAAATACCCTGAGGCTAAAGGACCTCCTGTCATTCCCACGCATGAGTTACCCTTCTCTACCTGAGAAGGCGTAATCACGGAATATCAGGATAGAGTCAGAACCTGAGCCCTTGCCACAGTCATACTTTACCAACCCTCATCAATCATGAGACATTCCTCCTTTGAATTCTCTTACATAAACAATCAAACCGGACGGTAACTCGATAGAATTGTAACATTGAAAACAAAATAGACTGAGTCAAGGAGAACCGGACAGAAGAATCAATGGAAACTCAATAACAAAAGCAAAGATGACTTGACCAATGAAAACCGGATGGAAAAGTCAATAGGAGTTTAACAGTGAAAGTAAAGAGGACTTAATCAATAAAAATTCGACGGAAAGATCAATAGAAATTCCACAGTGGAAGCAAAGAGGACTAGTTAATGAGAACCAGACAGATAGAAAGAAATCGTACGGAAAGTCAATGAAAACTCAACAATGAAAGTCAACGGACATTTTAAATAAAAGAGTTCTCTTTAATAAAGCGAGTGTCAGTACAAGACCGGACACTCTGTGAGGAATCAAGTGTCAATGTAAGACCGATCACTTTTCAAATAAATAATATTATTATAAACTGGATGTTTTTTAAGAATTTAAGTACTGGTATAAGACCTAGTACTTGTCAAATAAATAATCATCAGTATAAACCGAACACTCAGTGTAGGACCGAACGTTCCGAATGGTTAATATGAGGCCGAATACTCAGTTTATGACCAAGTAATTCAATGTCGGACGTTCCGTGTAAGACGGACGTTCAGTGTAAGACCGAACAATCCGAACAACTAACTAATAGCATATTTTAAGTTCAACATAAAGGGACCAGATCAAGGGTTTGAAGGGAAACCGAACGGTCCTAATGACCCTTCGCTTACAAATTCAGGTTTATCTAAGTTTCATACACTTATTCTAGGTCCTAACCAAGATAAAACAATTCATACAAAAGCATATCACATTTCATCATACCATTTAAATCAACCAAACATACATTAAATCATGAATTCAACCATATACGAAATCGTAATTAAATTTTATAAACTTCCCTTACCTCTATTCCAGCTAACTTCTAAGTCTCTAATGTCCATTACTCCTATGGCTCCCGACTCCAAAGTAGTCCAAACGAAGATCTGATTGGTGCGAATGGAAGATCTTGACACCGTGAGTAATTAATCTGAAAGGAGTATAGTGATTGGAGAGGAAGAGGTGGTCAGAATTCTAGAGAGAAATTTGAAGGTTTAGAGAGAATGAGGAGAAAGACGAAGTTCTGGAAGGTTGAGTTTGAGGAAGAAGAAAGGTTGCATGCAAAAAGTGGCAAAATCTGAAAATCTGACCTTAAATATGACCTTCAATTCGGACGGTCGGTCCATCCTCCATCTGCCACATGGCTTCCACTAACAGGAACTCTCCATTCTCTTTACAACTGCACGGTTTCCGAGATTGAGAAATTAAATGAACTACAGATCCTGTCTGTCACTCATCATAGGAAGCTGAAAAGGTAAGAGGTGGACAACACTTAAAAATGGATATTAAATGGGGTTTGACAACTAATCTCATCAATTTGTCAATTAGTCAACACCTTTTTTAAGCATCTACTCGAAAATCTTTTTATTTCCGTCTCCCCTTAACTTTTTTACAGTCTACTTCTATCTCTATCTCTTTATCTTTTGAAATTTTTTATTTTAATTATAACAAAATTCAAATGTTTATATTTCAATTTTAAATTAATACGAAAATATTGCTTAAAATAATTGTGGTAGAGTTACAAATTCAATTTTATTAAAAATGGGCTTTGTGTATTTCTAGAAAAAAAAGTTAACAATGGCATCTTTAAATAGTAAAAACAAACAATTCGAACTATCGAGTACCAATAATACACGCGTTGTGTTGGTCATCTTTACATAAAAAATGTAATAAAATTATAATTATAATAATGATTATAAAAAGGAATATAAATAATTTTTTAAATTTTATTTTAAATAATTATTTAATTAAAAAAATTATCAAATTTAAGAAAAGATAAAAATAAAAAATATCAATTTTAAAAAACGATGACTTAAAGATAAAATAATTATTTTAATTTAAAAATAATAATTATTTAACAGATAAAAAAAAAATAGACGTGTACATCAAAATAAAAGATCTTCTTTCATATAATAATACAGATAAACGAATGTATTAATAATAAAATAATAGGCATATTTTGGAAAACAATTATTTATAGCTGTAGGATACGCTTGAATCTTATCACATAAAATGACCCAAAAAGAAAAAGAAAAATACTCAAGCAGTTTGCAGTATTTTACTGAACAGACTAATAGTTTCGGGTCATTTCTTCCTGCACCTCCATTTGTTTTTCTTTTTTTGCAACCTTAACATTTTGAATTTCCCTTTCTACCCTTCTAAAATGTTATTAAAAAAGTAATTAAAAAAAATATTTTAATTTTTCTCCTTCCTTCCGCAGGGTTGTCGTCCCTCAGCACTCATCAGTAAACTTTATTTTCTTTTTCTTTTTCTTTTTCTTTTTTTTTTGTTCTTTTCTCATTTAAGGAAAATTACTTTATCTAATAATTTCTTCAAGTTAAGAAAATGTATGTGTTTGTTTTATGGTTTTTGTAGTTATCCTGTTATGTCATCTCTCATAGAGGTGGTTGCATCCATGTTTTAGTTTTTCAATTGAATTTCAAAATAGGTAATTCAGAAGAAAGAGGGGATGAGAATACAGAAGTTGTAACTAGGGATGACAACGGGTCGGGTCGAATACGGATATCCATTTAGAAAAAATTCGTCGGGTATTTTAAAATCCGTGGGTACTCGCGGATACCCGCAAAAAAAAAAAAAAATATTTTATACATTTTAAAATAAAATTTAAATAAAATTACAAAAAAAATTATATAATATAATATAAAATAAATTAAATAAAAATTAAAGTTTAATTTTAATTAAATTTTACCTAATAAAATATAATTTTATTTTATTTTTAATTAAAAATATATATAAATTATTATTTTTTTCAAATAACGAATACCCGTGGGTCGGATAGTATACTACTCGTACCCGACCCGTTTAGAAGCCGGTATTAAAATACCCGCTACCCGTTACTCTATCCGCTGGTAGTAATTACCCGCCGCGGGTTTTACCCGCGGATACCCGTACCCGCAGATTTTTTTGTCATCCCTAGTTGTAACCATTCGGGAATAAATAATTCGATATACCTTATCGAATTCGAAAATACATTTCAGATTAATCAATTCAGTATACACTTTTGATTTCAAGAAAGTCAATCTGGAATACAGTACCGTATCTCGATATGTATTTCGAATTGTTTAATCCGAAAGTTTAGAGGTTATGGTTTTCAATCTCGTGCTTTTACTCTTAAAGACATAGGATTGATTGCACGAGCATGCATGGACGTTGAAAACGAAAACTTGTGCCTCAAAAACATGCACAACGAGCTCACTAAAATAGGTCGCCCTTCAAGCCCCACTTTGGTGTGAACTGGCAATGACACTCAACGTTAAAAACAATAAGAAAAATAATTGTGATGCATGCTTACACATATTGAGGGAGTCAACGTGATGAGCACTGTGAAGGCAAATCTCGGAGAGCAACATGACCCTGCACTCATGGATCCAGAACGTGTAATCCGATTCTTCTGCATTGTGTTATCTTTTCTGACAATTACTGTGTTTTTTTGTTTGGCCATTTTAATCTTCTTATCTTGCATGTATGTCTTTATAATCAAAACATTATTCCATAAGTTAAAGCATAAAGAATACGCTAAAAATGTTTATTTAACAAGTTTTTTGCATGTGACTTATTGCAATTAAGCTAGAAAAAGGCTTATGGTATGGTCTCAAGCGTAGATAAGATCTTATCGTTTGTTGTAAAATGTTATCATATTTATTAAATATATTGTTAATATTAATTAATAAACTATTGGTTGGTCCTTTTGTTGCTTTTAGACAATATATATGCTACTTGAGTGTGGTCATTGGAGTGTGGTATGTGTAAACTCCAAGTTTCTATCATATTGAGACTCGCCTGACAGTTGATATACTGGGCTGTTTTAGGAATTCCCACTCACTTTCTTTTTCCTTTTATATGCTTCTGTATAACCTTCCACACATCTTGAGGGAGTTTATGTTCAATTCTTCACTGTCTAATTTTCCTTTTTTTTTCTTGCCTTTTGTTTCCCTTCTTTATTGTTCGTTTTTGCCTTCTTTATCATGAACTTTATTGTCATTTTCTTGATCATGCCTTACTCTAATAATTGCATCTACCATTACATTATGGTATCAGACCTCTTCCTTTGAAGAGCTTTATTGTGCAACACTCTATTTTTTTCATGTCTCATTCTCTTTCTTTTTGTTTTTGCTCTTGTTTTCTCTGCCATGATAGAAAACAACAAATTCTCTCTACCTTCATCCTAGTGAGAATCATGTCATTGTCCTTATCTCGCCAGTTCTTGATGATATGAACTACCATTCTTGGATTCGATCAATGTTAACTGCTCTTAACACTAAAAGCAGGACTGTGTTCGTACTTGGCAATTCCATTCACCTAAAAAAGATAAGCTTGAATATGCTACATAGATTCGGGGAAATAACATGACTTGTCCATTTTGTATCCACGACCATCAGACAGAGTATTATAAAGATGAACAAATCTTCGGAAATCTGGAATGACCTAAAGAATAGGTTTTCTCAAATAAGCTTATATCACATATCAAGCCTTCAACTTGACATTGCTACCCTCCGTCAAGGTGACCTTACAATTTCTGAATACTTTACTAAACTTCGTATTCTTTAGGATGAGATAAAAAATTTCCAGCCAAAACCTGTCTGTATCTGTAGACCTAATTGCATTTGTCAAGTCTTGAATATTGTGAAACAAAGAAAGCAAGAAGATCAAGTTTTATGCAATTCTTATGGTTGTTGGATGATCAATTTGTTAATGTTACTTCACGTGTGCTTCTTTTGGATCCCATTTCGGACATCACCAAGGTTTTCTCGTTAGTGGCTCAGGAAGAAAGACAATTATCTTCTCGAAATTTGATTGTTGTAGCCAAGATTCAAGATAACAATGATTCTAATAATGTCACTGCTTGCACTACTTCAGTCTCTTCCACCACTTATGGTTATTGTGCCAGATATGGGCACAATGAAGCAGTCGGCTATAAAAAGAATAGTTTCCCTAATTAAGGCAAAAGCTTCAAAAACACTCAACTAGCAGAAGACACTCCACTCATTGCAATAGAAGCGGTCATACAACGGAGGTCTGCTATAAAAAACATAGGTACCCTATAGGCCATAAGCTCTACAATAAGCATGCTCAAATTCACCATACCTATGTTCAAGAAGACAAAGGAAATACCAAAGATAGTAATTCTGACAATATCGATACCATTCTCCTTACACCACAACTGTTTCAAGTTCTGGCAGAGCTCTTCAAAAGCTACAATCTGAATTGCTCTTTCACTTCGACTCAAATTCACCTCACCGGTTCTATTTCAACAACTAA
Source organism: Vigna mungo (assembly GCA_036885675.1). Taxonomy (NCBI): domain Eukaryota; kingdom Viridiplantae; phylum Streptophyta; class Magnoliopsida; order Fabales; family Fabaceae; genus Vigna; species Vigna mungo. The sequence continues at coordinate 24,276,069 of CP144695.1, forward strand.
TCCTCTTTAGGTAATATCAATCCTTATCTTACCTTTATGTCTTTTAAAAATAAATGGATTTTTTATTTCGAAACTACAAACAATGTAAGTATTTCTTTAGAAAGTTTTTCTTAAAAAAAAATCAAACCTATTCAAATTGTCTTAACCAATGGTACTATTATTTATTCTGAGTATTCTCGAATTATTATTCTTAACCATGAGATCCAACTCATTGAAGTTCTTTATGTCCCACAATTTTCTTTTAACCTTATCTCCATATTTAAAGTGATCTCTTTTAATAAATATGAATTGACGTTTTCTTTCCATACAAAACATTCGAACCACAAAAAAGATTTCTATAGTTAAACTCACTAGTGATTTATATGTTTCAGATATTTCTTCAAACATGCTTACACCTACTTTTAGTTTTGCCAACAATGTTGTAAATAATATTGGTCTATGGCATCTAAGATTAGGACATCCTTCTGGTATCAGATTGCATAATCTCAAACTTAAATACCCTTTCATTGTTCATAATCCCACATACATATGTGATACTTGTCATCGTGACAAACACAAAAAATTGCTTTTTCATAATAATACCTCTAATGCAATGAACTCACATAGATATATAAGTGCTTGCAATGTTCTTTCCGAGTGTGATTTTAAATGTTTTCTAACTATTATGAATTAATTTTCTCTATATACTTGGTTAATACCCATGATTAACAAATATGTTGTTAGAAAAATTATCATTAATTTTATTACAAACATTTTAAATTAAATTGATTTCAGAATAATCCATCTTGTATCTTTTTTAATATCATCATTTTCGTGTACATTTTCATTACTCCCATTGATAATCTAACTTAATATCACTTAATTGTATAAAACGGGATGAAATACATATACGATGATTAAATGAAACAAAATAATTGAAAGCAAATTGAATAAAAGTAATGATCTGTCATAGGATAAAACTTTTTTTTTTCTAAGAAGAGGATAAGTACATTTAACGAAAGTGGAGAACCCTTATATTTTTATATTACATATTATTGAACAGCAATTGGTCAAATTGGGCGCCCACCTTCTTGACCAAAATAAAATAACACTATCAAATATTCTAATTAGCATAGTTTTTAATTAGTTAATAAATATATAATGTTGTATTCTAGTAGCTTTTGTTAAAGATTCTAAATGCCAACTTTCACAAATAATATTTCTCAATTGAGACTTCTCTTGTAATAAGCATCATTTATTTATTCTGATTTATAACTTCATTAAAACATGTATTCCATTTTTTATTTCTACTTCAATTTTTACAACCAAATATTGAATTCAAATAAACATACGCAATACGTCATCATCTACAATGTGTTTTTAGAATCATTCTTCAATCAACTATGAACTTCTTCAAACAATTTTCTGCCGTTAAAATACTTTACTAATATCCACAATATTATATATTGTATATCTAACTAATTTTTCTTTACGTTTTTGCATTGGAACATACAAAAAGTCCACCAGTCCACGCCCGAATTTCTAATGCATTCTTAATCAACTTAGAAGCTTATTAATCCAAATAATATATATATATATAAAGCAACATGTTTCCAAATAATTCAAATAAATTCCCTTACAAAACAATTCTTTTTCAAATAAATCTAAAGTTATAATATTCGCTTTTTCCTAGCACACTTAACCAAAAATTATACAATGTATATTTCGCTATTATTATTATTATTATTATTATTATTATTTTTACACATAACAATAAGAATCATAACACAATTTCGAATTTTCTCAAGCATGACTCTAAAGAATCTGTAAATGTTGTTCTACAAGCATATATCAGCTACCAACACATTATTAAAAGGTTAATAAAGAAAATCCTTGTAGCTTGACACATGCATAGATTATTAATTATATGGTTGGTTTAGGTAGATTTATTGAATTTTAAATTTATAAAGCTATTCCCCTACTCAATTTCAATTACATTCGATAAATAAAATTCAACATGATTATTAAGTCAACCCAAAAGAAAATATGATTTCTGTATAATCTAGATATTTACGCCTCCAACTGGTAGTACTCTGTTCAAAACCCATGCATTGACTTTGCGTATTTAAATTATGGTATTATTATTTTTTTAACTTTTTTATCCATTATGCTATTCATTAATGATAAATGGCAATAAAATAATTAAAGCAATAAATTACTGAAAGCTGAGTCCAATCCGTGTCACTACGTGTATCTTCAGAACTAAGCAAGGTGCCTCAAAACGACAAAGTAGGGTTGAATCAGCAAATACTTTGATTAAAAATGAAGAAACCAAGGGCATATTTGAAAGGGTGAAAATTTCGCCAATGCTTTGTTTGACTTGATGATAATGTGGGAGAGAAAAAAAGGAAATAGAAAAGAAATTTTTTAAAAAAGGATATATATATTCTCACATATATAAGAATGATTATACATTTACATTTAAAATCCTTTTACGACTTTAATATTTTAATTAAAAAGTTAGTATAAGTATCTCCTCATTTTTATAATTCATTATTATATAATATACTTTTATTATTACAAAATTATCTCTCACTGTGTATAGTCTTACCGTTTTTACACTCCACATTGAGCTTCTGCTCCTCAGCTACGTCATTCACGGGAAGTTACTGTGCAACTTCTCTAACCTAGAAGTTACAAATTTTGAAAATTTAAATGGATTGACCAATTTAACCTATCCATTAATGATGAATGGATCGACCTTAACTCACGATCCTAATTAAGACTAAGACTTTCCTATACTCTGTTAATTACCAAAAAGAAAACATTACTGTACTCTTTGAATAATATATTATTTTTAACAGTAACTATAGTTATTTTAATAAAATAAATCCAATCATTTAGTCATCAAATAAATATTTTATTATTATATTTATCTATTCTAGGGAAATAAAAATTCAAAAATATATAATCCTATAACTAATAATATTTAATCGTTATATGTTATTTGTCCAGATAATAATAATAATAACTAATATTAATAACAGTAATAAGTACTAGTTTCCATGGCTAGTTGGAGGACTGAATAGTGTTTTTACCAAAAGAAAAGAAAAAGGATGCACTGTTGGACAGAAGGGAGCTATAACTATAGTTTGTAGATACCGACAACGTTATCTGTGAAACCAAGTCACCCTACTGCACAATTCCCGGGGAGAGAGAATGAATGACATTTTCTGATATCATCCCCTCGAAGGAAACTCAATTGTTTACGAATATTTGCTGTGTTAAAAAGAAATCCTGGCGTTTTTGCAGAAAGTGACGATGATGAATATGTGGAAGCATCCTATGTCACAGACTAAGAAATTTTCTAAAAGTAAAATAGAGAGAGAGAGAGAGAGTATCTTCCAACATTTTCCACTCTTGCATTCTTTGGGGGTGTACAGTTTAATGATTTTAAAGATTGCATTACAAAATACTCTTTGATCTTCACATATTTTAGTGTGTTTGAAGGTATCTACAGTGGCAGCAGATTTGTTTGTCAAGTCCATCACTTCCTCTTCAAGAAAAGAATCAGAATCAAGCTTCAAACAAAGGAGTAACATACAAATGTTCTATCATTCTATCTACACTCCAAATCCCTTCCAACCCACCGAATCAAATTCAAAACATTTTGTCGGAATAGAAGATAATTCAAGCCAAGCAAACAAAAAAGATAAAGCAATCCACTAAAATTATCAAATAAGTAAAGAATCATCATCTCACAATCTCGCCAACAGCTGACAATATAATTCTTTTAACCTTTACTTCTTATTCCTGTCACTAAAAATCCATCCCTTACAATAAAAAGAAGAAGGGCACAGAGTTATCATAGAAAAACTACTTACACGGCCTTTTAGAATCTCACTCTGAAAACTTTATATAAAACAAAAAGCCAAAAAAGTAAACAAAAAAATAAAAGACAAAAAAATTACGGCTTTTCATGGAACACAGCTGCCAAACCGGACTGTGAGCTCTTGGGTTTCATCTCCAGTGGCTTCTTAGACACCAACTTTGACTTTGATTTTTCATCATCTTCACGGGAAGTATCGCATTCAGCAGCAGCAGTTACCAACAACGCTTCCACAAGTTGCTTTTTCTCTTCGGTCTCCTCTTTGACTCCACGCGAGCACGTGTAGGGGGAGAGCCATTTGGCTCTGACGTATTCCACTTTTCTCCACGGCGGTACATGCATGCACCTTTTCTTCAGACTCAGTTTCGCCGCCTCCGAAGCGATTGCCACGATGCTCTGCAACCGGTCGCACGTGCCGACGAACACGTAAGGTAGAGTATGGAGGATCGCTTTGTATGTCTTGGTGGGTCGAGCAATCTCGAATTCTGATCTGAAGTCAACGTCAATCACCACCCGCTCCTTTCCCATTATCACATCAATGTATTCATATTCACCTGCACAAATCAAATAATTTATCAACAAGACCCTAAATTAGGATTTCGTGTTTGTTTGAACAATTAATTCCGTAAGCCAGATTTTCCAAACAGAGACAGAGAGAGTGTGTGTACCGGCAGGGCAGAACGTTGATTTTTCCCAGCGAGACTTGCATACAGAAGCATCGTATCCGACAGCCGACAACCCTTCAGTGATGATCTTTCTGCAACAATCGTCCTTTCGTTTGCACGTCGCCTTGTTCTTCTCGATGATCTTTGTAGTGTCCGCTAGCAAATTCCTCTCATAAACATTCGCACATGCCACCAAACCCTACCAAATAACACAAAAAAACAACATAAGGAAACCGTATTGCGCAGTGGAACAATAAATTACAGAGCAATTAGTTCAAAATACCTTGAGGATTTCCAGCGTTTCACCAGAGGAAGAATAACTCGACTCGCTGAAACTACCAAACGCTAGCGTTTCCGCGTCAGAGCTATCCTCGAAGCTGTTGTAGCGGTTTCGGACGCATTTCACAGCAGCGGAATGCTTCTCGTGATTCCCCTCCATGAAACTCTGCACCATCTTTGCCAGACACACTGAGCTCGGTTCGAGATCAGCGAAACCATCTTTGCCGGAACGTGGCAGTTCCTCGGCAACGATCTTCTCCGCCGCCGAATTGCGGAGGACACCAGAGAACTGGCGCTCCAAGAGTCGCTTCAGCCGCGACTTCATCATGGGCTTCACCGGCTCAAGCCGAAGGGCCTCCTCATGACCGGGGGAATCAATTGGCTGAATCTTCATTGTGAAAGGCATGATGACGATATATGACTGTGTGTCGGAACACAACCAGTTTCTCTCAAGTTTCAATTCTCCCTCTGGTTCATTTCCGAAGCACGAGGCTTGATTTTAAATTGGGAGTCAGAACAGAGAAAAATACTAATCTATAATCTATTTGAAAGCTAATTAAATCTTTGAAACTGAAACTCTGCAGAAGCTGGACCGCTTTTTTGGATTTCAATGTGCACAAACAACTTTGCAGTAAGTTGACTAGAAACTGCAGATTTTAGCTAAATGAGAGATGCAACAATTATGATATGCAATAAATGCTTTTCTGGCAGAGCACTCTTCGTTTTAATTTGTTTGAATTATTTCAAGAGGGATGATATAGAATAACTAATGAACTATTGGCAAGTTAAATCGGTTTTGCTTAGGGTTTCTACCAGATAAGAAGATTGGGGCTCCCAAAGAAGCGATGGCTGTTGTTCTTTAGGAAATCGAGATCAGCAGCCGGAGCATCCATAATCTCCGGTGAGTGGCTCAAGATTTCCGATGTTAGTGACGCCGACCGGCGACAGCGGAGAGTGGAGAGAGAGTGTTGATTGAACTTTTGTTTATTTGTTTGGCAGTGGAGCGGTGAGGAAGAACAGGATAAGGAGCGGATCAGAAGGGATGGGTACTTAAAGAAAACGAGGAGAGAAGGGTAAAGATGCCACGTGTACGACGTCCACGTGGCGGATTATGATTCTGAATTCCAGAAATGCCCTCCTCGTTTCCGATTGGTTCGCGGTCACGACGGTGGCATGATACGAGACACAAACTGCGTATTGAAATCTTCATTCTTTCGGGGCTTTTTGGGTATGGGCGCTGAAGCGCGTGACTCTGATATGACAAGAATACCCTCACTATATTGCGAAAGGATAAGTTTATTTAGCATAGAATGAGGTCCAGGAGGAAAAGAAGTGAAAGGGTGATTTTGTCATGTGAATTATTCATCTTCAAAGACGCTGCGTCTGAAGCAGTAGTTGGAGTTAATGGATTGACCAAATTAACCCACGTCACTAGTTTGGTTGGTTTAATGTCAATTTCAAGATTATGAATTTTTTTACAGTTATACAGAAAATGTCATAAAGAGTGTCTTGTCCCGAGGTCACTTACATGATAAAATAATTTAAAACAATATTCTCATTTATTATGAAATAAAAGAAATATCAGCTAGTTGGTACAATAGTTTCTGTGATATTATTTAAATGTTACATCAAACAATAGAGAATTATTAGGTTAATCTTTAACTTGCTTAACCTGCATTATTTCTGTATTTACATATAAATTTAGTTCTTTCAAGACTAATTTTAAATAAATTATTATTTTTGTCTCAATTCTTTTAATAGAAATGAATGTTTGAAATAAAAATAAATAAACGAGTTTAAACAATTAAGTGAGTTAATGCTATTTAAAAGTGAAAAATTCATTGCAAAATATTAAAATTTAAAAAGTACTATTATGTCTTTTTATAATAATTAAATGCTTATTTGTCCGTGAGTTTCAACGTCATTAAAGAATGAAAGTATGTGCAAAAAATTGAAAAGAAAAATAAAGTATTCTTCCCTTTTATCAATTTTACAATATACATGAAATTTTATTCTTAAGGACTTAATTTACTTCCTTGTCCGTATACAACACGTATCTCTAATGGTCGCATCGCATCGCTAGTTTGAAAAACACTTCAGGTATCATTACAAAGTCTCAATAAGATATTCCATTTTTAAAGAAAAAATAATAATAATAATAACAATACGCGGCAAATATGATTTTATAGAATAAAAAACTAAATTAAAAACAATCAAATTTTCGTTTGTGTGTGATTTTTTTTTTATATAAATGAGTTTGAAATGAAAGCAATTTCATACTTTTTTTTTCTCTGTTTTTTCAATAGTTAATTTTCAATCAAGCATTTGCACATTTCTCGCACTTTCTCTCCTTTGATGTCTCTGTCTCTTTTCCTTTTTCTGATTTCTATTTGAGATTTACCAAACTTTATCATCAGTTCGAAGGTCTTCCTCTAAACTAACTGAACATTGTTTTATTTCTTTTTACCAGACTTTGCTTTATCTTGTCGGTGACACCTAAATCTCTAAGGATTTTACGACGGACTATTTTAATTTTTAATAGAAATCTTATATAAAAACACTTCATTACGAATTCTATTCAATACCTTTTATTTTTTAAATATGAAAATGACAATAAGAAGGTTAAATATACTTTTTAATTCTTTGAATTTAATTTTTATGAAAGACGTTTTACTTTTATTTCTTTCAAAATTAAAAATGGTTATTTCTTTTTAGCATAGTTTTCTGACACTTGTTAAGAGCTGACGTATCCTGAAAAAAAATTCTGAGTTGATAATTTAATTTATACGAAAAAGTTATCTTTTAGTTGAATAATTTTATTCATTAACAAATAAATTTTGTTTATTTTTTATTTACTAACACAAATAATTAAATCGCTTTTCTTTATTTTTAGATAATTACGTATTTTTTTAAAATAATGGGTACATGAATTTCTTGATATTATTTTAAAAAAATATTTAATAGAATATATAAATAATTTATTTTATTTTGGAATAATTAAATAATTTATCTTTTAAAAAGAATGATTATATTATTTTGTTAATACTATTTTCACAAATTATATATGTATTTTAAATTGTATTATTTTTGTATTTTTTAATTAAATATTCATAAAATTAATAAAATTATATATTTTTAAGTAATAAAGTGTAATATAATGTCTGTATGTGGTATATTAAAAAACTATTTAATTATATTTTTATTTGATTATTTATCTTAATTTAGTTGCACTGTTAATAAAAGTATCAACTAAATTCCTAATTTGTATTTCTCGTAAATAGACACATAATTGTGCTGTAAATAATTGAGGGACTTAATTCAATCTTAAAAGAAATTCACATTATTACATTTTTTTTTTAAATTGAGCGAGTTGATTGAAATTTCTGTTAATAAAGGAATAAAATGGATTAAAACAAGTGAATAATAGGAAAACAAAGTAATCAAGTAAGATAAATAATTTCTATTAAATATATGTTATTATTGTAAGAGCCTGGAAAATAATAAGGCTATTGGGCTTTATGTTGAGACAGTTAGCCCATAAGTTAAGGATCCATGATCTTAGGATGGGGTTTTCTAAAAATCAGATTTTTTTCCATTTGCAAATTTTCCTTTCTCTCTCTAGAGCTATTTTCTTCCTAAGGAGGTGTTCTGCCTTCTCTCTAAGATATCCAAACACTGAACCGTTTAATTTTTAGTTTGAAGGTGCCTAAACGATCGTGGTGGCATGAACTTCATTTTGAACCGAACAATTTCCTTTTCCGACAGATAAGTCCCCTTTACCCCTTCTCTTTCACTGTTTTAGAACCTAGGGCTTACTGTTCTAAAAATTTGCATGTACTGTGTGTCTGTTCCCCATTTTTATTCTAGCTTTAAGAATCTGTCTCCATCACCAATTGGGGTGATCTGTAGGTCCGTCAAACTTTCCAGGTAGGGGGAGCTAATTATTTTGCTTAAAATTATTTTTAAAATATATGCATGCTGAATTCTGAATTTGGTGCTTTGAATTGAACTTGTTTTAGTGTTGTATGCATGTTGAATTAAAAATGTGATGCACTATTGAGACTGTAATGTTACTGTTTTAAGTAATTGGTTTTGGTGTGTACTATACTGCTTAAATGATTTGTCTGAGTTTGATTTTATGTGTCGTGTTTTGATTATTATGAATTGTTTCAGAATGGGTTATTGGGATTGATTTTATGTGTCATGTTTTGATGATTATGAATTGTTTCTGAATGGGTTATTGACTGTGATTGGTGATGTTTTGGAAAAGGTCTTAAGTGAGATTTAATTAGCTTTGTTGGATAGCAATTGGATACACAGATACTGTTTTAGATTACTGTGAGAGGAAATAAAATATTAAAAAAAATGGCATTTGAGGTTTAAAGCACAACAGACTAGTTTAGGTAACATAAATAAATTAATTTAAAACTGGTTGAGAGTCTTTGTTTGTTGGTAGGATAGAGGGAACTTAAAAACCTGAGTTGACACATCCCTGAACATAGAGCAGCCCTGGCCTGGTCCAGTCAGTTGTGACTAGTCATCTATGCTAGTGCCGAAGGTGAGTCTGATGCGTTGAGACATCTCAACCCTCTCCGGTGACCAATTGAATAGTGATGTGAGATGAGAAAAAAGTATTTTGTAGAAATGAAAAATTAAGCAAGTAGTTTCATAATTAAGAAAACATTGTAAATTATTTAGAGACAATACATATCATAATATATTATACTATTAATGTATAGATTATATATATATATATATATATATATATATATATATATATATATATATATATATATATATATATATATATATATATATATATATATATATATATATAAAACTTTAATAAGGTTATAAATTATATAATATGATATAGATTTATATATGTATATAGGTAAACGAAAGTAAGTTTCGTATTATATTATTATAATAAAGATTTATATGTATATGTATATAAGTAACTTACATATAAATAAATTATATTAACATTATATAGTTTTATATACAATTATTAAGTTGGTATAATATAATAGTATAATATTATAATATTATAATATGAATGTTGGTTTAATATAAATTAAAAATGTTTGTGTAAATGATTTAATAGAAAATTTATAATAGAAGTATGGTTTAAAATAATTATTATAATATAGCTTAAGGAAACAGGACTTTATATCTGTACAGGGTTTAGGCATCGGAAATAAATTATAAAAGATTATGGTATTGATTAACTTAGATTAAATTAGAGAGTAGTTATTTTATAATTTGTGAGTGGTAAGTAATGTATATTGTTGAGATAGTGTATATGTTGATTGTGGCAAAAAGTATATGATTATCAAGTGATGAAAGTACGATCCAAGTGGTAAACTAAGTCCCATCTGTGTAGAACCTCTCGGTGAGATTCTTAGTGTTTTGGAATGAAAATAGGAGCTCAGTCTTAGGGGTCTTTCTCTAATGGTCTTTCTTCTCATGTAGAGAGGATTGGACCATGTGGTGAGGAGTAGCAGGAGGTCTTAGTCTTGGAAGCTTCCATCATGCTCCAGGGAGCGGAACAGACTAACCTCGTGAGTGTGGCAGGGCGGGGGAGCCCAAGGCGGTAGAGCCTAAGTATCACAAGCCACCACGAGTGTGTTGTGACTTTGGCAAGTGTACCAAATCGTCTCAAGTAATAAACCGGTAAGACCGGATATCGTTTCCCAAGAGACTCGTTGCACTAGATAATCGTATAATTTCTAACTAACCTAGACTAAAGAATACTTCCATAAATTGAGTTTTGGTTCAATAAAAGTAACTGTAAAGCATACATGATTAAAGTGATCTTAAGCACTCAAACACTTGGAAATGGTAAGATTAGAAATGATATGGAATGATATTGTTGGGGGTATGATTTCACCTACTTCACTCTTATGCATAGAAAATCACTTCCTCTTCATTAATATGTCAATGTCAATCTACTAGTTTACTCAAACCCCAATCCCTTGGTAGAAAGAGCCTAGACTTCCTCATTAGACTCCAATCCCTTGGAAAACCTAACGATTATTTCCGCATTAAGAATTGAGATTTATAGACAACCAAAGGTCCTAGTTCTATCCCTAGATACTATTTCCTTTAGGTGTTTAACCCAAGTCAAGATTTACCCAACATTTCCCAATATCAAGTAAACCCTAAAATCATGTCATGGGTAGCAACTTCACAACAAGCATTAAGAGAAGGAATTAAACACTAACAATCAATGCAAGAGGTATATATTCATTCAAAACAAAATGCTTTACATAAGAGTTTAGTGGTTACATCAATCCCCCAACAATAATGGAACTAGCTCTCCATGAATGGAGAGCTCATGCTTACAAAAATGGAAGAAATGGAAGAAGGAAGAGAACCCAAGGAAGAAGAAGGAGTGTTCCCACAGCTCCAAGCTGCCTCCAAGAGCTCCAAAATGAGAGAAATCGTGTTTGGGCAGCCAAAGATACCAAGCCCTCGCGTTTCAGCCCTAAATAACTCATATTTTGCCACATCAACGACACCACCGCTCGAGCGGCAGCCTTCCAGAGAACAGAGAGCTCAAGCAGCAGCCTGGCGGTAGCTCAACGACAGCCTTCCAGAGAGCAGAGAGCTCAAGCGGCAGCCTGGCGGTAGCTCAGCGACAACATTCCAGAATTCACCCTTTTTTGCTGTATTTCTTGCTTTCTTTGGGTTCCAGTGCCTTCAATTGATGCAAAGACTTCTTCCAACTACTGTAAGCACCTAAAGGCAGGGATTAGAGATCAAAATCTTTCATTAAAGCTTAAAGTGCAACCACTTAACAAACTAAAAGAAAACTATGATTTACAAGGTAAAAAGCCAAGAAAGAGTTGACATTTTCTCTTAATTCATTACTGAAATCATGGTAAGATATGTTCTTATCAGGGTGCATGACCCGCCATAGCTCGACTATCATTCTAAAGTTCGAACGAGTCAAGTCTAGTATTTAACATGATAGGATGAATGTTTTATCTTGTTTGCTTTAAATTAATATCTTGTATGTACATGCTCTTAATTGTATGTTTTTTTTATAATTAGCTCACCCTTGCTTGCTTGTGTTTGTGCCATGTTGTATGCTTTTTTTTTGCAATGATAATCCACTTGGATGTGAGTAGAGGAGAATAAGGTCTCCGTGGAGAACGTCTTGGAGAGCAATGAAGATGTTGTGACTTAAATCCTTTAGGATTTCTTTTCCTATATGTACTTTTGAAACATTGTTACCTTATGTTGTTTTGTGATGCTTTAGCACTTTAAGTTTTAAATTTTCAACCATTTTATGAATAAATGTAATTCTTTTTTTAAGAACCTTAAGTACTCTCTAACTGCGTTCTAGTATTATCTATGATGACGTCTTTATTTATATACATGTATGCTATATGTAACATCCCATAATTTTACACTTAATTCATTTTATATATATAAATAATATGAGAACTGTAACATTTACACACCCTTCCACAAGGAAGTATAAAGAATTTCACGCTAATTGCACCTTTTAAACTCAGATTTCAACTTCCCCTCCATAAAGATAAATCGAACTCTTCTCTAATATTCTTTCGCCTCCATCTTCACTTGCACTGGATTAGACGACATTCCCTCATCTGCTCCGTATAACATGTACGTTATACGATTATGACAATATAATTTTCCCGATACAACCACAAAAAGTAAGGGTAAGCTGCCAAAAAAAATAATTTTTTTTATATAAACGTTATGGGAAATCAAGAAGTTGAATCTGGCACAGCCGGTTAGACATCTTCTTATCCTTTCGCATAGGTACAAGAGAATAAGGATATACACACAATAATTCATCATAAAATCCATCCATCACAAATATCATACAAATTTATTATATTACAAAATAATTTAACTGTACATAATCTGCTTGACAAGAATTTTGGTTAAAAACTCATTGATTAAACTTCCAGGAAAGAGAGGTGCGTCACAATGGACAACTTAAGTACCAAGTCTTTCCTTAGCCAAAATGTTACTCAACTTGTTCTTAACAAATTTCTCATTCACAGATTCAAAACAACAACATATAATATTAACAAAAGAAATCAATATGAATAAATATACAACAAACACATATGTTTTCCATTAACAATATTCACACAAAACTTCAAGACATGAATAGTGATTTAACAATAGTAAACCATAATATAAAAGCTTAGAAATGTTAGCTTCCCTTACTTGAACTTCAAGACATGAATAGTGATTTAACAATAGTAAATCATAATATAAAAGCTTAGAAATGTTAGCTTCCCTTACTTGATTCTCTACTTGCAGATGAAGAGCACCTCTTCATAAACTCTTGCTACCTTCTCTACAACTCAAATTCTAGCCCTAAAATCTCCTTATTTTCTATGAAACTCTTGCTTAGTTTCACTCTCCTTGTGAAAAACTTCATTTCCTCACCCTTATTTATAATTGGAGTTAGGGTTACTGTAGCAATACTGTAGTTGTACTACATTTCACTGTAGCAGTACTATAGCTCGTACTACATTTTTCCTGTAACAGTACTGTAACAACACATGATTCACGTAGTACTGCAACACTGTACATATTTCACTAAGCATTATACATATTTTACTGTAACATTATACTTATTTTACTATAGCATTTTACTGTAGCATTTATAAAAATTTTCTATTATTTATAAAAATTAATATTTTACAAGAACCAATAATAGAAATTTCAAACTTAATAAATAAATTATAGAAATAAAAGTACTAACTTGTTTTATAAAGAATAAAATATATTTAAGTTCAAAAATAATTAGTTAACATTAAGTACTAACACATTAAGCATTAAGTTAACATGTTTTGAATGACTAACCGTTAAACTCTATGTCTAGATGCAAAATCAATTACTTGTTCTATCTTAGTCCAGGTTCCAACATCATGTCCAATAAATAGATACTTGTAAGTATGCAATCAATCAATTCATGCAACTAAGAACAAAAATAGACACGAGAGTAATGAAAAAGAAATATATTGAATTGATGAAACCACAAAAAGTTAAGATATGTTTAACCCCACTAAATAAGACAATTAGTTACTCTTATACATTTTGAACACTAGAAAAAAATAATGATAAATGCTCTAGCCTCTGGAATGAGTCTCCACCCAAGAATGAATTTCAATTGTGTAATAGATTTTCAGAAACGCATTACTCGTTGGCTGAAGCTAATTTGTATTTGATTTTTGTGCTTGAAGTAACTAACTCTGTTCATAACTGATCTTTTTGATAAATTTATTGATTTATACTTATCTCCAAAATTATAAATCAAATACTTATCTTTTCCAATTTATTAAATAAAATTTTAATTATGTAATAAAAGATAAGATATGTATCTTTTCTAAAGATTTAATTATTCATATAGTTCCCACTTTGGTGGGGATTATCAAGTTGGTTCTCACTTTTAAAAAAAAGTATCAATTGTGTCCTAACTTTTTAAAAAGTACTTTTGAAAAAGTGTCTCAATTAAATCCTTTATGAAAAAAAAATACTAACGACATACCACATGTCAATCAGTGTTTTATTTTTTACATTTCTTAAAACCTGTTAAAAAATATTAAAATTTTTGTTGTCATGTGTCAAGTCTTTAGTGTGATACGTGGCACTATAAATATCATATGACAAGTGTTAAGTTTCATTGTCTTCATTCGAATTTAATTTTTATATATGACTATTTGATTTAATTTAGTCTTAATTTTTCTCAAATTGAAGTCATATTCTCCCACTCTAAATTAAGACAAAATGTATTATTTGTATAAATGTTATACTGATATTTTTATCAAAAATAAATTTTTAACATATTACATTATTATATATTATTAAACCATTTTTGTGTGTTGATAATGACTTTAACCACTAATTTTAATTTAATCTAAATATTACAATATTTATACAAATAATAAATTTGACATATATCCATCAAGAATAATATATTATAAATAATATATTAGTTTTAGAAAACCCATGAATTAATAATATATTAATTTTAAATCCTTGCTTTTGTTAAAAAAATATCAATACTTAATTAATTTTAATCCTATAAAAACAATTAATAGTATGTAATAATATAATGGGTTAAAAAATTATTTTAAATAAAAATATCAATATAATAGTATACAAATAATAAATTTTATATCAATTTAAAAGAGATAATATTATTTTATTTTGAGAAAAATTAGAACTAAATTAAATGAAAAAACATACACAAAGACTAAATTGAAATAAATATAATAATACTTGGTTCAAACACATAATAGTAGCTTGTCACCTAACACTAACAATATCATATCTCATACTATAGACTTAGACAGGTGGCTTCAAAGACTTTTACAAAAAAAATTAAATTAAAAAAATCAAAACAAACACTTATATGTGACACGTCATAACACGCTGTTATTAATTTGTTTAAATCTTTAAAATTGCGTACACAGATGCACAATAACACTTGTGCTTACAAATAGATTACATTATAACTAAAGATATAATAAATGACATAATAATAAATAAATAACATTAATGTGTAAATAAAAATAAATTTAATAACACGATATAAATAAGTAAACATGTAATTGGAAATAAATCAAATAAAAATATATAAGAAAATGAAACAGTATATTATTCAAAATAAGTAAAATTGTTAATAAAAGGGAGATACGTCTATCAAAATTAATATAAAAAGAGTTTAACTTCACTTCCTTTACTCTCCCTTCTCTCTCTCTTTATCTTATCCAACCTCTCTCTATTTTAATTTTTTTAAAGTTATCATTTAAATTTGGTTTAATAATTCTGATAGTCTTTATTTTCGGTGATTTTTTTCAATCAGGTCTCTTATTTTTTCTTTTTCTCAATTAAGTCCATATTTTTGAAAAATTGAAGCAATTAGGTCCCTGTCGTTAGTTCCGTGCTAACACCGTTAAAAAAAGGGTGACATGTGTCAGCTCGTGATTTTTTTGAATTTTTTAAATATATTTTTAATTATTTTTAATTTTATTTATTTATTTATTTTTAAAAAAAATTGTCACGTGTCAAGTTGACATTGAGCCACATGACAATGACAATGTGAGGTGGCATTGATAGTGCCACGTGTCACTATCAGACCACGAGTCATTAGATCTGTCTCAATTTGATCCCTATATTTTTTATTTGTCTCAATTTGGTCCCTGTATTCTTATTTTGTCTTAATTTAGTCCTACTTTTTTAAAAAACTAAACAATTCTGTTTCTCTCCAAGTTCAAACAAAATTTTATTTGTATATAAATCTTTACAAAGAAATTTATACAAATTAATTTTTTTATTAGAAAAATAAAAAAATTACAAACTAACATATGACACATTCTTATTTATATAGTAGTAAAGAAATCATTTAACCTAAATAATATGAATGAGTAACCTATAAAAGTTAACATCTCAATAATAAATATTTTTGTGAAGGTAATCTACACAGGTATAGTCTCAATACTTCCTCAACAATTCATAAAAAGTTTCTAAAGTTAAATATTTCGATTTGAAATACATCATTACTAATAATAGGGATCCAATTGTGAAAAAGAAAAAATGAGGAACCTAATTGAAAAAAGTCACCAAAAATAGGGACTATAAAAATGATTAAACCTTTAACTTTAAATAGATTTGTATTTCTTGTCATCTTATTTTATCGCCTTGTATTTAAGATAAGATTAGAACTTTTTATTTTAACATGTTTTTTCTTCTTCTCCTCGTTATTTAATTATGTTATTATTATTTTTATTCATTCAGTTTTAATGTTTTTCAAAAACTACTTGATTTATTTTTAATGTTCTAACTTTGTTTAGATAAAATACAAAATATTTTTAAATGTTAACTTAATTAAATGTTAATTTTAATGTAAGAATAAAATAAACGATATAATTATTCACTACAAAAATAATTGGAATTATCGACAATTTTTTTCGATAAATTTGAATTAACCACAAATTTATTTTATTGATAAAATTTGTCGAGTTTTATAAATCTTAAAATTTATTGAAAAAATTTTATTGAATTTTTTTTATAAATTTTATTGAATTTTTTTTATAAATCTCAACAGTTTATTATTAAAGAATTTGTGTATCGATAAATCCATCGATAAAAAAAATAGAAAAATTTGCACCCAAACTTTTATCTAGATACATCAAAAACCAAACATCTTCATATTCTGATCATCCTAAAACTACAAAATCATCGACGAAGAAAGAAACTAAGTGAGTATTAACCTGACGAGCAATATTGTTCCTTAGTGAAGTAAAGACCTTCTCCTGCCCTTCATTTACAAAACATTCCTCCATTACGTCGTCGCTTCCAATGACTCCTCAAAGCCATTATCCTTTGTACATCTCCCTGCCCTCTTCAAAGCCCTAATCCACACGTCATGGACTAACTTTCATAATCTTTGTTCACGGTTCCCTCCTATAGGTTGCACTCAACCACGAGGGGCATACTGTCTTCCTTGACGACAATGAATATGTCATCTCCAAGTTCTAGCAGTCCTTTCTCTGCATTGAAGCCTATGATGTCCAGTTTACTATCAAAGTCTTCGACTTCTCCAAAATTCTCTCCCTAGTGTGTGCCCAAGCCTAGGTTGACTGTTAGCTCGTCCAAAACCTAATGTTCTCCAAATGCAAGCTCGTCATCAACAATCCCCAACCACATTTATCACCAATCCCGAACTTGAAGGCCGACAAGACCCACATCTTTGTCCATGATTTTGGTAGAGAGGTGAAAAGGGTTTTTAGTGACGAATTTCTCTACCAAATTATTGTCATTGACAAGGTTTTGAGTTGCTGCCTCGCCGAGCTACCCAGATGGCCAAGCTTGAGAATCCCAATCACGAGTTCGAGCTTTTCCTTAAAACTAAGGACTTAGAACTGGTGTAAGGCATGGGAAGAAAAAAAAACTTGGACGCAGAGGTAGCCCTACTGAAGAAATGTCTAAAAGTTGTATAAATAATGAATATGAAAATTGGTGGAAGAAGAGGAAGGAGGAAGAAAGAAGAAGATGAACCAAATCGAATGTTTACTGACGAATTTTCCTTTCAGTAATCATCAAGATTTTTTTTTATCATCGACATATTTTTTTCTTGTGTAATTACATATAGATATACATTTTCTTTAATAAATATTTCCAATTAATATCGATAAATTAGATATCTGTCAGAAAAAAGGTATTACTAATGAATTTTTGATATGTCCAATGGATTTTGGTCATTAGTAATGTCTTTTTTTTAGTAATTTAAATGTAAGATGTTATAATACTCATTAACAACAATTGTTCCAAGTCATCATCTCTCACTTTTAAAGTTATTTGACCTTCAACCCTCTTATTGGATTTGATTTTTAGCAATATTTGAAAATATGATTGATTTTGTTACAATTATAACACTTCATACATTTATCAAAAGGTATGTTCCTTAGTTATATTCTTGCTATCTTTCTTTACATCTTTTTTCATCCTTTTTGTTCCTTTTACCTTCACTTTTCTCTTCTTTTTAATTTTTTCTTTAAGGCTTCTTTGGATTGGTTTGTGCCTAAAGAGCCTATTTATCTTTTTGTTTTTTTCCATTTTCGATTAACTCCAATTTATGCGATTTTAAATAACTCCAAAACTCGTTAAGCATCAACTTGTTAAGACTATTTGTCCTTTTATTAAAAATCGTGATCAAACTTACTAAGTAGAACATGTAGTACTTTCTCAATCACTTAAAACTCAATTATCTCCTCTTCAAGACCCTTCATTGTGTTTATCGTCAAGTGCACATGAGTAGTGCACTTAACCAATGTCTTGTTACTTTCATTGACAAAAGTTCATACTGTCATCGTAATGCTTGAAGCTTCACTTTCTTGGTCTTCATGGCATCTCCATGAATTCTTTCAAGAATTTTCCATACCTCCTTTGATTTTTTTTCTTGTGCAATTATATCAAAGTTTATTATGTGAACACTTTCATTTAAGATGAACAATGTCTTGCGACTTTCTTTTCAATTTTCTTTATGGCTCACTGACATAGACCTTTTTCAATATGATCTCACACCACTTGAAACCTTATAGCAACTCTTTATATTTTTCAACTATCATAGTTCTCATTGTGAGAATCAATAAATTGATAGAAATGGGTAGGAATAGAAATAATCTTGTTCTTACAATCTCAACCTTTTGAAATTAGTGCTCAATATCCTACATCGACTAGAGATAAGACAACTTTTTAATATGTACGTGAGTGCAAACTCTACCTTACAAGCCGATTTTATGGGATTGAATTAGATTTAAAGTCCACTTTTAACATGGTATCAGAACTATGAGTTAGAGCTTATCTTAGCGACATTTTGTTGTTGTTGGGCGCCTATTTTGCCACCCACTGTTGGGCCTATCGTGTCACCCACTATCGGACCAACTATCAATATATAATCTCACACTTGAAATGTATATACCTCAACGTGAGAGAGTATGTTGGAGATCTCATATCAACCATAGATAAGACAAGTTTATAGTATATAAATGGATGTAAACCTCATTTTACAAGTCAATTTTGTGAGATCGAGTGTTTAAGTCAAATTCTTAAAGTATATCCTAATGAAATTTGATTTTTGTTACTTATATTGTTCTACTTGTTATTGAGTTATTATTATACCATCTATTAATGTCTAGTTTTATATTCAAAATATATATATCTCAACGTGAAGAAATATATTGAAAATCTCACATTAATTAAAAATAAAATGATTTAAAAGTATATATATAAATACAAATTTTATCTTATAAACTAAATAAAATTAAAGTTTACTTCTTAGATCAGTGATGCAATTATTAGAATATAAAATAAAAAATTAGATAAATAGATTGAGCAAATATATTATAAAACATGGATTAGTGGATATGATATGCTGTTCTGATAGACACCTCACACAATAAGTATGATATAATGTACATTTATAATAAAAAGAGTATGATATATGAAAAGATCTAAGTCAATCAAACTTACCACACAGTACTACGTTATGAAGTACACTGCATGAATTTGTTAAAGTTAATGAGAAATTTATTTCAAAAACTTTATTTATTATTAAGAAAGCCGTATATATATACGGTAAAAAAAACACTGATTAATAAAAACCTCCTATAAACAATTTTAATTAAAAATATTTCCATTAAAAAATAAGTAATATTTTAATGTAAAATAAACAGAGAGAAAGTACTGAAATAGCGTTGATTGAACTTCTAAAAGCAAACAAACCGGAGAGTTATGCTCGTCGTGTATAATAAATTTACACTATTCTTTTTTATCCTTTATCGAACATCATTGTTTTTTGTTCACTTTATTCTCGTTTGGGTGTGTATCAAATTTTAAAATATTTTTTTTTCATAAATAAATTATCCTATATTATAAAAATCGATTACCACATGTTGGTGGTGCGTGTGGTACATGTTTGCCTTTTCAAAATAAAAGTTTGTATTTAAAATTTATGAATAAAAAACATATTAAAAATAAAAACCGATAACAGTCTTTATTAACAAAATGAATAAATATTTTAAATTAAATAACTTAAAAATATATGGACCTTTCTTTCATGAATTGACAGTCACTTTAATTTGTACTAATTTTCTTGGTGCTTGATTTTTATAGTTGTTGCTTTAATAAATGATCTTGCTTTAGTCGTTGCCTTTGGCAAAATATAGAACATTTTTTCCCTCTTTCCCTATGGAGAACAGCAAAAGCAAAACTTTGGACCTGTATTTTTTTCCACTTTATTGACATTAGAGTCAATATATTTTCATCTTGAAATAATGCATGTTAGGAATTTAGTCTAATGGGATAATAATTCATGTGACCAACCCAAAAGCAATGCTAAAAAAGCAACCAGAGATGGTGAAACTTCACTATGTTCTCATTCATGCTTGGTAAAATCTAAAATCAGTGTGACAAGATATAATGACAGAATAGAATTTGCATTTGAGTTTGGAAAAGTTATGCTATTATTTCTCATGTAGGATAATTATATAATCAAAGAATTAAAAGGACATGATATTTTTAATATCGTTTAACTATACTGTTTGATCGATGTGATAGGTATATTAACTTTTATAAATGTTTTTTGATGTCCTAGCAACATAACTTTTACACCTATAGTGTATCTTTTTAAACAAATAATTAAAATGTTTATGTTATAGTTTAATTTTATATTCTTATGCTTATTAAATTACTATAGTATGTGATGATTTATGATAAAGAAACACTTTTAGTATTTATACTTGCATTTCAAATTGATTTTTGTTCTTTTTCTTAATTAACCAAATAATTTTTTTTATAACTTTTAAATCGACGAATTTTGATTGTCATAAATTTGGGTGATAAATTAAATTCACTTTTTTTTTTATGGTTAAAAGACTAATTTCCTTTGAAAGTACGTGAAGTAAAAGTTAAAATGCCATTTATTTTTCATTTATAATTAAATATCAGCCTATATCTGCCAATACATCTGATCACATTCTATTTTAGGCTTCATTTTTCTACACTATTTAAGGAAAAATGTTATTGGGAATTAGAAAAAAAAAATGATTGTAATGTAAACAAAGAAGGACCTTTTAAATTCGTTTTAATTTTAATTTACTTTATTAATAAAATGTCCCTTGGGACACTCATCTATATTTTTCATTTTCATTATAATATATTGTGTGATATGATGACAGAAAAAAATCATAATCGCTATCGTTTGGGTTGATTTTTTAGTGTGCACTCTATTTTATGACTTTTTAAATTTGGGTTAAACCAAATTCAAAATCATAAATTAGAAAACAATGAACCAATTAATTTCCATCAATTTAAAATTATCCATTATTGTAAAACTCAAAAAATTATTATGAATCTGTTATAATTTTAAGTTAAATGATTTAGAGTTAAACAATTTTATATATGTGTAAGTTCAATATATAATAACTTTACATTAATATAATAATCATAAATAGTTCATTTACTGATGAATTGATGAGAAATCGTAAATTATATAATCTCAACATTTTCTAATTCTAATTATGACGTGTACAATAGTTTTCATCCACTATATAACAGTTATACTCTTAACTTTTAGTTTATTTATTATATTAGAGTTCAATACTAATACAATTACTTAATATATAAAGCATTAAAGTAATGCATGTTTAATGTAATTAAATGCCTCGAGGTGCATTTGTTTTAATTAAACAACATTTAACTCACACAGATTCCTTAAGTTGCACAAACTCCATAGCCTTTGAATACAATCAATTAACATACAAAAGTGTTAAAACAATGTATATTTAATGTAATTAAATACCCAAGATACGCCCACGTTATTTTTTGTAATTTTTTTACCAGTCCACTCTTTAATATATTACATCTTACATATACATTAATGCAAAAAAGATATTAATTATATAAGCACATGGTCTTTCACAAATAAAATTAACATCTAAAACAATTTGTGAACATACATGCTAAGGATGTTCAATATGTCACAACAAAAAGGGTAACCATAACAAGATTATGATAAAATCTACCTTAAAAGAAGGAAAGAACTGATAAATAGGATAAAAATTAAAGAAAAATAATTACATTACAAAAGAAAAAAAGTGAAAAGAACTCACAATAAATAAAATTCATAATGACGATTATAAAAATAAGTGTCATTTTAACCGAAGACAATGACGATATTTTATAAAATTACCATCCAACGATAGGGATGATAATAACGTGAGGAAGAGTTTTGCTATATCATATATGTATATATTTTTTTAAATTACCATCATCCTCGTACCTAAATCTAGTATGAAAATTTTGTCACATTTTCAGTACTATCGCATAATAAGTATACTATTTGTTTTTATTTACTCTTTTAATATTAATTAATTAATTTTTAAAAGATTTTAAAAATTCTTAAAAAAACATAATATTATCAAATATTTAATATAAAAGAATTTATTTTCTTTTCTTTAATATCATATATTTAGAAAAAATTATAATTATATGAATTGAAAATTAGAATACCAGATAAAATTTCATAAAAATCAAAATATTTATTAAATTTGTTTGAATAAAATTTTAAAATTTTACAAAAAGAGAAAAATATTAAAATTTAAAAGTATTTTAAATATCTCTTTAATCTCTATCTTTAAATTGTAGTGAAATATATTTTTTTATACACTAATAAAAATTATAATACGCCACTTAAATGAAGTCACATAATAAAATAAAAATTAAACTAATAATAATTGAAATTTAATATAGATTCTTCGTCTAAGTTAGGAAACAAAAATAATCATATAAATAATATAAAAACAGTATTCTACGTAATAAAAATAACCAACAAATAAAAATATTAAAAAGAAACAGAAATAATTAAATGTGTTAGAAATAATTTGATAAACTATTGATTGAAATCGGAAAAAAAAACAAATATATAATTAAAGGTATAGGATGAAAGTACTTTAAAGATATGATAAAACATTTTAAATTTGAAATTAGTCAAATTATTCAAAGTAAACAATAAATAAAAATATTAAAAAGAAGTAAAACTTTTAAATACAAAACATAAAAAATATTTAATTTATATACATCTTTTAAATTTGACTACATAAAAGTTCTAATAAAATAGAAAATAGCTTGGAAATGTAAATTGATTTTATGATAAACTCAATAATAAAAAAAAGAAGATAAAAAAAATTGAGTTAAAAGAAAAGAAAATTTATAAAACTTGTACTGGGACTTCCTGACGAGTGGTCTCCAAAATACAAGAAACTGGATAAGTCAGGTAAACCACAAGAAATTAAGGTAAGATGGATTTAATTAAAGTAAAAAGAAATTAAGAGTTGTTGGATTATGACTGGGTCTTGATTAAGATTTCTCTAATGCTAGACTATATATAAAAAATAAAGATAAGAGTTAAGTGGGTTCATTTATTACGCATTTAATACTTTACTTTGATTCCTGAACGGATTCATTGACTGATTTTGACATCGGATGACTTTTGACAAATATCCTCCCGAACAGACTTGGACAAAAAGAGACAGACTGAACAATCAGTAAAAAGAATAAATTGTAAAAAAATTAAATGATTAGACCTCAAATTCAAACAAAACTAAAAGACTAAAATAGCATAACATAGATAGATACTCATCTCTATTCCTATAAATATTTGATAGTAAATAAATCTATATAAAATATAATAAATAATACAATATTTGTTTAATCATTTAAAATAAATATGACTATGATACCATCGTAAATATCTGCATATTTTCAATACTAATGATATGTAAAGAAACTCGTGTAATAAATCTACTAGTCTTTGTACTTATTTACTATTTATGATACTTTTATACCTCCAAATCATCTTAAATTACTTAAAAGAAAGCATAAGCATGTATTTTACACTGTTCCTCGGTATCCTACTATAATTTACATATAAAGTGCATTTTCTCCATTGGAAGATTTTTCTTTTCTTGTACTTTATTTTTTACTTGCAAGCAGGAACAATATTGGTAAGTATTAGTTTAAAAGTATAGGGCAATGAAAAAAGTGTCTGGTCTGTGACTGAAACAGCACTGACATTGTTTACGTATTTAGAGTGTAAAGAAAGGCGTTCCTGGTTAAAAGCTGCACTAATGTATCGTAGCTGGGTTACACCTTAATGACTGAATTAATTGTACAGAATGATAGTCTGGCATTTTGAAGCAGTACAGCAGCTTAGATTGGATGAGTAATAATATTATTATACACTTTTATATTTATTTGACACATTATATAAAAATAAAATGATTTAAAAAATATAAAGTTTGATAATTTTTAAAAAAATAAAAATAAAAAGTAAGTAAAAATAATATCAAATAAATATAAAAAATTTAAATGTGTAAAAAAATCATTTCTCTTATACTAGAGCAGTGGAAAGTGTTGAAAAGAGAGGAAGTGGCGAACAAGAAGTTTAAGGAAAATAGGTGGTGAAAAGCATAAAGTAGGAGGTATATGAAATGTTAGTGTTAGCTAGGTAGTGATGTATATGAAGACAACAAAATCCTTAGATACGTAGACCTACAGTATTCCTTTCATTTTTATCAACCCACTCTCCTCAAAACCGCCTTCTCTCTGCCCTCTGTTTCCGATAATATGCTTTCTTTCAATCAAATCAATCAAACTCACTTTTCCATTTAGTTTACGAAACTTCTCGTAGACGTTGCCTCGCAAATTAACAGTAGCTTTTTTAAAATACATTAACGTCGTCATTCATTCAATGATCCACCTTCCGCCTCTACAATATCCTGACACTTTTATTATGTCTTTTCGATAGTTAATTGACGTGTGGGATAATACTATTGAAATGCAATGTTTGAAAATGTCATTGAATATTCTTTCCCAATAATTTTTTTTATAATATTTTAATATTATTTATGTGTTATTTTGTAATTAGTTTATATTATTATTTATAATAATTATTATTATTAATTAAAGATTAATTTTGAACCGATCACAATGTTAAAACATTATTAAAAAATGGTGTTAAAGTATTATCATCTTACGTAAAATTTGGGTGAGATAGGTAATTATGATTGAGAAATTTTTTCATTTGTAAGATATATGTGTTGACAAATTAACCATTTCTATCAATTCAGTAATAGATTGATTAGTTTTATAGAAACAGATTAAGGAGATGATTGTTTATTTTTCCTTCGAGTTATTTATATGACAAAAAAAACATTGTGTATAAATGATTTGGGCAAGTAAGATAACTACTATGTGTTTTAATTACCATCTAATATTATTATAATGTTGTAAGATCCGATTTTAATTTGGTATTTAAAAAAAGAGTTAACATTTTATTTTATCCTGAATATAGAAATTATATATTTTGATTATTTAGTTATTTATAAAAACATCATTATTTATCTATATTGTTTCTTATTATTCTCTTTGAATTTTTCTCCAAAATTTTATATTTGATTGTTGTTTTTTGTCCAATTACATAATTTCTAATTCATTGAGTTTGTTATTATTTATAATCTATTGTCTAAATCTTTTCTAAGTTTAAATTCAAGTGTCGGAGACAACATGTTTTTATCAAAATCAAAATTTTATTTTTAGTTTTGGATGCTTTCTAGGCTATTGCAATTTTTAGGAGTAATTTTACCTTCTTCTTTTTTTAGCATCCTGTGACGTGGAAGATAAATATTGACAAGGTAAAGGAATGTTTGGTTTGAATATAATTATTGATGGAATTGTAACAATTGGAATTGATAATTTGTATTGGTTTAATTGAATTTGGTAATGTTAGTGCTATAATAGAATTTTGTCTGTAAAATTGGGTTTAGAATGAGAAAAAAATTAAATAATATTATTTTGTTATGAAAATTAGGATTTATGTGTTATTTGTTCCAGACTTGTTGGAATGGGTGAATTAGATAATTAGGATTTGAAGTCCGTTTTGAAAGATTAAGCAAAAATAGATGGCTTTAATATGTTGAATGGATCTCATAGAGTAAAAATGTTTTCTTCATTTGCTAAGCAAATTTCAAAACCTTTAATGGACTTTTTAAATTCACTTCACGGGAGAATATGTATAACAAACTTAGTATCATCTAATTAAGTTTATGTAAATATAATATGTTTAATCTAATTGTATGAGATGAAAATAATTGAAAATGCTTTTATATTGATATGATTTCATCTTATATTTTAAGAGTGATAAGTGTTTATGTTTTTATTGTTTAAAAAATCTTTAAAAAATTCTCATTGAACATTAAAATAACATAGTTATCTAAATATGAATATTCATTTTATAAGAATTCCATAAAAGAGATGATTCGAATAAACAAAGAAATAAAAGAAGACATGAATAAAATAAAATGAGACATATAAGATAAAAAAAAAAACAAGAACATAAATAACATGAAATAATGAATAAAAGATGAAGAGAAAAGAAGGTGGAAAGAGGATACGAAATGTGGATTGACCAATCCAATATAAGTGACAGTGTGAATCAATGTTAAAGATAAGACTAAAAGAGAAAATCACACCCTAAAAAAGAAAAGACACCCACAAATGCATTCAAAGATGTTTCAAATTCAATCTAAATATTTTTCTTTTATAAGTAAAGAGGAGCTCCTCTTAAATATGAAAAGAGAAGAACCTTTTAGCAAATACAAAAAGGTAAAGACTCCTTAGCAATTACACAATGATTATAGAAGGTAGATGTTTCTTATTCTCCACCTAGAGTTTTAGCTCTTTATTACCTACACACAAACATATATTGTGTTTTGCCAAAGTTAATTATGGTAGCTATGTACCATATATAAGAATTTGTAACCATAGTTGATAGTTAAATTATAATTTTTGTTCAACTCAAACATTGTATAAAGAACGAGTTTTGCAAGAGTTCATTATAAGTGAAAATTTTCATGTTGCAATATTTGTGATGACAAATTCTTTTTTGAACATAAACTAAAATTCGTTAACACTTCAATGAACTATATTACTTTTGTGTGTTAATTTGTTTTTTTGTTTAGATCTTCATTTACCTTTCACCAATCATTTATGACTTTTTTTATAATATTTTATTTGTGTTTGTATTTTTTTTATATAATAGTGAAGTGAATTTATTTTAGGTTTAATCATTCTGATACTCTCTATTTTCGATGATTTTTTTCAATTAGGTCCCTCATTTTTTCTTTTTCTCAATTGGGTTCCTATTTTTGAAAAATTGAAGCAATTAGGTCACTGTCGTTAGTTTCGTACTAACACCGTTAAAAAGGGTGACACGTGTCAGCTCGTGATTTTTTTGAATTTTTTAAATATATTTTTAATTATTTTTATTTTTATTTTTAATTTTTTATTTATTTATTTTTTTAAATATTGCCACGTGTCAAGTTGACATTGAGCAACATGGCAATGACAATGTGAGGTGGCACTAATAGTGCCACGTGTCACTATCAGACCACGTGTCATTAGATTTGTCTCAATTTGATCCCTATATTTTTAATTTGTCTCAATTTAGTCCATGTATTCTTATTTTGTCCTAATTTAGTCCTATTTTTTTAAAAAACTAAACAATTTTATTTCTCTCCAAGTTCAAACAAAATTTTATTTGTATATAAATCTTTACAAAGAAATTTATACAGGTTAATTTTTTTATTAGAAAAATAAAAAAATTACAAACTAACATATGACATATTTTTATTTATATAGTAGTAAAGAAATCATTTAACCTAAATAATATGAATGAGTAACCTATAAAAGTTAACATCTCAATAATAAATATTTTTGTGAAGGTAATATACACAAGTATAGTCTCAATAGTTCCTCAACATTTAATAAAAAGTTTCTAGAGTTAAATATTCCGATTTGAAATACATCATTACTAATAATTTGCTTAACAGAAACAAATTTAAAGACAAAAATTTGAAAAATGTACATACCGTATTTTATTTGGGAAGGAACAAATTTTTTTAAATTTTTAAAAAAATTAGGACTAAATTGAGACAAAATAAAAATACAAGGACCAAATTGAAACAAAATAAAAATACAGGGACCAAATTGAAACAAACGCAATGACACGTGGTTGACAGTGACACGTGGCACTGTCAGTGCCACCTCACACTGTCAATGCTACGTGGCACAATGTCAACTTGACACGTGGCAAATTTTATTTTTAAAAGAAGAAAAAAAAAATAAAAAATATATTTAAAAAATTCAAAAAAATCACGAGCTGACACGTGTTACCCTTTTTAACGGTGTTAGTACGAAACTAACGACAGTGACCTAATTGCTTCAATTTTTCAAAAATAGGGACCCAATTGAAAAAAAGAAAAAATGAGGGACCTAATTGAAAAAAATCATCGAAAATAGGTCTATAAGAATGATTAAACCTTTATTTTATAATAAAATAGCATGATGAACATGGAGTCCAGTCATCATGACTTCCATAATATATGAAGTTGATAAATTCACCATTTAAATGATTTTGGATTGTGGTAATTGAACATTTATGCACATTTTATTCATTAAAACCTCATTAAAGTTTTAGAAGAAAAATTCATAAATAACGTAACTATGATTGAGAGAAGAAAACATGGTTGGAAAAGGCTCCCAATGCAATTGTTTCAAGCCTTAATGAAAAACTGCTTAGGCAAATCTTGAAGAAAACAACCATTAGATTATGATGAATCTCAAGAGCTTATACATAACAACAAATCCTAGCAAATCTTGAAGAAGAAAACAACAGTTAAATTATGGATGAATCTCAAGAGCTTATACATAACAACAAAATCCTTGATTAATTGTTTATATTTGAAGTAAGCATTGTAGTCATATAAGATGAGTATTAAAAAGATAATTAGAAAACAATGTAAGTTCAATAAGTCAGTTAAATAAAGAAAATCTAAAATTATAATTACAAACACTTATGAAATTTGTTTGTCAAACAAAAAGTATCTATCTAGGTAAGTTTTATTGGAAAAAATTGATATTAGTAAGTTCTAATCCAAATGAAATTTTTGTGCTTTTTGTAACATCTTAAAATTTGAACTGATAAGTGTATTATCTTAAAATTTAAACTAATAAGTGTAATTTTAACATTATAGAAGAATTTTTCTTTTTTACCAAGCTTATAACCATACAATATACAAATCCAAACTTCATCAATATTAATACAAATATTTACAATAAATAAATAAAGATAAAATAAAATAAAATATTTGTTTTCTATCAATTTTTTTCCTATATCTAATAATGTAAGGATAAACTATTCACATCAAGTCATTTGATATTATCACGAACTTAATTTAACCATTTTGAATCCTATCAAAACAATATAAAAACTATTCCAGAAAACTCGTGTCTTTTTCCTACAAGGAGTTGAAATATTCCTCGTATTCTTAATATAGAAGATGCAGTAAGCCTTGGGCTAGTTGGTAGTCATGAGAACATATGGTGCAGAATACAATGACCATTAGAGCTTATTTCATTGGTTAGTTAACTTTTCTTTTAGTCATAGGTGAAAAACTCTTTCTTCCAAGATTTTCTCCTTTTTTTTCTCTCTTTCACTATTGTTTTCAAACAGCTGAAATTGTCATTCTCCTAAATTTTTTTCCTTTGTTTACTTCTCTAAATCAATGCAACAAAATATCAGTGACTCCAAAGTATATGAAAAGAAGATACAACAGATATTATCAAAATAAATAATTAGAGTTATTTGGTGATCAGTTCTTCTTATGTTTTGTTTGACATTAACAGTGAGAGATTATTTTTACATATTTTTCAGCATTCACAGACAGATATCAAAGTCAAGCATTTCCAGAATATTCTCTTAACATCATCACAAACCATTCTTACTTTGACAGGAATTGTGTTGATTACAAGATGACAGTGGTGCTCCATATTCTACCATACTTATATCTGTATTCATACATAAAATTTAATATTCACATTTAACACGGCAGTATGTGCATTTTCCTCAGAATGCAAATCAGAATCCACCTCTATAAATATCCATCCTTCTTGTCTTGTTCCTCTGCTTCCCTGTTAGCAGCTTGAACAGATTTGAACCAAAGGAAAGCCTGACCATTAAGAGTTCATAAATGGGCAAGAAGCAACATTTTACTTTTACATATAATTTAGAAAAAAATTAATTAAATTAATCAATTAAAATTAAAATTCTTAATCTGAACATTGAGAAGAGTAATTAATTCTTACCGAAGAGGGAATGCCAGTGAAGACAAAAAAACCAAGCAAGGGAGCATAAAACACGCTGTCCGAGGTTAATACTCCAAACACCGGTCTTTGGTTCACATATTCAAATATGGAACCAATCTGTGGCAGCAAAAGATACACTATCAAGAAACAAATAAAAAAAAAATATTAATAATAATAATAGTAGTAAGAAGTTGGTTAATTACAGCAGCAATTGCTGTGATGGCAGAGGCAAGTAAATAGGCGAAGAATGGGATTTCAAATCCTTGCTCCGAAGTGTTTTTGTTTGCCTCATCCCTGGCCCATGGTGGTGGTTCATCGGAATCTGGTTTGGCCCACGAAGGGATTTTTTCCTCTGATTTACTTGATTCCGCGGAGCCTTGGGTCACCGCCACCACAACTAGTGGTTTCCTCTTCCTATGGTGGTAGTGGGGAGCTCTAAGAAATGTTGTAGATTGCGATACATGTTGATTTTGGATAGCACCGGCACACCACGGTGTTAAGAAGTTGCCACCGCAAATGGCCGCCATGATATTTTTTTCTAATGCACAAATTGGGAGTTGAGGTACCACCAGTAGAACCTTATCCTAAGTTTGGGCCTTAGGTAGGTTGATAGGCTTTAATGGGTCTGAGGTAGGTTGATGGGCTTTAATAAGCCTACTTGGGCGAAAATATTGGGTGGACCCGGGAAATAAAAAAAAGTGAAATAATTTGAAAATCAAATTCCCACGCAAAAGTGACCGCGCGCCCGGCCCGCCTATTGTTTGAGAAATAGGAATTTAAAGTGTTTATTAAGATAGCTTTGGCATTCAACCACAGTCACTATTTCAGCATCCTTCTTTTGCTTTAGTTTTCTAGGTTTCTCTCTGTGTCAATGGCGGGAAAAGGAGGGAAGGGGCTCGTGGCTGGAAAAACCACCGCTGCCAACAAGGACAAAGACAAGGATAAGAAAAGGCCTGTCTCTCGTTCATCCCGTGCTGGGATCCAGGTAACCCATTTTCCTTTTTCTCTAGATTTTGTTTTTCTAATCCAGAATTGCCTTAGTTTTCAATTGAAAACATCATCTATGCAACTTATTTTGACTGGATTTCATTGGTCACTCGTATGGTATATGTTAGATCTGATTTGTGTTCTCCTGACTCTTGTGGAAGTTTCTTTGCCCACATACTGTTCTTAACCACAAAGCTAAGATTTTTTTTTTGTTTGTTTTATTTTTAATTATCTATTGGTGAGGGGAATTCTTTCAGAACAGTGCCAGAAGATGCAAATTAAGTTTTTTTAGAGTATTAATTATTTCTTTTGTGTTCCTTTTGTTCATAGGAGGCCTATGTGTATAAGAAAGTCCCAAACTTGAGTCTTGAAAAATAATTTACTCTTTAAATTCCTGACTTGACTAGAATTATATCACGATCTAAAAGAAAGGTTGAGTTTTTTTGTTTTTTCTTTCTTCAAAATTATAGTTTTTGAGAACAATTGAAATGTTTGGGGATTGTTGGAAATTTTTGGTGTATAATGCCCACAGTTAAGTTTAAATCAAAGATCTGTGATAAAATCCTGGATTTTTTTGAGATGGTTTGATGCACGGTTTGAATTATTTTGATTTTGTTTTTGTGGCTGTAGTTTCCAGTGGGGCGTATCCACAGGCAGTTGAAGCAAAGGGTGCAAGCCAATGGACGTGTGGGGGCAACTGCTGCAGTATACTTGGCATCAATTCTGGAATATCTGACTGCTGAGGTTCTGGAGTTGGCTGGGAATGCAAGCAAGGATCTGAAGGTGAAGAGGATCACACCCAGACACTTGCAGCTGGCTATCAGGGGAGATGAGGAACTTGACACCCTTATCAAAGGGACCATTGCTGGTGGTGGTGTCATCCCTCACATCCACAAGTCCTTGATCAACAAAGCTGCCAAAGAATGAGACTCAATTTCCTCTTTACTTTTCCTTTAATCTGTCTCTTTATTTACTATCAGTTTGTGTGTTAGTTAGGTACTAGATTTTATTTTCTGTTTCTTAAGAACAAGATGTTAATGTTAGAGTGTAAATGATCATTCTATCTGTCTTTAACTTGGTTGATGTGCTACTCCTGGAATTGTAATGCTGTTGGATTTAATGAGTTCTTTGTTTTAGCTTTAGCAAGTGATTTGTTTTTCTGACTACTCATTCAACACTCTAGTTTTTTGCTTGTTATATTTTAATAGAGTCGTGCAATATTATTAACTATTACTAGTAGCAATTTAGTGGACTCGGTTCACCAAAATATAAAGGGGAAAAATCTTGCCCAATAAGTGACAAGTTTTCTTGATTGTTAGATTTTCAGTATCAGTGTAGAACTGTCTGGTTTTGTGACTAAGTTTTGTTATGGATTCTTTTGAATTTTAGAGTTGATTATGTTACATCCTTGTTCTATTATTACGATAATAAACTTGAAAATTGCAACTTTTGTTTATGTCGAAATTGACTCTGGAGCTTTTCTAGATCTATTTTAATTCTTATTTGTACTTTTTTTTTTGTTTGACTGAACTATGTGAGGATCATACGTGGTCTATCTTTGCCGTTTCCATCTTAAACAAAAAAGAAAGAATTGTAAATATTTTAAAAAGAATGGTTCTTGTTATTAGGATGTATTTACTGTGGTTCAATAGAAATTGGAAAAAGAGAAATTGAAGAAAAGTTATATTTATTATTTTGTCTAGCAGATAAACACATAAAGCAAAGAAAATAATAGCAGAGAGGTGAACAATAAAAATTCCTCTGGTGAGGAGAAACGAAATTTTACTTAAGTATAATTATAAGTTCTAATTTTATTATTTCTCTATCATTTGTGAATAAAAATGCTTGCTTTTTTCTCTTATATTTTTTAAGTCAAATATTTCAAAAATATAGGGTTAAATGTGTTTTTAGTCCCTATATTTTGGGGTAATTTTAGTTTTAGTCTATTTTTCAAACTAAAGTACAATTTAGTCCTTCAACTTTAGAAAACTCTGGTTTTAGTTCTTTTTACCAAATTTTTTTTAACTTTATTTGATGTTGTTTCAAGCATGTTTCATTATAGCATTTGGATTGTTTACACTGTTTGACACATTTTTGCTTCAATGACAACAAATAAAGTTAAAAAAATTTGGTAAAAAGGACTAAAATCAGAGTTTTCTAAAGTTGAAGGATTAAATTGTACCTTAGTTTGAAAGAAGGACTAAAACCAAAATCGCACTAAAGTATAGGGATTAAAACAATATTTAACCTAAAAATACTTACTTTTTGTATGGACAATGATACTTTGACAACTCTTTTTTAACAAATTTTTTACAATAGGACACGTGTCATCATTTTATTAGTCTGTTTGAATTTATGTTTAAAAAAGTATTTGAAACGGACCCATCATAAACTGTCACATATGCGTTGTTAAAAAAGAGTTGTTAGAGAGACTTTTTTCTTTTTGTATTTTATATTTTTCTATATTTCCTTTCTACCTGCTCTGTCTTCTTTATACAAAGAAGTTACTAATGAGATACTATTGCGGGTAATAACTTTAAGTAGATTTTTTAGAGTACTAAAATTCATGCTATTGAAATATGCTAATTGTGAGTTACAGAGAATAAATTAAAGACAGATATCTTTTATTGACGATGATTGTAAACGAAGATATAATATTAAAACTAAATTGCTGTGGATAACATGAGTACAAGTGTCCTCGTCTAGATCCGAGGAATTTGAAATAAAACTAAACAACATCAACAGGAAAATATCTAGAAAAACTAAGTCTGTCCAGTATCTTTTTTAGTTACTTTGAGTTTCAGAGCATTTTAAAGCCTGTCTATGCTCACAATAACATATTTAGTCTTTAATTTTGAAGACTTTCGAAATGTTAGTTTTATATACTAATTTAACACTTCGATCATTTTACGGAACAATGTACATAGTGGCTAAATGGTGAATGTATTTCTCAAGCTTTTAGGGTACTATATTAAAAAAGTACTTTCTCCTCGGCTCATATTGTTTGCATATGGGCCAATAATTTTGTTTTAGAGAAATAGATAATAGTTTTTTTTAACAACTCTACCCACACTACACTCACCTGCCTTTCCACCTCACCAACACTGACTCTATCACTTGTAGTACTTTTAGCGATTTCAATTATTTGTGTTGTACTAAAATGAATGTCATTTTACTATTTATTTCTTCGTCTAAAATCATTTTTTTAAACATTTTATTATTTATTTTTGGATTAAGAGTATTTTTTAAACTAATTATTATTTTTATAAATAATGTATTTAAAATGTTATGAAAAAAATATAGTATAATTCAATTTTATTAAATTTTGTTGCATTTTGTATAATTTTAGTAACAAAGCATACATTCATCCATCTAATTATAATTTTTTTAAGAGAAAGGAAATTTGGAATTATTTAACGTGGACCAAATTGATAGAAATAAAGGTCCAATTAATTACCAAGCATACATTTGGAATTTATTTAATGGATTGCGTTAGCTTACATGTGTTTTAATAGTAGCTGTTATAGGTTTGGTTTTCATACCTTTCTACATTTTGGTGTATATCAGATAATGACGTTGTTAATTCTAGGATTATCATTCCATGAGCTTTCAGACTTGTGTTGCACTTGGTATCATTGCATTTCAATTTTCATTTCAATATTGTAATTATACATTAGCCATTGTAATTATTATCTAAACTCGTTTCTCATGATTTTTTCAATAGTCAAGGGATTGATGTTGTCGAAGGTCTGTGCTTGTTGCATCTTTGTCGAGGGAGAGTTTGTGGTTGTGCAAAAGCCTTAAACTATTAGTTGTTTTATGGACCATCGAGGTAAGTTCTGAGTCCTTCTTTATTTGTATTTAAGTGCTTAAGATCTAGGTTTCCATTTAACTGTTGCACCTGATCGTTTAGATATTAGGGGTAATAGATAAAATTGATCAATATCTAATCATATACATTAGGCTAGTACATAGAAATGAAGCTTCACATTTTAGTGGAGCAACTCGATAAATGCAAGGCGGCGACCCGACAAGCTGCACATTTAGTGCATCTTCACTAGGGCTGGGCATAATTAACTAAATTATACTGAACTATGGATTATCTATACTATTTTGCACTATAAAAACTGAACTACTTTTCATAAAAACTGAACTATACTTATTTGTAGTTCAGTTCAAATAAACTGAACTTCTTTTATTAACAGTATAGTTAACTACTTCAAACTGTGTATTGTTTCACATTTACTCTACGCTCTTTTTCAATTTCCAGTGACGGCGTGAGAACTTTTTTTGTACGTCATTTTATGTTCTGGTAAGTTTTAAGCTTAAAAAATATATATAATATATATATATATATATATATATAATATAGATAAATAAATAAATGTTTTTCAAGTCTCTTAAAAAGGTAGCTATTATTATAATAATTATTTATTTTTATTTTTACTAAAAATTATTATACTATTAAAAATTATAAATGGATAGATTTTGACTAAAGTTTTTCTTATCAATTTTTTTAATATAATCTGTGCAATTAAATTTTATTTAAGTTAAGAATTTAAATAAACTTTTTAAACTTATTCTGAAATAGTTTTAAGATAAAAAAAAAAGGCATATTTTTACAAATTGGTATGAATTATTTTTTTATAATAAAACATGTAACTTAGTTATTTGTGTTAATTTATATCTGTATATCCTACTTTTCATAATTATATATCATACTAGTTTACTATTATTTTTTTTTACTAAATTTATTGAAATTTATAAATGGATAGATTTTGACTAAGGTTTTTCTTATCAATTTTTTTAATGTAATCTATGTAATTAAATTTTATTTAAGAATAGAAATAAACTTTTCAAACTAATTCTGAAATAGTTTTAAGATTAAAAAAAAGACACGTTTAATAATATTTAGAAATTGGTATAATTTTTTTTTCTCATAAAACATGTAACTTAGTTATTTGTATTAATTTATATTTGTATATCCTATTTTCATAATTATATACCATATTCGTTTATTATTATTTTTATTTTTACTAGAAATTATTATACTGCTAAAATTTATAAAGGGATAGATTTTGACTAAGGTTTTTCTTATCAATTTTTTTAATGTAATTAATGCAATTAAATTCTATTTAAGTTAAGAATTTAAATAAATTTTTTAAACTTATTCTGAAATAGTTTTAAGATAAAAAAGAAAAAAAAAAGAAAAACATCCAGTTTCCGAATGTTTGCTATGCCAAGTAGAATTGTAGTTCATTTTGGTTACTATTGTACGGTAGTTTAGTACAGTTACACTAACTTCACAACCAACATTAGATGTTGTCTTTGTCTCACCTATTTTGTTTGCACCCACAAGCACCATTTAAAGTCATAAAACATCATCATCAATGGTTGAAATTTTGCTTATTTTCAAGTGAAACAAGATAGTTTGAAACGGTTTAAAAGAAAAACACGACTTTTAATAATATAATAATATATATTATGATTTTAAATTAGAAAAATAATACAATTATAATTAAAATATTATTATTTACCTTGTAATTTGTCGTTTTGTGCGTGTCGCTCTT
Organism: Vigna mungo; assembly: GCA_036885675.1. Taxonomy (NCBI): domain Eukaryota; kingdom Viridiplantae; phylum Streptophyta; class Magnoliopsida; order Fabales; family Fabaceae; genus Vigna; species Vigna mungo. The sequence continues at coordinate 24,313,202 of CP144695.1, forward strand.
TTCAAGTTCATCGATGGTCTTCAAACGTGAATTGCTTCTTAGCAAAGTAAATAAAAAAAAATCAATATAAGTAGCAAGCTACTCGGAAATTGTCTCAATATATACCTTTGTCAGAAATAAGATAGCCAGCTTTGAGTCATAATCTAGTTCTTTCCTTCTATCTTTTTGGCCTAAGATCTTCTGCTGATTCCATGATCAACATAGCCCAAAAGAGATGGCGTTTTGCTTATACAGCAATTTCTTCTAGGCGAGTCTTGCTTGCCTTGGCCAAAGAAGTCATGTCTAAGAGAAATACCAAAACCAGTCATTACTCTAACCTCTTCCAAACCCAATCTTCAAATTGCAGCACTACTCTTGATATCATTGAGTCCCTGATTCCGCAACATGGGACCAATCATCATCCTTTGGTTCCTGATGTTGACAAGGTCAGGATTACCAGTATGGTCAAGGACAAAAACTTGTCAGCCTTTACAGAGTTTGGAGGAGTTGAAGGTGTTGCAAACATTCTTGGAACCATTCCAGAAAAGGGAATCACTGGCAGCCATGATGATGTTGCCAAACGTATTCAAGTATTCGGTTCCAACACTTACCAGAGGCCACCGCCTAAGTTTTTCCTGAGCTTTGTAGTGGAAGCTTTCAATGACACTACTATTCTGATTCTTCTTGTTTGCGCCGGTCTTTCCCTTGGTTTTGGCATAAAAGAACATGGTCCGGGGGAAGGCTGGTATGAAGGAGGGAGTATATTTGTAGCAGTGTTTCTGGTGGTGGTTGTTACCGCACTCAGCAACATCAGACAAGAGAGACAGTTTGACAAATTGTCAAAGATAAGCAACGACATCAAAGTAGAAGTAGTGAGAAATGGAAGGCCACAGCAGATATCCATCTTTGATGTTGTAGTGGGAGATATTGCATCCCTTAAGATTGGTGATCAGATTCCAGCAGATGGATTGTTCTTGAGTGGCCATTCTTTGCTAGTGGACGAATCCAGTATGACAGGTGAGAGCGACCATGTAGAAATTGAGTCTTCAAGAAGCCCCTTCTTGTTGTCTGGTGCAAAAGTGGTGGATGGATATGCTCAGATGCTAGTGACATCTGTGGGAACCAACACAGCATGGGGTGAAATGATGAGCTCGATATCGCGAGACACCAACGAAAGGACACCATTACAGGCTCGCCTTGACAAGTTAACCTCTTCTGTTGGAAGGGTAGGCCTCAGAGTCGCTTTTCTTGTTGTCAGAGTCTTGTTATTTCGTTATCTCACTGGAAACACACAAGATAATGAAGGGAATACAGAGTTCCAGGGGAGTAAAACTGGTATAAACGACATTTTCAATGCGGTTGTGAGGATTGTCGCTGCTGCAGTGACAATTGTGGTTGTTGTAATCCCAGTGGGTCTGCCGTTGGTCGTCACTCTCACTCTTGCTTACTCCATGAAAAGAATGATGGCAGACCATGCAATGGTGAGGAAACTTTCTGCTTGCGAAACCATGGGATCGGCTACAGTTATTTGCACGGATAAAACTGGTACCTTAACCTTGAATCAAATGAGAGTCACCAAGTTTTGGCTTGGCCTGCAAAATCTCGCGGAAAAGTTTTCCAATGCAATGGCCCCTAAAGTTCTTGAATTATTCCAACAAGGAGTTGGCCTCAACACTACTGGAAGTATCTATAAATCTTCATCAATATCTGAACCTGAAATTTCTGGCAGCCCAACAGAGAAAGCTATACTCTTGTGGGCCGTGTCAGATTTAGGCATGGACATGGATGAACTGAAGCGCACACACGAAGTTCTCCATGTTGAAACGTTTAACTCTGAAAAGAAACGAAGTGGCGTGGCAATAAGGAAGGAGAATAACAACACAGTTCACGTTCACTGGAAAGGTGCTGCAGAGATTATACTTGCAATGTGTTCAAATTATATTGACAATAACGGCATAGAGAAGTCCCTTGACGAAGAGCGGAGCAAACTTGAAAATATAATTGAAGGCATGGCTGCCAGCAGCCTTAGATGTATTGCTTTTGCTCACAAGCAGATTTCAGAAGATATTGATTATAATGATAAGGAGAAAGCACACCAAATCCTTGGAAAAGACGGCTTGACCTTGCTAGGTATTGTTGGCCTCAAGGATCCATGCCGACCCGACGTCAAGGAGGCTGTGGAAATGTGTAAACATGCAGGAGTTAGTGTGAAGATGATCACATGTGATAACATATTCACTGCAAAAGCAATAGCAACAGAATGCGGAATATTAGACTTTGATGGCGATGTGAGCGCGGGAGAAGTGGTGGAGGGTGTGGAATTCAGGAATTATTCTGAAGAAGAGAGAATGGAGAGAGTAGAGAAGATCCGCGTGATGGCAAGATCATCCCCTTTGGACAAACATTTGATGGTGCAGTGCTTGAAAAAGAAAGGTCATGTTGTTGCAGTCACAGGAGATGGCACAAATGACGCACCTGCTTTGAAAGAAGCTGACATTGGACTTTCTATGGGGATCCAAGGAACTGAAGTTGCCAAGGAGAATTCTGACATTGTCATCTTAGATGACAACTTCAGTTCTGTTGTGACTGTTTTAAGGTGGGGGCGATGTGTTTACAACAACATCCAAAAGTTCATACAGTTTCGACTAACCGTGAATGTCACAGCTTTGGTGATCAATTTTATTGCCGCCGTTACTTGGAGAGATGTTCCCCTGACAACAGGTCAACTTTTATGGGTAAATCTGATAATGGATACGCTAGGAGCACTGGCACTGGCAAGAGAAAGACCTACAAAGGAGTTAATGGAGAAAAAGGCAGTGGGTAGGACTGAGCCTCTTATTACTAATATTATGTGGAGAAACCTTTTAGCTCAAGCTTTATTTCAGATTGTTGTCCTCCTGGTTTTACAATTCAACGGAGAGTCTATCTTCAATGTTAGAAAGGAGGTAAAGGATACTCTAATTTTTAATACTTTTGTTCTCTGCCAAGTATTCAACGAGTTCAACTCTAGAAGTATGGAGAAACTCAATGTATTCCGAGGGCTTCACAGAAACCATTTGTTTCTTGGAATTGTTGGGATTACAATTGTTGTTCAAGTTGTGATGGTGGAACTTTTAAGGAAGTTTGCTGATACAGAGAGATTAACATGGGAGCAATGGGGAATTTGTATTGGAATTGCAGCTGTGTCATGGCCAATTGCTTTGATTACAAAGCTCATACCAGTTTCAGATACACCCTTCAACCACGTTAAGTGTGTAAAATTATTGGTCTCCTAGTCACTCGCTTGAGGAACCAAAATTCACAACAAACATCTTCATCACTGGAATATTTGTTTGGATCAAACTGTTTCATTTTTGGTCTGTGCTCTATGTATTAAAGATTGATTTTCCAGATCAGATTTCCATTTTATTTATGTATGATTTTAAAAAGTGGAACATTAAAATTTCCAATCTAAATTGGCAGCTCGAATGTGATTAAAAAAGATTGCAATCTGGATCCGATTGAACTGGGAGTGTTTCTCCCTGCATCGATTTTTTTTTAAATACAAAGGATATTTTTGGAATTTTAAAAAGATGTAGAGATCCAGAAAGAAATGTGAAGAGGTGTAAGAAGAAACACTCTTGTTTTGGTTTGAAAGAACAACAATTTGGGAGCTTTGTCTGAAATTGGAATGGCCAAATTTTAAAACGGAATTAAATATCTGGATTTGTATTTATAAAATCTGAATTAGTTTTGTGGATGAGGTGAATTTAGATTCACAATCTGATCCAAATATTAGATTTGAACTGAATTTGGATTGAATTTGTGAGGTTATTTCATTCAAATCTTGCAATTGTGATAATTCTAAGTCTTAAAGTGTGTAAGTCTACTAAATTAATTGTTAGATTTTCCGTGTCCGTGTAGACCTGTGTGGTTTTGTGACTAAGTTTTTTGTTTTGGATTCTTTTTGAATTTTAGAGTTGATTGTGTTACATCCTATAATAAACTTGAAAATTTGCAACTTTAATTTATGTGGAAATTGACTCTGGAGCTTCTAGATCTATGTTGTTAAATAAATTACTTTTATTTACCGACTTAAACAATGAAACAAAAAAAAAAAGAAAAAAGAAAAAAGATATTCATTATTTTGTCTAGCAGATAAATAGATAAAGCAAAGAAAATAATAATGGAGAGATGCACAATAAAAATTCCTCTGGTGAGAAGGAGAAACAACATTACGACATTTTACGTAAGTGTAATTAAAAGTTCTAATTTTATTATTTCTTCTTCATTTCACAAGAAATATATATATTTAGAATAAATATGTCTCTTTTTAATAAATGCTTATTTTTCTCTTATTTTTAAATTCAAATACTTTAAAATTTACAGTTTTTTATTTTTTTATATTTCCTTTCTACCCGCTGTGTCTTTTTATACAAAGAAGTTGCTAATGAGATACATATGCTTGTCTAATGCGATTAGATGATTTCGGGTAATGACTTTTAGTCGATTTTTTTGAGTACTAAATTGATGCTATTGAAAAATGCTAAAACCTATATATTGCTTGTGAGTTACAGAGAATAAATTAAAGACAGATATTATTTTTATTGATGATTGTCGACGAAGAGTACAATAATATTAAACCTAAATTGCTGTGGATAAGAATATTACAAGTGTCCTCATCTAGATCCGAGAGGAATTTGAAATAAAACTAAATAACATCAACAGGAAAATATGTGGAAAACTAATTAGTCTGTTGAGTATCGTTTTTAGTTACTTTGAGTTTCAGAGAATTTTTAAGCCTCTCCATGCCCACACTAATTTTAGGGATTTTGAAATTTGTTTATATAAACATGGCATATAAGTTTTGACACTTAGGCCGTGTAATAAAATAAAAGTATGTTTTATGTGAATTATATGTAATCCGAAGCGGACAGAAGAAAGCATCTAACATACTAAGGAAAAGCCAAGACCGGAATCTATAGCAGGAACTGTGTGAGAACGTGCTATTCACACACTCTTTCTTCTTATATCTGCCTCTCATTTCTTCCTCTGCTGACATTCCTTATTTTTCTCTCACTCCAAACTCATAATTCAAAAATGGTTGCAAATTGCTTTAGGCTGAACAAGAGTTCAGCACTGTGTTCAACTCATTGGAACCACACCAAACGTAAACTAGAACACCCTTGTGCCGTTGCAATGCTCAGAAGACCTTCAGAGAGTATTACGGAAGAAACAAGAAAAACTAATGCCTACAACGATAACTTGTTTGATCGTTTAGCAATAAACCATCTTTCAAAAAGCGTTCAAGAAGCCACAGGTGCATACCCTTTTGCCACTTTGCTGTAGTTTCTTTGAAGAAGAGAATTTCCTATTTCCTACAGCTTTTCATTTTTGCAGGACTGAGCAACAACAAGAGTGGGTATGAGAGCTTGGTCGAAGCAGCTACTGTGGCTAAACACAAATTTGACCCTATTGAGCAGCAAGAGGTTATCATCCAAGCTTTGGACAGAGCCTTCCCCAGGCCAATACTTTCATTCGTGAGTTCATTACTCGTTATTCATTGTATTGGAATTTTGATTTGATCTTCTTGTCTTGTGTCTGTCACCACAACTTTAGTGAATCTGACAAAAAAAACACAGTTTGCATTGTGGAACTGAATAAAAAGGTAACATAATGTAAGCTTGGGTTGCTCTCGTGTTTTCCTTCTTCTATTTTAAAGTTTAAACAACGAAATAAGGCATTTGTAGAGTTTCTCTATGGAAAGGAAATTTTGGGAATTATTGGTTGGTGTGTAGAAGCTGCCTTTGTTTTTAGCTTATTAGATTTATGGTATTTTGTGAGAAATGGCTGCTCATTCATGTTATGTGTTTGTTGTATACGAGGAATAATGGTAGATAAAGACAGTGTTACCACCAGCATCTAAACTCTCACGGGAATATTTTGCCGTTTTCACCACTTTGTTCTTTGCCTGGTTAGTCGGACCTTGCAAGGTAAACAATTCAGACTATTTATTATTTTTTTCTCGTTTAACAATTGACATTTTAGTTTGTACTTTTCTGTGGTTTTATTTCACTCCTTTCTCAATGGGAACATAATATTTAAAAAGCCCTTAATTGAAAGAAAATACATAAATACAAACAGGTGTAGAGCAAGTATTGAAGAATAAGGGGAAAAATACCTTTTTTTCTGCAATTTACACCTAAAATTTTAGGATAAATATTATTTGACAAAAAAAAATCGTTGGACAATTCATTATAGAAATAAAATAATTAAAATTTTCTATTTATAAAAAATAATATAAAAAAAATTAAATCGAATTCAAAATATCATAATCCAAACGATTACCTATAAGAAAGAAAAAAGTGCAAGTAGTCTCTCTTATTTTCTATCATAAAATGATTGGTATAGAGTATTAAAGTTTTCTATTTTTTTATCATATTGTTAATTTTATTTTCCTTATTTTATATCTCTACTTGTTATAAAATATATGTAATGAATATGAAATATGATTACTTTTATTGAAAAGTTATTCCTTTACATAGCTTGAAACACTGTCAAGCTAGTCTTTATAATTAGTTCATGCATTAGCAGCCAGAGAGAATGAATATATACAATATATAGTATTGTAGGAGGTATTATAGTTATAATTAGATGTCATTTTTTTCTCTTGGACTAATCTATTCCATATCACTTGCTATAATTAATGGCAGTAATTTGTTTCTGTTTAATAAGTTTAAAAGCTCGAAACTCGTTAATAGGAGTTTGGATTAAGATTTAAGGAAAACAAGTCACAATTTACAACTCTTTTACAAATATTTCCTACTCAATAGATTTATAAAAATATATTTATTCAAATTTAGTTAAAATATTTTAAACTATTTTGGTGATCAAAAGTTTTTTTTTTCTAAAGAATATTTTTCATTTGAAATTTATATAATAATTTCAACATGGCTCAAAAGATCTCCCCTTCACATTAAGGAGATTAAATTCAACTCAATCTTTACTTTACTCTCATTTTTTCAATTCAACCTTCACTAAAGTTTCAACTTATGTGTCATTAATGCAATTTCAATCAAAGTAATTTTAACTTCATCTTCAACAAATTGCCTTGAATTCATTATCGATCAAACTATATTTTTTTTTTAATTTAGTTATCATTAACTTCAATTTTTGGTTGATCTTATTCAATTGTTTTATACTCAATCTCAACTCTAATATTTTTCATTTGACCATATTTAGAGTGATTTCAAACTCACCTCAATCATAATATCTTCAACTCAATCACAATTAAAATAATTTTTGCTTCATCACAACCAAAACATTTTTACCTTTGTCTAGTTAGAATATTTTAACATTAATGTCACATGTAAATCTTATTTTATATATTTATTTTTAAACATGAATTCGAGAGGAATCGAATATGAATGTAATATTTGAATTAAAGAAAAGATTACGAAAAAAAAAGGTTTGCGAAAATTTACGGTGTAATAGATTACAAATATTTTAATTAATAGAATTATAAAATTATAATTTTATTCTAGTGTTTAAAATTTAAATTTAAATAAAATATTTTTATTGTAAATTATGTTAATATAAAATAGGTTTAATAGGTTCGGGGAGGTCCCTGTATGGTTTGTTTGAATTGGATCCTCCAATTTTGGAAGTGATCAATTAGGTCCCCTTTGAATCAATAAAAGTCTTTCCGTTAAATGCAGTTAACGCCGTGAAGTTTTTGAAATGTGGCACGCTGACACTTTCAGGTGGCACCGTTTCAAGTGCATAGGTGGATTTCACCATTTTATAATCTACCTATGCACTTGAAATGGTGCCACCTGGAAGCCTCAGCGTGCCACATGTTCAAAAATTTCTGAAAAGCTTTTATTGATTCAGATTGACAAAATTAGGGACCTAATTGATCACTTCCAAAATTGGAGGACCCAATTGAAATAAACCCCCAAATATAGGGACCTCCGAAACTATTAAACCTATAAAATATAAGTTATTATTTAAAATTAAAAAAAAAACTAATTGATGAAATTATATTAAAATAAAATGGAATGATATTATAGTTACTAAATAAATACATTTTATTTATTAATTCTTTTATTGCTTATTTTATATAATAATAAAATATATTTATAAATATTTAATTATTATATCTTAATTTTTAATTTAACAATATATAATAAAATTATTTTAAAATTTTAGTAAAGAAAGTACAAAGGGCGAATAAATTATGGTTTTTAGTGTTTTAATATTATTTTATTTCATGAAATTGATTCTTTGAAGGCATTTATTTTCTCGCAAACTTTCCGCTTCCCGAAACAAACACACCATTTACTTAAACTCAATCAAGATATTTCAACTCAATCTTTATCAAATTCACCTTAATCTAAGATATCCTTAAGTTAATATTTTCATTATAATTCTTCATTTCAATCTTGATTAGAATATTATAAATATGACCTAAACTAAAACATCATTAGCTTCATCTCAATTTAAATTTTAAATTTCTTTATGATTTTAGACACTAAAATGTGAGCTAAATTGTGTTTTGGTCCTCCAAATTTAAAAAAAAAATTAAAATGTGATTTTATTTCTTTAAAATTAAATCTGGAGGACTAAAAATATTTTTAAGAAAATATTTTACTTTTCAAATTTCGATGTTTTATTTTAATTGTGAGTAAAATACTTTTTTAAAAATTTATGATATCAAAACTATATATGTCCTAAATTTTAAATATAGTAATTAAACTAAATTTTAAATTTAAGACAGACGGACTAATCCAAACTCACAATAACCAATCGTATTTTCGTCCTATGAGCTTTTCAAGATGAATTATGGGTAATTCGGGTTATTTAACAATATCAATTTATAATATATTTCAGTCTAAATATAATATATGTAAACATATATCGTTCTAAATAAATATTTGTAAATCATAATAAAAAGTTACGATAAAATGTATCTTAAATATCTAAGTCATATTTTATATTTATAGCTAACAATTTAAATTAATAAATTTATTTTGACTATTAGCATTTAAATTATTGAAATTTAGTTTAGATCCATGGATAAAAGAGATAGGGAGAAAAAAGGGTGATACTTGAGATGATTTAAGATAACTTTTCTTTGTAATTTCTTGAATAGTAAATGAAATGCATCTTAAAAAAGAAGAAAATAAAACATTGTTGAATTGTGAAAATTAAGAATAGTTTCTATTTAAAGTGTTTCTCGTTCTCTCTTTTATCAGTATTTTAATGGTTTAATTAACTGTTAAATATCTTATAAATTTTAATTAAAAACTGAGTTAGAGATGAGAAAACAATCAACCAACATGATACTTAAACAAAAGTAAAATATATTAAACACTCGATATATCTAATTTTTGATAAAAAATATTAATTAAAAACACTCAAAATTATAAATTACTTAAACTTAATTTAATTAAGTTTATTTTAATTTATAATATGTAAACACATTAACCCTAACATTTATTGTATATCATTTTATCACTCCCTTCTATTATTGTTTACCGTTACTCACATTATAGTATGTTTAGTTTATCACTCTCTTCTATTATTGTTGATCAGTTTCTTGAAAAAAGATATACTAATACATTGTGATATAAATGTTAAATCGAGAAAGAATATATATAAAATAATCTATATTTATTAAGTAAACCTTTTCATTTCCTTTATTCCCACACATCAATATAATAAAAGTTTGAGTATTTCATATTTTAATGTTATGTAATATTTATTTATTTTCACTATAAAATACTTTTTTATATTTTTTAGACGTAAATTTATCATACTAATGAGATCATAATAATTTTTATTTAAAAAGTTGACATTTCTTTATCTTGTACGTGGTTGATAAATACAGTTTTGTCGAAATTTCATACTAAAAGTAAAATTAATGTATAGATGATAAATAAGCTATATGGACATCCTTTTACTTTCCGACAAGCATTTAACAATAATTTTTAAGGAATAAAACTCATTAATCTCAGCATTCATAGGTGAGGGAATCGAAAGTCAACGGCAGAAGTGAGAAAAATGTAGTCTACATCCCAAAATGCAGGTTAGGTTCTTTTTTTTAATCTTAAAAAGTTTGTTTTTCGTTTTGTTTTTGTGTTTTTATTTTGATTTTCATATGAAAAAATGGTCCCCCAATTCACCCACCTTCAGCACAATCTTCTAATTATGATTCATTCTATTCTCTATTCCCATCATCATTATCATCGTCACCATCCATTTTTTTTCAATACCAAAATCATTATTATTATATGGAGAATACTCACCAGTGCTAACTTTCAAATTAGATTCTTCTTTTAAAAATTTTCAAATATTAATTTCTTGCATTTTTAGTTTAATTCGTTTATACTTTTAGGATGAAGACTTTCTATATTATTTATCAATAAAAAATATATCTTAAATATACATTTTAAAATAATTTGTAAATTTTGATATTTCTTGTTAAATGAAAAATATATTAAAAAATATTAATCTTTATTTTATTTACACGTGGAAATGTAAAATATTAACTTATTTTCAACCTTATTCATGGTTAAAATATCATGTCTTCAATTTATTAAGTATTTAAGAGTTAATTTAGTTTTCATTCATAAAATAAATAATTTAAAACTTTATTTTCATATGTTTATTTGTATCTTTTATAAAAGAAATAATTTTTCTATACATTATTTTTATGAAATCAGATGATTTATATATATATATACACTAACAAATAATTGATGAATTTTAAAAAATCAATATAAATGAGAAGTCAAAATTCATAATCATGTCAATAATATTATTTAGAATTTAAGGAAAAAAAAAAACTCACTTATTCCTTGAAAGAGGTATATACTTGAAGCATTTAAGCCTCTCGATATTTGTGAAGAATATAATATGAATATGTTATTATTAATTGAAAAAGAACTAGTATAGAAGAAGTCTAAAACCTGAGAATATTGTCCATTCCAATTAAATTGAATAATTTGCAGCATAAAGTTTTATATATGTATGAATTTCTAATTAGTAGTATTTAAAGAACACTAGTTATATAAATATATATGATTTTATGATTGTTTCAGCAAGATAGCGAAAACATGTTACTTTTCTTTGGTTCTGAAAGAGAAAATTTATGTAGGTTTTTAGAGGAGACAAGTTGTGTAGGCATGTGTATCAATCTCTGCAAAATGCCATCTCAAACTTTTATAAAGGACTCTCTGGGAATGTCAGTCAACATGGTACCCAGTAAGTAGGTTTTCCAGACACAATATATCTTTAATTTTATTTGACTTATACTCATTTTGAAAAGGATTATAATGGGATTGAAGCTACCAAAGTACAGTTATAGTCAATCCTTACATAATACTTAATTGAGTTCTATCTTAAAGTATATAACATTTTTCTTTTAAAAATGTTTATCATGTGCAAGATGTAAGAAATGAAGAAAGCGTAGTGTATATATATAAAAGATTATCTCTTTTTGGTAAGTTCTGCAGAAAGATATGAAGAAAGAAATAAATAAATTTCATAAACAACTAAGGATCATGGTCTCTATAAGTCCACTAGTATTAGGGTCAGAATCATGATTTCAATATAGGACCCATGCACACACCACTAAGATACACTAAACCAAATATATATATATACGACTTTTAGACACTGCTAGATATATAGAATCCAAATGTAAATTGAAGTTTTATATTGAATAGGAATAAAAAGCTATGAACATATATTGTTTTAAAGTTTTTATAGTAATATGTTGTGCGAAAACAGTTTCACATCTGCATAGTGTATTAGTTCCATATAATAACAGTAAGTAATGAGTGTAGTGTTCATTGATTCTCATACCAAAATCATTGAAATTGTATAATGATGGTCGACTCAAGAATAAATTAATGACAGTCATTTCTGATAATGTGAATTTTAGTTGGTGAAAAGAACAGCAGGACCTCGTATTGGAGAAGGGGAATTCCTGTAATAAAATGATAAAAGAAATCCCACTAAGACATCTGCTAATAATAATAATGGATTGTTTTGATATGCAGATTTTGATGACATGAGTTGTGAGATGATATTTGGAGAGGATCCTCCAGGATCAAGTGATGATCCAGCACTGAAGCAACCATGCTATAAACTATGTAATCATTTCATTGCAAGATTCACCACATTCATTTTGGTCTACCATGAAATAAAAAATTTCAGAACTGCCAAAAGTCAAATCTACATTACAAAAAGTAGAATTAACTAATTGACAGTGTATTTTCATATATCATGCAGGCAAGGCATATAAAAATCATGGAACCAACTGCCTCAGTTAATGCACAAGGTACATGAACATATACTTGTTTTTCTTCTCTTGTGATATTTTTCTGATATTTGACTTCAGTACAAAAGGTCAATTTCTAATTCTTTCACATGGAAATAGTTTCCTTTTATGGGAAGTAGTGGTTTGACTGAAGATTTTGTTGTGGGGATTCAGGTGAACATGGATGGAACAAGAGTGTCTCCCACATTGCCAAAGCTCAGACTCATATCAGCCATAGTTTCTCTCATTAAGAAAACAACCAAGTGCTCCACCGCACTTCCAACCAATCATTTGCAACTACATTTCCATCAATCTTCTTTCTTCTGCGTTTCCAATATGTAAACAAAACCACCATATCATGTTTTTGTCCTTTCCCTATGTAGTCTTGGAACAAAATTTTCGTGTCATCAAAGTTTTTTTAATTTAAATAAAGTATAAATTGAAATAATAATATGTAGTCATAATAATACAATTGCATGCTTTAGTTTAGAGAGAAAATATAACTCATTAAAATTTTGAAAACCATGTGTGACTGTTGTATATGAAACAGCTATTTTTTCTTCCTGGATAATTCCTTTACCAACAAAAAGGCTAAAAAAGAAAATTAATTAAAAAGTGGTGTTCTGAAAAAAATTCAAAGAAAATTTTAGTTAAAATTATTGATAAAAAAAATTAATGAAGTTATTTATGAACACAGAATATCTAAATTTTAAGATAAAAAAAATTAAAAACATATAGGAAAATTTACATTGGTTTAATTCTTATGGAATCTACATTCGGTTTATCCAAACAATCTAAACTAAATCTTTTACTAAACTCTTATACATCTAACTAAGAAATATTGATGTGACTAGAACAAGGCAAAAACAATCAATTATTGAAATTTTTAAGAGATGCAATTAATTACCTAATAGCCAAACTTGACGGAAAGTTTTTCAATTTCAAATTACAAGAAAAAATAGATTATGCAATGAAAATCATTCTCCTTTGATGATTCTTGAACAATATTTTGAATCCAGAGGAATTTTATAAATTTAGGAAACTTTCTTCCTCAGAATAATGCCCTCTAAACTTAAAATATATAAAAATTATATTTTTGAAAGTGATAGAACCTTTTCTTTAAAATAATTTAATAAGATAATCTATTATTAACAAAAATAATCAATGAGTTTGTTTGTTCAAGACAGTTTTAATGAATTATAACTTCACTTAATCAATTGTTTCGAGAGGTTGATTTTTTTTAAGCACTTGTTATAATTGATTGCATTTCTACTTAATCGATTATATTGAAAACATATAAAAATCAATTTTAAAAAATACATTTGATTACTTTTTTATTATATTTTTGAAAATTTTGTCTGAACAGAGATAAAGAATTTTTTTATCAATCGATTATTTTAAAGAAGTATTTAAATATAATAATTTAATTTGATATAAAGGATTATACACTTGACCTTATAATCGATGGAGAGAAAAAAAGCTTAAAGATGTGCAATTAATATTAGATTTTGAAGTAAGAAAATATAAGAAGATATAGAGAAGTAATAAAATATGAGATGCGTGTTTGGTGTAGGAAAGTGAATTTAGTGGAGATGATGATGAGCATTTGAGTAGAGAATGTATAGTGGGTTGCATCAGAATGATGTAATTAGGAGTATGGGAAATAAGACATGTTGCAGAGTTTAAGTGGAGGTATCTGCTTACAGTGCAAGGAGAAGACTCTCTAATAATAATACAATAATACTACATTTCCTCCAATTTCTTCTTCACAAATTACCAATCATCAACAAATCCATGCAGTCAACAAAAGTGAAACTAACACCATAAAAGGCATATTTTTTATTCACTTTTTTTCTATAATGGTTGATTAATCCACCATAAATTCGTTTTACTTTGATAATCTTGTGTTTATCCAAAAGTGTAACCAAATATAATCAATTTAGGTCATTCTCTAAAACGCATGACCAGTCCTTTCGATTCCTCCTCCAAGTCGACCACCCTAACACCAACATCAACATCAACTATTCCTGAAAAATAAAAACCACCCAAACCCACTAATTTTACCTTCATCATTTACCCCATATCTCATCCAAAAACTCCATGAACTACCAAACCCATCTTTGAGAGAACTTGCCATGACGAAACCGTAGATTCGTACATCTTTGAGTCAACCACTATGAGGTTGCCATCTAAATGATCTAAGCTTGCACTGACCATACAGTTCCCAACCCCGTCTCAACCTACAGAAAAAACCCCATGACCCACATTTGCAGCGCAACAATTTGCACTTCAAAAAACACATGATTATGAAGGATTAAGAAGGTTACGATGACAGATTTGGACAAAAGTTGAAAAGAGTGACTAGAATTTTGATAGTGGTTTAAGGGAATTTTATGGTTCAATTTAATGAAGAAAATGGTGACTTCGATCTTAAAAAACTAAGGTATATATATTTTTTTAATGGAATGTACGATTAATTCATATGAACATTGCTTCGAAACAAAATATATATGGTGGTTTAAAAAATAAATGAAAAATAGCCATTTCTTTATTTCGGGCAGGATGAGATTCAAAGAAAAAAAATTGATGTTAACAAAAAAAATATCATGAACACAATGACTCAAGGCGCATCATTCAAGTTTTGGCACCGATAACCTTTGTTGAACTAACATATGCTCGTTTTTAAGGTAATGCACAATACTAAGTCCTTGAATTCAGGATCAATATCAGAACTTCACTGAGGACATGGGAAATAAGAAGCCATAAAATGGCCAACATAACTCATTCGGGGACCCGTAATAGAATTAAAGTACAGCAATTTAAGGTCGCTCCTGCTGCTAAGACTTAAGAGTTGGGATTGAGTCAGCGTAATACTCACCTTACTCCAGAATCAGGACTACCATCTCCATAAGAAACTAAACCCTTCTGACCAGAAGAGCTGGACCTAGACCTGCTACGAGATACGGAAGTCCTTTTATCATATCGTTTTGGTGGTGTAGCATCAGGGGATCTGGACCGAGATGAGCCACTGCTCCTAGATTTGGACTTTGACCTCCCCCTTCTGTCTGCCAATCGTTCATCACTTCTTGGACCAAGTCGGGATTTTAATCTGTCACTTATTGGAGGCCGCCTGTCTTCAGGGCTAACACTACGTCTTGGGCTCCGACTCCGATCACGGTCTCTAAAACGCCCACGCACTGGACTGCGAGAGATGCTCCTACTGAGACTTCTCCTGCTTTGGTATCTAAAACCATAAATAAGAAATTAAGCTCATGTATGCATTTTCCTTGCCTATTTTGTCCTATTCTTTGAGGGAAAAAAAAAAAACAATGTGATATGCAGATGATTTGGCGTCAATATCCATAATTTAAGTCTCATTTGCTTGAGCTTCTTTTTAAGAAAAATATTTTAAGTGATCAAATTTCATAGTAATTAAGTTTGTCTTTCCACAAAGGGAAAACTATAAAAAGTTACTATTACGGTATTACTCTTATATTAAAAGTAATCGCTAACAAAAAATATATCAACTTAATCTGTATTGAAAAGAATTTACTTTTTAAATAAAAACTTCAAACAAATGGACCCTTATTTGTATTTGAACATAACAAAATAAGCATGCACAGAGAAATGTAGTTTAATTCAGAGAACATTTATATTACATGTTAAACATTTCTAGTAATATATAATTAAGAAAATGCTAAAATTATGCACCGAACGGGAAGCATCATGGTCTAACTACATAGCAAAGTCAAACAAAATCTAGTGAGGAAGAACCTTGGACGATTTCTGCCCCCAGGTGGGCTCCGATAACGTCGTGGTGGAGAGCGCTCAGAATAACTTCTGTAGCTTGTGTTTCTTCAAGCAAACATACAGCAAGTAAGAACAATGTCCAACATTATTAAATAATCCGGTTTAATAAAATAGTGTAGACAATTAGACATACCTATCAAAGTTCCTTCTTATATTTCTATCACCATACCTAAATGCATGAGGTGACCGCTCAGGAGATGGAGTACGATATCTGCGGGCAAAGGCATAACGCTCAGTAAAGCCTCGTCCTTTTTTAATACGCTTAGGTGTGCCATTTGGTGAAGGGCTTTTTGAAAACCTCTGACCATGTTTAGGGGCTCCAGGTTCAGATGCTTTTTGACCAGAACTAGCCAGCATCGAAGCACGTCCCTGGTTTAGCTCACCAGAATCCCTGGTAGGACTTCGCCCAGTTCTTGCACTTCTGGAGATAAAAATGTCAAGCAAACTTCTCAGGATGGTGTCTTTCTATTGAAGCAAAATGTCACGCCCAGTTTATTGAAGCAAAATTTACATGACATGAATAATTATTAGCTGCTAAGAAAGCAAGAGGCAAAACCTATTCTCCTTTGAATCATCTGAATTAGCATGTTGCTTAGCAGGTTCACTAAATTCAGCTTTAGTATCATGCCCGTTATTCACAAATGCCCCATTTTCTGGAGACAATTCACCTTCTTCATGTGATTGCTTGTCCACAGTTCTTCTAACCTTGGTATCCGTTGTTTGCTCTGGAATAATTTGATCTTGCCGAGGAGGACTAGAAGGTTGTTTTTCTGTGTCTGCAGCAAGGGCAGCTATAAGCTTAGACCGCAACGCAACATAGAGAATTTGTTGAGGAAAAAGGGAGAGAGAAGAGAGGGCACAGGACATATCATAAGAATTAAATAAATAGCATACCTTGATTTCTTTGTGCTTTATTGTCAACATGTCTTTTACGAATTGAGGTGCCACGATCAGTTTTCTCATTGCCAGAACTACTGCTGCTGCTGCTACCACTAGAGCTATCACTTGAATCATCATAACTGCTGAAAAAAGGGAGGTAAAATCACTTGAAGCTTACTGGAGGATTTCTACAAGAGATAAAAGTGGGGGAGCATGTGAAAGGAAGCTATAATCAGACCGCCTAGACTTGTGCTTTGATCTTCTACTTCGACTGTGCCTGCTTTTCTTGCTCTGCTTTCGTCCAAATTTCCTCTTCTTCCCATGCCTGCGCTTATTTCTCCTCTTCTGGTGTTTCCCATAACTAGAGGAACTAGAATCAGAATCAGCTGAATCCGATTCAGAATCAGAAGCTGAATCTGACTCAGAATCTGAGGAATAACTATCACTATCAGATGTTGAGTATCTTCTCCTTTTTTTCCTTGTGTCTTTGGAAGATTTTTTTCTTTTTCCCCTTGACTTTTTGTCAGTAGAGTCGGAACTATCATCAGAAGGAAGGGGTTTTCCTGTTTTTCTCATTTTCCCTAAGACACGAAGCAGTGCATGTATTACAAGTAATATCATTTAGCAAGATATTGAAGCAACAAGTTTATAGTATATATTCATCAATATCTATTTCCTATTTCAAGTACCTTTTTCCTTCTCAGCAGTATGCTGAGTTTTTGTTTCAGAAACTTCACCGCAATCAACAATTTTAACTATCTGGGTAGGTTTCCCATCAGATGTTCCTGCCAGCTCAATTTTCTTCAGAACATCCATTCCATTGACAACTTTTCCAAAAACAACATGTTTCCTGCGTTAACAAGTGAAAGACTAGTAAAAAACCTCACCAATACCTCAATAAAGCATAGATTACGAGAGCAAGAAATGCAGATATCCAGTGGTGAGAAAAACGATTGAAGCACATCAAATTAGTACTATGAAAACATTCAAAGATGTATACCCATCTAGATGTGGTTGGCGCTTGAATGTAATAAAAAACTGAGATCCATTTGTATTAGGGCCACTATTAGCCATAGAAAGGAAGCCGGATCCATCATGTCTTAGTTTGAAATTTTCATCTGCAAGGCAGGAGTAGTTGGTGGTATAAATGATTAATAACGAAAAAAAGTGAATTTTTTATTCTTTTATCCTTGAATGTAGAATAAATAAAACCCTCCTACAAAAAGGTAAACTTACCCGCAAATTTTCCACCATATATACTTTCCCCGCCAGTGCCTGCAATGCAGTCAAGGGTTGTTCCTTAAAACTCCTTGTACAAGATATGAGGTCAAAAAGGGGAAAAACATATCATATTAGGAAAATAACAGAACAAAAAACATACCATTACCCCTTGAAAAATCACCACCCTGTTGAGACACAATAAATGAAATTGGTGAATTATCACGTTTTCAAACAAATGAACTTTAAAAAACAAGTTTGGATAAATAAGGAACAAAGAAATGGCAAACTTCAAAGCATTCTTTTGGTACCCTCACCTCACCTCACCTCCTCAAAATTTTACTAACAGTTTGCATTTCCAATGTTCAATTGGCTAACTTTCGATAGAATCCACATGCAACATATAAAAGCATCTATATAGTTATCAGCTAGCTCATGTCAATCATGAATATAGAAGGTGAGTCTTCGGAAAACTGTAAGGCAGCTACAGCCTTGTGACCTGGAGACTGTGAGTTCAAATTCTAGAAGCAACCTCTCCACTTATGGGGAATGGAGTGGTAAGGCTATGTACACCTATCATCCCCAAATCCCACTAGGAGGGAGCCTCGTATACTGGGTCCCCCTTTGTGACAAGACAATCGTGAATAAAGTAAACAGGAAGTCAACTTACTTGAGCCATGAAACCTCTAATTATACGATGAAAGCTTGTTCCCTTATAATGCAAAGGTTTTCCAGTTGATTCTCCAATGCCCTTCTCACCTACAAACAAAAGCAGAGTTACAGCAAAAGAAGAGTGCAAATTTTAAAGCACCAATTAGTACGAAAAACATACTAAATTAGAGTCAACTTTTAATATTCCAGTAGCTTTCTAAGAAAAAGATTTAGCACCATCTTGCCTATAGATTAAGCATCATTTCACAGTAGTAGGCTAGAATATATTTGTATCAAAAGCAAGTTACATGTACCACCATAAAATTACAAGTTAAAGGTATCTCACCCACATAGACTATAAAACTTTATATCCAACTAGACAAGTTGGTAAAGAAGCAACAAAAAAAGGTTCTACGAAGATATCATAAAAAGTTTGACATAGCTTTGGCCTTTTGCCTCGAGTTTTTTTTACAGATAAAGCTTATGTATATGTTGAAATGTAATGTTTTTTTATTATTATTATTTATGTATGGAACCCAACTATTAGGTTAGGGTTTAAGGAAGTGCCTTGACCTTTGATCTTTTGTATTCTACTCTTTTGTACTCTATAAAGACAATACTAAAATTGTAACAGTGTAATAAGAAAATATGCTTTCTTCAAATGCTTAAAATGAGTAGGCACTATTCGTTCAATTTTTATGTGCAACTGTGAACAAAAGAAATGAATAAAGCAGTAAGACAAGCCTATCGTCTGTTTTTTTACTCGTAATCCGACATTACCTTTATACCTAATAAAGTATACACCATTCATACAAATTAGCATTATTTGCTTCATGTGAGTTACCAACAGAACAGCTAAAAATTTAAGTCAGGGTCTGGTGATAAGAATTTAACTGACACTTCCATTTCATATTCACACTGATATTTTTAAGTTCAGGGCTCCTCTCACGGCCCCAAACATGCAAGGGGGAGGAACAGGGATCTATAGGTAAAATAGAATCTTGCTCATAAGTTGAGAAGCATAATAATGGTAGGTATTGATTCAGGATGCATATAACTTCCTGACCCCCAATCAAACTAGTGTACATATCACTACCGAAACCAACACTTTTCTTGGTCAACAAGAAGCTCCACAGTCTCACATTACCCAATACATTTACAAAATGCATGCGCCCAAGCACAGCCAAACTATTAAGAAAATTAGAATGATGGAAAAACATAGAAAGACACCTATTTGAATTTAAAGATACCTGTACAAAGCGCCCGAAAATTCTCGGCTGTCTTTGGGACAATACTATCAAAAAGCTGCACACATTTCAAAAAGAGTTTATTCATACGAAACTATACGAAAGTAAGATGTTGAGGCAAATGTAAGATATACTTACAAACAAGAAAAAGATATACGAAAAATCTTAATTTCAAAAGGAGTGTATTCATACGAACCTAAGATGTTGAGGCAAACGTAAGATATACTTAAAAACAAAAAACAAAAACTATATACGAAAAATCTTAATTTTCTTATTACCTGAATAACAATTCTTTCCACGGGGTCCGCATCAATTGAGACATCAAGAAATACACAAATATTCTTTTCCAGACCCATCACCTGGCTCAGAAGATGCTTCAGAAGTAGAGGTATAAAACAATCAGAAATCAGCAGAAATGTTCCAGGCGCGAGTCATAAACAGCATTCGATGCCAGCGATCCCCTTCAACAGAGTGCAAACATTGTACATTTAAACACTGAATTTCCAAGGTGCTATTTTGAAAACAAGTTTCAAAATGAAAAACTATAGTCTCACTAACCAGTTGTTTATAGTCATAGCTACATGTCCATTAAAAACCAACAGATTTTATATACTAAGAACTTAAGCTTCGAATATATCAATTTACTCACATGCAATGCAACAAAACCCTAAACCCTAAGTATACATTTCAACGCGTAACTGGACTCAAGTTCCTAGAAGTGCAATTTAGAAAAAACTGAATCGGAACATTCGTAGGAAATGGCATTTTACACCTAGAGAGAAGGAGATGGGTATCCAATCAGAGAGTGGAAAAATCATAAATGGAAAGGCAAAAGTGGAAGAGACTAAAAAGTTTTGAGGGTTAAAAATTTTACACTTGTTCAAACTGTTCTTGCTTACGCGGACACAAAAGAGACGGAAGAGAGAGAGAGAGAGAGAGAGAGAGAGAGAGAGAGAGAGAGAGAGAGAGAGAGAGAGAGAGAGAGAGAGAGAGAGAGAGAGAGAGAGAGAGAAGAATGAACTCACCTTGAAGGCATGAATGAATGGAGGCGATGGTTGTGTCTCGCTGACTATAATCAGGAAAGGTTCTTCCTCAGCTTGAGACACAATGCGAGCAAGCTCGTTCTTATTGGGCTATGTCGAACAATATTTGGGCTGTCCATATTAACTCAAGGCCGTTCTTCCCGCACCTCCATAACTTTCTTCCTGCCACCCATACAAAAAAATATTTCCATGTTGCATTTTCCGGATTGAAGAATTTCAAAAGCAATTTTTTCCCTTTTTGAATTCTACAACCTAAAAGTTAAAAATAATTTTCGAAATGTACAATCCAAAAGACATTCGTTTTCGAATTAGAGATCTTAGATGCTGCATGCAAACTCACTATTAGATGCGAAACACTTTTTTATTTGAAACAAGGAATAACTTTTACAAGTATAGGTTTTAAACAAAACCATTAAAGTTTATGTGTAAATATTGTGTTTTCATATAAAATTTCATAAATTTCAAATATATTGAATTTAAATTGATTTCATTTTCAACTATTTATTTTTTAAATGTTTTGTCTAAAGATAACTCAAATTTAGTAAATTTTACTTTTTTATTTATATAAAGTATTTTAATTATCAAAAAATATAAAAAACCATTTAAATGTTAAGTAATTTTTAAAACATAAAAAATATGTTTAATTATTCCTTCAGTCCCATTTTCAAAAAAAAAAACTCAAATTCGTTTCCAAAATTTTATTTTTCTCATTTAAGTTCTTATTTTTTAAAATGTTATATGATTTGGTCATTTAGCGTTAAATGTGTATTACGCTCATAACTTTTTTTTTTTTAATTTGTTCACGTGTCAATTGATATTTATTATGACATTAACTAATGTTAGTTTTTTTCCTTTTTCACTTTCAAAAACTTGTTCTAGACAGTACAGTTTTATCACTCGGTAGTTAATCGACGTTTGTTAGATTGGGAATCGACGTCTTTTAATGTTTGTTTTTCAATCTCGTCGTTAAGATGACGTATATAGAAAGACGTCGGAGTTTGAACTACCATTAAAGGTTGAAAATAACTTATGTCTAAACTCATTTTTGTAGTAGTGTGAACAAAGTAGGGATTGGTCTACCTTTATTCAAGTGGAGGACAAATGAGTGGATATTTATGTCCTAGTTAAGCTTTTGTGTGTTTTTTTTCTTCAACACATCTTTTAAAAAACAACTTTAGAATATATTTAATCAAAATTTCAAATATATTTTAATGGAATTTTTATTTTATATAAAAAAGTGTTGCTATATTTAACAACATTCTTATATATTAAAAAACAATAAAAACTTTTGTAGAGAACAATATGGTATATTTATATGAGAATTTAAAATACTAAAGCAACATTATTATTTAGGTTAAAACCATTTAGGCATCCCTATTTTCGTAAGGTATTCCCATTTTTGTCCCTTTGTTTTAAAACTTTCCAATTGGGTCCTTAAAAGTACTAATTTCAAACAAATTAACCCCTGCCGTTAAAATTGGGTAACGGTGTTAAATCTGTGAAAAACACTGAGTGATATGTGACGTCACTTCTGTGATTAATGGATAAATTGTGATAAAAAAGGAGATTACAATCAAAGCACCACCCATATATAATTAAAAAAAATTCTGAAAATTAAAATCCAAATTAGGGTTACCATCTTCCACCTTTCTTTTGGTTTTCACGAAATTAAGCACCGCCAGAGAGAGTTCACCAGCAACTTGAAATTGTAAGCGAAGAAGCATGAACCAATTGACGAAATAAAAGGAAGCGAGCAATGCAATAAGCGCCAAAATCATTTTGGATCATTTCCTTCGGAACCACGAAGAAGAGTGGGATTGAGAGAGGCGGCTGGGACCGAGCCTCAGGATCCACGAAGTCGAGGAGCACCGATCGGGGGTCAGAGGGCGTCGAAATCGGCAGTGGATACCATTATTGGATTCGGGTCAAATCCGAAACGTCGTTGTCCGAGTCCTCTAAGTCCAACTTCTACATCTTTTGGAGGAGATTCTAGTGGAGTTCGACGAGGACCGAAAAGTGAACGCTCCAAGGCAGATTCTATTTAATGGTTTCTGTTTTGGTGCTAAAGGGAGAGAGGAAACGCAGGTAAGGCACTTCAGAGATATCTTTTATGAACTCTAAAACATTTTTGTCATTCTTTCTAGAGGGAAGGGGCTGTTAGATTCATACGCTTCATTTTGGGTTTCAAACAGTGACCAGGATGTGTTGAATCTCGTTCCAATTTGACCAATCTTCTGGCAAAGTTTGAAAAACCACTGTCATGGGTTTTTTTTGGTTCGATCTTCAGAATCCAAGCCCCCCCTCCATTTCAGCCAAGGCCATACGCTCCAGAACAGAAGTAAAATGTATGGTGTGCATTAAAGGCTTCATCTTTTCCACCGGAAGTGGGTTTTAAAGGGGGAAGTTTACACAACTTTGCATCCTCTTAATTATTGTCTGTGGTTTCCCTTTTCTCGATCCCTCGTAGTGTTGAATTGAAGAAGATGAATTAAAGCGAACATGAGAGAGTCACTATTTTGATTTTGTGGTTACTTGATTGTAGGTTGATGGTGCACGAGAAAGAAGATGGTGTTTATGAAGTGCAATTGGGTTCTAATGTAAAGATGTTGGAATGAAAGCTATTCCTGAATTTAGGATCTGAGTGATGGACAGAGAAGAAAATTTTTGGATGGTGCTTTGACTGTAATGGAAGATAACTTTTTCTTTTAATGTTTAATCAAAATGTTAAAATTTCTGGGTGGTGCTTTGACTATAATCCCCTTTTTAATCACAATTTATCAATTAATCACAGCACTGACGTCACATATCATTCAGTTTTTTGCACAGATTTAACACCGTTATTCAATTTTAACGGTAGGGGTTAATTTGTTTGAAATTAGTACTTTTAAGGACCTAATTGTGAAGCTTTAAAAGAAGAAGACCAAAATGGGAATACCTTACGAAAATAGGAACGCCTAAATGGTTTTAACCTATTATTTAAAATGTACGAATTTAATAGTTTACTTATCTATTACATTTTCTAAAGTTTAATTTGACTTGTTTTCTTACATTGGATCTATATGGCCACAGTAAAGTTATTTCTTCAAATTTCAAACATCTATTTTTACTTGGGATAGTTGTTTGCCGTTCATTATTATTCCAAGGTATATTCCAAGGTATTACGCTCAATATCTAATTATACTATTACACGTGACATAACATATCCTAATATTAAAAAATCATAAATATATTAGGAAACTCATCCATGAAAGTAGGTAAAGATTAAGAAACTAAAATGTTTTTTTTTTCATTAAAATCACATGAAAACATAAACACGTTAAGAATTATAACAATTTATTTATTAAAATACGATAACTTGCTTACATATAAAAATACAACCATTATCGACCTGAAGTAACCATTTTAAATAGTTATATAATTTTAAAAACGGTACATTGTTGCTGTAAATTTTACAGTATCGTTTAATAAATTATTGACAACCATTTATTGGTGATGTAAATTAGTTATTTTAATTTGTTTTTGTCATACATAAATTAATATTCAATAACAGGGAAATTAGGAGGTTGAACTATTCTAGACCACAAAAAAACACAACAAACGACTGGCGTTATTCTTCTGGAAATCACGGAGCTGAGTCAAAGATAATAGAACATTCAACACGCGTATTCACAAAATGCTTGTATTTGGTTGAAATCAGATTCTCCTCGCAAAGTTATAAACTTTTCTATCTGATTTTTAGTAAGATTCCGTGACAACACTGAGTTGATTTTAATGAATATAAAGTTTAACACAAGCACAGTTCCATGGCTAGACAAAAATATTACTTTTTCATAAATTGTAGGCTAATACTTAACTGGGGGAAGAACTTTGAAGTCGCATTTCCATTGACTTTGTGAATGAATAATTGAGATCAAAAACCAAGTCTGACTTGAAAATTTCCCTGCTGAAGAAAAGTAGCCTCTTAGTTTGAATTGCAAGTTCTACTTTGATCTTTGACTATTTGAAAGGATTGGCCATCACATGACCCATCTATATATATATATGTAAGAATGATTATGCAGGTTCAATTCAATCAAAGATAACACACTGGTCATTCAGATTTTTTGTTGCTTTCCCAACTCAGTTAGTTGATACTGCATAAGAAGTAATGGCAGGTGCAATGACAGATGATCAAATAGCTGAATTCCAAGAAGCCTTTTGCCTCATTGACAAGGATTGTGATGGTGTGTTCTTTTTGCATCTTTGTTTTTACATTTTGATGTTAAAAGGGGTTTTGGATTTTGACTTGTTGGACCCTTTGGTGGTGTATAGGATTCATTAGCGTGGACGAATTGACAGCCGTTTTCCGATCAATAGTAGGGAACCCGACAAAAGAAGAAATCGAAGACATGATCAGTGAAGTGGACCTTGATGGGAATGGAAGTATAGATTTTGAGGAGTTCTTGAATATTATGAGTAGAAAAATGAAGGTAAGATAGATAAACAGATATATAATTAGATAAACAGTGATTAAATTTAGCTCTTTGAGGCTAACGATCAGAATACCATTGTATAAATTTTTAGGAAACTTTATCTGAAGAGCTGAAAGAAGCTTTCAAAGTGTTTGATAGAGATCAAGACGGATACATATCCGCCATTGAGGTAAAAAAAAGGTTTTCTTATTCATGGTTTTGATTTGTGTTCATTCATTCAATCTTTGATTTGTTAATTTGGTTTGTGTTGTTTTTCAGCTGAGGCGTGTGATGATGAATATGGGAGAGAGGCTGACAGACGAAGAGGCAGAACAAATGATTAGAGAGGCAGATTTGGATGGGGATGGGCAAGTTAGCTTTGATGAATTTGCAAGGATTATGATGCTCAAATGATTTCAATTGTAAAAACTTATTTATTTATTTATTTGTGCAATGGGTAATGTTGTAAAAGGATTGTGTTTATACAGTTTTAAATTAATTTAAAAGAGGTACAAAGCTTCAATATTCTTTATATTAAGACTTCACAAACAACTGAAAAAACATATATTACAAATTTCAATCATAATGTTCTCTCTGTATAAGCTAACGTATTTGATTAAATGGGAACATGTGTTTAGAATCATTTTCCAACAAAAAACATTTTGAGCATTTTTAAAGTGAGATAAAACTATTTGCATGGTATTCAGTTGTTTGTGAAGTCTTAATATATATATATATATATATATATATATATATATATATATATATATATATATATATATATATATATTAAGGCTATCTTTAATTATTTATATACGAATTCAATTTAAAAAAAAAATAGAGAGGCAAAGAGTTTAGTATTTTTTAAAGAAAATCCTAAAAAAAATTATTAAAAATATTTCCAAAAAGGTTCCACTACAAATATTTATTATAGTTTAAGGATTTAAAAAGAATAACGAGTATAGATGATACACTCCTATTTACTGAAATTAAATATATAATTTAAGAAATGATATATAAACTATATGAGTAATCAAGTTTTTTTCTATACTTGTATGTATAACTCATAACATATGAGTTTAACATTTTCTAATGAGAAATAACTAGTGACAAATAAGTAAATGTTCCAATTCATAAAATTTAACGGTAAGTTTGGTTGTTAAATTTATAATTTAGATATGTTTGATAAAGGAGAAAATTATGTGTGTGTTTTTAAGTGAGTGGGTTTGAGAGAGAGGGAGAGATTGGATGAATTTGAAAGATTTGACAGTAAATGGTTGATAAGTATGAAAAATATATGTTTTTGTTAATAGCTGAAATTTTTATTTATTCATAAATTAATGTGTATTTCATAGTAAAAGTTATAATAGGAAGTAGAAAGTTGTGTAGTAATTTGTACACTAAATTCTACATCATTTTGAGTGTTGTCAGCTCATTTTCGTTAAGCGTCAGGAATCATTCGCTCAACCACCATGAAGAATCGTCGTTCAGCGCGTCAACACTATGCACTGAGCGAATGAAGTCAGTTAAAGGATAATAGTTGAGATTTTCGCTCAGCACATGCATAATTGTGGGCTGAGCAAATTAATTAAATGAAAGTGGATTTTAAAGTCGAGACAGAGAGAAAAGAGGGATCTTCTGAATGAACAAGACACTAAAAACACTGAAGAAACATCATGATACGACTTCAAGGCACCGGGACATCAATTTATGCAAATAATTGTTTAAATGAGTATGTTTTAGATGACTAGAAGTGGTTAGAATTCTTGTTCATTGAGATTAGATGTAATGACTCTTTGTTTATGTAACTTTTTTGTTCAACATACAACTGTGTTCATGTGCTTTTCTTGCTTTACTTGTCGTTATACGGAAGTATGATATATTTATATGTTCTTTTGTACTGGGAAGTAGATTTGAACATAAAGTAAGAAAAGAAACTAAAATAAACGATGCTAGGAATAGTTTATGATCTTCTGGTCATTGTTAACATCAAATTTTAATGCGAAGTATATATTGAATTAATTAAGGAATTAATGATTTAACATGTATCTTTAGAACTTGCTTTAAGGAATTGAATCATGATAGATTGATGTGAATGTTTGAACGCATAATATATTGTTCAGAATGTTACTATAATGTTAGTCATGAATCTAATTCCAATGAAGCTTTCATTTAAGTTTTCAATCATAAACTTTTACTTTTGTTATTTTCATGCTGAATTACAATTATGAACTTTGCGATCATCATTGAATTGATCTTGACAAACGAATCCAATTAGATAACGTTACTTAAATTCCTTTGGGAGACGATATTCTAACTTACTTAGTGTATTACTTGAGACGATTTTGGTACACTTGCCAAAAAGTTATCAATTGCGTGTTATTTTTTTAAAAGAATTTGAAGGTGATTGAGAGTAAATTTGGAATTAAAGTTTGGGTAGGATTTCATTGATATGATAAATAAAAAATATATTGATAGTAACTGAAAATTATTAAAATATCCTTAGTGGTAAAAGTAATATAAAATGATGTTTATTAATAATATATTTATTGGTGAAAAATATTATAAGTAGAAAAAATTAAAAATTAATTAAAAAAATAAAATAAAATTGTATTTAAGTTAAATCAATTGGAATTAGTTATACGGAGAGTATGGCCCTTGGAATCGGTTACTCCTCATGTTCATCTATCTTCTTCATTGGTAAGGTCTTCGTCTTCAACCACATTGTGGCTTCTTCAACCTCGTTCATGGTGCTTCTTCAACCTCATTCGTAATGGTCATGCATCAACCCATGAAACTTTAATAATGGAGAATTGGTTTCCTATCTAATGGATACTTCATCTTCATCTTCAACCTCATATTTAAACCTTACTTAAAACAAGCACAACACCACGATAACCAACGAAGCATGACCACTCACCTAAAACAATACTCAACAAGACAATAACAAAATCCTAACTTGTAATTCAATGTCTTGAACACTCTGAAAACTCCAAGAAGAACTCAAAGACCACATCCTTTACACTCGAAAACTAAGTTTATTGTAAAGGAAAGTTATTATATCACTAACCACATACTAACTGACTAACTATATTTAATGGTTACATAATGCTCCCCATAAAGGTTTAAAAATTTTCAAAATGAAACAATATGGCCAGGTCAATTGTGTGCTGTTTATATGTGTTTTATGAGTTTCGAAATCAAACCCAAGAACTAAGCTTATACCTGTGAAGGAAAGTAATTATATTATCAACCAGCTAACTATATTTAATGGTTGCATAATGTTTCCCACGAAGGTTTCAAAATGAAACAATATGGCCATGCCGTTGCGTGCTAGTTATGATGTATTTTATGAGCTTCAAAGTCTCTTGGACATGCGAAAAAAATAACAAAATGATTTGTGAGAGAATCTCGACATGTAATATACTTTTATTTTCATTTATAATAATTATTAATTAATATTATTATTAAAGAAAAATATATAGAATCTATTTTTATTGCGCGATTACACTCAGTGTCAAATATGACATTTTTTTCAAAAATCACTTTAAATATGTGCAAATACATGAAAATAAAAAAAAAATATGTATTTGACAAATCCTAATTTTTAATCGCTCATAAATATGTAAAAATGAACATGAAAATCCACGTAAATCTGTTTTCCCTCCTTCACCTTAAGAGTAAATTATAACAAATCAATCCATTCTAAATGTAAAACAAAAATTTGGCTACTGAACGAAGATTCAAATTTCAAAATTTGAATCTAAAACTTACCAACTTTTTTACAGTAAAAAAATTACCAGACAGCTGAGAAACTTATGTGCAAAAAAAACTGTAAAAATGATTTAGTCAGAAAGAGTGAAACAAAGGATCTTGATAAGGAAACAGTCCAAAACTTGCTTTAATCGGCTTGATGGAAATCAAAACCAATAAATTTCAGAGAGAAAAAGAGGAAAACTAAATTAACATTATAAACATTCCGTGTAAGAAATATATGAAATCATGTTTTCCTAATGTAGTGGGACACGTTATAGAAGGTTATATTAAGAAATGTCAAATTCTAGAATGTACGAAATACTGTGACGTGTAAGAAAAATATACGGCCAAATATTCAATTTTCAAGTGTGTTTTGATTTTCACTTTTAGTTAATTTTGTGTTATTTTGAAGATTGTGTTTGGTTGACTTTAATTTTGTTTTGTTATGGTTTAAAGTGTATATCTTATAAATTAGAAACATTATATTTCATTGTTTACTCTTGGCAAGACGCCGTTATTTTATACCCTTGTACGCGACTATGATTACGAAAATTTTGAAATGTAAGATCGGTTATCGAGGCCAGCGTCGTGGCGGCGGAAGGCACTTACGGCCTTTTCTCCGTCGAGAATTTGCTCAGAGAACTTTCTGATCGACCTTTGAATTTTCTTCTGGATTTACTTTCACCTCTCAATTCCGCTTCTCTGCTAAGCACTCATTTGCTTTTCGAGTTTTTCAAGCGATTAACCCTAAGCCTCTAAAACCTTAACTAGCAATAATGGATGCATCGCCCCCCGACAATGCCGTCGACTACTCACCTTCTTCAACCGTTATCGAATTCGACCGCCCCGTTCCCTTACTTCGGGGACCATTACCGGCGGGTCCCTCCGTCGAGCAGTCGGCTGGACCGTACGTGCTCGCCTTTAGGGATTCGCGCGCGTGGGCATCTTCGTTCGTCGCCTGTGAGCGCAAAATCGTTGAGCAGTGCGAGGAGGGGGCGAGGATCGGATGCGCCGTGAGCGCTTCCAGGAACTGTAAGCCTACGTGGTGGAAGGCTCTGGCGGGCCTCACACTTCACGATCTGAAGGAACGGGAGGAGTGCGAAGTGCGGGAGATGGCGGATTGTTTCGCCGTGGCTAAGGAGAAATGTGCTGGCTTCGCCAGGGAGAAGTGTTTGGTTCCCTTTAGGGATGCGAGGATTAGGGTTGCGAAAGGGGTTTTGAGTTCCAAGGGTGTTGGGAAGTTGATTGGTTGGGGATCGATGCCTGTGAGTGGGAGGAACATTTGGTTGATGAACCAAATGGGTCTGATTGGTGGTGATTTGGGAATGACGAATTGCAAGGCTAGCGAGTTGCTGGGATTTGATGATTATGTGCAATGCATTTTGGGTGAACAAGAACAAGGCACCTAAAACTAATTCTGTCCTCTGGTACCGGAGGTAGAGTTTTGAAACCCAGATACTTGTGTTTATACTTCTGGGTTCTGGACTAGACAGTTGGTCTGTCAGGTAGACTAAAGTAGTTCCTATGCAAAGTTTGTAGGTTAAAGAGGTCAGTAGAGGACGAATTTTATTTTTAGTTTCCTGGTTTCTTTTAGTGTTGTACTCCAATTAGAGTTGGAATATTTCATGGCTGGTTTATGTGGGCTTTAATACAAACCTTTAATGCATGGATTACAGAGGTGAAATTTCTCTTGATTAGAGAACACTACGAAGAAAACCTGAACTACATCTAAGTTTTATCCTTCAAGAAATCTCTCCTTTGAACTGGGTGGACGTGTTGTGCATGGCTATGGTCGGTATAGTATACGAGATACGATGGAATTTTGTATTCATACGTTTAGGCTGTCAGTCTCAAGGAAAATTGGAAATATAAGAATCTAGGGTCACCATACTTGGGTATTCTTTGTTGAATCTTATACTTTGATGTGAAAATTTTGTATGGACCATCATTGTTTGTACTAGGGGAAAGGAGGAACGTTCTGCCTATATGCATTTTTTAAAAATAAAAAAATTTAGATAATTGAAGTGGATGGTTTTCAGAATGTGGATAAAGATATGACTGGTGTATAGAAACTGTTATTAACAGACGATGCTATCCACCATTTTTTGGCATTGGTATGTTATGCCTGCTTGAAAATGTCAGCTGTGTTGGTGGAGACTGGAGTGTTT
The DNA here is from genome assembly GCA_036885675.1 of Vigna mungo. Taxonomy (NCBI): domain Eukaryota; kingdom Viridiplantae; phylum Streptophyta; class Magnoliopsida; order Fabales; family Fabaceae; genus Vigna; species Vigna mungo. The sequence continues at coordinate 24,344,711 of CP144695.1, forward strand.
TGATGCTGCACACAATATATAAACATAATGTTGATTGTGCATAACTTTAAATATTTGTTGTTTCAAAGAATAATTTTGAAAAGCCGGTGTCATAGCAGTAACTTATTCCTTCTTTGTTTGGTGCAGATGTTATAAAAAATGTCATCTCATAGAGCTTAGCGAATCAAATATCCAGGTTTTGCTTGACTCAAACTTTTGAATTATGTTCTGATTGTCATTTTTATTTGTAAGTTACAACATTTTTATTAGTAGGTTAGAAAGGGTTCAGACTTGTGTAGTTGCATGGCATGATAACATAAAAAAATAACTGTAGTTACTGTAGTCCGATGTATTTGAACGTATCATAAGGTAAAATGATTTGAGGGGTTGTGCTGGAGTCTAGTTGAATTGAATCTGAAAATTATATCCATTAAGTATTATAGTCTGGTGTTGTTTCTTTTTTTTTGTTTGGCGTACTTTTTTGCCTTGTTCTACAGAAGCCAGACTTCCATGTGTTGCTTACTTTTCTAATATGTATTTATTTGCCTTCTATTGCATGGCTGGTTGGTTGCTAGTGTTCAAGGGTAATAAAGGTAATATTTACAATTTATTCAATGTGAGGTCTACTAAACGGACCAGGCAGATTAAAGGTTATAATTCGAGTCTTCATATTTAGATAATGTTTGATTGAGTTTGGAATCAAGTTTCTTTGTAAGTTTAGTACATGTTCTTCCTTTATTAGCTTTACTAGTGTCATTGGTTGAGAGTTCAGACATTATGAGAAGTGTGATACATTACAAGTAACAGAGGAGAAATGGGTTTGGGGTAGAAGTCATCGGTATATTCTTGAATGTAAACCAATGATGCTTCCTGTTATGTGAAGGGAGCTAGTGATAAGAACTTGATCATTAGGGTGCCTAAGTCAAATTGTGTAGTATAAGATGCTTGGTGGAGTATCTAAGTGTTTGGTTCTTCCCCTTAATATTTAGCTTTTGAGGGTGGGTTCCCCTAATGCTTGGGTACTTGTCATTTGGTGTTAGTGCTGATTGTTGATGTCTTGGAAATGGCTACCCATGAAGGGTTCTAACCAACGAGGGAGTTGAGTGAAGTGTTGTAGAGTGAAACCTGTAGAGGTTGATTCTTATGATGGTGCTAGGATAGAAACTTTGCATTATGGGATGCCCAAGTCCTACATTGAGTAGTGTGAAATGCTCAAACGAGTATTTAAGTGTTTGGTTCTCACTCCTTAATAGCTAGCTTTTTACATGATGGGTTCACTTGGATAGATGTCTTGATGTCTTCTTTTTAAATTGGATTTTGTGGGCCAAACTTCTTTTGCCTGTTTGGCACGCTACTGTAGAAGGCAAGAATAAAGTTTAAAGATTTCGCAATAGTGAAGTGTTGTAGAGTGAAAGCCGTAGAGGTGTTTAACTCTTAGAGTGGTGCTATGCTCGGAACTCGGGTACCCACATTGAATATGAGATGTTTGATGTATTTAAGTGTTTGGTTCTCCCTCTCAATAGTTAGGTTTTGAGTGTGAGTTCCCTAATTACTTGGGTACTTTTCAGCTGGTGATAGATGTCTCGAAGTCTTCTTTTAACCTGGAGTTTATGGGCCAAATTTCTTTTTCCTGTCTTTGCGTACTACTGTAGAAGGCAAGAATAAAGTTTAAAGGTTTAGCAATTACACTTGCCAAACGTGAATGTTGGAAATTTGGATATGCTTAGGGGCTCTGGGACCTATTTCTATCGACTGTTCTCCATAAGCGCATCTCAACTCTCTTGTTGCAATTTTAAAATGGGGCATTTCAAATTGTTATTTTCCAATATCCTTGACATTATGGAGCCTTTGTTTTGTGAAATATTTTATCATATTAGGGAATTCATATGTGAGAATGTCTTATTCACATTTTCGGTAGAACAAGATAGATTTGCTTGTAAAAATTTTCTGAGAATGATTTATTAAATTACATACGGACTATATTGGAATTTTCATATTGTAACTTATTCCTTCCCTTTATCTTAGCTCTCAAACAAGAGGATATACTAGAGTTCCCCTCTTTTATCCACTCAAGCATCCAAACAATAGAAAGTAACTCTTACCCCAAAAACTTTCAAACAAAAATATCTTGATATTTTGTATATATTTTTTTTCCGAGGCATCAAATTAAGATTTTGTCAAGTTTTGCTTATTGATGTAATGATTGTTGAGATTATGCACAGTTGTTTGTTGAGGCAACCAAAGAGGCCATCAAGCAAATTATTTTCGGATTTTCCTCTTGGATTGGTCCTTAAGATTGTAGTTTTAGCATTAGATAAGAATTGCTTTAAGGTACCTGTTGCCATATCTGCGATGGTGAAATTACACCTCCCGGCTTTCCAATGAACATATCCGGTGCCTCATAATAGGTTTTCTTTTTGTTTCTCCCCTTCTTCCTTCCCTTTCTTTCTTTTTCTCTGCTTACTCTTCATTTCTACGGATGTGCCTCGTCTCTTTTTTCTCTTCTTATTGTCAGTGAGGCTATTATTGTTCTTCTTGTTGCTCTATTTTTTCAAAATTTCAGAATTTAGTTCTGTTTTTCTGAACGTTCGATACAGAGTTTCAGAACCATGTTCTTTTATTAAACCACCTACAACGTTGTACCTAATTCTTTTCACTCATAGGACAATGTCAAGCACAAAAAATCAAATTCTTTTGAGTTGAGCTGTCTTGGATTTCAGTCTATGATTTTTGTTTTTTTTTTAATATATTTTTGTTTTTTTTTTCAATTCTTTTAGGTATATATTGTTATTTTTATCTGCTATGACTTGTATTGGGCATCCGCCATTGTCCCTGGGCGGTCTAATAATACTATTGATATAATAACGTAATGTAAAGGTATAACTCAGTACACCTTGCTACCTTTATACTCTGTTTTTTGTCCTTTCTTTGAAACAGAGGGAAGAGTGGAAAAGGAAAAAAAAAACGAAAGAGAAAGAAAGTAGGGGCCTCTTCTTTATCTCTTCCATAACCAGATTTCGAAATCTGATAATTTTCGAAACTGGATTTTTTAAAATCCAGTGAGTTTTTTAAATAATCCGATTCATCCAAAACATAATAAATATACTTGGAAGATATTATGAAATGAAGAAGATAAAAGTGAACGGAGCAATGCAATGGGTTTTGCTTTCGGTAAACAATAATTATTCAATAATTACTGATTACCTAATTTTTTTTATATATTTTTATTTAAGGGCACAAATGTTAACTTGTAAGTGTAGGGAGAAGCCCTCAAGAAAGTATAATGAGTTTGTTTGGGTTTTGAGAGAAAGAGTGAAAGAAATGAATAAAAAAGTTGTAGTAGGTGTAAATGATGGGATACGAAAAAAAATTAAAATTAGTTGTGTAATGTAATTAGTTATGAAAATGTCCTTTGTTGTATAGTCGAGAAATATGGAATCGTACAGTTTTGAAAAATTCAGCCCAGAACGTAGCCATGTCTCCAATATGTATTCAAATAATGCATTTATTTGTTTATTTTTTGTTTGCAAATCGAAACTGATACTCATAAAATTAAGAAATGTCACCTGGACAAATTTCTAGAATTCACATCCACTCCATTTTCCAATAAAAATGCCACAGTCTAACGCAACTCTAATAGAGAATAATAAAAAAATAAATAAATGTGAAAACAAAATTCAATAAATAAAGAAGGGAATTTAGGTCATGAATTGTTGAATACATCGTAGAGAAGGGTTGCAGTTTGAAAACATCTTCACCTCCACCAAGTGGCCATCTTTCGGTGTCGAAACCAGTCTCTCACCGGAGGCCAAACATCCCATAGAATTTCCTTTCTCTGAACCAACGTGTTTCACAGTATGCAGATGTGTTAGGTTGAAACCAACTAGTGTTGTGTTGTGCTCGCTGTTAAAGTCGTTTTTTTTAAAGTCCTGATCTATTTTTTTTAACCAGCGCAGCAACTTCATTCGAGTGCAATTACAATCTTATTTAAAAGTCGTAATCCTTCAATAAATTTCATGATTCTGTGTAAAGGACGGGAAAAGCTGTAAAACACAACTATGCCACTTGGCATTCTATTCTCTTCATCACACTTTCGAGGGGCAATTCTCCTTCAACCTCTCATCTTTCCCCAGTTGCATTTCTGCGAGAATTTGTTGAAACAATCAACAACAGTCTGCTTTTTTATGCGCAAACAATACATCAATGGATCAAAGCAGTGTTGGCTAACATGCCACCCATCATCAGTCATTGCATTTTTTTATTTCTGATATTATTTAACCGTCATTTCTATAAAAACTTTTTGGTACGGGAATTGGTCCTACTGTCAAGGTATTAAAGTGCAAATAAAAAACATTAAGGATCTTTGGTCGGAGTAGAATAGGATGAATTCTAGCTATAATCATTCGTTTGGTGCACCAATACAATATGATTTCTCTATCTTAATGTTTATTCTATGTTGTTAGAGTAGTATATTTCTTATCCCGAATAGAGTTTGGGTTAGAAGTCAATATATTTCTTATATTGATGAGAGTTGGGTTAGAAGGCAATTGGATGAAAGAATTCATTTTCTTTCTATTTTTATACCACTCACCTCCATTAGAAATGCTATCACCACTTGTCACCGCTTGTTCTTACGGTCAACACTAACACTCTTGACTAGGGATGAAATGGTTGTAATTTTGTAAAGAATGTCGAAGAAAAATATTTTTTAAATGTCTCACCCAATTTTTTCTAAATAAGTAACGACACTGTTGCAAAGCCTCTTAACGTGACATTGATTTGTAGTTTGTACATAATGTTGAGAAAAAAAAAATTCTGTTTTAATAAAATGTATATTTATTTACTCGATCTATATTCTTTTTTTATAGGATAGAGATTATTAATTATTTTTGTCAATAATCTTGGTGAGTATTGCTTGAATATTATTCATAACATGATATACATTAGTCGTTTCAAGATTGATAAATAATTAGTTTTTTTTTAATTTATTAAGTTTTAATCATCAACATATATATTTATTTATATTTGACAGGTTATTTCAATATATTTCATTAGCCTTTTTTTGAAGTATATTCTACGTTAAATTAAAAAAAAATGAAATATTTATTCAATTTTATCTTATGAGACAAGAATCATATACAAACTGCTCCAAAGAAAACAGTTATGGATGATTTATAAGTAACTTAGTTCAATCCCGAAAGTTTGTTCCTTAGCTGTCTGTGTATTTTTTCCTTGCGAAGAAGTGTGGAAACCGAGTGAGGATATAAATTGGGCGTAATTTAGGGTGATTGCAAATTACGCCCGTCATTTACCACAACATTCCTTTCCAATAGGATTGCTACCTATTTGCGCCGGAATGGGTAGCACGTTGTCTAAACAAGATGCGAAAAAAAGTCATGCACGCGATTGTGAACTTTATCTTTTGTAACTGTTACTTAGGAAATATTTACATATTGTGATGGTTTATTTGGACTTATTGGCCGCCTTTTCCATTGTTGGAAGTAGTTTCCAATGGAAGAAGTTGCTTGGCATAAAAGCAACCCTATGATGGGGGATGATTTGACTAATAGCTTTTAGAAAGTATATAATTGTTGATTAAGAATGACGTTGGAAGATGCTACGAAGTTGTATAGGGAAGAATTTGTTTGTTGATTGCGTTTTCAGATTCCACTATTTGTTCACTTCAGTATGATAAAATTCTAAATGTCATTTTCCAAGAAATTGCCTGGTAGTTTCCGCCTCCAGTCGGTGATTTAATATACAGGGGAAAAGTCCACACATTTTCGGTGGCCAAGTTACTAGGTATTTTCGATTTGTCAACAATCACCAATTACTATCTCTTAGCCCTATTTTTATTTAAATATTCACTCTACAATTACTTAAAATATATTCAAAATTATAAGATATCATTAAATACTTGAGAACTTTGATAAAATTTAGATAGCAACATAGCGTGTTTAAAAAATATGCGTTGCATTCTGAAGCATGCATTAAAGTGTTGGAGTTATTAGTCAAGTCTTTTTCTTCCCATCTTTGTGCAGTTTGGCACCTTTGGAAAGAAGGACAACATGTTCCTTGCTTTTGGTTAATAATCCATTACCTAACTAGTACAAATACATTTTATTAAGTCCTTGTTTACTTGACTGGATTTGAGAGAGAGTAATTGAGTGAATTTGAAGATAAATTTTTTTGTTGTTTATTTGAGTGAATTTGGAGGTAATTGAAAGGGGATTTGGAAGTAAATTTTTTTAATTCATCACATAAATTAAATCTTACACTAATTCTCACAAAATTTATGATCAAGGTTATTTTTTATATTAATCGTGCTTTTGTAGGTGACGTTAAACATGCCTTTTTTTTTTGTTGTTGTTAACATTACCGTGCATTATTTATAGTTGATGACATTTGTATTATTTTTTCTATCACTGTTAGTTAGGATTTTTTAATTTAATTGTTTTATTAACATTATTGAGATTATTTATTGGTTGATGTAGATTCAAGTTTTCAAAGCTAATCGATGTATCTTTGGATGGATGCCAACAAGAATTTTTCAATTGAGGTATGTAATAGTCTTTTTCTTTTGTTGATAATTGCAAGATTGAAGTAAACGATCCAGATAATTTCTTTTAATGAATTTGAATTACATCATCCAAACAAAATATTAGAAAAATGAAATAATATGAAAAGAAGACTATTTAAATTTAATATCTTTGGATTTCTTAGAAATTATAAAATTCTATATTCAAGATGAGATTAATATATTTTTAATCCCAATAATAAAGTGTTTGGGAAGCTTTTGAATTGCTTTATTTTGGTTTCTTTAAGTTTGCTTCAAAAAATTAATGAAATATCAATTGAAATTGAAATTTTTTGGATTTTCTTTTTCGAGAACCAAAATGTACTCTTTGACATTTCAAAACTGACCTAACCTGAACTGAAATTAATTAATTTAATCTTATTCTTTCACTCATTTATAAGGCACGTGTGATATGAAAACAATCTAATGTGTCTAATGTGTGTATGCTTTACACAACAAGAAATTTATGGAACAATATAAAAGTGACTCATTTATGTTTTGGATTTTACGCAATATTATGGTTACGCTAGAGGTTTGTGAAACTTTTGAGAGATAGATTCTGGAGATTATTTCATATTTATGTCACAATGTATTCAAATAACATATCTTTGTTTATCTTTTGTTGTAAAAACATAGAACCCCTTTATTTTAATTCCTCTATTGATAAAAAAAAAGGGGAAAGAAAGTTACCATTATCTATAAATAAATTGTCTAATAATATACATATATTACAGAGAACAAATTTGTCTAATTATAGAATAAAAAATTAAACTATTCATCATGAAATAATATTAGATTATTATGTAAAAATAGATAAAGATAAATACATGTGAGAATAAATTATTATAAATAAAATAGCAAATTGATACAAACCAAACGTGAAAAGTTGGTTATGTTTTTATATTCAAATAAATCGAATAGTATATTTTTTATTTGGATTTTTTTTTATATTCAAAATTAATTGAATTGTATATGTTTGGTTCCAACTTGTTTTCAACCAAAAGTTGAAATATTGTTGAAAGTCCTAATTTTTAATAACTTGATTTCAATCTTTTTATTTAATTCAAGTGATTTTAGAGTGAAGCTCAATTAAACTTTGTAATAACAAATTTTAATTAGTAATAATTAGTCTTATTTTAAATTACAAATATCTGTATGCTTAATCATTGTTTATATACATTTAAAATGAAACATATTTAAATTGAATCATTAATTGCGGAAAAAAGAATACTAATTTAAATCGTGATGATTAATATGTTTTACTTGTGTAATGCAAAATAATTATCTGAATAATTAGGTAATTTAGTTTTGTTCATGCTTTGGTACAAAATTCTAATGTGATGTGACATTTGATATATATATGCCATTATTTGATATAAAGTTTTAGTAATTCAAAGTTAAAACCAATGTTCTGAAGCGTCGGATCTGAAGTTAACAAAAAATCAAAATCGAACAATTTAACATATATGGATTAATGTATTATACTGCATAGTACAGCAGTGTCGTGGCTGAAACGGGCAATTGCAATTTTTTTATTATTTCAGAATATTAAGCAAGTCCATAAAATAGATAGATTTGTGGATGAGAAAAAGATAATTTGACAGACAAATATTTTATATTTATTTGATACTATCTTTTTTATTTATTATTTAAAAAAATACTAAAATTTAATTTTTTATAATTATTTTATGTTTATAATGTGTATGAAATGAATGTAAATTACTGACATAACTACACTTTGGATCATCCACTGTAGTACTGAGTCAGAATTCACTTCATTCCCACAAAACTACTCACTTTTCAAAGCTTCCTCAATCATAAATATTTTTAGTCAGTTCCATAGATTTTTTTTTTTTCATTTCTATTGATATGTCATGTGTCAGATGTTAATTTATGTACTAGTAATGTATTTGTTCACATTTAACCACATTTGTCAAGATATGATATTTTTAGTTTTTTAGTCTTGAAGCTTGAAATTTCACCTTGAAATAATCTAATTCATAATGAAAGACTCAGACGTAGCATAAATCTGAAAACGACGGAACATAAATATATTTTATAGGAAAAAGCATTTTACGAAGAAATAAAGATGTAATTGAAATAACTGGTTTTTAATTAAAATAATGAGAATGAAAAATTTAGTATAAAATTAAAATTATAATTGCCCATCGTAAATAGATTTATCCATAATAAATAAATAAATGTGGCGTATAAAATATTGTATAAATGTATATGCATGTTATTTTTTTTATCAACCAATTTTCAAAATAATTTAATTAAATACTTATAATTGAATAAAAATATTTGACACGGTTATTTAAAAAAAAAAAAGAAAAGAAAACACTGAAGTCGTAGTTGTGGAAGTTAAATTTCCGACATTGCCGCCGCCCAGCAGCACCTGGGTTTCACACACCATTTAGGAAGTGATAGCATCTGGTCCATTGGGAGTGTGAAACCAGCCGCATTTTTTGATGATCTTCATTCCCCACCTCCTCATCAATTCAACACTTCTTTTCTTGTCTAATAATATATAAGATTCATTGGATTTAAAGTTTATTTTTTTAATATAATATTAAAACAAGGTTAGAGGCTATCATAATTTGTATTTATAAAATATATTATTTTACTAATTATTATATTAATATTGAATCATCTATTAATGTTTAATTTACATTAACTATATAATTTAATTCTTTATTTATCTGATTCCCATTGAATAATTTATTAATGTTTAATTTTATGTAGTGTGAGAAATATATTAAAAGTTTAACATTTATTAAAAATAAGATTAATTTAATATATATATATATATATATATATATATAAATTTTATTTTATAAATTGATTTTATAGAATTAAATTAGATTTAAAGTCTATTTCTTAATTCTTTTTCATAAGTAATTGTTTTGTTTGAATTTTTGTAAGTGACGACCTCTCTTCTCTCTTCTTGGATGTTTGCAAATCTTAATTGTTTGATTGTTATGAACTTATTCATCACTTTGAAGTGTGCTATGCTCTGAATAATCATAAATATTTGACTACAAAATAATACGCCATAGCCTTGTAGCAAACGCAAAAACAAAATAGAAACATTTTCTAAGATCTGAACAGAAAGTTCAATTTTTTATTTTCTTTGTGATTTAGGAAGAAAAATATAATGCCAAAAGTTAGTCTGCAATTTTGTAGTTGTGGTCACGCAAAATCCATGCCCGGCCAGGACGGCATGGTTTTACCCGGAGTTTTTTAGAAACATAAAACGAAAAAGACAATTCTATCATCGTACATCACATTCTCTCAGACCTAGTCAACAAGCACTTGTTGCACGGTACTTCTTTAATTCAATTTCTTTTACTTTCTTCAACTTGGTTGGTAGCTTTAATTAGGCCATTAACTTCCACGCGAAGCTTGTTCTACCTCCACTCAAATACTGCATATTTCTATTTCTTTTCTACTTCATCCTTTTTTATGAAACTACCGTATTTCTGGATCCTTCAACTATTTAATAGTTTTTTTTAACAGGTTTTCTTGAAAAATAAGACAACTATAAAACAACCATTTCATTAGTGTATTATAATAATATAAATTAATAATCAATGACGTAAAATGATGTCACTATCTGGTTATATATTTAATATGTTTAAATGATTTATACAACGACTGTAGTAAGTGTTCCCACTATTCTGGGATCTGAATTGAATAGCAATAGAGATTATGGTTACCCACTACTCGTCTCTATGTCGGCTTCAAGAAAATGTATAAAATTATTATAACAAAAGTCTTTTACACCCGACAGCGGAGCAGTTTTTATTGTAAATTTTTAGTTCCATTTAGTTTAATGCATATGCAATAGTTTCACACCCTTAACTAATAATAAGCAAGAGTCATATGACTTTTAAAATAACATAAATCTTTTTTATTGTACTGTTTCGTGTTCTGTTTTCTTTTATACAAAACTAGACGCGTTTACATTAAATTAATTAGATGGTTCAAGTTTTGCATATTTTCAAGCTTATGAAATGAAATATAAATAGGTTTGGTTAGCTGACCCGTGAAAGCCATAAGAGTGGTCTTCAAATGTGAATTGGTATTTCTTAGCAAAGTAATTACTGTATTCTCAGAAATCACTTTCACTTATGCGGCAAGCATGTTGTATTCACGGAGCGTGTCCTTTAAAAGTTTGACTAAATTGGACTATAAAAAAAAGACAGTTGTTTGTTTTGCAACTTTGCCTCTATGTAAGGAAGCTACTCGGAAATTGCCTCTATGTACCCTATGGCACGAAATATTAGCATAATGTCTTATATATAGGAGATAGCCAGCATTGAGTTTTCAGAATGAAGTTCTTTCCTAGTATCTTTTTGGATTAAGTAATTATTGAACTTCTGCTGTTCTCTCAAAATCCACCATGAGTACCCAAAGTCTTAAATATGATGGCACCTCATTCCTCATTGACATAACCTCCACTGTTAATTACACCATCAACATAGCCAAAAAGAGATGGCGTTTTGCTTACACAGCAATTTATTCTAGGCGAGTCATGCTTGCCTTGGCCAAAGAAGTCATATCTAAGAGAAATACCAAAACCAGTCATTACTCTAACCTCTTCCAAACCCAATCTTCAAATTGCAGCACTACTCTTGATATCATTGAATCCCTGATTCCGCAACATGGGACCAATCATCATCCTTTGGTTCCTGATGTTGACAAGGTCAGGATTACCAGTATGGTCAAGGACAAAAACTTGTCAGCCTTTACAGAGTTTGGAGGAGTTGAAGGTGTTGCAAACATTCTTGGAACCATTCCAGAAAAGGGAATCACTGGCAGCCATGATGATGTTGCCAAACGTATTCAAGTATTCGGTTCCAACACTTACCAGAGGCCACCGCCTAAGTTTTTCCTGAGCTTTGTAGTGGAAGCTTTCAATGACACTACTATTCTGATTCTTCTTGTTTGCGCCGGTCTTTCCCTTGGTTTTGGCATAAAAGAACATGGTCCGGGGGAAGGCTGGTATGAAGGAGGGAGTATATTTGTAGCAGTGTTTCTGGTGGTGGTTGTTACCGCACTCAGCAACATCAGACAAGAGAGACAGTTTGACAAATTGTCAAAGATAAGCAACGACATCAAAGTAGAAGTGGTGAGAAATGGAAGGCCACAGCAGATATCCATCTTTGATGTTGTAGTGGGAGATATTGCATCCCTTAAGATTGGTGATCAGATTCCAGCAGATGGATTGTTCTTGAGTGGCCATTCTTTGCTAGTGGATGAATCCAGTATGACAGGTGAGAGCGATCATGTAGAAATTGAGTCTTCAAGAAGCCCCTTCTTGTTGTCTGGTGCAAAAGTGGTGGATGGATATGCTCAGATGCTAGTGACATCTGTGGGAACCAACACAGCATGGGGTGAAATGATGAGCTCGATATCGCGAGACACCAACGAAAGGACACCATTACAGGCTCGCCTTGACAAGTTAACCTCTTCTATTGGAAAGGTAGGCCTCACAGTCGCTTTTCTTGTTCTTGTAGTCTTGTTAATTCGTTATTTCACTGGAAACACACAAGATAAAAATGGGAACACAGAGTTCCAGGGGAGTAAAACTGATGTAAACGACATTTTCAATGCGGTTGTGAGGATTGTCGCTGCTGCAGTGACGATTGTGGTGGTGGCAATCCCAGAGGGTCTGCCATTGGCCGTCACTCTCACTCTTGCTTACTCCATGAAAAGAATGATGGCAGACCATGCAATGGTGAGGAAACTTTCTGCTTGCGAAACCATGGGATCGGCTACAGTTATTTGCACGGATAAAACTGGTACCTTAACCTTGAATCAAATGAGAGTCACCAAGTTTTGGCTTGGCCTGCAAAATCTCGCGGAAAAATTTTCCAATGCAATGGCCCCTAAAGTTCTTGAATTATTCCAACAAGGAGTTGGCCTCAACACAACTGGAAGTATCTATAAATCTTCATCAATATCTGAACCCGAAATTTCTGGCAGCCCAACTGAGAAAGCTATACTCTTGTGGGCCGTGTCAGATTTAGGCATGGACATGGATGAACTGAAGCGCACACACGAAGTTCTCCATGTTGAAACGTTTAACTCTGAAAAGAAACGAAGTGGCGTCGCAATAAGGAAGGAGACTAACAACACAGTTCACGTTCACTGGAAAGGTGCTGCAGAGATTATACTTGCAATGTGTTCAAATTATATTGACAATAACGGCATAGAGAAGTCCCTTGATGAAGAACGGAGTAAACTTGAAAACATAATTGAAGGCATGGCTGCTAGCAGCCTTAGATGTATTGCTTTTGCTCACATGCAGATTTCAGAAGATATTGATTATAACGATAAGGAGAACGCACACCAAATCCTTAGAAAAGAGGGCTTGACCTTGCTAGGTATTGTTGGCCTCAAGGATCCATGCCGACCCGACGTCAAGAAGGCTGTGGAAACCTGTAAACATGCAGGAGTTAGTATCAAGATGATCACAGGTGATAACATATTCACTGCAAGAGCAATAGCAACAGAATGCGGAATACTAGATTTTGATGGCCATGTGAGCGCGGGAGAAGTGGTGGAGGGTGTGGAATTCAGGAATTATTCTGAAGAAGAGAGAATGGAGAGAGTAGAGAAGATCCGCGTGATGGCAAGATCATCCCCTTTGGACAAACATTTGATGGTGCAGTGCTTGAAAAAGAAAGGTCATGTTGTTGCAGTCACAGGAGATGGCACAAATGACGCACCTGCTTTGAAAGAAGCTGACATTGGACTTTCTATGGGGATCCAAGGAACTGAAGTTGCCAAGGAGAGTTCAGACATTGTCATCTTAGATGACAACTTCAGTTCTGTTGCCACTGTTTTAAGGTGGGGAAGATGTGTTTACAACAACATCCAAAAATTCATCCAGTTTCAACTAACAGTGAATGTTGCAGCTCTAGTGATCAATTTTATCGCAGCAGTTTCTTCGGGAGATGTTCCCCTGACAACAGTTCAACTTTTATGGGTAAATCTGATAATGGATACGCTAGGAGCATTGGCACTGGCAACAGAAAGACCTACAAAGGAGTTAATGGAGAAAAAGCCAGTGGGTAGGACTGAGCCTCTTATTACTAGTATTATGTGGAGAAACCTTTTAGCTCAAGCTTTATATCAAATTTCTGTTCTCTTGGTTTTACAATTCAACGGAAAGTCAATCTTCAATGTTAGAGAGGAGGTAAAGGATACTCTAATTTTTAATACTTTTGTTCTCTGCCAAGTATTCAACGAGTTCAACTCTAGAAGTATGGAGAAACTTAATGTATTCCGAGGGCTTCACAGAAACCATTTGTTTCTTGGAATTGTGGGGATTACAATTGTTCTTCAAGTTGTGATGGTGGAACTTTTAAGGAAGTTTGCTGATACAGAGAGATTAACATGGGAACAATGGGGAATTTGCATTGGAATTGCAGCTGTGTCATGGCCAATTGCTTGGATTACAAAGCTCATACCAGTTTCAGATAAACCCTTCTTCAGCCACGTTAAGTGGGTAAAATTATCGGTCTTGAAGATTAAGCATTATTTATAATTTTACCTCGTTACTTGCTTGAGGAACCAAAAATTCGAAGCATCTTCAACACTGAAATATGAGATATTCGTGTATACCATGTATGGAAATTCAAGACCCTATATGGTTAAAACATAAAGGATCTTGAATTTCTATGTATCTTATACCTAAATATCACATATTTAATAGTGTGCAAGATGCTTGGAATTTTATGGAATCTTACCTTGCATCTTCTTCATTCAGTCTAGAAATTATTAAATGGTGAATTGGGGTGGGTGGAATTAGGATATAGATGATATATTAAAGTTCACACTTTCTGTTGTACCAAAAAAGTATATAAAAAATATTTGGGTTGTGGGAACTTAAAATTGATATCTCACAAGGCTCTGAATAAAGACCACTATTTAATTTGTCCCTTAGGCTGTTATTGATATGTTATATTATGATTCTTGGTTAAATTGACTTTGGTATGTTGAGTTTCATGCTAAACTAAAATTCTTGGCGAACAAGAGAATGAAGGAGAACCCAGAAGAAAGAAGAAAACGGATTTGCTATGGGGCACTATTGAAGGCCTCCTCTAAAGTTCATATCAGATTTCATGTGCTTAATAAATATGTATGTTTGGCATTGTCTTCAAATATTGTTGCTAAACAAGCTATACGAATTTTTTAACTGTTATTTTATTATATAATCTTGGATTGGATATTGCTCTGCATCTATAGGAAGATTTTAACTGCTTCGATACAGTTACCGAGACCTTATTCTATTCAAATACATAGTTTGATTGTTAATTAGGTTTCTTGGTCAAGCTTCTACCTCAGCTGATAAAACAAACCTACGAGTGGTTCTACCTCTTCCTTTACCTTTTTTTTTTTCTTTTTTTTTTTTTATGTTATTTCTATTTCATAGAGTACTAAGTCATTTTGTTATAATTTCTTAACTGAATTATGATATTATAATAAAATAATTTTTTGTTCAAAACTTATGTTTACTTATAATAATTCTTTTTAATAGCTTTTATGCAAAACTTATGACAACGGTTTTTGATGGTCTGTCTGATGGAATATGCTTCATTTGCTTGTGGAGAAGTTGTAGGAACATAGAGATTAGGGAGAAGAAATAGATTGATAAATAGAAAATGGGGGTATATTTGAAAGAGGGTAAACTGTAGGGGTACAATTTTCGCAGAAACAAAGAGTAATAATGCTTCTTACGAAAAAATAGTTCATTTTCAGTGTGGAGAAAAAGTTTGTTGTTTCGTTCATAAATCCATTTCCATTATAATAATCTATTGTGGGAAAAGATGTAGAAAGTAATTCATGTATCATTGCATTTTTTTTCTTCTTCTATTTCTGTATTTTTTTTCTTTTATTAAACTGATCAATCTTTGTTTATTATATTTCTCATTTGTTTTCATATGTGTTCATTTCCTTTATAATAAAAGTAGTTAAATTTTGCATTTCTATTTAGTCGGTAACATATAAAGAGTCAGAATAAATTGAGTGTCACCACAATTTTAATAGGTTTATCTTATTCTTCATGTCAGATCAAGCAAATTGTGAAGACATCGAAATCAATTTGGATAGAAAGTTGTAATAACAATTAAAAATGATCAGTTTTCGGGCAGCATAGAACCAAATGATGAATTACTAAGTTTTTGTACGAAACTAGGCAAATTTACCTAAGATATTATGAAAATAGACAAATTTTGAGTCAAAAGGAAGTGGTGGGATCCAAACAACTTCTAATGAAAAAGTCATGCCACCTGCACGACTTCATACTATTCGTTTGATCAGTGTTGAAGTCGTGCAGCAAAAAACGACTTTAAGGTATGATAATCGATTACTAGAAGCTTGTAATCGATTACCAAACTATTTTTTACAAAAAGAAAATTAAAAAAAATGAAGTCGTAACGAATTTTCTTATTAAAGTCATACACCCCCTAAAGTTTTTTTTTTTAATTTTTTTAATTAAAATCATTTATAATTTGTAAATAATGGTTTTAAATATATTTAAAATAATTAAAATTATATCTAATTAATAATTTTTTTAATATTATTAAATAAATAAATTTTATATTCTAATTATTTTTGTAATTAAATTAAATTTTTTATAAAATAATTTTAATTAAATAATTTATAACTATTGTAATTATGTAATTAAAAATTGAAAAAATAAAATTATATTTCCTCACAATTTATTTTTTTGAATTTTTGTTATTATAGAATATTTTTCTGGAAATTATAATTAATTAATAACATTTTGTTTTCATTATAAACTATTTAATTAATAAAAATATTAAATATAAACTATTTAAATTAATAAAAGGCAAAATAATTAAAATCGTAGGGATGGAGGACTTCTTGTGTTGAAGTCGTGCACTCCCACACACTTTCACTTTTTAACTTTTTTATTATTTAAATTGATTTATAATATTTAAATAATCTATTTAAATGTATATAAAATATTTTAAATTATGTATAATTAATAATTAAAGTTTTTTAATATTATTAAATAAATAAAATTTATGGTTTTAATTATTTTTGTAATTAAAATAATTTTTTATTAAATTATTTTAAGTAAATAATTTATAACTATAATTATGATAATCGATTACCATGCCTTAAAGTCGTTTTTGGAGTGCACGACTTCAACATTGGTCAAATGAACAGTGTGAAATCGTGCAGGAGACATGACTTTTTCATTAGAAGTCGTCTGGGCCCCCTACGACTTGCCTATTCTCGTAATTAAATTGTTTTTTGCCTATTCTCGTATTATCTCCCTCATTTTTGCCTATTACGGTACAAAAACCGAATTACTGATATTTTACGTTTGAGTAAAGTTCTTTTTCAGACAACGATATATTTTATTGTATCTCCTTTCTTCATCCTTTGTGGTAGTTTAGAATGTAAGGACAAAAGGCTTCATTTTTATTTCTATTTTACGTCTTAGACACTCTAATTTAAATACCACTACACCCACCACTAAAAACGAAGGTTAACTTGAATTTAGTGATTATTCATGATTATATTATCAAATCAACATTATACACAATTATTTGTACAAATGTATAAAAAAATCATCAACTCCGTAGGTTGATCCAAGTTGATACCTGAGTTTCATCACCATCGTAGTGAATGAGAATTTTTCCAATCTTTATTCCTTTACAGCAAGCACGGAAGGCTTTTTCCATCCTCTCGCCTCTGAAACATTTTAAAGGAAATGTACATTCATTGAGTTACAAAATTCCTGATTTTTTATTAACATCAACATAATTGATTATTTTGTTATTAAAGTGGCATGCATATAAACTTACAGAATAAGAGCAACATCGTGAATTGGAATGTGTGGGTGAGAGAGAGGATGGAGATGAGAGAAACAAATTGGATAAGTGAGGAAGGTGCGTTGCGATTAGGTAAGTGTTTCTGATTTTTTTTTTATTTTCTTAAATTAAAAATAAAAATTATTAAAATATCCATTTGTTTAAAGTATGTATTTTTTATGAATGAAGATTTTTTTGTCTACTAAAACTTAATACATGTTGCTAAAATGTACCAACTAACAAAAGAGCTTATGTTCTTAACCGAAACATATTTTTCAAAGACAGGCTTCGGCTTGAAAGAACTAAAACGTATATGTGACACAAAATAATTTAAATTATTTACATGCAAAATTGAGAGAACAATAAAATGCAAAACAATGCGTAAACAACGGAAGAAGGAGACATAAGCAATGAACCAAGGAGTCCAACAATTAATGAAGTAATGCGTGATCTTGACAAACCTGTGACAAAGACCAAAATGCATCATTGTGTGTCTCCTTATTGCGAATAAACATTAAACATACCAAAACAAATGCGAGAAAGAGAGGAAAAAGAACCTCCAAACAAAAAGAAATAATTCGTGGTGACCAAGAATGAAACTGGAAACTGGAAAGGAGGGAAGAACAAAATGCTTCATGAGGAGAAGAGACAAGATAAGATGTTTTGCCACGACCAATAATAGTAATGGAAAAGAGCTTCACGTGGAGAAGAGACCAACAATGACCTATTTAGTTGCAATGGAGAAGGAAGAGTGTGAGTTTTCACAGTTTTAATAGAAAAAGTTCTACAATGACACAATGTTTTTAGAGAAAAGTAACTTTTCTAAAAATTTAACCATAGACATAAAAATAAGCTTTGATTCTTTGTATAATCAAAGCCTATACTAGTATAGGCTATAAGTTTAGAGTATTTTAAAACTAAAGCTTATAGTTCTACAAATAATTTAAAAATGTCACTATATTTTGAAAGACTTTATCTATTTATTTTAAATTAAAGCTTATTAGGCTACTTCAAATGTATTTTCTACATAAATGATATATTTATTTTCGAAATAGACAAACAGATAAGTTTAGTTGCACTTCAACCAAAGAATGATATTAATATGAAGTTATTTTATAATTAACTAACAAATATATTTTACGATTAATTGGTAATTATTTTGAAAAGAATAAGACACATTATTTTTTTATGTATATTAAAAAATAAAATGTTCATAACTTTTTTAAATATATTTTTACTCTTTTAACTTTCATACAAAATTATATTTGTTTTTTTAACTTTGGATATTTTTGTTTTTAAAATTTATTAATGAATGAATATAATACTCATCACAAAATAATCCTTATTTAAATGTATTGCCGGTAAAGAATTTATATGTTCACTAGCTTAATCGAATTTATTTTTTATTGAAAGAGTTTAACAAAAGATATGTTGTGAATATAAAAGTTTGTCTAAAAATATTGAACCATTAATCTTTCAATACTATTAGACTAATATAAAAGACTACCAAATCGTTTGTCAAAATATGTAAAAAAGAGTAGAATATACCAACAAAGCAAACGATAAGAACTATTAACTTTTCAACAAGTTGTCAAAACTTTATCAAATTTTCCAGGAGTAATTGATAAGATTTTTACTAAATGCACATGTATTGAAATCTATGAAGAACAAACATGTTTTGTTCAATAAGATCAATATACTTAGAATGATATCAACAAAAATACATCAAAGCTCAAAAGTCAAATATCTTATTAAAATTTTCCAAAATGATATATTTTTTTTTTCAAACAAAAAGAATTTATAAATGTGAATATAGTTGAGATACATCAACCCATATACAAGAAAAAAATAGTATATACAAAAGTAGTTGAAAGAATCCACATACTACAAAAGATAGAGATGATATTTCATCCAAAATATCCCAACAAAAAAACATTTTCAGCAAACCACATTATCTTTGTCTCTTCAATTGCTCTTTATTGGTCCTTCTTATCTTCTCAATTTCTTGAGTGTTCTTCAAAATTAAAAGACCAACAACAACAAATACTCTTTCACTATGAATTATATACATATATAAGAACTAGACTAAATTGATTTAAAATTTTGTTCATAATACGCTTACGATATCTTCTTCTTTAACAATGTAATTGAAACTTTAGAAATTAAGAAGTGGAAAAAAGCATGTGATTATATATGAAATGTTATAAAAAAACAAAATAGTAGAGCGATTTCTAACAAAAATAGTTTATATTACTTCTGTCTAAGGTTATGACAGTAAACTGGCAATCAAATCCTTTACTTTTATATGCTTATAATGCATCTCATTGACAAAAATATTCAATTAATATATGTAAATAATTTATACTTGAATTCAAGATTTAATTTCTCAAAAGCTCCAACGGTAAGTAAACGCGTGAGATCTTGTCACTCAAAACCCTAACACTCATATATTATATTATGCGCTTAAGATTCTCCATCACATATAATTAGACACAAAAACTGTTAAAAAAAATCAAAATCAAATTTGAAGAGTTTAAATAACAATAAATCGGAATGAAGAAACAGGTTTTCTTTTTCTTATTAACAAGGAATACTCAACATGACTATTAAAACTTAATATCACTACACATTTTTTTTTTCTTTTTTTTACAACAGATAAACGGGTGAAGCTGTTACATGGTCTGATATTTTCTTGTGTAAATCATAAAAAAGTTTAATTTGTGTAGATTAGTTTCAACACTTATTAATTAAGATTATTTTGTTTTTGTTTTGAAACATATTTACATCTTTAAAAAACGAGATTAAGAAGAATTTAAATATATATTTTTTCTTAACCTTTTAAAACATCTTTTTGAAAATAAAATCATGAAAGAATTGTAATAAAGATAATGATACTTTTAAAAACATTTTTTTATACCATTTTAACATAATTTACTTTTATTATGTGATTGGTCTAAACTTACTCCAGAATCAATAATAATAATCATAAACACTAATATAGACCAATCGTAGAATGAATCGTAGAATGATACGTAGATAATGATAAAATATTGTTAAAAAAATATTCTCATATTATGATTATTATTGTAATAAAGAGAGACAATTTTAGAGGAGAAAGAGGACATGAATGAATGGAGTGAGAATAATAGTAAGGGTTTTGTATTGATTTAAAATTGATAGATAGTTGAGGAACCCGAAAAGGCAATGATATTACTAATAAATGAATGAATGGTTGTCCTTAAGAAAATAAAATAATGTAATGTTGTTATCATAAGTAGGACAGATGGCCGTGGTCCAAAGTAGGAGAATTTGAAATATTATCATGTTCCATCCATCCATCAAAGTCTTTGAGTAGTTCTAAGTCATCTTCTCTTAGAGTTTACATCAACCAAAGTTAAAGTGCCAACCACTCAGTTTATAGGGGGACCATGTCAATGGCTTCCTACAAATCAAACACAAAAGAAAGAAATGTAGTATCTCAACATAACACAGAGCCATGTTGGAAAGAGGAAAAAAAAACCAAACAAATAAAAAAAAAAAAGTCATGTGAGTACTTTTTCTCTCACACCCATCATTCTTAAGATTCATTTTCACTTACATTGTTAAACAAGTGTTCATTGTTATAACAAGGCATTGTTTGTTCAAGTTTTATTTTGACTCAGAAGACATTTTAATTGGAGAAGGGAAAAACTTTTCTTTGCCAGAAAACAGCGTTTGGGGAGAAAATAATCACTTCTTGGTCGCGATCTATACCCTGCATTATCAAAATTTAAAAATAGGCATTACGAGTCATGTCTAATCTCCCAAACAAACGGGGTGGAACAACTTTTAACAAAGGGAGAAGGTATGAGCCTGATTGGGAAACCAAACATGTTAAGATGTATTGATTTTGATGAAGTTTTTTTTTGTGATTTGGACATCCTGTATTGTTCATTTTTGGTTCCATTTCTTTCCTAGGTCAGGTCCAGAGGGACCGGAAAACACAACTTTTTCTCAACGGGATTTTCCTTTTCTTCTTTTTCCAATTTCTTTTCATACCATTTTATTTAATAAAATAGCAAAATATAATATTTTATTAATCTAAAATAGTAATTTGATGGAGCTTACTACTTAGCTTCATCCATGAATCAAGCTTTTTAATCTCAAACCTATCATCGTGTTCATGAATTCCTTGCACGTTCTACTACTACCATCAAAATTACTGCAATACATTTCAAACCTTTTTTCCTTTTTCTTTTGGATAAACAAAAGATTTTGTTTGTAGAAAGTATGTTGACTGATTGAACAAGGTGTGCCTAGACAAATATGACAAGAAATGCAAGAATAAGACAAAAAGTTATAGGCCACCCATTCTCATCAATCCTAAATCTTCACGTGACTCGAGTTACCACCTTAACTCTGGAAAATTCACATTATTCCATCATGCCCTAGAAAAAAAAATACCTTGTGAGCACCACCATGCCGTCATGTTGTAAAACCCCACCACCGCCACCGTCGCCCTAATATCTTCCCGAGTCATCGTATTTTACTGAAAACAGCTTCCCCAGTTATCCTATAGGCTTAACTCATCACCCAAGAATTTCGTAAACATAGATCCAAATTCTTTTGTTTTCTTGCTAAAACTTTAACAACATTTGGAAAATCTGCTAATTTTTTTTTTGGTTTCAAAAGGGATGATGTTTATGATATAATGCTTTCATTCGAGAAGTACTCTCATATATATATATATATATATATATATATATATATATATATATATATATATATATATATATATATATATATATATATATATATATATCATTTGCTTATTAAGACCACCTAATTTCATTTCTAATGAATACTATTAACCGAGAAGCAACAAAACGTTCTTCTGGAATGTGTGTATTATCCAATTTGAGATATTAAAAAATGACGATTTCCGATAAAAAGAGGATGATATAAAAGTACTACATTAGAAATGAATAATAAAAAATTTATAATTCAAAACTGCTCGGAGTCAGACCAATGTCACAAAAATGACCAAAATAATACATGACAGACTCAAGTACTTCCTTTGATACTTCTATAGTTTATATCGTGTATGCAAATTTCACAGCACAAACCGTGAAAGACAAAAACAGAAGAGGTAAAATAGCATACACACAAAAAATACATTCATACTTTTCGTTGGCCAACAGTAGGGTATACTCTTTCGCAATGTCTTCAAGATATATACGGCTTCTTTTATAGTCTGAATTAACAGCTCCACGCAAGAATTAACCTTAATCCAGATTTGAAACACTTGGTTTTACATAGACATAGGTAGCAGTTTAAGACAACAAATGTAGAATCCCACCTTATAAAAACAAATGTTGAATCCTCAGAACCTGCTTTAAAAAAATTCTAGTTAACATCAGTCAAATAAGCAGCTAAACAATGGTTGGATGTAAACACAGAATCAAACCTGAGAAAAAGAGTGTTCATCTGGATCAGCATCACTGCTTGGGGACTGAAGCGCATCTTAGAGAGAATATTTCAGCATTTTATGCAGTTAAATGAATAAGAACTTAAACCAACAAAGCATTACGGATACAACAAGATACACGTCTTATATATATAGATGCTGCATAAACCATGACTCTACAGCACCACATAGCACTCATAGAGACCAACCTTAAGATCAAAGTAACCAGTAACTAGGGTTTTGAAATTGAAGCCATTGTAAAGAAATTCCCAATCAATAAAATGGAGACTTAAATGACACAAGCAATATCGATCCTTGGGTTCTAGGAACCCTAATTAAGTAAAGATAAGGAGCAATCTGCGGCCTTGAAATTAAAAGTTAGGTCCACAGGACACAGTGAAACAGTTGCGTGAAAGAAGTAATAGCAAGAGGAGAAAAAAAAGAAAAAGACAAAGCAAGAAAAAGGGAAAATTTAATAACGCACGCCTGCCAGAACAGAAACTCAGAAAAAGGAATATACGATGCTAACAGTGATTTTCTCATGGTGAGTGTGTCTATCTACAAACTCACCTTTTGCTTTTAATCCTTGTGTGTCTTTCAGACGTTGAAGAATCTACTGGGTCCCCAAACAGGAAGGAGTGAGGCTGTCACAGCATGACCTAGTCAGGGTTAGCACTCGTCTGCTCTCTAACCAAAGCTAGATCATGCTGGCAGCTTCACTTTTTCCTTTGCGAACTTCAAATCCCAACTGTTGTGTGGCTCAACTCCACTCTCTGCGGGTGCATATGTAAGGAAGGCTTAAAAGAAGAAAAGAAACATCACAACACTCTTCTGGAACCACAAAAAGATATATAGACAAGCACCTAAAAGGAGCGATCACACACTTGCACATACAAAAGCAAGTGGACACAACAAAAATGGACAAGTGTTTAGATGAATGAGAAGAAGTTAAGTTGAAGCAAAACCTATAAGTCCATGACAAAATATATAGGGTAGGAGGGAAGAGGAAGAAAAGGGTTGGGAAACCTAGATTTAGATAGAAAGAAAAGGGAAGAAGGTGCATGGTATGTGGATACCATTTAAACACTTGTAAGGAGGAAGGAGAATTGAAAGTAGGGGCTGGAGGGTGAAGAGAGAAAGGAAAAGAAGGGTAGAATATATAGAGTGAGTGTGAGAAAGAGAGAGAGAGAGAGAGATAGAAAATGAAAAGAGAAGAGGGTTAATAAGTATCATAAAGACATATCCCACCTTGTGTAACAGTGAATTAAAGGAAGCTTCATACATGCACAGTAGAGTCAAGGAAGAGGGAATTCAAAGGCACACAGCTAAGAAGGCTAAAAAGGAAGAAGGAGCAGACGCATGATGATTGATGAGGAGTTGTCTTAGCTAGCTATATAGGGTCAGAGATGAGAGAGTAGCTACCTAGGCCAAATGGCAGGGGATCCTTTCTCTACTTTCACACTTTCAATTTATGTATCCATGTGATATATAACATAACCATTTCTTTTTTTCAACATAAATTATATATACAAACACCTCAAATCATAAATCAAATTCCACAAAAAAAAAAAAAGACGTTATACTATTTATTTATAATTTCCTTAAAAATTTGATAAGAAATGGATTTGAGAAAATGTAACATTTATAAAGAAACTAAATTTGAAAGTTGAAGATGTAGAGAAGAGAAAGAGAGAGAAGAGAAAGAGGAAGAGGAAGAGGGACAAAAAGTGACAGGGCCTACAATTATTGGGTTTGGGAGCAAAAGAAAAAGAAGGAGGGCTTCTTTAAAATTTCCATGCGTATGTTTGTATTTCTTTTCTCTCTCTTTCTCTGAGTGGTGTGTTCATTGCATTGCACAATCCTCACTTGTCAATTCAATGTTACTTCCCAGTTCCCAGCCATCGAGAAAAAAACACCAACACACACAACAAACGCACTTTATTTTCCTTTCTCTTTTCCTTTTCTACCCTCCCACGGGTCAACCACCCTTCCTTTCTTTATAAATCTCATAACACACTACCATCATCAATGTAAAATTAAAAAGGATATTTGACATAAGAAAATGGTTATGACAGGAAAAATAAAATTATACAGAAACGGGGTGTATAAAAAACAGATATGAAAAAGTAGTATTGTCTGTATTACATATAATATTTGGAGGAGAAAAGATGCATTGATGTAACAAGATATGGATGGTTGAATATTTATCGGTAATTGGTTAGAGTGTATTCCTCTGATGATTCTGAGTGAGGCTTTGCATGCGTTGTAAAAGGTTAGTGATTTTTTGTGACAGCTAAGTTCTGTAGTGTCTGATTCAGGCTAAGTTGTTAGTGTAGCCTGCCTCCTAGCCCTGTAACATATGGACAATCCAATTAATTTTAGGACATCTTTTCTTTTTAATACTCATTTTTATCAACTTTCCATAAATTATTAACTTATCAAATCTCACACATCATCACGGGCTATATAATAATTTTTTTTTTATTTCTCCTTACAGAAAGATTCCAACCATCTTTAATCCCACAAGCACGTTTCCAGTAATAAAGCAGAAGCTCGTTGCATCGATCGTCTCAGTAATAATGACTAATCTAATTCTCAGAAGAACCACAAAATTTTATTAATACCTTGTCACTTAAATCCACCATGTTACTTACATTACAACTTTTAATGCCCTTTGCTTTCTTACAAACTTGTTATAAAATGGAAAAAGAGTAGCTCAAAGAAAAACTACTTTTTTTTAAAGTAGAACTTAATTTGTGGTTTACTTAATTATTGAAATTAGATAGGCCAAAATCGTAATGTAAATTAAGAAATGATATTTTCTTGATGAAACCTTCGTTATACTTTTACTGGAAAAGTTGTGTTTGTTATGACGGTATAACCTTAAATATCAGAAATATTCTGTGGATCATACAACATAATATACAGTTTAACATCATGGATATTATTGGAATTATTTTATTCTCTGTTCATATATGTGCATTTATGTTCATATATTTTTATATTTATATTCTTTTTTTATATTGCTTTGAACAATTACATATATAAATTGTACTCTCTCTTTATCATTAAATAAAAAATACAATATTTTATTCTTTCTTCTTTTGTAACATATACTTTCAACCTTTGTATTTACTAAACTTTATCAAATTCAAGTGTAGTTTATAAAAAAAAAATTATATGAAGTTAACTTAATTAGAGTATTATAGAAAAAATGTATGTATATTTATTAAAAATAAACTATCCTATTTGACAAAGTATGGAAAATGTAGATAACTTGATAATAACATTACGATGTCAATTGTACATTATAAAAGAGTTACAAGATAATTGAAAAGAATGAAAAAAAAAATTCAGAGTTCTATGAAGAGTCATTATATATAAACCTATACTCGGTTGTAAGCAAATGATTTGCTGAAGAGACGTCGAATGTATATGACTTGTAATAAGCTGGTTGCAGCGAACAAAATATACTCCAAGATTGTGTAGAAAACCACACGTTTTCTGGTGCTTTCATTTGCTGCAATTACAAAATTAATGCAGCAAATTAGTCCAATAAATCACAATCATCAAATTAATAATCGAGATTAACTTACTGTGTCGATGCCTAGTATCACGTGCTTTCAAGTACTTCTGCTCTATTATAATAGACTCCAGTGCTTCTCGTAACTCAGCAATCTTCACATTAATGGGATCCAAATGTTCTGAACCCAAAACCAAAACTGAGTAAACAAATTGAATCACAAACATACATAATACCCATGCATGCTAATAATAACACTTATTCAAACATGTTAGTAAAATGCTTGTTCATATTTGAATCAGTTGAACCTTCTTATTTATTACAACATGACATGAAACTTGTTGGTACTGACCATCTTTGGCTAAGTCGTGTTCATTTGGGATGTGACCAACGTGAATGTAGAAAGACACTGTTTCTGGCGTTGAAGCAGGGTTTTGAAAGCAAAACTTATATATTCCATGTATTGCGGCTTTGAATTGAAATTTGTCCCCTGATGTTCCCTTCATAGAGTACACCAAACTCCCTGTCGGAGATGTAACCTGCATATTGTGATACATTTTGAGAGAAAGCACAACAAATATGCATCAGCGTATACACGTCTTCAAGAGACATGATTTAAGAAATGGATTCAGAGTGTGGGTAGCTTACACTGAAATCGATTCCTGGATGGTCTGAGCTCCAAAAAATATCGTAGTCAATGACTACGAAATTCCCAGAAACAGTGTCACCATCATGTAGAACTTGTTCAGATACGCATTCCTTGTCATATAAACTGATTGAGAGAGCCGAGCCGTGACAGATTATGAAACCGACGAAAGAGATCGCAACAGTGTAAATCTTTGAAAACCAACCCATTTTTCACTGTTCTTTGAGTGAATTATGCATCCCGTTATGTTTCTTGATGCCCTTAATTTTGGTTAAGTAGTTTAACGGGTCATTACTTCTATCTATAGAGTCCCGTTACTCATTTATATATATCTATTTATAAATTCAGCTTTATGAAAGTAAGGTTAACCACACATTTAAATCACGAAAAACAATAGGGGAAGTCCATTTTTAGATATCTTATCAAATATATTTATGATTTAATTACTTTTTGTATTCTGTGAATTTTTCTGCTTAACTTTTTTGGTGTTTTTATGTAGTTTCCTAAAGATATGTGACTGCCATATATACTCTAAAATAACATTTAAAAACTATACAAAGTTACCATATGTTTAAACACGATTTATAAAAATTACTCTGATACTTAACTCATTAACTTGTTAAAAAGTTCAATACGATTTATAAAAATTACTGTGATACTTAACTTATTAACTTGTTAAAAAGTTGTAATGTGGAGAGCAAAAAAATACACATATATTTCTTATTGATAATTAAAGAATGTAATATCTTAGAATCAAACAACCAATAAATTCATACCTTCCAATAGTGTAAATTTAATTTTTCAGTATTAAATTAATAATATTGTATAAAATTTTTGTTCTTTCTTCCTTTTTACATTAGTATGTGAAGCTGAATATTTTGACGTAATAAATTCTATTTATGTAGAAAATTCACTACACATAAGTATGTTATATAATCAATTTTATACAATAATGTTCTCAATTTACTTCTAAACTTATATATATATATATATATATATATATATATATATATATATATATATATATATATATATATATATATTGATTTTGGAATTAGTCGTATAACTTTGTCATGCATCATTGAGGAAGGATTTAGTTGCTTTTTATTTAAATTTTTACAATATTTGTATTATATATTAAAATTAATTTTTTATTTTATTTTAATATATGTGAATATTTAGATAAGAAATATTGTTATTTTATATTAAGACTTATTAGATGTTTGAGTAGTGAGAAAGTAGACAACAAAACAATGGGGTTATGATTTAAGCTGAGTCGGTGTATTGTGCTAGTTCAAAAGAAATAAAATGTGTAACAACTTCTATAAGTTACTTCAAAATGAATGAAGACATTTAGGAAATAAGCTATGTGGCATTTAAAGTGTTGGTCTTTAAGTGTAAATGAGTTTATGTCAATATAGGTGTGTGGATTGATGAGTTTGGGTGTACTTTGGTAGATCTTAATAAGTTAGGTTACATGGATGAATCGTTTGTTATGACATACCAAATAAGACAAATATTTTATGTCACTGATCCTTCCAATCATAAATGGTCAGTTGTCTTCAATGGAAGAAATATGCATGAAACTCATATGATGACTCTCTAGATATAGTTGACACGGTGTCCTTTTCATCAAGAACAATTCAAGTGAATGTCGATAACATAGTTGATGACATGTATGTTATTCAGAGTGATCATGATGAAGGAATATGAGAGAACATAACAACATATTAGATATAGAAATGTCTTGATTTTGTTATTATATTTAACTATTTTATAATCATATTGTATTTTATGAATTATTTTTATAAAGTGATTTACAAACAATGTGTGTTTTTGATATATTAGGTATGACTGGTTTTGGATCAAGACGTAGGAAGACTAGCCCCAATAGATATGTGACCCAGATGCATGAGGTCATTGTTAGACACATTAATTCTAAGAGGATGGTGGTTGAGATAGATTCTCAATCTGCTAAATCGTTTGGCCCATATGCTATTAAGTTTAGTAGTTATGTGGGCATGTTGGCTAAACACTATGTTTTGATTCTAGTCAACTCATGAAATGGGATTGAGGAGGCAGAGAAGAACCTACTATAGCAGGATATTTTGGTAAGTATGTATTTTATGTAATTGTGCTTTTATATAAGTTTATGTGTTTATATAAGCTAATGTGTCATATGTTTTGTTTTTACAACAAAATTTTGACCTTTAACCAAACATTGATGTCGTTCATAGGAAGGTCCTATTTACCCTAGCTTAGTGCTGGAAGGACTTCAAGACTTACTTAACATAGGAATATGTGTATAGAAGAAAAAGAAATGATAATTCATGTTTGAAGTACCACATGTCCGAGGACGTGTTGGATCAATTTCGTGAATCTTAGTTGGATGTAACCATGTAAATTTGTGTAGTTACATTTAGATTATAATCACATAAAATCATACATTTGTCACCATCACCATATATAGCTTCGAACTTTCACCTAAATTCACAAATCCTAGATCAATATATTCTCCTACCATTCCCCCAATAAGCCTCACCAATCAACGCTATAAAAAGACAGAAAAGTAACTAAAAACCTACATTACACTATTGAGTTTTTTAAGTGGTATTTCTTTCTCTTGCTTTCTTGGAGCTTTCATAGAAAATGCCAGGATATTCCCAAGGGTTCAATCCAACCTCAATAGACGATACACATTTGGTAAAGTAATTACCATAATATCTTACTCGTATTTTATTTATTTTTATCATATTTCCTATCTTGTACTACATTTGCTCATTCAATTTCTTATTCACATGTTCTTATTAAGCCTTTATCCCTTATCTCTCATTCACCCAAAGGTTGATAATAACAATCCAAAAAACCCAAAGAAAGAACTCAATCACCTCACATATCTAACCACACCTTGTATTTTTCCATGAAAACTAAGAAACACCTTTACATATAACTTTGGACTTAAACCTTTTTCCCGCACAATTTTTCAAAATTCACTAAAACTATATAAATACATTATCCAATCATTACCCAATAAACCTCTCAAATTGGTTCTCTAAAAAGAAAAATAATAAAGAACCTACACTTATTCTAATGTAGCTAATATTTTCCCAAGACTTACTCAAATATTTCCAAAATTCAACCTATGTCATCATGGAACACAAATTACCCAAAACCAAAATAAGAAAAAAATTTATGAAACCTAATCTTTAAATTTTAGGTTGTCTTAAATTTCTTGTACTTAACTTGTTTTTGGACAATCCTTGCGACCTTTTATGAGTCCTTTTCAAGTCTCCATCACAAGTTATTGAAGAGACAACTCTTTGAATTATCCATGAAAGGGATACACTAATTAAAGCTCACATTGATGGACTCAATTCATTTTTGACAAAGATGTAGGGATGATTTCATTATCCTTTCACACCATCCTATGAAAACTTGGTAAGTTCGTTGAGCAAAAAGAAGGATTGTATTGGATTTAAAGGGGTCAAGTTTAACATTTATACAAACTTTATTGAATATTGATTGTTGAAAGTAATTTTAGAAAAAGATATTTTGAAGTCCATTACAAAAATTTCATAATTATTGATAATTTTACTAATGAAAATAAATTTATCGGTAAAACCAAATTTACTAACAAATTTTACTGCTTGGTTTATAATATTAATAATCGATAAAAAAATTAGTCGACAATGAATCCGTTTGTAAAAAGAGTGTCAAATTTCCCGTTAAGTTTGATAATATTTTTTTTATAAATTAAGTGAAGATCGGTGAGAAAAAAAGAGAGAAACAGATGAAGAGGAGGAATATGGAAAGCTAGATGGTGATGGAAGTGTTGAAGGCAGTGGAGGCTACAACAACCAAATTGTCTATTGTGGATGAGGAGAAAGGAGAAGAGTAAGAGAAGGAGAAGGAGAACGAAAAAGAGGAGGAAAGGAGTGAAGGAGGAGAAGAGAGAGAAAGAGAGGAAGGAAGAGAAGGAAGTGTAGTTGAAGGTGACAACAATGATAATGGTGTAGGAGAGGGAAAGGAGGAGAGGAAGAAGAAGAAAAAAAGAAAAAGAAAAAAATAAGGATATGAAAGAAAAAGACTCAATCACCATATTTACCTACTAACAAAATTTATTGATGTACCACGAATTTTAGCTTAAGTAATTATTTATTGATTTTTTTGTCATCTATACATTAGATTTTGAAAAATTTGTGAATAAACTTTAGTAACAAACTTATAACTATTGATAATTTATCAGTAAATATAAATTACGAACAAATTTTTATTCTTATTAATCAATTTTATCCATCAATAATTAGCATTTCTATTATATTAGTACAACATAAAATTATGTGGATATTAATGTGTTGATGTCTTTGTTTAATGGCTATAAATATCATCCAATAAAATTGTAATAAATAAATGTCATATATATAAAAAAGATCGTATAATAATTCAACGTCTAATCATACGGTGAAGTAATAATCATTTATTTATATTTTTTAGTTGGAAATATTTTATTTTGTTCTTGTAAGTAATGTATTGTGAAGTATTTATAATATAAGTTTTTTTATTAGCACATAGAAAATTTAAATAATAATACTTATTGCTTGACACAAAACGAGATTATTCATTCATTTCAAACTTTGTAATCTTCTTTATACTTCAAATTTTTTTTAAACTTTGTGTAATGTTGTTTATTTTTCAATTTTTAGTTGTATGATTTACTATCAATTATTTTACTACTGTGATATATTTATTTATACAACAATTTAGTATAATGAAATATAAATTGTTACGCGAGAATCAAATTAATTTTCCATTTCTTGTTCCGTTTTAATTAATGCTTTTAAAACGGGTCATTCGGTTTAGTCCATTATTGGTTGACACTTAGTGAGTCAATTCAATCCGACTCATTTATCAGTGAGCCAAACAAAATTCGAACCCGATCTGCCTCACCAGGGTTGGTGGGTTAAACGGGTAGACTCACTCGGTCACTTAGTTACAAGTTTTTTTTAAATAAAAAAATTACTTTTTTTTTTGTAATTCAAATTTAAATAGTTTATGTTAAATTTCAAAGACAATTCAAAATAATAAAAAAAATTAACATACAACTCAGATGTAATGCAAAAGCAAACCCAAAAAACGAATAAATAAGTTTATAATATTGATAATTTTTGTGTCACTTATTCATTTATAATATTAGAGTCTTGAATGGATAAATTTATAATATTTTACTCTCTTCAAACATATTTTTCTTTATTCTCATTTACAAAATATAATAAAAAAATGTTAACTAATAATATTAAAACACAAAATAATCAATAATTAAATTAAATTAGGTGGGTTCTCGGCTCACCACGGGTTCAACCCGGGTGAGACGGGGTCTAAGTGAGCCGGGTTGAAAATTGATCCGTATAAAAACATTTCATTTTTTTCAAACCCAACCTGATTCCGTGGATTAACACGCGAGTTCTAACTCATTTTGATAGCCCTAGTTTTAATATAAACTTATTATTATTTTTAGATTTTTTGATTTAATTTGAATTCTAATTATCTCTCGTTTCTTCTTTCTACGTTTTCCTCCTATTATTTATTTATTTAATTATTTTAAGGTTTAATGTTTCGATAGATCCCTATTTTCGTCAAGAATCTGAAATAGGTCTCTTTCTTTTTCTGCGTCTCAATTAAATCCTTATTTTGTGAAAATTGCATCAATCAAACCCTTACCGATAAATTGGAGTTAACAGCCTTAATGTATTCTTGACATGACACGGTGAACTATCTTTTTAAGTGATGTGGATATTGATTTAGGTTATTTTAAAATTATTTGAAAGTTTAAATTATTTTAAAATTATTTTATTTTCTCTTTTCTCTGCATCCATTTTCAGTTAATGAAAATTTAAATTATTTGACTTTTTTATTTTCTTCTTAAACAAGTTCTTAATAAAAAAGTTTACTTGATTTTCGATTTCAATTTTACTTCA
Organism: Vigna mungo; assembly: GCA_036885675.1. NCBI lineage: Eukaryota > Viridiplantae > Streptophyta > Magnoliopsida > Fabales > Fabaceae > Vigna > Vigna mungo. Next base: position 24,377,716 of record CP144695.1, read on the forward strand.
AGAACTCCAAGAATCTATTATAAAGTACATAAACAGGCAACAATAATAATCAAGACTTGCAATTAGGGTTTAGAAATGAAATAGATTGAAACTGAATTGAAATTGGTGTCTACAATCAAAAAAATTATTCATAGTTTCCCCTTGATTTGTCACTAGCTCGCGACCCCAATGACATTCTCTTCTCATGTTGCCTTCTTTGCAATGAGGCTTCTTCTTCCTCATCAAGCACTCATACCCTCTTTCTCCTTCTCCCAATATGTGAGCCATACCCTTCACCTAAAGCACTACCGGTTGAATTGCCTTAGGCAACCGCACTAGCCATACCCTTCACCTAAAGAATGGACATAGAAATCTAGCATAATCTTTCCAATTTTACCAAATTTTATTGTTGCAATTCATTTTAGAGATGAAATAATAATTGGAAAATGATATTTTAACACCAATTTTTGACACTGCACACGTGTCAAAATGTGGTTGAATGATTTCAAATTAAAAAAACTGAGACAAGGGCAATTTGAAAGGAAAAAACCAAAGTTTTTTTTTTAATTTGAAATCGTCCAACCACATTTTGACACGTGTGCAGTGTCAAAATGATATCAAAAAATTGGTGTTAAAATATCATTTTCCATAATAATTTTCTTTTTTCAGCTTCTAGGGAAGGAGGGAGAAGAGAGAGAAACATAAGGGGCAAGAAGATTTATGGTGAATGAGAGTAAAGAGAGAAAAACATATGAGGACAGAATAGAAAATAAAAAGTCAAATAATTTAACTTTCAAATAATTTTCAAATAGCTCAAATCCACGTCATTCAGTCATATCACTTAAAAAGATAGTCCATTGTGCCATATATTAACGGTGTTAAGTCCAATTTAACTGTAAGGATCTAATTGATGCAATTTTCACAAAATAAGGACTCAATTGAAGCGCCAAAAAAGAAAAGAACTTATTTGAAATTTTAGACGAAAATAAAGACCTATCGAAACATTATACCTTATTTTAACTACTTTGGTGGAGCAAACCCAAAATAGTTACCTTTATTTTATGTCTATGAGAACTAAAAATTTGGGCTTTTTTGTTTTGGTTCATACCACTCTTGAGGGTTTCCTTATACAGTCCCATATTTTCCTTTTACATCCTATAAATATTTAATTTCTCAACTTTGCCATTAAAAGATAATTCACAGATTGTGGAATGGGATACCATAGTTTTGATATAAAAAGAAATTCTGATTATACAATTCTCTAGTTTTTTTTTTTTTTAATGAAAAGAATTTCTGAACTACATAATATAAAAGTATATTTTTACTTCCAAATTATCTAATCTACAAGCTTTTTTGACATTTGGATTTCTTTTTATTGAAAATTTTTTAGATTGCATAAATTTATTTTTTTTATGATATATGATATAAGGATAGTGGTAAGGAAGGAGACACCGACTGACGACGATGACAAGGGGGTGATGGTAGGAGGCAGTTTAGTCTTTTAACCACTGCTATTGGGTGGACATGGAAAGTATGGTGTTGCAGAAAGAAATGACCCGCACTTGCGAATCTTCACTGTCCAAAAATGTAAATTTTACATTAGATTGTATTTTTCATTTTGAATTTCGAATTTCGAAATGTATATTTTGAAATATAAAAGTTAATGGGTCTATAAGTTGATATTATGGAGGTACAGAAAATAGCTGCACCTTTCGTTTAGGAACTCCTTATGTTTTTATTGCGGCCCAATCAAAACTGCACCGTTGCCATTCATCATGAAGAACAATGATTAAGTTAAGTATGAGTTCAATTCACAAAATTATTCACTAAAATTATCATTTCCTTACATGGTCATATTAAATTCATTACAGTATGAAAGTTGGGTAAAGTTTGACCTATAATAATAATGAAAGTCAATTCAATCTAATTAAATTGTACAAAGTCAAATTCATCATGGATTAACTCATTCCAATAAACATCTACATATAATGTATATAATGTAGGTTATATGAACCTTCTGCAGTATAAACACATATATGTATCAAGAATCATGACATTTGTGAACAAAAATGTCAAAAAAAATATCATAATACACACATTATCTAAGATAATAAAAGTTATTATGATCCATAACTTTAATACAATAAAAATGATTTTAAAAATAAATAAGATTACAAAAAAATCACTAACCCCCTTTAAGGTTGACTTAATAACATATTAGAGACATTAAAAGTTAACAAGATAGTTTTCGACCCAGAAACTTTAGACTAAACATTGGTCGTATTCTTAATCGATATTAACCGTTACAATATTCGTGTCAATTAAGTAATAATTTATATGAAATTTAATGTTTTGGTATCTAAATGATAAGATATATAACAGAATTTTTATGTGGATGGTAACAATAACCCATATAAAATGAGTATTATTTTTTTTGTTAGTTATTACAATAATTGACGTAAAATGTTTAGTTTTATTTAAAATACTAGCTGCTAGAGGTTGCAGTATAAGATCAATCTTCTGCAGATAATAGAATCCTGAAAAAGAAGAAGAAGCCACTAAAAAAAATAATTATGTTTGGTGTACATTAATACGTACAAAATTTGTCTATTATTGGGTTGGGAGATGGAGTGTATTTATTTCCATTAATAGAAAATTGGTTAAAAAGGAAGTGAAATATTTGTAATGTTTGAGATGATATCTAATAGGTTTTAACGTGGGTGTTGAGGAAGTTGTGTGGTTCTTTTGTCCACATAATTCGTATAATGTGTACTACGTACGATGAAAACAAAAAGTTTCATTACTATTCCTTTCTTTTTTTGTCCTTATTTGGTAAAACACTGCTGCTCCTTTTGTTTTTTCATCGCTATATGTCAGTCTGAAAATAATACTTTTGTAACGTTTCTCATCGTAATTATTTACATAATATATAACTGTTACATTCCTATCCAGAGTATATATATAAATCCTACTTTAATATTTGTGAGGGATATGAAACTTTACAACAAATTTGTTAGAAATTGAATTTTTTAAAATTTATGTCAATTTTCTTGTTTAATTTGACTAGATATTTATTATAAATTAAATAAGGATGAATAAGGAGATGAAAAAAAAGGAAAAAGAAGCGGATTAGAAAAAAAAAAATGAGGAAAAATAAAATAAAATAAAAGAACTAAGTTACTGTCGATTTTTTTTATCAATAATTATTGATAAATATTTAGAAAAAATAATTATTGGCGAATTTAGACGATAAAAAATTTGTAATAAATAATTAGTGACATATTTTTTTAAGGATTTTTCTATTCATAAGTAAAATTTATTAAAAAAAATAACAAATAATTTTTTTAACGGTTAATAAATTGTCAGTAATTTTATTTTATCAAGAAAATATACCTACTTTTTTGTTGTGTTGAAATGTTAAATATCTTACTCAGCGTAACATTAATGTGAACAATAATTTATAAATATTTTCTTTCTTAATTCACTTATTCATCTTTTCAGAATTTATGTGTGACAATAATGAAATACAGAGAATAAAGTTTTGAACACAGTGACCCTGACAACATAATTACATTTGTGATCGAAATGTTTACACTTAAAAATGGTTTAGGTTACTTTTGTCCCCTTAATCTCAATTAAAGGGATTTTTCTTTTATACACAAAAGGATTTAATACTATTTAAAAGTGATAAAAAAATAATTTATAAATATTTTCCTCTTTCTTACCCACCATCACCAACACATCCGTTTTTTTTAAAACCAAAATATTACGATGGAACGACCAAGACAATACTTTAAATATATCATGCATATAGTTAGCTAAAATTATGAAAGTACTAATTGAATGACAAACTACAACCAAACTTAAGAGAAAAAACTGACATTAAACCTTACAAAATGACGCTGACCAAAACAAGAAAAGCTTTAGAAAATGATAGGTAAATACTCTCAATTTTTAACATAAAATGACACAAAAGATTGCTTAATATGAATGTCTGTGTTGTATGATGTAATAAATATAAAACATGATCTAAATAAGTGCAAAAACTATGTTTGTTATTACTTTTAGTCTGATCAAGGTTTGAACTTTCGTGACAAATGAACAGTGCAATAACCAAATGTCTTCATCTTTTCTGAAATAAGTTTTTTGATAGGACGCAAAATGAGTTCAGATAGTTCACCATGTGAAATCAAAGACACTACTACTACGAGTTCAAAGAAGCTATGTTCATTCTAGTTCTTATTTCAACTTATCTAACCATAAAGCAGAGGCTAATAGAATGCTTCTCATATGTGCCACATCTGCATAGAAAGAATTGTGTTATTTAAGTCTTAATATACACGTCATCTCATATTCTGTTCATTTTAGTTTCTCTTCTGGCATTTTGTCCTTCATTATGTTTCCTTTTGAACACCTAACCTACCATTTATGACATTCTCCGTATACATGTCCTTTTCAATTTGCATTCAAATTCTGCCTGTTTTTCTGACCAAGCAAGCTGTTTATGCTTTCTTGTATCAGCTGATTTAGACAATTTTGAACCGTGTTGTTGCCTTTCTTTTTCCTGAGAGGGACAAATTACCTCAATGCATACTTTGACAATGGCATATTTCCTTTTTCAGTTTTCTCTATCATGTCATCATTTCAGGGCATCAATCTTTGCATTGGTTGCTCTGCATGTGTATTGAGACTTTAGTTGCTCTTTCGTACACCAGAGAGAATATGCAGTATTGCATCGTAACATTTTCCTAGTCTTCAGCCAAATACACCGTTACGTATAAATTGTATAAACCAAACTAATCAAATTGGAAAAAGAAGAAAAGCCAATCAAAGTTGATTACATTAGATATTCACACGACTTTAGAATTGTATAAATTGTCTTTGTCATGTATGTATGGTAAGATAATTTTAATAAGTATTGTGCTCCAACCTGAAGTCGCATGAGATAATTGAAGGAAAAATGTGTACTTAAATGTTTTAAAGAAAAAGATGTATTTTAAATTAGTCTCGTCCTTAAATCTTAAGCGATATAAAATTATTAGAGTAATCAAACTAAGAAATATGCAAAGCTGAAAGTTCAGGTAAAATACATGATGCTTAGTGGAGTGAACTTTATGGATGAATTGGCCCACCAGGTATCTCTGAAGAGCAAATTGATGCATATTTGAAATTGGAAGCTTTTCTTTGTCTGCCCCGTACTTTTCTGTTTCACTGTTAACAGTTCAGTAATATCACTAACGCATACAATGTTGTAAAAAGTAAATCAATTGTATGCACGATATCCGATTAATGCATTGAGTTGAATGTAACTAAAACAAATTGAAAATTTACTATGTTGCTTCTTATACCAATTAAGACTCACTTGCTAAGACAGAAAATTGTATGTTCAGACTTGGCTAAACTAGTTTATTGTGCCAAACTGATGGACCCTCGATGCAAATGGAGTTTTTTTCGTTGAAATTCTTGATGTTTAACCACAAACGGAGTAGACCAAGGAAAACAAATGTGATGGACAAATATAAGTAAGCGTTGTAGAAAGTTTGTCTGATTTCATGCGAGGGACAAAATCGATCACAAAAAAGAGAGGCGAGACCCATCAAGATTGGTGATTTCACAAAAAAATGAAGGAGAAATTGTTGCACACATTCCTCTGGTTATCTACAACAGTTATATGAAGTTTGATAACAATTATTTTCTGTAACAAGAAATGACTGTTCTACTAAGTGAATTGAATAAAAAGAAGTTTTGGATCTATTTGAAGATTAGTTTGTAAAGTGTAGACAAAAATATCATGATTGGAGATACTAATAGCTTGTCATAAACATCATAGACCAATCACATAATAACACGTAGATGATAATCAAATGTTGTAAAAAAAATGTTGTGTAAGTATCATTATCCATAGCTTATAGTGGCATTTCTCGTGACAACTTGTGTTTCTGTCATATCTGTGGAGTAGATGGGATATGCATTGGAAGGAAGATAAAGTATGGCATTTGTAATTATTAGGATATGAAAAGAAAAGGGATAGTTGAATGAGATTTGGTAGTGGAAGATGACATGCAAGAAGAAGAAGAGAGAAGAAAAAGAGGAGGCTTTTGGTTTGTCTCTTTGTGGTGCAGAGGGATATGAAAAGAGGCAGTTTTTTAGTAGGCAAATGGGATGTATTGTACCTTAACCCTGCAACTTATAACTATCCTTTCTAAAAGCTTGGATAGATAGATGGACATATATATACCATAAAACCTTCTGCTTTCGTTAATCCCCAGGCTCTTTTTCCCTACCTCTCTTCCACTGAACATACTGAATTTTAATCACTACAAACTTTTTCCATTCTTTTTGTTACTCTAGGTTAATTCATCTAGCGTGGAACCGTTACTTTAAAGCCTTTTTTTTTTTCAAGAATCTTTTGAGTTTTAGTAGTTATGTCCAGCTTTAGCTTCATTTGCAAAATAGAACTCCATTTTGAGGAGATTTCCAGAGATAAGGTAGGCAAAGCTAGACATCCAAGACAAGGTGGTTATCCTTTGGGAAATTATGAAAAGCAAATTTTGATAGTTTTAGGTTAAGTTGATAACTCAGTTGTTCATGGAAAACACAGCAAATTATTGCATTATGTTGAAGTGCATTTGCAAAGAGTTGCTGATCAAAGGCTGCGATGTGGGGATTTGCACAGAAAATGATAAAGGGCAGACACGAAAGATAGCTGGGAATTGTGATTCAGAACTTTCAATTCAAAAGCTCCATTGAGCAACCGTTGACATTTATCTTTCCCTTTATTTATTTATTTTCCTTTTAATTGATTACCACCCTTTGCGCCATGGACCACCTTCACACTCTCTGCACAGATACACATAGATACATAGACATTCACGCTTATAAATTAATGCAGGTTTTATTTGGATCCTCTTTACAAAAGCTTCCCATTCTTCGAAACTCTTCATTTTTTCCCTAAAGAAAAAGCAACGAGGAAAATAATTCTTGGAGGTTGGCTAATGCTTTGGCCAATAATTAATATGTGCCAACTATTTTCCAATTTAGCTATATCGTAGTTTGTTAAGAATTTTCTGAATTTTTCTTTCTTAAAATTAAATTTAACCATACAAAACTTTGTTCTGCTCCTTATAATGATTCGCAAAAGTAACTTTGTGAACTTTAAATCATAATGGGCAGCATGTTTTCTTAGATGGCTAAGACAGAGACAAAAGATGTGGATACGAACCTCTGGCATCCAAAACAGCATCACTTTTTTAACATAAGCTGGACAATCTTCATTATTTGATTCCAGCAGACAGAGATTACCCACAAATTTTTAACATATAATGTTTCAAAACCATAACCACAAACGCAGTTGCGAATTCTGCTCTTTGGATGAAAAAAATCCTACCGACAGCCTAAGAAAGTGAAAAATGCGATAGCAATATGAATATAAGGAAAGAGGATCCATCTGTTGGCATATCCTCCTGTAATTGTGTTTCACATAATTACATTCAAACTCGATAATTTTCCAGCAGCAGTGGGCCACCTTTTCGGCTTTTATTTCTCCCATTAGACTCATTGAATTATTATTTCCCTCATTAGACCTGAATACTGTGTGCATCGAGACAAATCATAATTTTTTCTAGTATAAGACTGCTTTTGTTTTTATCTCCCTCTCTCAAATTTTATTTATCCAACTAAACTTAAACATTGTTACATATAGAAACTGTTTCCCAGGCAAATGAAAATGGAGTATGATTTTGTGCTGTGGTTAAACTTTTCCTGTCAGTCTCCGAAAATCGACTTCTAGGCAGATTTTCATGTTCTTTTTTTTCTTAGAAAATGATGGATGAGGTGATTTCATAATTTTTGTTTGATTTTTTTTTTATTTTCTTGTAAAAGAAGTGGTGGGAAAAATTTAGGAGAAAAAAAATATAAACTAGGTATATATATATATATATATATATATATATATATATATATATATATATATATATATATATATATATATATATATATATATATATTGGAAGTTGTGACTAGGATATTAAAAAAATTTGTTTGTGAAATAATTTTTTTGAAATGTATAGTAAAATAAGAATGAAAAGTAAGATAATTTAAGGGACTTAATTATAAAAATAATGAGTTATTTTGAAAAATATTGTTATTTACTAACATGATTAATTGTAATTTTTGTAAATAAAATATTTGAAAGTAATTTTACTATTTTTATTGTATTTTTAAATATAAATAGATGTTTTTCAGTATTTAATGTATTTTTATTTAATTATTTAAATTTTAATGATAGCTTAGGTGATATTTGTGGATTGACATGCTGCAGTTCAACCCTGACCGTGGAATTCTAAGAAGGTATACGTGTTTTAAAAATAAATAGAAATTTATTTGGAAGAATATAAAAATATAAAATATAGAAATATTTAAAATGGAACAAATATATATTTTTTAATTGTTAATATAATAGTTAGAAACGAATTTTGAATATATTTTACACCATGGAGTACCACGTATATAATATTTATAAAAATACAATTTAAACTTTAAATAAGTTAATTAATTAATTAAATTTTAAATCAATTAAAACAATGAAATATAACTAATATTTTGAGTGTATAAAAAAAATTAAAAAATAAGAATAGAATTAAAAAATAATTAAAATTGAAAAGATAGATTATATTATTTTTTTCAAGATCAAGTAAGTAACAAGATTGGTAGTGATATGTCTCCCATGTGACATGCAAAAATTCACTTGTCTCTTAGGATATTATCAAACCATTTATATTTTTTGAGATTGTCCTCTCCTATGTTGTAGTAATTAGAATCATATCTCTTCAATAAATTCTCTTTACTAGATGTAACAAGTTCAACCATAAACTTCAAATTGATGTTAGTAATAATAAGTCTGCTTTAAGTTAATAATAAGCTTGCATTACTCGTTATTCTGTAACAATAACAATCTTCCTTTATCTGATTCTCGATCTCTTTCCTTTTTGTTAGACATCCTGCTATAAAAAATTAAAAACCTGCCTAAAATTTACCTCTGGAAGATCTAAATTGAAATCGAAATAATGGAACCGGCGGCAAGAAACCGACAAAGAAATTCAGCTCCGGGGGCCATGCACAGTATTTGTAGTGTAGAAAATTATTCTTGAATAAGTCTAATGAAGTAAATAAAAGGCAAAAGTGGTCCACTGCTACAAAAATCTCTTCAAACTCATTCTATATCCAACTTCCAACTTGAAAACAAAAGATGTAACGTCCCTTCTGCAATTTCAATGCAAAGTACTTACCCGTGATACCATGCCAGCACAAAAACCAAATGAAAGTTTTGCCGTACAATCAATTGTTTCCTAAATTAATAACTCGTCATTTTTTAATATTTACTTTATAATCCTTGGAATTAAAATTCCACAATGTCAGCATTTTTTTAACTCAATTTTTCTAAACTGAGTTAAATCATATTTAAAAAGTCTTAAATACTTAACATCTTTCAAATCTGCTTCAACTTCATATTTAAACCATAGTTGGGTAATAATATACAAGATATTTTAAGTAAGTTCATCATGATTGTTCGCATTAAAAAACTAAATTTGTTATAATTACGATATAAAAAAAGTATTCAATTGAGGTTCACCAGGATCAACACGACAACATGATAGACCAAATCAATTTGAAGAAAAAGACAAATTGATTCAAATCATTGTTTGACTACAAATCCGGTCAATATGGTTTAGGTTTTGAAATTTTTAAAATACAGTGGGTCATGAACAATGGTTGATTTAATAGTGCAAGTTATACTTATGCTACCAGAAGTTAAGCATCAATTCCTATGTTATTTTTCTTTTATTATTTCAACTATATATGTATATCTAATCCAATCCATTAAAGCGCGAAAACCAAAAAGAAAAATCTAAATGACCTAAAAATACAATTCAGATAAAATCAATATCTTCCAACCAAGATGTTGTAGCATTATATTTGTGAAGAAGATGGAAAGAGAAAAAGGTACAGAACTAAGAGCTAACTCGTGAGCTTGAAGGACTACTTAGCAGCCTATAGCTACCACCATCGTAGTCAACAAAGCATGCGCACAGGATTTCACATATAGAGTGTTAATTCGCATAACAAATGCAGGGTTTTCACTGTTAATCTCAAAGTCAATAACAGAAAACATATGTCTGCTTGTTGAACCTCGACAAACAAATTTGCTTCCCAATAACCCTAACGAATCTTAATCTGTGCTCTGTATTGGTCATTCCTTGATCTTCCACTTTCAGTCACTGAAATTCTTGAGATTATCTATTCAATCTTCTTTTATACATATACAGACACACATATACATACAATTAGTCAAATAGGAGTACATATCGATAATCATAGTGTAAAGAAGAGAAAATGACATAAAGTCTCTAACGTAAGTACTATCCCGACATAAGTGACATGCTCATCTGCCTCATCTTCTCTCCATCATCACTGTTTCATTTTCAACGGTCTGCCAATAAAACAAGTACTGAAAAGATGAAAGAAATATTATTTATATGACAATATTTATTATAAAATCAATAAAGAGAGAAGAGTTGATAAATATGACAAAAATTAATAAGAAAATAATAAAAGTGAAGCAGAAGAAAGCTTACATGTTGTATCTATATTAAAAAGAAGATTATGGTAGGTATCATTTAATTATACAGATAATTAAGATTGGATAATATTCAAGTTGGAGCTCCCAGTCTTAATTCCATGGTAATGCAACTAATTATCAAGAAAATGAAAATTGGAATGTTGAGAGAGAGGGAGGAGTTACTCAGAGATGAAAGGGTGTGGAGATAGGCAGCATAACAACAAAAAAACTTAAAACAGTAATTTAATTGCATTTGCATTGCATGTGACATCTTGGCTGTTGAATACTGACAAAGAGGGCCAGGCTACGAACACATTCATGCACGCACACAGACAACACACTTTGTCACTACTTTTCCAATGTATCATCCACGTAACATTACCAGGCCACTAAACTTCATCAAATAAACTACATAATTCTCGTTAAAATCTTCAACAAAAGAACCCTTCATTCATTCTACTTCTTCGTCAAGTGTCAGAAACAGGCTTTATATATTTAATTACGTATGCAACCAAATTTAACTATCAAAACGCCAAATATATTAATATTCAGGAAAATGACAAAATGGAACTAAAGCATGTTCAGTTGATTTGAATTGAGAGAACACAATGAAAACTAAAGTCCCGAAGTCTAAAAGGAGGTTGAAAAAATAATGTAAGGTGTTAAAACCAGAACAGATTGACGATTGAAGAGTCAAGGGTGAGGGTTATTATGGCAATGTGTGTTGCCTATTTTACCCTCGTGACATGGAATTATTTTATTGTTTGTGTCAACAATTCCCCCACGTCTCGGGGGCAGTGGTTGTCTCAAGGAAACCGAAGCCTTGTTGGGGCTTGAGAAGCGCGTGGTGGTGATGCTGACGGAGCGGTTGGTGGTACTCTACACCCCCTGCGAACGTCAGCATATCCTTCACGTTCGTGCTAACGTCAACCGCCGCGCCGTCAACTCCGCCGTTAACTTCTGCCGTGAGTCCGAGGAAGTCCCTAGTGAGACGGTCATTCTTGAGGCTACGACCGGGGAATCCTCTCATGTAGCTATCCGGCACCACCAGAGGGTCGAGTTGGCTCGCTGTTCCGAGCTGAGTCACGTGACCCATTGCGGTCTGAGGCCCAACAGCAGCAGGGCCTGGGCCCGTCATGGCAGCGGCTCCAACGGATGCAGCCTTTTGAAGCAACGCAGTGGCTGACATGTATGCTGACTTGGTAGCGCTGGAGGCTTGTGAGGGCACGTGGAGGTTCCCGAAGGGTGAGGCTATCATGCCCTTGTTGGGATGTGGCTGCTCTTGGTGTTGGAGAAGTGAAGAGAGAGTGGGGTTGTGGAAAGTTTGAGATTCTGGCTTGATTTGGAGGGAAGTGGCAATGTTGCTAGGGTTAGGGTTTTCTTGAGACGAGTCCCATTGGTTGAAGCTGGTCATATGGTGGTTTTGGAAGTTCTGTTGATGGGTTTGGAAAAGAAAGAGGGATTGGAATGGGTTTGTCGTGGTGGTGGCTGCTACGGCTAATTGATTTGCTGATAGTCTTGCACTTTCTTCCGCCAATGCATCACAGAATGCCCTATGAGTTATGAAGCTGTCCTTCCTGCGGTTTCACATTATAAAACATGAAAATGTGAATTATGTTCACAACCCAATAACAAGATCAGAGTATTTTATTAATTTAGAGTGAGCTAGAGTTGCTATCTGCATTAACATAGAGCATTAGAAAAATACAGGAACCGGTGAGTGGAAGGCGTGAAGAACTATTGCATTGTTTTGGATTTTATTTGAAAGTGAGGAATGTGAATGTGAATGGTAGTTTCTATTTTAAGTTAGCATTAACAAGGCTTTCTGAAAGAGATACATTAACAAGTCAAAAAAATGCTTGGAACATTTATTTTAGGAGATCTATATTACTAGCTCTTTGGAGTATGGAATACTGTGTCCCGTTTGCAAAAAAGTGGTGGGATATCATGCATGGGAGAGCGAGTCCACAGGGAATGAAGTGTCAAAGGCTTTGGACCAAATGAGATACTACGTCCTCATTTGGTCAAAATTAAAGTAGGAGAGAGAAATGACTATATACTGACTTACACACGCTTATGCTTTGGTGCATGAAGAAAAAAAAATACAGACATAAAGTATAATTTAAGTATATATTGGTTTCTAGTGTTGATGGTTATTGCTTGTCGGGGGGTGCTTACATTGTTTTGATATTTTAGAGCCTTTGGAGACTAGTTTTCATGCAATACAAGACACAAAAATATGGAATTGAAGTCGATCCCGATTCCCGGGTGTATATTACTCACTGATGAAGCAAGGATAAAGAAAGCAACTTGGCATATCTGATAATTTTTGCAGTTTTATCAGATTTCACAATGATGAAAATTGAGAGAAACAATGCACGGCATTCTCAATAAAACAAAATTAAGAGAAGGAGGAAGTCAGAAATCATCACCAATTGTGTCTTTCATATTGGTTTTTTAGTAGACAAAAATAAATCTCCATCATCATTTTCTGAGTATGCAGCCACTTGCACACGCGCAAATGTACATAAAGAGGGAAAGAGAGATTACACATATTCTAGAAGGCAATTGAGCACTATCTGACACACTGAAAATTTTGTATAGTCTAAAGAACTAAACTTTTCCATGGAGATAATAATGCAGAAATAGTAATATATCATCATTATCTTGCCCTTCATGTATGGGCATGCATCACGTTTTTTTGTTTTTGAAAAATAATTAAAGATTCAAGATTGCTGTTGAGTCACAGACTATACAGTAGATAAAACAGAAGATACGTGAATTGTGCTTTTTTTGGCCATTGCCGCATATTCATTTGGCAGTTTTAGGATTCAGAGATAAGTAAGGTTTAATCTCTCTTGAAACAGAAGCATGTTGTCCCACTTCCATGCTACCTGTGAATGCCATTCTTATATTCCACGGTGAGTGCTTACCCTTAGCGTGTAAAACCAAAGTACCACTAGGAAATAAAAATATTAAAGATATGTGCCTTCTGATATATTATGAAACATGTTTTTCTTTTAAATCTGCGAACTAATAAGTTACAATGGAAACGGAAACAAACCCATCAAAATTTAAGAAGTCAAAGAAGGAAGGGGTAGACTGGATCGGTTTCGATTGAAGTAAAACATGAATACCAAAGCATGATCGTGTTAAACTGTCAGCGAAATAGAATATCTGTGATTAATAGCATGATAATTATTACCTGGAAAAAAGGGTTCCACAGTCACATCTATATTCTCTAGTACCACAGGTTTTTGAGTGAGCTTTCCAATCTGACTGAACCGCATATATCTTTGAGCACTTTTCACATTTCCACTTCTTCTCACCATGCTTTCTGCAGTAGTGTTTCTTGATTCCTGTAAGATCCCCAAGGGCCCTGGAGGGGTTGTGGTGAACGCATGAAGGTTCAGGGCAAACGTAAGCTTTCTTTTTTACCTCTTTACTGTTCCTTTGCTTCAGCTTCCAGGGGAGGTTATGGCCTCTCCTGTGAAGCTGCAGGTTCTGATCTCTCTGGAAACCCTTGTGACAGATCTCGCAAACAAATCTATTAGTAGCCAAAAGGGTCTTCGGAGATAAGGCTATCACTTCAGCATCTGGGTCTGAAACATACGCACCGTCATCAATTAATATTAATTTAAACTGATCAACCGAAACATATGCTCCAAACAAATTTGTGCTAATTATTTACGAAGTATTGACAGATCACTAACCCAAACAATTTTAAAAATTGACAAAAAATTCAAACTCAACTTCTTATGAAATGAGTATTTGTCTTTGCTCACCACAACAAGGTCGTTGGTAGAGATATGCATGTTAGAGGCTTGAAAGAACTCGAAATTAATTATGAATTGATGACGAAGTGTACCTGGATTTCCAGGGAGGCTTCTCTTTTTCTTGATCTTTTGAGGTTGTTGTTGAGGAGAAATGTTAGAAAGGGCGTGAGTGAGTCCTCCAAGGTCCTGAAGTTTTGTACCAGAAGAAACACTGGCATCCTCAGACAAAGAAGTTGAATTGGAAATAGCCGTGGGGAACATAGTGCCTTTGAAGAAAACCTCCAACAGGGTGGGAGTGAAAAAAGAAGAAAAGCGAGATACGATGTTATATTCTCTTGTCTTGGTTTATTTGTTTGTTTTCGAAATCCTAGCTATTTGCTATATTGGTTGGAGAAGGAGCGACTTTTGCACCTCGGAACAGACGAAGAAGATGGTAAGGTAGCTGAGGTACAAGTGCAAAAATTGTTAAACTTATCGAGGAGGGAGCATGGTAGTGAGGTGGCAGAGAGATGTAGAAAGAGAAAGGAATATAAAATTGATTCTCTTTGTGGTAAAAAGAAAGGTAAATTAATCTCGTGAAGAGAGGTTACATGATGATGGTGGTGGTGGTGGGTTATTTTCCAAGTCGCTATCTATCTAAGCCATGGATTGCTTGTCTGAGCAACTCTGCACAACTATTTCAGACACATCTCTCTTTTCTCTCTCTTCTGTAAGTGTGGAATTGATCAAGAGAATCCAGCATGCAATCAAAAGCAGAAGATATTTAATTTCCTAATACAATCTCAATTCCCAATTAGGACTTGGCATCTTTCTTCTTTTCTTTTGAAAAAAAGAAGAAGAGACTCTTTGGGGAGAGAAATATAAGTTGCATTATGTGTCTGGATATTGTAAATAATAGAGACGAGAAGAAAGGGTGATGATGACAGTGGCAGACTATGTAGGGAGGTGACAAAATGCAAAACACTTCCAAAATCATTTTTATTTTACTTTTTATTTATATAAAATTGACCAAAAACTTGGGTGGAAAGTGTGGAGAGAGAGAGAGATGGATGATAGAGTGGCACTGCAGCAGCGCAAATACTGGAGAGTATCTTCACCCATCTCATTTTTTATTTTCTTTTTCTTCTTTATTATTTTTCTCTTTCATGTTAAAATTATAATATTTCTAAATACCATTTTTACGTTTTTAGTTTTCTGTGCCTTCCACAAAATATTTCCATGAATAAAGTTGGAAGACTAACTCTCATGTCAGAATGGTGGTTAGGCAAAATCTTCCTAGATGTAAATATATTATAAAATTTGAATTGTTAACATTGCAACTAATTTAATATTCATCTGAAATTACAGTTAACTGATAACCATTTTTAAATACATGGTATTCATCGTACAATAAAAAAACAAGAGAGGAAGACCGTGTATAAATTTTGAATGCACAATTACAAAAGTTTTATATCATGACACTATTTACTAGTAAGACACCCAAATCCCAAAAGTGGCTTGAGACGAAGGGAATGATTATTCAAAAAAACATACACATATATTATATTTTGGATAAAAAGAGTAGAATGAGTAACCAGAAAAGGTTGTGAAAAATGATTCCCACAAGTTAAATGATCTGGACATTATCATTCTCACAGTAGGAGCTATATTCGTTACATGAAGTTGTAAGAAAATTAATTAATCTTAAGGATTTATGGTCCTTTATTGTGTGTAGAGAAAACAGAAAGTGGTGAAGGAAGGAAAGCCCACTAACGAAATGGAATTTGCAAATGTCCCTTTTCTTTTACACTACATACCTCTTTTGGATCTCTCTTTATTCGAAACCCATGTCTAAAGCTATGGAAGGATGGGAAATAAATTGGCCATTGGTTGACTAAAATCATTATTTCATGCCAAAAACCATTTGTTCCATGAACCAAACCTTTGGCGTGTACGAAATAAGACCCATCACCAATTAGACCTGTGCGACCATGCATATCCAGTTTTAGATTTCTTCTTCTATTTATCCTTTCGAATCCTATGTCACTTCCTTTTATCCAAGCTTTTCGAATCTTCAGGAATTTCGATTACATTTCATTTCTCGTTACTTTATTTCTTTCTTCCACACATCGTAATATGCTTATGCTTAAAGGAATCACATGATCTAGTGGTATGTCCAAAAAGATGGTCAAAAAATTGTGAGTTCAACCTTTTTTTATTAATATATAAAATATTAATAACTGACATTTATTAATAAAAAAACTATTTTCATCAACTTATATTTCATTTCTTTTATCATTACTTCATTCATAAAATTATGAAATGAGATTTGCATTTATATTGTTAACTTCTTAACTCTAGTCGACTCAAAATCTCAAACACACATCCTTATGCAAAAATATATACATTTCAATCATGAGACTACATATTAATAATTGATCCGATAATGATAAAAAACAAGTGAGATAATAGATTCAACAAACAATAAATATTCTAATAGTGATTCAGTTTATTACTTATAATCTCAACAAATAGAAATAGCCATTCATGGGTTCTACAAATTAAAGTAAATTGGAAGAAATGGAAACCAAAGAGAAAATGCAAGCCTTCTACCAAGGTTCTTAACAGTTGCATCATGTTCCAATTGTGTCTCCCCTTTGCATCAACACATCTAATTTCTGACTCATCTTCCTCCTCAACCCACAAGGAAAAAAATCACCATTAATGAAGATTGAAACCTAAGGAGGAGAAGGGAGAGCTTCCCAACACCCCAAACAAAGAGTATTTCCAAGTCACTCTAGATGAAGAATGAAGTATGAGAGGAAGGGATTTTCTAAAACTCTCTTGAAAACATGATTAAATATTCATTTTCACGTATTAGGGTTGATAGACTCATCCAACGAACATTAATATTCTCGCCCGACGAGCTTCAATTCTTGCCTGATGAACTGGTCAACTCGCCCAACGAGTGAACAATGTCAAGTTAATAGTGAACAGTGAATAAAGAATAGTGTCATATGAATAGTGCCACCGAAATAATTTTGTTTACACACTGTGTTCACAACACTGAACGCGACTCTTGTGACACCTAGTGTGGGTATTCATTTAAAATCCACGTTTTGTTGTCCATGCATGTTTCCTTGAGTTCCAAAACTTGTTTACTTCACTAGCATTCCTTCCTGTTAACTTATTTCACACACTTATATTAGAGGTAAAACAAGCACACAATAACTAATACACAAGAAAACATGAAAACACGCTAGACTTGGGAACAAAACAAGATAAAAGTTATGAAAGAGTTTATTTATTCACCAAAATATGAATACAAAAATAAGTAAAATCAATCTTTTTCATGCATCCCTCTTGTTCTTCCTTTCTCATCTTCTAAATAAACACAATTCTACTCCACTAACACCATCATATTTCAATAATAAACTTGCATCCCAACAAAGTTCAAGAGTTGAAACCCATGATCAAAATAATTCATATAATAAAAACCAATATTTGCTTCATTGGAAGCACACTAACAAAACGATTCTAAATCAAAACATTGATTGCAAAAGAAACTTTCATACGCTTCTACCATGAGGGATGACCAACAAACTCAACTATGATAACTATGATTCATGGTGCAGTGAAAATCAATGGATGGTTCACCTATTAAAAATCTCTCATGCACAAAGGTATATTTCTCTCTGTAAAATGTGTGCTCATTTTCATTAATTGAAGAAGGCTATTAAAATAGTCGTAGATTCAATAAAATTAGAATAAAAACACCCACTCTTTGGCTGGACTGTTACGCTACAATATAAAAACAAACCAACTTAAAACATGCAGTTTGAATCTATTAACTCCTAACAAAAAAATCCTCTTGCTGAAACTAACAAAATCAATAAACCAAACCAAAAATTATAGTTTTAACCATATTTTAAATTTAAGTTTATTTAACAAACCCCCCCTAAACTTAAATTTTTTTTCTTCCTCCCTCTCGATCAACTTTCTTAATTCCTCAAACGATGTTATAGGTAATGGCTTCATAGTTATTTGCTTTTTGCTATCTACATGTTCAAGTTCCACGCTTCTTTCCTTTACCTTTTCTCGGATGAAATGAAAACGAACATCAATATGCTTGCTCCTCTCGTGATTGACTGAGTTCTTTGCCAGCTCCATTGTTGATCTATTATCTACTCGGATCAACGCCTTTTCTTCTTGCATTATCATCAAATTCTTCAACAGGTTTCTCAACCAGATTGCATGTTGGACACTTTAAGATGTTGCCACATATTCAGCCTCACACATTGATAGTGCAACAATAGTTTGTTTCTTTGAGAGCTAAGTAAATGTTGTATAGTTGTTCTTTTTCTGTCATCCACATCTCCACACCAATCTTTGTCTGAATACCCACTAAGCCGGTAGTTGTCCGACTTAGTATACCATAATCCGAAAGACATTGTTCCCTTTACATACCTTAGTATCCGCTTCAATGTTTTCCAATGAGAATACCTTGGCTCCTCCATAAAACAACTTGTGACTCCCACGCTGAGCATAAGGTTTAGTCTTGTGGTTGTTAAGTACTTGAGACTCCCAATCAAGTTTCGATATCTACGTGAATCAACACGATCCCCTTCTCCATCTTTTGATAACTTAATTAGTGTCAAGTTCCATGGGAGTGGAAACCGGATTGCACTTCATCATCTTTGCCATTTTCAATATATCTTTAGCATACCTCTTTTGAGACACAAAAATCCTCTGAGAGCTTGTATTCAGACCTGTCTAATATAGTTGTCACCTTTATACACAACCTCCAATATCTCTCAGGCATCCTTTGCTGATGCGACATTCACTATTTTTTTGAATCCCGACTCATCTACTGCATATTGTAGAGAAAATACAATGTTGACTCATCTCTTGCACGTGTTTTCTTCAACAGGGTTGTTTGTGCCATTGTCTGATGTTCGTCTTCATCAGGTTCAACATACCTGTTTTCTACCATATCCCAAATGTCTTGGGATCTCAATAACACCTTCATATGTAAGAACCAATTATCATAATTTTTTTTTCTCGTCAATTATGACACACTCATATCATTGATAACCTTTGTCATCTCTCTCATAAAAAATCAAACATTCACTCTTTCTCTTAGGTAGTTTGAGTCTCTCCTCTCTCTTTTTTTTTTCTCTCTCTTCGTACTTTGTTAAAAATCTCTCACGCACAAAGATATATTTCTTTGTGTAAAATGTATGCTCCTTCTCATTAATTGAAGAAGGTTATTAAAATAGTCGTAGACTAATAAAGTCAGAATAAAAGTAGTCACTAATTGACTGGAGTGTTGCGTTACAATATAAAACAAATCAACTTAAAAGGTGCAGTTTAATCGATGAAATCCTATCAAAAAAATATCCTATGAATTAAACTAACAAAATCAATAAACCAAACTAAAAATTACACTTTTAACCCTATTTTATATTTAAGTTTATTTAATATCACCTTCATTACATTTGGGTGGTGTTGTGGGTAACAAAAACACAAACCAAAAGTTACAAAATACAAAATAAATGAAAACAATATATTTTCACGGAGGGGTAGGTTTGAGTTTGTGAAGCACAAGACGAGTCATCCGAGGATTCTTAAATTTCCACTTTAGAATTATATGCTAAGTAATTTAACTTATTAACATACTGAAGTAACAAAAATAAGCTTCAAATACTACAAATGGATGGATAAGAGAAGCTATAAAAGAATACCTCAAAGGAAAGACACAAACAAATGGGGTTTTTCACTTAGTATTGTGACAAAATTTTACAGTTTCCTTCTATATTCGTAATGACCAGCATTATGCAGTTTCCTTCGCTACTCACCTTTTGAAGGTTCTTCAGTTTTTGCTAATTTATGGTTCACCAATACATCCATAGAGTAGTACGAACATTAAGCTCACTAATGAATTTAGAGCTTTGAAAACATGGATTCAGGGCTAACCATTCACAAATGAATTGGAGATGCCTGTGTCTTTTTGGAGATATGGTGGATTTTGGATATCCATGAAAAGTTTTAGAGAGAAGATTTATTTTTATCTTTATTTTTATTGTACTAATGGATTAATTAGTATTATCCTACCTATTTTTTCGTATGTAAGTTTATTATGTGTCCAATTGTTATTTTTTTTCTCTTTTATTATTATTAATAATAAAATCAGTGAACAATTCCGTTGATAATAAAAAATTAGAGACGAACTTAATTTCATAGGTATAATTCAGCTTTTTCTTGGAATGTTCTCACATGCATGAAAACTCAATTTAAACATGTTGAACGAGAAGACATTACAATAGAGAATAATCTACCTAACTGATTAATTTATCTTGTTTTTTTTACTAATGAGAGATATGAGCTATTTGAGAGTAGGTATACTGAGTTACATTAATTTCTCCCAAAAATCTTGCAGGGAATTGAGAAATTGACATGCAAGTTAGTTAATTTAATTTGTTGAGAACTCTGAATACTGGCTTCAAGATAATGATGGCTGGAGCAAGCATGGCCGTATATTTTGACTACTCAACTTAGATCCTAATTTGAGATGGGCGCCTAACTTTTATCGTTTTCTGTAGAAACTTTCTGGTTTTCATCACTCTATAACTAGGCCTTCTACCCAGATAAAAACAGAACCTTGAAAACTCCATAGATATATTCTCTTGTTTTTTCAATAAAAATGTTTAATATTAGAGAATAGATATATATGCAGCTAGAGTAAATATTCGAAAGGAAAATTTGTGGTTTAATATATATATATATATGTTGTGTATTAGGTTACAAAGAGAGTGATTGAAGTAAAAGTAAAAAACCAAATGATGAGGCAAGTCAACCCATCAACATTGGCATACATAGTCAATTCTACGAAACTGTGTAAAGCTTTAACTTCTTTCTTATATAAAATAAAGTATAGAAGATGTTCCAGATGAACGTTTACTTCAAATATGCTGAGTGAAACACAACACACGCATGGAAAAACATAATGACGTACGTGTAAGTGAAAATTACTCCATCACGACTATTGCAAAAGCTTCCAAATTTTGGAAAATGAATTAGAATTACTCTTGGTCTGAAATCCAAGTCAAGTCACTCAAAAGATGTTAGACCCTTAATAATTGAGATGTGAATGTTAGTGTTGAGTTTGATCTTAATTAAATATCTAATAGATATATAAAGTACACCTTAATTAATAATTGAGATAGGTAATATTGGAGTGTCTAATTTTCCACATATATGCCTAGCTACCAAACTACTGAAAACAAAAGATTATTAAACAAGAACAAAGATAGATAGATTATAAATTTGAATATTTATTTGGTTAGATTTTGTTATCTTGAAAGTAATTGTGTTATAGAGGAGAGATTTTGATGCAGTGTTGTCTGCAATATTGTGCAGAGAAAGAGAGAGAATTTATGAGTGGAAAGGAATAGTTGATCTCCATGCGGGCCATACCCTTATTCACGGGTTCCTCTATTTCAAGATTCCCCTATCATCAATTTTTCTAACTACCTTTCCCAATCTACCCTTCCTCTCGTTAAATATTGCATTCCCAAACTTATGCCTAAACACAATATCTATATTTCTCAAATTCAATTCATTTTAAGTTTATTTAAATATATTTTTCAAATTCAAATTCATAAATTTTAGATTTTAAAAATTCTAAATTAAGTTATGACTAAATTTTACTAAGACACTTCAAGTAATAGGTTGATTTAAGGTAAAATAAAATTAGTCTAAAACAAAAGTTATGTGAAATCATCTTAAAATAAAAATTGAATCAAATTTATTTAAATAAAATTGAGTTTGGCTAAATCAAAATCAAGTCAAATCAATTCAACTTAAATAAATTTATAATCAATTAATATGTCAATTTTTATTAATGTTTAATGTATAACATGTTGATCTCGATCTTTATGACCTTTCAAAAATAAAACATATTACCATATTTGATTGACAGTAATTAACACATAATCTCCATATCTAACATCTCAAATTTCCATTAATGATGACACTTTAAATAATTAGTCAATATTTAATTAGAAAATATCTTATTAATAATCCAAATTATAATGTTAATGGACCAACAACAACTCATTCTTATCTAAGTTTATAAGAGATAAAAGCTCGTAACAAAGTACAAATAAAACATATATCACAGATAATTATAATTAGATTAGTTTATCGATAAACATTTATTACTACAAGAAAATACTATCTAACTTGATTGTCAAAAGCTATTTTACATATATCCACTTTTAAAGAAAAAAAAAAGATCAAGTGACCGAAAAAAAATGTAACCTAAAAAAATATTATAATATATAATTGTCAAAATAGATGGTTCTCTTATCTTCTAAAAATACTTATACTTCTTTTTACACTTATAACTTTTAATTTCATATAAAATTTATTGGAAAGAAACATTAACAAAATCATCTTTTTATATTTTTCATTCGCCAAACTAGTCACACATCAACTAGTAATATATTAAATTGCATAATACAGGTGGTTTCTTTTACAAAATAAATAGTTAAATAGTAATATTAAACTCAATTAATAAGATAACATCACAATATAAGAATAATTATGTTGAGCTTTATTGATCATCCATAACAAAATTATCGTTGGATCACGGGTACAATGTCTAATCCTAAATTGGCATGCTTCATATATCAAGTCTCTGTAATGAAAAAAAAGTGTGTTACAGATTTAACTAACGATATCACTTCATAAAATATATAAGTAAATATAAATATGACGTTATATTTGAATGAGTATATTTAAACTCATTGTTATATAATACATTACATCGTCCAAGTAATTAAGGAGAAAATATGATATAATTTACATATATTTTGAGTGAATAAGGGACAATGTAATTTTCCAGATACCACAGAGGCTCTCCTTCAGTTTTTCCTCTCATAGTCAACTTGCTTTTAGAGTAAAAGTGAATTACGTTACTTACAAAACAATTTCATTCAAAGTCAAATTTATAAATATCATACTAATCTGAGAGAGTAGTCAATTGAGTAAACGACCAATTGGCCTCAGTAATGAAGTAGATGGGCTACCAAATGGGCTTTACAAATGTCGGCCCATATATCATATTAGGGCCCATTAATTCAAGGGAACTGTTACCGCACATCCTTACATGTCTTTTTGTTTGCAAATATATATATATTTCTGTTTTATTTTGTGAGTGTGCGTTAATATTAAGCTCCAAACATATCTTCAATTTTTGTAAACAAAATTTAGTTATGGGCCTTGGTGAACCGAAGATCTTTCTACACTCCCATAGCATTATTGAAATGTCTTTAACACCCTTCACCCCTGTGCCACTCCTTTACCCCCTTTTCACACTCTGCGCACTTTTTTCACCGTGCACTTCCATTTTAAATTATACAATAAAAAATATAAATTTATATTACAAATTGTATAATAAATTTTTTTGAAAGATATGGAGGGCAAAAAGAAATTCTCTTAAATAAAAAATATGTCACGTTTTAGTTGTTTTTTATTATTCATATGTTTTTTTTAAAAAAGGTGTTCAAGGTTGGGTTGGATATAACTTATAAATCCATTATCCCAACTAGTAAAAAAATGTCCCTTTGGGTGAAATTAAGTTAAGTTTCTGCATTCGTTTTTTAATTCTAAATTCGATTTAATTTAATTTATTTTTGGACGGATTACACTGGACTCATCAATTGAATCAATATTTTGAAAAAAATAAATTAGAAATTGTAACTTTTAAGTTTTTATTTAATTAAAACGTGTTTATAAATATTAATTTAAGATTTCAATTAAGTAAAAAACAATATAACTAATTTGTCTAAATTAATTTAAACGTAAAAGAAAAACATAATACATTTATCTAAATTAATAAATTATAATCATAAAATTATTATTAATAAAAATATATATAATCTAAAAGTGTTCTATTCCTTGAATCCAATAAATTTCAAGGGTCAACCAATATTTAATATCCTCTCTCTTTTTATCAACATTTCTAATGGAATTCATATAACAATCATTCAAATGTTTACTCAGATTAGTTATATCGCACTTCCTACTATTAGTGTTATATGACTTGTCATAATTTTTGCAAAATTATGTTATCATGTAACATATTTTAGTGAACGGAAATCTTTGAAAAAGTCTTTCTAAGTTTTCTCTTTAAGTCCATGGTATGGTTCAAATGACTTTATGTGTGTGTAGAAACAACTAGCATGGATGGCTATTGAGCTTTAACTTATGCATAAGTGGAACCTTCAAGGTGAAGAGCTTCGAACATCCATATTTCCTATTCTAGTAGTAAGTCCAATACAACTAAACTTTTTCAATTGTGTGAACACTAAAATAATAAAAAAATTACCAAAACATTGAATAATAGTCAACACTTTTTTGATTCATATAAGAATAATAGCTAATAATCAACAAAAGAATAATTAGAAATCAACACTATCACAATCCACCTACCACATCCATATGATAAAGTGCAAAAACCACAATAGGATTACGAAATACATGTTTTTACTTTTTTTCATGATGATATGATTCTATTTAGAAAAGAGTACAATCGTTTTTGAATTTGAATCCTCAAGAAACACAATAAAAATAAATCATAGAAGAATGCGAAATAAGATAGGGATGAACACATCACAATCTAGCAAATTGATAAGTTACGTGAAAATTTGTCATAAAGATGTTAAGCTTATAAGAATCAGAGTTCTAATCCAAGAATCAAGAGAGTCTTATCTCAAAGAATGCAATGCATATATAAGCATATAAGTTTAAGAAAACATTGAAATCCTAAAGTAAAGCTCAAAGTCCAAAACGCATAAAACAAAAATTAGAAATGCAGACTTTCCTCTAGCGAGGTGGCTCGCCCAACAAACACAACACAGGCTTGTCCAATGAATTTAACATTTTGTAAAACTAAAATAAAACTATAATTTATTTAATTTTCTAAATTATTCTTCAATTGTGCTCATGATCTTCATGTTTTTTAAGTTTCCTCCTTTCTAGAACATATAAGATTCAAATAAACATATCTTTGATCTTGTCATAGATTTTTTGAATTGTAAATGTTTTTCCTGAAGTTTCTTCTCATATATGTTCAAAAGATAGTCCTTTATCATAACCTCCTTCTTGAAGAGGATTTGTCTTCAAATTCGTACCACTTGAGATTCCTTATCATTGATGTGATGAAGAGGATGAACATGTATTCTTGCAAATTATAAGTAAAACACTAACAAAGCAATAAAGGGTGATGAAGAAGGAAGATAATGTTTTAATGGAAAACAACAGAAAATTAATATACTAAACATCTTAGTTAAAACAAAGTTTGAAGATGAAATTATATTGAAGAAAATGACAGAGGCAAACCACACGAAGGTAAAAAGAAAGGGCAAATGACAAAGATGAATAAAAGAGAGAGTTAAAACTGTAAATTGGTGATTTGGCATTAGAGAAACTGTAGCCATATAGACAAAATCCTGTGACTCTTAGAAAAAATAAAAAACTGAGCATAATTTGAAGTAATGGAGAAGATTGATACAATTGGTTATAAATTAAAGCTTCCTAATACAGCTAGAATTCATCTTGTTTTCCACATTTCATTTCTCAAAAAGATTGTGAAAAATAAGTAAACAATACTTACCTTTACCTTTGATCAGTAATGATTTTAGACATGTCATAAGTCCAATGAAAATACTAAATAAAAGAGTCATAAAGTGTAATTCTATTGAAATACAACAAGTGTTGATGTAATGGCAATCTACTGAACCTAATGAAGCTACTTGGTAGGACCTTGATGAATTTCAACAAGTTTATCCTCAATTCAACCTTGAGGACAAGGTTGCTAATAAAGGGAAGAGTATTGTACAAAGTGAAGCGGATGACACGGGAAAATAAGTTGCATGGAGGAGACAAATGAAAGGAGAATCTCCAAGAAAGACACGTGGAGAAGCTTGAGATCCTATGAGGAGAATGTATAATTGAGGGATTTCGTTCGGTGAAAGCAGTATGAACTTAGTATGAATCTCCTCTCTGTCTCCCAACTGATTTCTCCCCAATTCTCTTTTCTATGAAAATCAATTCTCATTCCCATATTCTTTCTCTTCAGGCGGAATCATCCAGATTGACGGAATACGTAATAGAAGATTTCAAATTCTTTCTATTACATGTTCTAATGTAGCCTTTCGTTTCTGTTGTAAGCGACATTTTGATTGTAATTCGTTGATTTCCATTATAAATAAAATTCCCTGTTGCAAAAGTTAACCATGTAACAACAAATAATTAAGAAGTAATAAACCAGATAGTTTCTCTCTAATGACCCCTTCGGAAAAAACCCATCACAATCTTAGAACACGAACTTAATATCAAATTTAAGGAACTGTCAATCTCTTCTCTTGGTTGTTTTGTGATGAGATGACCTCAAAGTAGAAAGAAATACATCAGCTAAACAATCATTTTTCTTTTGATTTTTTTTACAAATTATGTACTTTTCTATTGTCTCTGGCATGCATGTACTTGTTCGACCAAAATGCAAAACGAAAATGACAAGAAAAGCAATCTTCAACACATACAGGAAGATTGTAGCATAAAAAAAGAAAAGCCACGTGCTTTCATATGACCTTAAGCATGAATATGAAATATCATCTAGCTTAGGTAAATGTTGGCATCTTTATGTGATTCCTCCTGTTGTATCCAAGTGTGTGAACCAGTCCATTCGGTATCATTACTACGTACTAACGAATCCACCACTACATAAAATTGTGTGGTATTCATAGTAGTACATGGCCAGATATTCACAGATGTTCTTATAATATGGTCCATATTTTATTCTCAATTTTTTTAATTATTCTGTCACATATATCACTCTGATCCAGTCTTCTGCACTCTGCACATTAAATTTTCTCCACAAGTGTAGAACATCACCAATACTTTACACTTTTAGTTTTATTCTCTTAAAGGATCCAATTCTAGTGCGCAACATTTAGATGGAGAGAGATCATAATATCAACATCCAGGCATTCAAGTTTCACCACACAAAAGAAACAAGAATGCTTATCACAAAGAAAAGAGGTTGGCAAATTAACAAGGCTTATAACCTAAAGTATAAAATAAATAGTGCATGGACAGTGTGATTTTTTATATTACTAACTTATCTTTATTATTATTATTCTTAAAAAAAATTAAGTCTAATTTAATTTTATAAAATTAGTTTGTAACAATTATATACATCATATACTCTTTCACATTGAGATATATTAATTTTGACCGTGAAACTAGACATAATAAATAATTTGATAGAAATGAAATAAACAACAAATCTCTAATATCATCTTAAGAAATAAATATTAAGCTTAATTCAACTAAAAAAAATAGTTTATAAAGTAATGTTCATATCTATTAGTCTGTAAACTTACATTATTTTTAACCAATATAAAATCTCTAATTCATGTCTTAATACACAGTAATTTCTTGGCTTTTTAATAAATATTTTAAACATTACATCTGTCATAAATTTTTTTGCGGGTTAATAATGTAAATTTTTAATAATAGCAATGCATGGGAATTTGTTTAACGTATATTGTGTTATTGGACACCTTATTAGAGAATACTATGAGAAGATATGTAATTAAAGTTTACTTTAATAATTTTTTTCATGCTCATTTGTTAAAGAAAGAATCAAGTAATATAAACTAAAATTAATTTATAACCTAAGTTAAAAATCATATTTTTAAAATTAATATGGAAAAAATTTATGAACTAACTTATATATAAAATAATTTTAATTGATATGTAGTTTATTTTATTTTATTTTTTTTATAAAAAAAAAAAAACTACTAAAACATACTAAGGATCTATCATATGTGACTGGCACCTTTCTACTAACAGCAACAGGTATTTCGACAGGTCAATATTGATTGGACAATTTAATAGGCTTCCGTGGAAGATATAGTCTCTATAAAATTTAAATTAATATATATAATTCATTGTGCTAAAACATGTATTTTTTTTAAGGAAGGGTACTCATGCATGTGTTAGTGAGGAATATCGGAGCTATAGTACAAGATATTGACATCTTAGCTAATGTATAAACCAAAATATTGTATAGATTCTTTAATAAACTTGTCAAGAAGTTGTTGATATTATGAATTAAGTTCATTAGTTATTAAGGGTAATTAATTAACATATGGATATTAAGTGTCTTTGATGACATACACATGACTACTACATATGGAAAGGATATACAAGACTAATCTAATCTCATAGATAGAGAAGTCTTGATAATTTTTTAAGAAATTATAGGAGAAATAAGTGAAGAGATATATACAATATTATATGTCATGTAATAAATTTGATAAACCAAAGCGCAGGTAAAAATCTATCACTAACAATATTTGCAATCTAGGTTGCCACAGGAACTTTCAAATATAAACATGCCTATTAATCTGGATTTTAGTTCTAAAAATTAAGTTATATGTACGTATAGATGCTGCTGCACAGTAGCATCAATCAGAAAATAATGAAATTATCTTAACAATTATCATAATTTCAATAATTATTATTTTTTATTCAGTGATTGTAATTTTGCAACTTTATCCGTTAAAATTTACTTTATTTTAAAGAAATAAATCCTTTTTCACAAAATCCTCAATGTTCTTCGTAAAAAATGGAAGACAGTTGTAACCATTGAAATTAATGCTTGTCAATTTCTCTACCAACAGAATAGTTTCAGAATGAAACATATCCTAACCTCGCATTACATAAGCGTCTCAAACTTTAAAAGTAACTCTAAGTATAAATACACTTTTTTTTTAATATAATGATCTAATTGTATATATGTTTATACTGAAATGGGACGAAGATTATTGTCTGATTAAGTCAGTGTCGGACGTCTTTTTTGTTTCATGTTCCAAACAACCAATCGGTTCAAAAGGAGTGTGACCTACAGAACAAGTTAGAATTTTTTTTCTCTAGATTTTTAATAGTTCAATAGTAAGTTAAAAGTAGTTTATCTCCAAAGTAAATCCCTATTTATAAAGTTTATAAGAATTTAACCAATTAATTTATATTTTAATGATCATTAATATAAATCTTTAACCGTCTATCTATAGTTATTATGACACTAATTACATCTTAACTCTGTTCTATAGTTGTCGAAACGGAATGGTTGAGAAACACTTTCATACCTATCAACCAGTTTTATCCATATTACATGTCACCCCAACCGATCGGTCAGCCTCAGTTCCATGGTAACAATATATAAAATAGAGTTTCATTGTGAATAAAATAAAATGAAATTTGATTCACATGCATGAGATCATTGTTTGCCATTGAAAAGTACATTTAGTATATATGTAAAGTAATTATTGGAGGTCCAACGAATGTGAAAATTTATGCTTAGTAACCTACTTAACACTGTATATTTCCATTACTCTCACCAGATATAACCATCATCAAAATTCTTTTTGTATAGTTAATGGAAGACAATCCCACGTCTTAGAAATTAATGGCTAACCATCAATATTTATGAATGAGATAATGGCTTAGATTACAATTTTTAAGTACTATATTTAAAAGTCAAATAATGGAGGTTAACAAGCCTACTCTATTCACATTTCAACTTTTTGTATGCTAATTTTGTAATCATTATAATGTACTTTCTTTATAACACTCATTGTTAACTAAAATCTCCTATATTTTTTTTAAGGATGCAACTAAATTTGTGGTTTAACTAGTAAACTGAGTAAACTCCAAACTCATTAATTTTGTTATTAACTATTGAATTCCTGGTTTATCCTAAGTTTACAATAAGCAATTATTTCTAATAAACAATCCGAGTCAGTTTACTGTAAGTAGTTGAAATGAAACATGACTCAACAAATAGCAAAAATATATATATAAAAGAAAAAGGTATAATGTTAGCATTTTTCATAACTCTCAATGACAATACTAAAAAATAAAAAGGGAAAAAAAGTTGCATCAGAAGGCTATTAATTGACATTTGGAGGCATGTGATTGAATACCTAGCAGTAGTAAAGAGAGGGCACTATGAAAAGAATCCAAAGGTTTGTCAATGCATCAAATAGAGCTAAACGTTATCACTTTCCATTCTTTGATTATGCCCTAGACTCTTGACACGTTTCGTGTTGTGGCACGACTGAGAGCTCCACATCTGTGTTTATTATTATTACTTTGTTTTTAAGGTTTAAACGTGAATGGAATCTTGAAAGACCTAATTGTAACATTATGAAATTTGTCGGGTGGCCTCGGTCTATTTCTAACCACACCACGAAGCTCACGCAATGAAAAAGTATAGGAAGGGGAAAAAATCAAACCGACAAGGTTAACCACCAACTGGATCTTGGTTCAAAAACAATCAGTTATGATTCTTGGAGATCAGCTACTTCGTATCCATTCTACAGCTTCTGAATAATCTACATTCGTTAAGGTAATATAATCAAAACAAAGAGGTAAAAACCATAGCTTGGTTGCTATACGTGCATTACAAAGTGGGGGGTTTCAGTGCTTAAAATGGAAACAAAACATTAAACTGAACCTTTGAGTAAATAACGTTCGCTATCACTACCACAGATTCTTGTCCAAGCAACAGCTGCAACCTACCTAATCAAACATAGAGATCGAAATGTGAGAAAACTTGAGGTTCTACCAAGTGCTAGAAAAGCACATGATCATATATAACGAGGGTTAGAAACACCAAAAAGTAAATCAATTTCCACATATATCCTGCCAAATGAGATTGCCCTTCACAGGAGTGCTTCCTCTTAATAAAAAACTCACACTACTTGAACCTAGTGAACAAATTCAAGGTTTACTGATCATGATCCTATGTGGTTCATTTAGGACTTGACCCTAAGTAACCAAAGCGATTGGCTAACACATTGACATCTTCTTCTTCATCTGGGTCTTGTGAAGTTGGAATATCTAATTCACCCTCAAAACCCTCACTGAACAGTTCTTCCCAGAAACCTTCATCAAGTTCTTTCTCCAACCTCTCCTGTGATTCTAGTGCCTCAGGCTCTTCCTCTTGTTCCCTCTTTCCCCTACCATAACCTTGCATCTCCAAAGCCAACACTTCCAACTCTGAGACTCCAAATCCATATTCCCCAAACACTTGGCACTCCACTTTAACGCTGTTTCTTCCTTCCCTTCCAATGCTTGATTCTCCAACCCCACTTCCTCCTTGCTCGATTGGTCTTCTCCTCTTCTTCGACATTGCCTCTTCAAGCTCCTTCCTCTTCTCTTTCTGCTGGAGTAGCTGCTGGATGAAGGTGGGGTTCTTCAAAGCTCTAGCCAAGAAAGACATCATCTGCTGCTGCTTAATTTCTGTCCCTCGTAGCCTCTCCTCCATTTCCTCAAGGTACGACCTCGTATTCTGCTGCTGCTGTCTCAGCTTCACAAGCTCCATCATCAGCACGTGCTTGTCACGCTTTAAACGATCAACCTCTTCATCAAGTCCAAAACGACCAACTTCAACACAGTGACCTTGTCCTTGTTGAGAACTGGAAGGCTGAGAAGGTTGCTTTCTTCTCCTTATGTTTGCCAAAAGGTGCCTGTGTCCTCTCAGGAATCCTTCGTTTGCAAACTCCCACCTATCGGGATCAATCTTTCTAAAACCCTATGAAATTTAACCCCATATTTAGTACAACACACGCTGAATACATTGAAACCATAACTGCTATAATTATTATGATAGAAAATGAACAAATTGATAGAGCTTGATGCCAAACTGTACCACTACGGCAGGCCACAGCAGAATGAATGAGAGAGAGACTGGAGAATAGAGAGATCTAGAAATCTTGAAAAAACCCAATAGACAACATGTGACTTTGAATATTTAAATACTACAGTAACATATAATAAATTTTGTAGCCCGTTTTGATAATAAAGAAAATATGAAAACTTACCACTGTGACAAGGAAGAAATAAAATTTAAAATGATAGAACAGTGAAATTATATTCCACTATAAAAGAGGTAGCACAAAAAAAAAAAAAAAGTGATAGACTTATCTTTCATTCAAAGAAAAAGATTGTTTCTTAATTGGACTATTACTTATCCATTCAATATACAGTTTCATAGATATTTCTTGTACAGTTTTCCAATGGGATTGAAAAATTTGGTCAATTAATTGGCTTAGAAGAAGTTTTCATTAAATATAGAAATAGAATTCTAATAAGAGAACACCATGAAAATACTTGTGAAACTGCAGTTTCCCATAAAACCAGAAGGAAACAGTGAAGAAGATGGTGGTAAACAGAAGACTTACGTAAGTGTTTAGTTGCCTTACAAAGCTGGAGAAATTGTTGTGCTTGAAGTATCGAGGGAGAAGGTCTCTGGAGAAAGCGTGAGGATCCCAAACCACAAAGCTGGCACCACCTCTGCTCCATGAAACTATGTGGCTAGTGGTAGGGTCCTCCACGGCATCGTAAGTCTTGGTCAGAAATGGAGGTGGCCCTACTTCGTGAAGCCTCTCCATTGGCCTCGGAAGAAAAACCATTGCTGACTCATCCCCTCCCGTTTGAGACGTTGGCGACGATGAGGAGGATGGTGGTGGCGATTCAAAGTACTCTTCTTTCACAGGGTACAAATAGTTCATATTGAAAAATAAACAAATTGGATATGTACGGTTCCGATATGTTAATTCAATTCCCTCTTGGCTTCAGGTTAATGTTTGTGAGGTGTGTTGATATGTAGAAACTATGGATGAATTTGACATGAAGCAGAGAAGAAAAATAATAGTGAAAAAGAAAAGATGGAAACAGAGGAGAAGAAAAGAAAGAGAAGAAGAGATAAAGCAGATATAGTGCAGCGTAATCCGAATGGAGCATAAATTGATGACAGGGAAAGGGGTTTGAATTAGAAAAGAGAGAAAAGTAGAGAAAAAGTGAAGGTTTGTGAAGCGAGAAGGCAGAGGACTCTGTTTCCTTGTTTGGAAAGTCGTTTGAGCAGTTAAAAACAGGATAGGATGTTTATTTGTCATAACACATACATACCTATCTAGGAAGAAAGGTGATGCAGTGTTTTGAGGGTTTATGTAGGGAGAGAGAGAGATTATTAGTTGAGTGAATCAGAAAAAAAAAATTATTATGTGTAAAAAAAAAAAAAGTAAATTAGAAGATTCTAGACTTCTTGGAAGCAATATGGTTTGTTTTATTTAAACATTTTCCGGAAATAGCAAGTGGATGAGAGAGAGAGAGAAAGTGGGTGGGAAAGTTCTGGAAGTTACATAGGGAAGCAGAAGGGCGTGGTGGTGGGGATGTCTGGTTTTTTAATGCTGCGGGATTCACATGTTGGAGTTGGAATAGCGGTTTTGATTGAATTTTGATAAATTAATATTTATATAATATATGATCCCAAACAGTGACAAATCCCATGGTAACAGGTGTGAGAAGCCACTTGGTTTGTTCATTAAAACAATTTATGGGAAGCAGATGGATGAAGAAAAACCCTATTTGTTTGTTGTCAGAAATAAATTTTAGTGTTATAAATTTTGATTGGTGGAGGGAGATAAACTTAACTCTGTCACTTAATCCGACAAAAAACCTCTGTTTAGGATGTCCGTACACACAAAAATCTAATGTCACCTCACTGCTTACTTTTGTGTGGCAAAATTATTTTCTCAATTTTTCAATCAATTTTGAAATATGTTATGTATAAAATACAAAATAAATTATTGTGTATAATGTCGATTTTTTACATTTCAATAATAAAAATATTTGGTTTTAGAAAGAAAAAAAAAACTCATTATGAGAGGATTTCTATGAATAAATATTTAGTTTTTCATATAATATATATCCATTTAAAAGTATATATATTTTTTTTATTTCTCCTCTGTTTAGTTCTTATCTTTTCAAACTTACCTTTTTTATATTTTTTTAACCAATACTTTTCTTCTACCAAAAAAACTGCTTAATTAATTTTAGTACATTTTTCTCAGTATTAAATTTTTACTTAATGTTGGTAATTTAAAAAAAAAAACTTTTTACTTTTAAAAATATCACTTTAAAATTATCTAATTTATTTATTTGTTTTTTTAATAAAATCCCTTGACTTTTGTTTTTATCTTCTAAGTTAACCACTTTTGACAACTGATATGAGCTCTTTTTTTAACCCTATTAGTGTAATAAGTAAAATTATTTTTTTATATTTATTCACGCAATTTAAAAATAAATAGTATGGTGTGATTGTAAAAATAAACTATGGAACTTGCATATTAATTAACATACAAATGTTATTAATGAAGTTTAAGGACTTTAACAAGGAATAGGAAGATTTTTTTGTCACTCAATCTTACATGTAAAGTCAAAGATTTATATATATATATATATATATATATATATATATATATATATATATATATATATATATATATATTACTAAAGGAAATTTCTTTTTTTTTAACTCTTATATTATTATAATTTTATATTTTCTTTTTAGATTTTTGTTTGTATTATAGAGACTTCTCTAATATATATATAATATTTAGATGCCATTACCAAAGTTCATTCGTATAAATATCCACAACTTAGCAAGAAGATTTTTCTTTTTTATACGTATAACAATTTGTCTCAAGACTGTCCAAATTCTAGTGATAACAATAGTGCTTATAATAACTTAAATAAAATTATCTTTTGAGAATTAATATACTTATAATTTGCATTGAGAAATTGTATTTTGAGTATAATTATTTTCATTATTTATATTTTTTTTTCATTCTTTTTAGTGTTTTTCTTTTTTCTTTTTCTCTTCAACTTTTATAGTTTTTCTATTGTTATAAGCGTGATTAAGGTTTGATTAATTTAATCAAAACACGTTATTTTTGCTCGTTACTTTCATGCGTTTTTTTTTTTTGAAATGCTTTTATTTTATTTTTTGAATTTTTTTTCTGTCACATTATTGGAAAGTTGATGACTAGATGTGATGATTTAGGGTTTAGAGTGTTATTTGGTATGAAGGATGGTGGTGTGTGGTTTATGATGGAGTTAGCAGGTTTGGATTAAGAAATAAGGACATTAGCTTGTTTGGTCATTATAATTAAAAGTTGACCTTTTGATCAACACATACATTAATTAGTAACAATTTTGTTAATACAAACATGAGACCAAAACGTGCTAATCTAATCATTATTTATAACTTCACTTGACATAACCAATTACAATTTTTTACTCTTTTCATTATTTTTAGCATTTTTAAAATATTTTGCATTGTCATTTCCAAATTTCAAGATAATATTCATCATTTATATTTTTACTAATCAACATAATCATTAATTATTTTATTTACATGTGACACTTTCCAACTCAAATGCAAACATCATTTAATATATAAAAAATCAACACCAATGACTTGAAAATATTATATTCATTTATTTTTTAAATTTGCGATCAAATGTATCAAAGTTTGAAATATGGAGGAATTATAATTTCACATCCAAATTTAAAGATAACAAACGTTTTTAATCCTAAAAAAATTGTCTTAGAAGGATTAATATCTATATTTCACATAAACTATCTAATGAGTTTTAGTTAAAAGTATTCAAGATGATGAGGATTTATATTTATTGTAAAAGGTAATTAATTATTTTTAATGAGATCTTTCTAATTAAATTTTCTTCAAATATAAGATTGGAATATATTTGTTTAAGAAATCCAAGTTTAATTTCCAAATAAGATTAACTTAGGTATCATCAATAACTTTAACATCTCAATTATGTTGACACCCAAAAGTTTATTAATCATAAGAGATTTAGTGCTAATTATTTTGGAATTATGCTTCATTTCAACAACCTAAGCATATCCAGATCAACTAAACAAAGATGAGTTCTTTGCTTCAATTATGAAGCCTAATCCCTTTTTTTCCATTATTTTGAGTCTTCTCTCTCGTTCACCTTTTTTTTTCTTCATCGTCTTCATCAATATTTGTTTTCTTTATCATATTCCCACTTCCTTACACACAAAAAAAAACAAATACACAAGATTCATTATCTAATCTACAAAAATCCAATGGGAAAGAAAGAAAACCCATTCATTGTGGAATCCGTATTTACAAAAATACCAATCCAACAAAATATTCTAATCTACAAAAATTAAGACAACCAAAAATCTCAATCCGCAAAAAATTAGGACAATAAGAAATCATAATCAAGATCCACGTGAATCACCTTCATCATTGTGGAATCACAACGAAAAACACAAACTCAACAAAAAAAATCCAATGGGAAAGAAAGAAAACCCATTCATTACTCACTTGTCATTGAGCAATGACGACGAGAGGAGAGAGGTATATAGATAAAATGCTTGCTGTGAGTGTAAATTTAAGGAAAAGTAACCCTAAGCAAATGTTTAGGCTTCAATTATTCATGAAACCAAAATAATCAGCATAAACCTCTACCCAAAAACTAAATAAAAAAATCTCAATGGATTTTTTTTAAATTAATAGGAACTTTTAGACATTAGTTCTCATACAACCAAAGCATAAATGTGTATATGCTTTAGTTTTTATTATAATTGAAGTCAAAACGCTCTTAATAATTTAAAAAATGTCATTGCGTTTTGATAAACTTTAGTTGTGTTGAAACGGAGACATATTAGACAAAGTCAAATGTGTTTTATGCTTTAGTGATATGTGGATCACACAAAACGCATGATAAAAATTACACTTCATTAATATAGACAAACTATAACTATTATAAATAAAAAATAAAATTAAATGAATACATGGAAGTAAAACATTAAATCATATATATTATTTTTTATAAATCAAATCTAAATTTTTTAACTTATCAACATAATGATTTTTTTCATAGAAAAAAATAAGGAAATTTGCATATGCTTACAAAATTATAAACATTAGTGTTATTTTCTCTAAAATTACATACTAAAGTAGAATCACTCTCAAACTAAAATCTTTGAAAATCATCCTTCAAGCATGCTCCAAAAAACTATTAACACCATATTTATTCCGACTTCTTCTAAAAATACTAACATGTGAAACTAAACTAAAACAATCCCTAATTAAAAAATCAATATTCACATCAACTAATTAACAAATGAAATTTATTATATCCCTAAGTTCA
The DNA here is from genome assembly GCA_036885675.1 of Vigna mungo. Classification (NCBI taxonomy): domain Eukaryota; kingdom Viridiplantae; phylum Streptophyta; class Magnoliopsida; order Fabales; family Fabaceae; genus Vigna; species Vigna mungo. The sequence goes on from CP144695.1 coordinate 24,415,197, forward strand.
AGTTTAATTTCACTTTAATATAAATTATATATAGGTAATTAGTCGATTACTTCGTTCATTCCTTTTTATATGTCTTTTAAGGTAGTTTTTTCAAGAAATAAAATAAATTTTCTTGATTTTAATTAAAGAGATTTGTGGATTCTGTTTCACCCCTTTCTCTCTCTACATCTAACACAATAAATATATGTATAACTTAATGAAAATTATAAAAAATATAAAAACATAATAGGAAAAAAAATAACGTGTTCTTGAAATTCAATAATAATATATGAAACGGACACTTTTTTTTTCTATAATTAAAATAAATAAAAAAGAACCAAACGACTAATATTTAACATGAATTATAAGTAAACTTATAAATGTCGACAAAAATTCACTTAAAATTTTAGTATAGATGTACTTACAACTTCTGAAATATACAATCCCACCAACTATTTTTCTTACTTAGTATCAAGTATCAACATAATATTGGAAAGGTTTTGCAAGCTAAAACTAGATCGTTGCACTTCAATGTATATAATAAAAACATGCATATATTTTAATTCATGTAAATATAGCAATATTTTTCTTGTTTGTAATTCATCTTATGTTGTAACAAATTTTGTATATATTAGTTTCTAATATCTCCACAAGGATCAAAGCAAGTGGTGTGAGAGATGTTGTAGAGATAGAAAGAAGAGAGAAAGTTAGAAAGGAAAGTCACACAATGTTTAGATAACTATATAAAATTGTAAAAGCAAAATATTCGCAGAATAAAATATTGAATTAGTTAATTAATGAAGTTATTAAGAAGCAAACTCCATATCAATTTCCTCGATCTGAGTGGGTGAGTGAGTGAGTGACTCAGCCATGCAGATCCAGACATGCTTGCAGACCACAAATCCAGAAGCTTCCTCACCACTAAAATTTCCAACCTGTAATTTTATATTCATATATAATTGTACATCATCATCTTCTTCACTATAATAATATTATTGTCACCCCTTAAAAAATGAACTTGTATCGTTTAGAGCGCATTGCTTCTCTCTTCTTACGTGATAATATTTTAATATTCTTTAGGTCCTCTGTGTGGACAGAATATAAATCTATTAATATTTTCAAATCAACCCAATGAACCTTCTACAATCTTCTCGAATCTACTATTTTTCTATCATATAAACACTTGTTGATTATTTTTTGTTTTTGGCAGATGAATTATTGGTGTCTTTTCTCCCACCTTGAAACCATAGTTTCTGTTCTTTCCTTCTCTTTCTTTGAATGAAGAGTTCTCAACCTATATGGTTACACTCAAATTCTTACAAGATATTTTGTTGTTGAAAAACCCTGTTCAATCCATTATTTTAAAGTGTGGATCAAACCAATCCTAGGTTTTCAATTTCACCCTAAAAAAATCAGTCTTTGGTCGGGAAAATATCTGCTTATCATAACCACCAGTTACTTCTCCATTCATAAATGCCAACCTTTTAATAAACTTTTTCTTATTTTATTAAAAAAAAAAATTATTTCCATCACCACTTATTTTATATCATTTACATAATGTAATTATTTTATTTTTTTAAAATTTATATATTTAAAATAATAACACATTATAAGGTAATACTTTATTTAGCATAGAAAAATAAATATTTTTATTATTAAAATGATTCGGAAAAATAGATGTCTGTAATATTTTTAATTATTACTATGTATGTGATGTTTTATTTCAGATGTGTTGTTTTTAAAACATAAAACTGAATAATCAATTTGAACTACAAAAGTCCAATGAATCCAAATTAAGTTGTACTTTGTTTTCTGTATTAATCAGATTATTTGTACTCAGCACTCCCATATATGAAAAAAAAGAAAAGCTAATATCTAGATATCTTAAAAGAGGAAAAGTACCTACAACATTAAATATACGTACAATGTGTGAAATTTAAGGATTAAAATATTTACATTTTGAAAGTGAGTCCTAGTACTTAGGTCATCAGACAAATTAGATTCAACGAGTTAAAATATTATAAGTAATGAAAAATATATAATTAACCGTGTTTTGTATATGTGAAAATACTTTTTTGAAAGAATAAATATAATATAATTAAGAAAAAATAAGGTAGGAAAAACATAGAACTAAGATGTGTCTGTTGTGTGACACATGAACAGTCTACTCCTATCTATATCCTTGGAATGTGAGAGAGTGACTCAGCCATGCAGAAATCCAGTTCCTATAATCATACCTCCAACTTGCATGTTTTCTTTAATTAAATTAAGCCACTCATCCCTTTTAACACATTATTGTATTATGTAACCACACCTTCTTGGATACATTTTACTTTTCTTACAATTAAAAAATAAGAAGTCGTGATTCTTGGTTCTTCTTCTTCAACTGTGCCAGAATTATTATAATGTGAAGATGATGTGGACAAAATATCCTCACGACACCTAGCAAGAAAAATCTATTATAATATTATGGAAATAAAATATGATGAAACTTCTCGAAGCTACTAGACTTTCTATCAGTAGACTTGTTATTTTTAATTTCGTGGTGGTTCTTTTATGTTTTGTTACATTATTAATGATCTTTTCTTTCTGCTTCTATGAAAGGATGGTTTCTGTTTTTTCTTTTTTTATTTATTTTCACTTTCCCAACATGTTCCCAACCTAATGGAGACAAGTTGCTTATATCATGGAATTAAAAGTTAATATAAAGTCACCACAATAATTTTTAATTAAATTTATTATTAAATAACATATGTAGATTCATTGTTTAGCATTTTTTTACTCCATTGGTAATGTCATATTATTACGTCATCCTTTTGAGGAGAATATCACATCAAAGTGTGTTGATATATAAACAAATTATACCCACAAGTTTTATAAATTTAACTATTTTATAAATTGGAAGAAATCGGTCTATCTCACCAATTACCAGATTATAATATTCTATATTTATTTGAAGACATGCATTTATCACCGATTTTTCATTTTCTTTTTCTGTCAAAATTAAGGTAAGGTTTAAATTGTATTTACTACCTGTTTTGATTTATTTAGTTGAATAATCTTTTACGTTGTGAAATAAATAATATAATTATTATTTTATTATTAAATATGTAATATAGTATTTCTAATTAATTATCAATGAACCACAGTTCTATGACAACCAAAATTGATAGACTACAACCACTCCCCGAGTGATGAATTATTTGTACTTTTGGGTTTTCAAAAGTAATGGTTGATATTAAATTAGAAAAGGTTTAAGTTCTTGTGATTGGTATTTTCCTGTTCAAGAACCTCCTAACTGTTGTAAGGTTCATTTTTTTTTATATTAAAATACTTTTGAAAATTTTTTATAAAAAAAGTATGACTATAAGGTTGTTTATATCGGAATAATCCATAAACGTGTTTAATAATTTAGTTAAAAAGTAGATATTACAGAGTTTAATTTGGCACGAGACATTTAGTCGCAAAATAAAAAAAAAATTATAAAAAGTTAAATTGTAATTCTTAAATCTAAACATTATATATTTAGATATCAAAAGTATTTTACAGTAACAAACAATATAAATGAAGATCACAATATATTCTAAATCTTACAGTGAAGGATTTTGAAGAATAAATTCAAAAAAGGTAAAATAATATATATAAAATATATATTTAATTATTGTGACTGATACAATAAATATATACATAATTTATTAATTATATAAAAAATCATATATATATATATATATATATATATATATATATATATATATATATATATATATATATATATATATAATTGTTCTCATATTTTTAAACTCATTAATTGAATTAGAACTAAAATTTTGAGTATTTTGCATTCTTGTTTTAATAATCTTAGTTGTAGAAAATGATAATCATGTTTTAAATAATTAATATAAAATTCATCATCAGTAATTCATTAAACTTTAAAGATTTCTCTAATTAAACAATTGGATAACTAGTATTATGATATGTGAAGAAGCTGAATATATCTTATTTTCATTTTTTCAGGAAGCAACCTTTTATTATTTTTAAAAAAATGAATCTATTCTTTTATTTTTCATTAATATACCTATTTTTTCTTTTTAAAAAATAGTTCAAGATTAATTTTTTTATCATAATGTAATAAAAATTAAGAGACATAACTTCTAAAAGAAAAATATATGATAATCAAGCTACGATTAAAAATCAATTATGAAAAAACACATAATACATAATATTTCCTTTTATATTCATAAAAAAAATATATCCAAAAGGTTCATAAGATAAAAAAATGCTAACTATTAAATTAATATTTCACTTTTAAGTGAAACAAGAGAAAGTTACTTTTTTTTTTCTTTAAGAATGGAAGAGAACATATGAGAAATCAAAGCAAAAATAATGAGTTTGTGTCTATCTTTTCTTTTTAAAAAAAAAAAAACAAAAGAAAGTATGTGAGAGTGAGAGATGAGTATAATATGTGAGAAACTTAAAAATCAATATAAGAGAAAATAAAAAATATTTTAATAAAAAATTTATTCTTTATTATATTTAATTTTATGCTTTGTTATTTATTAAAATTAAATATGTTACTTTATAAAAGAAATAAAAAAAAATACCTATTTTAATTATCATCCATTCTCAATATATACTATATATAATCTAAAAATTTTCAAACACATGTATTTAACCTTATACAAGTTGTAAAAAGTTTAACTGAAATTTATTTTAAGATAATTCAGATACATAATACCATATGGTGTTAAAGTCATTCGAAGTGGGTTTAGCCCTAACTCAACCCCACAAAACCGGCTTGTAAGGTGTGCACCTTACTTATATATATATATATATATATATATATATATATATATATATATATATATATATATATATATATATATATATATATATATATATATATTATAAATTGGTCTTATCTCTAGTCGATGTGGGACTTCCAACACACCCCCTTCACGCCGAGGTATAAACATCTCGTGTGTGATAGTAGAAATTGGGTGGTCCAATAGCGGCCCGACAACGGGTGGAATGGAAACAGAAATGCCCACTTAGAACTCGCTAGGATAGGCTTTAATCATGGATCTGATACCATATTAGAATGTGAGTTTAGACTTAACTCAACTCCACAAAACTGGCTTATAGGGTCGTTATTGGACCACCCAATTTCTACTATCACGCACGAGATGTCTATACCTCGGCGTGAAAGGGGTGTGTTGGAAGTCCCACATCGACTAGAGATAAGGCCAAATTATAATATATAAGTGAGGTGCAAACCTCACCTTATAAGCCGGTTTTGTGGGGTTGAGTTAGGCCTAAAACTCACTTCTAACATGGTATCAGAGTTATGGTTAGAGCCTATCCTAGCGATATTTGTTGGGCATATTGTTCCACCCGCTATTGGGCCGTTATCGGACCCATTAATATTTAGTCTCACGCTCGAGATGTATATACCTCGGCGTGAGGGGGGTGTGTTGGAAGTCCCACATCGACTAGAGATAAGGTCAATTTATAATATATAAGTGGGGTGCAGACCTCACCTTATAAGCCGGTTTTGTGGGGTTGAGTTAGGCCTAAAACCCACTTCTAACATGGTATCATAGCCATGATTAAAGTCTATCCTAGCGAGTTCTAAGTGAGCATTTTTGTTTCTATTCCACCCATTGTCGGGCCGCTATTGGACCACCCAATTTTTATTATCACACACGAGATGTCTACACCTCGGTGTGAAGGGGGTGTGTTGGAAGTCCCATATCGACTAGAGATAAGGTCAATTTATAATATATATAAGTGAGGTGCAAACCTCACCTTACGAGCCGGTTTTGTGAAGTTGAGTTAGGCCTAAAACCCACCATATTCCGTAAAGTTCTAGCACAACGATAAATTACAACATGTAAACTTAAAGAAATTGATTAAGGGCATCTATAAATAAAAATTCTACATGCAGAATCACCCAATGAATTACTGCACAGGAATATACATGTTCCACATAAATTATTGCATGTAAAACAAGATAGTGCTAGGTAGAATCAATGCATTTGTTGGACCAATTTAACATATACACTATGTAAAAAAATGTTTTTTATATCGATTAAAAAAGGCTTTTTATAAAAAATGGTTATAAAAAATATATTTTTCATAGTGATACTTCATACTTGTAAGTTCTTTACTCACTAAAGTTTAAAATCTAGAACTAAGGAGCGGTAATAGCTTAATCCTATCTATCTAGTGAGAGTGAATATTGTAAAGCAATGTATAATTTTATAACCTACACTAGTAAGAAATTGTTTACCAATATCTTATCATGACTATAAGAATATTGTGAAAAGTTGTCTTATGACACTTTTGTAAAAAATGTTAAACATGTGATTATGATGATTGCTTTTGAAGTGTATGATCTTTATATTGCACATAATGTGATTGTAAGTAAATACTTCGTCTTTTTTTTTCTCTCTCCTTTTTGTCAACATTTATCTTTGTATTTGTCACAACAATTCATGTATAATCATAGATGACTATATATTATAGTTTTTTTATCATCATTGTGTCATTGTTAGTTGTGTCACATTTTGAAAGTTTTATTGATTGTACCTCTACCAACATGTTCTGATTTGATTTCTTTTGTGATTATCAATGTTTTCATTAGATTATATTTATCATAGGTTATTATATTTTTTACTTTGATAATTTTTGAAATTTGTTTGCATTGAGAAAATACTTTATACTTTGTATGATTTTGAAATATACTTCATTGTATTAGGATTGTCTACATTAATTATTTCGTTGAACACATTGAAATTGACTTAGAGGATTTGTATTCTTGTCATTGTATGTCTTCGCAATAATACAAAAATTCAACTAGTATGTAAATATTTCACAGTGGTTCTCTTCACAATTATAGTCATATATATTTTACATATGATAATAATTAATTTTTAACAATGACTCAAACAATAATAACTCTAAAGTCATCGTTAAAAGGAAGATTTCAATTATCATAAAAAACTTCCATTTTTAGTTATTGTGGAGAGACTTTTATTTAATATAAAGAAACATTGTATACTTAATGTTTAATTTCATGAGATTATTAAATAGTTTGAAAAAGTTATGTGAATTCTTATTAGTCAAAAATAAAAAATAATACTTATAATCATTTGTTATTTTTAGAACATTATGAAAAAAAATGCTATATTGTCGAAAAAAATTTAGTCATGAAAAAAATACATCAACAAAATAGGATTTACTGAGAGATTTTATCGATTAAAAACATCTATTTATAAAATAAAATTTATTGATAAATTTTAGAATTTTAATTTCTCGTAGATATTTTCATCGGTAATGAATTCATCAATAAAATTCATCAATGATGTCAAATTTGTATTACCGATAGTAAAATTCTTCAATAAATTGGACACTAAAGTTTCCTCTTCAATTTTGACTATGTTGTGATAAAATTCGTTAATAATGATTTTTTAAAAAATATTGGTAATTGAACTTTTTAAAATTTCATCGATAAATCTGTCATGATAATTGAATTTTTTAAAATTTATCCATAAATTTGTTGATAATTAATTTTTTAAAATTTATCATTAATTCAATTGATTAATTTGTCGGTAAAATGAACGTCAATTTTCTTACAAAATTCGACAATGAATATGTTATAAATTAAATGGAGATAAGTGAAAAAAAAAAAAAAAAAGTGAAGAAGAAGAAAGAGAAAGAGGAGGCAATGCCGATAACATAGTTGTGGTATGATTGTTTTATACTTCTACAATTACAAAACATAATTGAAATTAAGTCATGTTTGTAGTGGTTTGAACAAAGACAAAACCAATCAGTTAAACAAAAGAGTTACTATAATCAAGTATTGTATTAATAATTATATTATTATTATTATCATATATATATATATATATATATTAATATTAACCAACAATTAGAAAAAAAAAAAACTTCAAGTTCACATTTAAAAGAGTTACATGTCAAGTTCAATACTTGGAATGACAACTTTTTAGAGTTTTGGATTCCAATCACTGTAAGACTCAAGCTAATATATAAAGTCGTTAAATTCAGTTAAGAGACAACAAAATAGTTTGTTTCATCCTCATCTTTCACAGTAGTAATTGAAATTTGATTTATTGTAAAGGAAAAGTAGAGGTGCGTGAGGAAAAATAAAGAGGAAAAATAGATGGAATGTGATCTAACTTGAATTTTTAAGTGTGGATTTGTGAACAGATGAAAGGATTTTAATAGTGATTTGATTATTATTATTATTATTATTATTATTTTGAAAAAACCTCCTTATCATTGAGAGAGGAAATTCTTTCTAAAAGATTTCAGAACACTTAAATCAATAAAAAAACATTAAGATATTTGAACAATTGAGTATATTAATATTTATTCTAGAGTGTAAGTTAGTACTCATTAGAAAATATTAATTATATTTATATGATTAATATGGATAATAAGTCATGTTTATCTGAGTAATATAATAATATTATAATAAATAATAATAGAATAAATAAATAATAACTAACCCATCATGTAATTATAATATGTAAATATGATTTAAATAAAAGTATTTTATAATAAAAAGACTCAGAACTTTATTGAATTCTAGTTTTTAATATGCTTATTATTAGAGGAGGTAAAAAGGAATGGAATGAAAATAATGTTAAATATCTAAAAGAGAACATAAGTTCTAGATTTTTTATAAAGGCAGAACGATAATTATGAAATATATCCTTGAAAAGTAGAAATATCTCACAGTATCTTGAATTTTAAAGGTAAGAAAATCAACCAAAAAAGCCTGCGACTCACACTGGTGAAGCTTGCTAGTAAATCTCGTGGCTTTATTTACATTTTTTTTTTCTAAGTTTGCAAGTAAATAAAAGTAGGTTGTTCTGAAAAAAAAAAAAAAAGATTTCAATTCTATGGATTAAGAATATTTCATCCATGGTAGTACTACCACTGGTTAGAGACCATGTGATAATGCAGCAAATAAATATTTTAATATATTGCCTTGCACACCATTTTAACCAAGAAACAAATGGGAGATAAATATACCCCCCAATAAAATAAAAATTAACAATTACAAAATTGGGACTACTCCCCTGGGGCTAAAAAAATGGTAATAGTTGACACGTTCATTACTATAGACAAGATAACAATATTTAACTATATTTTCTATGTTACAAATTTGATTTTCATGACTGTAACTTTTACAGTGCAGGCATATTTTGAACGTGCAATTGATTCCATCTACCATGTGATCATGGTTTGAACTCAGGGCTCGTGTCTATTGACTCGATTATGAAGTTCCAACATTTCTTGGTGGTTTGGATCCACTGAGAGCGCAGCACGACAATCTCTTAGCGCACCTAACACGTCCTCTTTGTGTTCATGAAATGCTGCACGTAGATGCAAGAGGTGCAAATCAGCTTTAAATGCAATTGCTCTCGAGAGTTCGGCTATGGCTTCCTCTTCCTTGTGGTTGTCCATCAATACTGTAACCACAGATACCAAAACACTTCAGCAATCTATCTATTTCACATTAAAACATGGCGGCCAAAACAATGACAACAATAATGGACAAAATCTAATATTTTGAAATTTTAAGATAATCAGTAAAGGAATGGATCTTTGTAACATCAGAAATAACCATCACTCAACGTTGTAGTAAATGCTTTAAAACTGGAATCTCTGTTCTTTCAAATACACTATATCACTGGCAAATACAAAAGTTTAACAAAGATCCTAAAACATGCCACTTATGCACGTAATTATTCACGCAGATGCATGGTTGCATTCATCTACTCGAGCAGAAAAGGCCCAGATGTTGCATATTTATTATCCTTAGGTAAAACACTAACCTGCAGCACGATATCTATACGGATACACCCGAAGAGGATCTAATCTAGTGACCATCTCCAAATCTGCCTTTGCTTGTTCACGATCACAATACTCAGACCTCTTCTCATAAGCCGATGCATTGTTTTTTGCTTTCTTGATAAGTTCGGTCATTTCCCTATAAGCAGCAGCCTTGTCATTTTTGAGGCAATGAACACGCGCAAGACCATGATGAGCTCTGGTGTGTCGAATTTTAAGGGCATTGATATAGCAATCAGCAGCCAAGTCCAATTTACCGCAGTCAACATAAACACTCCCAAGATTGTTCAGTGCCTGAAAATTAAATGGAAATGAAAATGTAAGTCGTTAAACAACTAATTAATTATGTTCAAAGTTGGAGAAACATAATGATATTGCAAGTTGTAAAAGTGTAATAGCCGAAAACTTTTACGAGTTCATCAGTTCAGCTAAAACAACTTAGCTTCATAGTTCTTATTCTGGACTTCCACAGACTGGCCAAAACTTATAACCACATAATACAAGAATGTATAAATCCAGAAATTAGAAGAGAGATTGGGGTAAATAAGCATTTTCATTTATGCCTGATAAATAGTTCATCAATTCAATGTTTGGATGTTCCTAGTATATAGCCGATACATTCTGTATATAGAATAGGTAAGAGATTATATGCTTTACTGTATTGGGTGTAGCGAGTCAATCCCTAAAACTAATTAAATTGTGTAAATCGTAATAATAATTCGTGAGGATTAAAAAATATTTCTCTCTAGTAATTCACACAGGAATACTCCTATTAAAATCAATAATAAAGCTTGCAAGTTTTGGGCCTCAATATCTTGTACTTCCAGTCATTATCAAGTTTGGATCTCCTGTTCAAACAAGTTCTTATCAAAGTGAAGAAGAAAAGTGATTGAGGACTATCTCCTGAATCTTCAAGTGACATGAATTTGAGGACAAATTTGTTTCAAGAAGAAAGGAATGATAGAAGATTATTTCTTGATCCTATAGAAGAAGAACAAATCTACTCGAGGCTTATGATGCTCCATAAAGATTGGAATTCAAAGGACACAAAAATAATGGCTTGGAGCACAATTATAGAATAGTTATATGCAATTAAAATATTTGTACTTTTCTTTTAATTTAACCGTTTGTAATTGTCGCTAGGCGAGTGAATTCATTAGGCAACGAGTCCAAGTTGGTTTTTGAATTTTTATGTTATTTTTGGGTTCAATGTCTTTGGATTTTCTTTTAGAGTTTCTTAGGTAGCTTAAACATTTGTAGACACTTTGGATGGTCATTATATGAAAATTGGTTTTTCATTGAGAGATGATTATCTTGGTTCTTGGATTAGAATTGTAGTTCTTATCAAAGATTGAATTCTTTGTGATGAATCTTCCTTGACTTATTAATCTATTAGATTGTGGCGTCTCGAACTCTGACTTTCATCAAAGATGGATTTCTTTGTGGTTAATCTTCCTTGATGTCTCCAACTCGGGTTCTTATCAGAGATGGCAATCTTTATGGCGAATCTTCATTAACTTATCAATTTGCTATATTGTGGTGTCTCCATCTCTGTCTTATTTCATATTTTTCTTTGATTATTTTTGTTTATCTCTTGAGAATTCAAATTTGGAACAATCATACTCTTTCCTGGATAAAATCATATCATCTGACACCAAAGGGTATCATCTGTATCCAACTTGTACCACAAAGTGTCTATGAAAGTTCCAACCTGTCATCCCTCTAAGCCCTTTTGCTAGATACCACCTTGCACCTCCATATGCAACCTTAGAACATTCACCACCTCCCATGGTCCATTGATCTACTGCAAAAATTCGATGCATTTGACTCTTCCATCATGGGCTTCATCTACTTTGCTTTCTCAGGCACCCCAATTATAACAAATGAGAAACTACAACAGCAGTAAGAACAAAAGCCTTACCTGGAGAAGTAAGACTGGTTACATACATCACATGATGTCATATGACTCTGAAAGACCAAATCTCTAGAGACATTTTTCACAATGAAATTCTTTGTAACAATTTCCTCTAATATCCTTATCGGTCTAGTTCTCCCTTTTTCACAGATTAAAAACCGCACAGTCTACTCTCTTAGTTGGTGCTTACAGTGGTCTTCTATGTACATGATCAAACCACCATAATTAATTTCCTATCATATTTACCTCAGTTGGTGCCACAACAATGTCTCTTTGCATACAATCATTCAAATCCTATCCTATCTTATGGCCACGCATCCATCTTAACATTCTCAATTTTTTCTCACATTTTTCTCGTCCCTTTAAAGCCCTACATTCATTCGAACCATATACTACAACCAAATGTACAGCCACAAAACTTATATCTGAGCTTGGTAACCATATTATGATTACAAATAATAATTTTTTATGTATTTCTCCATTTTAGCATCTTACTTGTATCATGTGTAACATCCTCATTAACTTGCTCATCATTTCGTAATATTAATCTCACATATTTATATTATATCACGAAAAACAAAAATGTAAAATTTACTTGGATTGGTATGCTATTTTTTATGTATGGCTTTGGTATTGCACCTTACTATTTTTAATTCCCGAGACATACTATACTTAGAATCAACATTACTTGGTGCCAAGGAACCCGCAGAGTTATAAGCCAACTTTGAAAGTGATCAATGACAATCAAAACACTAAGTTAGATAGTGAACTGTCCAAGAAACACTTTCCTGTCGAGGATGGAGACAGACCATAATTGTTGAGATGACAGTCTTGGATTCCAATCTTATATTCTATTCTAGGCACTTCTCAAAAAAATACAGTTGGTTCTCAAGGGGACTTCATTGTCATCATGAGCCCTAACAGACAGATGGAGGGAAAAATTAAAGGCTCAAGCTGTGACTAAAGCTTATGACCAGATTTTTGGCCATGATTATGGTGGCAGATTATTTTGTTTACCAAAATATTTTTTGTCTGTCTTTTCTTATCAATGGATATTGCATCACAAGAACAATAGAATGTCTTTCTGCATTGTGACTTAAAAGAGGAGGTTTACATAAAAGAATCACCTGAATCTGTTGCAGAGGGATACCCAACTTGCGTATGAGATTAAGAAACTATTGTGTGGAAAGGCCTTTTTGCAAGCCGAAGTTTGGATGGGATGTAGGAAGTAATGATAAGACCATTATCCGATTTTTCTTTGATGAAGTGTCAATCAATCTTGATGCGTTTTATACTTTCATGTTGAATTGTATTATAAGCAATACTAATAGCTGATTTATTATTACAATAAAGATCATAGGTTTTTCACATTTCACTTTGTTCCATAGCTCTGAATTCAGCTTTCGTACCGGACCTTGTAATTACATTTTGTTTTTACCTCTCCAAGTCACCAAGTTTTCACCTAAGAACATGTGATATCTTGAGGTGAACCTCTTATTGGTAACAGAGCCTGCATAGTCTGCATCAATGAATGCATTTCCATTTTTAATTTTCCATCTTTCTTGAACAACAATCCCTTTCCTAGACCTGGCTTCAGATATTGAAGGATTCACAGTCTATAAGTGTCACTCTCTTGGATCATACATGAACTAACTGACCATTGGTTAGATGTGAGCTAAGTAAATGAGCTTTCGTACAAGCCTCTTATATTGACCTTTATTTACTACAAAGCTATCATCATCACTCATAATTATACGGTTTTGTACTATAGATCTATAGTCACCTTGCAATCAATTTTACTTGTATCTTTGAGAAGATCTAGAACATACTTTCTGAGAGATAAAAAATGGATTTTTCCCACTAGATGGCTTGTATCCCAAGGAAGTACCTTCATTTTTTGAGATCCTTCATATCTTAACTAAGCAACAAGCTTTTCTTTGAAGATCAATTTTTCATGTTTATCATCCCACAACAATCATATTAACAACATAGACCAAGATAAGAGTAAGTTTCCCTTCTATGAAATGTTTGATAAATAGAGTATAGTCACCTTGACTCTAATGAAACCCCCAATGAAATCATAGCCTGAAAGCCACTACACTTCTTCCTTTAAAACAAAGTGGAATCTCTATGTACACTTCTTCTTTTATGGGTGCCAAAGCCACTACAATCAAGGACAAGCTGGTTGTTGAAAGTCTATTCCAATCAAACACCAAAAAGGGCATAAAATGTATATCTTTTTCAGACTGCAATATTAGATTTCATGCAACATATTGGAAGTCCTATATTGACTAGAGATAAGGCTAATTCATAATATATAAGTGGGTGCAAACCTCACCTTACATACCGATTTTGTGGGGTTGAGTTAGGCTTAAAGTTCATTTCTTAACATGGTACCAAAGCTTGGTTAGAATCTATCCTAGCGAAGTTTGATGTTTGTTGGATCTAATCTCAATTTACAATTGGATTTTGTGGAGTTGAATTAGACTTAAAGTTCACTTTTTAACACAACACTTGGTTGGTGAGCTTCACCCAGCTCAATGCAAGGTCAGCCCTTGTTAAGGCCAGCCATGACGCATAAGGCCCCAACACAAAATTCAGAGAAAGGAGTGTTAATACATAACCAAAGTAGGATTCAGTTGATAGTTAAGTCCATTGGAAGTCTTTTGGCAAACAAATGTAAATTGGGATGAGAAAGAGGTATTGCTAGAATGTATAAAGAGGACTGCATACGGGCAATTGATAGCCAATTAGTCCATTAGTTAGTAAGAAGGGGTTGGTTGCTAAAATCAGATTAGGGGGATTCGTCATGTAAATATGACAATTTGTGTGTTAAAGGAGAAATCATTTATGAAGGGGAAAGCCTCCAAGAGACCACCTCTCTCCTGTTCTCAATTACTCAACAAAATTGTTCATTTTTCTCATTCGTTTCTATTAATTTTCCATTTCTCTTCTTAGTTTCTAACTAGTGACATAATTTTGAGTGGTACAATAGAACCATACCTGACCTTTGCGCAGATTATCTGAAGGACACTTCAAGGCATCTTCCAGAAGTGAGATAACAATCGGTGAACATGATGGATCTATGCTAGAGTCAGCCAATGCATAGGCCTTCAGGAAAAATGCCTCAAAAGATCTTTTGATACCAATAGACTCCTCTGCTTTCTGGAGACCTTCCTCATAATGACCTGTATCATATAAGATCCACCCCTCATATACAAGTCGTTCATGCTCGCTAGATGCATGTTGCTGAGCTAACTGTAAACTCCGCATAGCAGCCTCAGGACAGTTCAACCTAAGTCAAATAAATACATCAGATTTATAGAGGCATCATATCAAAGTCAGTATTTAGACAGATAAAGACCCAGAAACCAGAGAATCTTCCTTTACAGACACAATTCCAAAGGGATAACTTGTATTTCAAAGTAAAATATAATATTCTATGGATACTTCCTCCTTAGTGGTTGAGTTTATTATCACTGATGTACAACTTAAAATAACAGATTTCCATGTGCAAGTAAAGCCAGCAGATCAAAAGTAGCTACCATTGTCATGTTCTTAGTCATGAAATTTACAATATGATTCAACATTGTCAGCATAAAACACCAAGTATCGTGTTAGGTTCCTAAATACACGTGACAGTGAGTTAAGTTCAAGGCTGGAAAAATTAATGACAGATACCAAATATCAGAACCTTTTGTTAGGGGGACGAGGGAGGGATTATATGGAGGTTTGGACCTGCTATGATTTCTAGCAAAACTAAGTCCTTGACCACTGACTCCAAGAGCCTTCAAAAAGTTCATAACATACCTGAGGAGAAGCAATGACTGTCTGAAGTACAGAATACCTTTTGCCGCATCAGATTCAAGCATTTGGTATATAACAGACAGAGACCCAATATCATCAACTGCAGACCAACAGTCATATAACCGAGCCCAACAATCAGCAGTTGTCCAATGTTCAACATGCTCACGCACAAGTGTGCAGAGTTGAGATGCAGCAACACGTCCCTCAAACATTCTATAATCTGAACGTAAAGTAAGAATTGTTTGAACATCACATAGAGCTGCTTTGTAGTCCTCAAGAGTCAGATGGGTAAAAAATCGTATTTCTAAGCATTCTAGTGAAAGTTTGAACCCAAGAATCCTATTGATTTCTGCTAGTGCAGCTTGAGCATTCTGCGTACTCATCAATGAGGCAGCCCTGTACATGTAAGGATATGCAAGTGTAGGATCCAAATTACTTGCTTTCTCAAGGTCATCCCACCTTTTGTCACTGTCACAGTATAATGACCTTTCCTGATACATCCATCCAAGTGGAGTAACAGATGAAATGACCGAGCTCAGCAGCTCATAAGATAAAAACTTGTCGCCCTTTATAAAGTCCAGCCTAGCTAAACCTGCGACAGAATATATATGGCCTGCGTTTACGGCCCCTTCAAAAAGATGACGTGCTTCATCATATTCTTTCCGTAAGAGTCTTACACATCCCAATTGATGTAAAGCCAGGATTCTTTGTTTGTCATTCTCAGCAAACTCAACTAACCGTTCCAGGATATGAACTGTTTTGTCGGAACTAGAATTAAGGTTCATAGAAACTTCACTTAAGAAACAGAAAAGAGCAAATATACCTGGCCCAACCATTACTGCTAGCTGCTGCTTATTAGCATGAACAAATATCTCCACTACCCGACTGTCATTCAAACAGTTTGGAAGATCACGCAAAAGTACTTGTAAACAGGATGCAGCAAGTACAGTTGAATTCTCATCAAGAGCATATTCCATGAGCTCTACAGCATCTTCTTTGGAGGAAACCAAGGATGCAAGTCTTCTATCACAAGCATCTTTAAGTCTTTCACAACAATACTTATTTGCAAAAGCTAATATCTCCAATAAAAGATTTGGGGGGACCTCAATCAAACTGCCAGTCAAACTGAAAATACTTATTGCCTTCATACCAAATGGAGAGATATTATTTTCAGACAAATCTATAGTCTCAGCACGTGATTCGCTGAAATACCCCTTTAGCATAGCATTAAATGGTGCCGAAAGTTCAGAAATTTTTTGTCTATCACAAACTATCTCTTCATCGCCAATTCTAAAAGTAACATTTTGAGAAATGCAGGTCTCATTGGTCATTCTCCCTACAGAACTTGCATTTACATCAAATGGAAGATGAGATGGTATATCTACAGGTGCAAACTCCTTCGCACATTTACCACAATTGGCAAGCAAGTCGGCTATTAGTTCTTCCTCTTGCTTCTCATATTTCAACCATGCCCCAAATATAATCTTCTCATGAACAGTATTGGCTTTCTGCCAGGCTCCCTGAAGGCTTCTACGCATCAGTTTAACTTCCCCAAGGCCCCTAAAGACTTGGTATTGTAACAAAAACAGATTCGACCGCTCTTGTGGAGGACAAGACTCAAGCTCTTCATGGATTTGCGCTAAAACCTCCACATAATCAGCAGGCTTATAGAAAGGCAGTACAGCTGGCTGAGGGACCTTGACCAGAGATTCTCTAAAGTAGATAAAAGCAAATAAAACCCCATCCCAACCCCACCAAAAAACAAAAACACCTAATTAAATTGGCAGAAAGGGAAAGCTTCAATTGAAATAAAGGACCCGTTCAGAGAGAAAAACTCACATTGAGGCAGAGGAAGGGTACGATGACAACTTGGGAAGTTTCCCTCTTTCAATTTGAAGCCAAGACTGAGGATTCAAAGCATTTGGATGCGTCTCTTTACAGGATTCTGCAGGGAAGAAACTCCTCATGGGGCATAAGAGACGAAACAACTCCCGGATCTCCACAACACCACCACTTCAAAAACCAAACTTCACGAATTGGGGGCACATTCCATTGCCAACAAACACAGCAATCAATCTCAAGCTAAGGATTTGGTGCACCCAACCAACGAGCTATAATATAAAACAAAAGCTAAAACGAAATTTAAATTGACTAAATTTGATTATTACAATATGCTTAGTCTCTTTATTTCAGCACAAAACAAAGCATGTTCCCATGGTTAATGTTTAGGAAAGATCTCAAGCAGAAAAATGTAACTCACCGAATCAATCAGAAAATGCAACAAATGTATTGATAGAGAGAGCTCAACTACAAACTGAATCTGCAGAGGAAAATCAAATTGGAAAATTGGGACTTCAACTAACTTTTTTTTTTGTGCCTTTGCTTTTTGGTGATAGGGAAAGTATCTCACTTTCCTTCTCCTGGAGACAGACCATACAAATTAAGTTTTTCTTTTAAATTGGGGATTGAAAGTTGAAACTAACTGTTACACCAGACTTGATTTTCTTTCAAATGCTAATAACTATCTTTTTTAATTTTAAGGTATTGTTCTAAAATATAAAACAAATTAAGTCAAAGAAACAGTAACATGAAACATGTATCTTTGGAACCAAAACATTATTTTATTTTGAAATCCAATAGACAAACGCATGTGAAAAATTACAATGTTTTAGTCTAATCTATAAATAATATTAATTTTTTTCTCTAATTTTTTATAGGATAAAACTTTAGATGTGGATTGGAAATGCATAATTGCATATGACAAATGCATATAATTAATCATTGTCCTTTTATAAAAGAAAACTAATTATTATTTTGAAAATAGTTTCCTATCTTCATTTTTTATGTAGAATTTCTACTATGGTTGGAAAACATAATATTTCATTCGTGAAATATTTTTTAAATTTTATTTTAATTCTCATTAATTATTCATCTTATTTTATGTTTTGTTTAGGTATTTTTGTAATTACAAAATATGTTGTTATTTTTTTTTATATAAATAGCATTATCTCAATCACAAAGGATAGAAAATGATAACGTGCAAAAGATGAACACCAACCACATAATTAGTCCTTCAGATAAAGAAATAACAAAAATGTGATACATTCAATCGGATTTCATCCACAAACTAACCTATATTCAGGCTAGTAAGAATAAATTGCTTTCTTCATTATTTTATTATAATCATTATAAATTTATATTTCAATTTCTATAAGAATGTGGATATTGTTTATTTGCACTTTTGTATAGACTATAAATAATTGTGAAACAATTCTATTTTGAATTTTGTAAGAGTTCTATGTACACAAATTCTTTCTTTAAATACTTAACACAATTTTATATTTAAAACTTAAATTTAAAATCACCATTTAAGTTAAAATGATTACACATTATTCGATTAGGCTGTTGATGACATAAAATTAAGGCATTGATTAACCATTAACTTATTTTAATTTTTACTATGTTAACAATTTTAAAAAATTTATTATTTTTCTATCATGTTTAGTACCTTCATGTTTATATAAATAATTTTTATAATTTGATAATAGACCATTTTTATTTTGTACATGATTTTTATTTATTTAATTTTTAAAAAATAGTTAAATAAAAAATTGGTTAAATTTTAAAAAAACTTTTATTTGAAGATAAAATTGAAAAAGATGTACACTTAAAAAATAAAATTGAAAAATAAATATAGACAAAAAAGAAAGAATTCTTATAGAAGTATACATTTGTTTAAATAAGACATTATCACCTTTTTAATTTAAAAGTAAATTGCAACTCCAAAGTATACAGTGTTTCTTCCTTCTTACACTCGAACATATAATTAAACTCAGATAGTTAAAAATTATAATTAAAAATAAATTTTGATATATATACTATATATATATATATATATATATATATATACATATATATATATATATATACATATATATATATATATATATACATATATATATATATATATATACATATATATATATATATATATATATATATATATATATATATATATATATATATGAGGTTTGTTAATTTACATAAGGGGGTTTTTTAGTTGGTACATTTTAGTAAAGTGGACCAAAATTTAGGTTACAAAAATGTTCCTGTTGAAAAAGAAAATCAACTTTAAATCTAAGAGTATTTTATTAATTTTAAAATTTAATTAAAAATAAAAAAATAAAATGTAGTTATTAAAAATTTTGATTGGTCCACGTGTACGAGAGAAGTTATTAGCTTTTATTTTACTTTTAATTTTAAAAAACAACTACCTTTTATTTTATTTTTTATTTTAAAAAACAACTACCTCTTAAAAAATATAATGGTTTAGGGTTTAGGGTTTATAGAACTCGTCTGGGTTTATAGAACCCGTCTAGGTTTATAGAACCCGTCTGGGTTTATAAAACCCATTTGGGTTAAAAAAACAACTACCTAGGGTTTAGGGTTTATAGAACCCGTTTGAGTTTATAAAACCCGTATTTAGGATTTATAGAACCCGTCTGGGTTTATAAAACCCGTCTGGGTTAAAAAACAACTACCTTTTATTTTATTTTTTTATTTTAAAAAACAACTACCTTTTAAAAAATATATAAAAAAGCTAATAACTTCTCTGGTACACGTGGACCAATAAGGATTTTTAATAACTATCTTTTATTTTTTTATTTTAAATTAAATTTTAAAATTATTAAAATACCCTTGGATTTAAAGTTGGTTTTCTTTTCTAAGAGGGACATTTTCCTAAAATGTACCAACTAAGAAACCCCTTACGTAAATTAGCAAACCCCATATATATATATATATATATATATATATATATATATATATATATATATATATATATAAAGTGTGTATTTGTGAATTTTAAACTTAATATAAAAAAAACTATTCAATTATATTTCACACATTGATATTCTTCAAATTAAACATTATTTTTAATTTGTTAAATGTGTTTTTCTTAATAAAAGTATAAATTAGAATTAGTTTATCTTTTGAAACTTTAGACCAATTTAGTCTTTCATAATTACAAATACATGGATTTAATCATTTTAATCAAATTGTTAAGCTTATTTGATGTTTCAAATATATTTCATGAGCATTTGAGTTCTTTATATTATTTGACATATTTTCGCTTTAATATTAATTGAGAAACACTTTTGAAATATTCAATAAACTTAATAAAAATTGGTTAAAAAGACTAAATTCATGCATTTAAAATGTCAAAAATATATTTAACCTCTTTTTTTGTTGTTGCAATCTATTTTAAATAAAAAAACTCTAACTTGAACTATATTGTTTAGTATTTTTTGTCTCAACATCATTTGAAAAGAACAATTATCATTTGAGTTATATCAATTTTTTTATCTTGAGCAAGAAATTTGTGATTTGGATATATCTTTCCTCTAGTAAATTAATATTGATTTGAGTAATGAATCATTTATTTAAGTCATATTCGCTAAAGAAAAAATATTGTACACTTTTGAATGACTAAAAATCCCAACAATAAGAATTAATATAATTCAATGAGGTATTGTCCAAAGAAAACTTGGTTGTGTTCACTATCTTAAAAATGTATGATTATAGCACACATGTAATGCTCTTAAAAGTATAAAGTTTGAATAAGATAATTGTTAAATAAATCTTCTTTTAAACAACATTTTATCTCTTTTTTTATTCATGTAGCCAAAACGTAAATGTCTCAAAATTACTCAACGTTGATTCAAAGTCAAATGAAATAATATATATATGTTTTTTTAGTTCTTCCCTAGTTATTAGAACCTTATTTCCCATAAATGACATCATTTCACCTTTAATACTATAATAAAAGAAATCTCATGTCTAGTTCTCCCACCAAAATCAATTTCTTTTTCACATAAGTACAACATTCTTGTCATTCCATCATGCATTCAAATTTGTATGGGTTTAGTTAATACTTATGAATGCACCATTGTCCATTGTCAAATGTCATTTAACAATCTTTCTTCTAAGTGTTGTAATTATAAATGTTCTTTAGATAAGTTTTATCTGTCTTTCCTCCCTTATTTTTTTTCCACCGAAGACAATCACTCTAGAGCTCCAACTTCATCAGAAATCTTAGACACCTTGTGTCTAAGCTCAAGACATATATACCAACCTTAACCCTTGTCAACATGATGCATATCATCCAATGTTTTATGAATTCAAAAAATTCTTAAGAAATGAGAAAAAACTTATTATTATAATGATTACAATATCTTCATCTTCTATCTTTATATGCATGATTATAGGAAGAAAACTAAAACATATTAAACAAAAAAATTCTTTAGAAGAGAAATTTTTTGGGATGACAAAAAGACTTAAGATCAACAAAATACATAAGTGAATGATTCACTTAAATTATAAAAAATACTAGAAAAATGAATATTCTAATTAATTTATTATAAAAACATCCTTGTATATAAATGACACTGAAAGTGTAAGATTTGACAAAAATATAACTTCTAGAGTGTACACCTGGCAGCAGATGATGGGTTGAATTTTTTTTAGAAATATAATGCAAACTTAACATTTTAGTGTATCCACTTTTTTGAAAAGGCTATCACCCTCTTCAAACATTCTCCTCTTCTTCTCTGCTATACCATTTTCTCTACCTCAACTCATATTATAACCCTTAGTTTTGTTGGTCAGAATCTTCCCAGGCCATATGAGCTTCAAGAACAACGTTCTAACCGATCAATTTCGTTGTTCATCTACTGGTAAGTTAAATCCCTCTTTCCATTCACCTTAGGGCTGTGAGCATGCAACCAAACTTGTTGCATGCAGCCCATTTTGTTTTCTTTACCAAATCTAGCTTCTATCGAGTTCTAAAGTTTGTTTTCCATCATCAATTGATGACCCATAGGTGGTCTAGCATTTCCGAGAGTGAAAGGGACGTGCTTGGGGTCTCCTTAAGCTAAGAAGGGGGTTTTGTTACTGCACTGCTTGAATAGAGGTAAGGGAAGCTTAGGTTTTAAATTCTATTCTGTGTAATTAATATGCATGACTTGATTTCGATTGAAATTGTTAGATAATGCATGTGTAGACTGTGTAAAATAGGTTAAAACGTTTGAGCTGGATTTTGGATGATTATGTGTATGAGAATATGAAATTCTTAAATTGTAAGATTACGAATCTGTGAATGGATGAAATTGAATTGATATGTGTGAGGTATAATGCTGAATATGAATATGAGATGAGGTCGAAATTGTTGTGCAGGTTACTAGATAAGAAGGTTAGATGAATTATGTTATTTTAGGCCATTCTAGAGGAAGTGAGAGTGATTTTGAGATTTAGGGGTTAGGGGTTGAGTTAAGCTATTGGGATGACTTAATTGAGTCAAATTTGACTTGTTAGAGGTGTCTAAAGGGCTAAAAACATCTTCTAATTGGTAAATCTAGATTTAAGTCCTTAGGTTGTTGAAAACTAAGATTTTGAGTATGAATTGATGCACAAACACTAAAGAATTAGGTTAGGAATGTCTAGAACCAGTTAGGCAAGTTTGATTCATCATATAGATCAAGTTAGGAGTGCTAGAAATCCACCAAAAGGCCTAAAACGAAATGAGAGTGGGTGAGTTCTGCAAAATCTGCAGAATCCACGCCTGGGCGCTCCTGAGGAGGGTTGGGCGCCCTTCAACGCGTTGTTTCACCCAAATTATGGCGCCCGGGCGTCCTTAAAGGGGGTTGGGCGCCCTTCAACGCATTGTTTCACCCAAATTATGGCGCCTGGGCGTCCCTAAAGGGGGTTGGGCGCCCTTTTCTGTTGTTGCTTTTGTTTTTGATAGTTTGTGGGGTTCCGGATGTCTGTTTTGGACGTTCTTTAGGTCGTTCTGGGGGTTTTTTACCCTTCCGGAGTCATTGGTGAGGGTCCTCAGGCTGTTTGAATTACTTAAGTATTGATAAATAAAGATTATAAAGAAATTTGTGTTAATAAGTGATGTTTCTGTGAAAATATGTAATGTATGAGTTGTTTTTATGATATAACTAAAGGAATGATTGTGCAACATGATTAAAGGTATGATGTATTACGTTGTGAATTATAGTTTGAAAGCATGTATGTACAAAGTATGTGAATTATGTAAGTGTAACAAAGTGATGGTTGGTGTAAGTGTAACAAGTATGGTTATTGAACATAATTCCATGATCCTCAAGAGAGGTTACATGGTGGTGCCCTGTAGTTGTGGTGATTGACCGTATGAATGGCCGAAGTTCTAGATGGGGTTTATCCTGACATTCTAATGACCATCCATGCTCAATTAGAGAGTGATGAGTCATGTGGTGAGAATAGCAGGAGGTCCTAGTAATAGGTGCTACGTGGAGGCCTATTATTCGGTAAAGGGCTTACATTTGTGTGTGGTCGGGTGAAACTTCTTGGCAATGGCTTTGCAAAGCAGTAGGGCCACAACAAGTGCACAAACCCCTGGAACTCGACATTTCATACTAGTCTGGATGGTCAAATCACGTGGTCGATCATTGGTAACAGAATAATGTATTCGATCTCAGTCTATGTCGTATTATGGTTCTTTGCATGCTATGTGTGGTTGAAGACGAGTCTAGTGAGTCATAACATGATAGGATAATTTGTTTAATCACTTGTTTGTACATGCCTTTCTATTTTCAACTGTTGTATGATGACTTACATGTTTTTGAAAACCTAGCTTACCCTTACATTGTGTGTGTTGTATGTGTTTGCCTTTCCCTTGCGATGATCATCCAATCCTTTGGATGTGAGCAGTAGCTGATGATGTGCCCTTGGAGCAAACATTGGAGACTGAAGAAGACCCAGCTCCGAGTTCTTAGGATTTCTACTAGTTCTTAGTTTAGATAACTCTTTATTTGGAAAGAACTTTTAGCTTTATTTTATCATGACCTGTATTTTGAAAACACTCTTTAGGCCTCTTTAAATCTTTAGTTGGTCATGTATTTTGGAGAATTATCAAACTTGTATCAAATTTTAAATTTCCAGCCAAACTTGGATGACTGTATACATCTAATATTGATATTTCACTCTCTCATATGTTTTTACATACCATAATAGCTGAATCCTATTATATTGTATGTTCATATAATATTTGAGATGCCACGTATAGTTAAAAAAAATTAAGTATCATCCAATGAACTAAATAAAATAACAAAACGTGTCTTCGTTTTCAAAATTTGAAATGGAACTTCAAGGGCTCAATAAACCGAAAATATAATATGTAATGGAAAGAGAGGACGTACATTATATAATATTGTATCTTTAACTAGACTTTAATGAAAAGTAATAGAAGTGTAAATTATTATAAAATATATAATTTATTTTTCGTTCACATCGTTAGATAATATTTTAATAAATAGATTTTACAATATATTTATTAATATACAATAATTAAATTGCAATAAAGATTTTTAAAACACATAACTAAATTACAAAATTGTTTTTTTTTTTATTAAAACAACAAATAAAAAAAAGTTAAGCGATACATTATATATTATTAAATATTGTTTAAAAGGCCTGTATGTTTTATACAATGTATAATAACCTTTTTTATATGGCATGATTGTTGGGCCTTTGTGGCGCCCTTTCTTTTTTTGTTGACTCTTGGTATGCATTCTAGAGTAGTTTGAAGGATATATTCGTTGACGGGAATTGAAAATTTGGAACTTGAATGTTCTTCTTACTCCTTGAAGCGTTAGCTATGCTTGGGATTTTATAATATAACTCTTCTATATCACGAGAGCTATTTACATTTCTTAATCACTTTTTATGTTTGGGTTAAAACCTTTGTTAAATTATTTTTGTACAACAACTAAACATAATTATATAGAGACAAAAGCTAACCATTTCTCTTAAGTAATTATTAAGAGCTAAAATGAAACTTTTATTTAAGAAAAAATATTATTTGACACTACCTTTTTTATCTACCTTCATTTGACGGTTGTTTCATATTATAAAATATTATATATTAACATAATAAAAATAAATTTAAATAGAATATTATAATAAAAAATAATTTAAGAAGGTCTCAAATAAGTGTACTAGAAAAATGAAAGGATAATAATATTTAAACAACATTTTTTTAACAAAATTTGAATATCTACATGTCATTATGTGATTGATCCAAAATTATTCCACAATCAATAATAATAATAATAATTATAAACACTATCATAGATCAATCACAAAATGACTGACACGTAAATAATGTTCAAATGTTGTCTAAATATCTTTATCGAAAGGATCAAAATGGCCGGTTGTAAAAATGTATGTTTAAGATTTTTAATAGATTTTTTAACCATTTTTGTTAAGCGAATGACTAACAAAAATCATAGAAGGGAAAAACAGAGAACCTAAACACACGGACAAGACAGAGAACCTTTGTCTACCAACCAGTAACGACATAGAAAAAGAAACTGTCGAACACTGTAACAAAAGTTGCAGAGTGTGAGATTGCATTAAACTGGTGAAAATAAAACGTAGTTGGCAAGAATGACGTGGGAAGGTGGTAGAGTCGAGTAGGAGGAAAGGCTAGAAGGTGCATGCACCGTACGACACACAGACACGTGTCATCCTTTCCTCACTGCAAGGGTAAGATATGTTTCTTCATAGTATAAAACCGAACATATAACCAACACGCCCACGTCTACAAAAAGCCTTTGTTGCAGAGAAACGAGAAAGAGAGAGGGAAAAATGTTCATGAAAAGAGACGTTGAGAGCGGTGGTGGAGGTGACAGACCCCTCTACCCCAACATGCTCGAGAATCCTCAACTTCGTTGGTCCTTCATACGCAAGGTTTACTGCATCCTCACCTTCCAGTTGCTTCTCACCGTCGCCGTCACCGCCGTTGTTGTCTTCGTCCGCCCCATCCCCCACTTCATCGTTTCCACCACCCCAGGCCTTGTTCTCTACTTTGTCCTCATCTTCATTCCTTTTATCAGTACGTCTCCTTCTATTCTACCTATTCCTACATGCATGCCTTCAATCTTTTCTTTTATTTCTCACAGAAAAATTATATTTTCTAACTCTGCCATGTTATTGATATTAATTAACATATTTTGCAGCGTTGTGCCCTCTTTACTATTGCCACCAGAAACACCCTCTCAATTATTTCCTTCTCTTCATTTTTACCGTTACCATTGCCTTTGCCGTTGGACTGACCTGCGCTTTTACTAGCGGTAATGTCACCGAATTCTCTCTCGTTTTAAATTCTTTTTACCAATGTTGATTATTTGCTTTTGTCATTTATGATATGTGTTATATTGTTTGCTTTCACTGTGGGTGAATTCGTTCATAAATATATGTGGGGAATGTTCTGTCAATTAAACGTTAAAATGGAATGACAAAAAGGATGTTTCTTTTGTAACCTTTCTTTGTTGGGTGTTATAGTTGAAATGTTTCGATGCCGAAAAGATATTGCAATATAAGAAAGAGGTAAAAATAATTATGCAGTGTGTTTCCTAAAATGTTTACTTTTTAATTTGGGGTAATAAAATTGATCATGAATCGATGGAAGCGCTTAAAGTTTGAGTTTGATTAATGTGAAACGCGTATTTATAGTAGATGTGTGTTTTCATTGGAGAGCCAGCATTCAGCCTTTGTTTTAATTACGATTTAGAACCGTTCAAACTCTGTGTGGTCCGCTTTGGTTGTATTATTCTACTTACTGAATTCTGACAGGCATACGAAAAATAATGTATTCTCCATTTTTATTATTTTCTTAAGATTAAGATGGAAACTTTATTAAGATAAAACAGCAAGAACATCATTAGTTTAGAAAACTAGAACTTATTTAAACATAGAAAAAGCAGAAATACTAAGAAGTTGCAGGTCGTTTAACCTCCATTAATATGCAGCAAAGTGAAAATTTGGAAGCTAGCGTTAAATTTCTTTAGCCCTTGACAACAAGATTTAATTCTGGATTCCCTCCATCCTTTAGCACTCAATTAACAACCATTCGAGAATCAGTTTCCACTATTAAGAAATTGTGCAGGCACAATAATTGATTTCCCATATAGAAGCAAGCAAGCATTTCAATCATGGCAAGGGAGTTGAATATGTTTTCAAAATGACAAACTTTTGTCTATTGTAATGAGCATTTTCGTGTGAGAACAACTAATTATTTTCTAACGAGACTTGAAACTGGATACAGGGAAAATTATTCTGGAGTCGGCGATATTGACTACAGTGGTGGTGATCAGCCTAACTATCTACACCTTTATTGCCGCAAGGAGAGGCCATGATTTCAACTTTTTGGGCCCATTCTTGTTTGGAGCCCTGCTAATTCTTATTGCCTTTGCCCTGATACAGGTATTTTGGTCAAGAAGTCTTTTATGTTTGGGGTGTTTCTTCCTGTACCGGATAAATTTTTTTCATATCTCCCTTTCATTCTGAAATGTGCTTTCTGCCGCAAAAGTCCATATCATACCGGAAAATCTATTCCAGAATAAGATGGAGGTGTCCAAAATGTGTATAGAAAGGCACAGAAAGAAAAAATCTTCTGCTTGATATGCATGTATATATCAACAATTGGGCTAATAGGCCATATTAAGGCTAAGGGTTTCAGATATAATTTGTTATTTTCCTTCCTTGCAGATTCTATTTCCATTGGGTAAGTTTTCATTGATGATCTACGGGGGCCTGGCATCACTTATATTTTGTGGCTACATCATATATGACACAGACAACCTCATAAAGAGGTTCTCCTATGATCAGTACATATGGGCTTCGGTATCCTTGTATTTAGACGTCATCAACCTCTTCTTGTCTCTGCTTACTATCTTTAGAGCTGCTTCCTAGCTAAGGAGATAATTCTAGAAGCATATATTCCTTGCCTAGGTACATTTGTTTGCTTTAAGGAACTATAGTTAGTAGTACAGTAGTTTGTTTTTCTTGTGAAAATACTTTGCCTTGTAATGTAGTGTGAAACTGTATTGAATGTTGACAAACTATCTAAAAGCCCAAATCAGTTCTACTTCAGAGGAAATTAAGATAAAGAGTGCAGAAATGCTAGCAATTTTCTTTACTGTTGGCTGTACTCTATTGTATTATGTTGCATCTTTGAATATTCAACCCAAAGTTCGCAAACATCTTATTTTTGTGAACTAACTATCCACCAACCTTTTTAGAATAATAAGGTAAGAAAGAGATCAAACTCTTAACCATATCAGATTTCTATTCAGGAAACAATTATCAGAAGCTCATGTTGAATGAAAACACGTGAATCATTTTATGTTTTTAAGTTATCCTTGACAACGTATGGCAACATTGGAGCGATTCTTGATTCTAGAGACTTGGCACATGCATTATCGCTGGGTGGAAAAAACAATTCCTACGATTCTACATTTCTAGACAGTAAAAAATATTTTTTTTTTTTTTGCGGAAATCACCTAGTCGATTTGAGTCTTGCCGATGATGATTGTTTGAGGCAAAACACATGCAAATTACATCTCAAAACATATGTAGTTTGAATCGAGTTCAGTAGTCAGTGATAGCTAGCGACTCTGTTGGTAAGTATTAAAGATGACAGGTTTAGTTCCCATATCTGTTTTGCCTCTGTGCTACAATGGAGAGTAGTCTCGAAACCCCTTGTGTCCAGATGTCATATTCTCGTTGATTTCGACACTCAAACTCCACAATCCCCCTTTGGTCGGTCTTCAATCCAAAGTAGCGTCGCTTTTCACCATCATCAAACAGATGTCTCCCTGGCCATGCTGGTAAATCCGTGCAGATATCTAACACAACATCTGCATAATTTAGAGGACAAGTTATGAGCTATTATTTATGGCTGCCAGCAAAACGAAGTTCTAATCTAATGGCTGCTCTGTGCTTACTCTTTTTCTTTTTGGTAATTGTTCCTGCCACATGTCTGCTCTTCATTTTCAGCATTACCTGAAATGTTTGCAAGCCTTGTGAATTGTGATTGAATGGACTTTAAGGCAACCTCATACTGCAAATTCCCGAAAGGAAAATTACCTGGCCGGTTCGATGTATATAGACAGACACTATTTTCCAGTGAAGATCACCTGCATTTGTCACCAAAATGGAGTTTACTCATTTTTCAAATGAGAGAAAGAATGAGTCAGTGCTAGCAGCATATTGGTGATTGATGTTACCTTTACGGGTGCGCTTGAGTAATTCACTGCCCTTAGCAATAAGCTCTTGGCTGCAGGCACCTAGAAAATTTTCTCCATTGAAAACTTCCCCGCTATCACTGGTGCTGGTGTTGCTAGTATTGCTGTTAATACTTTTACCACATAGTCCAATCCCCCCTATGCCTCGCTCCAGTGGCGTAACTGTGGCTATATTCCATACCTCCTTCAAAGCTCTTGCTTTCAAGGTTGCTGCTCCTCGTAGAGCTGCACACGAAAGACAAAAAATACAAAAGCTGTGAATATAAAGAAGCCAAAACAGGAACATCAGACACATTCTATCCTTACGGTACCAAGAAACTAATTAACAAAGAAAAATCTGGTTGATACTTGACAGTTCAGACAGCATAATTAGTCATTTTTTTATGATTAAGCTAGCTACCACAACATATTGGTAAGATCTTTCAAATGTATTTTGGTGTGTAGAACCTAATGGTCTTAATAATTTCTTGTTCTGGAAAAGTATCCATTATTAAGAAATAGATGCTTAATGAGTGCAAAAGCTCTACCTGTGGCAGCTGCAGCTGTAAGAGTAGTAATATCATCATGGGAACGGACATTCACAGCAGAGCTGATGACAGAAGCAAGGTGGTCACGCTCGGCCCCCATAGCTTCTGCAGCCTCTACACACTGTGCAGCAACTAATGTAGCTGCAGAAGCAACAGCCATGTCAGTCTTTGCCATCTTCTCATCCTTGCTGGGAGCAGACGAGCCTGCTGTAGCAGCCGCAATAGCTGCAACGGCAGCAGCCACTGCAGCCACTGAAATAGTGGCATGCAGCTGAGCAGTATGGGTTCTGTTTTCTTCTTTCTTCTTCTCTCTTCGGTCCTTTAACCATCTTCCAACAGTTTTTGGTCCTGAGCATGCTGTGCCGTTGCCAATAGTTGCACTGGCTCGTCCACCATTGAACAAAGGGTGAATTGAATTATTTGCCCGAAAGAACTGCATACACATTGAGAAGGATAACCATGCCCGTTACTTGGTGCTTTACAAGGTAAAAACATATTACCTATGACTAATTTCAAACTCAACTTGCTTTTTATTTTTCCTTTTAAGAATGAAAAAACATCTAAGCCTCTCATGTTGTACTTGTATTGATAAAACATTAGTGATGTTTCCTCTTTCATTTCGAAGTTACATATCATAGGACTGCTGACAACATTCACGGCTGTCCCTCGAGTCACTGGCACACGTCTTTTCCTCTCCACATTATGTTAGTTTTCATGGATTAGTTTCAGAAGTACAGAAAAACAAAACAAAATCATAGGTCCGATAAGACATCCTGTATAGTATCTCCGACTTAAATATAAACAAAAAAAAGACGCTTCCTTTATTCTGGCCAAATTAAAACAAGTTTGCCTTCCAAGGCTAAAAGGTGAAATTGTTGCGTGAATGTATGGAAAAAGGGTCACTGTGCTGCCAATTTCTTGTCCTTTCACGAGGCAAATCCGGGGCAAGTTGACTTGAAAAAAATAACATCATTTACACAAAACACACACACACACCCTTTAATCAGTGATTTTCCTCATTTGACACTTCAGCACTAAGCATTTTGCCGGTTTCAAAATGTTAAAAGTCATTGAGACATGACCTTCATTAATTC
This sequence comes from Vigna mungo, assembly GCA_036885675.1. Classification (NCBI taxonomy): domain Eukaryota; kingdom Viridiplantae; phylum Streptophyta; class Magnoliopsida; order Fabales; family Fabaceae; genus Vigna; species Vigna mungo. The sequence goes on from CP144695.1 coordinate 24,446,533, forward strand.
ATCTTCATACCTCTAGTTCCCTTTTTTTTCCTTTCCTTTCCACTCCATTTTCCGTGCTGAGTGTGAGAAAATAAAGTTGATCCCAAGTCATTGAACTCTCCCCTCATGCAGCAAGCACCAAGTTCCAACGAATTATTTTTGTGAACAGAGAGGCCTACCTTTCTTCCATGCATCCACACACACATACAGTAGGAGCTACATAACCTATAAGCGGCACGGAATCACCACCTATAGGGACACAGATGGGTCCCTCAATTCTGTTTTTGCAAAATCTTTTACATTTTTTATTATTCCCTTTGGGTGGCTTTTAAGACGAGAATCTTCTCCCATGTCTTGTATTCTAAGACTAATCAGAGAAGACAAGACAAATGCTGTATTCCCCTTATTTCAAAAACAAATTAAAATACTAAAAGGAAAAATGGATAAACCCTTCAAAGTTAAATCAAACAAAAACTATTGCTGCTGTGAGAGTTGAAGCAACTCGGTCTCAGGGCCCACCCACCCCACTTCAAAACGAAGAAAAGGGAAAGAGAGTTGAGTTAGACAATACCTTAACAACGTCATCAAACTCATCCGAAGGTGAAATCGGAGGGCTATCTGTTCCGGTTAAGGAACCACCGCCATTCAAAGGCTCGCTGCTGTGAGATAACCTACCCGACGTTAACGGAGACACTTCCTGTGACAGCCAACAACAATAAAACGACTTCAGAAAACCGACACCAACATTACAGACAATGTATATATTCAGAACAACGTAGAAACTTTCTTAAAACATTTTACAGCACCTCTCTTGTGGATTGTGACATAATGCGTTCAAGGACAAGCTGAGAGGTGGCAGAGGAAGCAAAAGAGAACTGATTCTTAGACATGGTGGAGAAATCTTCAGAGAGAAAGGCGTTGGTGTTGGTGTTGTTGGGAACAGTTTCCTCCGGAATGGAAGTGTTGTTTGAATTAGGCATGCAAGAAGAGGAAAGAGAGGAGTGGTGATGTGAAAGAGCTTTGGAAACCTCAAGAGCAGAGGCACTCCATGAGCGTGACAGAAACTCCATGGGCACTCGAGGACTCTCCGGCAGAGGGGTCGGAGCGAACTCCGAGCGGCGACAGTTTATGGTGCACTTTGGCTCCATCTGTGATGTGGGAAGCAGTGTTATTGTGTTTTTGGGGAGTGTTGAAATGTTTGTAGAAGCGGTGACAGCATGAAGAAGCGCATGTTTATATAGTATAGTAATGGTGACAACAATGGAGAATGGAGAATGTTTAAATGGTAATGAAGCTCACAATGACGTGTCAGGAAATGATAAAGTAAGCCATGGAATGGTCAAAGTGAAGATGTGAAGTACTTTTTGTCGTCACCATTAATGCCTAATTATCATCATATACCACTCACTTTACTGTGTCAAACAAAAAACCTTTCCAAATCTCACTCTTCCTTTTTTCCTTTGCTAATAATATTACTGCTTCTAATTCTACAATTATATATTAGAGTTGCTTATTTTATTTTTGGACAATTATACTATGACTTAAGAATTTTAATAATTTTTTAATACTATAATGTTCACGAATTTAAGATCACAATCATTTCATAAATTTTAATAATAATTAAAGTAACCATTTTTACACAAGAATTATCAAATATTCGCGTTAATAATCCATACAATTTTATATATAATTCTTAAAACTATCGTTATTTGTTCCCCATACATTTTTCACTTTTCATTGTACAATCTATTTTATTACTTTTATATTCAATAATTTAATTTACATTTTAATTAAATAATTTAATCTAATATATTATTATTATTATTATGGCTTAATTACTATGATGGTTCCATTCTCCAAAAGTATCTCAAGTTTTTCTTCCTTTCTAGAAATGTTTCAACTGTCTTAACTTTTGAAAAATTATTTCAATTAGGTTCTTTTAAAAAACATTATTAACAGTGTTAATTGTGATTATTTTTAATGAAAAGTTTTAAAGTAGTGATTATTGAACATAGTGATTATTTTTAATGAAAAGTTTTAAAGTAGTGATTATTGAACATATTCTCTGAACGAAGAATGCCATAAAAGACTTATTGTCCAAACTGCCAAACAGTAAAGAGAAAAGATAACTAAATATTGTAATAAGATATGTTTTAACAAAGTCCACCATTGAATGTCTAAACACTCATGTGAATCCCACTATTTGTTATTATTGGGGAAGACTTATATATGAGAAGGTTTTCAACACTCTTATTAAAATGTCTTATTGATGATGAATCTCAATATGTATTGGAAGAGCTCCACAATGACATGTGTGGCTTACACAAGGCGATGCAAAGCATTGAAAGCCCAAATTTTCGAGCAGGTTTATTACTGGTTGATGCTTGAAGTGGACTACAAGAAATTTGTTGATAGATGCGATAGGTATCAGGAGCATGGTAGCGATGTTAGGATGCCTACATTAGAATTACACAACATATCCTCCACTTGGCCATTCGTGCAATGAAAAATGGATATTGTTCGACTCTTCCTTCCTAGTCAGTCGGACCCAAAAGATATTCATGTTAGTGGTGATTAATTACTTTACTGAATGTGACGAGCTAGAGGCCTTAGCAACAATTTTAGAAATGGATTAAATAAAGTTGTATAGGAAATGTTACTAATTTTTAATGTTTAGGAGCACTTATGAATTAGATGATTTTATAAATGGATTAAATAAAGTTGTACATGAATGTTACAAATTTTTAACTTTTGAAAAAACACATATAATCGATTGCATTGTAGAAATAGGTTCTCTAGACTCCAGTAAAAGAAAAAATGATTTAAATTTATATATATTGACTAGATACTACAAATATAATTGACTATATAAGCTTTTATGTTTTTTATCATTAAAATTAATTCCTTTGAAAACTAATTTCTTAGAACTAATTCCTTAATCACTAATGAAAAAAACAGATTATATGATGACTTATTGTGATCGGTGAAGTCCACCTGTCATAATTAATAAACTGACCGATGGCATTTTCATAATAAAATCAAGAGTTATTATGACGTACTTTGGAAGATCTGTCTTAATAGGTGGACGTAGTGGCAAAACTAAAATTATGTTCAAAATGTATTATGACAAGTTTAGGAAGATCTATCATACTATGCCTTATTATGATCGATAATTCATCATCGGTCATAATAGGTTGGACGTGGTGGCATTTTTGTAATAAAGTTTAAAACGTATTATGACAAGTAGTAAGCCACCTGTCATAGGAGCTCTTTGAATCCTTAATTTCTTCCTCTCTTCATGTTCTATTCATTTTCCTGTATCCTCTCTTCACATTTTCTCTTTCTCAGTTCATTCTTCTCGTCTCTTCACTTCATAATCTCTGTACATTGCATCGACGTCGTGACCACGTTGTCATCTTTGAGATTCCTTTTCTTGTGTATAATCAGGTTTTCTCCTTTCCTCTACTTAGGTTTGCAAATTTCTCCCTTTTAAATAATTTTACTGTTTTTTATATTCTGAGTTAGTTATGATAGTTTTGGTATAATGCATTGATTCTTTAAAATTTGCTCTTGGTTCTCGAAATATGTGTAGTGACTTTTAGATATTGATTTTAATTTTGAGTGGTTAATTCAAGTTAATTTCTTGATTCTAAGTAATGAAAGGGACTTTATGAGCCTGAAAAGTTAGTGTTTTTATTAAGAACCCTTTAATTGTCAAGATGTCTTTTTGAGTAGGATAGAATTCACTTCTTTACTGTAGAATCAGATTGTAACTCAAAATTTGCTTCTAAAGTCATTTTCTGCTTGTTTCAATCTTACCAAGAATTTGGTTAAAGTGTTCACATTGCTCTTAATATTTTTTGTTTTGAATGGAAAAGGGGAGAGTACGTGACTGGTTGGATGACTTATCTTTGCATTAGCACCAGGATTTTTTCGAATGGAGGGCCTCCTCATCAATAATCTCTTTGTTGTAAAATTTAGTCACTATTATATTATTTTCTTTTATTAATTATCATCATAAATATATCCAAATTTATTCATTATTTAATTGAGAATTATTATTCACTCTAAAAAAGAGAGTTGAAAAAGATTGTATGGGTGATAATAATTACTTTTTCATATAATCCCAATTCTGAATTGAAAGCTGCGTGAAGTGTTTTCAATTACATATAGGTTTACCATTTCATTTTTCATTTCTTTATTTGATAATGGTTTAAGATTAAGGATTTTGGGAGTTGGGAATTATTGTTCCCTCTGTTATTATTGGAATTTCTTTGGGAGCTTTAGAGGGTCCTAATACGATAAGACCACTGGTAGCTACATTGACTTTTCATCAATTCTTTGAAGGCATGGGACTTAGAAGTTGTATGTATCCAAATGAATTTGGTTGATTGATTTGATCTGAACAAAATAATATATAAGTAAGGATCCAAGATGCTTTGTGTGAAATGATTTGTGTCTAGGATCATATCTGACTTTTCACCTATAAATTTTTAACTTTTACATAGAAAGTTGAGTAATTTTTATAGTTAATTCTCTAAGTTATGTCTTTTTATCTGCAAATTTAAGTGTGTTTATGAGAATTTCACTCTTCAGGAGTGAAAAGAATAAAGGACCAACATATAAATGACCTCTATTGTTGTAGGCAAACTTAAAGAGAGTATCCATCGTAGTGATGGGATTATTCTTTCCCTTGACTACTCTAGTAGGAATTGGAATTGGTATAGGAATTTCAAGTGTTTATGATAAGAACAGTCCAACTACTTTTATTATGGAAGGAGTTTTTAATACAACTTCAATAGGGATCTTAATCTACATGGTTTTGGTTGATCCTCTTGCTACATGAGTCCTAGAATACAACAAAGTAGCATACTTTATTTTGGAGCCAATGTTTCTCTTTTGCTTGGAGCTGGTTTGATGTCTCTTATAGCTAAATGAGCTTAAGAAATATTTAGGATAGAAGAAGTATTTTCAAGTAGTCTCCTTTAAATACATAATCAAATTCATAAGATCTTTTTTCAATTTTGTTCATGTTCTAGTAAAAGAGAAATAGATGAATAGACATATTTCATTGTTCTTCATGTCTTTGTAATTTATTGTTTTTTAGTCGTATTCTTTTGTAATTGTTCATGTTTTCTCTTCCAAATATGATAGTAAAAATGTACAATCTGTTGGACAATATTTGTGTTGTATATGTAGAATTAATGTTTTAAATGTTATTGGACAATTTAATGTATGAAATGATTTCCATAGATTATTTTTCTATTAAATTTATTGATTTCTAGATAAATTGAATGGATAGGATGGTAAATCATGAAAAATGTCATTTCTGCATTAGTGAATATATGATATTATTAGCACAATTATATGTTACTATTTATTCTACTCTACTTTTTGTACTTATTTTTGTACTGTCACTTTTGTATTTAAACACATATATATTATCAATCCAATTCAATACATTTTTCTATCTTGGTATACAAGCTTTTGATCCATAACCAAAACAATCATGTCATCCACTGTCAACCAGAAAAATAACTTTTCATCTACAATCTCAGTCAAGTTGGACAAAAATAATTATCCACTGTAAAAATCTCTAGTATTATGATTGATTAGAGGCTAAAAACTTAATGGTCATATACTAAAGAACAATAAAATGTCCTGACCAATTCATTGTGGCAGATAACACGACAACAAAAGTCAATCCTAGTCATTAGAATTGGCAAGTCGAGGATTCAACTATTTTAGAACCGTTGATGAATTCTATGTCAATTGACATTGCAACTCGATTGTTTCATTGTGAAACATCTAGACAATATTAGAATGAAGTTTCTAATGGTTGTTTCTTTGCTGATTTGCCATGTTCGAATCTTATATTGTTGTCATGTCCATGTCTTAAAACTTCAGCTTCTACCATTGTTGAAAATACTCTAATTTAAATTTTTATGTATTGACTAAATACTCTGATTTCAGATTAAATAAGCTTTTATATTATTAATTTTAAAATTACGGACTAATTCCTTAATAAATGATATGAAATCGTTTCAACTTATTAATGATTTCAAATTCAAATCAATACATATATATTATTTTTTTATAATACTCTTATTGTACTTAAATAATAAGATTATATGTAAGAGATATGTTTGTCTTACTAAAGTGAGTGTTGTTTCTTTCAAAAGTTGAAGATTGTGATGAGAATATTAAATCAAAATGTAAATTTATTATTTTGTTTTAATTTATATTGATTTGAGGTAGAATTTTGTATGCAATGCCTAAGACTGTGGTCACCACAAACAAATGCAATACCTCTTAATCTTTTTAATATGTAGCTTAATCTTTTTATTCTATTCATTTCCTTTTGTTTATTTTTTTGTCTTCTAGTCTCGTTTCTCCCAAACACGCCTTCTTTTATTTCCCTGGTCTCATTTATTCCTTTTATTTGTAATTTGCTTTCACCATGTATGTAATCCTCAGGTGATATATATATATTGATTGTAGTTTGATTATAATGCTGTGTTTTCTGTAATAGACTAGGTTGTAAGTTACATATTTATATTTTATACTTCTGTCATTTGATCATAATTGATTTCACAAAAGATCTATGCATCAACTTTAAGAAAGTTCAAAACAATCAGAATTTGGTCTATGACAATGCAGACAAGGTTTTCGTTCCAAATTAATTTTACTATAATATGATTATTAAAGTAAACAACTGACACTTATGCATGCATGGTTCAGATGTTGTTTTCTATCAGAGTTGACAGTGTAGTATGATTAAGTCATTAGTGAGTGATTGTGGTGACAATACACATTTGAGGTGTTTGAGAGTATAAATATATGATGTCATGTCATGTGATAGATGAAGAAAAGGGAATCTAACATAATTTATTTATGTTACTCGCATCCCAAAAGATTCATCAAGAAATCTGAGTTTGAGTGGAAAGCCAACATGATTATGCCCAAGAGACAAAAACATAATGCCAGACAGCCGAATAACATAGGCCAACTACCTCATCTACCCTTAACCAAACATCTTATGCTTCTTAACATAACTTCAATTCCTAAACATAATCAAGTGTTAAGGAAAAACTGATACGCTTGTTTCACATATTGAAGCATTTCAACATACAACAAGAGTTTTACGTTGTTGAGCAATCTAAGCATCTTAGATTTTTATGTATACATGCTATTTGTGATTTTTATATTATTTTATTTTTGTTTAAAAGTGACAAGTAACATACCAGATTTGTAAAAACATTTTACAAAACCTAACGGGCTAACATGTTTAATCCACTTTTCTATCAATACAATGCATTGTTATGCCCTTCGATTTATCAATTATTTAACCAAGAAGAAACTAACATGTCTATTTTCCTTTTCTATATATTGCTTTTATGGTCTTTTTAAAAGATAATAAACTATATCCATGTATAATATATAATATTATTAATTAGAAAGAAAAATAATAAAGTCTTCCTAAACTTAGATAAAACTTCTTATAAAAGATTTTTAATGCTATCTTAAGGGGTAGAATCACATTAATATGAAATAAAATATAAGAAATCTTATATTAATTAAATATATAAAATTAATATACAATGTGTAAATAGAGATAAATTTAATAAAAAAGGTTCAATAACAAAAAGCAATAATTTTAAATATAAATTAAGATAAATTCTGAATGAATGATTTTAATATCATGTTAAAATAATAAAATAAAAATTAAGATAAAATTTTTGTCGTTAAATTTGGCCATAAAAAAATACATATGCTCAAAATACATATGCTCTTTCTTCTTTCCAACCGAGGTCATCAATTGTTTTTATAATAAAAGTTTAAAATTTTGAGGTACATTAATCCATTAATATTCTTATAATTACACGTCTCACCTTAGGTTAACATTTTTAAAAAAAAGTATTAATTTTTAACTTAGATATCCAAAATGGGACTAGACCAACCAATAAGAAGATTTTTCTTGCAAAAAAGATCACAAACAATGTTTCTTTATATTAAATGCACATTTTAACATTAGAATGATGTTCGAAAACAACACAAATATATATATATATATATATATATATATATATATATATATATATATATATATATATTTAAGAGTTAAATAATATTATCCGAAATTTTGATATATTTTGTTTTTGAAATTTAAAAATGAACGAATATAACTCTTTTATCTATTTATGTTAAAAAAATTTGATGTCTGAAATGCATTTTAGGTTAGGATTTGAATTCTTTATATTCTTTTCTTTCACACGCTTTGGTTTCAATGTTGGTTGGAAAACATACTTGACAAAAAAATATATTTAACATATTAAATTAAATGAATTATATCTATTATTTTTTAAAATTTGAGAGTTAAAATATATCAAAGTTTCGAATAGTAACGAATTATAATCTCACAGTTTAAGGATTCAAAATATATTTAAATCTAGCTTTAATTGCTAAAATATTTTAATTTTTAATCAATTTATATTGCCCTTATTAATATTCATGTTTATGCACATAGCTCCTTTCAATTGCAATTTTTTACTTTGTTATTATACTTTATGGTGTTACTCATTTTAGACAATACCTTTAAATATTTACGATCATATTTACCATAAAATAAAAGTATGATATATTTAATTTTAATATGGTGTTAATTAATAACGGTAATATTAATGATCATATTTACCATAAAATAAAAGTAAGATTTATTTAAGTGAACATCTTATTTTCAATATGTTATTAATTAATGTAATGGTCATAGAGTAGGGTGCTATAAAACTATTATAATAATAATAATAATAATAATAATAAAATAAAAATGATATTTATAATTATTAATAACAACTGAAAACTAAAAAAAGATCTTATGTAGGTGAAAGAAGAGAAATAAAAAATAAACTTAATTAAGATTACAATGAAAACAATAAATCAATTGTTGCTTTACATCGAGGTATCTTTATTAACAAAGTTCACATTTTTTTTTTATTTTAATTTGTAGAAACAAGCAAGTATGATGAGGAAACACAATGTCACCTATATCATGAAAGATAAAACAATAACAACTCAATAAAAAAATATATATGAATTTTAAATATTCAATTGACAAAAAAAATTAATGAGATCAACTGAAAATACCTAAATTTATGAAATATTTAAAATATAATTAAGAAAAAAATACATTATAAAATCTTAACTTATGCAGAAAAGATTAGAAAGGGTGATTTTATAAAATAATTTAAATTTAAAAATAAATGATAATATAAAAGCTAATATTCTAAAAAGCAACATTTAAAAAAAAAAACACTGAAGGCAAGTGTTGGATGGAAAGAGTCTAGGGATCCGCGCTTGAATGTTTATTATCATACAACTCAAACAATGTGAGAAAAGAATAGTACAAGAGTCTACTTAGTACAATCAACACATATGTTGTGTACAACATTGAACTGAACCTGAACCTCAGCCTGTTTAAGAAATGTGTCACAAATCTATCAACAAATAGTCACTACAAAACCCATTGGTAAAAGTTTAAAAGTGGGATTAGCATATATACCATATTAGAAATAATGATTTATTCCATTTAAATACGACCATAACTCTTATATAATAATATAAATATAACAATATTAAACAAGATAAATAATTAACTGGTCTCAGTTTCATTCCCTTCCATCTGTGTATTTTCTATCTGCTTTTTTTCTTTCTGTCTGATGACTCCATCCTATCCATCCAAAACGGTTTATTGATTTTCCTTTAAAGTGGAGATGATAGGACACTAGAAAGAATTTGCAAGACTAAAGAATGCAAGATGATGTTTCCTCGGAGAATGTTGGTGAGGCCGTTATATAACAAATCGTCACTCATTGCCAACACTGGAGAACTTTGGAAGAATCTAACATAAACAGCTCTACAATTATTACTTCCAATCCAACGGAAAGGGGCATAGCTAGCTTCAAAGAGTTCAAATTTAATTTCAAATGCTGATGTCAATTTTCAGCACAGTGCAAAATAGTTCAAGTAAAGCTAATTAGATATATCAAATTATTGGGAAAACAAGGATATCTATCTATCTGCAGGTAAGAGAGTATGTATTTGCTTTGGTCATATCCACCTGAAAAAGAATCTATTCAAAGTACTTTTAGCTTTAATATAAATGTATTTACTAAACATGCAATAATGTTGCAACACAATAAGTTTTGGTTTGATCTTAATAAGTGTTGCAACATTAATGCTAAAGTTTGTTTTCCCATTCCCCTATGTAGGTTGAAGCATTGGGGTACGTATAGATGCTGCGGCTCTGACATATACAACTGGAAAATTTCAGGGTTTGATAGTGAGATAAGTAGTGATGGTGTTTCTTCTTGTTATAGGTGTTGGCTATGTCCAAGACCGACATGTTAGGAAGTGCAAACAATGGCATAGCCTATATATATATATCAGAAAACTATCTGTATATCTATGTCTCTATATCACACTGTGATGTTGGACACAAAAGCTGTGTTCCAGAAAGAGGGGGACCTAAGCTAAAATGCGCGTGCCTAGAGACGTCATCACCTCCTTGAGCTTTTTCAAAATTTTCAGCCATCACTATGAACATAATCTCATCATTTTCTGAAAGGCTATGACAAACAAACCACAGCCTTTGCTTTTGGAGGGTATTTTGTTCTGTCCTTCAAAATAATAATTTTCTGACAAAAGACATAACCTTTATTCCTTTTGCCTCATTTTATCAATAATAATTGCTCCCTTTCGATCTCAATAGCCATTCAAATGTGCTTTCTTGATTTTTTCAAGAGAAAAAAAAGAAGGGTCTCTTTAATTTTTCTTTTTCATCCAATGAGTTTACTTTCAGAGTCAATTTTGCCACCCTTTTGGACCACTAAAGAATGACAAAGCGACCTATTACAACCTAATGGCACTTCATTGTACAGAAAGAATATGGACATTTTTGTTTCTTCTATATCACAACCCCACTTTCTTTTGCTTTTCTTTCAAACTTTATTTACTCAAGAAAGTAGACCTCTTCATTCTAATTTGCAAACCCCATATGCACCCTTTGCAGGTGAGCTATTTATGGCCACACTATTTAAAGAGTCACAAGAAGCATCATCAAGGAGGAAAATGACATTTAAATGTCATAATTATAGATCTTGTTGCTAAAAATAGATGATGGTAATAAATGTTCCTCTTAAGTTGCGTGTTCAGGTTTGGAGTGTTAGCCAAAGCTCAGGTGAATGGCGACAAAACACAGGAGGCACAAACTTAACTTGTCCAGACATATATCTCCTGACACGACCAAGTATGAACAGCAGGGAATGTTGACCGAAAACCACATCACAGAGAAGGAATCAAATGCATGTTCATTCTTTATTGGCCTGTACATAAAGGAAAACCTTGTTACTTCTATACTTACATTATTGTTATATGAGGTATGATGAGTTTTTCTTTTTTATTTATTTAAAGATCTCTGAATTTTTAATATTTTCAACAAGTGCTGAACAAGGTTTTAAACTGTAGTCCGTGACACTTATTAGAGTTAAATTTCAACTCCTTTTAAAGTGTACCAAATTACTCTCATATTTAACTTTTCATGGCAAAGTAGATTCCTTCATGCATGAAATAAAGGATGGCTACGTGAAGGAGGTACATTCATAAAAGAAAAGTGCAGTAGTAGTTTGTGTTGGAGGCACAAAGACAAATATGATTGCGTTTTAGGAAGAGATAAGTTTGGTACTTTGTAGAGAGTAGTGGGCAACAATTTGAGCAGATAGCGTTAGGGTTGCCAATTGTTAAAGTCTAGCTTAGCTGTTTCGATGGTGTATGCTTGATGCAGATTGGCTACAGTGGAGAGAGTTTAAGATGGTGAAAGAGAAGTAATTATAATGCTTGTGGGTCTAGTCATCATAGATCTCATTTCACTGTGACTTACAAAGTACCATGCAAAGTATCCAAACTAGCATTATAGCCATGTAGATCGTGTTCATTCAGCTTGGCTAGGGTTTATAGGTTTGAGACAGAAAGGATTTAAGGTTTTTTCTTTGGTTTGGTTTATAAAAGAGTTCACGGAAAAGAAAAGAAATTATCAAATAACCCTTTTATAAAGTTAAGATTTTTGTAGTCCTTCATTCAATTGAAATTATATTTTATGGGACCAATTTGAGTTATTAGATTTTTGAACTAAACTAAAGGAAAATGACATTTTAACATCAATTTTTGACACCATTTTGACATTGTACATGTGTCAAAATGTGGTTGGATGATTTCAAATTAAAAAAACTGAGACAAGGACATATTTAGAAAGAAAAAATAAAAGTTTTTTTTTAATTTAAAATCATCCAATCACATTTTGATATGTGTACAGTATTAAAATAGTATCAAAAATTAGTGTTAAAATATCATTTTCCTAAACTAAAGAAGTAAAGGGTCTCTGTGTAATCTACAGGGACTATTGGTGAATTTCTTAGAAACAAAATGGGGTTGCATATTTTGTTTTTTTAAGGATCGAATTAGGTGCTTGCTTCATTTTTATTGAAGGCCAAGGTTGGGTATGTAAGTGAAAGTTCAAGCACATTTGAATGGTGAGGATTGAAGTTCCTGTATATAAGTGAGAATCGTTTGGATTCACTGAGACATTTCTTGCAAGAATGGAGTAAAGATGGTGAAATCCATTTTTTGTTCAAAAGTTGAGTGGGAACAGTGATTGAAAGAAACAGAAGTTGTCGTACATTTCTAAAAGATAGCAACTGAATTGTTCACGATCCAAACAAGTCACAATCACAAGGACGATTTTAAAAAACGTAACAGTCATAGGCTTATTAAGTGATGCATCTTCTTAAATATTTAACAAGAAAAATAATGAAACCAATAATAATAATGATAATAAAGTTAAAAAACATGTTAAACTATGTCTATTCAATAATGCAGTGTACAATTACTTTGACTCTAGAAATAATGTTCTTAAAGGAAGATGAGTGGTAACAGTTATATGAAGGATGAGTAGACTCTGTTGTCTTGGGTTGAGTGAAGGCCTCTTTTGAGATTATGTCAGCAGATTCTCCACAATTTAACTGTGAGGAAATGAGAGGCTTTACAAAAGAACAATTCTCTCCTTGGGATCATACATTTCTACAAACATGTATGCCCAGTTGGAGTTACTGATACTCATCAACTTTCGTTACTCCCAAGTCATAACATTGTGCACTAAATGCATACTTTTCTTTTTTTTCATTGTCACTGAAAAAAATGCCAAAAGAAACACGCCAAATCTATTATTACTTTTACAACAGTCAATTAATATAGCATTTATTTTAAATATTTTTGAATCCCATAGAAGCTGCTTTGTTTTTTCAGAAAGTGATTGCTATAATATTATTAGTACCCTTCCAATTCTGGAGCTTGATGATTTTGGTATTTAGATAAATGAAGCCATTGGAAGGAGAGAACAGTTGGGGGCTTCTCTGGACAAATTGATTTCTCTATCTTCCCAATAGTTGATGCCCATGGGTTTAGATTTCTTGGGCTTCCAATTCACAATAAATGGCCTATCTTCCTATTTATTCTTAGGGCTCGTTCTTCATGCACCTCTTTTTTCTTCCAGCAGCTCCATCTTAATATTATGGACGAGGGATGGTTACCCCTGTGTTGGTTGCTGTTATACACTAGTCTCGTTTTTCCAAGTTGTCTTTCTAAATGATAGGCCATAGTTCAATGTTTATAATCTTCAGAAAACTTTATAAATGAGAGTTAATGTGAGTATTGTTCTATATGATGCATGCCTGTTGTGCACTAGTCCCTGCATCTCAAGGAAAATGCTAATGCCAATAATAAAAGCCACTCTTCATTATTCTACCGTCAACATACACAACATTATGTACACTATCCGTTAGCAATGATCAGAACGTGCATGAAAAGAAAACCTTAGACCACAGTTTCCTTAAAGCTCTTGGTCAACCAAATAGCTGTTTCTCTAGGAGAAACCTTCTCAGGCCCGAATGGCTTCAGCAACACCCCAAGCTCATCAAACCTTTGTTGTTGAAGGAGTCTGGCACTGAACTCCAGCAAACCCTCCAAAGCCTCTGCACGTTGCTGGTATGATGACGTGTCAAACCGGCGCTGATCCACCTCAGCAGAGGAGCGAATAGAAACACAAGCTTTTACATGCTCAGAAGGGCATTGAGTTGCCTTTGGACCAGGGCAAGCATCACTGATAATGTTGGGGACAGTAACTTTGTCCTCCTGAATTGTACACTTGACCATTGTGATGGAGCAATCAGCAGTACTCCGTGTTGAGCTTGAAGAGCAGCGAGCTGAAGTTGATGATGGTCCACGAACAGGGAAAAAAGGATCCTCACTGTAAGCCATTGGGTATTCAGCCATCTTGTCGATTCGTGGTGCATTAACAGAGACATTAGGAGAGTCCACACTTCCAAGGACACAGAAATTGGTGTACAAGTTTGTCGTCGCCCTGGCTCTTGTTGGTGAGGAAAACCTTCCAGATGGTCCCTTAGATGCTGGAAGCTGAAATCAAAAGTAGAAACTTAAGTATATAGCCAGGATTCCATGGGAACAACTCTCTTCACCAAATCAAACATTGCTAACTACATTTCCAGTTAGGCTTTGTGCACTCTTGGCTCGGCTTATTTTGTGACAATCATTTATGATTATCAGTTTTATAAGAAAACTTTTACAAAATAAGAGAATGTTTAGTTTAATTTCTATACTCTACCACTAGAAAAAATTTTATTGTCAAGTAATTAAAAGTCATTGGTGATATAACTTTTAAATAGTTATTGTAAAACCAGCAGACTTAACACACGGGAGTTTGTGATTTCATAATAGTGCAAAAATGTCATCTTATCTTCTGCTATATAGGACGTGGACATGCTCACTTATGCCTGTAGAATGAGAGAACTGCCTAATTCTCCACTCACACCATTGGGAATAAAAGAGAAATTAATTCAAATAGTTTAGCACGAATTCATTTTTTTCCCTATGGACATCAAGAGAAATGGAAATAATGGGTCATGCCGAGGATGTACTTACTGAATCTCGGTCTGGACCAGTATAGGTTGTCTTTGATGGTGCAATTGTTTGCCTTTTCGCAGTGCCAGAGGCTGTAACTGCCCTCAATCTTGGTGTTCTTTCAACTGTTGAGAACTTCGTATCAGGATTGTATTTATTACCTACACAGCCTACAGATAGTTCATAGATTTTCTCTTCTGAACAAGTGGATAATCCATGTGCTCTTTGAGTAGAACACTGAGAAACTTGTTCAGTTCCAGAAATGCTAGGATTCAGTGCCCTGTCCTTGCTAAATGACAAGCATTTATCTTGGTCAGAAAGAGTAGAAACAGATTCTGGCTCCACGAACCGAGTTCTCCTTACATAATTTGGCTCCGGCCATTGGAAAGGAAAAGTACTTCTTCTGGGGCTATTTAATTTAAGGTGAATCTTTTGAATATAAGGCTGAAGATGCGGATGATTTAGTAATTCTGAAGCCTGTCAAAACAATCTGTGGTTAATTTGTTTTGAAGAAGTCCACCAAAATAAAGTTAGCCAAGAGCCAATGCCATACAAATTTTTCCTACACTAGTTATATCGTGGATGAAAAAAAAAATATGAAATCAAAATTTGGAAATTTAGTAATATCTATCATGAATGTTATTGTGGCCGTCCATTTACTTAAAACTTAGAGCAACTTTCAAGGTTGCTTCATAAGATCTAAGTGAAACTTAAACTAACGATGATGACTACAAGGGTAATAACAAATTAAAACCATATATTATATATGATCAGAACAAGAATAGATGAAGACATCAAAGGAAAAGTATGATTAACAATTTTACTGCACCCAAAAGTATGGTGAAAATCGAAACGAAATGCATAGGTTAAAGGTCTAAACAAATAATCCTCTAACTAGCCTTCTGGCTTTTGACGTGCATGTTGATGTACATGCCAAATGCTTTTGCTTAAATACTTATTTGTATAGTATTTTGTATATTATGCATGCTCAGAAGTTTCTTCTGCCTTGCTAACTGCATACATATCTCCTTAAAAAGTGATGAACGTGGTACCCCAACAATTTAAGTTTTGACATTTTTATATGAAAATAATGTACAAGTTACCATTTTATCCAAATTTCCTAAGCTTTCTATAGTTTTACTCCAATCATGTAAAGGTTTATGTATTATTTTAAAATTTAAATCCCTCAATCTCTACCTTTCTGTATATCTCTACAGATTAATGCTCTAGATCTCTAT
Source organism: Vigna mungo (assembly GCA_036885675.1). NCBI lineage: Eukaryota > Viridiplantae > Streptophyta > Magnoliopsida > Fabales > Fabaceae > Vigna > Vigna mungo. Next base: position 24,462,777 of record CP144695.1, read on the forward strand.
TCACATTGCCCACCTTGACCCCAATATTGGAATTTTGTGACTCAAACAGCATTTGGTTGAAAGAATCAAAACTGTTAAATAAAAATATATTCATATTCTATTTTTTAGGAGAATTTTAGGCATTATTTAAATTAATTAGTTTAGTATATATTTTTTAAAAGTCAGTTACAAATTATGTAGTATAAATATTTATGCTTATGCTCAATAAAAGATATCAGTTTCCCTTTTATTCTTTTGCCTCTTATACGTTAAAACCAACAAGTGGTATCAAGAGCAAAAAGGATCTTACGGGATCTGTGATATAACCCATAAACACCTACAACCACAATATAGCCACCACACATAAAATGGAATCTCAAACCTCATTTGCTACGGTTTCTATACCTGTATTTGATGGACAAAACTATCAAATGTGGGCTATCAAAATGGAAGCATATCTAGATGCTAACGATGTATGGGAAGCGGTAGAACAAGACTACGAAGTGGCTCCCTTGCCAGATAATCCTACGATTGCTCAAATAAAAAATCACAAAGAAAGAAAGCAGGCTTCGAAAGTCTAAAGCCAAATCAATTTTGTTCACAGCTGTATCTCCAGTCATTTTCAACAGAATAATGACGTTGAAAACGGCACATGAAATCTGGAAGTTTTTGAAAGAAGAATATGGAGGCAATGAGAGAGTCAAAGGAATGCAAGCTTTGAATCTGGTTCGAGAACTTGAGATGCAGAAGATGAAAGATTCAGAGACGATCAAAGATTATGCGGACAAGCTTCTCGGCATTGCAAACAAAATACGTCTTCTAGGCACTGAGATTCCTGACTCTCGAATTGTTCAAAAAATACTTGCAACAGTTCCAGAAAGATATGAAGCCACATTGACTTCCTTGGAGAACTCAAAAGATCTCTCTACTATTACCTTGGCAGAACTTTTGGCAGCAATTCAGGCCCCAGAACAAAGAAAACTCATGAGAAAAAAAGGTCATATTGAAGGGGCTTTGGCAGCTAAATTTTTGAAAAAAAGGTCAAGAAGTTTCAACCACAAAAATGATAACAAATCCTCTCATGTTTTTCCATCATGTCCTTTTTGTAAGAAAAATAATCATCCACATACAAAATGTTGGTGGAGGCCAGATGTGAAATGCCATAAATGTGGACAATTAGGGCATGTGGAGAGAATATGCAAGTCATCAGAAAAACAAGAGAATGTACAAGTTGTGGTTGAAGACGGTGAAGAAGACATGGTTTTTGTTGTTTCTTGCTTTGCTAATGCAAGATCAACAGAAAGTTGGCTAATTGATAGTGGTTGCACGAACCACATGACTTACGATAAAGGATTATTCAAAGATCTTGATGCAACCTACAACACAAATATCAGAATTGGAAACGGGGCACAAATAGCAGTGAAGGGTAAAGGAACCATCGCGATCAAAGGTTGCACAGGTTTGAAATTAATTACTGATGTTTTATATGTTCCTGAAATTGACCAAAACTTGTTGAGTGTTGGCCAACTTCTAGAGAAAGGCTATAAAGTTTTATTTGAAGATAAAAGCTGCATGATTAAAGATTTGGATAATAAAGAGTTGTTCAGAGTTCAAATGAAAGGCAAGTGCTTCGCCTTGAATTTGATTGATAAAGAACAATTTGTTGTGCACAAGGTTGAAGACAATATGCAGGAACAAAGGCTGCCTGAAATTGAAGAGAAATCACTCGTATGCGTGACTTTGCAATATGGAAAACAAACGAGGTTGCATTTTCCATAAGACAAATGGAGAGCAACAAACAAGCTGCATAATGTCGAAAGACCTAAAAGAACCCCATCTCTGAATGGCAAGAAAGTAAAGCTAGTGGGTGTTAAAGTTGGTGGAAGTCAAATTAAACCAGAAAAATTGAAAGAAGAAAAGCATCCTAAGACAACTCTTTCCGAAACAAAAGCTGAAAATGCGGAGCAACAAGACAATACTGAAAAGATAAAGAAACCAGAAGTGATCAAGACTTCCAAAAGGAGAAGAACTTCAGATGATACGGACAAGGATGAAAAGACTTAAAGTATGCTGACTTTGAGTCAAGGAGGAGTATTGGAATTTTGTGACTCAAACAGCATTTGGTTGAAAGAATCAAAACTGTTAAATAAAAATATATTCATATTCTATTTTTTAGGAGAATTTTAGGCATTATTTAAATTAATTAGTTTAGTATATATTTTTTAAAAGTCAGTTACAAATTATGTAGTATAAATATTTATGCTTATGCTCAATAAAAGATATCAGTTTTCCTTTTATTCTTTTGCCTCTTATACGTTAAAACCAACACCCAATCTATATATTTTCAATTGTACTTGACTCTGAATTTCTCTTGCATAATCAAACAAGTATGTCAAGCAGAAGTGTAAAACTAGAATTCTGTATATTTATGCTTTTCCCTTTACACATTTTTCGATACCCAACTCTCAAGTGACCCAAACAACAAAAAATAGCTCATTGCAACATGTATGAACTTGAATAGGAATGTCTTAAGAATAGGGCCCCAAAAATGAAGGCTAATGAAATAAAGTCAAATAATCTAGAAGAATTGCTCTGCCTAACAACGCATAAGGTGGAAAATTAAAAATTAAAATTATTTATAAGAAAGAAAATAAGAGCACAAATATCGGACTGATAACATTTATGTCATACTTATTTAATGTGTTAGGATTTAATATATGTTAAGATTTAATATCTTGTTAGGATTTAATATCTTGTTTGTTATTATTTTTGTTTGTTATTATTCTGTGTATACAGCTGATCGATTAGATAGAATTATAACTAATTCTGTTATAATCTTGATGTATAAATATTTGCATCTACATTATGTAGAATCAAGATAATACACAAATTATTCTTTGCCTATCTGTTTCTCCTATCTGTATTATTCTCGTTATTTAAGATGGTATCAGAGCTTGTCTGATCCACTTCCGCTGTCTTTGCTGTCTGTCGGCGGTCGGCCGTCATGGCCGCCGGCAGCCTCCTAAAAATCTCTGTTTTTTTTTTAACCTGTGTTTTTTAATGGGCTCCAAGTCCCTTGAAGTTTTGTTGTTGTTTAGGGAAGTTAAGTCCCTTGAAATTTTGTTGTTGTTTAGGGCAGTTAAGTCCCTTGAAGTTTTGTTGTTGTTTAGGCAGTTAAGTCCCTTGAAGTTTTGTTGCTGTTTAGGGCAGTTAGGTCCCTTGAAGTTTTGTTGATGTTCGTCACTATTGATGGTAATCCAATCCCTGCAGTTTGTTGCTATTCGCCACTGCAGACCCTTCATCTATTCTTGTAGTTTGTTGTTGTTTGCTGCTGCAAGTCACCATCCATTTTTTTATGAAGTTCACCCTCGTTCATTAATGTCCAAGTTGAAGTTTCATTCTGCTAGTTCGCTTTCGTCCGTTGCTGTCCAAGCTGGGAATGATTGACATTCATTCTCCAGCTTGAGGGGGGCTGTTAGGATTTAATATATGTTAAGATTTAATATCTTGTTAGGATTTAATATCTTGTTTGTTATTATTTTTGTTTGTTATTATTCTGTCTATATAGCTGATAGATTAGATAGAATTATAACTAATTCTGTTATAATCTTGATGTATAAATATTTGCATATGCATTATGCAGAATCAAGATAATACACAGATTATTCTTTGCCTCTCTGTTTCTCCTATCAGTATGATTGTCGTTATTACAATTGACAATGGCATATGCATATCATTTTTCTTCTAGAGACTAGTTTTAATCTATATACCAATAGCACCTTAATAAAGGTAATCAAATTCCCAAAAGATAAAACTTACAGTTGGCCTCAGCTCTGGATTTTTCCGCAGCATACTTTTGACGAGCCCTCGACTGAAAGAATAAATATGTATGTCAAACAAGTGACACAAATCAAGTCACTGAAGGAGGTTCGTCACTTAAAGGGGGAATAATGATGAGGAGAATGAATGAGATATAATATATACCGGAAAGGGCATATACACAGAATAGGATTGCTCACTGTTACGTTACCATTGCAAAATGTAAAATGGTAAACCAATTCTGATGACTGAATTACACGTAATCCTTGTACTTCTACCAGAATGTTTTGTCCTTGTGTAAATCAAGTATGTTGAAAAACGGTGTAAAATTTTAAATGATGTGACACTTAACAATTAACATGTATAACTGTACAACGTTAAGAGTTAAATTTCATATATTTATCAGTTAGATAAAGCGGCTAAAAACAGACAAGTCAAAGATTCTCACGAAACAGAGGACTCACAAAGCAGCAGTATACATAGTTGGCAGGGGAGCTACTATACACTTGTTTATTTTGTTAATCAATGATTGTATGTCCTGCTCAAATGAAGACAACACACACAAAAAAATTAAAAGGGTACAGTCGATGATTTAATGTTGAGATATATGGAAATGTGAAATACTGGGTTAGTATGACATCAAAAATGGATGAGAAGCATTCTAAAATGATACAATTTAAGTCTTAAACATGAACACGAAAGCTTAAAATCGAACAACATAGTTTCAAGTGTTTTAAACAAATTTTTGCACCCTTATAAAAAATTTCCCTCTTAAGACTAAGTTCCTGGAATTTCATTAAAAAATTGAATACAAAAGATTATTAGACTCAACAAAGATTAGGATAGTCACTTTAGAAATGTGGAATATTGAAAGTCAGATACGCTTATTATCCAACAGCATAATTTTACTTTAACCGAATTATTGTATTCCACGTACATTCTCCTACACAAGATTAACAAGTTTTGTAAATAACATTTCATGAGAAAAATGGATACAAATGCTTTGGATCGTAACTTACAAGTGCTTTAAAAGCTGGCTTGTGAGCAGCCATTTCATAGATACAGCATCCTGTCAAATGTTAATATAATATATACATTTGATTATTTTGTCAATCAAAACAAATGACAAATGTGGTTAAAAGGTACGGTAAAAGAGGGATCAATAAAGAATAATCAAGATTAGGCAATAGGAGTATAAATTCAATCTATCCTACCCAAAGACCAGATATCTGACTTAGAGCCATAGGGTATATCAGCAAGAAGCTCTGGGCACATATAACTTGGTGTCCCAACGACCTAAGTTTAGAGCAAGAACAGACAGAAATTAATTCAGACAAAAAATGTTGAAACAGTTAACAAAAAAATAGTTTGGCAATATCACTCACTGAGGAAGCAAGATCATCAGATGTCAACATTTTAGCAAGACCAAAGTCCCCTGCATCCACAATTTTTTGCATGTGGATAGTATACAACACACCAAAATCCCAACTTAGAGATGAAATCAAAAGAGCAGTGTGAGGATAAAATGAGTAAGGCTATTTACCTAGACGTATATCTCGATCTTTTGTCAAGAATATATTTGAACACTGAAACAGAAGAAAATCACACATCAGCATAAGGCTGTTCCTCAAAGTTCTCTGAGATACTAGCTACATAACATCAACTGTTGTTTAGCTTAAAGAAGTCCTGTCCACTACCTTCACGTCACGATGAAGGATATGATTTCCATGCAAGTAATCAAGAGCCATCAGCAATTGAACAAGCCACTTGCAAAGTTTCTGCATGCACAAGGTAGACCTATAACAATTATTTTATATAGTTCAAAAGATCTTGGAGCTGAAAATTGGAAAGGCTCAGTTGCGAATGGAGTTTTTGTGAAAGTGATCAACCTCTTCAGAAAAGTTGACACCCTTAGCCTTTTTTATAGCTTCAGCCCTGTTCAACAGAGCCAAACTATTAAAAGATTACATAATTTGGCTAGTAAAAGACAGTGTGTTAGCAAATGCTCTAACTCAAATATTTAAATACAGAGTAAATTATAACTTACATATCCCCTCCTTCACAATAGCCAATGATGATACATACAAAACAACCCTGCAAGTAAAGGTACCAGCTTGGCTAAATTCAGTATCTGAAATCAATCAAATTTATAAACCAATAAAATGGCGTACAATACAGGTTCTTCTATCAATATTTCTGTTACTATGATAAAAAAAATAACACGTCTGTAAACAAATAAGTAAAGACCAAAATACTAAATTTGAAGAACCCAAAATAAGGTTTACTTTTGGCAAAACATTTAAAGGAAAACGGATTCTTGACAACCTTAGTCGATAAATAATACACAGGCACACACAAACATGAAAATCAACAGAGTTAGAAAACTCTGCTTGAAAGCAATGCTAACCTTTTCGACCCACGAATCTTTATACTCCACAATAAATGGATTTCGAACTTTAGATATAAGCTCCATCTGCATGACAGAACCAATAAAGCATCTCATAATTCAATTAATGAAAAACCTAGGCTTAGAGATCAACTTCAAATTTCAAGGTGCAAAAGCTAGCACAACAAAAGAAAATATACAAGAATGAATATTTCATTTTCTAAACGAAAACGTCTGGCCTTCGCTGATCCCTTCCAGAAAAATGACAATCATTCAATAAATCCAACGCTAAGAGTAGGTTACCTCCTGGTGGGCAGATCTACGGGTTCTGTCAGTTTGACGAGCAAGACGAATCTTTTTAAGAACATACCTAAAATATAAATGTAACAACTCAAAAAAAAAAAAAAAGTAGACCATATATATGATATAACAGGATGTCGATATTAGAAACAACGATAAATTCACAAATAAATACTTAAAAAATTAACCTGCAAAAGGATATATAATATCTTAAAACACGTTTCAACAAGATATTGGGTGATACTCACATTTTCTTTTCGTGCCTATGCCTCACAAGCAGAGCAGAACCAAATGCACCCTTGCCAATTTGTTCTAGAATTTCATACTGCTCCATTTGAATTGAAATCACTTTACCACCCACTATCAGTGATAGAGTGAAATTCCTGGAAATGATAGCAAATAGCAACACTAAACTTATCATAAATAAATAATAACAGACACACCCATAATGTAACATAAAGCATTGCCACTATAAATATGTTGAACTATTTCCAATAACAAATGATGAACAGATTGAGAACAAGACATCCACAAGAAATAATTCTGCGGTGATAACTGACAACTCTACCAGATTCTCACAGAACAAGATCTGAAATCTGGACATAGAAATACAAAACGGCAAAAAGCAGGTAAGTATTTACCACTTTCTGCAGACAAGAGCCTTTCTCGTCAAGGGACTAATCATTTCCAAATTATAGTTGTATAAGAAACATAAAAAGCTGTCATACAATACAAGAGCTGTGTAATAAAGACCACCATATGTGACCAATCAGTTCTGGTTTGGTTATTTACTTCCTTTAATTGTTGAAGGCCAAGACCAGCAATTATGTGGTTAGGCTTTAACGGCAATCATTCAATACTGCTGAATAGGCTGCCCATAGTACCTTCAGTTCCAAGGATTTATCATTCTCGTTTCCATCTACTCATTAATCTCACCCAGGACGAAAAACATGTTTAAGTTTATAACTTTGCAAAACCACGCGACCACCCAAAAATTAGATTCTTTTAGAATAAAAAATTCAAACTTGCCAACTAAAAAGTGGAACAAAACACAGAAATTAACTCCATAAAAACTCAGTTACACTAAACATGGTTTTCATTTCATCACATCGTAATTACAAATAACAAGTGCATAATTCAGATTATCAAGTCGTCAGCCAATCATAGACCCCCCATATCCTCCATAAGCTGTGAAACTTGACAATTAATAACAAAAAATGAAAAAAAAAATTACAAATAAGTGTTTCACATCTAACAGGTTAGTTTCCCAGTGATGAATAAAACTGAAAACATAGAAGAGGGGGAATACAGAATTCCCATTAACATACATAAGCACAGCAAGCAAGTAATCTTAGAAGACAAAAAGTATATACAGATAACAAACAAGAGCAGAATTTGCAACGAACAGTTATTATAAGGAAAAGAACCTGAATTGGTGAAATTGAAAAGCAATTCGGCCAATGGTACAGAGAAAATTGCAATTGCAGCTTTGTAAAGTTAGCACCGAGCAGCCCCTGCTAATACTTTAAGCCAGCATAAACCATATCATACAAAAATATTACTAAACTATGATTTTATAATGTTGTTGCTTTTATTCTATTTTGAAATCGAGCAATCAATATTAGAAAGAGAGAGAGCGCCAAAACCATAAAGAAGTAAAGTGCACGCAAAAGCGACTTCTGATTCCAAAACGTGAAATCATTATACTATTACATTTTTTTTTTCATGCAAAGATTTGTACTATGATACAAGAAAAGAAAAGAAAAATAATATATATATATATACATATATATATATATATATATATATATATATACACACACACAGATACACATTTGACATAGTGATTAAATGGTGAAAAAAATTAAAATATATATGAAAAAATATTCATAAATAATGTAACTCTTAGAAAAACAGTAAGAGGATGAGAAAATGTGGAAAGTGTGGAAGCTTTTTGGTGGAAAATGCGAGCACTTGACGACAAAAGAGGTGCACGGGTGGTCTGGCAGTAAGGTACAATTTTTAAATCTTTTTCAAGTTAACTTATATTTCTTCTTATATTTATTTTAATTTCCTTTTTATTTATTTTTTTCTCTCATTCAAAAACAGGTTCCTTTATTTACTTTTTTTTTTATATCAAATTATTGTTTTTAACTATAAAAGTTTACTGATATTACAAATATTACTGTTAATTTTACGATGACAAAAAAATCAAACTTACCATACCCTAGTCTTGTCCTTATTTAAAAAATTAACACCCGTGTTTAACACGTTTAACAGTCCTTCCATCTACTATTGATACCATCAAACAAACCATTAATGTTGATAAATGAACCACGCTTAAAGAAGAGATAAAATGTTTAATTAAGCAAATAAAAACAAAATGAAACTTTAAATAAGTATGAAAAATATAGTTAAGTATTTATTTAATTATCTTTTTATCAAAAAAGAGTTTTATTTTTTGTAAACTAAATAGTAAATTTATTAAAATCAGTTTTAAAAAGCTTATGTTAAACCAAGAGTAATATTTGTAAAGGAATGCTTGAGTGCAAAAGTAATATTTGGAAAACATATTTTACCAAAAATAAGTCAAAAATATATTTGTATGTGTTTTAAGAGATTTTTGTTAATTAAATTAGTAATTATAACATTTTAATTTGATAGTGAAATTATCAGTAGACTATCGTAATCTTGTAATAAATGTATTTATTTTTCTCTTCACGCATCATTACTGTTTTAATGACCTTGTAAAGGAAAAGAAAAGCATACACTTCATTACTCAAAAATGGATCACTGTCATACGTTTTCCATAAATAATTCAAAAAAATAAAAAGACAACTTAACTTTCGTTGCTATGTTTTACATATTTTTCTTTTAATAAAACTCCTTCAAATAATACGTTTAACAAAATTATAAAATTCTTTGATCAATTTAAATAAATTCTTCTTAATATTTCTTATAAATTGAAAAATCTCCTTCCAGCTATCCCATACTTATTATTGACACTTTTATATTTAAAATGATATTGGAAGTCTAAAATATAAATATTAAACAAGTTTGTCCTTCTGTCTACCTGAAAATGATAAAACTACCATAAACAGAAGTTAGGACTTAAAAAAAAATAAAATAGAAATACCGTATCATTCCAAAATAATATTTATTTTCAATCTGTTTTTATTTATTTTCTATCCGTTTTTATTTTTAATCATTGTGAAAATTCATTAAAAATAATTATAGTTAAATAACAATTACCAAATAAAGTAATATCTTATATTTATATCCATATATATAAAAGAGATTCTCCTTTCTTTTTTATATCTACATTTGCTTTCTAAATTTACTCTTTAAATAAGTTTTTTTAGAATTAAAATAATTATTTTATCAATATTACTGTTTTTTTAAATTTAAAATTTGACTGATTTTTAAAATTTATCATTTTTTTAATTACAAAACTACTTACAAAATAAATAAAAACTATTTAAAATAAAATTATAAAGATTATTCATATTTAATCTTATAATACTAATAATTTTATTAGTTTTTATTATCATAAAAAGAATAACACACCTATGCCGCATTTGTTATCTAAATATTATAATTGTAAATAACCTTTTGAATTTAATACCAAAACCAATTTAACATTATTATACATAATATATATATATATATATATATATATATATATATATATATATATATATATAAAGATATAAAGAGTAGAATAATCTCTTGTATATGCAGATATAATAATATTTTATGGACTTAACTAAATTTTTAACTTTTTAGTAAAATTGAATGTTTTTAATTGAGTTTTTATTAAATTTGTTTGATTGGTTAAGTATTTAAAATTTATAGAAATTAAACAATAAAAACTTGGTCAAAAATTTTGAGTACTCAATTAATTTAAGAAATTTATCTAAATTTATCACAGACTTGAAATATAATTAAATCTATTTTTTTTTAATTTGGATTTAAAATAAAGGGATTTTTTGTTTCACCTTTCCTATGTTTTACTTTTAATTATAATTTCAAATTAAAAAACTAATAATATATAAAGGAATACATGTTGAAGATATTTATTTTTTAATTATGTTTTAAAATTATATATATATATATATATATATATATATATATATATATAATTATAATTATTTGTTTATATAATCATCAGTATTAATATTAGAGTTAAATTAAAACTGAAATTTATCATTGTCTAAAATTTTAACACACTTTTTTTTCAAATTTAGAAATTAAATGAATCTTTTTAACCTAATTACTTAAATTTTTTAATTTATTAAACAGGATTCCAAGATGACATTTAATTTATTCATATTAATTTAACATATTTTAGTTCAAGAAGCTCAAAGTCTAAAATATTTAAATTTAAAACGGTGTTTAACAAGTCTAAAAAATTTAAGTATATAAATTAAAATATTTATTTTTAAAATTCGATAATTAAAATATATTAACGTTTAGAACAATAACAAAATTTAATTTCGCGTATAAGTTTATAAACTAAAAATATATATAATCTTTAATATTATAAAGAGATATATGTTTATATATTACATCTCGAATATCTTCTTTTAAAACTAAATATGGTAAAATAAAAAAATATGTAGACATTTTCAAAAATATTTATTACTAACAAACTAGTTTTAATTATTTTAAAAATTATGATAACATATATACGTTAAAATTTATTCGTATACATATATACCATCTGTTCAACTTTATATATGAGAACATTTTCCCATGTAGTTAGGTTTTTAGTTGATTCAGTGTCAATTCTAAGTTAAATATTTAAGTTGGGTAGTCCATGTCTTCATTTAAGGAAATTAATGATGTTCTTTATTATTTTTCCACCTTTTATTTTTAGGGTTAAATATGCCTAGTTCTCATACTTTAGGGCGATTTTGGTTTTAGTCCCTCTTTCAAATTAAGGTACAATTTAGTCCTTCAACTTTAGAAAACTCTAGTTTTAGTCATTTTTACCAAATTTTTTTAACTTTATTTGATGTTTCAAGCACTTTTCATTATAGCATTTGGATTGTTTACACTGTTTGACACATTTTTGCTTCAATGTTAACTAAGAAACGCGTTTTAAACAACAAATAAAGTTAAAAAAATTTGGTAAAAAAGACTAAAACCAGAGCTTTCTAAAGTTGAAGGACTAAATTGTACCTTAGTTTGAAAGAGAAACTAAAACCAAAATTGCCCCAAAGTATAGGGACTAAAAACATATTTAACCCTTATTTTTGTTAGAGCATGTTTTATGTGACACCTGAGCACTGATGAGGGCGTGGAGTCATCGCCGATACAAGAGGCACAAACAAGGAGCGGCTCTTGGCAGGCTTCCAGTGGAAGGGACACATGATGGACGAATCGAACATACACCGGAATAAGAGGGATCTGGAGACTGTATAGGTATGGGACTATAGAGTCGAAGGATAACTTAAAGGAATTGATTTGGCTACTCATATTAATAAATGCATTTGTTTTTCGGTAGCCTAACCCATAAGAACTCCATGGTTAAGCTGCTTAGCATGGAGTAATTTAGGAATGAGTGACCTTTTGGAAAATTTTCCCGGAAAGTGTGCAAGTGAAGACAAAGCACACTGGAAAGCCTTGTGTTGGTGTGTGGAGGCAGTCAACGGCTCCTGGAAGGCTTCCAGTGGAAGGGACACATGAACAAATCGAACATACACCAGAATGATACACTGGAATGAGAGGGATCTAGAGACTGTATAGGTATGAGATTATACTGGAGTAATTTAGGAATGTGTGACCGAAAATTTTTTCTAAAAAATATGCAAGGGAGGATAAAAAATACTGAAAAGCCTTAATGTGTGAGGTTGCCGGGCGTTACATTTCATATTTGTATTACATCAGTATTATAATATATATTGGTTAAACAAATAAAGAAATATATGACTCGAAATATTCTCATTTTCCCTCCTACTTAAACAAGAATATACCTACTACGTAAATGCCCTTTACCTAAAAGGAATACCTACTTATGTTTTTTAATTTTTTTCATCACCGCCAACACAAAAATAATTATTTTACAATATAAAAAAATAAGTACCATTTTTTAAATAAGTGGTACATCGGACGTTTTATTGTTCAATGTAATTTATTTTATGTATTAGAACTAGGTTTCCTTTTCATTCTTCACTGTACAAAAATAGTAAAAACTTTTTTGTGAGTTAGCGTTTCATGTCTGATAACAAAATGACGGTGGTTTGAAGATTCATTTCTACATCTTCGTTATAGTTTTGTTTTATCATCAAGCTTTGTTTATTAATCTTTATATTTTTATTTGTAATCGTGATTATTTATTAGGGAGTTTAGTTATAGATTTGTGTCAATGTTCCTTTTGTTTTGTTTACAACGTGATTATTTATTAGGGAGTTTGGTTTTCATGTTCATTTTTTTCTTTACCTTTATTAAAATTCTTCATTTAATATGTAACACGTTCAACTAAAACAAAGTAAAAAATGTTTATTTCACTGTAATTCTATTTATTGGTCGCAAACTATTTTATGTCAGCTTTAATAGTATCTTACTTAAAATGGATGAATTTGCATCGGGTTTAAAATAGTATCTGACATAAATTTACATTGTGTATTTTTCATGAAATGTAAATTTACGTGTTCGTAAAATTACATCGAACATATTTCTAACATAACATCTAAAATAACTTAAGCAAAAAAGTTTTTGTTGTGTTTATACAGTTATATATTATTGTATTAACATGTGATTTTGTTTTAGATTTTTCAAATATTTATTGATGAAAAACTTAAGAAAAATGAAATGAACTTTTTTATATATTTGAATTAAAAAAAATGAAATGTACTTTAAAAAATAGGTAAAATTATGTCTTTGTCGTATTTTTGTAGGAAAATTTTAAATATGTCTCACCTTAAAAATATTTCAAGTGTCGATTCGTAATTTTTTATTTTTTATTTTAAAATAAAATTTATCATTTGTCAAAAGTTTTAAATATGTCTCACCTTAAAAATATTTTAAGTGTCGATTCGTAATTTTTTATTTTTTATTTTAAAATAAAATTTATAATTTGTCAAGTTAGCGTCATGTTATTTATCACATGACAATGTTATTATTATGCAAAGTATCATTATCTTAGTCTTAAATTGGTTAGTGAATTTATTATTTTAACTTATTAAGTCTCATTTCTTTAAAAAATTAAACAATCTCACCTCTCTCCAAATTATTGAAAAAAAATAATACTGATATTTTTATTAAAATTTATATTTTTATTGAATAATTTTAAGAAGGTTAAGTTTATTTAAATATTTATTTTACATTGAACTTTATTTTTTTTAATTGTTATAAAATTGTTTAAAAATTTTACAATTGAATTTATAAAATTGTTATTTTTTTAAAAAAAACTTTAACATTTGTATAGAAGTTATTGAATTTAACACGTTTTAAAAATATACAATTATTTTAAATATAAATTCAAATAAAGAATAATATTTAAATATTATGTTATAAAATATTAATACAAATAAAGTTTGATATAAAATATAAATTTTAAAATAAATTTAAAAGTAAAGTATAAATTTAAATAAAATTAATCTTGTTAAAAATATTTATAAAAATATCCATTTTAATCAAAGTATCCATGTATTTGTATAAAAATTAAATTTGATCTTAATTTGAAAAATGATGAAATTGCTCAAATTAAAAAAAAATAGAAATCTATTAAATCAAAGTAACAAATACGTAAAGTAAATTGAGATTAAGAGAATGAAAATTTTTGTGACTGTGATACATGACAGACATTACTGTCACGTAGCATAATACTACATTGACATGTGAAAAAAAAAAAATTTAAAAAATATATAAAAAATTAAAAATAAAAAAAAATATGGAAAAATTTATTTTAGAAAAACACTTTCCATAACATATTTCATGTGTCTTGATTGTTCTTGAATCATGTATGACTATTTCAAAAAAACTCATTCTAAAATATATTATTTGAGTCACAAAAAAGTTCTTTTTTTAAATTTTAGAGTTAAATATGTTTTTAGTCCCTATATTTTTGGACATTTTGGTTTTAGTCTATTTTCAAACTAAGGTACAGTTTAGTCCTTCAACTTTAGAAAACTCTGGTTTTAGTCATTTTTACCAAATTTTTTTAACATTATAACATTTTTATTGTTTCAAGCACGTTTCATTTTAACATTGGGATTGTTTATGCTGTTTGACACATTTTTGCTTCAATGTTAATTGAGAAACGCGTTTGAAACCGCAAATAAAGTTAAAAAAATTTGGTAAAAATGACTAAAACCAGAGTTTTTTAAAGTTGAAGGACTAAATTGTACTTTAGTTTGAAAATGGACTAAAATCAAAATCGTCCCAAAATATAAGGACTAAAAACATATTTAACCCGAAATTTTATTTTGGAATACATTTCATATGTTCAAGAAATTTTGTTTTAAAAATCACAATCAAGAAGTGAACTTTAAACTCAACTAAACCTTACAAAACTAGTTTGTAAATTGATGTTTGTAGTCATTTATATATTGTAAACCTACTTTATTTATAATTGATGTGGAATCTTCAATACATCTAGGTATAAACACATTGAGCCTGAGATTAGACATTAATAGATGGTTTGATAGGAATCTGATTGTAGATGACATGATAAACATAATGAACAACAAATCTCACTAAAATAAATTTTGAATGATTCTCATACCATCTTAATAAGTGAACTTTGTGTCTAACATAACCTTACAAAATTAACTTATAAGTTAAGATTTACACTCACTTATATATTGTATATCTATCTTATTTTCAGTCGACGTAGGAGCTTTAATACTACATTTCAAAAATTTAATTCTATAAATTATTTTTTGCAAATTTTATTTTAGAAATATTAATTTGAAAATTTCCAAAAAACTTATAATGAACACTTTTCAAAAATATAAAATGGTCATTTTCTGAAATTTTAGTATTTGTGCGAAGAAATTGAGAGGTGCAAGAAGTAAAAGCCTAACCTTAATTTCTTATCCTCGTCTAAGAGACCTAATAAAATCATAAAAATATTAAACTGGTGGTTATCTCAATAAAGAAACTATTGAGATATTGGGCTTGATTCCTTTAACTTGTATTAATGAATAGAAAAAAAGTATGTCTTTTTTTCCTATAAAACAAAATAGTTTAACTGTGGCCTCTCATTATCTTCTATTACATCTCTATTGGTTTTATGTAAATATTCATTGTTTCCTTTTGTGATTTAAATGTCCTCGAAGCTCCCCAACCTTCATTTAGTGTTTGCAAAATCTAAAACCTACCAAAAACTTAAAAAAAAATGTTGATTGAAGGATTTTTAATATTTTAAATTATACCATCAGAAAGTTATTTATTAATCAATTCAAAATCACCCTAATTAGTTAGGAAACCAATGTAAAAATAGGAGGAACCTTGAACAAAAATGAAAGAAAAGTTTTATATTGTACCACTAATAAAAGTGACTGCAAAAGTAATTTATTGATTATTAAGTGTTTTAGGTAAAGAGACAATACACATAATTTTCTTGTATGTAAGGTTAAAGGTACACAAAATATTATTGTCTACGTTCAATTGATTGTATCTTTCCTATGTTCAAATATCTTTAATCTTCTTTTTTAACGAGTTCAATTGATTGTACTCGTTACTCTATTCACAAAAAAAAAAAATAACGAGTTCGGTATAACATTATATATATATATATATATATATATCAAACTAAATTCAATGTAACCCACTCTTCACAATATTGAATTGAGTTGGATTATTTTGATCAATATTTTAAAAGACTTTCTTTTATAAAAAATATGTAATTTTGAAGTATCAACCTAATTAAAAATAACAAAAATTTTACAAAAATTAATTCAAAGCTAGAATTAAGTCAATAAGTTAAATCATAATAAATTTGTCCAAACTAATTCAAAACATAAAAATAAAATATAACACAATAATTTGTATATAATATAAATATTAGAGTAGGTCTTAGATTGTGTTTCAAATTACTCATGCTAAACATATCACAAAAATCGTTTAAAATGAATTAGTTTGAGTTTTCTCGATTTCGTTTCTATCATAAATGAATTAATTAGGTTGAATTGGATTAACGACTAATTCAATCTAATACCTTATCTTCTTAACTTATAGTTCAATTGTTATTTGAATGCCATACAATATCATTTAAGAGTTTAATAAACACCCATAATCTTTCAATTACCACAGACTGACCACAATAGCTTGATCAAATTAAAACCAATTTCAAGTATATAGTTTATAAATATCACAAGTTTTATTTTTTTGTGTGAAAATAATAAAGTTAAGAACTTATACTTATAGTCTAATTAGTGGCCAAATTTATTTAAATACCTGGTGTTCCCTTTCTATTAAATTGCAATACTAAGAACTCAAAAAAAAACAAAATTAATGTTTTATTCATAATAAATATAAAAGATAATGCACGTTTTATCTGATAATTTCAAAATAAAACGAACATGTTATCGGATTAAGCAAAAACATTGATGTTCATATCTCATAGATATCGAGTTGACAACGAAAAACACAAGTTTAAGGAAAAAAAAAACATTTAAAAGAAAGAAAAAAACTACATTGAGAAACATAATGTCGACCACCATTGACTAGCCGTAGCCATCACCCAACAAATGTTATTGATTTAGTGTAAATAGTGACCATTAAAGAAGCACTATGAGTGGCTGTGCCTTTAGGTTTAACATATTTTCGTCGTACATAAAATCTACATACCACCTTTCTACTCAGGGAACCCCTTTTTACTAAAAGCTGGAAAACAAACTAGTTATTTGTAAGAAAATAATATTTCAAATGGAAAATAATTTTTTTATGAACTATAATATTGATTTAAATATTTATTTGTTGAAGACATGATAGAATATATAGACATTTTGTCCCCACATGGTGCTGATATTTGAAAATCGGAAGTCAAATCTTCTTTCATCTTTTTAACTAGAATGAAAATGCTTAAAACATCATGATATGGTTTATCATCATAATTATGTGTGTATTTATAGAAACTATAAAATTAACTATAATATAAATTTAATCACCTGTTTTCAAAACCAGTAAATCAGATTTAATATAATAAAAATAGTATTATAGTAGGTGTTTAAAGTAGTACACAATATATTTTAAGGACACAAATCTCACATTACAAACTAAATAGCCAACTTCACCATTGAAATTTAGGAACCACACATCTTTAAGTCGTTGTTAAATTTCAACTTCATTCAACAGTGAACAATTTTGCAATTGCAAATTTATGGTGAATATCAAGTGTGCATATGAGTTGATATATCCCATTGGTCAAGAAATTAGTGATATAATGGTCCGAACCAGTTACTGGATTAGAGATGTGATCGAATCAGAATAATGTACTTGGTATGAATAGACCAATTTTCTCATAAAATTGATAATAAATTGGTGTGGTTGAAACTGAACCTTGATAATATACTATTTAAAATAATCAAAAAGCAAAAGGAATTAAAAAGAATCTATATATAATTATTGTGGGTTTTCATTTTTTGAAGCTAGTTTTTCAAATATGTGAGACACTTTAAATTTTTTAAAGCTTTTGTAGACTGACATTCTAATCTTTTAAATATAATTTTTTTTAGTACTCAAACTTCTAGCAACTTGAAAAATACACATTATGATTGTTGAAAAAAAATGGCATGGAAATCTGTGAAATTATTGCATTAACAATCACCAAAACCATGAAAAGAAGGGAAGGACGTTGTTGACAACAAGCTCCGAAAGAAAATTATGATCGAGAACCTCCTTATCAAAACAAAGCATTAATTATATCTAAACGAATATTTGTAATTTTTCATTTCCATCATTTTCTATAAATCAAGTCTTTGCCAAAACTTAGTCACAATATTTCAATTATCTCACGAAATATTACCCTTATAGAACTAATATTATGTCCCTCCATAATGTTCTTGCTTTACTTTAATTATGACACTCTATCATACTAAAGATTGCACCACATGTTCCCTTGTCAACTCAAAGCCTAGTCATAAGAGAAGAATAAAAAACAAAAACGCAATGTAGGATTTGGGGTTGCATAAATTTCATTTTTCAATTTTCTACAACAAAATTTCCTTTAACTCTACGCTGATAAATTGCATAAATTGAATCATGAAAAAGCTTTTAACTTACGACCACTCAGTTTGAAGAGAAGAATAATACAAGTAATAGTGACGTAGGCCACAGTATGTGCATGTTATTGAAGATGATTTTAGTGGGGGGTCCTTCTTTAAAGCATGCGCTGCCATAACCTTATAACTCAATTATTGTTCTAAATGGATTTCAGCCATAACTCAGGGTCCCAGCTGCAGCAACATTGGAGCTATGATACAATGCCCTCATGATGCCATCATATGATCCTTAGTCAATATCTTACATTCTTATAACAGCCTAAATTTATGTTCTTCTGCTATGTCTAGCTTCTCTTTATAACAAAATGGATATTGATGTCGGTGCCACCACGATCACATGCATTTTTCTGTTACCCAAAATAGTAGTCAAGCAATAATAATGCTGACAAACGGAATCAAATCCATATTCATCAAGTCAACGCCCACGCATAACTCACAGTGCAATGTATGTTTGTATGATAAAAATATTTATCATCCCCGTAAAATGGCGAGAAACAGATATGAAACATATACAGTGTTAAACGCATACAAACAGTTTTTTAACAATGATGAGAATTGAACGTAATTAACTTGGGGGTGATAAGGTACATGCATGCAGGAAATGATCAAATGCTGTAATACTTCGAATGGTTATATATGTATTATTAACCTGCAACGAGTATTATATTACTTTCATATTAACGTGCAATTAGATCAAAATTATATATATATATATATATATATATATATATATATAATTAGGTAATAATGTGAAGTAGGTTTTGGAGATTATGTCCGGGTTCACATTCTAAAATTGGGTTTATAAGATATTTGTAGTGGTCAAACATAGAAGACCGATATGACAGGAACCAAGAGGGATGACCGCGGTTGCGGTTGAATAACAGAGGTCAGCACCATCACGCGTTAGCCAACCAAGATAAATAAGCATTGTTGATTGTAGAGTTATAAAAGATGAGAGATTGAACAGACAACTTCTAGTAACAATTACCACCTCTTTCTACATTAATTTGATGAAATTGGTGGTTTGGAGCATGAGAAAACTTGGACCAGTTAAGCAGGTTGAATGGGAGGAAAGAAGAAAATTGAAAGGAATGAGTAGGAAGCAAAAGAGTGGTTTGCGTTGGAAAAGAAACAAATGTCAAAGGATTGATAAGTCCACATGGTGAGAAACTGAACCATATAAAGTGGTGGGCCCAAACCGACCCACATCATTGCAATGGATTAATCCACATTCACAAACTGCCTTTAGGAAACAAGGATTTGGTACGACGTAGTATCACACAAGAGATGCCACTGTAATTACAATTTTTTGTGATTAAAGTTAATCAAAGACTTTTGGAGAAGAAACATATACACATTTGGTGTCGGTGTAGATAGATTCTCCCAATCTCACTATTTTCAAAACCCTATCATACCACCCTAAACCTATTCTTCTCCCACGATTCACCTCAACGCCGAAAGTATAAAATTATGTAATATAGATTTAACTACTTTCTGTAGAAATTCCTTCCATCAAAGTAGACTGATAAAATAGTATTAAATTTATAAGCCAATTTGGTTTATCATTCCAGTTAGGTTAAGTGGAAAAAAATTTAGTTTTTTTAAACGTGTTAAACTTAACCCAATTAACTTTGGAAGTGGCTTTAGTATGATTTATCAATAATAATTATTTATAATTGTTTTTGCCATTTTCTCGTCACTTTGTATTGTAATTATTATTACTTTTAATTATCTATAGATTAATAATTTGATATTTTTAGAAGCTATGATATTGTTTAATAATATTTCGATTATTTGTATGTTTAACTTATTTGTTTCTGGAATTATATAAATTAATATTTTAATTTTTTAATCACTATCTTTTTTTATTATAATAATATTATATATATAAATCAAAGATGTTTTTTTTATGGGTAGATATTAGTTAAATAATGCTACTTAATAAAATAACTCATTTAAACTAGAGACTGAACAAAAAAGGGAGAATGTAAAGCAACCCAAGCAAATATTTGTGTTGAAGATACTTTTAAGAATTATATTATATACTACACAAATAATTTGAAATACCCAAATGTGATAAATTAAATCTTTTCCCATTAACACATGCATTGGGCATAAATTAGATGTGAGTTTCTAGATACCCATAAATTCCAGCTAAGTAACTTATACATCTGTCAATTCTGTTCACGATCTGAGACACTTCGTTCTTATTACTATTTTTCTATTTTTTAAATAAGCTTCACACCTTTTTCTTGTTTTTTTAAATAACAATAATATTAAATATTCAACCATTTTTTGTTTTCATAGAGACATTGATTTTATTCAATCCTCTCATATTCCTCCCTATCCTTCCCTCCTTGTCGTACTCATCGTCTTATCCGTTACAATAATTTAAACATCTTCACTGTACCGTAAGCGCGTAATAAGGTATTTTTAAATAATGATACGAGTCTGAGAAAAAAAAAATATATTAATTTTAGTGTTTTTCATAATTGCATTACAAGCATATTTAAAATTATGTTTGGATATTGTAAAAGTTTACGATATACAATAAACAATGTATAATTGAAATAAAATATTACAAAAAAATTATAAGTATATTATTATTTGTCGATATGTTTTCTTCATTTCTGGAGAAATTCCAAATTATTTTAATTTCTTAAATTTTTAAAATTTATGTTTAATATCTAAAATTAAAATATATGCACTCATCACTTTTGTTAACACTGGTAACTTTGAGAACTGATATTGTATTTTTTAACATTTAAGATATTAAATATTCTTTATTTTTAATATTTACAAAAGATTTCATTATAAAAAACACAATTAATTACGTATAAAACTAATTATTTGTTTTAATCAAATATCGACTGATTGATAAGACCTGTACTAAGTCAAGTCATGAGTCCAATTTGTAGTGAAGTGAACTTGAAAGCTCGTCTTTTATTTTTTTTCAATATTAAAGATAAATAAATAAATAAAATTGCATACGTCACCTAGTTTCCATTATATTTGTAATGTTTGATTTTTCAAATCTAAGTAGAACCAACATTTAATATATTGATTAATAATGGTAATTTAATTCTATTGTTCTTGCATGTAGCCTAACAACTTGCATATAACTAAGTGCAATTCTTAACTTAATACTGTTAAACTAATTAGAAGGGTATATCCAAATCATATTGAATATTACAATATATAAACAATTCTAATCACATGAAATTAATTAATTGTTCTTTCGTATTACGGGAAAAAGAGTAGATGTTGGTTACACTGTGACGGTGTCACGGGATCTGTTTCGTAAACTCTGCAATGAATGAGTATTGCGGCAAGTATTCACAGTGCCCAAGTCTAATTAAAAAATATATATATATTATCATTATTTCATCAATTATTTCAACACTAGTTTTTCAGTTTCCTTTTCCTTCGCATTACAAAACTTAAATCACCAATTCCTTACAAACAACAACTTCTATAATTATTATTTTTTTTTTCTTCAACTTGTCATGTTGGTCACGTGATTTGTTGTATTAGTTTTCTGATCAAAACTGGTAGTTGTCTTACAATCCAACTAAATTTAATTGAAATGAATGATTTCAATCCAAATACAATAATATGCACAACAGTAACCAAAATGTGTGTTTAACACGGCCAATGGATATTAACAAAGTGGTCGTAGACAATTGTTTTATTTAGTTATACAAAAAAGGCTAAATTATTTTTCTTTAGTTTTTATATTCATATAATTGTTATAAAATATTGCTTTGAGATACAAATAAAAGAGAAAGATAAAGAATAGAAAATGTGCTTTTAAGATTGAATGTCTGTTGTAAAGATGTCTTTTATTTATGACTCTTGTACATTATCCGATATCGTCTTCCTATTTTTTTGCTATTGTTATTGAAAAGAGATATCTACAAAAAAAAAAAATTAACTCTTAAGTCAGCACTTAGTCAAAAAAATCTAAATTCAAATCTGAATTAAATGTTAAAAGTGTAAATCAATAATTGTCATTAATGCACTATTTATTTATAGGATTATATTGTTGATTATGTAACTATATAAATATAATAGTTAATTTACAAAAAAAACTTTATAAATCATTCACGAACACCCGGTATCCTTTTAAATTTATAAGTGTCGACGTATTATTATGTTTTTCTTTTAACTTAAATACTTTTTATTAGGGAACGCTTAAATTTATTTGCATAATGTGTTGTATAAAATACATTCTTCGAGTGATATTATATGTGGATGTGACGAAGTTTCACGCTTTAATCTCTGCCAAGAAAAACTCGATTATCTATACATTTAACTCAAAATAACATTATCTTTAAAGCTCAAGACATGTTTTGATTTTTATCACCAGTAAAAAGCGACAAAATGTAGGGTAGCCGAAGCTATAAGAAGTGAAAAAGAAAAAGAAAAAAAGAAGAAGAAGAGATAATGATATTGGTAACACGATCCTGGTGACAAGGGAAAAGGTAGATTCAATGATCATAGTGTCGAGAGTATCAGAAGATGAGATAGGGAGTGAAGTCATAAGTCATTACCCATAACCATAACCTTACAAAGAAGAAGATGCGTGTCAGTTTCCTTCCTTTTTCTTCTAACATTTCTTAGACAATGATCACTATATATATATATATATATATATATATATATATATATATATATATATATATATATATATATATATATATATATATATATATATATATATATATATATATATATATATATATATATATATATATATATATATTCTAATGCACCTGGTGGCCAACTTCAGCTAACACACAACATTAATTAATGTTTTTCTCACACCTTAACTGGTTAATTAGCATGTCGCCCTTTTGAACTGTTCGGGCTCTTTAGTGGGTCTCTGTCAACACACTCAAACCTTAAAAAAAAAAAACAGAAAATCTTACAGTGAATTGGCGCTGAGAGAGTTAACTAGATAGATATTTTTTATTTCTTTTATGCAGCAGAAGAGTTAACTATATTGTACTGGATGTTCCTAGCATAAGATTACGATCTGTGGTAAAGGATAGTTGTGACTAGAAAAAAGAAGAAAAAAAAAAGAAAAAGTAAACAATAGAAGTGACAGAACAATGATACCACGTTCCATCTCCCGAGCACACACATGACCAACTAACTGGCCTTATAACTCTCTCTTTATATAAACCCATATCATTCACAAACTTGTACCACCAAACCAAACCAAACATCGCCCCTTTCTTCTTCTTCTTCTTCCTTCATATCCTTCTTTCTTAATCTTGTAGTCTCAACATAGCTATTTCAAGTTAAGTTAGTACCATCACATACATATTTGGTTGGTTTTAGAGATGGGTAACGCAGACTATGAAAACCCAGTGGCTATTCCACCCCCTCAACCATTCTTCAACTCTCTCAAGTACTCCTTGAAAGAGACCTTTTTCCCAGATGACCCCTTTAGGAAGTTCAAGAACCAAACACCCTCTGTCAAGTTCGTCCTTGGACTTCAGTACTTCTTCCCCATCTTTGAATGGGCACCCAAATACACCCTCCAGTTCTTGAAATCAGACCTCATATCTGGCATCACCATTGCCAGTTTGGCCATTCCTCAAGGCATCAGCTACGCCAAGCTCGCCAACCTCCCTCCAATTCTTGGACTTTGTCAGTAATTGTCTTTTACTATCTCTTCCTCTTCATAAAATCCTTTGCAATACATTCATACTCAGGACAACATGTCTTTGTAACCAGACAACAATAACATATTAAGAGATATAAACTTTTTATTCTTACGCAATATTAATTAACTGGTATCGGATATACCATGCTTTCTGTATGATTAATCTCGATCACTCAAATTTTTCCTATCAATCACGTTTCTTGTTCACAGATGATGTATATAAACTGTTTGAGTATACATCAGTGTTTCATAAAACTTGCCCTGAACTTCTGTCGAGTTCTTCCAAAAGTTTTGGCCAACTTAAAAACACGAAATAAACAGTGTGTAGACTGTCGCAGCTGAGCCATATACATTTGTTTAGTTTGGAAACTTTATTTCATGGTATGTTGTTTTGTTATAATGGGGAACACATATATGAATGAATGAATGAATGCAGATTCGAGCTTCATACCCCCACTGATTTATGCTATGATGGGAAGCTCAAGGGATTTGGCAGTGGGAACTGTGGCGGTTGGATCACTTCTGATGGCTTCTATGTTGGGTCGAGTGGTGAACTACATCGATAATCCAAACCTTTATCTCCATCTAGCTTTCACTGCTACATTCTTTGCTGGAGTTTTGCAGGCATCACTGGGCTTATTCAGGTAATATTGTTATCCTACAGTTCTGCTTGTCCTATGTTTGAAAACATGCTGAAAAAGAGAAAAATCAAGTCGTGGAAACCAGAACACATTTTATGGTCTAACATAGTCCAGTAGCAAAGGTTTTAGCTTATTTCAATAAATTTTACGGTCTAATTATCTGTGAGTCTTCAAATAATAAGAATTTAAGTATTAAATAAATACTTGAAGCTAGATGTAAGTTAAAATGCGAACAAAATGAAAGTGAGCCCCAGCATGTTCTTGTCACTTTTCAGTGAGTAATAGTATATATTTTATCTTTAAAAATCATAATTTAGAAGCAGAAAACTTGCACTATTTAAAAGGAAAAATAGAGTGAAATATTGTGGGGACTGTGTTGTAGTTCGCTATGGGCTGGAGTTTTTTGTCTTTTGGCCATGATTTGTCTCGTGAAACCATCTGTGTTTTGCAATTATGAGATTCAACACCCACCCCCATTCCCTAAAGCATATACATATTATTATTATTATTATTATAATAAAATGTTAAATTCTGGAATCAGCTTGGGCAGTGCGATTGGCCTATTGGCTACTGCATTCCCTTTCATTAATACTGAGTTGATACACATGATTTGTGGTGTAATTTAAAGTGAGGACAAATGATTGATTAGGAGAATTGGATTTTTTTCCCTTAAAATATTATTTGTGGATTTTGTTGTTGTTGTTGTGAGTAAGTGGAATGGTTGAGGAGTGCAGGTTAGGGTTTATCGTGGATTTTCTGTCACATGCAACCATAGTAGGGTTTATGGGGGGAGCAGCCACAGTGGTTTGTCTGCAACAGCTAAAATCTATTCTTGGCCTTGAACATTTTACTCACGAGGCTGATATAGTGTCAGTGATGCGCTCTGTTTTCAGCCAAACTCACCAGGTAATTGCAAATTCAACACTTTTGTATTTCTCCTCAATTTCTTCTGTATTTTTTTATCCCACACCGTACACGACAACACGCACTATCATCCACCACACCATGTATTCACCTCCATAACTATTTATTCTCAAAACAAGTACTACATACCATGTTACCATTCCTCC
This sequence comes from Vigna mungo, assembly GCA_036885675.1. Lineage (NCBI taxonomy): Eukaryota > Viridiplantae > Streptophyta > Magnoliopsida > Fabales > Fabaceae > Vigna > Vigna mungo. The sequence continues at coordinate 24,488,879 of CP144695.1, forward strand.
ATTTTTGTATTATTTAATTAAATCCAAACGTTCACTTTAATCAACTCAAATTTTACTTTAAAACACGTGTTTTTCAATTGTTAAAAATACATGTTATTTATCTAATAAATAGTCCACATATTTTTTGTTTGGCATAGCTTCATTACTACCAAAGCTAATCGTGGAAGATTTTCTCAATTAAAAAAAAAAAAGAATCCTCTCTTTCTCAGCTGAAGTTATTGTTTGGTTGATTGATGTTAGCATATTATTGTTTATGTTATTTGTTTATGCAGTGGAGGTGGGAAAGCGCTGTGTTGGGTTGTTGCTTTATTTTCTTTCTCCTTGTCACAAGATACTTCGTAAGTGATACCTAACCCTTACCTTAATTATTCTCCACATATGTTACATCCCACGTTTCACATATTGTGTTGTATTATTTGGTAGGTAAAAAAGTTTATATGTTACATTTAATCCTTCATTTTCTTTCCCTTTTTTTTTATTCCTCGAGTAAGGTTGTAAAGTAACCAAACAAAGAAAAAAGAAAAATACCCAAATCTTATTATACTAAGTTTCAATGGAAAACATCCTAATCTCTATATTAGTGGTCCTTTTTTCTTTCTAGGGTTGAGATTCTAAAATGATCAACTTATTCTTTCGATAAGCCCTATTTTCAAGCCTAACCTACCTTCCCCCTTTGATCCCTTATTGAAATCAGATAACAAGTTTTTTAGAGTAATTGACTTATATAATTTTTTTATGTTCCCAACTACAGCCACGATCACCTTTATTTCATATCATAGACAATAGTAAATAATATTAGTTTTCCTATTATGCTATTAGTTTTATAATACTATAGCAGTCAAACAAATCAAACTTGTTTCCATTCGATTCCCACTTGGGAGTTAATATTCGATGAACCTGACGGAAAAGGACATCAATCCCCTTCGCAATTCTTTTCTAATATAATATTATTTAAAACTAATGTACAGTCAAAATATTAGGGCCTGTTTGTTTGATTTACCCTTTTAATTAAAGTTACATTACTGCATGTTTAGAAGTTTAAAAGCACTTTTATCCTCTAAAATATACTTCAGAATTTGGAAAAATGTATTGAAATTCTGAAAAATACGTTATCAACTTTTATCCATTCATAACCTTTGGATCATGTGACGACAGAGCAAACGACAACCAAAGTTCTTCTGGGTGTCAGCAATGGCACCATTGGCGTCGGTCATACTCGGAAGTCTGCTGGTTTATCTCACACACGCTGAGAAACATGGAGTTCAAGTGGTGAGTCTTACAACAAATTTTTTATGAATGTATTCATTTTGTGACATCATCAATACAATTTATAAACTCACTTAATCGAATGTATTCAAAATAGACAAAAGCAATTATTAATAATTCATACCCACTTATAAGATTTCGAAAAGTAGAATGAGAGATTTTTACATTTGTTTTACATATGTTATAAAAGTAAAATATTATAAAATAGTAAATATAAAAAATTTATATATCAAATTATTATTTTTATAAGATTTCAAATACATATAAGTTTATTTTATTCTCAACCATTTATTCAAGTTTCATAAAGAAAAATATTCTTTCACATATTTAACTTTTTTACATTCATTTTATACTATTTTTTCTATTTTTTATTTATTTTTTTTTAATTAATAAAATTGTATACTTTATAATTATTTTATTTTATATTCTATATCAAATGAATGTAAAATGTGTAAAACCATTTTTCTTCCATAAAACATGAAGACCCCCATTTTGTGACGAAGTACTGTTCACTCACGCACTCAATCAAAGACGCCACTAGTAGGTGCCTGATAGGGAATAGGACAGACACTGAGGCTCACATGTATTAAGGCCTTTTGGGTTCTTATCAATGGCCCAATCCAAAATTATTGTCGTACCCTACCACACAACTACCACTTGTGGGACCCACCTACACACCTTCACTATTGGGCCCCATTCACTTTAAACAATGGCCCGTTTAGTGAATAGTGATTTGTGTAGTAGTACACACTCATAATTCAAATTAAAATTTGGAGCTAGTTAAGGCTTTATTTGTGATGTGAAGTGATAGAAATGGAATTTATTACTTAGTATTTATTTAAATGTTGTTTCAGATAGGAAAATTGAAGAAGGGGCTGAATCCACCTTCCGTGACGAATTTGGTATTGGTGTCACCTTACATGGGAACTGCCATAAAAACTGGACTTGTCACTGGCATTATAGCACTTGCGGTTAAGTATCTCTCTCTGTCTCTGTCTTAGTCTCAGTCTCATTTCCTTTGCTAGAGGGTAACCTTAACCATGGTCCATCACTTAATGTCTGATTTGACCAATCTCAACTCTAATAAATCACATCCTAACAATAAATATTTGGACAAAATGTCAGACAAAAAATGTTTCAACTTCTGCCAAGAAATACCACAATAACTTTTACCATCTTCTTTCTTTGACCATGTATAAATTCAGAGATAGTTTAGTTAAATTGTTGTTCAATTATGAAATGAAATGAAAAAAAAAGAAGAAGCAAGCAATCAATCATATTGTCCTTCTTTCCTAATTTAGTGTTCGGTCTTTGAAAAACACTGTTCTTGACCAAGAACAATAATATGCAGTCACATCAGATCACTTTCTTCTTTTCTTGCTGTCGATCTCTGGTCTCTGATTTCTTCGATTGTCCCGATTTCAAAGATTATGTTTCAAATATCTTTTATACTAAAATAATATGCTTCAACTGGGTGCATCAAGCACGTGTTTTGATTTATTTTTTAATGGTTACTATATAGTGTATAGCCTTTGGAAAATAGATTAAAACTGGACATAACATAACATTTGAAATCTGTTTTATATTAAGTTTATTTTGAAAGAAAACGAACAACATAATTGAACAAACAGTTTTAGTGAAGTTTATCAAAAGTATTGAGGATAAAATTGATGATTGTGCAGGAAGGAATAGCAGTGGGTAGAAGCTTTGCAATGTTTAAAAATTATCATATTGATGGGAACAAAGAGATGATAGCTATTGGAACCATGAATATTTTTGGTTCGTTCACCTCTTGCTATCTCACCACAGGTAATCGTTTCACTATTAGAAGTTAGTCTAAAATGCACACAGTGTGTGTGTGTTTCAATAAATATTTGTAATTTATTCTCAATTCAAACTCTTCATCCGGAAGAAAAATCACAGACTATAATCAAACAATTTTCTGAATATTGCTAACAAAATGGTATAAAACGAATGTTGTTTCAGGACCTTTTTCACGTTCGGCTGTGAACTATAATGCGGGGTGCAAGACTGCCGCATCAAACATTGTGATGGCTATAGCAGTGATGTTAACATTGTTATTCTTGACACCCTTGTTCCATTTCACTCCCCTTGTGGTGTTATCAGCCATAATTGTGTCAGCAATGCTCGGGCTCATTGATTATGAAGCAGCCATTCATTTGTGGAAAATCGACAAATTTGATTTCTTTGTGTGCTTCAGTGCTTATGTTGGTGTAGTCTTTGGCAGTGTTGAAATTGGCCTAGTCATAGCAGTATGTATTATCCAGCTTCTAACTATTTGTCATGGATATTTTTTGGAATGAAAATTGTTAAATTTAACTTATTTATTATTTAAATCATAAAAGTTTGTTTTCTTCTCTTGTAGATGCTTAAGAGGGTTTTTTCAAACAAGATCTTAATCATTATTCTGTTATGAGAAATTTCAGGTTGCTGTATCTCTACTTCGAGTACTTCTATTCATTGCAAGGCCAAGAACATTTCTCTTAGGCAACATTCCAAATTCTACAGTATACAGAAACGTGGAACAATATCCAAATGCAAATCATGTTCCTGGAATCCTAATTCTAGAAATTGATGCTCCCATTTACTTTGCCAATGCAAGCTATTTACGAGAAAGGTAATTAACTAGTGATTTTGTTCCTATTTGTTGGGAAGTATGGTTCCACTTTAAATAAAAATGACAAAGTTGAGTGTATATAAAACCTACTATCTTAAGATATTGGATTGAAATAGAGATCAATCTCTTATATGATATGATTGGATTCATTGTATGTATAAAATACATCATTCGATGGAACTGTAAATTCACCTCAAAATTTTATTCTTAGGATCACAAGGTGGATAGATGAAGAGGAAGATAGGATAAAAGCTTCAGACCAAACCACTTTACAGTATGTTATAATTGATATGACTGGTAAGTTATTGATTAAAGAAATGAAGTAAATTTCACAATGTGATTAAAAGATCATTAATCTAACTTACAACGTGATTTTATTGGCAGCTGTTGGAAACATAGATACTAGCGGAATAAGCATGCTTGAAGAGTGCAAGAAAACTGCTGACAGAAGAGGGTTACAAGTAATTAATTCTTTTTCCTCTTTTCACAAAAACAGTTTAATTTTTAACTGGTTTAAAACTAATTTAAAAAATAATGATTTTGGGTAACTAGTTTTACGTGTAAAGACACTTAATTTATATATTTCTAATCAATCATTTGTATGTGTTTAGCTTGTTTTGGTAAATCCTGGAAGCGAGGTGATGAAGAAGCTGAACAAATCAAAGTTCCTTGATGAACTAGGGCATAAATGGGTGTATCTGACAGTTGAAGAGGCTGTTGGTGCATGCAATTTCATGCTCAACTCATACAAACCGAACCCCATGAAGGATGATTCAGAAGGTTGGAACAATGCCTGATAAAAGCATTGTTTAGATATTAACAGTGTATGTGGCATGAGAATCATGCTGCACAAGATTTAGAATCATAGTTGCATGGTTTTTGAATTTCTAAAGATAATTAGTTGGAAGAAAGTTTTCAACATGAGCTCTGCTTAATTATAATAATCTATCAAATAGAAAGTGGCTGCAATGGAATTGAGTTCCATGGAAATGTTTTAGAGTTCATCAGTTACCACTACAAATTATAAATAAATATTTAATTTCCTTCATATCTCTTTCATTTTCACTTTGTGTTCTGGTTTTTCATTGTTATGAATTAAAATACATCAACAAGTGATTTTGTACCTTGGTTTTGTTGCCAGTGAGGTTGTTGTGTAAATCTGAAGAACTTTTCTGAATTAAAAATGATTTTGAAAACTTTATGCAGTTTCTTCATTATGCTAGAAGGCATTATTGGGAAGGGTGGGGTCAAAGGTGATGGAGAAGGGAAAAAGAGATAAAGAAAAGAAAAAGTATTAGATGTTGTTATGTCTAAGAAAAATCTTAATAACTTTAATCAAGTAAAACAAATATAATGTTTTAGAATTTTTTAATACCATTCCAAGAAACTCTATTTTTATCTTGGTAACACAAATTTTATATATCAAAAGAGAGGTATGAAATACCATTGTTCATCACTTTTTCTCCTTATATTATAAAGTTTATACACGTCACGTCTCCATAACATTGAAGTCCATTGTAATCGTCATAGTTTTGTTAATTTGTGTTGACTCTAATAATAAGATTTTAAATGAACAAAATAAATAGTCTTATAATAAAGATTTAACAAAGTTCAATAGTGTATCTATCTCCTCCTCAGCATAACAGTCACCTATTGATTAATAATGTTACATTCAATATATATTATTATATATTATTGATTAGAAATAATGTTACATTTAATATATGTTATTATACATTATTGATCAGAAATAATGTTACAATCAATGTTTATAATGTTTATATAGTATAGGATACAATATCCCTCTTGTGTTTGTACCACATTATCCTTTAAACTCCTAATCCATTTTGTCGAAACGTAACAAAGAAGTGGGCTCAAAGGTCCTAAGGGCCCATTAGGAAAAAAATTTCGGGAAACTTTTTGATGGGGGTGGATAAAGAAATTTAATAGAGTGTATAAAGCAACAACCTTATGTCATTCCACTCTCCTTGCTCCAACATCTTTGTCTTAAAAAAAAAAAATACATGACTCATGCACAATATGTTTATCCATGTTTTTTTTACTACTTTTAAAAATACACACGCTATCACATCTTGGTGTTTACGTTTTAAAAAGTTTAAAAGATAATTTGAATCATTATTATCAGATATTGTAATTAAAATTTTATAAACCAATAAATTTTTAAAATATATTTTAGTTTTTCCTTTTTATTGTTTGATTTAAAGATATTAAAGAATAAAAATTGAATGAGGTTATGGCAAGCAATTATATGATTTATTGCTAGAGAAAGAAATTACATGGAAAAATAATTTTGGAAAAAGATGATATACACTAAATTAAAATAATCTCTTTTAAATATTATTATAGATTATAAATGCTATGAGCCATATATTTTGAAAACATGACCTTCTAAATACATTTTGGCATCATCTTTTTTTTTTTGGTTGGTACCCTCCTCCACTTGTCAATAAAGATCTTGCTATTGATACCTTTTATGTATCTTCTATGTGTTTTGATAAAATAATTATATTATGATATTTCAGAATATCCCCTTTATTGGATTCCTTTCAAAACTAAGTAAAAGAGCTTTTTTTTAAACATAAAATAAAAATTCCTAGGTGTTGGTCATGGTCATATGACAAGTGTTTTATTTTTAATTCATCGGAAAAGTATGAAATGTGCTTTTTCGTAAATGAAAGGGAATTTTAGGAAGAAGATTTTCAATTAATTGTTTAAATTTTTGAAAGGGTTTTGTTCTTCTGGGTAGACTATAGAAGCCCAAAGTTGCCATTTTTGAGAAATATAAAATCTTAAATTCGACAACAAAAGTACCGAAGACAAAGATAGCGTGTCCGACTTCGGAGTAACTTTCAGTTTCACTTCACTCTCTGTACTCTCCACTTCTTCTATCTCACCAATAATCTCCAAACTTCTAAGTAAGGTTCTCCTGTCACTTGAAACAGTGAATTATTCGTCCTGTTGTTAATGTTCAATGGCACCCTTCCAGAAAAAATCGAAGACCAAAAAGAAGACCAAGAAGTTCAAAAAACACAAAGAGGTGAGTCTTGTCCCTGTTGAGCCCAGAACCAGTGAGACCGATTGGTGGGACTCTTTCTGGCACAAAAATTCTACTACCCCAGGTAACTTCTTCTTTCCCATAATTTCATTCCCCTTCAAAGTTTCGAACTTTGATGATTTATCATTGATGTTGTTCTGGAATGAAACCCTTCAAAGTCATGCATGTTTTTCTCTAGTGTTATCATTTGATCAATTGTCAATAATTCTGTTGTTTATGTCTTGTTGGTAAAGAAATAAGGGGGTTTCCACGCGTGGGTTTTCTTCCCACACCCCATTGTTTCAGGTGGTGATCTCATTCAAATTGCTTAGCTGTTTTTGGGTGGTGTTATGGATATGATTGATTTGATTTGAAATTTTTTTATTTGAATGGGTATGCTTGATGCAAACGTGCAGGATACTCTGTACCTGGCGATGAGGCAGAAGGGTTTAAATATTTCTTCAGGGTGTCAAAGAGTTCTTTTGGATACATATGTTCCCTTGTGAGGGAGGATCTCATATCAAGGCCTCCATCAGGGCTCATCAACATAGAGGGAAGGCTTCTTAGTGTTGAGAAGCAGGTTGCAATTGCCCTTAGAAGGTTGGCTTCTGGTGAGTCTCAAGTTTCAGTTGGAGCTGCCTTTGGGGTTGGGCAGTCAACAGTGTCTCAGGTGACTTGGAGGTTCATAGAGGCACTGGAGGAACGTGCTAAACATCATCTCAATTGGCCAGATTTCAATAGAATACAGGAAATTAAGCGTGGTTTTGAAGGATCCTATGGATTGCCTAATTGTTGTGGAGCCATTGATGCAACACACATCATGATGACCCTTCCGGCTGTCCAAACCTCAGATGACTGGTGTGATCAGGAGAAGAACTACAGCATGTTGTTGCAGGGAATTGTAGATCATGAAATGAGATTTATTGACATTATGACTGGTTTGCCTGGTGGCATGTCATTTTCCAGATTGTTGAAGTGTTCAGCATTTTTCAAGCTATCAGAGAATGGTGAACGTTTAAACGGAAGTGTGAAAGCTTTGGCTGGAGATGTTATAAGAGAATACGTCGTTGGTGGGTGCAGTTATCCTCTTCTTCAATGGCTCATGACTCCTTATGAAACTAATGGAGCTAATGCCATATCAGTTTCACAGTCTACATTCAATCAGAAACATGGAGCTGGAAAGCTTCTTGCTGTGAAGGCATTCTCGTTGTTAAAGGGAAGTTGGAGAATCCTGAGTAAGGTTATGTGGAGACCTGATAAGAGGAAATTGCCCAGCATTATCTTGACATGTTGTTTGCTCCATAACATAATCATTGACCGTGGAGACTCCTTTCAACCAGACGTTGCCTTGTCTGGCCATCATGATTCTGGATATCAAGAACTGCATTGCAAACAAGTTGACCCTTTGGGGAGGACCATGCGAGATATTTTGGCCAAGCATTTAAAGCAATAATGTACTTAGATGTTCATGATACTTCTGATGTTACCTTTTGTACATCTGATCTAGAATTTGACTTTTGACAGCGGCATTCTGTCTTTGAAATTAAGAAACTGAGTTTTCTCCCCTTTTTGATTGGGAATTATGATTTATCCCCTTGATTTTGGTTAATGTTAATTATTCTTGAAATATATGTTTCCGAACAGTTAGCTAGATTATTAGCCTTGAATCTTGTAGGATAATTTGTCCATGAGCCATTGTATCGCAGCAACTAGTCCTATTCTCTTATAACAAACGATGCTTAAGACGCAAACAAAACAGAAAAAAAGTTAAATAATTGCATGTGGCACCACAATGGTAATCATGGTAATAGCTAGACAAGAATGGCATGTTTAACCAAGAAGGATTACATAACATGTACAGAGCAGGATCTCTACGCTACAAGAACCGTAGATCCTCTATATTGAAAAACAAGTACGGTCTTGAACCATCTCTAGATTACAAAGAAAAAAGGTAAACGTCTAATGTAATTTAAACCAAGTTAAAACTCCGGCTGACTTAATCTCCCTTAGTGGGAGGCTGCATGCATGCACAAAAGGGTGCTTTCTTCTTCTTTTTCTGGTAGTTTCTTCTCGTCCCATCATAGAGATAGTCTCGCAAAAGGACTTTTGAATTTCGTTCATCTATAATCGCCTTTCCTTTGCCTTCTTTTTCATCATTCAACTTTAGAAGTAAAAATTGCAGTCTTTGCACCTCCAACTGCAGCCGTCCTATCTTTTCAGACCCTTTCCGAGCCTGTTCTGAAACTCTCCTCCTGCTGACACTTCCACTCTCATTTGATTCTGCTGTATACTTCGCAGCAAAGGATGAAGTACCCTCTTCTACATTTTTCTTCAACTTGTTGTTGGCATCAAACAACTTTGTGATGACTTCCTGAGTAGTTTCAAGCTGCCCTTTCACCGTATCGAACTCAATGCCTTTTCCCTTTGTGCTCTCAGTAATTTCTAGCTTGCTCATCAAATCTTGCACGGTAATTTCAAGGTTTGTCAACTTTTGAGCATCAGAATCAAGTCTTTCTAAAATCTTCCTCCTGTTGCCTTCTTCATGTGAATGTGGCAGTGTCAATCTTCTTGAGATCTCTAATTTGTCCACACTCAACTCCTTCTCAATCAAGGACTCCACGGATGGATATTTGTTTCTTAGTTCCTTGGTTGCTCTCTTTTGTTGGTATCCAGTGGGCACAATGGTTGTCTTCGGCGCCTTTCCAACTGTCAGCCCGATAACGCCATCCTTGTTAGCAGTTTCCCACAATTCGAGCATCTGATCATCAGTCTCAAGAGTTCCTCTCCTACCTATCCCATATGAACATTCAGACGTTTGATCAAGCATGATGTCTTTTGGCAGAACTTCAATTTCTGCTACAGGGACATCTGACACTGATCTCTTTGATTTCAATTCAACAGAAGGTCGAGCTCGATGCCCCTTCGCTTCATGCGTTTCAGTAGCATACTTACTCGCTTGGATATTTCCTTGGCGCCAGCTGAATCCAGATTTCAACACTTGAATCTCTCTCATTTCATCCTTAGTTTTGAAAGTTTCATTCATCTGTTTAACAGCCGTTTCAATTGCATTGACTCTTTCCTGCATGTCTTGGAAATCGGGAAGCGCACCTATTGCCGCAGCATTCTGATATTCACCTGTTTGTTGACCACCTTCATTGTACTTGTGATACGCCAAACCTTTAACCTGGAAACAATGATTTAAAAAAACTTCATTTTGTCAATGTAACCAGTGTAATAGTAACTGGTTCCCAGTTGAAAGATAGCATGTAGATTACCTTTGATATTTTATGGTCATGCGGTTTTGCATGCCCAAGTGTTTGCATCTCCAAGGATGTTATGCAGTCATTCAGAGCACTTGCAGCCGGGACATAAGCAGCCAACTGAACCCGAAGCTTCCCGTTTTCACCTTCCAACTTGCAAACTCTTTCTTTCAACATTTCACTTTCCATGTCTTTAAAGTTGCTTCTGCGTTCAAGATCTTCACATACATAGGCTAACTCACGGACCTTCTCTTCAAATAATGTCTCATTGACGGCAGAAATCTGCAGTCTAGTATAGAGTGTTGCAGCATGAGTTTCCCATTGTTTAATCTCATTTGTTCCCTTGAGTAGTTCTTGACTTAGCTTCTCTTCCCTCACTTTAATTTCTCCCAGTTCTTGGCGCAGATGCCTCATTTCTGCCTCCAACTTCTGATTCACTCCACCAAGGCATCCAAGCTCATCATTTTGTCTATCCTTGTCGGAGGATAATTTTAAAATTTGACTAGCTTGTTCTTCAAGTATCACCCTGGCTTCATCATACTTACTCTTCAAAACTTCCACCAATCTTTGCAATTCTATTTTTTCATCATGTAAAGTGCTAAACATCTCTGATGCTTCCGAAATCTCATTTTCCTTTTGAGACAACAACTGCTTTCCATTCTTAATCTGACAATTTAACTGATCATTGATGGATTGAACTAATTTTAGTTCAATGCTTGACGCTGCAAAGGACTCTTTAAGATCAGAATTTTCCATTTGTACATCTTCTATTTTTTTCATCAATATTTTTAGTTTTTCCTCAGTGTCGGTATTTACAGAACAAAGTCTATCGAGATTATTACTCAGCTCTTTAAGTGCCAGGAGTTTTTCAAAGACAATGTTCTGGTAGACCAGCGAGAGATTAGATTGTGTTATTGTCTCATGAATCATAACGCAGATTTCATCTTCCATCTTACTTTTCTCTTCACCCAGGTCCATAAATCTTCTCAACAAGGAGTTTTTCTCTGCAAAGGTTTTGCAACTTTCTTCCTTTATGTTTTGGTGATCCTCTTTCAAAACTAACAACTGTTTGCATAAATTATCTATTTCAGTGGCCATCACTTCCATTTTTTCTTCTCCTTTCCTTATTGTGAACTTCAATTCCTGATTCTTCTCCAATATCTTTTGTACCTCTGCCTGCAATGTTAAGAACTGTGTAGACTGGGTTTTTAACTCCTTGTCTAGGGAATTTCTTTCCGTCAAAAGATTTTCAGCCTCTAATTTCAACTGGCCAAGGAATGTAACAAGAACTGAATTCTCAATGGCCACTTGCTGGCTTTCATTGAAAATTGTGACAAAAGAACTTTGTGTCTCTTGAAGTTTGCCATGTACGTGGTTCAGAAGCTCCTGATCCTTTTCAATCATATTTTCACACCAAGGCTCACTGTTAACATCAAGAGTCTTCAACACCTGAAGCAGCCCGATCCTAAGTATTTTAATTTTCTCAGACAATGAATTAACATCAACTTGCTTTTGAGTGTTGTCATTCTCCAATTTAGATATCAATCTATCAGACAGTTTGGAAGCCTCCAAGAGTCCCTGACACTCAACTAGAAGGGAGAAGTTCCTTTGCTCCAAATCCTGGATACATCTCTGCAAGATGAATATTTCCATTTGAGCATGTATAGATCTGTCCATTTCCTCTTCATATTCTTTTGTCTGGTAATCTGCATCTTCTTGGAGTACGAAAATCTGTAATTCCTTCTCAGCCAAGTGACATTCATTCGATTGCACAATTCTGGAATGTTCTTCCCTCTCAGCATATAAGGAAACAAGTAACTCTTCCAACTTTAAAAGTGCAGATTCCCTTTCCGCTTTCAATTCAGAATGCTTCAGTTCCAATTCACTGTGTTGTTTCCCAAGATCTTTCAGAGTTTGGTGAGTGATGTTGAATTGTGAAACTAAGGTTTCTTTGTCAGAGTTTAGACTGGACTTCTCATGGTCTAGCAACAGACAAGAGTCTTCTAAAATCTTTGACTTTATCCTTAATCCTTCAAGCTCAGCATTCACGTCACATAATGAATTTTCTAAAAGGTTGTTTTTTCCTGAGAGCTTTTCGAGCTGCTTAGCTGTGGATATTAACTGAGAAAACAAGGTGGCTTTCTCGGCTGCAAGAGTGGCTTTCTCCCCAAGAAAAGATTCGCAAGTTTGTTCCAATACCTTTACCTTTCCTCTAGCCTTCTCAAGCTCCACAGTCAAATCTGAAAGAGACCTCTCCAAAACAGCATTCTTCTCTAAAAGCTTCTCCATGGTCTCCACTTTTTCCTTTAGAGCTGCTTTCTCATCTTTGTAGGTTTCACATGTTTCCTTCAGCTTCGAGTTCTCATCGTGCAAGTTCTTCACAGAAGAGACAAAGCACTGAGGATCTAAGTCAGTTGATCTGACATCCTCCATCATGGATTCATGTCTTTTATTAACATCATTAAGCTCCTCTTTAAGATAGTAAATTTCTTGCTGGAGAGCATTTCTTTCATCTACCTGCAGTCCAACCTCTAGTTCAAGTTTCTTTATTATCTCCCTCAAATTTATTATCTCATCCTTCATTTTTTCTATAGACAAAGATGAAGATAATTTAAGCTCATTTAGAGTTTTGTTTTCCACTTTAGCCTTGTGAGCTTCATCCTCCAAAGCCTGCTTGTGGGATTCCATATTCTCCAGAATTTCAGCCTTACCATGAAGCTCAGTGGCAAGAGATCTTAGTTCTTCCTGAGATTGAGAATGCAAATTCTGAAGAGTTTGGAAAGCAGCTTCAGCCTCGATGAATCGCAATCTCTCCTCTTGTATGCAAGTCCAGAGTTTACCCAATTCTTTCTGCTTCTCACTAAGTTCTTCACTCTGAGATCCCAACTTCTGTGCTAAAGACTGCAATTCAGATTGCAAAGTCTGATTAGATGTTTCCAAGAGAAAACACTTCTGTTCAGAACTATGTAACTTTTCAACCCCATCATTTATCTTGCAGTTTAGCTTATACACCTCCTCTTGGGCACAAGAGAGTTTATGCTCCAAACTGGAAATTATCTCTAAGCATTGTTGATAACAGTGAGCTGCATCTTCCTTCTCTGCAGTAAGTTTAGTAATTTCTGACTTCATGCTCTCAATTTCATTTTTTGCATCATCAGCTTGTTCTTTAATTATCCTTGCGTTCTCTTCAGCTTGTACGACTCTCTCCTCTAGTTTTGACAACAACTCCAAGGACTGGTTATATTGAGCAAGGGCAGCTTCCTTTTGAGCTTCTACTCTAGCAAGGTCTTGATTTAAGAATTCAGCTTTAGTTTCAGCTCTAGTAGCTCGTTCATTGAGTTCTCCTACATCCTTTTGGGCAGAAGAAATATGATTCTCCAGATTGTATATTTTCTCCAAGCATTGCTGGTACTGAAGAAGACTAACTTCTCTTTCAGCCTGTAATTCTTCGAGGGCTTCCTTCAAAGTTTGAACTTCAGCTTCAGCTATGTTTGCTCGTTCATTAAGTCCTTGAGAATTCTCTCTTGCACGAGACATTTCTGATTCCAGATTAGACAATCTCTCCAAACTCTGCTCATACTGAAGCAAGCCAGCCTCCTTTTCACTTTCTAAGTTAGACAGGGCTTTCTTTAAGGCCAAAATTTCTGTCTCAGCTTTCGTCATCCGTTCAGACTCAGATAAGACTTGAATCCTACTATCTTGGCTTTCATTGTCTTGCCCATTAATCTCTTCTACGTCAAGAAAATTCAGCCCCCTTCGAACACGCCCTTCTGAAGACTTTGCATGACCTTTTGGTTCTCCAGACATAAATAGATCGTTGAGCTGTTTCAACCCCTTTCTGCTTATACCACAATCAGTTTCATCAGTATAAGATCCATTTCTTATGATGGCATGTAAATGAGTTGAAGCATCCTTTTGCAATTCATCTGAGTCAAGAAATGAACGGGAGAAGGTGAGTGTCTCTGGTGTATGTGGTTCAATCTCCATGTAAGAAACTGCAGGTGAATCATCTGCTGATGCAGGAGGCACTTGATTAGGAAATGCTTCAGCCATGGTACGATGGGCCTGACGAATAACTCCAGTTGCATGATCATATCTCTCAGCCAATGCCCGGTATGCACGATAAAACTCTTCAACTAATTTCATGAGCTCTGGCCGTTTCTTATAATACATTTCTGCCCTCCTTGCAAAGGAATCTGCATCTTCTTCAATAAGCTTGATCATTTGCTTCACCTTGGAATCCATATCTGTTCATGAGAAGTTATCGATGAGATAAATTAACGAGTTTCAGAGAATTTACAAGGAAGTTAACGGCAAAATTTCATTTTTCAAGGAAATAGAAGCTGTAAGTGAAAGGAAATGTAATATAGGAACTAGATATGGCTTATAATCCTACACAGACTTCCATAAAATTGCCTGTAACATCTGACATTTTCATACAGGACAGAACTGATACTCGTGAGTTTTAGATAGAAATGTAATTTTAATTTTAATGAAGATATACACTAACAAAGAAGATTCTGAAAGATGTGTCAAAATACAATACTGCAGTTTCATTATATGCTTCCTTGCATTGCAAAGTTTCTACTAAAGTGCATCATGATTGTAAGTAAATTTGGAAGTAAAACCGGAAACTGGTTTAAACCAGAATAAATCCTTTTGTCATTCACTCCCAAAGGGTGAATATATACATTGACAATTACAAATGATGAACCAGAACACTTTAACGAGTCTAATAATCTTAAGATGTTATCAACAACTATTTTAAAAGTTCAAATTTTACAAGGTCTTATATCAGCATCAGCAATTATCTGGTATCAAACAAATACTATAACTAAAACTAAAAAGAAAGAAGAAGAAGAAGAATCTTGTTCAATTAAATTTTGTTTCGGGTTTTACAGAAGCATTCCTTCCTCTTAGACATGAGAAAACAAGATATGGGTGCAATTTAATCTCTAACCATCAAGGTGTCAGGTGATGAAAAGCAACTATGTCAACATCTTAAATAGAAGTGCTTCCAAAACAAGAATTACCAGTCAGATTCTCTTGGAGCCATTTCGAGTTCTTGGGGCTAATGTGACTGTCCCACCACCATGAATACATTCCTCTAGAATCAGCATGGGACAGAGCCGCCATTGCTCCAGCCAAGTAAACCAACACCAACACTGTGTCTTGTGATGTTGAAGAAACTTAATCCACAAAAGTTCAATGAAGAGTAACCAGGACCACGCTAACACTGTTACACAGTTGATGAGATACCAGTCTCTCTTGCTGCTACCATACAGTCATTGGAATAAACAAAGGAATGCAAATGATTCAGTTTCAGATAAATCATAGACGCGCTTTTTCTCTCATCCAAGCAAAAGTAAATTTCAAAAACAGCACCAAAAACAAAAAGGAAGAGAAAAAAGAAAAAGAAAATACCAGTTCCAAGAGTGAATGAATCAACAAGCATCTGAAACACCAGAACCAGTGCTGATCAAACACAAAATTTCTATTAGAACCACAGAAAAAAAAGGTAACAGAATTTGGCTAGTAAACCAAAACATAAATTATGTGCATGTCAGAAAATACAAAAAAAATAAAATGTTATAAATTATTTCTCCGTGAAAATCATTCATGAACATGAGATGGCTACACCAAACACATGACCAGTCAAGAAGGTTGCACTCATAGTTAAGAGATCAAGGCTCAAAACCTGCAACATGAAGCTCATAATTCAGGTAACAAGCTACTCACCAAATAAAAACAAAATTCAAACTTAGGACATTCCAATCAACAGCAACGGCAATGAACAACTCCAACTGCTTTTCTTGACTTTTTTTTCTTTTTTATTCCATTTTTCAGAGTCACCCCATGTTGCTTAGATCTCTCTATTTTGCGGACAATGTTGTTTCTGTTCTGTGCTTGTCTCTCTCTCTCTCTCTTTCTTTCTTTCTCAGCTTTGCTTTTTATGCAGTATAGGTTGGTGGTACTGTCTTCCAGTGTCTCAGAACTGTTAAAGTGGAAAAGAAAACAAAATCATAACAAGTTGGCAAAGAAAGAAGAAAAAAAAGGAAACATGCTATTAAGAAAAAAAAAACAATAAAAGTAATCAAATTACATTAATAAGTACTAAATTAGAATCTCAGAGTCGATCACATAAATTTGGAACATTGAAGATGAAAACGGGAGATTCTGATATTAGTAGCCGCAATTGTATTTATTTTTTTCGTTACTAATAATAACCATGATTATACTAAAATAAAAATATAGAATATGTAATGAAGATGAAATTATTTGTTATGTTAAAACATTAAAAAAGAGTATCTAAATACTCCTTAAGCACTCATGTGTCAAAACTATAACAAAAAGTAGTACGAACGACAGTTGCGTGTATTTTACGAGGAGAGGTATAATGTGGTTTTGTTAGCGTTACCAAAAATTTCAAACATGTCGCGGACTTTAGGGTGAACTTATTCCTATGCAATGCAATGTAATAATAACATTTTGTTGCCGTTGCAGAATGGTGCTTCACTGTGTGAACAATGAAAATGTGAAAAAAGCAACACTATTATTATTTTGCGTGTCAAAAAGTAATGCTTGGTATTGTACCAAACAAAAGTCATACGCTCCCATATTTAAAATATACTAAAATACGTTGTTGGTTTTTTAGTTTTTATTTACCGACTCCATAAATATTTTTAAATATAAATCAAAATACCAATATTAATCTTTGTTTGAAAGAAACATGTCCACATTTAATGTTCAATGGAGGACACTCAAACATGATTAACTCCAAAAATATGAGGTGTGAATAAAAAAATATATTTTATTTTATTTTCCATTTAAGATATGGGATATTTAGATATTAAAGCCATTTAAGTCTATTTAAAAATAATATATGTGAATTTAATAAGACTATTATCAACGGATAGTACTAAAGTAATTAATTAGCAAATGTCCTTAAGACAATATATCATTCTATATCATACTTATTTATTATGTTAAATAGTTAAAATGAAAATAATGTAAAACAACACACAACACAACCCTATTGTATTTTTAGTGAAGGAATTGAATATAAGTTATACATGACCATATATAAACCAATTAGTACATATAATATGAAAAATAAAAATAAAAAATTTTTTAATTTTTTTCATTTAAGTCAAACTTCTTTTTCATTTTTATATTTTTAATTTAATAAATTTAGTCTTTTAATTTTTAAAAATATGTTAATTAATTACTATTTCTTATTTTAGTTCTTCATTAGCAAAATAAAAATATTGACAATGCATTCTTTAAAAATATATTATATTTATAATTTTTCTTAATTGTTTTCTTAATATTTCATATTCTCATGTACTAAATGCATTTATTAGCAACAAATTTTTGTAAATTTAATGAAACCTTTAGATCATTATATTTAAAAAAAATCATTTTTTCTAGAGGATATTTATTTTCAAAATTGTCAATGAGTGTGGTTTCTAAAAAATAAATTACTTTTAAAACAATAAAATTAAATTATAGTTTTTTACACTCTAAAAGACAGTTGGATACCACAGAAAATTTATATAAGTAAAAGAAAAAAAAAGTTGACATAAAATAATATGATAGAGAATGTGTGAAAGTGACAAGTGTGAATAAGATAAATAAAAAATAAAAAAAAAAATTTAAAATTTTTCAACATAACTCGTGTCCCACGTGGCCCAGCAAATTCCCTTGTCCCATTAGGAAAACCATACGAGTTTGTCGTGCGAGAAAATAATATACTTTCGACATTCGATAAATTTGTATTTAACTCACTAATAATTAATATATTCAAATATTATTTGGATAAAAGATATATTAATTTTTCTTGTAATACGCTTAAGTGTTGTATTAGAATTTTTGAAACTAGAATAAAATGTTACATTGATCATCCTTATTAATTAACTTTCTATCAGCAGTAGATATTTACACTTTAACTATGACGTGTTTGTAGCCTACGTGAAAACTAAATAATTAAATTTTGAATCATTTTTAAAATGTGATTTCAAAATAATTAACTGTGATGTAAAAAACCTACTTTAACAGAAAAAAACCTGTGTATAGTTGAAAAGATTTTTTTTTATTAATGATTAATTAAAAAAATTTCATGTGAAAAAAATCATAATTTTCTTTATAAATTTTAGTTATTATTCCGAATATACGGTTTATTTTCAAAAACTTTGGAAACATATATGTCTGTGTGAATGAAATATTAAATTACAACCAATACTAGATATATTAAGAAATAGTTATTTAGAAAGTCAATTCATCTTAACCTGTCATTTTTTAGGGATTGAATGAGTTGATAGGTGAGATGTTATTTATCTAAGTTGACCCTTACGTCGAATCTGTTATAGTCTCAAAAATATTTCAATTTTAAATTATAAATTGTAAGATTTATTTTAAAATGTTTAATTATATTATAAATCCATTAATTATTTAAAAATTTCTTTTATGAAAATTTTTTAAATTACTTTTATGTTTTTAATACTAAAATTTATCATTATCTTAAATCTCAATGACTTTGTTTGAAAAATATCTTCTAGTACTTTGCTTTCAAATACCCATTTTCAGTTTTTAAAAATCTAAAATACTTTGTGTATATCCACCCTAAAAGTTTAATTTTTCTGTCTTAACTATTTGAAATATGATAAACTTAAATAGCCGTGTATATATTTTAAAATATTGTTTATTATATTTGTTGAATAAAAAACTCTGAAAAGCAATAAATTTATTCTCTAAATGGATGAAGAAAGTTTTAAGATTCCAACACTATTTATTTATTAATTTATAAAGGTTTAGCTTTTATTTCTTATGACATGAAGTGTGCATGTGTGAATGGCACGCGTAGATCATATAATAATCACACTCTTCAAACATTAGATGCTCTTGTTGAAAATAATCTTCTAACTTCACCTTAACGTTTGTACCATGATTTGCAGGATGTGGTAACTGTTCTAAGTTGCCTTGAAATCTGCACATGTCATATTAAAGAGAAATAATAGATAACATACTTTTATATTCATTCTATACATAATATAAAATAAAATAATTATTAAAAAATAATTTTTTACATTTTTCAAAATAAATGTAAAGTTTTATATGTGCTAAAATATACTTTTCTATACTAAAACAAGCTATATGTTTTTACTGTTTTGTGGTGATATCAATTATACTTTCAAATTCATCTTTAAAACTGTGTTAAACAATATTTCTAACTAAAGTAAGATACCAAGTATGAGGTGTTTGACCGTATCACATGATCAACATGCAGCTATATATTTAAAGTTCAGCATTTCCTTATAATTGTTTTACCAAAACTTCGTCCTCAAACTAAACAAATAAATTCGACAGTTGGCTTATCTTGAAAGTAGGCTAAAAATAATAACCATGTGACTTGTGAATAAAATGAGCTGTCTCATTCTTTATAATCTAAAACATTGAGTTAATATGGAAACTAATGCATAAGATATGGTCCAAGGTTAGCACAAGATAAAACAAAAAAAAAAAGTTTAGTCTAAAGTTTGAAAGAATGAAGGAAGTGTAGCCACATTTAAAAACACCAATACAAGGTTGTTTAATTGAATATAAATTAGTTTAAGAAAAACACTACTTGGCTCCAAAAGAGAAAACCACCACCCACAAGACTTTTTCTTTAGACTTCCTAGTAAAAAAAAGTTTCTAAACAATTTTTATTAGTACTAATATATTTTTATTAAATTAATTATAAAATTATATCTAATAATAAAATAAAACAAAATTATCATATATGATTATTAATTTTTATAATAAATTGTTTTATTAGTAAAAAACTATATATACATAATGTTGATAAAAAAGAAAAAGGGAATATAGATTTCAAACTTGCAGAAGTCATAATGATGAACTCATGTTAGCCACAGTTTCTTGCTTTGATGGTTGCCTTCACGTATAACATAGAAATCATGTTAACATAAAATAATCATTTTTAATTTATGTTTTTAGCTTTTAAGGTTGTAAAGTTATCTAATAAAATATTATTTTATGATTAAACAATTCTAACATTTCACTCGCAATATAATTAATATTTGGTCTATTTTTGTATATATAGTTAATCTCAAATATTTTAATTTTAGGAAGACTTCTTTTAGCTGTAATGATAATTTAATATTTTTATCGGTGTATTAATTTCATTTGTTTATTTTTTTTTTCAATACCTTTAATTATGAAAATAGATATCGACAATAATATCAAAAACTCAAAATGTTATTCATATGATTTTTTTTTCAATTCATCTTCTCTTAAAAGTTTTAAATATATTTGAATTAAATAAATATAAAAAAAACATGTTTTCATATTTTAAGAATTAAATTTTAATCACAAATAAAAATTCATTTTTTAAGGTTAATTAAGTGTATTCAGTAGTAGTTTAAACTGTAATTATTTTAATCTGTGTCAATTATTAGAATTTAGTGTCATAAAAGTACGATAATCTCAATTTAATTTAACTCTCTCAGAATAATTATCACTAAAATTATTAAAGTCTATTTTAACCGTCTCTAAATTAATTTGAAAATTTTGTATTCAATATTTAACGGCACGTCTATAGTGCTAGTAAAATCATGAGTTAATTAAGAAATTATTAAAGTTGGTTTCAATGGCTTTTAAATTCATTTTAAAAAAATTGTTGAAATCTCTGTACTTAGACCTTAAATTGAAATTATGAAATATATAACATGTAGTTATCTTTATAAGTCAAACAATCCACTATCAATCATATTATGTGCTTAACTTTGAAAAAATGGCGACTAAGAAATATAATTTACATATGTGTAGAAGAAAAGCTAAATTAAGTTAAGATTTTTCAAATGTTAGAATGATAGTGCAATGTACAACTTCTTTATAGCTTATATTGAATGGCATAAGCCTTAAACCAAAGAAAAATATTCTTAATGTCAAATCAGAAAGGGACTTTACCAAAGAATATAACCTGATTTCATTCATTTATATAAACAAATCTATCTCAGAAAGCTTCAACACTAACAATACATAAATTTTTCAATAATTATAAAAACCCGTCAATAAATTAAATTTATTAAAAGATTATAAAAAATGAAATAAAAAATTTTCAGCAAAATATTTAGTAAATTAGACCAATAGATAAAAGAAAATTATCAATAATCACTAAAGATAATAGATTCTTTGACAAGTATTGACGAAAAATGTTTATCAATAAAATTATATCGGTATCAATTATTATTTCTTTTTCTTCCTCATCCTTTTCTCCTAACACTTTTTATCTGAATAATTCTAAATCATATTATCAATTACCTTATTTGAGTTTGCTTTAAACTTTTATTCTTCACTTAACCATAATTTGAACTGATTCGTTTTTATCAAGCACGTGTTGAATTAAAGAGTGGAGGTGTACTCAGAGAAATGGTACTTATATTGGCAAAGCCGAGATGTACTGGGACATGTTTTGTACATTATTGTTTTTCGATTTTCTTTACAAATTGTCGTGTAGAATTATGTTTATATTTCTTTTCGATTTTTCTTTGTAAGTTTTAGTTTTTCATGTTTCCATTACTGGAATGAAACTGTTGGCTTATTGGACTCCCTTCCTATGTGGAGAATAGGTCCAAATAGTGTGGTCCATTATGTCTCATTAGGTTAAAATGAGATGGGTCAGATTAGTAGAGAACAAGATAGTCATTTAAAGAGAGGCAAAAGCTGAGAGAAAAAGAAAGAGAGAAAGTCATTCCCGCAAAACCCTAAACCTGCACTAGTGTTTTCGTCTCTGTGAAGTCGTTCACCGTTGGATCGAGCTGATTTTTGGATAGTAGGTTCCAGACATATGGTTCTTCATTCTGACCGTTCGGATCGTCAATCGGAGGTCTAGATTGGGAGAAATAGATCCCGCACCAGCAGCCCTGTTTTGGAGGATTTTCATCTTTTTTGTTCTCATTTGTAAGCATTTGTGCTTAGTTAATTTGGCTTATTGAAAATACCATTTGGTATTATTATTGGAGACTCTTTTGTACCCTATTATTGATCATAGTGGATTTTTTCATTGGTCTGGATGACTCGTGGTTTTTACACTTGCATTGAGGGGTTTTCCACGTTAAAAATTGTTGGTGTCTCGTTGTGCTTTGGATTCTACTTTTGTTCTATTTGTTTTGTGCTCCTCGCAGATTCTCGCAAGAAGGGGGATTGAATTTCCGCTGCGTTATTACACTTTGATAAGTTGTTATTTGTTTTGGCCCTTTCCCCATCAGAGTGGTATCAGAGCTCTTTGGTTAAGGAACTGTTTAATTTGCGTGAATGATGGAGGCACATACAAAATTGACTCCGTTGAATGACGAAAATTATCACCTATGGAAAATCAAGATGAAGGACTTGCTATTTGTGAAAAATTTGCATCTTCCTGTTTTTGCTTCCAATAAGCCAGAATCCAAGTTAGATGAAGAATGAGATTTTGAACATCAACAGGTATGTGGATTTATCAAGCAGTTTGTTGATGACAATGTCTATAATTTTGTTGCTAATGAGACACATGCGAGAAGCCTATGGGATAAGCTTGAGTCCTTGTATGCCTCTAAGTCAAGGACTAATAAATTGTACTTGCTGAAAAATTTTGTGGTGTTGAAGTACAAGGAAGGAACTCCTGTTTCAAATCACTTAAGTGAATTTCAAGGACGCTATGATCAATTAGCAGGAGTGGGTATAAAATTTGATGATGATCTATTGGGCTTATTCTTATTAAACTCTTTACCAGATTCGTGGGAGATATTTCGAGTTTCCATGATAAGTGCTACCCTTAATGGTGATATTTCTTTGCAAATGGCAAAGAGCGGTGTTCTTAATGAGGAGATGAGAAGGAAGACACAGGGTACTTCATCTCATTCAGAAGTGCTTATTACAGAGAATAGGGGGAGAAGCCAGAAGAAAGAAAACAGTGGTAGAGATAAAAGCAGGAGCAAGTCCAAGTCTCGGTACAAGAATGTGAAGTGTCATTATTGTCACAAAACAGGGCATATAAAGAAGAACTCTTTTTTGTGGAAGAAAGAGAGCAAAGACAAAAAGGGTAAGCAAAAGGAAAAAGATAATGATGATGGTGATTGTGTTACTACTACTACATGTGGTGACCTTGTTTGTCGTCGTGATTATGACACTATTAATTTTGTATCTGATGAGAGTATGTGGATAATTGATAGTGGTGTTACACTGCATGTTACATCCAGGAAGGAGTTCTTCACATCTTATACACCTGGTGATTTTGGAGTATTGAAAATGGGTAATGATGGGGTGTCTAAGGTTATTGGTGTTGGTGATGTTCACTTGCAAACCAACATGGGGATGCAGTTGTTGCTTAGAGGAGTTAAATATGCTGCAGATGTTCGCTTTAACTTGATTTCTGTGCAGGTACTTGATGATGGTGGATTTGATAACCACTTTGGTTCTGGAAAGTGGAAGCTCACCAAAGGAAACTT
The DNA here is from genome assembly GCA_036885675.1 of Vigna mungo. Taxonomy (NCBI): domain Eukaryota; kingdom Viridiplantae; phylum Streptophyta; class Magnoliopsida; order Fabales; family Fabaceae; genus Vigna; species Vigna mungo. Next base: position 24,512,582 of record CP144695.1, read on the forward strand.
GATTGTGGCTAAAGGAGAGAAAAACTCTAAGCTTTACTGGACAAAAGCTTTGATTGCTAAAGATAGTGTGAATGTCGTGTATATGGAATCATCTTTGTGGCATAGAAGGCTTGGGCACATTAGTGAAAAGGGGCTTAATTGCTTAGCTAAAAAGGATGTTCTCTCAGGATTGAAGAATGTAGACTTGGAGAAATGTTCTCACTACATGGCTGGTAAACAAACCAGAGTATCCTTCAAGAAGCATCCTCCCTCCAGGAAGTCAGAGTTGCTTGAATTGGTGCATTCTGATGTTTGTGGCCCGTTGAAGGTAAAGTCTTTTAGTGGTGCACTTTACTTTGTTACTTTTATTGATGATTATTCCAGGAAGCTTTGGGTTTATGCACTACAGAGAAAGGACCAAGTGTTGGACAAGTTTAAAGAATTCCATGCTTTGGTTGAGAGGCAGTCAGGCAAGAAGTTGAAGCGCATTCGTACTGACAATGGTGGTGAGTATTGTGGACCGTTTGATGCTTATTGTAGACAATATGGTATTGCACATGAGAAGACTCCTCCCAAAACTCCTCAGCTGAATGGTTTAGCGAAGAGGATGAACAGGACATTGATTGAAAGAGTTAGGTGTATGCTTTCTGAAGCAAAATTGCCTAAGCATTTCTGGGGTGAGGCATTGTTTACAGCAGTGCATGTTATTAATCTAAGTCCTGCAATCGCTTTGAACTCTGAGGTGCCAAACAAGATTTGGTTTGGCAAGAATGTTACTTATGATTACTTACGTGTCTTCGGTTGTAAAGCTTTTGTTCATGTTCCAAAGGATGAAAGATCCAAGTTGGATGTGAAGACAAGGCAATGCATCTTCATTGGTTTTGGTCAGGATGAATTTGGCTACAAGTTGTATGACCCCATTGAAAAGAAAGTTGTTAGAAGTCGTGATGTGTAATTCATGGAAGATCAAACCATTGAAGATATTGATAAGGTGAAGAAGTCTACTCCTAAGGAAGACGGTAATGTGACTGATATTGATCCAATTTGGTTGTCTATTAATAATTTGGATATTGATGTTCATGATGATGAACAACATGGTGATATTGATAATCAGCAGGTTGGAGATAGCTTGGATGTTCCTATTGATAATGTTGATGAGGAGGAACATGATGAGAGTCTTGGTGATGTACTTGAGCTGCCTGAAGCTCAACCCAGAAGATCTGACAGGCCAAAACAACCTTCTAAGAAGTACTCTACCGATGAGTATGTGATGTTGACTGATGAGGGAGAATCCGAACGTTATGAAGAGGCCGTTGAAAGTGAAGAAAAGCAAAAGTGGTTGGATGCAATGCAGGATGAGATGAAATCTCTGCATGATAATCACACTTATGACTTGGTAAAGTTGTTATGGGTGAAGAAATTCTTGCAGGAGCTTGGTTTTGTGCAAGATAAATACTTGTTGTATTGTGACAGTCAAAGTGTTATTAATCTTGGTAAGAATCCAACTTTTCATTCTAAATCCAAAAATATTGATGTGAGGTATCATTGGATACGTGATGTTTTGGATGTTAAATTGTTGGAATTGGCTAAAGTTCATACAGATGATAATGGTGCTGATATGATGACCAAGGCATTGCCAAGAGGAAAGTTTGAAGTTTGTTGTGAGATCGCCGGTTTGGCGGATATCTCGACATAGTTGTGAGGGGGAGATTTGTTGGGTTATTGGGCTCTCTTCCTATGTGGAGAATAGGCCCAAATAGTGTGGTCCATTATGTCTCATTAGGTTAAAATGAGATGGGTCAGATTAGTAGAGAACAAGAGAGTCATTTGAAGAGAGGCAAAAGCTGAGAGAAAAAGAAAGAGAGAAAGCCATTCCCGCAAAACCCTAAACCTGCACTGGTGTTTTCGTCGCTGTGAAGTCGTTCACCGTTGGATCGAGCTGATTTTTGGAAAGTAGGTTCCAGACATATGGTTCTTCATTCTGACCGTTCGGATCGTCAATCGGAGGTCTAGATTGGGAGAAATTGATCCCTCACCAGCAGCCCTGTTTTGGAGGATTTTCATCTTCTTTGTTCTCATTTGTAAGCATTTTTGCTTAGTTAATTTGGCTTATTGAAAATACCATTTGGTATTATTATTGGAGACTATTTTGCCCTATTATTGATCATAGTGGATTTTTTCATTGGTCTGGACGACTCGTGGTTTTTACCCTTGCATTGAGGGGTTTTCCACGTTAAAAATTGTTGGTGTCTCTTTGTGCTTTGGATTCTATTTTTGTTCTATTTATTTGGTGCTCCTCGCAGATTCTCGCAATAAGAGGAATTGAATTTCCGCTACGTTATTACACTTTGATAAATTGTTATTTGTTTTGGCCCTTTTCCATAAGAAACAAAGTAAAAGCTAGAGATACTGATATCATGAAAGAGTGTAAATATGATAAAAATAATAAATTAAAAGTACCACATTGTCTTCCCTTGGTCTCTTTTTAATCACTTCAAAACAGTTGTTTTTTTCGACAATCACCTGTCTAATCAGTATTGTCCAATGCACACCCAAGTTTACCCACCTCTTATAGGAAGTAGGAGGAATACGTAGCTTTGTTGGACATTAAAAAAATGGTTGTTTAGTTATTTATCTTTAGGTGAATATTTTTACTATATGTTCATATAATTTTTTAAATTGTTAATATATATTTGTTTATTAATTTAATATTTTTAAATTTACTTCCTTAATTTACTTTATTTGAATAAATGAGATTGCTAGTGTTCACAACTAGAAATGAAATTAACTATTTTTTCTAAAAGGAAGAGCAAATTGAGATAAAAAAATTAAAACTCTACCTTGGAACTATTAAACCATATTTTAATTGATAAATTAATATAGATAGATGGTGAGATTGAATGGTGCAGCAAAAGAGGGAAGAGATTCTCAACTTTATAAAAGTAGATCCAACCACAAATCTTATTTCTTCTTCTTTTTGTAAGACTTATTGTAATAAACTACAAAGTTTTTTCTATATATATTTTGTACCATAAATATTAGTAGACGGTCGATCACGAAAGCAATAAAGTTGGAAAACCATAGTCTTAAGCAATCTTAAGGATAGTTTTTAATCAAGTTTATAAGTAAGTTTTGTTTATTAAAATAATGAAATATGATTACGATCTTATTAGTTATACGTACGTGTATCTTAACATCTTTTAATACAAGTTTATAGAGTTTGAACATAAAAAAGAAAAAAGAAGTTAATTAAAAAGTGTTTAAGGTAACTTAAACTAAATTGAAGTGTGAAAAAATGTTTTGTGAATCTTAATATATAATTGAATTATAAAGGAAAAGCAAAGGGTAACTGAAATGGAAGCACAGCAGTGGGGACTGGAAATATGAGGCGCTAATGACGGCAAAGTATTATTGATGTGTAAAAAATTTGTTCGTGGTTAGGACATTTCATCAAACACCTTTTAACGTCAATTCGCATATCTAACTGCCTCTTTTTATTCGTTATCATTGTCAACTATAATGCTTTTCTTTATATTAGAACTGAATCCGAAATAGAATAAAAATATAATTTTTAGAGGAATAAAAGAGAAATAATCTGAGTGAGATCTACAGTCCAAGTTCTTTGTGCTTTTGAAAACTCCCTTTAATATTGAAGAGCGTTTTTGTTAAAGCTGCTCTTAAACTGCACGATAGGAGGCTGGGATGGTCCCACGGTGGTCCTTGTCGGGTTGAAACCGATGTAAATATATAGAAACTTAAGCTTGTAGAGTTGATGCATGCGATTGAAATGAATAACACAGCAGACAGTGTAGGTTGTGATGATGTTGTTAGGTTAAATGAGGAACATAGGCGAAGGAGAATCTACTTCTCCTTTTCCATCCCATGTGAACACATTCAAAACACTTTATTACCTTCCTATTTTTTAGTCTTTTTGGCTGTAGCTTCACACTGTGCCAAATCTACGGGTAAATATTTAGAAGAAACTATTTTTTTCTTAAATTTTAATCATTGCTACATTGGGGATCTGTCACTGGCCACCTGATCATGGGAGGCGTACTCGTCTAAGTCCAATCACCAGATTTGAATCATATAAATTTTCATAATTGATAAGATATTGTTCACTTTGGTACCATTAAAAAAATCTCTTACCATTGCAGGTATCTATGCGTATATAAACCTATGACTGACCTTTCTTTTATTCGATGTGAGACTTTGTTTGCATCCTAGCATATATTACTTAGATATGACACTTAAAAAAAGAATTATTCGTAGAAACCTTGAATATGGTTATTATGATAAAATGGATGGATAAGATTTGTTTATATAAAAGGTATGTTGAGAAGGGATTATGAAAGAAAAAAAGTTCATTTTCCAAGCCTTATATCCAAACAAGGCACACAAAATAGACTAGTATTAGGATTAATGTGCTTTATTCCTCTTTTGAAACAACTCAAATTTAACTAAAACAAGAAAAATTAATACACTTTTAATCATTTCTAGGATTATATCATACAAAGGTAAATTCAATCTGAATGTTACATTATAAAACTCTAATGTTATATTGTAATGAGTGGATGTTCCTTACTCTACTATAAGTGAGTATTTGCTATTTTCAACATTGTTAGTAATATTAAACAATAGTTATCATAAATCTAAAAATCCAACACAATTTTTTTATCACTTCATTTATATGTTAAAAATACTGAGCCACTATTGTGCTACCGATTTATTATATACATTAACCGAATTAGACATATTAAGTTTTCATCTTCCATTATCTTATACGAGTGAAATTATAAACAGTATAATAATATTTAAATAAACTATTTTAGTTTTGATGTGGTTTCTCTCGTATACGAGTGAAATGATAAATAGTATAATAATATTTAAATAAATTATTTTAGCTTTGATTTGGTTGAGCCTACTGGAGAGTCATACCACAAAAATGACATGAAGACCTGATTTAAAAAAAAAAAATCAAATCAATATAAAAGTTTATGGTTTTAATCTATTATCAATTTTTTTGGTCGTTTTGATTGCATTTTTGTATTGGTTTGATTTTGAACATCCTATAATCTTATATTGACATATCAATTTCCTTGTTTGAGGAATTATCTTAAACGTACATTGTCCAGTTCGTTGCAGGCAAAGTCAAACTCACAATGATCAAGGATTTGTTAACAAAAACAAATTAAAGTAAACCTTTGAATAATTGAATAACGTATTTTTATTATGTCATAATCAAAATCACTTAACCTTAAGAAAAGAAATGTTGTGAATGCATTCATGAAAAAACTTTGGGTTAGATCAAACACACCTCACTAGTCCAAAAGTTATAATTAATAATTAAGATGCAATTATTTCTAAGAGTGAAGTAATACAAGTGTCATAATTTGATTCTTTACTTAACCTTCATCATATCACTTGTAACAATCTTTTTCTTAATAATTGTTCTAATAGAAATCAAATGTTATATTGTCTTTGACACTGATTTTTGAATTGAAAAAAAGATATAAATAATTGTTAGAGTACAGTTCTTTTTACCTAAAGAGCGTAACAATTCAATAGCATTGGGATTCGATTGTGATTTTACCTATTTTACTTCTATCATAAAAACTGAACTATTACATGGAGTTAAGTTAGTACAACTTTCATTTAAATTAACACTTTTTTCCCAAAATAACTAAAATGAAAACAAAAACATAGTTAGATAAACATTGTATTGTGTATAGAATAAAATCTTTTTGATTCTTTCTTTTTTTTTTTATTTCCTTTCAGCCTAAACATCATTAGAAATAAGTTTGTCTAATGTTAGAACTTCCAATATACTACATTTCTTTTTATCCTCGATTTTACTAATGAGTTGAAGGCTTCTAAAGATTTTGCCTTCTTGAAAGAAGTACCAAGAAAGTTTCATGCAAAATATTTGATTAGTTTATGAGTATAACCTTCAAAAATTCATTTTATCACTCACTAAATGAGACAAATAATGAGATAAAAGGTTGAACAAAAATTGAGTTTGAATACAAAAGATGAAAAACAAATTGAGGTAAGAGCATGCATGCCTAAATAATTAAAGGAGAAGAAGATAACCTTTGAAAGAGAAAAAAAAATTAAAGGATAGAATATGAATGTTGAGAGCTTTTCTTGCCAAAATTAAAAATCTTATTTGTAATGTTATAATGAGACATTGAGGGGACTCAAACATTAACTAGAGTATATAATGTTTTGTTTTATGTTACTAATCCAATAAGTGGAAGAATCTCAAGGGACAAAGGTTGTATGTTGATCCTCTTAAGTGAATGGATGTGGTGTTTTCCTAATTATTACAATAAGGATAATTTAATGTGTAGTGACTTTTCATAATATGTTCATCTTCACATGTTTTCTTGAAACCTCATCACTTCATCAACCCAATGTTGTGTAAACTATTGATCTTTTAAGTCACCAACATACCAATCTCTCAATTCATGTTTACTTGAAATGCCATCTTCTCATCTTGAGAGACTATGTATCTTCATGATCTCCAAATCATGAAGGCATCGGTCATTCAATAAATAGCTAATAACCAATGTTACATTATCATACTAAATTCAGTTCAACTTACATTAATTTGTTGAATGGTAAAAAGCATTTTGAGATAATTCTTATTTGTAGGAGATGGTTAATTACATATACGATGTACAAATACTAAAAAAAAGAAAAATTTCTTACAAATCTAGAACATCAATGGTCATCACATCACATCTATACATAAATAAGCTAAAGTCCTATTTAACATAAATAATTCAATGTTTTAGTTAACATACTCATAAAAATATAACAAAATAATATAGTTTATAAATGTTCATTGTGATGAGTAACTTGTAATCCAATTTTATTCAAATAAGTTTTATTTGTGATCAAATCAAATCTAATTTAAATAGATTAAATACTTTTCTCATTGAGCGACAAATTATATATTAAATCCAAAATTTGATCAAATCCAATCAAAACTATATTTAGCCTTAGCATATAAATATATTTATTGCTTTAATTTTTTTAATTTTAATTTTTTATTTTAATATTTAATTTATGTTGTAATTTTTCGTTTAGTTTCAATAACTACGTTATACATTATATTTTTAAAAAATATATATTCAAAATGTTTATAGAATTGTTCAAAAATTGTAAGTTATAATAGAAATAATATTTTAAAACATAGTGACCTAATTTAGCTTACTCAGTTGAAAGTTTTTTTTTTCTTTTTGGATTAAATCGAATAGAAAGATACACAAATGTGACTTAAAGTTTTTTTATTTTTTGTTTTTGGATCGAGAATGAATTTTCGAACACAATTTAAGATGATGCCTATATTTATGAAGAAAAAGAAAACAAGAAGTTATGTTAAAAAATTGAATAATGTAATCAACAAAAAAGTTATATGAAAATTCATTAAATCTGTCAAGTGTCAGCTCACACTATATTAATACCACTCGTTGCTGAACATAAAAGAAAATAAATAAAAGCACAAAAATGTAGAAGAAAAAGAGAAAAAAGATATATATTGTACCATAGTACTTCAATGAAAATGTGTTTATTATACAGAAGTTGCCACCAATAGAAAAGGTTATTTAGCTTATGTATGAAGATGAGGTCGTGAAATTGGGCCATGATGTATCCATATATAGATTGGGCCATGAAGTATCCATTTGCAGCTTGGGCCGGGTCTTAATTCGAAGGTCTAGTTATAAATACGTAATAAATAATAAGTAAATAATTAAATATGCAAGAAAACAAGTTCCTCTTTCCGGTGTAAAAATGTCGTCGTTACTAGTAGATTTGCTCCGCCAAAGTGGCGGCACCGCCGTCATCGACGGTGGTCTTGCGACGGAGCTGGAGCGCCATGGTGCGGACCTCAACGATCCCTTATGGAGTGCCAAATGCCTCTTTTCCTCTCCTCACCTCATTCGCCAGGTACACTCTCCTTCGTTTCAATTCTAACACCGCTCGACTCTTCATTTTTTACTTTTTTTAAATGATTAAATCTTTGATATTTCATGTTACCACAATGTTTATTCATTAGTTCCAATCTCAAGGAACGTATTTTTATTTTACTTTTGCCTATATAACTGTTAAACACTTCTTTTAATGTTAACGTTCTTAGCTTAGTTAAACGATATTTTATTTTTCTTTTTCCACTTTCAAATTGAGGCAATTGTTGAGTTTGTAAATGGAGCAGGTGCACCTTGATTATCTGGAAAATGGGGCTGACATTATAATCACAGCGTCTTATCAAGTGAGTTGGTTTAGCAGTGTCATATTTCTTTATTGTTCGTTGCTAATGCTGAAATTGAGGTAGTTGTTTGTGTACAGGCCACCATTCAAGGTTTTAAAGAAAAAGGCTATACTGATGAAGAGAGTGAAGCCATGCTCAGAAGGAGTGTTGAAATTGCTCGCGAGGCGCGGGAATTGTACTATAAAAGATGCTCTGAATGCTGTTCTGGTGATAAGGCTGAGGGTAAAATCCTCAAACAACGGCCTATCCTGATTGCTGCGTCAGTGGGGAGCTATGGAGCTTATTTAGCCGACGGATCAGAGTACAGGTGAAATGATTAAGATCTATTCTTTAGCATTGGTCGTGGTTTGCTTACTTGTGGTGTTGTGGGCATTTCTTCTTTTCTGTTATATAGTATTGACTAACAATCAAGATGATATACTTTATCGTTATTATATGCTGTGTTTCCAAGGTTACATGTTTAGCTTTGTAATTTTTATTGATTACTTTGGCACCAAGCTTTCTCGTTCTTGAATGGAACTATATCAAAATGCTGTATCAAATGAATTTCTAGGCCCATCTTAATTACAGTTTTCAGGTTTTTTTTTTCCTACATAGGTTTGTTAACATTTTAGAAAGGTTGGGGTTTGATAAACTTTTGCTTCTGTCTTGACACTAAATAGAAATTATATTTTTTCATTGTCGTGTTTCTTGATATTGTGCTCTTAACAGTGGTGATTATGGTGATGCTATCACGAAGACAAATCTGAAAGATTTTCATCGGAGAAGAGTTCAAATTTTAGCAGATTCAGGCGCTGACCTGCTTGCATTTGAAACAGTGCCCAATAAGCTTGAAGCTGAGGTATCTACCCTAAAGCTCTGGACGGCCAGATGCTTATACCTATTCCTTTGTTTCTTTCTTATATCTTTAGAAAGTGTCACCTGTCCTTTAAAATTAATGCAGCATAATTTCTTTTTCTAACTTAGCACTTAGTACTTATGAGTGAGAGATCAATAGAATCTTAATAATATTTTAAGGGGAACTTCATTCCAGTGAACTTATTTTTCTCATAATCATGGCTATCTCATGACTTTTTTATTTTTTATGCTGTAACCTTAAAAGCCAGATAATGAACGGAAGAGATAGTAAAATTATTGATGATTATATTCTGGTGTAACTGTATTATTCGTTTTGGCTGATTCGTTTTTGTTCCATGCTATGCTAACATGAAAATGTGAACTACGTAAGCTTTTGATGGATTTTTGTTTGAGTGAAGAAACTTTTGACAAAAGAAATAAAAAAATAAACAGCGATCCTGCACATAGGGAAAATCCTCAAATTAAACATATGAACATGTTGCCTTTACTTTCAGATAAACATTAGCTTAGTCGCTTACATCTGTTATAAAAAATGAAGCCTCATTGTCAATCGGGTTTACTTAATCTTGCATTTTATGTGTATTGTTGCTATTCATAGCCCTTTTTCTTCAATGTATAGTTTGAATTGCAGTCTGAAGACATACATGGTCTTTCAAAGTATATTTGTGGATTCAGAAAAGAGCAAAAGGCTGTTCTTGTCAAAATAGTAATCTCTTTAATATTTCATTCCTTGAAATCTCCGTTTCTAAAATACTGTTCCGAAGTAAATTTGGCCCAAATTATGCATTGCTTCCCAAGACCACAGGAAATTGAGAATGAATTAAGTTTCCATTCTGGAGTTTCCATTGCTTTTGTGAAAGGGTAAAATCACTAGTAAAGTAACTATGATGAATAACTCATTAAGAGGCATATAATCTGTTAAGCTCCCGGAAAAAAAAGCACAAAATAACAGTTATCTAAAGGTAAATAATAGTTTTTGATGATAAAAATTTGTATGTCTACAATTAAAATGTTTGTTTTTTTTCTTGACTCCTGAGTTTACCAAACTTATTGACTAAGCAGGCTTATGCTGAGCTTATGGAAGAAGAGGACATCAAAATTCCAGCATGGTTTGCTTTTAACTCTAAGGATGGAGTAAATGTTGTTAGCGGTGATTCTCTATTGGAATGTGGCTCTATTTCTGAATCATGCAATAAAGTTGTTGCTGTTGGAATTAACTGTACCCCACCTAGATTTATACATGATCTGATTGTTTTGCTCAAGAAGGTATACTATGGTTCTCTTGTTTTGATGAATTTGTTGTTTAACTTCTTTTACATTATTATTTGGTGCAGTTTCAGTTCTAGTAGCGTTAGTATCTGTATTGCCAAGTTGTTTTCATTTTTATTGGCTGTATCGGTTTTCAACCATACTGGAATAGCCATCAACCTCCTTGCACACACAGACGTTTCAGTTCTAGTAGCGTTAGTATCTGTGTTGCCAAGTTGTTTTCATTTTTATTGGCTGTATAGGTTTTCAACCATCACACGTACACACACACACATATAAAGATGGCTTATATGAATGGAAACTTCTTTGAATCAAGTACTTAATCTATATACCCTGATATAGTTTTCACAAGTATGTCTTTTGAAATATGCACAATGCCTTTTTTCCCTTGTTTTGATTTTCATGAAAGGAAATGTGCCAGCATTAGTAAACTATTATGTTTTTATTGTTTTGGGACTTATCATTGTGGAATAAATACTTATCCTTGGTTCACATAATATCTTCAGGTGACAACAAAACCAATTGTAATATATCCAAACAGTGGGGAAACTTATGATGCTGAACTAAAACAGTGGGTGGTAAGTTCATTTCGTGTGGTTATACTGTTTTATTTAAAAAGATAGGTGCCCATTTTTAATAAAAAAAGTGAGTCATTTCTATTGGAAAATTTACTTGTGGACATTGCTTGAATTAAAGCAACTCATGCTGTCAAATAATAAGTTGTAGACTCAAACCTAATTAAAGAACAAAGTACGTAGATGTGTGCTTATTTCTTCTCCTGTGCTTTTTGGTGAAAACATTTCATTCATTTTTATTTGAACTGTGTACTAATGATTCTGATTATTGTGTGTGATTTATCGTCTAACATGGAAACTTGCTCGGAAGTAGAAGTCTAACTGTAAGTGGTAGCTTGGTGTGGTATACCGGTTTGGAATGACAATTTTCTTTTTGGTCGTTTTAATTTATTTTTCTTCCTCTTTTGGTCTCTAGAAATTGTTTGTTTTATTTCTATCCTTGTACATTTATTAATTGATGTCATGACTTACAAAGATTATTGCATGACCTAATGTTTCCTGAATAGCAGTGTCTAAAATAAAAACTCATTACTGAAGAGGGACCCATATAAAAATTTACTGTTATGTTGTAACTGAAACTAACATCATGGACTCAAATAAAACAGAAGTAATTACCGGGACCAATACAAGAAAATAAAATTAAGAGGATCTGAATAAACAACCCAATAGTGTAGAGACTAAAATGTTATTTGAGCTGTAAAGTAAATTTGGATGAGAAAAGTAGGATTCTCCTCCTTTAGGTTATTACTTTCTGATTTTCATACTAAATTTTGCGCTGATTTCTCATTTAACCTTACACGGGTGGTTGGTGGATGATTTTAAACCATTTTGGAGATAGTGAAGAGAGATTAGGGCATCTCTAATTGAAGCAAGTCATATGAGTTGCTTCATAGATTGAAACTTGTGATTTGTTTTCTCAAACTATCCTACATCATTATTGAACAATTTACACTCAACTTTTGCTTCAATAAAAGAAACTCTAAAAATCTCCAATTTTTTCTTGAAAAATGTTATTTTTGGTCTCTATTATCCTTTATTGTTGTTGGTTGTTCTAAAAGAAACAATTTTTTATTCACAAAAAAACCATTTGTTACATAGGAAACAAATTTTAACATCAAAAACCGAGACTACCATAAAGATTAACTCCAATGGAAGATTTCTTGAAGGAACAGTTTCTTCAACTTATGATACAAGAAAGAAATGGTCGTTGGAAATGCTCTTAGCGATTATTTAATCATGTTCAGACTGTACAATTTTCTATATTTCTTGTGACACAATAACACAATAGCGAACAACACAAGTAACACAGTAGATTATAAGTTAATTGAACCTATATAGACATGAATGCAGAAAAGTGAAAGTTTATGCTTAACCTAAGCTTAAGTTATTTATCTGTTTTAAGCTGTTACTGATGCTATTGTATTATAAATATTTATGAACTTGATGGTTTGTTAAAGTTGATAAGTATTCATATCATAAACATCCTCATCTTTCCGAGAAACCAAATATAGCATGGATATATTTGATTAGAGTATGTTTGGATTTACTTTTAGACACTTCAAACGGCTATTCGATTCAATCTACCCAGACACAATGTTTTTGGTTTGTATTCTTTGGGATGTTGTAACAGCTGATATTCAAACATACTCTTACATATTCAATTATTTTGATGAAAATATTTTGGGATATTTCTTGAATTATGTATACTGATATTATACTGTTATTATTTGCAGCAAAATACTGGTGTTACAGATGAACATTTTATCTCATATGTTACTAAATGGCGTGAGCTAGGGGCTTCCCTTGTAGGTGGCTGTTGCAGAACGACTCCAGCTACTATAAGGAAGATATACAATGTACTGTCTAGCAGTGAATCTGCTATTGTTGGGAAAGAGTGACTACACTGTTGAAAAAGGAGGACCAATGCGCAAATCAATCTAATGTACATGTCAACAAGGCTGGCAGCTGCATTTGGATCAAGTTGCAACTATGGGCTAAGATAGGACCACGAATATGATTTGGCCAATTGATGAAGACGACGTATATTATGAAACATTAGCCAATGCAAATTGGAATATACTTTTAGCCTTGGAGCTAGCAACCTGAATAATCGCAGTTTGTGCACATTAAGAGCAGGAGAAAGATGCGCGTGTTCCTTTTCCCTTCGATTTTGGAAAAAGACATGGTTAATAATTGGCATGCCAAATATATATATATATATATATATATATATATATATATATATATATATATATATATATATATATTGAGCAGCTTGGGGATTTATGAAGCTGACTGTGGATAGTCCAGGAAGTTATATTTGAAACTATTTGCAAGTGAAAAATGTATTGCATGCAAATGATATTTCATTTTTAAGCTTAAATAGTTAGTTTTGATATCTATAGGTTGAATTGCACTTTGCCCAATTTTCATTTATATCATTTAAGATTGCCCTTATCTCTAGAATGTTTAATGTTAAAAAATACTTAATGTTCTTATACTGCCTTCCTTTTCATTGGTAATATTGAACATTTGTCGTTTAAAAAGTTAATTTTTTTGTTATGTCTTGCATTTCATTGGAAAAATTTGGACACATGTCAAAAAGTTAACAATGTCTTATATATATTCAATCAAATTAAATTTTTTTTTAACTTATTTATTTCATTTCACGTCAATTTTAGCAGAAACAGTATTGTTGAAGTTTTTTATTTTTTTTATTAGAGGATTAAGTTTTGAATTTTTTTTTGCTAAATTATTAATATAAGTCAGAGGAAGGCAAGAAATTTTTTTAATTCTTATTTATTAATTTTTCATCTTACTGATTTATTGTTTTCTGCTATTTAGATTACTTTTAAATTACTTTTATTTATTTGTTGTTTGTCATGACTAAAATGTTTAATTCTGTTTAATAGATTGTGTTAATTGTAATCACTGTATTCAAAGTGAGCCTACACTAACTGGTGAAACCAAATTGATTGGGAATACATTTAGTGATCCATAAATACATGATCACTTCTGAACTAATAAAGAATCAATTTAAAATCCAGAAAAGAAAAAATTAGTACTTACCAAAATATTTATTATTTTTAATTTTATTTTTGTTTAATTTATTCTCCATTTTAAATTGTCCATTTCGTACTCATTTTTTTTTAATATTAATAATTCTCTGATTTGATTAATCTAGTTTGGGTAAGTTAGATCTGACAACATTGAAGGCATTTATTTTTTTTCAAAATTAGAAGATAAATTAAATATTTTAAAAATATAGAGATAAAATCAAATATAAAATAACCAAAAACATAAATTTATGAGGATATTATTATTATCATTATTTCTAATTAATTTCACACTTCTCAACTTGTGATGTGAGAAAGAGGCCCAAAGAGGGAAGTTGTTGGAAGTTTTTTCAAATCATTATTTTCCTTATAACATTAAAGTGAAAAGAGAAATACTGTGGCTGACCATCAATGTAATTTATTGTTGTATGTGCATATTTGTGGTACAAAATGTTTGAAAAAATAAATAAAAATCCATGAATGAATATATACAGATGAGTTACAGTACAACGTACAACTATCTATGGAATAACTACATATTAACACTGATGAACAGACAACTATTATTTAACAACTATTTCATCACTCTCCATGGAAGCATATCAAGCATAAACTCTCCACCAAAATCATAACCCACTCATCTAATTCCTCGGTGGCCTATTTAAAACATTGAATATGCCACCCAATAAACTTAACTTCTGGGCTAACTGTCACCATAAACAGTGATGGCATATGATGAAAGGAAACTGGTTTTGTACACAGATCTGTGGAGAGAAAGACAAATGGCAAATGATATCAAAATGCATGACATGTTTATTATATTCAAATTATGAGCTTTCAGTTGCAGAAATTATTAAGTGATCGAGATCAGTATATGTTTATGGCACAAACAATTTTGAAGAGACATCATAAATAAGTGGAGGTTTATTAATTACCATCTAATAATCTCTGAGGTGTTACTGAATTGTTGAAAACAAAAAATAGGACTAAAATGGTACCCACTGAAAAAAGTAAAAAGGGAAAAATGTTGAACAAGCTAAATATGAACAGTCAAGAACATCATGGGATAACTATAAGCCTGAGACCTGAGAGCACTGTTGTGCATGCGATGATTGAGCATTCTTTTGTCTGTAGAATGCCAGGATAAAGCAAAGATCCAAAAAAGAAAAAAAAAAAACAAATAAAAGAAGGCTTCTTTATAGTAATCTTAGGCAAGTGAAAACATTTTTACCTAGAAGCCCAGTTTCCAAATCAGGCACAGGGTTTCCATCTCATGCATACCATGTCCTTTTCCTATCTCTACTAGGTGTGTAAACTGTGTATCTCTTGCAATGCGTCGTTATAATTTTTATGAACAGTAAAGAATATATTTAATCTGTGAATTTTTCTGATAGGAGAAAGCAAGCATCATGTTGTGTACACAGTTTCCAAATTGTACCTTGAACAAGTATAAATTAACCAGTGACGATGTGATGATCCAACATGCAAGAAAAGGGTTGCATGCGTGGGTTTGGTCTGGCAGGAATTAAAGACAGTGATGATGCAAAAGGCCTGGCAAATGATATAGTAAAAGCATGACAAAATATCTTTTGTCTGGTTCTATGAAAACGAGGAAATGGTCTCAAAACACTCAAACCATAAATAACAGTAACTGTATAGGTAGAAAACCCTCTCATTTTTTTCTACCCAATGGTAAAAACCTTCACATCAACATCAGCATCACCATCAATATCAGCCTTAGGAAGTCAACACAACAGCCTTAATGGTTTGTTTAAGCTTTTCACACAAACTGCAAGTCATTTATGTAACTCTAACAGCAACGGCACCAAAACTCTTCAAGGAGAGTTTGACAAAGCATATGATGTTATTGCACAGGTTGTTGCTGAGGTTTTCTTACCTCCTATCTGAGGCACTAACCTCAAAGTTGAGAAGGGTCCAAAAAATATACATTTCTGATTTCCCTGCTTGCTTCTCTGCATTGTTCTGCTTTATCACTTGAATAATGCTGGGCCCCTTCTGGTATTCCATTAACTCTGCACAATGCTGTTTCTGCTTTCAATACCAACTTTTCTTTTTACTATTCCTAATGTTATTATTACTACTGTTATAATTAGATGATTACAGATCAACAGTACTGTTCATAATTATGATTGGTAGAATTTATAATTCAAGGTTAATATAAATTTGTTTTATATTCCTATTTATTCGGTAAAAAGGAGTATTTGCTGTGAAACTTTTATTTGGAAGCAATTTTTGTTCAGCTGCTATAGGTTAATTTTTCCATGCACCTGTGAAAAAGTATTATGTTTTTAAGGAAATTTTTTATTAAAATCTAAGTACAATATTAGCAAATTTTTAAGGGATCCTAAACATATTTAAATCTATTTTTATAATATGGAATTTTATTTAAAATTTTTATTTCATTTCCCAAATCATGGAACTGCTAATAACAATTCAGAACCATTAATCCTGTTAGAGAATTAGGGCACTAGAAAAAAAACTCTAAAAATATTTATCAAGCTGGATTTAACTTCTTTCTTAATGAAATGGGAGGAGATATAATTTTAAAGAAGCATGGATTTAATTTACTATTTTTCTTTTTTTACATTTATTTTCCTTTGAAAAGTTAAAATATTTTTTTTTTCACATTCCATCTATAAATTTACTAAAACCGCAAATAGACAAGATTTAGAAAATGTACTTATAATTATGTACATTTTTATTTCTACAAAGAAGCATTGAAAAGAAACTACATTAAAATCATTCCAACCAACACATACAAGATTTAAATTTTTGGGACGAGATATGCTTATAGTTTTTTAAAAATTTTAAAACATTTAACCCCAAATTAAAAATGCTATTTTTTGAAAATAAAAAAAGAAAAAGTTTAGATATTCTCTTTTTAGTGTTTATTCTTTTCTTTTTCATAAACTTCAATCCCAAAATTTTGTTTAAGGAAATTCAAATTCTTATTACTTGGAAAATTTTGTCTCAAAAATAATATTGCGATTCATTATTATTCATCAAAAAATGTACACATAGAAATTAAATGCATGTACCATTTCATTCATTATGATGTCAATACCTTTGAGTACAATTAAAAAAAAAAGATAAATAATCTTAAATTGAGAAAGAGTGATCAGTGCCAAAAAAAAAAGTGTCCCTTGGAACTGTATAGTCTGCTTTCCATATTCAGATGAATAAATGATTCATATTTAAAGAAAAAAGAAATTGTACATAAATGGTTGTTCAAGTAATGCTCCGGTGATTGAGCAATAATAAGTCCAAATTTTGATTCACCTATAAAAGAATATTTACGAGGGAGGAATAATACCTTCATAGCTGGAGAAATATGTATTCATTCTTCTTATTTTTTTAATTAATAAAATATTTTTAATATATTTTCAACAAATTCTTTTATCAATATTAATGATCTGAAAATAGACTATTAGATTTACTATTTTGTGAGTCAATTTAATTCGACTCATTTATTAATAAATTGATAAAATTTAAATTTGGTTTAATTCATAAGAAAGTAGTTTAAATATGGATGAGTTTATTTGTTCATTTAATTACAAAAATTTTTTAATTAAAAGAATAAAAAAAAAATTCTAATTCAAATATAAATAAAGGAGAAAGGAGAAAGATTACAATCAATCAAACATAAAATTTTATTTTCACACAAATATTACAAAATCTTCTCAATAAATTTTTTAGTAGTTTAATAGATATTCAAATTTATTTTTGCTTAAATTGAATTACTAATTAAGTATAAATTTGTGAATTTTCATATTATCTAATTATTCCATACAAAAATAATTACATGCGAATTTCTGTTCCAATATTTTTTAAAATGATTAACCTAAAATATAAGAATTACGTGAATTGATGAACCAATTTTGTTCTTCATAGATTCAAAATTTAGTTGAAATTAAAATTTCAATTATTTTTTTTTTCAATTCAACTCAATTTGAATCTAATTGAATCATATTGGATCACAATTTTTAACTCGTGTTACCAGCACTAATCAATATACAACTGAAATTATTATTTTTATATATAAGATTGTTAAAATGAATTTTATCTTTAATAACAAAATCCCTATAATTAATTAATATATAATTTAACTGGATGAGTACACATGTATACATGAGCTCATCACTCTCGTATGTTATTTAATTCTTACCAGATGCTTAATATAGAAAGAAAAGAATTACTGACAGTATGTTAAAAATTCAGAATACTTACCAATTACGTTATGTTGGATAGTATTTTATAAATATATATTTTTAAAATAAAAAAGTTTAGGAGTGGAAAAGTATTAAGTATTGTGGTGGTCCATGGTCCATAAGGTGATTAATATTTTGTAGTGTAAGGAGATATGAATATATAAAAATATAGTTGAGAAAGTAAAAGCGATGATGTTTACATGAATATCTACATCATCATCTATATCACCAAGTGCGAGTGTACAACAGTACCATTTACATCTCTCCTTTGCCAGATTGTTAAGAAAATGACACCAAAATAAATTCAGGGAAATAAATAAATAATGAAAAACCTAATTTTACACCTTCATATGAAGTGGCTAAGAGGCTGAAGGAGAAAAGGAAAGTACGATAATAACAATAGATTTTTCAAAGCTGCAAAAGCAAAAGAAATAGAAATAGAAATGGCATCATCCTATTTTAGATCTAACTTCCTTTACTTAAAGTACCATTAAAGATACTTCTTTGACTGCCTCCTTTCTCTATCAACCATTTTCTTTTTACCTCATTCCTCATCATCTATTAATCAACTTATTACACTTTAATTAATTTTAAAACTAAAAATATATTTAACCTTTTTTATTTATAAAAATATATAATATTGTCCCTACTCAGTCTAATAATTTAATAGATTCACTAAAAAGTACAACTCAATAATATTTATTAACTTTTTTTAGTATACATCAACCTAAAATATATTATAACTAATCTCGACAATTTGATATTATAATTATTATTTATTATAAGGTATTGTTATCTTATTATTAATTATTATTGTATACTTGACATAAATATTATTCAATATAGACTTCCTATTTAGTTAATCTTATAAATACGACTTGTAGTACTCGTTTTATAATCCATAATACTTTTTATATTCACAAAGATCCTGAATTCTTTTATTGAGTTGAAGATCGGAAGTCTTTTGTAAGTCTACAAATCTACTATTCCAATAAAATCAATTTATTTTCATATGAACACATATCTGATTTTGAAGAAAGAAACATTAGAAGGATTGAATTGACGAAGGAGTTTCCCCTGATAAAAATAGAAATAGTTTTTGTTTGAGATGCTTTATATATAATGAAGTGATTGAGAGGCATTTGATTTTAAATGTTTGTGGGGTGGATCGAATGGGTGTTGTGAAGTGTAAATGAGAAAAGGAGGGAATGAAGAAGCCTAATGAATGATAACAGATATACAAGTATTTCATTATTGAATCCAATAATAGGGTGCCCCAATCTTTTTGACAATGTAGTATCTACTAGGCAGCATTCTTTCCCTAGGCAATTTAGAAGATTCAAATTGTAGGGTAAACCATATCCCCTTTAGTTATGCATTGGGCCCATTCATATTTAATTTTGATACTGCCCTTTCTTGTAAGCATCATTGCCACTATTATGAAGGAAACATTGAAAAAAAAAGAAGAAAATATGCAATGGTGACCTTTCACCTGTCGGATTCACCTATACACATCATCATTCCTAGTCAACATTATCAAATACTTGAGAACTCCCATTTCCCAAATCAAAACTTTTGACTTCTAACTTAATGCTCCGTCAATGATTCCTCAGATTATTTACACATTTAACATTGTTACAACAAACAAACCTCGTATATATAACACGCAAGAGGAAATGAAAAGGGGTGTAGTTTTTGTTATTCTTATAGCATTTGTTAGGTGTTTTAGAAGAAAGAAGTGAAAGAGTGTATAGATATTAAGTGTTTGGGTTTAAAAAGAGAGAATATTTGTGAAGAAAGTAATATTGAGTGTATTGGTTTTGTCCGAAAGTGTAATCATATGATATGATAAGGTGAAAGGACACGACACGTATAGTTAGGAAAACAGGGTATTTTGGGAGAACCACATGTACTGGTCTTGACAACCTATGCACTATTGGGGTAAGGCTTATATGGTGGTAGTGGAACCTTCACTCAAACTAGTGGGTCACTATGTTGCCTTCATTTCAAATTCCAACCCAAACATTCACCTGCCCTTCTCTCAATATTTACCCTTAAATAAATTCTTCATTTTAAGTTTTTAACATCAAAACTTCCTACCTAGTTCTTATTAAAATATGCAAAAAGCTCATTGAAAACAGTGAAATCATAAACTATGATTTTGTAGATACATGGTTTCACTTAGGTCAAGGAAATCGCATATTTTCACGTGGGTAAGTAGAAACATCATTTTTCGACCGATGTGGGAGTTAAATCACTATGGCCCAACAAGATATTATTTTACAGGGTAAAAATATTAGCTTATTAAAGTTTATTTTATATATATACTGTGATCGACATGTGGGACGACACACGAAAGATCTTGCATATTGAATGATTGGAGAGGATGAACGACACAAGGAACAGTCTGATTTAAATGTACCAAGGACAAGACAAACGAAGGAGAGACAATCGATCGGACGAACGACATGAAACCTAATTTCGTCAAGATTAAGATAAATCTTGATTAGCAATAGTGAACTGTGATTAGGCCAGGATTAAAATATCACTAATCACGGTCCCAACAACAGAAAACTATAAATATGAGTCAAAGATAAGGGATATGTGATTGATTTTAATGTATATTTATTACTGATTTACTATTACCAAACGGATCTTATAGTGACTTAGACATCGAAGTACCTTTAACAGATACCATCCCGGATGGACAATGTTCAAGAAGGTTAGCCACATACGACGAACGACAATAGAGACAAATTGTGAACGTGTTAGGAATAACTCGATCTCATAATCGAAACAATAAGTTTTAAAGGAAGTATTATAATTGAATAGGAATAAAAAGATATAAACATGCATTTTAGCATGATGAAGGATGCGTCACCTCATGCAAAGCATAATACACTAATCCATGTGCTTGTGCAAAATGAGAAGTACTCAATACCTATTTGGAAAAACTGGCTTTTGTCTTCTTGGAATATGATGAGTTTCACACAAAAACAAAAGGCAAAGTTTCATTTGCTTAATAATATTTCCTTCAAAAAGCAACGAATGAAGTTTTTGAGGAGACATAGTGTTATGTAACTTGTAGAACCAATGAGTCCTTTGAATTTGCCAACCCCAACACACACCAAGATATAACATAACAAAACTCATGAAATTACAAATGGTGTGGCATTGGAAACACAAGTAGTTCTACACTTTTCCGTAAAACACGAAACATTCTCTTGGACTATGCCACCACACACACTATGTTTAGAAGATATAACATACTTTGTCTCAAACAAGGTAGATTCAAACCCCCCATGGAATTTTACCAACCAAATAATAAGAAAAAGATAGATTTGATTTTTGTCGTTTATATTGAAGACAATGTGAAAACATGGAGAGAAGTTAAAGAAGGAAGAAGAAGAGGAAAACAATCCTCCACACATGCCTCTTTATCTTTTCTCCTCTTTAACTGCTTTCTCCTCCATCACCAACTTGTTATATTAAGATCAAACCTAACTTTACTGTCTCTGCCACAACTACCAGTCATCTATATTTCAAACTATACTCTTCACTTCTAATCTAATCTCTTAACTTAGTCTACAAAGTATGTCATGTTCATGAAATTCACATCTTACACTTCCTAATTCCTTCATACATTTTGAGATTTCTAGTAACTTTTAATGTAAATTACAATGAAAAATTTGTTTCAATTTTCTTACCTAGAATTGTTAGTATACCATTTAACAAGACATTTAAGGTGTTAATTTATTTCTCTTTAATTCAAATAAACACTTTTTTTCATAGAGATACAAGTCATAATCAATGCAGATTGTCTTCTTCTATAATCACCAAGTATATAAAGTTTTTAAATTATATCCTTAATTAATCTCCCTTTTATTAAGTCCATTACATAATATCTCGAATTGCGACTTTATTCTCAAATCAAGATTGGAATATGAAAAATTATTAAATGACCAATCACTAAGTTACACATGCTTACATTTTTAAAATTTATAACAGAGTAATTAATGATATTTAATGTGTTCATCAAAGGTTATTACAACACCACTCAACATTATTCAATCCTGAACTAAATGACTAGTGAACTATTTTCACTATGAGATGAACGAGACAAAAATAAATATTTAAAACATTTATATATAATTTTAACTTGAAAAAGACTAATTTCAATTATATTTTATTTTATTTTCTTAAAAATATCTAAAAAAAGTTATTCTAAAAAGAATTGAAGTATTGAATCATTTTAGAAGATCGATGAAGGAATGTGAGCATTAGCAATATATAAGCAAACGTAGTTGCAGGTTGTGTTTTGTTGGGTGGGTGAGGTAAGCCTTGTATTTGCGGTAAGTGAAAGTCCTGAACAGAGACTCCAACTTGCCTTCATTCACTCTCTTTTCAATTTTTTTGTTGCTTTCCTCTCTGTACCTCAACGAGGTTTCTCCAAAACTCTCTCTTTCTTCATGTTTTCTACATTGTCTTCTTCTTCCTCTCTCCCCTCAAAACCTTAAACTTCACAACTGGGGCAGCACTTAATCATCTCTTCATTCTTCACGTTCTTTAACTTCATCACATTGCTATCATCACCACAAGACATTTTTCCCTCCCTTTTTCTTTTATCTGTTTGAATAGAGAAACATATACCAAAAGGTGAAAGTCAACAGAAATTAAGGTTGTCCTGTCCCGGTGTATAAACTTGTCTTCTGACTTTCACAATCTTCAGTTTGGCGTGTGAGCATAACCTCAGAAAGGAGGAGTGTTGATTGAAAGAAGGAATAGATTGTGTGACTGTAATTGAGTGGCTTTGTTTCTGGACAGAGAAAGCTACATGAAGTTGTGAGTTTTGTCCCAACAATGAGAGATGAGAACTCGAAGAAGAGCAAGGTTTGAGAAATGCAAGCTCGCTTCAAATTCATTTGCATTTGATTTCTGGGATTGGCATTGCTTACCCTGTTTTTCTTGTTCAAGCTTTTTTGGCCAAAAACATTGGTCAAGAAGTGGTTCAATATCAAGAGCAAAGCTGAGGATTTTCAGGCAGATGATGTTCTCTCCCAAGGTGATTCATCAATTTTCCCACTTTGATGTAATCGACATTTTAGGGCTCTCGTGATGGAAATATTTTGTTTTAAAACCAAAAAGGGCATCACTTCTGCTTCTAGTCCGACTGATTTTTCTGTGTTTTCTAATCGGGTATTTTAAAATATTTTTGTTCTTGTCTGTTTCCATGGGTATGCGCATGCTACTTGCAGCACAAGATCTGCCCTTTGTTGTTTTCCTGCTTCCATGGTTTCTAATTCACCCTTTTGCTATAAAAAATAATTCTGCTTTATTTTGCCTTGTTTGATTGAGTAGATGCTAAAATGACTGAAAAAAGCACAACTTTGTTAACTTTACGGTTTTCCTTTTTCAGGTGTTGATGAAGAGTGTAGTAGCAACTACTCTGAGAGGGAGGCATGCACCATCAGGAAAAGCAAATCAGGTTCAATACCTTCTTCACCTTCTTTTCTCTTTGGACCACACCGTTCCAAATCCCTCTACTAGATATGGATAAAAGATATTTATTCATACCACATTTTTCAGCCGTAATTTGTAAATTTATTTCCTTTTTCTCTTTTTTTTCTCTTTTCTAGTTTTTCGCGTCCTACTAATTCCAGATGTTTAATGTCATTATTGATATGTAGAGAGATCAAGCAGATGGTACTCAGACAGAGTGCGAAGAGGTAAGAATGACCTTGATAAAGCTCAGGTTACAGATGTGTATAACTATAGGTATGATTCATGCAACTGTGTATAGAACTTGATTATCCTGGTTGTTGCTATCGCAATGAAATTTAAGAATTTTTATCCTATTGAACTTCTTTTCGCCCCTTTGGAATACAGAATCTTTGTTGCCACTTGGAATGTAGCAGGGAAGTCACCTCCAAGTTATTTGAGTCTTGAAGATTGGCTTCACACCTCTCCACCAGCTGATATCTATGTTCTTGGGTAAATTACTCACTGTATAATAATAATGTCCGACTCTTTTACTTACGCAAAAGTTCACATAATGAAACATTTTGCATTTCCGTGGCTCAGGTTTCAAGAAATTGTACCTCTTAATGCTGGTAATGTTTTGGGAACAGAAGACAATGGTCCTGCAAGAAAATGGCTAGCCCTTATTAGGAGGACCTTGAACAACCTTCCTGGAACAAGTGGAGGATGCCACACACCTTCACCCCTCCCTGATCCTATTGTAGAGCTAGATGCTGATTTTGAGGGATCAGTGAGGCAGAAGGCAACCTCTTTCTTTCAACGAAGATCCTTCCAATCCTTGAGTCGTAGTTTGAGAATGGATAATGATATGTTAATGCAACAAGCTTGCCTTGATCGTCGTTTCAGTGTATGTGATAGAGTGATATTTGGTCACAGAGCGAGTGACTATGACCCCAATTATCGATGGGGTTCCTCAGATGAAGAAAATGGCGCTGGTGACTCTCCAATTACAGCACAGTATTCACCGATGTCATACGGTGGTTGTTTCTCTGCAGAGGATAGTGATAGACAGACAGGCCACTCAAGATACTGCTTGGTTGCTAGCAAGCAAATGGTTGGGGTATTTCTAACTGTTTGGGTGAAAAGTGATATAAGAGATTATGTTCACAACATGAAAGTGTCTTGTGTTGGCCGAGGGTTAATGGGATATCTCGGAAACAAGGTACATTTGACCATCTATTTCAATAGCAGAGTTTATAATGGACTAGGGAAGGAAACAATTTCATTGTCTTGGATTTTCCAGGGATCAATATCAATTAGTATGTCATTGCACCAAACAAGCTTTTGCTTCATTTGTAGTCATTTGACTTCTGGACAAAAGGATGGTGACGAGTTAAGGAGAAATTCAGATGTAATGGAGATTCTCAGAAAGACAAGGTTTCCCCCAGTCCACGACATGGGTGATGAGAATTCTCCTCAGACAATTCTGGAACATGAGTAAGCCCTTCATCTCCAATCGTGATCTATACAATGCATTTCATACTTGGACATTGTAAATGTAAATAAAATTCACTACTAAGTGCTAACTTGTGTACTTGTTGAAAACTAAACTTTTTGTTTAACTGGTGTAGTCGAATAATTTGGCTGGGGGATTTAAATTACCGGATAGCCCTTTCTTACCGTGCAGCAAAAGCTCTTGTTGAGATGCATGATTGGAAGACTTTGTTAGAGAATGACCAGGCATGTTACGACTATTTTGTCTCTTTACAAGTAATTCTGATTCATCTTTGCTCCTTTTCCATATTAGATATGTCTCTGATCGTATGATATTTTTTTCTTTCAGCTGTGTATAGAGCAGAGGCAAGGTAGAATCTTTGAAGGATGGAACGAAGGGAAAATATATTTCCCTCCAACATATAAGTATTCAAATAATTCAGACCGATATGCAGGCGATGACAGGCGCTCAAAACAAAAGAGAAGAACTCCAGCATGGTAGTCTTCTTTCTTGCAAATATATTGTGTGAATCAATGCTATTGCCAAATGAAATGTCCTGGATCATTATTGTGAAATTGTATCATTATTTATGCATACAAACCAAATCTATATTCATGAAGGTGTGATCGTATCTTGTGGTATGGAAGGGGCCTTCACCAATTATCATATGTTCGTGGGGAGTCAAGATTTTCTGATCATAGGCCAGTTTATAGCATATTCTTGGCAGAAGTTGAGTCTACTAGCTGCAACCAAATAAAGAAAAGCTCCAGTTCCAGGATTGATGTAGAAGAGTTGTTTCCAAATTCACATGGTTATGACTACACTGATTTGCACTACTTTTGATGAATGCCAATAATCCTTATTCCATGAGATGAACTTGACTATTTTGAGGGAATTGAAGGTCTACCAAGCAAGGTAATTCACCTCAACAAGAAAATTCCAATAAATATTTCTGTTGATTGCATTTCCTACAATTTCAAACATTAATGAAGGTCAAGGTCCAATATGCTCAGTACCTGTACTTCAAACTGGTCTTTGTAATGAAAATTAGTTAGTTAATTGTTAAATGATCATATAGTTTAGGTGCATAACCTCACCCAATTTCACCACACAAATAGACATTTCTATCCACAAGAACCATTTCAAGGAATGTGTACTTATATTGTCAGTTCATGCTTATTAATTTGAATGAGCAGAAGTTGATGGAAGAAATATTTCAGAGATTTCTTGATAGTAATGGATTTGACTATGTCGTTCTTCCTAATAAAGTTTCTAGTTGAGATGTCATGCAAGCCTTATCCTATCCTTGACTTGGGGGCCCCTACACTTTTAGGTGAGCAAAACTGTGAGGAGTTGCCAGCCAAAATGATGATCGAGACATTTACCCTCACACCCCCAAACAAGGTTGTCCTTTGCCCCTCTTTCCTTTTCTTAGTTTCTCTACATTTTTTCTTTCTATCAACTGCTAACCTTCTTCATACATCATTGTTGCAGCTGCAGAGTTTGTGACAATGCACTAACTATAGATATTTGCGGCTCACAACCATATTGGAAGAATAATGGCTATGTGGGGCAAAATAAACCGCATATATTCTCATTTCTTGTGAAAGAGAGGTCAGTTTCTTATATAGTATTTCGAAGAATTAGTATCTGACTTTTGGTTACAAGATACCCACGTTCACCATAAACATGAAAAAAATAGTTTAAAGAAAATTAAGTCATGCTATAACTTGGTATGAAGTAGTAGTTTAGTTTTACTTCCTCTCTAATTTTCCTGTCTTTGTTACTAATGCAGGTTTTGAAGATTCTAACTAGGCGTTTGACTTATTCTTTAGCACAACTGTGATAAACCATGGGAATATTTGTACCATCCTACTGTATGCTTATAGAAAGCTTTAATGAGAATCATTGAAGCCAACGACTAAAACTACGTTTTTGTTTTTCTCAACAAGTTGCAACGAAAAGGAAAAAGGAACTACACTACTCTCACTGCTTTATTGGCTTTTACCAGTAACTCATTATTTGTACCCAATGCTAAATTTCTTTTTCCTTTTGTTTCATTCTGATTTAGGCATGTTTCTTTGAGCAACATTTGTTCAGTTTCAGTCAATGTTTATTCTTAAAGGAATAAGTTGAATTCGCATAATGTTAACAAGAATGATGTTGTCTAAATAATTTGTTACACCAAAAACAAAAGCTTGCGGTCCTTGTTGGATCGTCTGGTTTAGAATTTTTTGGTGATAAATATAAAAAAAGCTAATCCCTTAAAGAATGACAAAATTATTTTAGCTATGTAAGAGAAAAAGGATGTACATAGCAAAGTGTACTTTTGCTTGACTAATTGATCCTTTCACAGAAGAAATTTTCTGACCCCAATAATGACTCACGTCTAAGTTGTCAAAATCTAAAATGTGGACCACCATCATGAATGCAACTTCCACTAACCTTCTCAATAAATGCTCAAGTAAACAAGTGTTTTATAGGACAAAACCACCAATGAATCTGATGCTCAACCCATATACCCTTGTTTAAAGTTAATGCATTCACGCATTTCACTTGTTTGTGCATTTTCCTCATATCGAAAAAGTGTCTCTTTAGACAACACATGTGTTTTGCTTTTTATAAATCCCTGCCATTTTTATTTATTATTATACTAGCATTCTAACTTGTTACAAAAAAATTGGTCAAGCATGTTAACCTCATCACGAGTTTTTTTGGCACTTAAATCAATTCAATGGAAGTAAAAAAGAATATAAAGCAACTGTTCCTAAACACGTTAAGTTCGTTATTCTTGGTAATAGCCCAATTATTGGACTTTTGTTTTGCAGCTAATATTAATTAAATTTCGATTACGTCATGGTCAAATGCTAGTTTGTTGTGTTCGTCAAATCAATACATCAAAAGCATCCTAATGACTGCAGTTTAAAGAGGCAACACCTTGAATAAGAAACAACTAAAAAAAGATAAAGAAAAAGTGTTTCGTCCCCCTACTTTTTTCCTTTTTCTAGCAGTAGGTGTTGCCTCACCTTGATAAATTTTGAACTAACTTAATTGAGATGAGTTTGTTGCATAAATAAGTGTTTGATTTCACTGTATTTCAAGCACGACCGTATCTCAGTTTTTTATAGTTTGAGAGTGAACTTTCCGGTAATTTATAATACATATACACACACGTGTGTGTAGTTCTTTTTTTCTAATTAGATACTCCTCTTAATACTTTTTACAAAGAAAAAATATATGAAAAGAATAAAAAATTTCAGATAGGATAAAGATGGAGAAAAACGTAAATTGCAAAAAGTCATTGAAGAAAATTGATGTTAAAATAGTATTAGTCTTTCTACAATTCTGTTGTAAAAAATTGTCAGCGGCATGTTTCAGCAAGTGATATCATTGTTGGCGTAAGAATGTTGTTCAGTCTGTTCAGTAATTGTCTTCCTATGGCCCATTTCTTGATGCTTGCCCGTGTAGTGCTGGAAAAACCTCTTGTTTTCCCCATCCTGGTACTGTTATTAATGTTATTATCCGGTTTATGATGTATATCTGAGCCCTGCATGTACTACAAATTACAATCACGCAAGTCCTTTTCATTTCATTGCTTATCACAACCGTGTTGTGTCAGAAATCAGAATTCACAAATAACAATGTTCTCAGCGGGGCATGTGTTTGTCCCATTGACAAAATACATCAACAAATATTTTATGGCCATCAGCTATGTAAGTATGAACGTATGTGGCACATCATCTTCTATTTGTTGCCTTAAAATAATGGAACTGAAGATGTATAACTGAAATTTTCTACACATAATAAGATGTTGGTTTATTCACATTGGCAGTACATTAGTGTTAAGCCTTCAAACATGAGAGGAGATAGAACAAAAATTAAACAGCCACAAGTTATGAAGTTGATAGTTTGGATTTTGAAACTTGCAAGAGCTAGTGCCTTGGTTTGGTTGAAACTTTCATCAAGTCAAGCCTATCCACCTTTTAAAAGCCAGGGCTGCTTCCCTTTTGCTTAGTTGGGATTCTGTCTGAAACTTTGGAGCCTTCCCTTTGTAAAGTGATTTATGGTATTTCAAGAACAGCATTCGGTACTTGTATTTGTCAATAAACATGTTTCCTTTTTCCATCATGGTCACAACTTCATTGGCTCGAACGAAGAATCCACCCCTTACAAACGTATACAGCACAGAATCAAGAAGTTCGTGATCAAACGTCATCGAGACAGAAGAAGCAAGACCTTTCATCTCACCCCACAGCTCTGTCACCTCTTGATATTTTCCTCCAGTGGCAGCATACCCTGTGACCATAGAATGGAAAGTTTGAGCATTTGGTAAGTGGCCTAAGCTTCTCATTTTCTTTAGAGCCTTTTCTGCATCTTGCATCAGTCTCTTCTTGCAAAAAAAGTGGATTACATTATTCCAGTCATGCACTCCACAGTCCACTTTCTGCCCTTCCTTGATTTCCTGTAACAGCTTGGTCATTAGCCCAGCTTCTTCAGTATCCGCTCCATCTTTAGCCATCATGCCAGAGTTTTGTTGAGTGACTCTTGGAATTCTAGCCTCTTTCCTCTCTTTAAAAAGTTGGATTGCACCCTGTGTGTCTTGCCGGAGAACTCTGGATTGGATCATTGCCTCATAAGAGCTTGAGTCAAGCTGGATACCAGCTATCTTAGCATCTCTCAGAAGCGATGTGACATCTGCCACCCTATTCGCTCTGCAATATGCTTTCAAAAGAGAGGAGTATACAGATGAACCAGTTCTAACTCCGGCTAGACGCATTTCATCCAGGAGATCATGTGCTTGGTCCAGCCATCCAAGTGAGATGCACGCGTTAATAACATGAACCAAAGCTGAATTGTCATTGGAAAATGGAGAATCTTCTCTCTCTGCCTTGAGAAGAAATACAGCTAAATCTTTGGTCTTGCCAGCTTCTAGCATAGCTTTAACTAATTTTACATAAATTGTTTCAGTTGGCTGCAATATACCATGCTTGGTTGTGATCAAGTCCACCCGCATCTGCAACTTTGATAATAAAGAATCAAGTATAGCTTTGGACTCTGCCTCAAGCTTTGAGAAGTTCCTATCTTTAGAGAATTCCTCATAAGATAATACAGCACTTGAATTTGACCTGTTATTTTGTAAACTATCTAAATCTTTAATCTTGTTCAAACTATGGACAGAAGCCAATTCCGGAGAACGGTTATGGTCAATTCCATCGGCATTCATCATAAATTTGGCAGCTGCAAGAGAATTTCTTGCTTCCTTTGCTTTCCTAAGCATTTCCAAAACCATGTTTGATGCGGAATCTAGATCCCCAAATCTCAAATGGCATGTCAATAAACAATTATAGAAATGTCGAAACTGTAAATCAGTTAGATTTGGGGCTTCCTCTATGTGCCTTTGCAGCTTCTTGAGCTCTTCCCTTCGCCCATTTCTCTCGTATACACGTGCCATTATTATCAGTAAGTGTGCATCTGCTTTGACACCAATTCGAGGCATCATATCCAGAAGCTGTTCTGCCTTCCTAGATGACTCAAATAGGAGGCACCCTGCCAAAGCAATGCTAAAAGCAGCACTGTTTGGCTTCATGGCTATCAAAGGTGCATTGCTCTTCTTACGCGGATCTATTCTATTGTTCTGGAATAAATAACCTATTTCAAGAATCAACTCAGCAGCAAGGTAACTTCCTTCTGCTGTTTGTGACATGTGGGCTAAAACTGCAGACCAAGCAGTGACTGAGGGAAAATGCTCCATATCTATCATCTTTCTTAAAATGGTTGATGCTGGAACTGGTAGTCCGGCTTTTGCAAGGCCAAAGCTGAGGTAGATAAGCACATCCTTTTCCAACAAATCTTGTCTACCTTTCTCAATAGCACGTTCTACCAACTCATAAGCCTTTCCTAGCAATTTCGTATCAAGGCTGTCCACATAGCTTGTTACAAGCTTACTGATGACTGATTTTCTGGGAAACCCCTCCATGTGCATATACTGCTCCAATAATTTCCACGAATAATCTAATTGATTCAAATCGATAGCATTTTGTATCTCCAAACTAACTTTGGCAGGGTCTTGAGCATGGACCAGGATTCTTTCAGCCACACTAGAGAAATATAGTCCTTGAGGAGAAAATTTATTCTCTGATCCCAGAAGAAATGCTGATGAACTTGATTTAACTAAACAAGAGACAGCCGACTTAACAATATACCTGACACTTTTGCCACTGGAAACTTGGGCGGTTCTATAATCGCAATTAGCAACCATGACACTTAAAACAAAAGGGATATCAGGCCCTGATTTGAGCTTTCTCACTCCAAGCATCTTCAACTATAAGCAATTTTGGGAAGATGAATTTAAGAACGAAATCAATAAAAACCTGCACAATCATAGTATCCGTTGGTAAACAAAATGGATAATAAATGTTGCACTAAATAGTACAAACAAATCAGAGTTATGCTCAAAAGGTGGAATGAGCACTGTTGAAACTTAGTTTCAACAAGAGGAGTCTAGTAAAACAAAAACAAAAGCAGCTTAAAAAGTGCATCATTGTAACAGCCAAAAATAAAATTGAAAATTCAGAATTATTACATCTTCTGAAAACCGATATAATTATACAGGTTAGAATGGAACTCTAAAACTTGTGACACAAATATTAAAACTTTTCGCAAACTACAAACAGTTATTACAAAGAAAGAAAAGAGTCGACAGACATGAACAACGGCAGAAACCCGATAAAAGTTTGAAAGTTGGTACTGTCATCACTATAAACCATAAAAGAAGTGAATATAATCTCATAAACTAAGTGGGTCGCTAGTAAGTGGGGAAAATGTAAGAAAAAGTGTCTCACCAGGATATGAATAAGTGGTTGATACCCATGATTTCACTTCATTTGATAAACAGAAAACAGAGACCAGCAACCACACGGTTTGTTCACTGCTCAGCTCTGCTCTGCCCATCAACACACGCAAACCAACCATGAAACCACCGTACCCGGCTTCGATCTGCCACCGTGGAGGGAGGCTAAGCCCTGAACCAATCAATCAACGCCCTTGCTTTGGGTTTTAGTTTTATGGGTCAATGTAACTCGGTCCATTTCACTTTGAAGAAGCAGGTGAAAAGCGTCGAGACGACAGTTTGAAGAAGCAGCATTTTCGTTACTTGACAACGTTGTCAGTGGAAATACATCTATCTATCTTCAATGAAGAGTCTCTCCCTCTTTAGCAGAGAGTCACGAAGGAGAAGAGTGTCAGAATCGTTGCGGAGAATATAAACAGAGTAACATTAAATTCAAAGAAATGGTTGGATTCTTTTATCAAATAGTTGGTGCCCAAGAGTCAAAACACACCTGATAACCCAATGCTAACAAACCAATCCTTACTTACTCTGTTTGTGGTTCGAAACGCGGCAAAATGATTGAATTAAAGCTTCGAAATTGTGAGCAAGAGATATCCACTGAGGAAAGCGAGCTTTTTTTTCTCCTCCTCACTCAGTGGCATCCCGTAAACCTTTTGGTTCATCACTGCAGAAAATGAGAAAAAAAATCCCAAAAGCTATTAGGGTTTTAAATATTTTTTTAGTGAAGAGTACTTAAGTTGCAGAAAAAAACTTGGGGTGCAGGAAAAAATCCCCAAAAAAGTGTTTAAATTTATATAAAAGATCATTTTTGTATAAAATGTTTAAACTCATACAAAATTGTAAACTTACAATTAAAACAAAAAACTCATTTAAACAATATATCACTTATTAATTAACTTTTGTTCTATAGTTGAAATAAGAATTGTCTTATATGTTTCATTTTGTTCATCTGTTTTGGCCATCATAAATCTTAATCAAATATTTGTAAAAAAAAAAAATCTGAAAATACATATATAGAATTGTAAACACACATGTCTTTGTTTGCTTTCCAATTATCTATAAAACACTTAAAAAATAGTTTTCAAAAATTAAAACATTCAACACCTTTGAAGCTCTTGTCTTTTTTATACTGTACGAGAAATCGTATGGGTTTTTGACTCTCATTTTTTGAAACTCATGTAGAGAAAAAAATTCATTCATACAAATTTTCCATTTATTTGTCTCATAAGTTGTTAATTAATCATTAACATGTGTGAAAGCGTTTATAATGATGGGTGCATTTTTTGTTTTGTTCAACATTAATGATTTAAAATTTTATATTAACTGAAAATTTTGTTTGGTCTTATAAACGGTACTAACTAAACAAATTCCTTCATCAAATAGAATTTCCTAAAACAACGTTTTATTTTTTATATGTATATATACTTATCTGTTTCAAATTAAATTATCTAATCCAAATTAAGAATTTAAAATAAAAAAAAAAATCAATTAATTAACTCAACCAAAATATTTAAAAAAATAAAAAGATTAAATAAAATAATTCAAATTTAAATGTTTCATTTTTTTTATACAATCTTAAGATTCTTTGTCCGAAACACCACCTGAATCATCTCTATACCTTGTTCATATCAGATCTCTGAAACTTGTTACAGCAGTGGTAATTTGGCTAAGATTGATGAGTCAAATAAACACGCAGACGATGAAACGATCAAGAAATCGGACATTGAAGTGTCGCTTAATGTATCCAAATTGAAACCATGCATGAAATGAGACCGTGAAGTTTCAATCTTTCATTATTTGCTAGAACATTATTATTTGTATGAGTAAGCAGAAACATAGAGAAAGCAGGTTGTGCAGAGTGATTGGATTAGGGTTTTGGTGTAATGCATTGTACAATAAAAATTAGGAATAGAGGCACAAAAGCACGATTCCTACGAGAAAAGCATAAGGTGGTGATGAGAGAAAAGATGAACGAGATGGCGAAGGAAGTGGAGTCAACACTGGTCTGATCTGTGGAATTCTACTTCTACTGGGTGCTTCTGCTTCGGCCGGAGATGACGCTGCCGCCAATTGAATTTTCTGATATTTCTCTTCTTCAACCATTTTTGAATCTGCTAAACTTCTCTGATAAATTAGTATATAAACCAATATTCGTTACTATTCAAATTTAAAAAGCAGTAACATTATATTCATGTCTTTTGTTAAGGCCAATTTTTCACGAACCTTGTGGGCTTAAGGGTGATAGGGTTGGACCGTTCGATCGAAGAACTGCAGGACCTAACAAAAAATAATATATATTTAGAAACCGAGGAAGGTATAAATTTTGATAATCTGGAATAATGTAAAATACCTGGAGCTGGTAAAGGAGAAGCAGAAGCTGCGAAAAGAAGAGTATTAGAAATGTAATTTGATAATGAGAAATGAAAATGGGAAAGCTAAAGCTTGTGATCCAAACCTTTGCACTGCAAAGGAAGTCCATTGATGTTGCATGCTTGTGAAAATGAGAGGGCAAGGGTGAGGGGTAGTTGAAAAAATGGAGCATTGGCAGAGAGCAGAAAGCAAGCACAGTTGGTGTTGGTGTTCATCAAAGACCTCAGTGAATCACAGCACGTACTTGGTGGCTTTAAACCATTATTATTATTAGTGCTTCCTGTGATGATGTTGGCGCATGGTGTGATACTGTTCATCATAGAGGTTGTGCAAGAAGTGCTAACTTGTCCAGTAACCAAACTTACTGAACCCACCATGAGAGCTGTCAGAATCACTCCTATTTGAAAAGCCATGAGGGATGAGAGCATCAATATATCTTAGATGAAGGAGATTGTGTTTGATTAAACCACTATATATATACGACAATGGAAGATAGGTAGATGTGAGAATGATAAAGGAGTTCAACTAACTTGACTACCATTTACTCTCTCTCAAGAATATTCCCGTCACTCGCGCAACTTGTTGTTACAGACTTGCAATTTGGTGTGGTTGGCTAGAAGAATTTGCAAAGCTTCATGGAAATTTTATTTTGGGAATTTTGCATTAGAACATGATTCACATGCTCGCAGACCAGTACATTTTTTTTTAATATATTGCATGAATTTTTATTTACAAAATATATCAAATTTAAATGTTTTCAAGATTCTTCCATTATGTTGCATTTACATGTTTTTATGATAATATTGTTTATGTACTATAAGTTGTACAACAAATAGATATTTAAATTAAGGATGACAAAGTTAATCAATTTAAGTAATTTGGTCGGATTCTTTAACATAAATACTCACAAAAGCACAAATGATTCCCCAAACGTGTGATATCACTATCTTTAAATATTTATTCGCAGTTTATTATGGAAGTCTTCCAAAATATAATAGGAGCTTCTCAAATTTTATAAAGATTTCAAAAAACTAACTAGGAACTATGATATATAAATAACCTAGGATTAAAGAAGAGGAAAGCAAAAATTAGACAAAAAAATGAGCGAAGAGATGTGTGTGTTCTCTTTCGAAAGAGAATGAGGCTCCATTTATAGAGAAATGTGTGGGTTCAAAACCCAGCAAACAACAACGGAAAACTTGCATGTAACATTCTGAAACTTGTGAAGGAGGGTATTTGTATCTAACGTCTTGACATATCATCATCATTTGAATCTACAACAAAATCGAAGATTGTGGAGCAGAAATATTTTATTTTGTGATATATTATTTTTATAACAACCTCCACACATCATAAAATCAAATGAAAGAATGAAAGAAGAAAATTATTGACCTTATTAGGATGTAATGCAACAGACATGGTATTGCAAGTTATATGAATTAGTCCTAGATTGAGAAACTTCACACACAAAGGTTGGGTTATCATCACTTGTTTGTGTTCCAAGTGGCTTAAGTCTCATTCCCCTTCGATATTTCTAATATCATGTTTCTTTCTAAGGGTTTAGTCAGAGAATCTGCAAGATTTCGTTTTAACTTCACATAGTCAATGGAAATAATTTCACTATTTAGTAGTTGTTTCACCTAATTATGTTTCAATTGTATATGTTTATTCTTTCCATTATAAGTCTTATCTTTAGCTATAACTATTTTCAATTACCAATCATAATGTATTAACATAGATGAGGTTGGTTTCATTCATAGTAGAATATTTGCTAAGAAAGTTTTCAACCACTCAGCTTCACTACCAACCATTTCCAAAGCAACAAACTCATATTCTATTATTGATCTTACAATAATGTTTTTCTGTCGGATCTTTATGTAATCCCACCACCTCCAAGTATGAATACATAACCACTAGAAAATTTTGTCTCATCAGAATAAGATATTCAGTTAGCATCATTATACCTTTTAATATAACGGGAAATCCACTATATTTAATGACATAACACATTGAATCTCTTAAATATCTCATAAGTCTTTCAAGTGCATACCAATATTCTTAATTATGAAGTGTTGGTGCTAGATGTTGAAGGCAAGGAATTACCACGACTTATGTATATTTCACGAGAAAAACAACCTGGATATCCACACCATAAGAAGGTTGGTGTCATGAATGCTTTGGTAAGAACAAAAACTTGATATTATATTGTTTAGTTCTAATAGATCGAAATATTAGAAACTATTTTTTAACTCTTCTTCTGTTGTGTATCCTTCAAAGTTTTGAGTTCCTGTTGTGCTTACAAATGCACTAATCATATTGAATTTGGATTGTGATCACTACATCAATAATAACAAGGCAATAAGAGAGGCTATGTGCTTTTTAATGGACCTAAACCTTTGGAAGAAGTTGTGTTATGTTCAATTTCCACACAAAAAATGATGTATTGATCACCATGATAGATATGTAATTCGTAACTCTGTGTTCTTTTATGTAAGATCATTTTTCTAAAAACTAATTTCACAAGTAAGTGCAAATTTCATCTCACTATATGATTTTGAATGATTTCTCTTCAATATTGCTTTCACTATAGATCATCGTGAAAGGGCTTGATAGGATTCAAGGTTCAATATATGTTAGTATTGGAACTATGTTTAATAGGTAGACATTGTACTGTTACGATCCACCAATGTCAAAGAAAAGACCAAAGATATGCATTGTGACTAGTGGTCATCATGGTGTTGTTTTTGTTACAGTGGTTCAAGAAAATCCAAGTCAAAAAGGAAATCAGGAAAAGATCTCAGTGTATTCTCCAAGAACAAAAATAAAAAGAAAATACTGGGGAAAGACTACATTAGAAAAGAATCACGATCCGTGTTTGATCTTGAACAGGATGAGTGAATTTATGGGTCAGTCACATAAGATATTTTGACTGGATTCAAGATGCATGGTAGAGGAATGAAATTAGTATATTTAATTTTAGTTTATTTTATAAAAGAAATATTTAATTTTAGTTTATTTTATATAACAATATTTAATTTTAGTTTCAAATTATTATTAAATCATTTTTATGATAATCAAATAATTTCAATAATAAAAAAAATAAATAAAGATTTCTTAAACTCATTTAAAATATAATCTAAGTAATTTAGATTATCTTCATATTTACATACACATATTATTCGAGTGTGTATTTTATTATTAAAATGATAATCAAATAATTTCAGCAATATAAAAAAGAATATTTCCAGTCCTAACAATTTTGGAAACCTTAGTAAGTAAGGGGAGTTTCAAAAACTCCAAAGTAAGTAACAACGGTTTTGGAAAACCCCAACAAGTAACAATGATTTTGAAAAATCTAAACAAGTAGCGATCGTTTTAAAAAATCTCTTAAATAGCGACAATTTTGAAAAACCTTCACAAATAGTGGTGTTTCTAAAAAACCCTCATAAGTAGAGGTGATTAATCAAAACCCCTAATAATTATTTAGTGATATTGTTTTTCTTAACGATTTTTATAACTGCTTCAAATATATTTACCATTTATAACTGAAAAAAATATA
This sequence comes from Vigna mungo, assembly GCA_036885675.1. Taxonomy (NCBI): domain Eukaryota; kingdom Viridiplantae; phylum Streptophyta; class Magnoliopsida; order Fabales; family Fabaceae; genus Vigna; species Vigna mungo. The sequence goes on from CP144695.1 coordinate 24,550,578, forward strand.
TTTACCAGGAATTTAAACGGTTAATAACATGAAAAGTAACCCATGATATTTTTGTAGCATATCATATATTAACATAAATTCATAAATTTTGCTCAATGTCACATGTTATCACTATAACTATGTACATGCACACCATAAGAAAAAGGAAAACAAAAAAATTTAAAAGAAAATAAAAACACACTAAAAAAAATTAATTGGATTCAATTATTATCATATTCTATATCATCTTCTAACATCTATTAAAGAAAAGATAAGAAACTATCTCAAAAATATTAAAAAGAAACTTAAATATTTTAAAAAGCTGAAATATTTGTAATTTCAAAAGTAAAAATTATTTGTCCTCTATTTAATTTTTTTTTCTTGTAAGCTTATAAAATAAGTTCTTACAAATGGTCCTAAAAAATCATTAATTACAATGGTGAATATAAATGCTAAAAATCTCCATTTTAGAACGTCATGCGAGTCCCGTTGAACAGAATTGAGACACGTAGTTTTTTTTTATGAAGATTGAGTGTTCGACACAGTTAAATTGAAATTGGCCATAGGAACCAAACAAATAAAAACTAATTTCGAAAACAATTTGTCATCAATCAAGTTAGGAACAATTGTGACTAGAAAATTTCAATGCTTAAGAAAAAGTAAAGGATTAGTATGCATTGAAGGTTTATTTTCTTAGAAAATGATAGATGTAAATGCTAAAGTTTTAGTTAGAAAATCAATTAGTGACAAGACTCTTAAAGAAATTAGAGATAATAAAACTGTATAATCGTCCAATCTGTCTCTAATTTAAAAATAAAAATAAAAATAAAAAGTCGGTCAAGTTGTTTCGTCAAATGAAAGCAAATTGAACATTTTGCTCTGCTTTACGTAAAAGTGAGTTGGTAGGCAAATACACTGATTAGTCAAAAATTAAAAAATCAATATATTTATTATATAAAATTAATTTAGATAGGTAACTTTAATTAAAAAATTAAAAATACATTGTAATGTAGTCTAAACAGTTTTCAGTATTATTAAAAAAATTAAGTTTATACTAGCAATAATAACAAATATACTTATTATTATTATTTAAAAAAAAACATTAAAAAATCTTAAAAAAAGTATCTAATTGATAACTTTGAATTTAAAATTTAGTCGGTTAAACCCTTTTTTTTTTCCTAAGTTAAGTTTTGATGTTCAGTTTAGTCTCCGTTTTTAAAAATGTCAATCTTTAGTCCCTATGATATGAATGTATCAAATCAGTCCTCATGCCAGCATTTAATGAACAACAAATAACAAGTTTTCATACCTAGGTATCCAATATTTTGTGATTTGTTAACGGAAGGACTGATTTGATACATTTTTTATATGATAGGGACTAAAAGTTGACATTTTTAAAAACGGAGACTAAACTGAACATCAAAACTTAACTTAGGGAAAAAAAAATGTTTAAACCAAATTTAGTCCATATACTTTTTTATGGGAGTAGTTGGTCATTTTGTTTGATGGGATTACTTCCCCAAAAGAGAAAGAATTAAAAATGATGTAGATTCCACTTACATTGGCCTAATGTAATTTGTTATGTTTTAGTTTCCTTCCGCAATGAAGCCTTCTCTTTTTATTTGAATTATTTTGTAGCTATTCTTGGCGTGATCATGTTTGCATGATAGATTGGAAGTAGAAAGATGGAAAAGTTGTTGGACAAAAGTATCCATGCCCACAAACATGCCTTCTCTTCTAAGCATTTGTTTTTGTTGTTATTCAATTTCCCTTTAAGATTTTAAGTACCAATTATTGCACCAAAAGCACAAACACTAATTCCACTACAAATCATCCTCAAAAGTAAACCATCATCAATAAGGGAAATAGCAACAAAGGAAAGATAAGAAGCATTGAACGACACATAGGGAAACTTTATTAAATCAAAAATGGTAAAGTAAAAAAGTTATTTCCCTGCTGCACAAGCTATCCAGCTGCCACTCTTTAACGCACTTTTTCTCACAATAAGTCATTCTCTTCCTTCCTACTTTTCCCCCTCACAAACCCATTTCATCATATCATCCAATGGCACCCAGAAGGATTGAGATGCTGCTAAGGCTGTGCCTTGTGATGGCTCTTTGGGGTGGCACATTGGCTCAATCTCAATCAAGTTGCACCAATGTCTTCATAAGTCTTGCTCCCTGTCTTGACTATGTAACAGGAAATGCCTCAAACCCTTCCTCTTCTTGCTGCTCTCAACTTGCCTATGTGGTGAGCTCACAACCACTGTGCCTGTGCGAGGTTGTTAGCGGTGCTGCTTCAACAATTGCTGCAAGTTTCAACATCAATCAGACTCGGGCTTTGGCTCTCCCAACTTCTTGCAACATTCAGACACCTCCTCTTACCACCTGCACTGGTACCACTTCATCACCATTTTTCAATACCTATATTACATATATCTCAAAACCTCACCTTATTATTATCTCATCATTTCAGGCTCAGCCTCTTCCTCACCAGCTTTTTCCGTTTCAAACTTTCCCAACTCCCCTTCAGGTTCCATACACACACATTCCCACACTTCATTTTTCAACACCAGATATGAATGCAATACAGAATACAGTCTCTTTTTCTGTTTCTCTCAGTTTCGTTTTTTCTTCTTTTATTACTTCTACAGTGGATTTCACAGAGTACCTTTTTTGCACAGGGATTGGATCCAACACTGTTTCATCACCGACCGGAAGTAGTACATTTGTCGGTGGTTCATCTCACGCAAATTCAAGTTCCACTTCTAAATTATCATGTTCTTGGTTTCTCATGTTTGTCCTTGCAACCACTTTGACTTTCACCTTCAAGAGTACCACATCGCTCAACGTTTTTTAAACCTTCTTTTTATATATCATTTACAGCTTCTAGCTTACCCATTTATATTATATTACAATGTCCCTTATGCCTTAACAAAGTTAGGATTAGCTTGCCTCTCTACTTTTAATTATTTCTATTTTCCTTCTACCTCAAGTTGGTTTTCTTTTATTTATTCCTAAAATTGCAATGTATATACTTTTCTCAAAGTGAATCTCCAAAGTTTAGAGTTAACCTGTCTTTTCAAGTATTTTATCTAAACTATACCATTTGCAAAACCATGCAATTATTAATGTGTATTTGGTAAGCAAATTCAAAACTAAATTAAACAAGTACTCAAAAATAAATTTTCACATATTTAACCATATTCTTATAAAATAGGTTTTATTATAATTTATTTGGTAATCTTACATCAGTGTAATTGCCTCATCATATGTTATTACATAACTTGTAAAATGAAAAGAACAACTTTCTTTTCTAAAAGTCTATTATAACAATGTTCTTAATTTCATCAGTTCATTAAAAAGTTGAATGTAGAATATGTTTCTTTAAAAAAACATTTTTAACATGTAAAAAATTTACTTTTGATTTAAAATTTAATCTATGTTAATTTTAATTTTACATTTTTATGTAAATAATATATGTTATTTTTTATATTTGATATGTAATCTACAATTTTAATAAACGAAAAAATATTAGTTCTAAAATTCAAAAATATTACAATTTTTAAAATATAATACAAAATATAAACGAAGAATGAGGCAAAAATTTTCCATTATATTTTTTGTAATACACTTATTGTTACATATGTAAAAGAATTATAGTTCTAAAAATTAAAATGTTAAAATTGAAAAATATAATAAAAGATGAAATAAGAATATGAATTATATATTGAATCTACACATTCACAAATCTACACATTCACAAAAATGTTAGAATTATATATAATACATTAGATATATTATTCTCGATAAATATAATTTATTAATAAAACCGAGTATTCACAATCCTAAAATTTGTAATTTCTATGATGTTTACACAATTCCGAGCATCTCTCTTACTTTTAATATAATAATCAAAGTGCTCATCTTTTCATTGTATTTGACATTTTCAAATATGTCAAAATTTTAGAAGGAAGTTGGTGAATCAAATCATGTTATGTTTTCCTTTTACATTTCCAAACTTCAATCGAAATACAATAAGGACCTCCAACTTTTATTCACTCTTTCATATTCAACTTTTATCTTTCCATTTTGAATTTTCTAACTCTTTTTTTTTCTAAATTTATAATTATTCTTACCGCATCTAATAATTTCACGTCAATATCAAATACAATAAATATTTTTTTTATTGATTTCATGGTGGATATTACTCTTTTAATTCCAAATTCATCAAATGATATTATTAAGATAATTTTATTTGATTGATATCTTGCATGAACAAATTTTTTCGTTGTTAATACATTCTACTTTATCCACTTGTTTTCGTCTCACTATTTTTAGAAATAAAGATATTTTGTTCTCTACACTTTGTCCTTTATCAAAATTCTTCAAAACATTTTGATCTTGTCTCATCATTCACATGTTTTTTTTTTTGTCTTATTTCTAAAATCATTTAACATGCTCAACTATTAGTATTAATTGCACAATGCATATAATACTCTTACAAGCATTTCATAGTTAATTATCATAAATGTGATGTATATTATTTTTCTTAGTTCAGTTTTTTTTTTTAAGTTGAACTTTTTGTCACAAGATTTATTAAACTCAGATAATATATCCAAAAGTTACACATGCTACTCATCACAAATAATTTCAAAAGTACTTTTGATCTTATTTATGGTGTATTCTTCTTCTACTCTACAATTATTACAATCATTAAATATAAAGCAAGAGATATATCCCATTTTTTGTATAAATATCATGGTTTAAATCATATAGGGTGTTAATAAATATATTTTCCTCCAATCCATTTGTAATAACATAATCAATTAAAAGAAAAATATATTTTTAATGTCTAAATAATACCTAAATTTATTCAACTAACATAATGTAACATTTTTAAATAAACTACCTTTCTTAATAATTTTTTTATAGACTAAATATATATTTGTTAACTCTAGTTTCAAATAACGTATTTTATTACTGTAATCTATTTTTTAAATTATCAGCGTAATAAATTTTTATTCATTAAATTATTTTTCAAATGCAGGGGATGATAAGTATCGCTACATTAAAAGGGTACTCTTATCTTTTAACTTTAAGAATGACGATGAATCCATTCACTTATTCATTGCAATTTTATTTTGTTATGTTCGCTGTAAAGCAATAGTCTAGGGTTCATCTTACCAACGTTTAATTTTTTTTTTTTAAGTTTGAATTATAATACTCCTATTTTTAATATAATTACCCCAAATATCCTCTATTTTTAAACATTTGTCTTTTGTTTGATTTCTCTCACCGATATACTTAAATACCTAATACAATTTTATGTAATAACTAATTATTAGATAGTTTGATGAATACCTTAAACTATCAAACAATTTTTTTAACTGAAATTAGAGTATATATGATAACGAAAATTACATCGGTAGATATGGAAAAAAAATACGTATTACCTAATTGAATCAATACTCTGTAATATTTGTAGATACTTTATAATGTCTAATCAACATCAAGGACAACTACGAATTAGATAGCAGGAAGCCTACAAACAATGGGTGCTCACTATACACGCAACATAGAAATATTTTTTAATATCACATCATAATTTAAAATATATAAATTAAAAAAAAATGGTGATATTTTATTGACTGTTATTTTATAAGTTAAATAAACCGATATTTGAAAACAAAAAAGAGAATAAGCGGGTGGATTACTTGGTCCATACGAAATCAAGAGTCAATATCCATTCTAATCTAAAATAAAAAGAAGACATCGTTGTTGTTGAGTTTAGTCTTTATATTTTTTGTTGTCCACGCGCGATTCACATTTCAACCAAACGTGAATAGGAATATAGAACAATTTTCATCATAAAAACAAAAGATAATACAAAAAAACAATATATTAATAAATAATAAAAAAATAAGTAGAGATTCCAGAAGTTGTGGGGAAGAAAAATGAAAAGGAATTTAGAATATGCGGAGAGTTATTCGTTGGTTTGCTGCAGCAGCACCATAACGAATGAGAGTTGTGAATTGGAGCACGCAAAGGAAACCTAAATTAACTTAAATTAAATTATTCTATAATATATATTATTAATTAATAATTATTTGATTGATAAAATGTAAAATCACAAGAGTAGTGAGAAATAAAAAGATATATTGTGAGTATTATCTAGTTTGCATATATGAAAAACAAAACCTAGGGAAGGGGAAGTATCGCAAACCGAAACGCATAACATTCACATTCATATTCACATTGTTAACTCTTAATTCAGCGTGCCGTTTCCTAAGCTTCCTTTATCTCTATCGCTCTCTCTCTCTCTCTCTCTCTCTCTCTCTCTCTCTTCGCAATCTCTCCAATTACCTTTCTTCTTCGCTTCTCTTCGCTGCCAGGTAAATCAACTTCCTCTATCCCTTTTCTTGTCTTTTTTTTTTTTAATTTTTAATTAATTGAGTGAGGGATGATACTTAGTTTGCGTTGATTTTGGCTGTGTTTGGAGTTGATCCAATACCCATTGCTCTGTTAATTTCGAATTTCGTCTCTATTTTGCTTTACCACTTGTCGCAATTACCGTACTTACTTGTTCCTGTTTTTGTTATTACACTTTTTTTTTTCGAGTGGTGAGAAATGTTAGGGCTGGAATCCCTATTTGAATTGTGTGTTGTGCGTACGCTAAGTGGTTCGTCAATCCGTTACCGGCGCCAAGTTTCGTTGTTGGTTTTTCCCATTTGACTTTGTTCATTGCTGTATTCTTGGTAGAACTGAGTTCGGTCTCTTTGTTGCTGCTTCCAATTGAAGACATTTTTCGAAACTTTCAGTTTCATTTGTTTTGGGTTATGAACTGAAACTGAATTAGAGTTTTTTTTCTGTCAATTTCATTTTTGAATGTATGTACTTCCTGATACTGACACGAAAGCATTACATTGTACTCATATTAGATCATATTTCCCTTTTTGGCTCTCCCTGCATTGGGCGGTTTTTGTTGTAGATTCTATATTGACTAGTGATATGACCAAAATAATATATAAAAGCGAGGGGTAATTTGCTCACAAGAAATTTGTAAGAGTTTTTCTTCACATGTTTGCTATAGAGCGTATAATGTCCAGTGATTCAGTGAAATTGATTTGTCCTTTTACATGTAGGTATTTTTTTTACCTTCGTTTTTTTCTTGGGAGCATCTGCATCCTAAGATTTATTTTATCGGGTCGTTCATGGTTTGTCTTAAATGACAGAAACATTTTGCTCTATTTCGAGACGGATAAGGAGCGTATATAACTGACTTGTTTTTTTTTTTTTTTTTTTTCCTTTGTTGGGGTTGGACATTTGCTAGTGGAAGTTTAATACTAAATTAGTCTTCCTTGACCCTTCAGAATATATGTTACTGTATTTAGGTATCATGAAACTTAGATGTGGCAAGGTAATGCAGCTTAGAGGGGGTCATTCTGACTTTCAATAACAGGTCCAAGCATAGAATGCATAATGTAAACGTGGGTATTTGGGAAGATTTGAGAATTAGTTCCTGCTTGTTAATTAATCATTATAGCATCTGTTGAACCCTTCTATTTCCATAATTGTGTTGAAATTTAGAACCCTTGGGATTGTATTGAATGAAGGGATGTGCCTATTTATTTGAGTGGTCAGTCTATCTTCTTGTGCCTTTTATATAGGCAATCAACACTAGATGATGATGCTGGGTTGCATTTTTGTGCCTTCCTGTCTACTTTGTAAATCAGATTTTATCCTCCAATTATCCAAAATGAGATGATCCAAGGTCCCTAGTTGTACGCCTGTCAATTTGAGTTAAACTCTAATAGCCAGCCTCTAGGAGAATAATCAAGCAATAATTTGAAGTCTTTTTAATTCTTCAGAGGGGGGTGACTTTTAAACTGTATTTATATATGTAATAGTTCTGCAAGAGGATTGAAGAGGTTGGTTAAATGTGCATTCATATTAGTTTAAAGACCGTGAGAGAACATGGGATAGTTGCTGCGGCTAAGGGGGTGAAATTGTGAGACATCTTAGAAGGCTATTTTGGCTTAATCTTAAACAACAGCTCGTCCTTGTTTGGTTCTTAGGAAATTCACTATTATGTGTGGGTCTCCACATTGTCAACAGGACTTTTACCATTAGGTAGAGGGAGGGACAACTGGTCTGCAATCCTATGGGTCAATATGTGTCTATGTATGAGACTCATTTGATCATTTGTATCTTTTCTCCAGTCCTAAAACATAGGTAATTCAACTTTTTAAAAAATCATTTCTAAAGGGATCCAAAATTATTCTTAGAAAGTGGAATTTAAATTTAATTCAACTTTATAAAACTGGCTTAGTTAAAAGATATCAGCACCCACCTATATATTATTCCATAGCCGTATCTCTTTCACACCTAGAACTAGAGATCTCTGGTGTGAGACTTGGAGATTTGATAGCAGATTACACGATAGGCCTGAAAAACTTGACTAAGATAAGCTCTAGATGACTCTTAACACCATTTTAGGAAAGTGAATTTTAAATTTAACTCAATTTTATATAACTAACTTGGTAAGATGAGGTTTGCATCCATCTATGTATTAATATTTAGTCATATCTCTAATCAATGTGAAATCTCTAACAATTATCATAAATTATATGCCACTGCACCTGTTTTCGTTGTTATTCCTGCTGCTGATATTTATTCACAGAAAGGAAAGTTTATTGTTTTTAATTTGTTCTGATATCCAAGAAAGTCTACCATGGCTTGACAATTTTCATTCAAACTTCTAAATTGAATTTGAATTTTATTAAAATCCCCCTTGCCTTTCACATTAGTACTCAATTTGAATTTCCAAAGTATCACTATATTGGTATACATTAACGAATAAATACTGTGATTGCAGGTGCACCTTTTATAGTAACAGAGAGTCAGAAGTGGAAGGTTATCAGAAATAGATGAAACAACAGTTATAAATTTATAATGTCTGGACTGATTGAAGGACTTCCTGATGCTGTTGCAATTAGGTGCCTTGCACGGGTTCCTTTCTACCTTCACCCGGTGTTAGAGCTTGTCTCTCGATCTTGGCAAGCAGCTATTCGAAGCTCTGAACTATTTAGAGCGCGGCAGGAGGTTGGTTCAACTGAGGATCTGTTATGTGTCTGTGCTTATGATCCAGAGAACTTATGGCAGCTGTATGACCCTTTGCGAGATCTCTGGATCAGACTTCCTGTTCTTCCATCAAAGATCAGGCACCTTTCCCACTTTGGTGTAGTTTCCACTGCTGGAAAGTTGTTTGTGATTGGTGGTGGAAGTGATGCTGTTGATCCGTTGACTGGGGACCAAGATGGTTGTTTCGCAACGGATGAAGTCTGGTCATATGACCCTGTAGTTCGACAGTGGGCCCCTCGTGCACCAATGCTTGTCCCACGTTCTATGTTTGCATGTTGTGTTTTGGACGGGAAAATTGTTGTAGCCGGGGGCTTCACTAGCTGCAGAAAATCAATATCTCAAGCAGAAATGTATGATCCTGAGAAGGATGTCTGGATTCCAATGCCTGATCTTCATCGCACTCATAATTCGGCCTGTTCAGGGGTAGTGATTGGTGGAAAAGTGCATGTACTGCACAAGGATATGTCAACAGTGCAAGTTTTAGACAATGCAGGGCCCGGGTGGATTGTTGAGGAATGTGCATGGCTTCAGGGTCCGATGGCAGTCGTCCGTGATGCGCTCTATGTGATGAGCCATGGATTGATCCTCAAACAGGACAAAGAAGTGAGGAAAGTTGTGGGTTCGGCATCTGAGTTTCGAAAGAGAATTGGATTTGCAATGGCTGGACTAGGTGATGAGTTATACGTGATTGGAGGCGTCATTGGCCCTGATAGATGGAATTGGGAGATTAGGCCATTATCCGAAGTTGATGTTCTCACACTTGGAAATGAGAGACCAACTTGGCGCCAAGCAGCTCCAATGACTTGGTGTCATGGTACTATTCTTGGTTGTACACTGCTGAGAATTTAGGCTGTCGCATTCTAGGTTGTAGTGTTATTTGTTCTCGCAGGATTTGGATACCTTCGTAGACAAAGAATCAGTCGTTCAATGGTTTCCCTGTTTTGTATGTAAGCCATAATATTTGTCCTTGTTTTTATGTTGATCACATGCAGTAACGAGTTGTGTTTCTGTATCTGTTCTGTTTGTAGTAAAACAGTTAATGATCACCATTAACAAGGCAACAAATCGGTTCTATTGATATTCCTACCTTGACATTCATCACTTCACTAGGAGAAATAAACTTCATTTAGCTATTCACCTTTTTTCTTTTGTTTAATTGTTTTGATTTTGTTTTTTTCCTTTTAAGAAAAGTGAACCATTTCTGACTAACAAAATTTTGGACTGAAGGTAAAGATTTCAGAATTGACTTTATATGAAACTCCAGAATACTATTGAAGGAGAGAACTATTTCACTCTCAATACATCACATGATATTAGTTTATCAATATCAATGCTAAAGAGGGAAACAACACTGATTTACTATCTGTTAACCGGTTGAAAGTAAATGCTAGCAAGGAAGGGAAAAGGGTAACCATTTCAGGAGGTAGGGTTTCATGCATGGATTGAAACTTACCATCTTGGGTCTCTGATCCAAGTTAGAAGAGGCTTAAAATAAAAGAAGGGAAAACATTCAATTCTCTTAGGTCCTAATTATGATCGGAAAGGATAAATTGTCTTAATACTTGCGTAAAATTTAAGAAGTTCAAGCCTTATATTTCATTCAATGGATTCAAGTTAGCTTTGAGAGATAAAGGAAATAAAGATTTAAATATTTGCTTTGTTTAGATAGAAAGAGAATTTAAAAATGAAATTGAATAAAAATTACATGAAGTCAAGTAATATTTGAGCGAAAATAGAGAGTTTACTTGTAAGATAAAGATTAAAAAAGAAATATATATTAGTTTTACTTTAATTCTATTTTCATTAAACATTCTTACTTACATAACTTTTTTGTCATAAACGATTTTTCATAACAAAAACGAGTGGGTTATCTCACTCATTTTATCATCTCCAACTAAAATTAAAATAAAAAAATTATAGATAGAACTTGAAAAAGGTAAAACCAAAAATTGTAATATATTGTAAAAACTCAAATTTTAAACATGACTTTTATATTCACAAATGAGTTAAAATGTTTTTAAACTCTATCCAAATAAGTTTTGTTTACAAATAATTCAAATGCAACCTAAATTAATCGAGATGGTTAGACTTTTTCTATAACTTCTTTGGACTATAGTAATTGTAATGTTTTGTTTTTGTCAAAAATGAGTAACTATTATGATTCACTTGATGATAGCCAAACATATTAATAATATGAATGATTGTTTACGAGCTTTGGAGACTCGGTTCTTATTAGTGTGGGTTCAATAACTATGTTCATATTAGGATATGTTTAGGATTAATAAATAACAAGAGTAGGTTCTTTTCACACATTGTTTTTAAGATTTTTCTATTAGCAACTATATATATATATAAAAAAATAATAAGTATATATTATTCTCTTTTTTTTTTCATTTTCATCATAAAAGAAAGTCAAAAAAGAAAATAAGACGTATATTTGAAAGATCACATACACACATATTGTTTACCTCACAACATTCACTACAAAAATAATTGATTTTAGGAGGTGGTTTTTGCCGACGATTTTGAAAACCCCAATAACTTCCAGCGGTTTATCTCTAAACCGCAGGTACCTATTTTTTATTATTTTTTTAAACTTTTTTATTTTTAGAATACTTACCCAGCCCATTTCCTCTCCATGTTTATTCATCTCATCTCTAATTCTCTGAAACCTTAAGCTCTCACTTTCATTAAATTTTCTCTCAAATCTTTTCCTGTTTGGCTTCTTCGTGTTCATCTTCTCCCCTTTGGCTTCGTGTTCATCTTCTCCTCTTTGGCTACGTGTTCATCTTTTCTTGTTTGGTTGAGCGTCGAGGTGGGGGGTCGATACATTTTGTAAAACCTCCACTATTTCCGACGATTTTACAAAAAACCATTGATACTTACTTGGCATCACACATTTTTCCAACGGTTTCTGCAACTGTGGAAAAAACACTTTCCAGAAGTTAAAACCGTCAATAATATTGAAAATAACTTCCGAAAAAATTCCCGATTTTTGTAGTGCTATATTATTATTATTCTAAATGACATATTCAATTACATTTTTGTATTCTAATTTTATCTAGGAAATGTAATATTGCTTGTATGTGGGAAATATATTCCAACAATTGGTATCATGTTAGATTTATGACTATTTTATATTATTATGTCTCTTATTAATTTTCGAAGGATAGTAATTAATAATTTCAGTTTTCCATTGGCCAAGAAATTGTATTGGTAAATGTTACGGAAGCTATGGTTTGGGTTTATCATATTACGTGAGCATGTGGTTAGAATTTGCAATTGGAATTTAGTGTGATGCTTTCCTGTAATGAGAATGTATATGCCTTGATAATGCATGATTGAATCGGTAAACAATTGTTGCGTCATTGTATGAATGAATAAATCGATCCACTGTTACATGAATGAATTAAGTGGTTTTATTGAAAAAATCGAAACCCATTTTAATGTGAACGTGAATAATTATAACTGACTCGTGCAATGCCTTTCAATTGCAAAATCCTCGCTTGGTTTTAGTGAACAGTGTTTTTGCATGGTGCATTTGCAAATTGAAAAACTTTATTGCTTTGGTGCAATTTGGAAAGCATTTTCCCATCTTTCACTAATGCGGATTGTTTTGTTCTATGCAAGTTCCTTTCGTATTTAGATTGCAAAGTGATTTTCACTTTTACGTGAAAGTTTTGGATTTTGCTTTGAATTCCAAGTTGAATGATAAGTGTTTTATTTACATGATTGTTAATTATTTCGGTTTAAATTTTGGTAGTTTAATTTTTTTTATAAGTAAGTTGAATCAAGAAGTTGTGAAAATGATTTCTCTTTAGTATATTGTTTATGAGAAATGTTAAATATTCATGTTTATGTTTATCTATGCAAGTATTGATTGATAAAAAAGATTAATATTTGACTAAATTCTATACACATATGTGATAGTAAATGTTTGATAATTATGAGGTTTTTTTTGTCAATGATAAATTAATCCAAAGATAGTTTTATGGTTGGACATGTTTTATTATCAATGGTTGATCATTACAACAAAATACTTTTAGTAATTAATATTATTAGTTAAAGACTTGATATTGATCATGCATTAAGTGTCTTGAGATATGTTATGTCATTATTTGAATATATTGATAATTATTATTAGTTTCATGATATGAGCTTAATTACATTATTTGTCTTATTTTAAATTCAGCTTCCATTGTTTCAATATATGCTAATTTGAATTCAGTTTCAGTTTTTAATTGAACAAATTTTAAGGATTGGAAAAGGAACATGAAAATTGTTCTTGGTTCCATAAATCTTGACCTTGCATTAACGGAGAAACTCATTTCTCGTATGGCCTCTAGTACCTTTAAAAGGAAAATTATGAGAAGTGGGATTGTCCAAATCGCATGAGTCTTAACCGCAATCTTACTTTGGTCTATTCTAAGGTCAATTTAGTTTTAGTACCTAGAAACACTTGGTGCTTAATTTCAAGTGCCACTACAAACATTAGTGTTTCAATAAAGGGTTGCCAATTGATTCTGAAAGATGGATATATGTTAGGGATGACAAATCAATGTAGGTGGAAGTTATAGGCATATTAGATTATTGTTATGCACAAATTTTTATTTGAATTTGAAAAACACTTTTGGTGTGTCGTCATTTAGATAAAATTTGGTTTCAGTTTCTTATTTAGACAAATTGGGTTATTTGTGTTCGTTTGGAAACAATGAGTTCAGTTTTGTATTTCAATTCAAATGTTGTTGTTATTGGTTCACTTTCGGCTCAAGATAATCCATATATGTTTGACATTGTAGCTTCCTACAATGAATTATTAAATATGGAATCATGTGGTATTAAGTGTAAAATTAACAATATTAGCTCAAAAGCATTATGACACAAGCATCTAGGTTACATCTTTAAAATTATAGTTGAACGACTTATGTCAGATGAGATCTTGGATTCGATTTACTTCACAAATCTTAATGTTTGTGTTGAATGCATTAAAGGTAAATAGACCAAAACAACATGATTAGGTGGATACAAAACTACACATGTCTTAAAATTGATATATACGAACATTTGTGGATCATTTCCTACACCTTCATGGAATGGTCAACAATATTTTTTATATCATTCATAGATTATTAATCTAAATATCACACCTATATCTTAAAAATAAAAAATTTCAATCTTTGAACATATTCAAATCATTTAAGACTAAAGTTGAGAATCAACTCAATTCAATAAAAGGATTAAGAATGTTAAGTTAGATTATGGTACTGAATATTATGACATATGACATACATGCCAGTTATAGTGAAAAACATCTAAGACCTTTTATCAATACTTTAAAACCAATACTAATAATCATAGTTTTGGATTGTCTTGTCTAAAGATATTCTCTTTCACAGTTTGCCATTAAAGTTAAAGTTTCAAAGTATTAGAAATTAAGGTTAATTTAAAAAAAAATATATATATATATATATATATATATATATATATATATATATATATATATATATATATATATATATATATATTTTAAAAAAATGCATTTAATTTGTGTTTATTTTTCAAATTTAAAAAGTAATTTTAATTTTATGATTTAAAAAAAATAATTTAATTTTTCTGTTCAAACATCTTCTACCAATTCATCATTCATTATAAAGAGTAAATACATTATATTATAAAATATGTTTGATGAGAAAGAAGTTATTTTAATATTGAATAAAATAATGAATTAGTTTATATTAGAAGAAAATATGATATTTAAAATTCAAAATATCAAATGATTTTTATAATGAAAATTTTAGATAATTTTTATAATAATTTTTTTATCTATCACTATGATATAATTCTATCATAAATTTAGTTAATTTCCATATTTTTTTAATAAAATTTTCATATAATAACTATGTATGAGGTAAACTTATTTAAATAAAGAAAATATAACTAATGAGACATGCAAACAAAATTGTTAATATATTACTATTTTTTTCCAAATTATAAAAAAAATAAATTAAGGGGAAAAGGCTTATTTTAAATTTAAAAAATAGAAAACATATTTAAAGGTGGAGGTTTTATTTTTGTTAGTGGGTTACAGAGAGACTAGAAAGCCCAATATTTGGAACGGAGAAGCGCCAAACCCTAAGACGGAGGTTAGTTTCTCAGTGGCAGCATGGATTCGGAAACCAAGAAGGACATAGAAGTCGCTCCGGCACTCATCGCCGTTCACCCCGACCAATGCTCCGTCGCCGTCGCCGTCGGTCATCACCTTCGCGTCTTCGACCTCCTGTAAGCAAAACTTCATTTCTCTCATTTCACTTCAACTCACTTGTTATACTGATAAACCCGCAGTGCCGGTTCCGCAGTTTCCTTAACGGATGACTCCGATGCCTCCCCCTTCCACACCGATAACATCAGAGCCATTCGCTTCGGCGCCAAAGGAAAACTATTCGTCTCCGCCGGTGACGATAAAACTGTAAAGGTCTGGTCAACACAGTCATGGCGTTGCCTCACCAGCGTGTAATTTCAACCTCTCTATCGCTCTCGTTTTGTGTTGGTTCACCTGCACTCTTCCAATTCAATCAGTGAGTCTTTTCCTTTTTTGCTGATGACATTAGGTCCTCCGAGAAGAGAGTGTCCGCAGTTGCAATTAGCGACGACGGAACCTACGTTTGCTTCGCCGACAAATTCGGCCTTGTTTGGATTGTGGATCTCGATCCTCCGTTACGCGATAAGAAACCGGCACCTCTTCTTTCTCACTACTGCAGTATCATCACTAGCTTGGTCTGTCACGTCACGTGTTTTTTCTTCCTTAATTTACTTAACTTTCTTCTAATTGCTCCTATGCCATTGTCTTATGCAGGAATTTTCCCCTCATGGTCGCTTCATTTTAAGTGCTGATCGTGATTTCAAAATTCGTGTGAGCTATATTATTTCAAATTTCGTCTCAGCTATTGGTTTTTTTTTTCACTAATAATTATATCCATATCGCAGGTTACTTGTTTTCCCAAGAATCCCTTAAATGGAGCTCACCAGATACAAAGTTTCTGTCTCGGTCATACAGAGTAAGAGCTGCTTATATTATTCTTGAATTTGATGACGTTCAATGACTGCCATTATCAAATTTTTATGACTGTGGATACTTCGTATGGTTGCGTAATTTATTCTAGTGTTAAAAAATATTAAGGGCATTTCGAATGCTCAATTCTTATTTCATTATTATATTAGAGGAAAATGAGTTGGCTAGAAGAACTTGTTAGTAACAGAAAAACAACAATGGAGGGAGAAAGAATTAAATTTAAAAATAAAATGCATATTTGGGATCCATTAAATAGGTTAAGAACTCAAAATAAATTTTAGCAAAAGAGAAAATCACGGAAAGTTCTTTAGTTATATGTGGTACTAATGAGTTGAATTCACAAAAAGTGTATTAGAAACCTGCAATGCATTCTAGCATTGGAGATGACCTAAGTTATTGAGATCATCTTATAAGAGATATTTTCAGAATGATTGTTTCTCGTACGCGTACTTTCCTACTAGACAAATGAATGAAGCTATCTTGTTTTTTTCTAAATAAAGTTTTCTTCCTGGTTTTAGAATAAATGAATATGCATCTCTTTGCAGGTTTGTTTCCTGCCTTGCGTTCGTTCAGGCTCAGGAATGCCCTCAAGGCCTTCTTCTCTCTGGCAGTGGTGATGCCACAGTTAGTAATTCATTCAACCCTTCAGGATTCAGGCATACTTTCTATTTTTCTTTTTAGATGAAAGCAGTATGAAACTGTGAATTGACTTTTTCAGGTTCGGTTGTGGAATGTCGACTCTGGAGCACTTCTAGATACTTGTGAGGTAGCAACTAAGGTATTTCTTCAATTCTTGGTGGCTCAACGAAAGCATTTCGAAAATTATTACTGGACTTGCCAATTCTTCACATAAATGAAATAAATTTTATTTATATAAGGTTGTGGATTTGACCGCTTTTTTTGCTATTGAACTTGGTTTTTACTTATTCTGCATCCTCTGTCTCCAAAGGCAGGACTTTTAGAGTCTGATGACAAAGCAGAGGAGCATGAACATGCTGTTACTGATTTATGCACTGTCCTTGATGGTTTGCTTGTTGCGGTGGCCATTCAGAGGCAAGATTATCACTATAGCATTCTCTCATTTCTCACTGGGAGAATTTTGTTTGGTTTTCTGACAAGTTTATTTGATAACGCTGTAGTTTGCAAGGAATAATATTGTTGAGTTGCAATGTTTCTGCAAAAACTCTTTCTGTTGCCAAGGTATCGCTCTTACACATGCTTGAAGTGACCATTATTAACTTGTGTCATTCTGGTTATATTTAGTTAGGGTTTGTTTCTATTTTTAACATATGAAGTTAGATTTGTTCTCATGTGTTAACTATTGTTACGAAAACAAACCTAATTGCTGATACATAAGAAAGGACATATGTTTCTAATGATGGGAACACTCCAGGTAGTTTCAATTGCTGGAGAGGCCTTTGTCCCTACATGCTTGGCGAGCCCCTCTGCAGGGAAATTGTGGATGGTTACTGGTGTCTCTACTTTACCTGGTTGCAATTTTCCCGCGTTGGCTCGTGTAAAAGTAATTTCTGGTATAGATGATGAACAAGAACCAGTTGTTATGGGAGACAATGGCATACCTGGGGGAGAAAAGCTGCTAGAAACGTTGCAAGGAACAGCATCCGTTGATGACAATGCTTTTTTAGCAGCAGCTGAAGCTGTCAAAACAGCAATGGGTCAGCTGTTGATAAAAAAACAATACCCTTCAGAGAATAGAGAATCTAGGAAGAAATGCAGAAATGATAGAAAACTCAAGGGTTAGCATATTTGTTTTTCATTTTGTTTTTATTTATATATGAAACAGTTTAGCACGGTCTCCTTGATCACCATTTTCGTAGAAGATTCTTGACGATCCATTCTATTTATTCTGATAAACTGTGCATCTGATATATTAAAACCAGATTGCCATAAATTTTGTTGTAAGTCATTCTAACATTGTTCTCCACATATTGTATCTTTTTGTTCATCTCTGTTACATTATCTATAGCACGAGGCCATGAATTAACAGCTCTTCTAAATAACGATAACACGAGGCAAGTTTCATATTGCGTGCAATTACATATTGAGTAGACCACTTTGACTCTCAACTAGTGTGAGTTGAAAAAACAGGATACAAATATAAATATATTTTTTGAAATTAATCTAAATTGATGGATTTAATTAAAATTTAAAAATACATTAATAAATTATTTATAATTTGGTTTGGATATAATTCCTTTATTATTATAGAAAACGAATTAGTAAAATAATCCAACAACGTTAACAAAACATACTTTGATAAAAAAAATTAAAAGGAAAAACTTATTTTTTAAATGTTTTCCTCCCTTTAATTAGTTGCTATACAAATAATCACTAATGCATGAAAGGTGGCGAATTGAAATTTGAATAACTGAAAAAATTATAAATTTGATGAAAAAAATTGTTATAATCTCGAAATGGGTTTACGATTACAAGATGGATAAATAATGTATAATAATTAATCCTATAAGTGATTCTCAACTGCTTATAGCCTTTATATTATTTCTTAGATTTTTCACCATTTGCTTCAATCTTGCAGATACAAAGAGAATGTACATTTGTTGCGTCAAACCCAAATGGTGGAACCGTGTAGAATTCCTCATAAACAAACTAACAGAGATATCTCACCCTTCTGACCCCAACATTACAATTTCATAACAATCGAAAACTATAAATCTTAGGTCTTGTTTACTTGGGAGAAAATAATTGGGAGAATTTAAAGGTAATTTTTTTTTGTTTATTTGAATAGATTTGAAGATAAGCGAGAGTAGATTTGGAAATAAAATTTGTGAGAATTAGTGTGAGATTTAATTTATGTGACAGATTAAAAAAATTTAATTCTAATGTCACTTTCACTTACTTCCAAATCTATCCAAATAAACAACAAAAAATATTATCATCAAATCCTCTCAATTATTCTTTTCCAACTCCACTTGAGTAAACAAGGTTTTAGAGTTCATGATCCACAATATTTATTTTAACCACGTTGCTTTAAACCAACTCCGAAACCTGTAAGGGATTATTATATTTTTTGTAATGGATCATCAATATATATATATATATATATATATATATATATATATATATATATATATATATATATATATATATATTGAAAGTCCTAATAATCTTAAAAAAAAATCAAGACATGTGACATGCTCTAACTATTAATTGAAATGAAATCGGGTAATTGATTTTAATTTCCCAGTTCTAATTTGAAGTTATTTTTAGATTGGAGACAGATTAGATTTTGTGTATATACACTGTTTTTTTGTATTGAGTGTATAATGACCTAACATTCTCAAGAGACATGCTGAAGATAACATAGAAAACCAATTATAGAAATCCTTGAACAAAACAGGTATTCTTTTTAACCTTGTCCAGAATAGTGTCTTGTCCTTATCACAGTTTCGTCACAGTTTTTAAATTGTGATGATCACATTTTCATTCCCATTAATATCTTTATTTTGTTATTTTATAGGGTAAAATGAGTTATTCCTATATAGTCAATGAGTTCATTCCATGGATGACGCGGCTTGGGCCCATCTCATCATATCAGTGATACATCAACACGTCAGCATCGATTGAGGTGAAAATATTAATAACAACCGAAATGATTGAATTGATGAGTTCAATAACCATTGGTTCAACAAACCAACTTCACTCATTTCATCCTCTTAACTCATGATCATACCAAGTTGGCGCTGGTATTACAATCAATATCTCACAGAACCAAATAAATAAAACAAAAAAACTATGCTTTTACACACAACCAACAACGTTATATATATTTTTTTAAATGCATCATAAAGTTGGTTTAAGTGATTACCATTAAAAAAATGTTACAATTATAGAATTTTTAAAACTTGAAGACTAAAATAAGAAGAGACTAAATTATAATTGGGTTAAAAATAAATTAAGAAAATGTTGTATTGATTAAGTCTCAATCATTACCCACCAAAGGCCATGGATTAAGTGCACCATGCATTTCTTGTATTATTAACTAGTCTGAGATATAATGATTTTCTTAATGGAAAACAACTTCATTCAAAAATTGTTTGGTAGATGCTGACGTGGCTTTCTAACCTTTTCCAGGAAGAGAAAGTGAGAAACAATGGAAATTGAAGCAGAGAAAGAATAGCTTGACATGTCACCATGCGTGTACGGACACGATTCCTAGTTTTACGAAATATAACTGCCGTATACATCTCTATAATGTATACGTATATCTATACTGTGAAGAAAATATATTTTTACAAACACAAATATCCACTATAACTTTTTTAATGAATAAAATCGTTTCCAATAGACAGCATGAAATACGAACGCATTTTAAAAGTATAAATACGAAGCTATTTGGGGTATTAACATGACCAAGTTAAAGAACGAGAGAATCTCGATCTCGATAACGAATTTAGATCATATGATATCAGTAAACATGACATTCTAAAAAAAGTAGAAAATGAAAATAATAATAATACGTGTTGTGTTGTTTCGGATAACATCATCCTCATCCCTAATGTGTCTAATGCTATATGGTTCTGGCAACGTGGTCCTCTCTTTCTTTGACATTTATCTGAAACATAGCCGCACACCAAAGATTGAAGTAATTATCCTAGGTTTGGCAAAAACTTCATCCTTATCCAAAAAACCGAGTCACGTAAATTTCGTGATGAAAACCATGCATAGATCAATGTTTTAACAGAGATCGGAGAAGAGATGAACGTAATAAGATCCATGGTGTGATAAGAAGGAAGATGAAATTTGACTCTACCGTATGGGCCGAACGTCCATAAAATTATCTTGAGGTTAATCTAGACAGATGATCGAAGGAAGGACGATTACCGAGAATTCGTAATTATATTTATCCAAGATTTAAGATAAGAAGTGATTAAAGTTATTGGGTTGAGATTGAGCCGTGATTAAAGTTTCACTAATTTCAAGTCTATGACAAAAACTATAAATATGAATAGAACGTAAGAGATAGGTGATTGACATTTACTGTACATTTATTACTGTTTTATTGAACTCTGAACGGGTGGTCAACTGACTTAAACATCACAGCTTTTTGGCCGATATATCTCTGGACAGTTAAAGAAAGGAAAGATATTGAAGCGAAAAATCAGACAGTTCTAAAGAAGAAATTGTAAAAGTGTTTCTAGTGACTCGACCTCAAATCCGAATCCAGAACATTGATCGGGTGATTTGCAGAGTGAATGTGTGAGTTCAATTTCCAAATTTTGACGTTGCTTTTGGGACCCCTTCTCCATATTTGGTTGCATTATAATTAACATCAACCTAGGGTGGTGACACTCTACCTAACTCCTTTACCTTATTCCTCCATCACTATGTCTCAACTCTTCTTGTCTTCTAGCTACCCTAATTACTAACATTTTTTCACCACATTTATAACACTTTCACTTTAAACAACTTTTTTTTTCTCAATCCTTGTAATGTCATATAAAGTTTGGTATTCTACACTCACTTCACATTAATACTACACAATCAATGCTATCTACTTTTATTTAATAACGTTATTAGTATTTCAATTATGTTATTATTGTTTTTAAAAATTTCACATCAGCATATACGATTGCTTTATAGTATAAACTAAAACAACCTTTATCTTATGAATTAATTTAGTAAGCTTAAGTTTTATTGCTTTAAAATCATATACGAGCTATATTAAAATCCATTATCGGCTCCATCTGATATACTTTTTCATACATAACTTTTTTAAGCAATTATGTTTGTGTGTGTAAGAAATTCTATCCAACATATAGTATTATTTAACTTAATAACTTTCATAAAGGAAATTTGCCCATGGTTAAGATTTTCTTTCCTTATTCATTTTGTAGTAAAATTTAAAAATTTAAGTGTCATCTATTTGATTTAGTAAAAGAGTTAATCTCTTTCGTATTGGAAAAAGGTTTGTGGAAACTTTAATTCAAAAAGGTAAAGTTAATCATTCTAATGATTAATTTTGTTATTTTAAAGTTTCTGAGTTAGCTAGTGTTTGATGGAGCCAAGTTTAGAACGAGTCAAGTCAAATTGTATTAAAATCAAAACTAATTTAATTAGTTTAATCTATATTTTAATTGTTGGATTATTAGTTTTAAAGATGTCATGTAACAGTCATTTTAACACTGTGAGATAATAATTGATCAGGATTGTTATATAACTGAATGAAATAAAAACATATAATGACAAAAAAAATCATTATTCATCTTCGCATCCCGTGACACTGATTCAAGTAAAACCAAGTTCGAATCTTTTAAACGATATTTCTGCTTTAAACACAGTGAATGAAAAACATAATTAATAAAAAAACAAAAAATGGGTCCATACTTAAAAAATGCTTCTGTTATATATACATTTGAGGTTGAGGATGAGTCTTCTGTTCATCTTGTTCAATGCACCAACACACAACTTCATCAAAGATTTTGTTTTGATGTAAGACAAAACTTGTACCTATTTATATATATATATATTCTAAACTGATATTATTTTTAGTTCATACAAGATTTTTAATACATATTTTTAAGTTAAATATATATATTCTAAATTATAAAACATTGTATAGATTTATTAAAAATTAAATTTTAAAATTAATTTAATTTTACAAAATTGATTTTTAAGATAAGATTTAGTTACATTCATATACTGAAATACAGCTTATTTTCTCTTTCATTTGAAATGAAATTAAAGAAGTAATTCAAAATAGTGTTTTACAAAATTTGGTTTGTCGTATGCATTATGTAACCAAACATCCCATGTTATCCAATAATTCTAAATACACGCCAAATATTTCAGTTTGCAGTTTCCACACTCCTCTTTCGCCACGTTTTTTTTTGTCCACGTGGAGCTTCTGAAAACAGGCAACTGCAAAATGTTGGCGAGTACTGTATGGAAAAATAAATTACAATATTTCGTTTAAAAATTTACAATCATTATATAATTTTTTTATGTTTAAAGAATAATATTATCCATCAGTCATTTGCCCTTGTGTTTTGGCAGATAAAATTGACTTAGAAAAATTTATGAAAGCTTAACGGTTTCAGATAAATCGTGTGTTCCAAACACAACCACGTGGAGCGGTGCTGATATTTTCCTTCAAAGCAAGCCAGCTGGAATAGTTTGCATTAGAACCAAATTAAGTTGTTAATTTAGGCCAAATTCAAGAAAACTTGTATCGCTATATCATTTCCAACTTGATATTTTAAATTACTAGATTCCTTGTAATCGATAACGAGAATTAATTCCACAGAATATTAAGACTGATTTTTAAATTATTTCTTTGTTTATAAATAGAAAAATGATTTAATAGCCGAAATTAATTACCGTTTTCTGGCAGAAAATATGTTTTTGTCTTATATGAAGTAGAAGATACACGGCCCAGTAAGGAGAAAGTGGGCCATGGATAAGATAGAAAAAGACACGGCTCTTTGGTGGGCCCATCTGAGCCAACGGATAATAGAAGTACGTTACGTGGGACAGGTAGGTTTCGTTAGTGGGTCCCATCCCACGAGGATAAGCAATATGCATTATGCAGTCTGCGTCTCTGTGCCTTGTGTCGCTTTGTATATTACATTATTTATTTGTTTGTTTAATTTGAAATGCAAAATATTAAAACTTAAATCATTAACTCTATCTTGGCTTATATTTTTCTTACTAACTATTCAATTATTTTAGTAAGAATATGATTATATTAAAGAAGGTTGGTTGACCTAAGTTTTCACTTTAATTTGCGTGTGGTGTTTTATTTTTAACATATATTGTTGCCTTGTAGATTATTGTTTGGTAAGAATTGCAAAGGAAGAGTGATGTACTGAATGTTTTTAATTAGATTTGATGATTATTTTACGTAGTTAATTAGGAGATTATTTGTTGTATATTTAAAAGTTTTACTAAGAGAGAGAGAGAGAGAGAGAGAACAGAGATCTATGAAGTAATGAAAGTAAATTCTAAAATAAAATGAGAGGATTAGCTGGTATGTCTGTTTCCCTGTTATGAGGCACTGTGCAAAAGAGAGTGTGGACAAAATACCTTCCATCACACAACAGAAGATTGAAATATTCAAAATGGACAAAAATAAACCTCTTTATTCACACACTTGGATGCTTGGAGATCAATCACATTAAAACAAAATAAAAACCTCAAATTAAAACGTAATTTTCGAATACCATCTATCCTACCTCATACATAATAATATAAAAACTCAATTATAAAAAAAAAATTATATTCAAAAATATATTTCTTTCAATAAAACCTAATTACAGAGCAAATCTTATAAGAGTATATTAACTTTTTAACACGTTAAAATTCTTATATATGTGCCATATACTTTTTCAAGCAAATCTTTATATACATATATATACACGTGGGAATGAGATCAACTATCTTCAACAAAGTTTTAAACTTCAATCAGATTGAATTATCTCATTCTCTTCAGAATTCCTTATACTGAATAAGAGTTACTTGCAAAATATGTTGTAATACTTTAAGTTAGTAAGTGGTCGTTCGGTTATCGGAACCAATTTCTATTAATGCAATAAATATAATCACTTACTTTCTTACCTTACATTTATATTTATATATTTTGAAATGAGTTTTTAATTAAAGTTGGCTTAATCGCAACTCAAAAAGTGATAAATATACTTTACTTATAAATGTATTTAATTTGCAACATGATCAACTAATAGGCGTTTGACCAATTGTCCTTTCACTCTCTAGTAATAACTGTGCGATCTTCAAGTGATAATTGTCTAATCTTCAAGTGAAAAAGGACAAAGACATTAATAGTTCCATCAGTGCTTAATATGAAGATTGAAAACATTGACCTTTCAGTCAATTGCTGATCAGACAATCATACAATACAATATATATTAAAGTTTTAGAAATTTTGTTCTAACAGATAATTTTTATACATAAATAATTTTTTTTTCATTCTTCTTGTTATACATTTATTTGAATAAATAAAGTTGTTGAATTTTAGAAATTCTTGTTGTTATGTACATACTGCAACTCTGTAATTTTTTACAAGATACAATTACTTTTTGTCAAGCAACAACTTGAGAACTAATGATATTTTCAAACATTTGTATTGATTAAAATTTACAAATAAATTTTAGAAGTGATACCATACATTAGAACAGCAACAACAAAAATATAAATTAATACCTTGTATAATATTCTTATAAAGTATGATCTAATAGCTAAGATAATAATCTAAGAGCAAAAACTTTTAAATCACGTGTATATTCATAATTAAATTGAAACCATTTAGTGCGTCTTTTTTATATTATCATAAAACCGTTAAATAATTTAGTGATATAATGAGTATTTTATCCAAATCATTGTTTTAAAATACATGGAAGATGAGTTAATAGAACAATTGTTTGATCGAAAAGAAGTTAAAAAAAAGTAATGACTGATAAACAGATAAATAAAATATAAAAATATATGTGGAAATAGTATAACAGATACATTATTTTTTAATTTAATTTCACCAATTTTTTTAACCAAAATCTCTTAAATTAATTTCTTCTTCTTCTTCTTTTCTATTTTTTGTACTCTAACATGATGTAAAAGAATGACTAAAGAGGAAGAGAAAAAGAAAATGTAACCTAAATGTTGTACTAGTGGAAAAACGCTGTTTAACGTCAACCAAATGACGTCGGTTAGCGAGTAGCCCGACATATATGAGTGCACGGTGGTATTAGCGTAAATAAGTTGGTAACCTAGACGTCGGTTTGAAGGGGACGCGACGTCTATTATATAATACACGTTTGCTCTGTCCTAAACTGACGTCCAATGTAATGAGGTAGGTGAGAAGACAGACTTTTCCTGCACCATTGACGTCGCATGTGATGGGGACCCGAGGTCTACTAGGGTGCAATTAATGCTCGTCGAGTGGTCAATCACCAACGTCTATAGCCTGTCCGGAAGGCGGGAAGACAGAAATTTCTGCAAAATAGACGTCGTTTTTCGGGGACCGCGACGTCTATCGGCCTGTAATTAATTTTGTTCACCAAAATTTGAGGCACGTCGACGTTCGGTAGCAGAGCACCAACGTCTATAGTATTATAGACGTCGAACCCCCTTCACAACCGTCGTTTACTTCCCTGACAAGAAATGAAACGTCAATCGGTTCAGCGCACTAGACGTTGGCCCCCCTGGACACCGACGTCTAGTGGCATTCAAAAAATTAGTCTTATAGACGTCGGCGCCCCTTCACAACTATCGTCTACTTGCTTGACAGGAAATGAAACGTCAATCAATTCAGCGCATTAGACGCAGCCCCCTGGATACCGACGTCTAATGGCATTCAAAAAGTCACTTCAAATGTTATCTTGGACGTCGAATTAGTTAGATAATCGACGTCTAGGTGACTATAGATGTCGGGACCTGGGGGAACCGACGCCCCATTTCATTTTAAATAAACCGCAGACCCTTCGCGGCATTGCAGTTTCTGATATCATCGCGTCTTCCTCCTCTCATTTTTCTCTCTTGCGGCTCCTCTCCTTTTTCTCTCTTACGCTTGCATCCCAGGTGCGTGTTTTTTTATGGTTACCGTTTAAACTTTGTTCAGTCTTTCATCGATTATCTTCTGGTTCAACTGATAAAATTTGTTTTCTTGTTTTGTGTTTCAGTGCAGTTTTGTTCCTCTCTTGGGGTAATGCAGTACCACATTCTTCCTTTGCTAGATGCCTCCCAGAAAAAGCGGCGTCTTTTGGATTTCTTGTGGCGTTTCAACCCAAAAACGACCCTGGGTCATCGTTGCCTAGTTATCGTTTCACCGTAATTTTTCCCTTTTGCGGTTGAAAATGGAACTAAGCAAAACCCAGGTTCGGTTTTGGGTTGAAATGTCATGAGAAATTCAAAAGACGCAAGCTTTTTTTCGGAGGAAACTAGCAAAGAAAGAATGTGCTACTGGGCTATCCAAAGACATGAACAAAACTGCACTAAAACACAACGACTGTATTAGACGTCGGTTAATGCACATGTTCGAAGTCTTTATGTGCTCTTAGACGTCGGTGACTGCGCAGTCCGGCGTCTACATAGTGCCTTTAGACATCGGGGTAGGCCTATACCGACGTTTACTGACGTCGGTCCTGGCACTAACTGACGTCAGTATAGATGTCTGTTATGTGAATGTCTGACGTCCCATTGACGTCACCAGAAATGACGTCTGGGACGTCGGTTGTGAAGGAGACGTTAAAAGCCCAAAATAACCGACTTTAAAGAGCGTTTTCCAATAGTCAGTATGCATAAATTTCTATGATTTAATATTCTTTTAAATTAAATTTTTATTTTGATAGAGACCATTGTTTACGTTAAGATATTGAGTTACTTCTCTCTGCAAGCGAATCTGAGGATTAAAAATATCTCAAAAGGTTGTTTTATACTCTTTACTTAACGAAACAATAATAGTAATATACATTTTTTGGGAAAATATTTTTTCTTTTTTTTAATTTCTAACGTTCAATAAAGTTCAAATTCATCCTCATAATAATTTAATATTTTTATAAAACACAATGATTTCAAGACATTAATATGTTTTTAATGTAAAATATACAATAATAATATTAAACACGATAGTCAAACATAAAAATGAAAACATTCTACATTTGATTCTGAAATCTAATATATATATATTAATTTCTGTATTTTGTTATAGTATAAGTTGAAAGGCTGATATTTAAATAACACTAAATGATGAAGATGAAATTAAAAATAACGCATATAAAAAAAAGAAATTTAAAGAAATATTTGTTGAGTCAAATTAAAAAATAAAATGAGATAATACATATATATGAAGACAAAAATGCATTTCAACATATATAGTAATAACGTTTGATTTTCATGCACACGACTCCTTTGCTTCTCCTTCGTTTATCTCTGAACTGGCATGTGAATACAAACACGACTCTCTCTTTCTCTCTCTTCTCTCTTTTTCTTCTCTTCTTTATTGCTCCAAATCCAAAGCTCTTTATTTAAACTCCCAGACTTTGCAGCATTAAAACAGAAAAAGAAAAATAGAAAAATCAAAAAGAGTGAGGAGTCAGTGATGGGGAGGAAGATGCAGCAAGTGCATGTGCTTGGTAACCAAAACCAAACAAAGCTCAAGACTTCAGTTTTTGGATGATGCTTTTCTCAGACTCAGCATCAAATCCAAAACTGTTTGTTTTTCGTGATCTGTTTCTGAACGCCACAGATCAAATGGCAGAACTGCTGCTGATCACATGCCTTTCACTACTTTTTCTCATTCAACATCAAAACTGACCGAAAAAAAAAAGATAACTGAGAGGAGGCAATTCTGTTTTCAGTTTTTGTGTTGTTTTTTGTGAGTTTGAATAACGACTTACAAGTACAGAAACATTCCCAGTACGCCAGACAGGCTTCAGTGTTAGAACCAGGAGGAAAAGGACCTTTGCTGGTGTTTTTTGTAATAGCAATCTGCATCCGTGTGAGTGGTTTTGTTATTGCCAGTGTCATCACTCTCTATAACCATTTTGGGTGAGTTTTACTTATCATAAATATTTCACCATCCTTGTATCATTTTGTTATTGGTATTTTTTTCTAATTTTGAGTTGATCTTGGTTTAGGAGTAAAGTTTCCTTGTGGGATCATTTTCTTTCTACTTATGCTGCTGAGGAACAGATCAAGAGCAGTGAGCAAGCCAGGTTTGATGGCTGATCATAGCTCTCAGCAATCACCCAGTCAAAACTATGCTAAAACTATACCCTCTCTATTTGGGTCACCAAAATTCAGAGATTTCACCAACAAGTGTCTCTCTTCTGGAACCGAGGCCTTAAGGAGCCCAACTTCGATTCTTGATGCCAGAGCATTATCCCCTTTTGTTTTTGGAAATCCATTCTCAACTCCTCCAAACAAAATCTCCCCACCAAGCAGAACTTCCTGGGACAAGCCTGATTCAAAGGGTCTTGGTCTTGCTCTTGTTGGTGCTTTCAAAGATGACGATAACCCGATTCGTGACCATTCTGAGACCAACAAAGGAAACGTTCTGCTTAGAGTGAAAATCCCATTTGAATCTCAGACGTGCGCTGATGATTTTGGAACCAAAACTAAGGATTCAAAAAACTCATCAGGGTCAGGAAGTTTTGCAAAGGATGATTATGCTTCGTCATGTGTGAGGGCTCTGTCTTGGAGTGAGATGGAGCTTTCTGAGGAATATACATGCGTGATATCCCATGGACCTAACCCAAAAACCACACACATATTCAATAATTGCATTGTGGTGGAGACCTATTATTCTCTCCCCCAAAACCAAAACTCTCATTCTGCTGCCTCCGCAAATTTCCTCAGCTTCTGTCACACTTGCAAGAAACATCTAGACCAGACCAAGGACATCTTTATTTATAGGTACACACTTTTTCCATCCCAACCTTTATAATTTGCATCACTGATATTTATAATCTCAGCCTTCATCTGTAACTCCTCAACCACAACACAACAAAACTAGAGATCCTTTTAATCATGTACTCTGCCATTTTTTCTTTCAACAATATCCCGACATGAATAGCACTCTATAGTCTTTTTATTCATTCATTGATCTTATTTAGTTTAATCGAGCTGAACAGAGTTTAAGGTAATGAACTGGTTTACTTTTGTGCAGAGGAGAGAAAGCTTTCTGTAGCAGGGAGTGCCGCCACCAAGAAATGGTGCTGGATGGAATAGAAAATTTAGAGTTTGAAAGCAATGGCTTTTCTTGACTTCACCAGCGTGCTTTGCATGCACCGTGGCTCCAAAGTCCTGCATTTTGATGAGGATAATAACCGGAAAAACGCACAAAGTCAAATCCAAATTTTCCATTCGTCATGATTTTATTACAAGACTAGGAATAGTTGTAGTAACTAGTTACTAGTTAGTATTTCATTGTAATCAGTAATGTCCTTTTTATTACCACCCTTTTTGAAGAAGTCTTTTGCGCTGTTTTTTTTTTTTTTTTTTTTTTTTTGCGTCCTCTTCCTTGCAAATAGAGATAAGAGAGGATGTTGTAGAGTTCATTCCAAGTGATGACTAATTTGATTGCTTCTTCTGGTTTTGGGGTGAAGCAGACGATGATGTGTGATTGAAAACAGTGCCTTTCTTTTTCTCCTTCCTTCGAGTTTATGATAATGATGGTGCTACCTATTGTTTTAGAAGAGGACCTGTTAATTATTTCTCACAAAGATTCCTCTTTTTTTTTTTCTCTCTCTCTCTGCATGAACTCTATTATTATCATCCTTAGTCATTGTCCTTGAGTTTGATAAACAATTCAGCAAACCATTATAATAATACTCTACAAAACTGACAATGACAGAAAAAATATACATAGGCTAAAAGTCCTTTTCCTTACCCATTACTTCATTATCCAATTATTTTAATATTAGGTTACGCTTGGAAACTTTGATACGTATTAAATCCAGAATCCTCATTTTTCAAAGTTTTTTTGAGTTAAAAGCCGTTTGTGATGAATTAATTAAATACCCGAAATTCTTATTCCACATGGAAACAGCCTTGTCCTAATCCATAATAGTGAAGCCAAGAGATTACTGTCAGAGAACAGAAAAGGTATGAAATAACTGGAGTGATGATTAAAGGAAGGAGCAGAAGTAAATGGAGTTGAAAAGGCGAAAGATTTATGTGACAAAAAGAAAAAGGCCAAAAGAGATGAGGTAAAGGTGTCCTAATGTCCTATACTATCATAAGCTTTAATCACCTTGCTACCTCTTTCTCTCTTCCCCATTCTGCCTTTCAATAACTCATTGAATCATTGCCTTCACACACTTCTGGTAACTCTGGATCACTTGGATAAAGACACCATGTTGCCATTTTCAACATAAATGACTTCATCATAACTTATTGTTTTCAGCATGTAAACATTTATGGAATATAAATAAACCTGAAATTGGTTTTTACAAACATAAATATACATTAACCTCGCAATATAATAAGAAGTGGACTATATGTCTAATTCAGACTCACGAATGAACTTGTAAGATAAAATATGTATCTACTTAGACTATCTCACATGGAAATATATATATCTTATGAGTCTGATATTATATTAAGAAATGATTTTAAACATAACTTAATTTTACAAAATCGACTTATAATATGAGTTTTATACCTACTCGTTTTATCTCAATGGAAGTAGAAGATCCTTTGGTGAAAGTAATAAACACAATGGAATCTTGGGATGAAAGAAAGGAAAGCACACCAAGAATCTTTCGTTCATGTTGTACTATCGGGAAGGCATAGGATCCATCATCATAATCTAAGAGCGAACTTGAGAATAACAATCACTCGACCCACAAAAAAAAGCAAATTACACAATCATCTTCACATTCTTTTTTATGTTGAATAAGAAGATCACAAGAATAGGAAGGAGAACAAGTGCAAGAATAAGATACATTTCAATTTCTTTCCAAAAGATCTTCAAGCGAGTATAATATTTAGAGAATCACCTTGTTTGCAGCTTTCAATTTGATCTTGAAGATCAGCGATGGAAAATTTATTAATATGTGAAAACCTATTTTTAAATTGTCGTTTTCATCTACATCACCGAATGTTTAATAGTTGAAGTAATCAATCTCGTAAGTCATGAAATCATCATACGATCAACGCTAAACATTATGTAATGAATTGAAGACTGGAGGACATGGGAAGACATTAACGATCATTTCATGCTCCCAAATGACAGTAATTGGTTTTCACGAGAAGAAATAAAAAAATAACAAAGGATGGATTTTTTCTAAGACAAAGATAAAAATGATTTGCATTATTGATAATACGATACAGTGGTTGACTAGAAGAAGAGTTTTGACTTTTATAAGTATCAAAAACCATACAAAGAACATGTAGAGAGACGCAAAAGATTTTTCGACTGATAAAGTTACTTTTTTTCCTTTTCATTTAGGACAAAATCAATTAAAAATAACAGGGTGCTTACTCTACATCTTTTAAAACTTGTTAATTTAAAATCACCAATCTAGAACATGAATTTTATAATTTGGGATTATAGGTTTAAGTGCACTTACCTCAATGCACCAATTAATCTCAATGCAAGTCTTCGTCCACTTGTCTTATAGAATTCACAACTTCAAACACTTTTTAATCACGAGATGAATATGGAAACAACAAATCACACACCTAACCGGTCGAATAAAAAAGTCACACGCACAATTTTGGTATTTAAATTTGTTCCAGGATGTAGCAAGAAAAAGTTATGTTGAAGCAAAGATCAACCTGTACAGTAATATAAAAATATCAAGAAATAAGCTTTAGGATATACCTTATATGTAATTTTTCATTCAATCATTATTTAATCTTTTATATTTATTTGTATGTTTTTTGTAATTTAATTTCTATTACGCTTATTAGATAACTTCTTAGAATATATAACGTAATAGTTCTAGGTCCATGGTCTAGATATATCATAGCTAACTTTTAGGTAAGTTTTATGTTTTGATGAGGTATTTTCTTTGGGTGTTTGTAAAGAACGTGTATTTAAATTGTTAATCTGGTATGATGAATCTTCCTGAATTTTGATTCTTTTTATCTTTTTGTCTTTTTTATCATTTTCTGTTTTTTTACTTGTTTGGTTGAATTTGTGAAAAACAATTTGTTCCTCCTAATCCATGTATATAAAGAGTTCTTTACATGTCTAAACAAGTAAATATACAAAGTCGGATGCATTTTTCTTTAATAAATTGGTAAGTATATATAGGATGCATGCACACAAGGTTTTTAATTTGGTTTTGGTTTCCATTTGATAATCATTTTTATCATTTATTAATTGTATTGAAAGACTTTAATACAATTGCTAAAATTTCATTTGCAATTTTTTTTTTATTTTAAACGTTGAACTTTTATGCCAAAAATATTATTTGGTTATGATTTTGTGCTATTTTGGTTGAGATTGTTTTGCCACATTTTCATGTTTCCTGTAATTTCCATCTATACGAATGATGCAATTTGGTCTGATCAGTGAAATTGCAAAATCTTGCATAGGTACTATGTCTATTTTAGAATTTAATTTTCATTATATATATTTTGGTATAATTTCTTTTCACTATGTATTAAACTTGATTTAAATTATGATTGCAAAAGCTTACACATATATGATATTTAATTTGTTATTGGGTTGCTTTTATGTTACAGTATGATTAGCGTTGAATTTTATTTTACACAACTAAATTACGTGCGGATAACCTATATGTTACTTGTTTACGAGTGTATTTCGTATGCAATATTATCCGTCGAAGTAATATGTTGGACCAACCTATATATTCAAGTTATTGACCAACATTATCATTCATTTTTTCCTCTAATCATATGTAAAGTTATTGACAAAATATTTCCACAAAAAATTATTTATTTTAAATTTTCGTCCAGATTTTCTTCTTTGACACTGTTTATTTACCAATAGAAATTAACTTTACCTAGAAATTTGTTCAGCCAGAAAGATTTCTCTGGAATTGTGAAATGAAATTCTACTGTCTTTAAGCATATTAGGTTAAAAAAAACATCTTTGGTAACACTCTTCTAACCATAAGCTCTAGCCAAAGACAATGGTACATATCCCCTATACAACACAGACTGTTTTTAAAAGATCAAATTTTATATGTTATTCTCCAATTATAT
Organism: Vigna mungo; assembly: GCA_036885675.1. Classification (NCBI taxonomy): domain Eukaryota; kingdom Viridiplantae; phylum Streptophyta; class Magnoliopsida; order Fabales; family Fabaceae; genus Vigna; species Vigna mungo. The sequence continues at coordinate 24,584,439 of CP144695.1, forward strand.
TTTTTAAAACTTACTTGTCTGATTGGAGATACAAAGAGTATTTAATTAAATATAGATAAACAGATCATAATTAGTTAAGTAGACTTTTAAGTAAGATTATTTATACTTTATTCTATTTATATTTTTTATTGGACTATTAACTCAATCATGTAAACGTTGATCCAATTTCGTGTTAACCCTGACTATGTCATCGGTCTTAACTTACAACCGTTCAGCTAAGATATCATACCGTACAAATCTAATTAATAAAGGTTCTATTAAACATAAGGTGAAATGCTGGAAAATTTTGATCGGAGATATAAGTCTATCATTTTTTGTCAAAACCTTGGACTCATGTACCTTGAGAATGACTTCAAAAATAAACTCTATGAGGAAAACATGAAGGAACATGCAACCCGACCCACCATTTTTTTAAGAATAATGTATATTTAAATCACTATGTAAAATAATTATACACAGTATAAAATTTATAAAAATAAAATTAAAAAAATTATACACAAAACTACCGTGTTAGATGACTTCTATAAAAATAAAAAGTAATCGAAACAAAAGTGCAACGAAAATTATAACATATACGGTAGGAAGCAGAGACAAATATATAAATAGGAACTAAAGACAAATTATAAATACGTACTATGATGTTGAAATCCTGACACACACACACATATAATTATGAGATATATGTATTTATTTTCTTATATAAATGATCACATTAGATAACAGTATTTGTACTAAATATAGTTATTTATAATTAATATAGATGTAAAAAATTTAGATATTTAGTGAATTATTGTGTTTTGGCCGAACATATCAGGCTGTCGTGACCTAATTAGTGGTAATCTGGCATAACCATGTTCAGCACATAATGCAGAGACATAAAGCAGAATTTATGGTTCCCTAGCATAAACTGTCACAAACACTCAACATTGGTGTTTTTTCATGGAGTAGTAGTAGGTAACTGTAGCATACATATTGTATGTGGAAATGGGCAACAAAGAAGAAGAAGCTTAGATTGGCGATGGAATGCAATAGGTGGTGAAGCATTAATGGAAGAAATTGAGATGTAGAAATGGAGGTGAAGGAGGAGGGTGGGCCTTGTGAAAAACAGTACAACAGAGTTGGGACCCAAAGAAGTAAAAAGTGCGCGTGCATTAGATGCTCAATGGATGATAATAAAGAACAAACAAAAGGAACCTAAAGATGGTGACTCATTTGGCATCTTTCAACATTGCGACAGATGAGAAATAACATCGTTGTGACAACTTTAGGATATATATCTATGCCTACAACCAGATCATCTCCACCTAGCTACCTTCTGCTACAGCAACCCCTTTCATCAAACGCAAGGCAAAATAATTGCTACACAACAAAACTCCTATCACTTTATACTACATGCTCAACAAATAGAAACCAAACCATAAAATGGCTAATAAAAATATTTTATAAAATAAAAATAGTATTAATATTTAGTTGTTTTAACGTATAGTTGATGGTGGAGGGAAGGTAGTAACGGATGATAGAAGGTTTTGTAAGTTAAAGGCGTAGAAGTCAAATGATGATTGGAGAGAGATCTGTAAAACGGCGTCAAAACTCAAAAGTTTGGGGTTTTTGGGTGATATAGGTAGTATAGGTGTTTGAAATAATATGGAGTGAATATCAAGCTTGTAAATTGCTAACCAGTAATAATCATTCATATTTTGAGTGTTTGTTTGCATGCTATCTCACTTGTATTGCAACTATACAATTTTAAAATCTTCTCTTCCATCTGCATATTTTAATCGATATTGCACTATTTTTCCTTTGACTTAATTGCATTTTCATCATCAAACGTCAATCTAACGCATGAAGACATAATACCAAAAGTTTAAGAATCATATATTTTATACTCTTACAACAATAAGTAATAGACCTTCTCGATATACACACGGCTAAAATATGCATTCTTCGTGTTTGGATTTGGTCCTTAATATTATTTTTTCTTGTCATCTCTCTTGATTTTCATCTTTAATTTTTTTTCAGTTAAATTTAATAATTATAATGGTATTATGATGACATCACCCCATGTTAAATAAATAAAATTATTAAATGTCATTAAAATGGATTGAAATAAAAGAATGGACGTGGATATTTTGTATCGTGTGAAAGCGCGTAACCTAGGGCAGGGTAGTAATTAGTGGTGTTCTAACCTAAGTAGATGCAAGTGTTGTTTCTTTTTTTTTGTTCTTTGTACCTCACGTTATTAAAAGCTGTTTAATGAAATAATAGACTTCATCCTGTTCAACAACTTAATAACATTCAAATACTAACAATGTTGCTCTCACTTCTCCACAGTTCCCATAATCAAATTGGTTAAAAGTAATTTTTGACCAATCACATATTGACTTATAATCAATGTTCAAATGTTGTCAAAAAAATATTGTTTAAATATCATCAGACCAACTATTAAATTCTGGAGAATATGGTCTTTTTAGTTTTATTACTTTTAATTACCTTGCTTTATTCTCTAACTTCACTTTCTTTAATCTGTTAATTCGTTGACTTACACATGGGAGATAACAACGACACAGTCTCTCACCATTTATTTTAAACAAAGCACCTGTATAGTATATGAGAAAAAAATATTAACATTAAAATAAAAATAATTATAATTTTAAAATTTATAATTTATTTTTTAAAAGATAATATAAAAGTAATTTAAATTATATATACTTATAAATTTAATTTCAATTGTGAACTGAGTCATTCAATATGTAAAAGTTGCAAAATTTCTAATTTATTTAATTAAAATGTTAATCAACCAGGTAAATTTTTAAAAAATGTATAATTAAATATACTTTTAATGTATATAAACGCTTGAAAACATGTGTTGAAAAAAAGCATAATAAAGAGATTTAGTTAAAAAAATATTTATTAAACTATTTTTGTGTTTTCAAATATTTATGAAAAAAATTAGTGTGATAGATTCGTTAATAGTTATTATTTTTTAATTAAGAAAAATAATATATCTTAAAAAAAATTTCTAAAATGCATGATTTATTGTGCTTCCAAGTATAAATTTTTTTTAGAGAAATTTAACTGACGCGTACTTATTAATAAAAGTTTAGAAGGACAGTCATTTTAAAATATTAAAGGGAGGTAGTGATTTTTTATTTATCAAATATACAATGCATTTGTATATTTTTAATTGCTATTTGTCATTATAATTTTTTAAATTAAAATATTTTTAAAGCTTAATACAAACTACTACAAAAATAATAGGAATGTGTTAAATGAATTAAAATAAAAGTATTTATTCCACATAGAGATCTTTTTGAGAACTGATTTTTATACACATATTCAAATTCTATTTTTAACCATAAGATGTGACAAAAACTAAAAAAATAACTACTATTCACGTATCAAGAAATAAATTCTAGATATTTTGACTTCTTTTTTATTTATAATTACATTTTAATAATTAATTTTTAAATAAATAATTTTCTTTTCATGCATTTGTTTATTTTATAATTAATACATTGATATATTTATAAACTAACATATTGTTTTAACGGTTTGTCTAGTTCATCTTTGAAAACAATTTAACAACTATTAAGAACGGTTTAAGTTGTCATATTTATTAGGTAAGACACTAACTTATAATTAAAGAGAATTAAATCTAACTTTTATATTTCTTTTTTCATTCATAATTCTTTATTCTCGCTTAAATTTATTTTGGGGTCTAATTAAGATATTTTCTAATAGATTGCAAAAATTACACAAGTACAATTATTTTTCAATAAAATTTATATTGATTGATTTTTCTATAACAATAAACTCAATAACATGTTATTAATATGAAAATATATCAACATATGATTGATCTTGTTTATTTTTTATTGATATTTAAATATTTTATCAGCGTCGTTTATATATTATATCTATTAAATAATTGGGTGGTAAATGTTAAAACGTTCTATATAAAGATAAATTTTGTTCACACAAATTCATCTTTGTTGTAAAAATTGTTGTTTTATTATTATAAACATTAACATTATTTTTTTAATGAGAAATAATTTATACGTATTTATTATTTTTTAATGAAATACTTAGGTAGAGAAAAAATTGTGATGGTAGTAGGTGTATAATGTTGATGTTTCATCCACGTAGCACGTAGCATTTAAAATTATATTGATTGAATAAGATTAACTTCGAAAGTATTGATGAGAGAAAGTTTTCAAAAGTGATATTACTATGTGATTAAAGTCTTTTAAGTAAGAGAGATATTGTTAATACCACTTATTATTATTATTATTATTATTATTATTATTATTATTATTATTATTATATCTGAAGCCTTGTATCAATATCCAACAAAAGGTTCCAAATATTAGTCCTTCGAATGTAATTTTATCACTTTTAAAATTGCATTCCAGAAACAATTATAGATAGTTTCTGTTTGGTATAAGTAACTACAAAATCTTACTAATCAATTAACCATCCCTTTTACATCTAGGCTTAGGTCTCCCATTTTTTATTCCACATTTTTTATCCCTAATTTTAGAAATTTTATAAATTGTGATTAATATGATTGATCAAATTATTAAATGAAACCATAATATTGATTAAAAATTAATTGTTTTTTTTTTCAAAGATTTCAGTTAAAGATTCTTTTAACACGTAGATTGTCTTGTGAAACAAAAGTCTAAAATTACATTAATGTGTCATAAAATTAATTTTAATTAAATTAAGCTTGTATAAGAAAATTATAATAAATTTTGACATTGTTGATTAAAATAATATTATTTTAATTCAATATTAATTGTGTTCTTGAAAATCTTTGGGTAGAAAATCTGAAATTATGTTTGATTTTGTAAAAAAATAAAATAATCACACTTATGTTTTAACCCATTTTTACAATTTTTCTTTTTATCTTTTTCATATCTTTTATCAAATTACACAACTTTTCATACCACCAATTTTAATACGTGCATGGATAAAAATATAAAGTAATCAATAAGATGAAAACATGATAACCGTAATATATATGTTAAGTAATCAATAAGATTAAAACATGATAACCTTAATATATATGTCTTTCGTACTCTTCCTTTTCTTTCGTCCTGACGAACTCAAACACATTCAAAATCCAATTTTCATTATCGTACAGACAAGAACGCAGAGAAACATTGTTTTTCAATCTTACTTTTATATTTAAAGTTATTTAACTTCTCAAAAAGTAAACTACATGGGAACTCCGGGAAGAGATTTACTCAACAAACCAACAATATAATTCCTTATATTCTAGAATTGATATTAATACTTTCCCCCATTTTCTTCCTCTCTTTTTCAAGCCAAATACAGTGTAATGTAAAACACGATTTCTAATTCTTTACATGTTTCTAAATTTTTTTATAGCATCGGAACTAACAGTTTTAATTTTTAAATTGCTATTGTCATCCATGATTGCCATGTTTTACTGATAGCTGATTGATATCTTCACAAATAGTATGCCTTTTGGCAAACGCAGAACATGGAACCTAGGAAGGTAATTGCCACAAATGATAGTGTATCAGCATATAATTAGGTGGTTCACCTTAGATTGCTCTTTTTCATTAAACCGTGTTTAGATATCGAAACTATAATGTATCTTTGACTTTTAATAATTTCTCAAATCCCTGTATCCATCATACCACATCGTACCCAGTCCATGTCTCGTTAAGAAAACATATAGGTTCGAAAAAATAGTATATAAATTACTGAACAGAGAAACACATAACTTCATACCTACTCCAGATAAAGCATGGTACATAGCTAATAGTAAACTAACTTATTTCAGCATACCACATGTTACAAAAACTCAGAAGGACACATAAGTTACGAACCACGAAGGGATTCTAAGAAAAATCTTGCAAACTAACTAGCGACCTAAAAGATCACGATCACATCTTTTGAACAAAACAGCTTCGGTACAGTTTCGCCTGCCTGATTCACATGGAAGCAGCTTTTAGTAACTGGATTTATGTCGCCAAAATAACAAAACAGAAGCATGAAACATCAGACAACACATTACCTAAAATTCTGGCGTAGTATGGTCAACACTCTCCATCAAGGATATGTCAGGTGAGACTATGGAAGGAAGCAATAACCAAAGAATATGATGGAAAACATTAAGGGCTTGATAACAGGTTGCGTGACACAGACTAACCCTAACAGACTATCAGCAAACAGCACCGTAAGATATATAACCTAAGCCCTTCCAACTTTTCTTTGTAAAAAACAGAAAAGATGGTGAAGGGACAGACTATACCCTCCAGAGGGCAGCTAAGAAATGGAAACTTTACATACAGAGAGAAACAAGAGACAGCTAAATAGGAAGGACCAGCAAGCAAAGTAGTAACTACAAACTAGTAAAAAGTGGATCGTCCTACAAGACCAGAATATAAGGATAAAAAGACTGAAAATAAAAGAAAATTTGAAGGGGGAAAGAGGACCAAGAGGGTTAAGCTCTATAGGCTATTGCAAGTGAAAGGATTCTACAATCTACATTATGTACTAAAACAGGACACCTATATTCTTTATCAGATTAAGTGAAGGTAACTATTCTTTCTGTTAGGACTTTATACTATGAACTACACCACACCATGAACTCTGCATTCCTCTATATTATATTAAACTAATATCTTTCTTCGTTACCACCCATTTGTATTCCATGCCACTCCAACCCTTTACCACGCCATTCAGCTTCTCACAATCATTTCTCTGGCAGCCTCCATCAATGTCACAAAACAAAACCCTGCTAACGTTTCCAATCATGAACCCACCACACCCATCATCATCATCATTCACCACAGTCAAAGGCACACCACCACTGTACTGAAAGCTACACAAACTAAAGCTACAATCTTTTATTTGGTCACTTTATACACACCTAATCTTACACTAACCCAACTTCATCAACCAAAAGCACTTAATATGTACAGGAGCCTGCTGCTCCTCCAGCCTCATTCATCATCCAAGCTAAGATTGAGGATGCGACGCAAAGCCTTCGTCGGCGAATCAAAGAGGTCTCTGGCACATGGAGAATGTTCCCCGCGAGGGGAGGAAGGGGCAGAACTAGCATGTAACTGCAATTCAATTTCAGGACAAGAACCAGGGAGATCGAGGGACACACTCCTCTTCGGCCTCACAGAAAATTTCGGAATAGGCAATGAACTGGGTGGTGGAGAATTCGAATATGTAGGCCCAGCCCAAAGTTCAGAGAGCAAAATGCCCCCATCAGAAACATGCTGGCCGAAACTTTTCCCCTTTCTGTGATCGATGGGAACCGGGGCGCTATTAGGAGTGGTTCTGCAACGGGTTTTGTTAGTGTTTGAGGGAGCTATGGGCGTTTTGGGGTGTTTAGTTAACGGTGAAGAGTGAGAATTGAGTGGGGTTGGTAGAATACCACACCTAGTTTGGAAAGTTCTGCAATTTATGCCCCTAAAGTCTCTCGAAGGTGAAGAGGAACCAAACTCAACGTGGTCTTGGGGTTCCGACCGGGGGTAGCATTGGTTCCTGTGATGCGCCATAACAACAAGTGTCTCCATTTGTAACCTCAACGATTCCTCCGACAATTTTTTTTTTTTGTTTCTCACACTAGATCCCACTCTTACAATACAACCCAGTACGAGGTTTCAGAAAATATCGAGTCCGGTAACACAAACCAAAACGACGTCATCACACGGTTGCAATCCCAAATCGCTCCCCATGAGGATCGGATCAACTGGATCTTCCCCGAAACCAATTGAAAGAAAAAGTTTTTCAGATTCTGCAAAGCTGGAAATAAACAGACAAAAAAAAGAGGAGGAATCGTCAACACATGACCGTGAAATTAAAAGTAATATATATATATATATACATAAAAAATAAAACAAAAAACGAAAAGCTAAAGAGAATTGATCTGAAGAGATAAAGGAACATGCAGAGTTGGTTATTAATATTTAATGATTTGTTTATGAAGAAGTTGAAGGAGATTACCGATTAATGGAAGAGTTGGTGTTGTTTTGTTGGAATGTCTGACAGTGGTTTGAGAAAGATAAAAATAAAATGATTGGAAAGGAAAAGGAAAAGATGAAGAAGGTGAGGAAGGTTTGTAGGTAGAAGGGGATCTGGAAGAGGAAGAGTGTGAGAGTGATATATATTGTACAGTGATTATGGGTAACCGTGCCAGCTTTTTCACAGTATTTAAATGTTAGAATTACTTTTCATTTTCTCACTCAGTAACGGACCGATGATGCTGTGTTACCATTTTGTCCTTCTGTGGATTTGGTTTGAAACTTGACTCGGATAACAGCCTCTAGACATCCCCATTGTTGCCATTTTCTTCGCAGTAGGAAACTCACCTTTATTCTTTCATTTAAGGGATGAATGTTTTAAATGTGATAAATATGTTTTTAATGTTATTAATTTATGGTTTGTGTAGAATAAACTTATTCATTTTTGCAGTGTGTATTTTTAAGCATCCATTAGTCATTTTTATACCTTTCTTTAATTTAAATTAGACACTCCTTCAATTTGAATCTCTGCATTTGTTAAATTTTTGTTGTTTTTTTTTTATTTATCTATTAATTCTTGTTCATATGTTTTAACTAATGCTATGAATGATCAAGTAAGTTACAAGAAATCGAATTAGTTAAATTCATTGGAAGAAGACTTTTGTGATAAAATTGTCTTCTCTCGTTAAGTTATGAATATTTCTATTAATTTTAATAGTTTTTTTGTTTTAATTTTTTTAGAAATTATTTAATGTAGGCTCTAAATTTTTTATCATATTAATGTAGTTTTCATATTTTATTAAAAACAATCAATTTTGTCTATTCAGTTAATTTAATGCTAGCACAAAATAGAGGAGATGAATACATGACTATGTAAATAACGGTGACATTGTAAATATTTTAAATGATATGTCATTTACATTAGAATGTGACCTGTCTTTTTAAAGTCTTTTACCAACACCAATAAAAAAAGGCCTACGTTATTAATTATTTTTAACAAATTAAAAATAATAGCCATATTAAATATTTAGAGATCTCGTTGATTAAATCTAAAAGAAAAAATTAAGATAAAAAACTATTAAACTTGTTATTAATAAATTATCGTGTTATTGATGTTTTATAGGAAATTTTTCATTTCTTTGAAGATAACAATAATATGAATCACTAGATTCATATGATTTTATGTAACATCCCAATAAATATAACCAAAGCCATAATTTATTTTAGGAGTTAACAGAAATAATAATGGAGAACAGTGATGAATAAAGAAGTCCGAACAATAAAATAAGAATTTAAAACGAACGATCATATATATATACAACCTTTACAAAAGTAGATCGATCGGTCCCGAATACAAAACAACGGCCGAAAGGCCAACATTAAAGAGATGCGATTGTCATACATTTACAATTTACAAGGATAAAAGGGAAAGCCTAAAACTAAGGACCGGACGGTCCTGCACAATTCTCTGGCACGGCTTCCACAGGTTCTTCGACCGGCATAACGTCCTCCAGAGTTTCTTCCAACGCCGCTTCCAAAGTATACTCTGCTCACACCCAAAAGGATGATCACAGCCATGAAGAAAAAAGCCGAACGGTCGGATACCGAACGACAACATACACAAGGCAAAACAGATAAGGGTAAGCTTATGTAAATTTAATTTATCAAATCATCATGCAAGAAAACATATAATGCAACCAATTCAATCATACAACATGTCATTCATATACTCAAGACCAACCATAAGACACTGTCCGGACGGTATGAACATGTAGCTCGGTCGTCCCTAGCACCCGGGCGGTGTAGTAACTGTTTCCCCAGCTGCCGTCCGAGGTTAGCCCTCAAACGGTTATTTACTCTTATAACCGCAGACTTCCTGCCATTCCCACGCATGAGCGACCTCTCTCTACTTGAGAAAGCGTCCTCACGGAATATCAGGATCAAGGACAACGCCTGAGTCATTCCCACTTTCATACTTTACCAATCAATTCCTCGTTCATGAGACATTCCACCCGTGGAATTCTCTTACTTCAACATATTCGTCATTCGTTATTATTCACAATTTGTTAAGATTTTTAAGAAGAATACCGATACTCCATACCGGATAGTTGCTGATCAAACATCTCATAAAACCGAGCACTAGATCTATGACCAAGTACTTTACATGACCGGACGTTCTCAGGAAGAATAATGTTAACAGTGAAACCGAAAACTTCATAAGCCGAGAGTCAGTCTAATACTGATCACTTGAATGACCGAACGTACAGTTTATGACCGAATGTTCTTAAATGTTGGTTACTGGTGTAATACTTAGCACTTTTAATAAACCTCGTTGATATAAACCGAACGCTCAGTGTATGACTGACCGTTCTATACAATTCATATGAGAATAAATACTTAGTGAATGACTAAGCAACCCCAAATCGAACGTCAGTATAAGACCGGACGTTATAAACAATAAAAGTTATTAATATGAAACCAAGTCCTCAGTTTATGACTAAGTACTTTCAAAGAAACATTATCAGTATAAAAACGAACGTTCAAAGAGAACGGCCGCTACTATCATAAACATATTCCATATGAAGATAATTAGTCGATCTATGACCGAATACGTTTAAAGGCGAACACTCAGTATAAGACCGAGCGTTCTGTAATAGATGTAATGTTATGACTGAATAAGCAAGTCCTTAAAGTTTTGATACAATAGTGTAAAATGGTCGTTTTAGGGGAAAACCGAACGGTCCTAATGACCTTCGGTCTCAGATTCACATTTTCTCTAAGTTTATAATCATCATATACTCATACTCAACATATTCCAATCATAAAATTCAAACCATATACTTCATATATCAAACATGCATTAATCAACCACACATGCAAAACATACAGAAAATCCAAATTAAATTTTATAAGCTTCCCTTACCTCTATATTCCAGCTAGACTTCTAAGATTCAACTATAAGCTTGTCCGAACGTCCGAAAATCTTTGACGGAAAAACTGATCGGTGCAAATGAAAGGCCTTGACAGCAGGAGTAAAAATTCTGAAAGGTGGTTGATGATCGGAACAGTGTTTAGGTTAATAATTCTAGAGAGAAGTTTTAAGCTTTTAGAAAGAAGGAGGAGAATTTGGAATTTCAGAAAACTGAGTTTGAGGAAGAAGAAGAAGATTGCATGCAGAAAAGTGTTAAGGATTTTGGATTTTCTACCTTAAGTATGGCCTCCAAACCGGACGGTCGGCCATTCTCTGGCTGCCACATGTTTTCCACTAAAACGTCCGTCTAATCATAGCGTGCCACCTGGTTTCCTCTAACCGCAGATCTTCCTTCTTCTTTCTGTCGCCGGACGTTTCCCGAGATTGGGGAATTTAATGCAGATCAGAGCTTGTCTTCCACCAAAAATCCTAGGACTCTGTACGGTTGACAAGTGGACGTCACTAAGGCTAACATTAAATGGGACGTGACAATCCCCCAACAAATAAAAATTTTCGTCCTCGAAAATTAGGACGTACCTTCGAACAAATGCGGATAAGCTTCCTTCATGACCTCCTCACGCTCCCAAGTGACATCGCCCGTTCGGTCATCCCAGATGACCTTGACAAGAGTAGTGCGTTTACCGAACGGTCGCTTTCTTGCGTACTTTTCAATCCTGACCGGTTGTACTTCAACTGAACAGTCTTCCTTGAGTTGAATGTTGTCGGCTTCAAGTACATGTGATGGATCAGCAATATATTTTCGGAGTTGAGAGACGTGAAAAACGGGGTGAAGGTTGGACAAAGGAGGAGGTAGAGCTAGCTCGTAAGCGACCGATCCAATACGCCTTAGTATTTGGTACGGACCAAGGAATCGTGGAGATAGCTTCTTTGGTCGAACGACTCGTCCAACACCGGTCGTACGGTTCAGTTTGAGAAACACATGATCTCCTGCGGCGAATTTCAACGGCTTCCTTCTTCGGTCGGCATAAGACTTTTGTCGGCTTTGAGACGCTTTAAGCCGTTCTTGAATCAACTTCACCTTTTCCGTCGTCTGCTGAACGATCTCCGGTCCAGTTAATACTGCTTCCCCTTCTTGGAACCAGCAAAGGGGCATTCGGCATTTTCTCCCATAAAGAGCTTCGTACGGTGCCATTCCAATACTTGAATGGAAGCTATTGTTGTAGGTGAACTCAGCTAACGGCAAAACTTCATCCCAAACTCCTAAGTGGTCCAGAACACTGGTTCTCAATAAGTCTTCAAGAGTTTGGATGGTCCTCTCAGATTGACCGTCCGTTTGTGGATGATAGGCAGAACTCATCTGGAGTTTGCTTCCCATTTCTTGTTGAAGCGCTTGCCAAAACCGAGATGTGAACCTTGGGTCTCGGTCTGACACTATTTCGGACGGCACTCCGTGTAGCCGGACGATTTCCTTAATATATAACTGAGCCAATTTGGACATAGGCATCTTTAAGTTGATAGGAAGGAAGTGTGCACTCTTGGTCAGCCTATCAACTATTACCCAAATCGCATCATGGTGTTTGACCGTTCGGGGCAGATGAGTCACGAAGTCCATAGCGATGCTGTCCCACTTCCACTCGGGTATTTCTAGCGGCTGTAAAAGACCGCTCGGTTTCTGATATTCTATCTTAGCCCTTTGACAGGTTAGACAAGACTCCACAAACCGAGCGACATCTTGTTTCATTCCTGGCCACCAGAAACTCATTCGAAGATCCTTGTACATTTTAGTTATACCCGGGTGAATACTCAGACGACTTTGATGAGCTTCTTCCAGAATTATTCTTTTCAACTCGTCATCATTTGGAACACAAGTTCTTCCATTATATCTTAATAAGCCGTCCGTTCCATCACTGAAGTCCTGGTGGGGTGGCACACCGTGCGGTTTACTAATCTTCTGTAATTCTTCGTCAAACGCCTGCCTTTCTCTGATCCGATCGATTATATTGCTTGACAGCCGCATATAACAACACCGAATACCGGTCGGCTCTATTTCACACTGCAGCCTTAGATCTCTGAAGCTTTCGACCAGTTTCATCTCTTGAACCATCATAGCTGCCACATGAACGGTTTTTCTGCTCAAAGCGTCCGCTACCACGTTTGCTTTTCCCGGATGGTATTGTAGATCGAAATCATAGTCCTTCAAGAACTCCATCCATCTTCTTTGTCTCATATTCAGCTCCTTCTGGTCGAATAGATATTTGAGGCTCTTGTGGTCACTGAACACCTGAAACCGGGCGCCATATAGGTAGTGCCTCCAAATCTTCAGAGCAAACACTACGGCCGCCAACTCCAAATCATGAGTTGGGTAATTCCTCTCATGAACCTTCAATTGCCGAGAAGCATAGGCAACGACCTTCTCTTCTTGCATCAATACGCAACCCAAACCGTGATATGAAGCATCACAAAACACGACGAACGGTTGGTTGACGTCCGGAATTACTAAAACTGGAGCGTTCGTCAATCTCTGCTTTAATTCCTGAAAGCTGGACTCACACTGGTCGGTCCAGACGAACGGTTGATCTTTTTTGGTCAACTGAGTTAAGGGCGCTACTATCTTAGAGAATCCTTCAATAAACCTTCGGTAGTAGCCGGCTAACCCAACGAAACTCCTAACGTCCGATACCGAACGAGGTGTTTCCCATTCCAGAACCGCTCGTACCTTGGCCGGATCCACAACAATTCCGCCGGCCGAAATCACATGTCCAAGAAACTGTACTTGATCCATCCAAAACTCACACTTGGACAACTTAGCATATAGCTGCTTCTCCCTTAGCACACCAAGAACCATTCTCAAATGATCTTCATGTTCCGCTCGGTTCTTGGAGTAGATGAGGATATCATCAATAAATACCACTACGAATTTGTCCAAGAACGGCCGGAAGATACGGTTCATATAGTTCATAAAGATCGCATGAGCGTTAGTAACACCGAACGGCATTACTACATACTCGTAATGACCGTATCGAGACCGAAAGGCGGTCTTCTGGACGTCATCTTCCTTGACCAGGATTTGATGATAGCCGGATCTCAAATCTATCTTGGAGAAAACCGAGGCTCCATGAAGCTGATCCAGTAGGTCGTCTATTCTCGGCAGTGGATATTTGTTCTTGATAGTCAATTTGTTCAACTGCTGATAGTCTATGCAAAGCCGAGAGCTGCCGTCTTTCTTCTTAACCAACAGAACGGGCGCTCCCCAAGGCGACGCACTTGGCCGAATGAATTTCTTCTCCAATAAATCTTCAATCTGCTTTTTCAACTCGGCCAATTCTGCCGGAGCCATTCTGTACGGCGCAATGGATACCGGACCGGCTCCTGAGATCAAGTCGATGGAGAACTCGACCTCTCGGTGTGGAGGTAGACCTGGAACTTCGTCCGGAAAAACGTCCATAAATTCTTCAACGACCGGACGGTTCAGATTCGAACGGTCTGATCCGCTTACGTCCATATACGTAAAGATAATGAAACTCATAGCGCCTTCAATCAAATCTTCTCTAATCTGACCGAGCGTTATTGTGAGCTTCTCTTCTTCACTCGGGAAAATCAACTTCTTCTTCCCACAATCAATAAGAATGCGATTGGTGGTTAACCAATCCATCCCTAAAATGACTTCTAGATCTTGAAGAGGTAAACATATAAGATTTACCTTGAATTTGTACCCCTCTACCTCAATAGGACACTTCACACATACAGTGGACGTCCTAACCTCACCAGCTGCCGGTGTTGACACCACCAAGTCAAGCTGCATTTCACTCTCGGCTATTCCCAGCTTATCAACACATGCCTTCGAAATGAAGGAGTGTGTTGCCCCCGAATCAAATAGCACACAGCAAGACATTCCATACAATAAGCAAGTGCTGATGATGAGGTTACCTGAGCCGGACGCTTCAGCCCCCGTTATAGCATACACTCGTCCTGCTGCTTGAGCTCGGCCACCGCTCGGTTGAAACCTCCCAGCGTTCGGTGGCCTGGAAAATGTTCGGCTACCCATATTACACTCCCTTTCCAGGTGTCCATTCCTTTTGCACCGTACACAAAATTTGGTATTCCCTTGCCTGGGACAATCCCGCATGTAATGAGGACCTCCACAAGAGAAGCAACTCACGCTTCCAGGTCTGGCGTAGTTAACAGGCCGGACGGCCAATGTAGAAGAGCTCGATGATTGGGGTCGGGAGTATGGGGTCGTCCGGGGACCCGAGGAGTTCCTTGCAACAATAGGCCCCCTAGATTTTTCTCCAACACTTTTGCCCTCTCCACTAGGGCAGGAAATTTCTGAATACAGTGACTGGCAATGACCGGCTTTAAATCTTCCCGAAGCCCATTTTCAAACTTCCGGCACTGCCATTCTTCGCTCATCCTCATCGAGTAAAATCTCATTAACTGCTTAAACCGATTGGCGTACTCGGAAACCGACATCCCCCCTTGGACGAGTTGGAGGAATTCCACCTCTTTAGCGAACCGGACGCTATTTGGGAAGTACTCCTCATAGAATCTCTGCTTGAACATTTCCCAAGTGATAGGAATATGCTCGTCCTCCAGCAACATCTTCGTACTGCTCCACCAATAACCGACCTCTCCAGTCAGCAAGTACTCGGTGAACGCCAGACGGTTTTCATCCCCACATCTCTTGGCGTCATAAATTCGCTCCATGTCACGAAGCCAATGGTCGGCCTCATCAGCGCTACACTTCCCAGTAAATTTGGTCGGACGGTGCTGAAGAAAACTCTCCAGACTCCATTTGGTCGGACCGAATGTTCTTAAATGTTGGTTACTAGTGTAATACTTAGCACTTTTAATAAACCTCGTTGATATAAACCGAACGCTCAGTGTATGACTGACCGTTCTATACAATTCATATGAGAATAAATACTTAGTGAATGACTAAGCAACCCCAAATCGAACGTCAGTATAAGACCGGACGTTATAAACAATAAAAGTTATTAATATGAAACCAAGTCCTCAGTTTATGACTAAGTACTTTCAAAGAAACATTATCAGTATAAAAACGAACGTTCAAAGAGAACGGCCGCTACTATCATAAACATATTCCATATGAAGATAATTAGTCGATCCATGACCGAATACGTTTAAAGGCGAACACTCAGTATAAGACCGAGCGTTCTGTAATAGATGTAATGTTACGACTGAATAAGCAAGTCCTTAAAGTTTTGATACAATAGTGTAAAATGGTCGTTTTAGGGGAAAACCGAACGGTCCTAATGACCTTCGGTCTCAGATTCACATTTTCTCTAAGTTTATAATCATCATATACTCATACTCAACATATTCCAATCATAAAATTCAAACCATATACTTCATATATCAAACATGCATTAATCAACCACACATGCAAAACATACAGAAAATCCAAATTAAATTTTATAAGCTTCCTTTACCTCTATATTCCAGCTAGACTTCTAAGATTCAACTATAAGCTTGTCCGAACGTCCGAAAATCTTTGACGGAAAAACTGATCGGTGCAAATGAAAGGCCTTGACAGCAGGAGTAAAAATTCTGAAAGGTGGTTGATGATCGGAACAGTGTTTAGGTTAATAATTCTAGAGAGAAGTTTTAAGCTTTTAGAAAGAAGGAGGAGAATTTGGAATTTCAGAAAACTGAGTTTGAGGAAGAAGAAGAAGATTGCATGCAGAAAAGTGTTAAGGATTTTGGAATTTCTACCTTAAGTATGGCCTCCAAACCGGACGGTCGGCCATTCTCTGGCTGCCACATGTTTTCCACTAAAACGTCCGTCTAATCATAGCGTGCTACCTGGTTTCCACTAACCGCAGATCTTCCTTCTTTTTTCTGTCGCCGGACGTTTCCTGAGATTGGGGAATTTAATGCAGATCAGAGCTTGTCTTCCACCAAAAATCCTAGGACTCTGTACGGTTGACAAGTGGACGTCAATAAGGCTAACATTAAATGGGACGTGACATTTTATATTGAAAATTTTTGTATTTTTTAATTAATTATATTATTTCTTTAATTTATTTTTATTTTAAATATAAAACTTTTAACATTTTAATTTTCATGACTGAATTTATATTTTATTCAAATAAAATTTGAATATCGAAAAAAGTATAACAACAAATAATAAAAAGAAATTCTTAAAAAACAATTAAAATAATTACTTTATTGTTATAACAATAATAATAATAATTGAAATTTAATTTGTAGATATTGATCAAATTTTATATAATTGATTTTCTAAAATATTTTAATTTTATATTTTAATATTTTTAAGTTAAAAAAATATTTATTCTACATTTTATTATATTTTAAGTGAGACAATACTTTTTTATTTATCATATAAATATTAATATGTTTATTAAATTAATTTAAGTTTTATTTAAAAAAGAGTAAGCATTTACAGCTACTACATTATTAATTTATATATTTTTATACAATTAAAAGAATTTTAATTAATTGAAATCCAATAATATTATTATAGTTAGTGTAGAAATAATTTTAAAAATATTGAAAAAATATTAATTTTAATATTCGTATCAGTATAACATTAACAAAAATAATAAATTTGTTCGAACAACAATATTAGTTCATTTTTTTAAAAATAATTAGAATTAAATTGAATCAGAAAAAAAAATTATATATATATATATATATATATATATATATATATATATATATATATATATATATATATATATATATACTAAATTGAATAAAAGATAATAATATTTGATATTGTAACACACTTACACCTAACACTGTAGTGATATGAGTCACTGATAAGATTAAAAAAAAATTAAAATAATTACAAAATGATACCTCATATGTTTTTAATAAAGGTGGTAAACAAATTTTCTTTTTAAATTAAATTTTAAAAGAATTATATCTTAATCCAAAAAAAACAAAAATAGACCAATTTAAAATATTTCGAATAAAATGAAATCAATTAAGTCATAATTTTATTAGACTTATTCCAATGTATCATTAAAATTTTACTTTGAACCACACACTATTTTTTTTATTTATTTTTATTTTTATCTTTTATTAATTTATATTTATGTCATTTTTTAAATTACAAATTAATTCTTTTTATTAATATTTTGTCATTTAATTTATTTTTAATTATGTGGATCTTTTGTTAATTATATTTATTTAATTTATTTTCATTACATATTAATCTTGCATACCAAATTATATTTGTATCATTTAATTTACTTTTATTTATATAATAATCATATATTTTTATCTCTTTTTATGTTTAACTCACTCATAGTTAAACACTTATCTTCTTATTCATTTAATTTTTTATTATTTAGTTTACTTGGAATATGTGGATAATTTTTACTTTCTCTGTGCATTCTTGTTCATCGGTTTGATAGGGTACATAAACAGATGCTCTCTCTCTTTCTTACCCTACTTACGATTTTATTAATATAGTTATTTAGCTCAAGAGTAGTATTCATATAATATTTGATTATATTAATGTATTTCACAGGAAACCATGTAATTTATATATATATATATATATATATATATATATATATATATATATATATATTCACTTAATCTATTAGTTAAACAAATATAATCAAAGGTGAATTAATCTCATAATTCATCAATATTAATCATTGATAATTTTTATTATAATAACTTATTATTTTTAATTATATAATTAAGAATTTAATTTTTTAAGTAATATAATATTTTAATTTCAAGTAAAAGGTAGAATTGGTAATTTCACTTCTAACCTACTCCTAAATAAGTTCCCATTAAAAGAATCCCAAATTAGGAGGCAAAACAAAAAAAAAAAGCCTCAATTTCCAAAATTCATATCAAAGTGGGTTAGAGTTAAAGTGGAATTAGTTCTGTTATAAAATTTTAATTAACTCTAAAAACAACAATTTCGACTTAGGTTAAAGGTCAAGTTGAGTTGTCTCAGGCCGAAGGCGTAAAAGGTGGCGACCTAGATTGAGGTCTAAATGGACTGCTTCGAGGTCAAAATTTGAGATAGGTTGCTTCAGACCAAAGGTCAAGATGGATCAATTCGTGACAAAGGTCGAGACGGGTCAGTTCGAATCAAAGGTGGAAACAGGCAAGCCAATATCAAAGGTGTAAACGGATCAGCCTGGGCTGAAGGAGGAGATGGGTCGGGCTTAGCTAAAGATCGAGACAAGCTGACCTAGATCAAAAGTGGAGATGTACCAACCCAGGCTAAAAGCAGTGACGAACTATCCCAAACTGAAGGTCGACACGGGTCAACCTTGCTTGGGGAGAGGAAACTTTTTTTCCCTCTTTTTCATTTAAAATTTATTAGTATATTGACAGTCTACAATGAAAGATCATTTCTAAAGTAACATCAGTCAACATTCTAAGATAATTATTCTTCTAAAACAAAAATAATGCAACTATCATAGACTAATCAAATGTAGTCTTTTGTTCATTTAGGTTTGGTAATGTTTCTAATGGGCCTCAAGTAGAGTGGCTCACTACCAATGCCCATATTTGACAAATTAACCTTGTCCTTAAGGTGTTGGTTAGGAACATGATTAATTGGGCTAATAGGTGGGGTTGTATTGAGGCTTGGGTTAAATTTACTAAATTGGTGTGTGGGAAACTAGCTTGGGGAGAGGAAATGATTAAAAGGGTTGCATGGGACACATACTTGAAGATTATCTCCTGTTGACAATCATGATAATTTGAAGGATAATGATATTCTGATTCTCATTTTTAACAACTTTTTAACACTGCCACTTATCAGGCGGTGACTCATCCAAATGGCCGTAATTAAAAAAAAGAAAGAAGATGACATGGAAAGAGAGGAATTAAGGATTTTAGGAGTTTTGATGTTGGTGTTTTTGGTGTTTGGATCCAAAATTTCATTTCTCATTGTGAGAGAGGGGGTTGGGTGAGAGAGAGGGTTGTTTGACGCCGTTCACTGAACCTCCAATCGTCGTTCACCGATCGTCTAACTATTGTCATTCGCCTTTCGTTTCACTGCAACCGCCGTTTCGAAGCATCATTGAAGGCTTGAAAAACCATTGACGTGGGTTTTGTACATTTCTGCCGTTCGTTTCAGTTTTACTTTATTATTGTTGTTTGGTTATTTTGTCTTGTTTTTAATTTTTTCATTTTTGTATCATTTTTTATTGTTCTTTTTTGTTTGTTTTTGGAGTCCTTATTTCATGTACTGTAGATATTGTTACAATGGAGGAAGCTTGTGAGCAAATTGAAAACTCTTGTTATAGAATTGTGTTGGGATTATGGGTCAAATAACTGGGACCTAAAGTTAAAGTTCTGCACAACGAGGCCAACACAGTTTATGACATGAATTTTTAAGTGGAAATAATATTGACTGATAAATTAATGCACAACTAACTCATCTTCAGCCAATGATGACCACATTTTTAACCATCTCCATTACCAAGCAAGCAAAAAGTGTAAAACTCTTGTTGTAAAATTGGGAAGAGACCAAGTGTCAAATAACTGGGGACTAAAGGTTAAGGTTTTGCACAGTGAGGTAAACATAGTTAGCTCATGACATGAATTTTTAAGTGGAAATAATATTGTTTGACAAATTAATGCACAACCCACTCATCTTCAGCCAATGATGACCACTTTTTAACCATCTCTATCATCAAGCAATCAAAAAAGTGTAAAACTCTTGTTGCAGAATTGGGTGGGGGCTAATTGTCAAATAACTAGGGACCTAAGGCTAAAGTTTTACACAACGAGGTCAACATAGTTAATGACATGAATTTTTAAATGGAAATAATATTGTTTGACAAATTAATGCACAACCAACTCATCTTCAACCAATGATTACGACATTTTTAATGATCTCCATCACCAAGGACCAAAAAGTGTAAAACTCTTGATGTAGAATTGGGTGGGGACCTAAGGCTAAAGTTTTGCACAACGAGGTCAACACCGGTCATGACATGAATTTTTAACTGGAAATAATATTTTTTGACAAATTAATGTACAACCAACTCATCTTCAGCCAATGATGACCACATTTTTAACCAACTCCATCACCAACTTACCAAAAGGTGTAAAACTCTTGTTGTAGAATTGGTAGGGAACCAAGGATCAATTAACTGGGGACCTAAGCTTAAAGTTTTGCTAAGGAAGGTCAACACATTTCATGATTTGAATTTTTACGTGAAAATAATATTGTTTGACAAATTAATACACATCCAATTCATCTTCAAAAACCTATGTCAATGGTAATCTGGACCTTCAGCGATGCTTCGAAACATTGCTGCATCGTAAACAAACGATGAACGACGAACGACCTACGACGTAATGCGAATAACGACGGTTGAAGGATCGATTACCGGCAATTGAAAGTTCGATGAATAATTTCACACAACCCTCTCCCTCGCACAACCCCTATCTTGTGATGAGAAATTAAATTTTGAATCCAAACACCAAAAACGCAAACATCAAAACTTCTTAAATCCGTAATTCCTCTCTTTCCATGTCATTTTCTTTTTTCTTTTTCAATTATAGCCATCTGGACCTATCACCATTTGACTCATGGCGGAGTTAAAAGTTATTAAAAATGGAAGTTAGAATATCACTGTCCATCATAGTTTGATAAGATGATGTGATAATATCCTTCGAATTGGTGCTTAGTGCATTAGAGATTTTGATTAGGATTGTCAGTTTTAATTTTGAATTCTGCAATTCGAAGACCTTCTAAATTATACAATCAACAATATTAATAGTATTTTTTTAATTTTAAAATGTACAACTAAAATATAATAATAAATTATTTTATTGAAAAGTTCATTTTAGATTATATAATCTAAAACATAATTTTAAATCCAAAAACATGTTTTAAGTTGCATATTTAAATTTATACAAATTTTAAAAAATAAAATTTAAATTATGTAATCAAAAATTTCTTAAAATAACCCATCTGGAATAAACATATCCAAAAACATGAACAAAAATTAGTTATGAAAACCCTCGACGGGATAATGAGTGTCCGACTCTTGGCAAAGGAAAAGGTCCAATAGTACACGACTGCAAGGAGAACAAGAATATGAAATGGAGAAAATGTGAGAATTTAAGTTTAAAATATATATTTCGATAAGGGTAAACAGGTCATTTCATGACCGGGGTGCAAATTGAATTCGTGGGTACAGGAAATTATGGACCTTGCAATTTTAAGATAATGGGCCAAAATTATTGCAATCCTGCTTGTTGAAAAAGAATAAAGATTATAAATTAGGAGAAAGATAGAGAGAGGATAAAAAAATGAATATATATATATATATATATATATATATATATATATATATATATATATAAACAAAATAATGCTATTTTTTAAAATTATAATCATTGTTTTTGAAAATGGATTCGCTAGAGTTAAAGTTTATTTGAGTGAGGATTTAAATCTTAATAAATTCAGTTAGTTTGTTTTACTTTTCACAGATTTTTTTCAAATTGACCCAATCTATTTCATGAATTATTAGTGAAAACATAATTATTTTATGATAATAAAAAATAATAAAATTATTATTATTTTATTATTATATTTATGATATTAAATATAAATAATTTTTATATTTTTATTGTAAATACGTTATATTTATTTTGTAAGAATTTTTTAATTAAAAAATAGTTAAGTTTAAAAGAATAGTCAAATAAAAAAATAGTTAAAATTTAAAGAAACCGTCACTAATAGTAAAATTGGTAAAATAATTATTTTAATTTTAAAATTTTTTATTTAAAAAAGTAAAATTAGAAAAAAACTGTTAACATAAAAAAATCCCTTTATATAAGTACAGATAAAACTATGACAATATGATTATTTTATGAAACTATTTATTGTAAGTGAAAGATGATCCAAAATCCAAGTTTAAAAATTATTTCTAATAAATAGAGAATGTTTAGCTCTTGGGTTGCTAGTTGTTTTTATTGTGATAAATTCTTCACATAATAAAAATTTTTATTTAAAAATTATATTTATTTTTGGTCTATCATACACTGAAGTATGTGATCCTTTAGAGAATAAATACCCCCAATAAGAAACAAAACTAGGAAAAAGAAAGATATTAAGGAAACAATTTAAACCTCACAATAACAAGACAAAAAGTTATCTAATAGTTATTACTTAAATTTGTTCACCCAAATTAATATCCATTTTGAGTTAGTTTAACTCAAGTTGCGACTCTCCAACTACTCTAATTTGATAACGATAATTTTGACTACATAAGAAAGATAATGGAAATAATATAATTTATTTTAAACATTCATAGTATAACTATTTTTCAATCATAAAAAAATAATATAACTATTTTTCTCACTATTTTATTTCAATCGCTAATCAAAGGTCACTAACAATTTATTTTTGTCACTATTTTACAGCATATACTTTAAGTTTACGTTGTCCACTATTATTAAATCTTTTAATTTGTAAAATTTATATTTTTATTTAATTATTACATTTACATGTAACTTGAAGTATTGTGATTCCAAATGCACTTCAAGCAATATGTCTATTCATTCTTGCTCCAAAGGATTTAAAAATCTAAATCCATCTCAAGGTAAAAAACAAGCGCATGAACAACCATTAAGAATATGTTTCACACATTATATAGATATTATTATCATTTAGTTTATCAAGCATTAGTAATTAAAATATATATGTATGGTGATTTAATCAACATAATCTATTACACATAAGCTATCATACATATTCTATTACCTCTAATTTTAACAAAAAAAAAAAAACTTTAAGACTTATAATTACATCTAATCAATTAATTTTCTAAATAATAGGTAAAATATATATCTATGTGCAAAGTGTGTCCGACATAATTGAGATTTTCATTCATAGTAATTAATTATTTGTGTTTTCATGATTAACCTCAATATAATCAATCAATTATTTTTAATGTTCTTCATCATACTTTTTTAAACACATTTTTGTCCGTTCTTAAAAGCTCATAATATACTTTTTTACCATAAATTTAAACTCTACAACACAAATCTTATCTTCAATACAATAAAAAAAGACAATTTGTGATAGATATAGGAAAATATCTGTGGCATAACAATGGTAAGAGCTTCCAAAAATTATAAATATATGACATTTACGTACATGCTTCAAAGTCCTCAAGACAGTGACACCAAAGGTCCAAAAATAATAGTACTACAACCAAATTGTGGTAATATGTTGATGAAAATTTACTTTTAATAAAACTAGTTATTGTTAATTATCCAATATATTGATTTAATTATTTAGGATTCTGTATAATTTGAATCAACTATACAAAATATAATTTTACACTGCATAAATATTTTGTAGTTTTGTTTAATGTGTAACCTCACACATCATAATTAGATTACATTGTGATAGGCTTCCCAATTTCACCATCATTTAATTATGACTGATAAATCATAAGAGACTTCAAACTCAACATCTACTCAAAATTAGTATGAGCATAATTAATACGAATATCTATTTAATTATTAGGTTAACATTTCTCTAAGATTTTATAATTATCGACAAGATCTTTTCCATTATAGCTACATAAACTTTCATCCACGTTAAATTATAATGTTGTTTATATATATGTTTACTTTTTTAAAATTGAGATATCAAGACTGATGAATAGTTTAGGTGGCTGGATTTAACAAAACACAAAAAGATAAAATCAAATTTAACATTCTTAAGTTTCTAATACTTTTGTTTAGAAAATTGAAACTACATTTAATTTTTTTTTAAATTACTACTATATTGATATCCAATAAATTTTTATACACACTTGGCATCTATTATTTTACATTTCAATATTTCTGTTTCTTTACAAATACAAAAGTTTAATTTTTTTATCAAGTGTTGTATCTTTATCCTACTTTTAGTTATATATATATATATATGCAGGAAAGTGTTTTTCTGATACCACTATCATAAGTTGACAATTCACTTTTACAGATATTTTGGTTACTAATAAAGTTTTTTGTAATAAAAGAGAGATTAAAAAGTAAAATAATGAGTGAAGTGTGTAAAAATTTGGTAAATGTGAAATGATATGATATATAAACTTTTTTCACTGTTTAATTACCCCTAAAAAACAGAAGATTTAACAGCATATAGAAAGTACGAATAAATGGTAACCTTTAGCAGAAGCAATGGCAGAAAAATGAAGCAAAAATATTCTGTGTATGAAGTATAAACTAGTGAACTCCCCCACCACGTGCTTGCTGAGAAGCCTTCATAATAAAGGTATTGGACCATCCTATAGTTTCTTCTACCAGATAATATATTTCCTTCTTTTTTAATTCCTATTACTCAACCATCATCTTCAAGGGACAGTAAGAGAAAAGCTCCTTCGATGTTTTGAATGGAAATTCTAAGAATCTCTTTCTGAATCATTTTTAGGAATACAGACATGCAGGAACAGGGTTTTACAGTAAAAAGAAAATCGTGGTTGTGCATGTGCCCTATCAGAAGCCGCATGGACAAACTACAGAGTATATACTAAATTTTAATTGATATATGCATATGGTCCAAAAGAATGAAATATAGGTGTTAGAAGTTAGCCTTTGGCAATATTCTTCTTCTCCCAGTGGTTAAACAAAAGGAGTGTTTCGCTGTTTCCAGTGTAGTGAACACAGTGCTACGTACATTAATAATGGAACATCGAAGTAGGGGTCACATTTTCGTGTTGCCCAAATTGCAAGAAAATGCGCTTTCGCCAACAAAAGCCAAGCCATGATGAGCATAGGAACATGGATTTACTCCTTTTCAACGCAAAAACCACACAGGATTTTGGCCACCATATCCCAACAATTTTTATGTCTGTGTTTTTGAAGAGTTGTATAAAAGTGCAATTGATTACACACACAGCGACATATCCTCCAAAAGAACAAAACATAACTGTTAGAAGTTACTCTTTGGCCTTTTCTCTTTGTGATTCAACAATGTGTCCCTCAGTGGCTTATTTAGTTTCACGTCCAGTTAATACTGCCACACTCCTACAAGGTAATTTAATTAATTAATAATGCAGCATTAACAGGATAGGGGATATATCCAGCCTGGTTTCTCAATAATATATGCCAGAAACTAGGAACAAGATAATTGGAACGGAAAAATACTTTATGCACGAAAATCACAGTGCCAATCAAGACTTAAACAAAACATAATATGCACGGAAGAGATAACTTGGCTATTGACGTGTTATTTCTCCCATGTCTTCCTTTGATATATATATATATATATATATATATGAAAAATTTTCTTTAACAACTCTTTTTTTTGACAACACATATGTTGTAGTTTATGATTGATTCGTTTCAAATATTTTTTTTAAAATAAATTCAAACAAACCAATAAAATGGTAACACGTGTCCTGTTGTAAAAAAATTGTTAAAATATCAAGATCCATATATATATATATAGATGATAGATCATCGAACACATCAAACAAACAATGTTGTTATCTAATGGAGTACCTCAAGCCGTAAAATCCATGCACTAGTTATAAGTGTTTAATGTTGTATAGTTATCATAAATTCTTACATGAATGATAGCTTTTATGCAATATGTCACGCAGTATCCACATTCTCATGAACTAAACTACCTATTGTACTATAATAAAAGAAGGAAAAATTGATATCATACAACTTGTACACAAAATAATTAATTTAAGAATTAAATGATATCTCACCTTAGGATATATAATTTGAACTTGCTTTCGTCTCTTCCTCTGACATAAAATAATTACGTCACACACAACCCTAGTTAAATTGAAGACACATTAGTCATAATTGATATGTACTTATTGGTTGATATGAAAGTTGTATCATTGCCCCAGTAGTAAGTTCTTTAGTTCGTTGTTGGATTTCGTATGAAGAGAACAAAACCAAACAACTAGGCAATCTCTAGGAATGATAACTATTAATTGCCAATGAGACCTATAATGAAGGAGAAATGGTTAGTTGAATAATTACCATAACTTTGAAAAAAGAAAGTTATAGTCGGTAAGACTACCCCATCAATGTATGGAGCCAGGTAAACACATCTTTAGGAGGTGAAAATTCATGTTTGCATATATTTTTGTACGTTAACCTTTGTGTTGCCAGATTTTTGAATGGTTTAGGGCTCAAGAAATCCATATACATGTGACTGACTTTGCTCCACACCCATTACTCCGTATACCTAAGACAAAGAAGTATATATAGATTTTATATGATAAATATAGAAGAGACATTACTACTTACCTGCATCATATAGTTGGATGACAGAAATGTTTAACATTTGTTCTCCACCAATCAACTTAATTACATCATTGAAGTTAATGTAGAATGGTACATCATTTTCGAGTCCAAATACTTTGAAGTACGATTGCATTTTTTTTTTTTGTTTTCTCTTGAACCTAGGCAACATGGTTGTAAACTTTGACATATGATCATCTTTTGCTTCTTCTATATCACCATCTTCATTAATAGCGGGATCTTCCACCTCCTTTTCATGGTAGATGAACTGAAATAAATATATGTAAAAATTTAGTTCATTAATTTATAAATTACAAAAAATATTTCTAGGCCAAGCTATGAATGTACCTAAAGCCTCTCTTATAAATTGAAGCTTTATAGTTGGTAGGTAGTTAGTAAAGACAATCATGCATTTAGATCTTTAACTTCATCCACCACACGTGTGTAGTTCGGTTGTATAAGAACATCATGGATAGTTAACCTTAATTTCATTTGTCGTCCTATTGAAACCACATGTAGGGGGATCTCCATCAACATATAACCCATACTAAAAGGATTGTTCAATAGTGGATAAAAAGCTTTTATGTTGACTTGAACTCGTTCAAGAAGTTCATCAACTTGTTTTTGAGTCAATTATTTACTCCCAACCATGGACTAGAACTTTTATTCAAAATTTTTCTCCAAAGATACCTTCATTTGATTCATTCTATCTTCAAACTTTAACAACATCTTAGTTAAAGCATCCTGATTTATAGATTGACTACTTGTTCTTTATGGTGGACCAAAGTAATCTCAAAGTCCCCATGAATAAGAAGTGTCACGTACACGATCTAGGTGTTCAGGTTTTCCAATTTTTTTAGTAATAATATCATTATAACCATATGGAACAAATGAACCTTGAATTGTTTATTGAATTAAGGAACTGCAAACACATTCAAGTTTAATTGTAAACATATTCATAATGAAATATGATTTTGGGTTTAGTACGTACAATTTTGTCAACGATTAACTTGAACAAACTATGAACTCATATGCCCATCGGATTTAGTCTGAGATGCCTTCATAACTCATACCTAGGATTATATTTACTAGCTCAGAAGACTTCAACCCTACAACTTCATCTTTAGACTTCCTTATACGTTTTTTCAACAATGTATACCCACCTCACGACTCTAGATGGGTTGTATAATTAAGTTATGGTTTTCGCTGCGTGATAGAGGACTATCTCCTTATTCAATACAAAGAGAACTTAAGGAGGAGTATTTACAATTAAAAAAAGATGAACACATGAAGATCATAATTTGGAATACAATTATAAAATATTTTAATTAAAAGTAATTATAGTTTTCTTTTAATTTCTATTCTTGAATTTTCAAATTATTTTTGGACCTAATGTATTTGAGAATTTATTTTAGAATTTCTTAAGTAGCTTAAGCTTTCTATCTATAAATAAAAACACCAAATACACAAACACTTTGGTTTGTCAATGAAACTTTTGAAATCAGTAAGAGGACTAATGTATGTATAAAATCATGCATTCAATGTATAACGAAATAGTACATAAGTATAAGGAAACATATATAACCTAACAATCTTTTGTCATAAATGTAAAAGATAAGCATGAGGTTGTTAATACAGTATAGGATGTTTATATGTTGGATTAGATAATATTTAGGTAGACCAACTTATAAGTTGAAGATAAGGTGATTAGAAGCTTCCGGCAACAATGGTTGGATAACCTACGGTTCATAGGAGACATTTGGATTAGACAATTCGTAGAATAGGTGAACTAAAGATAAAACACGTATTTTACATTTTTTTTATATATGAATTGAAACATTTTAAATACTTCATTGATTTTTATATATTTATTATTGCTTATAAAAATAATTGAAGTAAAAGTGTCTAAGCCATAAACCAATAGATGTTATTCAAAGGAGCAAGAACAAGAAAAATTATAATTAACGATCTTATGAACACATGGACCACTGGTTTTTTTCAACCAAGAACAAATTTTATGCGGATGAAAACTAATATTAATATTTTGAGTATATATATAAGTTTTATGCAACCTTCTGAATTCTCTGCCTTGAAGAGGAAATAGAAGTTATGGTTGGAAAGGAGAGTAGTCTCGTAGGACACGTCTTCATTGTGATAACTTGCATGAACAGTGAAAAATAATATGGTTATCTCTAATACGTCGTTTTCCAAAGCCATTTTTTTTCTGGAAATGAAATAGACCAACCACAATGCCAGTTCAACGTAAATTTGTCTTGTAGTATTTGGAACCTTCTAATTTTATTTTATGGATTTTCATTTTCATGTGTTTATTATGCATAGTTAATATAAGAAAAGAATTACAGTGACACTTGAAGACTCATAACAATATGCTTTGTGCTTTGCTTTTGTTTGATACCTTTTATAACCATTCCCCATGTGCAATTTACTTTTATCACAAACAAGATATTCTCAATATCGGATCAGTTTGACTATACTTGCCATCTACGCCTTGTCCTAGTAAAGAAAGTTTCATTATCTATAGCATAATTACATTTTTTTAACACTTTTTGATACAATTTATATTGAAAATTAATCATGGAATCTTCTGTTAATCTATATAATAAGAGGAAAGAGACATATAGGGGTGATATTATATAATAAACAAACATAATATATACACATATGGTGTAAAGTGTCCATGTACATATACAATTAATTCTTCATGAAAAAACAACGTATGAGAAAAATATGAACTAGTATCTTATTAGAAAAAAGAAATTAATTGATTTTATAACTCCAACCTAAAAGATTACCAAACTAGATCACAATTTAAATAAACTACCGTAGATATTCAACGTACATCAATCTGAAAACATCCTCCTGATAAATTGAGAGCTAAGATCACTACCTAAATTCCATTATATATATATATATATATATATATATATATATATATATATATATATATATATATATATATATATATATATAAATACAGAGTGTTTTTGAAAGTTGCGGCACACTTTTTTTTTCCTCTCTTAATAAATCAATCCACGCATAAAATAATGACCAAATTTGACAAGAATAAGAACATGAAACCACACCTAAAAAGGATTTTTTACATACTGATTGATGATGTTTAATAAGCTAACGTAATAAAAAAAATGTACGATAGTAAAATTATATATTTTTTTTGCAAATTTTTTAACAATAATTGGTCAAATAACTGTTGTTAAAAATAAAAATGCCAAATTATCTGAATTAAATTTTAGCTATGATCTAATATTTTTTATTGTTTCAATTTGTGGGATCAAGTAAGTTTCTAATGTTTGTTTTAGTTGTTGTCAATCCTTCATTCTCTTTAGTAATAAGGTTATCGACTGAAGATACTCTAATGTCAAAGTCAACAAAAATTTGGCAAGCTTAGTAATGAATGTGTATCAAACCTGTATTTATAGATTTTGGATTGGGCTTTGGATTAACATTGGCCTAATTATGGTCCAACTAGATTGTGCTTTGCCTTAAGTTAATCATCATCAATCTTAATTATTATTTTAAGTTGATTGCTTGGTATATGTTATTTGACCGACCGATCTATGGGATATTTCTAACTATTTGGGTCATACGATCTAAGATTGATTGGACAACCGTATAGTAAACCTAGAAATACTAATATTTTGATATTTGTTTTTACTCTTACGTAAGGATGATATAAATCCAATTTTTTGGATGTTATTTGAATTCATCTTTGTTTTGATGAGAATACCTGTATTGACTGAATATAAGTATGAGTAATATCAAATTTTTTAAATTGGGTATATGGATAGAATGAGTATATATGTATATATCTATCACATCCTTATCCCAATATCAGTCTCAATACTCATCATATTCCGTTTAAATTATTAAAATATTAATAATTTATTAGATAATTTAAAAAATATATAATTTACTAAGATATATGATGATGAAGGTATCTCGTATCATACCTATTTTTTTTTTCTATATTTAGATGGATTGAATACAAGTAAAACTACTAATGATTTTCAATTAATAAATGTTTTGGTTATTACATTAGTGCAAAAACGCTGTTTAAAAAAGTCACACGGTAGACGTCGATTAAGGACTAGTGCGACGTATATTGATGACCGGTGACATTTCCGTAAATAAGTTGGTAATGTAGGTGTCCGTTAGGTCAATCTCCAACGTCTATAGAATTTTAGACGTCGGCCCTTCCAACCTGACGTCTATATTTCTGACCGTTAGGTGAAAAGTCATATCCTTTAGCCTTATAAACGTCAGTTCGTTTGGGGCCCCGACGTTTAGAAGGTGGAAATTAATGCTGCTCACCTACCTATCAGACATATAGACGTCGGTCCCCTGCTAACTGACGCCTATAAGTCTGTCAGGCAGGTAAATAATCACTCTTTTTAGCCTTATAGATGTCGGATCCCGGCACATTGACGGGCCCCGATGTCTATATGGCGGACTTTAATGCTCCTCACCAACCTGTCAGACATACAAACGTCGGGCTCATTGTAACTGACGCCTATATGTCTGCCAGACAGGTGAATAATCACTCTTTCCAGCCCTATAGACGTCGAATCCCACCACATAGACATCTATAATCCTACCAAGTATGTGAAAAGTCATTCGTTTCCGTCCACGAGACGCTCTTCCCGCCAAGCCGACGTCTATATGCAACAAAAATATTAATTTTTAAATCGAATGGACGTCAGATTAGTCAGGCGTCCGACGTATTTGCTATTTTAGACGTCGGTTCTGTGTACAACAGACGTCCAATTTCTTTTTAAATAACACTGCGAACCAGTGGTTTGCGAACCAACACTTTGATCGTCTTTGCCTTTTCTCTTCACTGCTCTGCATTTCCAGGTAAGTTTCCTCTCCTTTTAACTATTTAAAGTTGTGTTTACTCCGATTAAAGTAATCTTTGATGTATTATTTCTCATTTGAACCAACTAAAATGAGTTTTCGTTGTGTTTTGGTGCGTTTTTTTTGTTGTGTCTTTGTGTAGCAGTGCACCTTCTCCCTTTGCTAGTTTCCTCATAAGGAAAACTTGTGTTTTTTTTTTTATTTCTCACGGCATTTCAATCCAAGGACGAACTTGGGTGGTTGCCTATGTCCATTCCGACCGCCAACGAAAAAGTATACGGTGATTCTCACCGTATTCTTTTTCATTGGCTGTCGGAAAGGACCTAGACAACGACCCAAGTTCGTCTTTGGGTTGAAATGCCGTGAGAAATTCAAAAGACGCAACTTTTTCTTACGAAGAAACTAGCAAAGGAAGGAGGTGCTACTACGCTACTCCAAGACACGACAAAAACCACACAAAAACACAATGATCACTTCATAGATGTCGGTTAATGCACAAACCGACGTCTATGACGTCAGTTAGTGCAATGTTTGACGACTTTATAGACGTCCAAAGTGTTACAGACCGACGTCTAAGGTGACTTTAGACGTCGGCTAGTGCAATGACTGATGTCTTTATAGACGTTGTTCTTTGAACTGAACCGACATCTATATCGACGTCGAACCTGCAAAAACCGACATCCCATTAACGTCAGACGTCGGTTCTGTTGGTGACGTGAAAAGCCCAAAATAACGAACGTTTAAAGTTCTTTCTACATTAGTGTTATAAAATTTTAATAAACTGTAATTGTTTAGTATTTATATATTTCTTTGAATTTTCATTGTTATTTGATATTTTAATTTGAGATTTATATAATTATAATATTTTCCCTAATATTTGATATCTAAAAAAAGAGAATATGTTTTTTTTAATGTTGAATATTTTGGTAATATCATGATTTATTTATTGTAATTTTTTTTATAAAAATGATTTAATTGATATTTGTAATAGTAAAATCACGAGTATTTATATAGGTATGACAGTATATCCATTATCTGGTTGAGATGAGGATAAGATAAAAATTATATACTCATTAATTTTGGGAATAAGGATGAAGATGAATTTTTATTTATGAGATAGTGAATTATCATCCTTACTCCTTTGTTTTACAAATCCTGTATGAAAAATAAATTAAAATAAATACTACATTAAAGAAATGGAGGTGCCAAATGATCTCAATTCATTCTCTACTAATCCTAATTAAGCTTTCATACATTTTGATTTTTAAGATATAAAAATAAATAAATAGAGTTTCTTTTATCTAATTTAGTTAAATTATTTTGATGCATAAAATAACATTTTAATCTTGTGCTTGAGTAATTTATATTTTTGAAACGTTCTGAACTTAATTGTCAATCTAAAACACTAGTTAAGGTGTAAAAAAAATAAACATAATTAAATTAAAAAAATTATATACAATTATTTTTAAAATTTAAAGAACAAAATATATAAAAATTTAAGATAAAAACGAGTCTAATTTAGTTTAAATTTATAAACTAATAATATATTTAACTCTGTTCTTTACGATTTGATTACATTTTAAAGGATGAATTTGTCCACCCTCATATATCTGCCATGTCCCAATCGTACTATAAAGTATAATAAATACTGTATTCACAATATAGCTCAATTTTTTTGGATCCCATTTGCAATCAACCCCTGGATATTATCTACACCATCATTCTATCTCTTGAAAATTTTCATTTTCTATATTTCAACAATGCATGTATGACATACATTTTTCGTATTGACGGATATTAACTCACACTTAGTTATTTTTCACTGTTATCCTTAATATCATACCTACCTCTGTACAAGTATACAATTTTTTTTTTCTTTCTTCAACCGTGAAACTTTGTTATTCCCCCATAAACACCTTATTTCTTTAATGCTAGATTGTTGTTTTTTCTATCTTTTTTTTTCCTTTCACATAACACTATCCTGGGAGAAATCTGGTTACAAGTTACAAACATTATAATTCTGAATGGTTCTTAATATTATTATTTTTCAAACAAAATTAAAATTTCCTTTTGGTATACCTATAATAAAATCCTGCATTGATTAATATAAACTTGGAATAATTATAAGACAGAATTTAAACTTTAACTGAACCCCATTTAATTAAATTTCATCTGAATGATAAGAAATGTATGTAAAAGGTGTCTCTTTCAGAGTAGAAAGTAGAGAGAAAAAAAAAAAACAACTGTTGAGGCCGTGCAGCTACGCGCCTTAGAGGAAACGAAATCAATGGTTTGATCGAAGACAGTGGGTCTGATTTTGATACCAGTTTGTTCTACTGCTGTCCCGTCACCCTTGAAGTCGTACGAACCCCAAAACTACAGAATCCCTTTCTCTTTCATTTACCTTTTTTCTTTTTCGGAAAAAAGAAATAATTTAACTCATTCGTGCAATAAAAATTATTAATGAATATATATATATATATATATATATATATATATATATATATATATATATATATATATATATATATATATATATATATATATATTCACCTAAACCAAGAATGCATGATGCCAAACATGCCGCGAACTGGAGAAAGAAGAAGAAAAAGATACAACCTTAGCCGCTTGAACTTGAACCTATGTTTCTCAATTCCCATGCAATCGTTCACACCACAATCTTCCCCTACCGCCACCTCTTCAACCCTTCTTCACAATCAAAACAATAAACCTCTATCACAGCCCGCCACGTCACCGTCCTCGATCAACAACTTCAATTACGACCCTTCTAACCCATTCCCGAACCTCGGACCCGAACCCGAACCTTCTGACCTGGCCTCCGCTTTCGTCTCCCACCGCTTTTTCTTCACCTACCCCGGCCGCTCCAACTCCATCGTCGAATCCACCATCACCGACACCGATTGCGCCACCTCCTCGTCCTCGCTGGGAAACCCAGTCGCCACCGTTGACGAAAAGGCGAAAACGGCGCTCGAAGGCAGCGTTGCGGTGGAGATGTACTCGCTGGACCCCTACGCGGATTTCCGGCGCTCCATGGAGGAGATGGTGGCGGCGAGTCCCGAGTTGATCGACGTGGCGGCTAATTGGAAAGAGCTTCTTTTCTGCTACCTCGCGCTCAACCCGAAGAGCACGCACAAGTTCATCCTCTGCGCTTTTTCTGATCTTCTTCTAAGCCTCATCTCGCACTCTTCTCCTCCGCCGCAGGATGAAGCTGCCGGCGATGGATGTTCGAATTCGATACAGTAACTGTTGACAAGTTGCATTTGCTTTCTGTAAGTTGAAAAAAACTTAAACGTGGGTGCCAGGTAGAGATTAATTAGTGGTGTAATCGACATTTCGTAAGAATTAATTAATATTATAAAGTTTTCTTCCCCGTAATTTTTTCTATTTAATTAATTAATTAAGTTAGGAAGTGCGTCTTGATATTTCTTTGTTTTCTTTTTTTTGGGTAAAAACTAAGTGGGTTCGTAGAATTTTGAGTTAGAGCAAGTGGTGTTAACTTGATACCATTCAGGTTTTTTATAAATTTTAATTAAAATAATATTACTTTATTATTATTTCAATGTATTTTAATATAAAATAAAATGCTAATTAAAGTTTTATAAATTTAGAATGACTTTATTATATTGTAACTTTTTTAAAATTTTAATTGTTAACATTTCATTTTATGATTTTCTTTTAGTTAAAAGTCGTAATATAATTTTATTTTATTTTAGTTAAAGTCGTAATACAATTTTATTTTAATGAGTTAAAATCCTTGATACAATTTATTTATTTTATAATTATTTAATATTTGTAATATTTTAATAATTCAAAACAATTTTTTTACCACTTGTAACTGTTTTTTGTTTGTGAGGTCCGTGGGAAACAGAAACCTGAACCCGATCTCAAAGTTGGTCCCCTAAGCCATTCATTCCATGTCCTGTCCTGGATACATTTTTTCAACATTTTCTTCTTTACAGGAAAAATTCACATCTGTTTTAAAAAAAATATATTAATCAACTCTTTCTACTAATATTATAATAATAATAATTTTAAAATTTTATTTATATTTACTATTGCTGAATAATTATATCTGTGATCCCTATTAAGTATGTATTTAATTATTTAATTAGCTTTAAATACGATTGAATGAATTTGTAAAAGTTCGAGATGTAATAAATACTGACCCAGAACAAATACACATTGTTTCCCTAACATTTAATATGCATTTATATACACATAATGAAATTGAACTCAAAATAACATGTTTTAGGATTTTAAATCAAGCTCACTCGAACCGACACTTCGGTGATTAAAGATTTTCTACTGGATTATTTAGGAGTCTAGATCTTTTACTAAATTTTTTTGTGCCGTCATCTAATGAGTAAAGAAAATACATTGACAGTTGGTATATTAAACTTTTTTAAATATATTTTAAAACATTAAAATTAGTGTTTATCATGTTTGAAAGTACAAGAATAGTAAAAAAAAAAAACTGGGTAGAGAATCTAAATTTCATTTTGGTTTAAGAAATCACATTTACGAACTTTTAGAGCAAACTTTATCATTTATAGAAAATATCACACGAATGTTTTCTATTTCTCTCAAAATTAATATAATAATTTACTGACTCGCTTAACATACATGGAGAACTCTATTTCATTAGTCCATTATATATTGGGAAACTCATAATATTTTAGATCATTTAAAAATGTTATGTAGAAAACAAGATTCGGCTATCTAGGGAAATAAACAGGCAAATTTCTAGTTGAATTAGAACAAAGAAAAAAACTCTGAAAGAAGCACAAGTTAAGTTATTTTGTTTCAATTGGGTCCTCCAATTTTGGAAGTGATCAATTAGGTCCCTAATTTTGTCAATTTAAATCAATAAAAACATTTCCGTTAAATGCAGTTAATGCCGTGAAGTTTTTGAACATGTGCCACGTTGACGCTTCCAAGTGACACCGTTTCAAGTGCATAGGTGGATTATAAAAGGGTGAAATCCCTAAATTAAAAGGTGTATTTGAAGGTGAAATCCCTAAATTAAAAGAGATTTCACCCTTTTATAATCCACTTATACACTTGAAATGGTGCTACCTGAAAGCGTCAACGTGTCACATGTTCAAAATCTTCACGCGTTAACTACATTTAACGGAAAGACTTTTATTGATTCAAATTGATAAAATTAGGAACCTAATTGATCACTTCCAAATTAAAGAACCCAAATGAAACAAACCCCGGAACCTCCGAACCTATTAAACCTTTAAAATATTCAAGAATCATGACAGTATTGAGCTGAAATGCCACTGTTCTTATTTCTGCGTCATACTTAATATATATATATAGATCCCAGTCAGGTTTGATCAGGATGTGCATAAAAGACGTAGTTAAAATTTGCAGGTTGAAATTCAGTGTCAACCTCCAGTTTGTCTTCTAGGTTGATCATTAATAATAATATTATTTAAGTGTTGAAAGAGTTCCAAAGTTGTAAGAAATTGTGACAGATATAAATATAAGTGAATAAATTATAGTACTGGGTCATGGAGTAATCGTCTTCTGATTGTACGTATGGACTGGTTTGCAGGCAGAGAGTGAATAGCTACATCAGAAAACGGCACATGCAGATAAGAGAATAAGAATTGGAAAACAGCTAGACAATGGCAGGGGCAATAAAAGGAAGTTTATAGTGTTTATTTTTTAGTGGAAACTTAATTGCGTGGTACTACCATGCACATAATAATACCAGTTTCGCTGTAGGAACACTCTAATTGTTATTACTGTGTAGCATATGCCAACTGCTACTCGTCAATATATGCCCTATTCGGTTTTCTACCTTATAGAGAAATTTTTCACAATTACGGAAACAGATACATTTTTTAAAACATACAAAATACGAATACACAGTGTTTTAAAGAATATTTTTTTTTTAAAAAAAAATAAGTCATCTTAGAATACAATTTATCTTTTAATTACTTTCAAACTAATATTATAATTATGTTTTAAAATATGACTATATATTTTCTTAAAAAATATTAGAGTTTTCTTTCAAAACATTAATTTTTCAAGTTAATATTATGTTTTAAGAAACAACTTCAAATATATTTTTAAAATGAAAAAAATATTTCCACTTTTATGTGTGTGTCGACAAGAATGTTGTAATGAAGAGAGATAAAGAAATAAAATTATGAAAATATCATATAAATTAGAAAATTCTTAAGAAAAACAAGATGTAGAATATAATTTTATGTAACTACGTACATAAATAATGTAACTAATGCATTTACTTAAAATGTTCCTAAAAATTTTATATGGTTCTCTGGTTAAAAAAAAACTTGTTTTCTACTGTCTTTTTTGAAAATATAATCAAAACGTTACTATCTTTTGCATGAAAAATAACAGCATTCAACAAATACCTTATAATATCATCATACCGTATCTGCCTTTCATTCTGTTGGGCAACCAAGACCAACTTAGTGACCAAATTGAAAGAAAGCAGACAAATGAACAAGTTGTCTTAATTTTCTGTAGTTGTAAAAAGTACTTTTTGGTGTCCATATGTTAATGTCACTTAGAACCGATCCAATTTAATTAACAATAACTCCAAACCAAGATAGAAAATCCAGAACAGAACATTAAATGTAAAACAGTTTAGTCCACCAAATGATAAATAGGCAAAAGAGCAGTCTTATGTAGGATGATGCTTCTCCTCTGAGATTGTATCTTGTCAAGGATCACCCTCCACAAACCTAGATAAAGAAAACGTGTCAACTTGCTTATGCAATGTTAGTATAGTGTGTGCGTGCATGTGTCCAGGGATACACAACATTTTCCAGTAGTCTCTATCAAAATGCAGCTTTTTTATGAATCAAATTCTCACCAGGAACTTTATGTAAGTTTTGGTATCTTCTTCTGCAACTTTTCTGTGCCACGGCATACCATCAGATTCACGCCCTTTATTATGTTCTCTGTTCTTTTATCGAGTGGCTCAAACCCAAAAGAACGAACCCAAGTTTCCTTTGTTTGTTTCACGGTCGGTACCACCAATAACTCAACGTTGAGGTGCCTGAGTGTCTGGTAATAGTCATAGAAACAAAAGTTAAATGTACATTATAGTCGCGGTTTCATGGCAACTTTTGATATTTTAAAACATTCTACAGAAATAGGACAACTGCAGTCA
The DNA here is from genome assembly GCA_036885675.1 of Vigna mungo. Lineage (NCBI taxonomy): Eukaryota > Viridiplantae > Streptophyta > Magnoliopsida > Fabales > Fabaceae > Vigna > Vigna mungo. The sequence goes on from CP144695.1 coordinate 24,623,713, forward strand.
CAGTACAGTCATGAAAACCTAAAAAGAACTTGACCTTAGGGCTACAGTCGAAAAAGTTGCAGATAATTTTTCAAAACCTTGTGAACAATGCTATAGAGCAGTATATACATGCCAGGAAAAGAGACAAATAACGTTAACGAACTTACAGATTCAATTATTTTTAGAAGCCGAGCGAACATTCCTTTCTTCCTATAAGCAAAAACAGTTGCAACAAATGGCATCTCTGCTAGTAGGTTCCCATGAATCCTATTTAACAAACTTTATCATCACTATACACATTTTACTCTTGCCATCATGCACTCACCCAAAGGTGACATAAAAAGATCAATAACTGTGTAGATAGGCAATTGAATTCGTAGTAGTAGAATTGAACTATGAGGAGATAAAGATATCTTACGAGAAAGTAACCTCACAGAAAATATATTTTTAAAACTAGCAGTAAAGAAGGTAAAATATTACTGATTTTCAAAACAGTAAAACGTGTTACCTAAAATTAAACAATAGAGCAGCATGTAGTGCTTGAAAATCATTTCATCTAACAGCAATGCCAAAAGCTTGTTTATGCTTGAATTTTGATAATCTTTTTCCTGGCTTCTTATAATATTATCGTTTTCAGCTATATTTTTCAAAAGAATTCACTCTAAATATTCAAATTTTGTTGGAGTATGAATTTCATAATATATAGTATCAAATAATCTACAAATCGTGTAACCAAATGGAAAGGGTTAAGTAAAGCTATCAATTAAAAGTAAAAATGAAATCACAACCTATAGCGTATTAGTTTATTCCATCGACATATTTGTACTCTCATATTTGTTATTATTTTTCTTTGAATTTTTTTCCATATCATTGTAAGTATTCACATTTGCATACACACTTTAATAAAATTCTTTAAGAAATTAGACTTCCTAACAATGCAATTTTGTAGGGCAAATTCCGGATTAAATCTTTTTGAATCATAAAGGAAAAATCAAATTGATTACATGCAGATGGAAAGCTGAAATAAGAACCAAAATTAGTAAACCAAACCACGTAAAATATCCAAGATATATTTTGATATCTCAATAATGCAAACATTCTATTTACGTACTTTTATTAGTTATCTCTTCTTGTATTATATCACCTCATTTATTATATCTATATTTTGTAAATTCTTACTCTCTCTGTCATGGATTGCATATATGCATCTGAAAAAAAATTCAATACTGCATAGAGCTGGTCCAGAAGAAATCCAACACCAAAGAAAATAAATTAGTTATTTTTTGTCCTCACAAGTTATATATATTTCCAATGTTTGGCATACATATGTGTTTTTTTTTATCAGCAAATGTAGTTTTGCATATACATATAAAGGTTGCATGAACGCATTATATGCAAACTTAAATAGACATTTATACCTGATTGATGCAACGCTGATAATCTCGTAATCCTTCTCTAGAATCACAGTAATAAACCCTTTACAGTCCAGGCGAGGGATGTTTGATCTGAACAAGATATATAATGACAGCACAAGATATGAAAAAACTTTCACAGATATTACATTTTCAGATGAATGAAATGACGATCACGTAACTTACTTGCGAATGTCAAAATCCAAAATAATTTCAAAAAATAACTTTACCATGCATTGATATTATTGTGATGCCCTGTAAAGCTCTCCTCAAATAGTTTTCTATTCATCATTCTCTTCGTCAGGAACCCCAAAATGAGAACCAGAATTGGAGACATTCCTCTTTCTCTTTAAGAACACAAGTTAAGTTGAATATATATTACACCTTAATCCCTTCATTCATGTCTTTTACAACTTAAAATATTGCATTTTTATATGGTACCCTGATTCATTGACTGACAACATTTGGTAATGCCAACCAATTATTTGGTTGCTATTTCAATTCTGTTATTCCTATTCTGATAGATATAGTTCATCATTTTCTCTAAAAGATCTTCTTTCCTTATTTTCTGAAGATTTTTTTTGCATTTGACTCCTTATGAACTTTCTCACTTGAACAAATATCTAGCACAAAGTTTACAAAATCCTATTACAATAATTATTTAGCTAGACTCTATCTGAACTGATTCTGTCAGTATCGTTTTTCCTATTTTCTTATTCCTTTAGAAATAATTAGACATGTTTTCCAAAACTGAAGGTCAAATCCATTAAATTCATAAAAGAGAATTTATGACCGCAAGAGAGAAGTGTTAAAAAGCACGTAAAAGGCCATAGTAAGTGAAGTGATCTTACCCACAACTATATACAATACTTTGTATTATATTTGTCCCGCTTCCTTCTTCAATGTATGGCATGAAGCTCTCACTTAATACCGATAATGCAACACCCAGTTTAGCATTGCATTCTACCTTTTCGGTATCTAAAATTGTTCTATCAGGATCAGTATCTGCCCGGTAAATAAAAGACCAAGAAAATCCATCCTCTATATCATGTTTAACACGAAGAAGCCTTTGAAGTCTCTCATATATCTGGGAAGACAAAATACCAAATTACATATATATTAGTTAGATTACCATCACCAAAGATACATTGTAATAATAACAACTACCAAATCCTTTTTCAGTATATATTGCCTATTACATGAATTAAGTGTTGTCAATATCTTTACGTTCTCTTGAATCAAAAGGAAAGGAAGGGGGGTAAACAACACTGTGAGACTGGAATATACTATCAAAACCTAGTCTACTTGATGAGACACACGTCATGCATATAGCTCAAAAGAGAAGGAGAATACCATAGAATAATATTGTGTAAAATAATTTATTAAGAGATTCAATAATAACGTACAGGTGTTCCAGTTATGTTAGGTTTCACAACTATCTTTTACTCCTAACAATAGTAAAAAAAAAAGAACTGTTTATTTCACAGATTTGAATAAACTTTAGTGTAAATAATATTTTATCTAACACAAGGTGTTCTATATATATATATATATATATATATATATATTGAGCTAGAAAAAAAAATCAATTTAGAAAATATGAATAAGGTTTTGGCTTTCGTGAAAGTATGTTAAGGATGTTATTTAGGGTTGCTTAGTGCTACTTTAAAATATAGGGTATTGGGGCCTTTCCTCCTTGAACCAATCAAAATATGCCATATATGACAATAACTCGCCACGTAATGTTATCTGGAATATCTTACAATTTTATTCATTTATTTTTAATAAGAGCTTAAATGTAATTTATCTCGTAAGCTCCACGAAGATATGCTTCAGTGGCAGCACCATACATAGGATGTCAGCATCTCGAAGGTGGTGGCATGTTGGTCGAGGTGCTGGAGCATTTCTTGGAGTGAACTTTCGTACAAGGATTCCGCGGTGCAATGTGTTATGAGGTCAGAAGAGCACAAACAAATGTTTTATTGAACTGTTTTATTGAATTTTCATACCCATTCCACTCTCAACCCAAAAGGAATGAAAAAAAAAGAAGGTACAATCAGAGAAAACCACATAACAGAGACACAGAGGAAGATACTAGAATTCTCATCCCCTCTTCCCTCTCACTTTCTCTCTCCATATATTCAAGATCTCCTACACAAAATCCCTCAGCATTCTATTTCGAGTAAGTGGCCTAGCTCCACGTCTCACTCCTTGACTTTCTGGGTTGTTAGTAACAACCCCATCATTTTCCATATTTTATCCCTCTATTTGTATATTTACAGCATTATTTTCTTCCCTATCAGATTCTGCAGTTGTCACATTTGTTACATTGTCTTCCCCTTTGAAAACAACCTTGTCCTCAAGGTTGATGTGAGGGAAACTACTTTTAATAAACTCGACGTCCTTCCAAGATGTATCCGTAGTGTTGCAGGGATCTCATTGGACCAAAACCTGAGAACGCAACTTAGAACCTTGTAAAATTGTTCTAGTTTGTAGAATGGCCACAGGCTGTAAGATGGGACCCACTTCAAAAGTTGTAAGAGGAAGTGGCATATAAGGCTCATGTCTTTCTCCTTTGAATGGTTTCAGCTGAGAAATATGAAAAACTGGGTGAATACTGGCAGTTTCTGGAAGCTCCAATTTATACGCAACAACACCCACCTTAGCAACCACCTTAAATGGTCCAAAGTAACGCATAGACAATTTCTGGTGCTTGCGTAAGACCACTGAATGTTGTCTATAAGGCTGCAGTTTGACCAAAACCTGATCACCAATTTGAAACTGCATATCAGACCGCTTTTTATCAGCTTGGTGCTTCATACGCTGCTGAGCTTTGGACAAGTTACATTTCAATTGGTCTAAGAGATGGTCTCTCACAGTGAGTTGATCTTGAATAGCACTTGGGTCAGCTGGGCTGTATTGATAACGAGTTAAAGTAGGTGGGTCTCGTCCATACAATGCTTTGAATGGTGTAATACCCAAGCTTGTATGAAAGGATGTGTTAAACCAATACTCTGCCCACGTCAAATGTTTTGACCATAACTTGGGATTTTCAAAAGTGAAACAACGCAAGAACATCTCTAAACATTTATTCAAGGCCTCAGATTGGCCATCCGTTTGTGGATGGTACGCGAAACTCATAGCAAGCATTGTGCCCAGCAATTTGAATAAGTGTTGCCAAAAGGAACTGGTAAAAACCTTATCGTGATCCGACACGATGGACTTTGGAACACCATGCAACTTGACGATGTGTAACATGAAAGCTTCAGCCACGATTTTGCTATTGTAATCTGACTTTAAAGGCACAAAATGACTGTATTTGGACAGTCTATCAATCACCACCATAATAACTGTGAACCCATGCGACTTTGGCAACCCAGTGATAAAATCCATAGCAACATCGTCCCACACTTGCTGGGGTATCGGTAGGGGTTGTAACAAACCCACAGGGAGTGATTGACTTACTTTGGCCTGTTGACATATAATACATTGGTGTACAAACTTAGTAACGTCCTCTCGCATTTTAGGCCAATAAAATTGTGAAGAAATACGGGCTAACGTTCTGGCAATACCAGCATGGCCCCCAATTGGGGAACTGTGATATTCTAGAAGCACCTTGTGAATCAAAGGACTGGGTGATGGTAACACTAGGCGATCCTTCCAATAAAGCAACCCATCTTGCATTTTGTAACGCGTATCAGGAGGAGCATTAGCTGTACATAATTGAAGTAGTGCATCAAAGTTAGGATCCACCTGCAGAGCATGCTTTAACTCAAGTAAGAATTGGGACTGAGGCTCAGACCAAGCCATAAAAAAAACACGTGACAACGCATCTGCAGCCATATTATCTGTGCCTGGTTTATATTCAATGGTGAAGTCATAGCCCAAAAATTTATGAAGCCAAGCTTGTTGCTCCGGAGTATGTAAGGACTGGTCAAGCAAACATTTTAAACTTTTGTGATCGGTTCAGATGATAAACTTATGTCCCAACAAATAGTGTCGAAACTTGGCCAAAGCTTGAGTGATAGCTAACAGTTCTCTAATATAGGCGGACTGTTTCTGCATTCTAGGGGCTATCTTTTTGGAGAAAAAAGCAATAGGGTGACCATTTTGACTCAGCACTGCACCAATCCCAGTTCCTGAAGCATCAGTTTCAAGAGTAAAAGGCTGGGTAAAATTCGGAAGAGCCAGGACATGAGCGGTAGTAATGGCTTGTTTTAATAACTGGAATGCATTCTCGGCAGTAGGATTCCAAGAAAAAGCTTCCTTTTTTAGCAAGTCAGTAAGGGATGCTGCCACGGTAGCATACGACTTGATGAAACGTCTATAATATCCAGTGAGTCCCAAGAAACCCCGAAGTTGTTTAATATTCTCCAGACGAGGCCAATCTAACACCGCCTGTACTTTGCTCTTGTCCATCGCAACACCAGAACCGGAACCACATGTCCCAAATAGTCTACTTCGAGCAAGCCAAAAGAACACTTAGAAAGTCGAGCATACAACAAGTGTCCTGTAAAGTCTGCAAAACTAGTTCCAAATGAGTCAGATGTGTCACCCAAGAGGGGCTATAAACTAGAATATCATCAAAGAAAACAAACACATATTTGCGTAAAACCGGTTGAAAAATGTGGTTCATCAAGCTTTGGAAAGTGGCTGGCGCGTTAGTGAGGCCGAATGGCATGACCAACCATTCGTAATGGCCATGATGCGTGCGAAAAGCCGTTTTGTGACGATCAGCGAGTTGAACCAAAATTTGATGATACCTGGAGCGTAAGTCCAACTTCGAGAAATATTGTGCACCATATAACTCGTCCAATAATTCATCTATAGTGGGCATGGGCAAATTATCCTTGATAGTTACAACATTCAAGGCTCGATAATCCGTGCAAAACCTCCACGATCCATCCTTTTTCTTGACCAACAAAATAGGAGATGAGAAAGGACTCGTGCTAGGTTGGATAATGCCCTGCTCCAGCATTTCATGAACTAATTTTTCAATTTGCTCCTTTTGGCTATGAGGATAGCGGTAAGGACGAACTTTAACTGGTTTAGTGCCTGCTTGTAACGGAATAGCATGGTCTTGCGGTCTTGGAGGTGGCAGGCCTGATGGAAGCTGAAAAATGTTTTGATACTTGTTGAATAATGCCACCAGATCAAGGGATAAGTTAGTAGGGACTTGAATAGGCAAATCATCAGAAATCTCAGGCTGCACTAGCAGAATGGAAAAACATTCCGCTATAGATTGTGTACGCTGCATTCGGCGCATATGATGTAATTGAATTGGTTGAGGTTGGATCATATGTTCCCCTTGCAAAACCACAAATTTATCCTGCTGAAAAAATTTAAGAGTAGACGTGGCATAATTTGCAATGTGCAGACCAAGAGTAGCTAACCAAGAAGACCCTAAAACAAGGTCAGCACCTGACACCGGAAGCAAATACACGGGAACAATCAATTGATGACCCTGAATTGTCACCGCTAGCTGTTGTATAACCCCCTCAGTTGTCATGGATTGGCCATTGCCGACAAAAACTTGAAAGCCAGTAACAGGTTCAATTGGGAGCTTTAAAAATTGAGCAATGCGAGGTTGGATAAAGTTGCCAGAACTGCTGCCATCAACCAAAATCTTAACGGCAAGAGAACCAATATGTCCAGTGAAGCCAATGGTGCCCACACCACCTACGCCTTTCATGGCATTGAGTGAAAGATGATGCTCGGGTTTACATAATTCCTCCTCAGTTTGTAGTAAATCAGGGGGATCGGGTTCAAGATTATCCCCCAAATCATCATCAATTAATTGCAGCAACATCATTTGACGATTAGGACACTTATGATTAAAAGAAAATTTCTCATCACAAAAATAGCAAAGGCCTTTTTCTCTTCGGAGTTGCATCTCCGCGGGGGAAACTTTTCGTATTTGATGGTGTTTGTTGGTTTGAGCCAGAGGTTTATGGTTGGGATTGGGAAGTAAAGGTGGTAAGGTGGATTTAGGTAGGCTAGAGTAGGTATCTGTTTTGGTATTATATGAGGTACGGTTCGGAGTACTGGGTGAAGGTCTAGGTAGGTATACAGGGTTCTTGGTTGCACTGGGGGGATTATATTTTTCCTCAAATAATTTGGCTAAGGCCACAACCTTGACCAGGCTAGGCGGAGATAAAGCCATAACATCCCTGCGAATCTCAGTTTGAAGGCCGCTCAAAAAACAATCCAATAAAGCCTCATTATTGATACCAGACACACGATTAGCTAAACCAATAAATGCTTTGTAATACTCACCAACAGTACCAGTTTGGTTAAGCTTGAATAAAGAAGCTCGAGGACATTCATATGCGGTTGGCCCAAAATCCAGTGTTAAGGCCTCAGTAAACTCATGCCAAGAATGGAAAGGAGCAGAGCGTTGCATCATTGGAACCAAGGGACGACGTCATTCTCTAGATGAACCGAGGCAATAAACAATCGATCAACCTCATCAGTTGCGTAATACTCGAAAAATTGTTCAGCCTTAAATATCCAATCCAAGACATTGTGACCATCACATCGCGGAAAATCGAGCTTCACGTTTCGTATCTGAAAGGGCGGTCGAGACGAGTTCGAAGCACCATGGACGGACCCGGAAGAGGACGCATGACGCTGTAGTAGAGTCTCCAAAGCCCCGGAAATTTGATTGAATCTGGAATCATTGGCTTGCACCACTGTCTCAAGGCGTTCAAAATGAGCAGCATTCACCGATTCCAGTTTTGCCATCTGATTTTGGAGGTCTGAGTAATACCTCTCCATGGTTTTAGAATGTCGTTTAACCTCTGCCTGGAGATCCTTCAATCGTGTGTTTTCCGCCATGGTCAATGAAAGCACCAATTGTTATGAGGTCAGAAGAGCACAAACAAAGAAACAACGAAATGATTGTACTGTTTTATTGAATTTTCATACCCATTCCACTCTCAACCCAAAAGGAATGAAAAAAAAAGGTACAATAAGAGAAAACCACAGAACAGACACAGAGGAAGATACCAGAATTCTCATCCCCTCTTCCCTCTCACTTTCTCTCTCCATATATTCAAGATCTCCTACACAAAATCCCTCAGCATTCTATTTCGAGTACGTGGCCTAGCTCCACGTCTCACTCCCTGACTTTCCGGGTTGTTAGTAACTACCCCATCATTTTCCATATTTTGCCCCTCTATTTGTATATTTACAGCATTATTTTCTTCCCTATCAGATTCTGCAGCTGTCACATTTGTTACACAATGTGTTGGGGAATTACCCAAAGACTAATCACAATTGAATAATTTCGGTCTTAATTATGGTAGTATATGATTGGTTTGTGGATAATGATATTTAGACAACATTTGAACATCATCTACGTATCATTCTGTTATTGGTTCATGGTAGTGTTTATGATTATTATTATTAATTGTACAGTAATTTTGGACCAATCACAAAATGACACGTAAATGATGTTTAAATGTTGTAAAAAAAATATTGTCTAAATATCATTATCGTTTGTTAAAAGGATGTAATGAATGAGAAAATTGGGTTGGGCTCCAGATTGTTAATGATGAGATGGATAAATGAGAAAAGCTACGCGAGGGTTGAAATTACCAACATTAGGGCAATATTTAGGTAAATGAATATATTGGAGAAAGCAGTCTTTTCTATTTTTGTCGCTAGGGCAGAATTTTTTTTTATATAAATTAAAAAATACTTTTTTATACAGATATTGTACAAATACAAATGATATAGAAAGTTTTCATTCTTTATACAAGTTCTATTATTGGTATAAAAAATGCTAGTTTTATACAGGTTCAATATATAACCAGTATAAAAAAGTATTTAAATCATTAAAATCCTTATTCCCCAATGTTTCAAACAACTTTCGTTGACATAATGGCTCAATTACTTGGTTCATCAACTCGTAATATTTGTAAGATATGAACTCAAGTGCCTTGTTTTTATCTTATATATCAATATACAAAATATTATAATATTTGTAAAAGATGAACTGAAGCCAACTTGAATAACATAACATCGCCATCATAAATTTAGAAGTAGGCGTAAGATTGAAGAAGATGAAAGAAATAGATGATACCTCCCCACATCCGTTTCCACATAAGGGTAGGCTTTTGTTACGAGAAGAATTGCCTCCATTGGCACAGGATTGGTGAACTTCAAAAAAGATAAATGAAGTGTTCATAAATAGCTTCAGAAATGAGAATCTAATTGAAAAAAGAATGCATTACGTAAATACAGATATAGGACATACATCTTCTCTCGCATACAAGGCATTCGGTCGACATCTCAGACGGTGCAAGGCCTTCAAAGCTGATCTCAGTCTTTTCACACTGCAAACCACAAAATTTGCAGCAGCAACTCATACAGCGCCACTCACCTTCTGGAATTGTCTGCAAGGAAAAAAATAAAATAGGTCTTTATTATCGCTACAATATTTTTTTAATCAGCTAAGGAAAATGTTTATTGAATAGGACTTCAAAGTAATCATATTTTACATACTCTTTTCATATATATATATATACAGGACACATAATACAAATATTAAGTGGCATTATATATCGTGGGTATAGCATGAAAATATCATGTAAGCCAAGAAAATAATGTATTTTCCTTCTGCTTCTCATGACATGCACCATAAACAAAAAACCATGTCATATATTAGCATGGAAAAGTACAATAAAAAAGAATTTAAAATAGATTCTGCTATTTGTCTCGCTATTTATATAGGCAATGTAAAATAGATTTTCATGTCAAATTCTTGGAATAATAAAATTTTATAAGGACTGGTTAAGATATTCATAAATAACTCTAACTGGAGATGTTATTCTTTTTAAGAAAAAGTCTAATCGGAGATGTTCTTAAAATTATATATCTTTGATATAATTTGAAAACAGAAGTGAATTTATTAGCAATGGAATACACATGTTCAAAGTTTCGTTAACATATCTTTTGAAATAATTTGATTTGATAAGAGAAATCAACAATTGAGTACAAATGGCTCAACGTCTCTGGTTACTGGTTAATAGTTCAATAATTTTTACACAAAAACTATGCTAATGAACCTAACATGCATCTATAATCAAATAGATAGATAGACACACACAGAAAACATGGCCTGTAGTATTTTACAAAAGTAATACGAGAGAGAACAAAATATGGAGAAAAAGAAAAATTATATTTTTAAAAGAAAATGTTATAAAAATAGAACGATTCAATTAGAAATGCACAATGAAAAAAATCCAATACAATAAATTATGTGAAATAATGATATAAAAAAAAGGGTTCCTAAACTCTAGAAATGAAAGTACATACTTGTATACCCAGGCAGGTCTGATGAAAAGTTGATGGGCAACCATCGCAACAAAGAAGATTTCCCCTTTCCCCACAAACTCTACAAATGTCGTCGCTTTTTTCGTTGTCCTCACGGACGACCAAGTTATAAAACTTAGAAGAAAAATCAGTTTGCTTACTCCAGGCTTCTGCCATGCATTGCAAGAGACAAAGTCCTCTTCCTCTCCCCAAACATATGTTTCGTAGTGGATCTGATCTTTTTCCCACTGAATTCAAGTGTTCTTGCTTCCATGAGTGAAATTCAAACTCAGAAATGGACACAACTTGAGAACAACAGTCACACAGAATGCCATCTCCAACGGCATCTCCACCCAGTGACACAGCTTTACTCTTGTGATCCATGTAATAAACCCTCTCTCGTGATTTCATCGTTTTCACAGCAATCATCCACGAAAACACAGTTCGTTTTCCTGTGTTCAGCTTTCTACGTGTCCTCTTATTATTTCTTGGACAAAACGGTTTTTCTTTTGACAAATTCATCCTCTTCACTCTTTCAAGGCTGTTTACACCCTTTCCCTCCTCAATCACCACTTTGTTCTCATTTCTCGCAACCTTCTCAGCTTGATTCATCTCGCCCTCAGGTATTCGCTCACTCCCTTCTATTATTTCAGTTTTGATAATTCTTCTGGGGCATATATCCAGAGTTCGATTCGCCAAATCCACACCATGTATCTTCCTTAAGCGTCTTAAACCTCTGGTGCGGCGGTGAAATCTGGAAATGAGTTCCAGCCCCAAAAGCTTATTATCATTTGAACGCTTTAAATTTCCAGAAAATCGAAATCCACCGCTACCCAATTGCGTTTGCACGTTTTCGTTGCGGCTTCCGGTAATTTGTCCCATCCTGAGACGCACCTCAAGCTCAAGCCTCATTGAGCATTCTGGGTTCCATTCCACTGCTTCATCTCTTCTCCCTCTCTTCCTCTCATTGATTAAATTCAAGCTTTGTCCCTCTCTCATTTTTCTGAAAAAGTCTAGTTTCGAAAAAACTTATCAGATCGTAAAAGAGTTATCTACTCGAAACAGCATCTAGCTTCAAAGAGAAACTTACATGAATTATCTTCAGGAATCTCAGATGCTCTTGACCAAAGTCTGTATACCTTGCAGCTGTTTTTGGTCTTCTATGGGGTGCTGCTTTTATGCGTTTTATTAAGGGTCTCGCCACATGAAGGAATGCTCAAAGAAATGTGACGCAAAGAAAGTCTTCTTTTTTTTGTTTTACTTTCGGTCTTGCAGTTATGTTAAAGCTTTGTAACTCTTCATACGTAATCATTCAACAGGGCATCTTTATTATGTATTTTTTTAATTTCATTTCACTATTTTAAATATTTTTAAACTGTTTTTTTTTTTTATTTTGATTTGACTTATCTTTTACATTAAATTAATAATAATGATAACGCCATTATCATTAACGAGGAAGAATAAATATTTATTAACTAGTTTTAAAAAAACAATTCAGACCAAAATTAAAATTTTGAAACAGACTTGTGATCCACAAATAAGATTATAGAGATACATATTAAACTGCTTAAATTTAATTTTAAAAAATTATTTGAAACACTCATAATAAATCATCATACGTTATAAAAAAGTTGTTAAAAAAATATTTTCTTATTTTTAAAGATAATATTTGTCACTAACGAGACAAATAAAAGATAATACTTTTCTAAGTTCAAAAAGAGAAAATGACCGAGTTATAGCACGAAAGGATTCTCGGATTCAGCATTATTTCTATTAAGAAAATTTTAGGTTTGCAATTTTGAAAAACTATAATGTTCAATGCATTTAATAAAAAATATTAAATTTATTTTTATTTAAGAAATATAATATTAATTATTCATAAATATTAATTTCACTTAAATATTTAATATAAAAGTTATATGTTAAATAATAAAGGATTAAATATGTTTTAATTTCTTAACTTTATGAAAATTAGAATTAACTCATCAGACGTAATTTAGTTATTCAAGTTTATAAGTGTGAGGATTTAGTGTTTTGATCAAATTTTGTTAAATTTATTTGATTTTTTAGATACATTATTCATTATAGCATTTAAGTTGTTTATATTGCTTCACACATTTTTCTTTTTTTCAATGTTAGTTAAAAAACATATTTAAAACTTCAAATAAATTTAATAAAATTTGATTAAAATGACTAAATTTACGTAATTTTAAATATAGAGACTAAATCCGTCTAAAGTTTTAATGAGAGATTAATTTCAATTTTCACTTAAAATTAAAAAAAAACATATTTAATTCAATAATAAAAGAGTTAAATGTGTTTTTAAATATTCTAAACTTGGATAAAAAATTAGAATTTAACATGCTTTAAATTTCTATAAATTTTTATCCTTAAACTTTGAAAATAAATTAACATAATCATTTACGTTAAAGATATTAACTATTTTAGTTTTGTTAAACAATATTTAGAATGAATTTGAGTTTAAATTTATCAAAATAATATAAATAACTTAAACAACATCCTAAAATATTTTTAACCGTGTCAAAAAAATTAAATACAGTTGAATCATAAAAAAAAATATTTATTTAGCTTTAAGTTAAAAAAATACACTATATTAAAATTGAAACCACAGACAAATTTTAATTTCACTTTCAAAACAAAAAATATTTAACACAACATCATACTATCAAATTAAATACTTTTATGAAAAATTTAAGATTTTTTGATTGAGGATTTTGTCTTGCATAATTGAACAAAATAACATTTAATGAACTCTGTAAATATTACTAGTACAAACGTCACGTTATTATTATTATTAAATTTAACATTAATTATATATGTGTATATAAATGTATATATTAAATGCTTATTAATAATTAATATAAAAAATGCATATTAAATAAACAGTACAGCAAAAAACCAATGTATATGCACATATGTAATTAATAATTATCAATTCAGAGGATTATCTTATTTTGAACTAGCAAAAAAAAGGGGTGACAATACTTACACCTATATGCACTGTCATGATCTTTTTTATTTTATTAAATTAAAATTTAATTACACTAATGATTTTTATTATTTTAAGTATTCTTTAATTTATTAATTTTTTTATTTCATATATTTTAAATAATTTTATTTATACAATTTATTTATTTTCTTTTTATTTTGTTTAAATTTAAAATATTTAAATAAAGTAAAAATAAAATAAATGATAAGAAAATAAATAAAGCGACTTTTATATATATTATATTGGTAGAAAGTGAAATATCTAGTTATCATATATATATATATATATATATATATATATATATATATATATATATATATATATTGTATATGAGAAAATTAATGTTTTTTCTTAATTAACCCAATCTTATATATATTTTATATTATTATACAAATTCGTATCACATATCCGAAAAGTGTGTTTAACTAATGAGCTTTTTATTTTCTTATTATGTGTTTGGTTGAGTAGGTGAATTATAAGAGACTGATAAACCTTAATTTAGGAGTTGTTTGTTTTCTGTACGTTAAGAAGGTGTAGAAAACAGATGATAATTTTTATAGAAATGGAGATAAAATGTGGTTATAAACTTTCTTTGCTGGGGAGATTTAGGAAGAAATGGGTATTAATCCAATAAAATAATTATTATCATTTTAAAATATAATTTTTTATGCATAAAAATTTATAATAATTTTTAATTTATCAAACTTGTCAGATGATTCATTAACTTTTATAAATTTTTATTTTAAATTTCTTCATTTTTCATCGTTTTAATAATTCAAATAATTATACCTTCATCTTCTTCTTTTCTTTAGATTTATATCTCCAAACCTATGTACAAATCCAAACAAAGTCTAGAATGAAAGCAAATGGAAAATGATGTGATTTTAAAGTTTATTGATTTGATTATATTTCTGAAAGTCTGAAGATAAGTTTTTTAGTGTAAAGTCAAAATTGTTATTAGTATATATGTAAAAATATAAGATTTTTCTTTAAGAGAATTATAGTTTAGAAAATGAAACCGAATTCTTTTTAAAAAATTATTCATTACATTAAATAGTAATCAATTGTAAATATTAAAATAATAATGTATTCATAAGTTAGACATTATTTTATAAATTACAAATTATTGATATTTATTAAGAAAAAAAATCACAATTATTTTATGAATTAGAGTTTAAATATTGGTTCCTAATATTAATTATAAAAGTGTTAACTAAAAAGAAATTATTGTCCGTAATGTCCCAAAATATAGCTATAAAATCATATAATAGTAATCACATAAATAGTAAAATAGAATAGTTATTGTTTACTGATATAAAGTATAAACTTTACCGTTATCTCAAAATAACCATAAAATTTAGAACTTTATATACACATTGACTACTACAAAACTATATAAAATACTAAACGAGACTAGTCTAAGTTGAAACATCATCTCATCTCCATCCAAAACCTGCTATAAGGACACCTCATCTCCCTCTGTTCACATCCACAGGATGATTATTGCAAAGGAAGAAACAAAAATACATATAAAATACAGACAACAAACAACAAACAACAGGATAAACTAGTTTAAATAAAGGCTTAATACTTCAAATGGTCCTCTGATTTGTCAACTAATCTCATTTTGGTCCTCTAGTTTGCAACAATATCAATTTAGTCACAATTTTTGAAAATTTGAACACATTTTATCACATCCGTTAAGTCATAGCAGACGGCGTTAACTGTTGATGACTTGTAATTTTACTGTTTACCACGTGTCAATGTTAAATAAAATGGAAAATGATTTGTGGATGACGAAGCCCTAAGATTTAAGGACAAGTCCTAACTTTTAAGGGTTATTAAATCATCAGGCCTCTGATAATTGGGAATTAGGGATTGGAATCTGAGTTTGAAGATTTCTTCAAGAGGTTGCGAGAGGCAGAGACAATCACCCATTCCATTGTTGGAGAAGACGAATTTCCATTCCCTATTTTAAAATCTCATAAATTCTCCCATAAGTATCCATTGCATTTTCCTTTATGATCCCAGCAATAGCTTAGAAAATAACAATAACAAAAGTTATTTCAATACCACACACCAGAAATCAGAAACCTTGATCACCACCAACAAAACCATTGTGAATTCCTGTGCCCATCAACCACCACCTCAGTAGGCTCCAATTCCATAACACTATCAGTACATTCACACAGAATATATTTTACAGAGGGTGGAAAATTTAAACTAATGATGCAAAATCAGTCCCGTGTCACTCCAAGAAGTAGACCTGACTCCCAAATTGAGTGCAAACAGTCAATACTAATCACACACTACATGAAATTACAGTTCCAAAACAGTGATGCAAGAAGTCAAAAATTGATCCTGAATTGACCAAGGGTCAACTTACACCATCTCCAACTCCAAGTAAACAAAGAAAAACATCATACGATCTTCACAATCAATAAAAAGAAAAATCACAAAAATTCTTCCCCAACTCGAACTTCGCCCCAAAATTCTTCCCATAACTGAAACTCTTATCCAGCGACCTCTCTTCCTCACCGCCACCCTCCCCTTCTCCTCCGGTATAGGTCCTTCCTTCGGTCTCGCCTTTCCCTGCCGCCGCAGCAGCGCTGCCATGATCGGCTTCGCCAGAGAGGGAGGCGGCAGCGGCCACCGGAACTTCCTCCCCGAAGTCCTCGCTGCGACGGTGCCACTCCGGGCCGGAGAGGACTCGGGAAGGGGCTGGTGGAAAACGAGTGCGCCGGCGTGTTCCTCCCCGGCTGGTGGAAAGCGAGTGTTGTTTCTTCAAGGGGCTTGCCCTCTTAGGGCTTCGTCATTCACCAAACAAATTCCATTTTATTTCACATTTACACGTGGTAGAGAGTAAAATTACAAGTCATCAACAGTTAACGCCATCTGCTATGACTTAACGGATGTGATAAAATGTGTTCAAATTTTCAAAAATTGTGACTAAATTGATATTGTTGCAAATAGAGGACCAAAATGAGATTAGTTGACAAATCAGAGGACCATTTGAAGTATTAAGCCTTAAATAAAAGATCAATCCATATATTTATTAAGCACATAACATATAATCATACCAATCCATTAAACAATTAAGACACTTTATGCAAAATACAACACTAACTTTGACTGTCTGGACTTAGAAATGATTGTTGAGCTATGGCGGGTTGTGCACTCGTGGTGGCTTCTACTGCTTTGCAAAGTCATTGCCAATGGGTTTCACCTTACCACACTCACGAGGTTAGTCTGTACCACGCCTTGGAGCATACTGGAAGCCTCCAAGACTAAGACCTCCTGCTACTCCTCACGACATAGATCAATCCTCTCTATATGAGAATGAAAGACCATTGGAGTTTCAGGATAACCCCTAAGATTGAGCTACTGCATTCATTCTAAACTACACTTGAATCTCACCAAGAGATTCTACTTTGGAACTTTACTTTCATTACTTTTAAAATCCATCCTTTCACCTTGACACAATGATTCATAACATAATCAATGCATTACTACCATACACATTCATGCATACTTAACACTTATTCCAAAACTACATCTAAATCACACTAGAACAAGGAAAGAAAGAGTAAACCAAGAACCTGAACCTTTTGCTATGCGCCAACTCTCCCTGAGCGAAACCAAAGGTTTCTCGCACAGCGACCCAACTCGCTGTGCAAATCCTCAAACAGAGACTCATCCCTCACGATCAGTCGCACAACTACTAAATTCGTTGTGCGAAAAAACTCTTAGTAGTATCAGATTCTAATCCCTTGCGTAATGCCCCAATTCGTTATGCGAGAGCCCCATGTAGAGACCAAACTCCTCAAACACTTGATAACTTTTTGGCAAGTATACCAAATCGTTACAAGTAATACAGTAATAAGAAAAGTATCGTTCTCCTCAGGGAATTTGTGTTTCGTTATTTAATTTAGAAATTATATCAAATTCAATTCGTGTTGATGAAAGTTGCTTTGATTTTTGCATAAAGACACAGAATTTAACAAATTAAAAGTTAAGATGAAAATATGATACGAACAATCATTGAAATTGATTTCAGACTAACATCTCAGTAACATCCTGTACAATATATAATTTGTTCATGCATTCACAAGTTGATATCTTGCTTTAATTCCTTAAAACAAGTTCTAAAATTATTCCTTAAATTATTAATTCCTTAATTAATTTAATGAATAATTTTGCATTAAGTTCTATCGTT
Source organism: Vigna mungo (assembly GCA_036885675.1). NCBI lineage: Eukaryota > Viridiplantae > Streptophyta > Magnoliopsida > Fabales > Fabaceae > Vigna > Vigna mungo. Next base: position 24,641,648 of record CP144695.1, read on the forward strand.
CTGAATGACCAAAAGCATTTAAGCTATTCCTAGCGTAATCACTTTTAGCTTCTTTTCTTACGTTTCTGGTTCTAAAAATACTTCCCAGTACAAAAAGAACCTTTAAGAAAAATTATACTTCCATATAATCAAAATCAAGTTAAGAAAAGAACACAAACAGATACATTTATTGATCAGGACAATTACATCAATGCTTTGTCATACAACCAATTCCAATGAAAGAAAAATTAGCCTATCCTAGACATCACAAACGTACTCATTTCAGCAATTCCTTGAATCATGTGTAGTCTTGATGTCTTCAGAGAGTCTTCTGGTCTTCAGAGAAGTTCTGTAAATTTTTTTGTGTGTATCCAGATTACTTTTCTCCCTCTGTCACGTAACATTAAGAGCCAGTTAATTTTTCAGTAACTTGCACCATTCGCTCAGCGCCCCGAAACAAATTCGCTGTGCGAATTAATTTTGAATTATGCACTTAATTGCTGAGATTCGCTCAGCGCACAGCCTCAGGTGCGCTTTGCGAATTTGCCTTGATTTTCTCTTTTTCTGATGTAATTCGCTTAGCGAACCAATACTGGTGCGCTTTGCGAATTATTGAGTTTTGTCCTTCCAAAATGATTGATTCGCTCAGCGAACCAATAGTTGTGCGCTGTGCGAATGTATTTCTCTGGCTCTGCGAATTTCCCTTGCTGTGCGAGAATTGGCTGTCAACTTCACATTTATACAACTTTTCCTGAACAATAATTTACGAAACACTCTGCTACAAATTACAGCTTTTCACTGAGTAAAAACATGAATAATTACATGATTAAGGTAATTTATAAGTGTAAAAATATTTGTTTTTCACACTTATCAACTCCCCCAAACTTGAATTATTTCATGCCCTCAGGAAATCACAAAAACAATTGAACAACACAATACATACCTTTGATGTTTTGATAGAATGACTTTACACATCAGACAAATCACATGCATTCCTGAGGATTCAAACAAATGACATGGTCCAGTTCTCAAAAATTCATCTGTATATAGAATATGCACAACCAGATCAAAATAATTCTCACCTCTCAAAGTGTTTGTCCTCACATGACAGTAGAATTGTCTTAGAACTTCATCAGCTTTTGCCTTTCATTTGATTCACACACTTCACACACTATTGGTTAAGTCTAAAGGTCTTTTCAGGAAGAGGCTTGACTTGGCTAGAAAAAGAATAATGGTTTTTCTTGGATTCAAAAACACCTATTAAGAAGAGAACAATTTCAATTCCCAATTCAGTACTCAAATCCCCAACATGTATCATTTATCACACACCATTTTCTTTTACAGCTCAACCTTATATTTCAATTTGAGCACAACATTATTGTTTGTTTGTTTTTTTTTTTTTAACACTTTTTCTTTTTCCCCCAAACTTAAATTCAACCTTAACCTCACAAATTTACAATACATGTTCTCTTCTAAGGTGTAAGGTAGGATAAAATATTAAGCTCAAGGTGAAAGAAGGAATTAAGGCTCAAAAAGGTTTAACAAATGAATCATAGTGTCACAGGGTTGGCTATCTGGCCAAGTAGCTGCATAAACAATATCAAACAGGGCCTTTTTCATCCTTAACCAAAGTGTGTGTATACGTAGAATCAAACTCATGCAAAAGCTAATTTCATATCTAGACAGCTCTTTATCTCTCAATCAGTAGCTCTCAACACTCACAGATCTGGTTATATTCTAACACACAGATAAATTCTGAAACACAATAACCACAACATACAAGTAATCATCCTCAAGAATCACATAACATAATCAGAAAATGCATAGTCATTAAATCAAAACATCAACGTCAAAGTCTTTACACATAAACATAAAGGGTAATAGAGTTCCACAATAACTAAACTGAACATAAAAAGAAACATGAAAACATAACATAGAACATGCAACATGAAGAGCATCTGTCATCAGCTCTCTACCACGACCCATCTGGTCCAGCTCTCCACTGACTATGCTGTGTGTGCTGACTCTGCTGCATCCACCTAGGGTCCGGCTCCTCTGGCTCCTCATGACCCTCATCATCAGCCGTCATGTCCTCCTGTTGATACTCTGTTGTGTATGCTGGGAAAGCTCTCCCCCACCTAGACTCAGGCCTGTCCTCAGGCCAAGGAATGTGCTCGACAAACTGGTCGTCATTCATCATGGAATCTGCAGGAACGCCAGGTAGACCTAATGAAAGCTGGTACATACTGTCCTGCAAAGAGACCTGTCCCTGCCGCATAGTGTAGCACCAGTCGCGAATGTCATCCATCCTCGCCATACTCTGGGTCATATAATCAGTCAGCATATCGGGAGGACGAGCAGTATGGGATGACGGTGGTGGCCTAGCTGCTCGTCTGCGTGGAGGAGGAACTGGAGGAGGGGCATCAGAAGCAGACGACTCCCCTCTGTTAACACAGTTACGGTCAAAGAATCTTTTGTTGAGAGGGGGTTGCAGTTTCAATGTGATATCAGATACCCCTGTAACTCCATTTGCTTTACATAAAGCAGTCACCAAGGCAGGGAATCCAAATTTGCAGGAGTCATTATGAGCCATCAATGAAATCTCCTGAGAGATGAATGCTCCTATATCCATACTGATACCTGTCATGATCCCATAGATCAAGTAAGAGCGCTCCAGGTTGATATCAGAGGTATGAGAGTTAGGGCAGATGTTGGTGAAAGAAAAAGTGCTCCAGATTGTGGCCACCGAGTTAAGATGCTTCCTCAATATTCTCACAAGTGTTCCACAAGTCCCAAGTTGGTATCCATAACCAGGCAGGCACAGGGTGGAAGCAATCAAATCATGATTAGGATGACCGGACATAAACGTGCCAAGTGGACACGGAATAAACATCAGTGTGTGCAGCAACCTATTTAAGGCTTTCCGGTCATAACGAATAAGCTTCCCACGCACTGTAGAGGCTCTAGTGCTAGGAGTCTGAACTTGTTCGGGATCCCACGCGTTGGCATAAAATTCTTTCACCAGGACCTCATCTATTTCATCTGGAAGGTTGGCTAACAAGTGATTCCATTTTCTCCTTGCCAACTCTTCAGAGATGTGGTCATATTCCCCCGGTTTCAGCTCTATCCTTCTCTCAGGCAAGAGTCCTCTGCCCATTATATTCTGATTGAACCTCTCTTGGACAATTTCTGACACAAACCTGTTCTGATCAAAATTGAGAACCAGGTTCTCATCTTGTTGGACTGCTGGCTGTGATCTAGAAGAGGATCCTTTTGTGGCCTTCCTCTTCTTTTCATATGCAGTGGGAACATGGTAAGTGTTTTTGGGAGGCATCATCTGCAAAACACAAACCCAGAACAAACAATTGTGGAAGAAGGAGTCAGATTATTCAAGAGGGTCTCGCCCCAGGTTAATTTCGCTGTGCGCACATCGCAGTGTGCGCTGCGCGACAATGCAAAAAGGCGAGTCTCGCTATGCGACTTCAGTCGCTCAGCGAAAAACAGACCATTCGCAGTGCGACAGTGGTCGCTTTGCGATAATGTGTTAATGGGAGCAACATGATATGCAATTCGCTATGCGCACACAGGTTTGTGCGCTCCGCGACAGATAAAATTCAATTGTTTTTTTTTTTCAGAATCAAATCTCGCTATGCGAAATCAGTCGCTGAGTGAGATATAATGTCTTCGCTTTGCGACACTGATCGCTATGCGAAACTCAATTTTAAAAAAAAAAATTAAATCCATTCGCTGCGCGACGCTGGTCGCTGTGCGAGACACCTTTAACAGAGACATTTCGCTATGCGACAGTGGTCGCTTTGCGAAAATCCAAACCTTTGAAGACCGAACAGAATTCGCGGTGCGAGTTCAAAAATATTGTATGCAAAGTTACCGATTACGTTCGCACAGCGAATCCTATCTCTAACACAATGACTTCACAAAGACTATACATAGACCATAATCACAAACATGGACAGACAGATTCCCAATCATGCAACCAAAATTCCTAATCTAAACAATAAACAAGAATGAACAAAGATGAACAGAGAGGGAACCAACCTAGAGTGAACGTGAATAGACAGAGATGATTTGAGAGGAACTTCAACCACTTTCGTGAACAGAGGTTCTGAGATGTGCTTATGGGTGCAATGGAGGAAAAAGAAAATGTGAAGCGGTTGGGATACCGTAGGGGAGAGTGTGAACAGAGGAGGAGATGGAAAGGTGGTAAAATGGAGATGCAGAGAAGTGAGACGTTTTAAAACTCGTAACTTCCTTCAGAGCAGATTCGCTTAGCGCACCAGGGTCTGTGCGCTATGCGAATCAGAGTGCATTAAATGCACTCTCACTTTTTCGAACGTTTTAAATTTTTTTGAATTTTTAATTCAATTCGCTTAGCGCACCTGGGTCTGTGCGCTATGCGAATTTCATTTTTTTTTTAAATCATTCGCTGAGCGCACCAGGGTATGTGCGCTATGCGAATGATTATTATTATTATTTTTTTTAGAACATAAAGAAAATTCGCTTAGCGCACCAGCAAAGGTGCGCTGTGCGAATCAGTACCACCAACACACTTCAAAATCAATTCGTCTCTCTCGCTCTACACAGAATTTCGCAGAGCGAATCTCCCAGTTCCTGACCCAATGAGCCTTGTTCGCTTAGTCACTACCTTCGCTATGCGAAACGTTTTCAGAGAGTTCGCAAAGCGAATGATGTGCGCTATGCTAGCAAGCATTTTTTTCTAAGAATTTATTCAGTCGCCTAGCGCACCTCAACTGTGCGCTATGCGACTAAAGCTTCAGAAATGGATCTCATACATTATCAACACTTCCTCTCCACACTCAACTCAACAATTATACGAACAAAAGCACAACAAAGATTAAACACAAATATATATACAAACCTGTGCTAGGATGCCTCCTAGCAACCGCTTCTTTAACGTCACTAGCTTGACCCAGAATCTCATGGCTCAGACAATCTAATAATTGTGGTGAGACGTTCAACCTCACCACCCAAATAATGTTTCAGTCTCTGGCCATTAACAATCCAACTTCTTTGATCATCAGAATTTGGATCCATTAATTCAACAGCACCATAAGGTTTGACTGCCTTAATCACAAAAGGACCAGACCATTTAGATTTTAACTTACCTGGAAACAGTTTGAATCTGGAATTGAACAACAGTACCTGTTGTCCAGGTTGAAATTCTCTTTTGATCAGCTTCTTGTCATGGTACATTTTGATCCTTTCCTTGTATTTCCTTGAAGAATCATAGGCAGTCAACCTCATCTCCTCCAGCTCTTGCAATTGAAGCTTTCTTTTACCTGCACACAGAGAAGCATCAAAGTTCAGAAATTTTAAAGCCCAATATGCCTTATGTTCCATCTCAACAGGGAGATGGCATGACTTGCCATAGACTAATTGGTAGGGTGTTAACCCTACAGGAGTCTTCAAGGCAGTCCTATAAGCCCACAGGACATCATCTAATTTTGCCGCCCAATCCTTTCTTGAAGATGATACGCTCTTTTCCAGGATTCTTTTTATCTCCCTGTTGGAGACTTCAGCTTGGCCATTTGTATGTGGATGATAAGGTGAAGCAATTCTATGCCTCACATCATAATGTTTCAACACCTTAGCCAAGGCATTACAGAAATGAGATCCTCCATCACTTATGAGGATCCTGGACACACCAAATCTAGAGAAGATTTGTCTATTGAGAAATTTGATCACTGTCTTGGCATCGTTCTTGTGGCATGCTGCAGCTTCCACCCACTTACTGACATAATCCACTGCAACTAAAATATATTCGTTGTTGTAGGAAGAAGGTAATGGTCCCATAAAATCCATTCCCCAACAATCAAATACTTCAACTTCTAAAATTGCCTGCAGTGGCATCTCATGTCTCTTTGAAATGCTTCCTGTTCTTTGGCATTTATCACAACCTCTGGCATGTGCATGTGCATCTTTGAACAAGGTTGGCCAATAGAAACCAGATTGAAGCACTTTGGCGGCGGTCTTTTCTCCATTAAAGTGACCTCCATATGGCGAATTATGACAGTGCCATAGGATTCCAGCAGCTTCTTCTGATGTAACACACCGCCTGAGTAAGTGGTCAGCACCCAGCTTGAAGAGATAAGGATCATCCCAAAGGTATTCTTTGGAATCATGAATGAACTTCTTCTTCTGCTGCCAAGTCAGGTCATCAGGGAGAATTCCTGCAGCCTTAAAATTTGCCATATCTGCGAACCATGGCCTCTGTTGAATGAGCATCAGACGCTCATCAATGAATTCTCCCTTAATTTCTTCCTCTTTATCAGTCACCTCAATGTTAAGAAGGCGAGACAAATGATCAGCAATGACGTTCTCACTCCCCTTCTTATCTTTGATTTCCAAATCAAATTCCTGCAACAGAAGAACCCATCTTATGAGACGTGGCTTAGAATCAGACTTTGCCAGTAAGTATTTGATGGCTGAATGGTCAGTGTATATGATAACTTTAGACCCTATCAGATACGGTCTAACCTTTTCAAGAGCGTACACAATCGCCAAAAATTCCTTTTCAGTTGTGGCATAATTTAATTTGCACCATTCAGAACTTTACTGGCATAATGAATAACGTGAAAAATTTTGCCACGTCTCTGTCCTAACACAGCCCCTATAGCATAATCACTTGCATCGCACATTAACTCAAAATCTTGAGTCCAGTTTGGTGCGACTACAACAGGGGCTGAGATCAACTTCTTTTTCAATATTTCAAAAGCTTCTAGACACTCCCCATCAAACTCAAATGGAGTGTCCTTCACAAGCAAGTTGCAAAGGGGTTTAGCAATCTTGGAGAAATCTTTTATAAATCTCCTGTAAAATCCAACATGTCCAAGAAAGCTTCTTACCCCTTTGACATTTAAAGGAGGTGGTAGCTTCTTTATCACATCAACTTTGGCTTGATCCACACCTATTCCCCTGGATGAGATCTTATGCCCAAGAACAATTCCCTCACGAACCATAAAGTGACATTTTTCCCAATTTAGAACAAGGTTCGTGGCAATACATCTTTTCAAAACCACATCCAGGTTCTGTAAGCATAGATCATATGACTTTCCAAAGACTGAGAAATCATCCATGAATACTTCAATGCAATTCTCTACCAAATCAGCAAAAATGGCAAGCATGCAACGTTGGAATGTGGCAGGCGCATTACAAAGACCAAAAGGCATCCTTCGATATGCAAACACACCAAAGGGACAAGTGAAAGCGGTCTTTTCTTGATCTTCAGGATTCACTACTATTTGATTGTACCCGGAATACCCATCCAGGAAACAATAGTAGGCTTGTCCTGCTAGCCTTTCCAACATTTGGTCCATAAAAGGGAGAGGAAAATGGTCTTTCCTGGTGGCTTGATTTAACTTTCTGTAATATATACACATTCTCCACCCTGTGACTGTTCTTGTAGGAATTAACTCATTTTTCTCATTCTGAACAACAGTCATACCCCCTTTCTTAGGAACAACATGCACAGGACTAACCCAAGCACTGTCAGATATAGGATATATCATTCCTGCTTCAAGCAATTTAAGCACTTCCTTTCTCACCACCTCTTTCAAAGTAGGATTCAACCTCCTCTGTGGTTGTGCTATGGGTTTATAGTCCTGTTCCATCATGATTTTATGCATGCAGTAGGTTGGACTTATACCTTTCAGATCAGAGATGTGTCAACCTATTGCCTTTTTGTTCTTTTTCAAAATTTTTACCAGTTTTTCCTCCTCACTGTTTGACAGAGAATTGCTTATAATCACAGGCTTTTTGGAATTTTCCTCCAGAAACACATACTTGAGATGATCAGGAAGCATTTTTAATTCCATCTTGTCCTGATCATCCAAGTCAGCCTTTTCTAATTTTTCCACTTTCACATCAGTGGAATTCTCCTCTTGCAATTTTTCCAGATGTTGTGAAATCTCCTCCACTTCAGATTCTTCTTCAACAGTGAGCTCTTCACATGCATCAACCAAAACACGCTCTAATGGAGATTTCACATACATCTGGCTTTTAACTTTCTCCGCCACATCATCCAATACTTCAACTCTGAAACAGTTCCCTCTATCTTTTGGGTGTTGCATAGCTTCCACAACATTAAAGGTAACTGTTTCATCATGTAACCTCACCTTCAAATGACCATCATCAACATCAATTATGACTCTAGCAGTCTTCATGAAAGGTCTACCCAATATGAGGGGGACTTCAGTATCCTCCTCCATGTCTAAAATAACAAAATCCACTGGAAAAGTGAATTTGTCAACTTTCACCAAGACATCTTCAATAACTCCATATGGGTACTTTACAGACCTATCTGCTAGTTGAAGAGTCATCCTTGTTGGTTTTACTTCCATGTCCCCTATTTTCTTTAACATAGACAAGGGCATTAAATTAATGCTTGCCCCTAAGTCTATCAACGCTTTTCCAATGGGGAGCTTTCCAATTGTACATGGAATAGTAAAACTTCCAGGGTCTTTGAATTTAGGAGGGAGAAGTTTTTGGATGATGGCACTACAATTCCCTTGCACCTCAATTGTTTCTTCCTCAATATACTTCCTCTTTTTGGTCAACAGATCTTTCATGAATCTAGCATAAGAGGGCATTTGTTGAAGTGCTTCTGAAAAGGGAATTGTGATTTCCAGCTTTTTGAAGAGAGCCATGAATCTAGAAAATTGACTTTCCTTTTCCTTTCTAGAATATGTCTTAGGATACGGTAAAGGATTAACAATCTGTTTGCCCTTATGACTCTCTTCCTCTTCTTTCTTTTTATCTTCTTCTTCCTCTACGTTATCTTCTTTCTTTTCCTGCTCTTCACTTACTTTCTCTTTTTCATCTTCCTCTCTCACAACTACATTTTCTAACACTTTACCACTTCTTGTAGTAATAGCTTTGCAATGCTCTTTTGGATTCGGTTCAGTGTTAGCTCCAAATGTGTTCACAGGCTTCTCTTCTAATTTCTTGGCCAACTGACCCATTTGAACTTCTAAATTCCTTATAGAAGCATCTATACTCTTTTGATTTGATAAGGACATTTGCATGAATTGTTGAAGAGTTTCTTCCAGTTTTGATGTCCTATCAGAAAGAGTAGGTTGTTGTTGAAACTGTGGAGGCGGTGGTCTACTGGAACTTGCCTGACTCATGCTAGGATGAGGTTTCCATCCTTGATTATAATTTCCATAATTTCCTTGACGGCCTTGATTTCCCATATAATTAACCTCTTCCTTTACCTTAGTCTGTAGAGCACACTGATCATATTGGTGCTCCCCACCACACAGTTCACAACCTTGCACAGTATGTTGTGCCTGTGACACATTTTGAAGTTGCAGTTGTGATACCTTTTTCATCAGAGACTCAAGCTGTTGAGTCATAATTTTGTTTTGGGCTAATAAGGCATCTTGGGATTGCAACTCAAACATTCCCTTCTTTTGGGTTTGCCCTCTCTCAGTTTGAACATCGTTATCACATGATGTCATATTTTCAATGATCTCAAGGGCTTCATCAGGTGTCTTCCACCTAATGTTACCTCCTGCTGAGGCATCTAGCATTAGCTTTGTGTGAGATTTTAAACCTCCTAAGAACAGGTTTAATTGAGTGGGAACGTCAAACCCATGAATGGGAGTCTTTCTAAGCAACCCCTTGAACCTATCCCAAGTTTGACTCAAAGTCTCTTCAGGTTCCTGTTGGAAAGATGATATCTCTTGCTTGCCTTTATTGATCTTGGATTGAGGGAAATATTTGTGCAAAAACTTTGCCACCACGTCATCCCAACCAGTCAGACTTCCCTCAGGAAAAGAATTTAACCATTTCTTGGCATTTCCAGCCAAAGAAAAAGGAAAGAGACTAAGTCTGATTGCCTCATCTGACACGTTCAACATTTTCACTGTATTACAGTATTCATTAAAAGTTGCCAGATGATCGTAAGGATTTTCGTGTGACAATCTTGAAAATTGATTACTTTGAACAAGGTGAATCAATGCAGGCTTCATTTCCATATTAGGCGCAATCACCACAGGTCGGGCTATGCTGTTGAAAGATGAAGGAACAGCCACTGAAGCAAAATCTTCCAACGTACGCCTATCTCTCTGTTCATTATTATTTCCATCCATATTTTTATCCTCTTGATCAGATGAAGATACAGTGTTGGAAGTAGCAGATAAGCTAGCTTCTCTAGCTTCTTTTTTCCTATTTTCTCTTCTACGCCTACTGTTATTTCTACGGGCAGTTCTCTCAATCTCCGAATCAAACAATAAATTCTCAGATTTTGTTCTGCGTCTCATGCAGAACAAGAATCTCTACAGTTCAGCCCACAGAAATAACACAGGAACAGAACAACACAATATATACAGATGTACGAAAATTAAAACAATGGATTTACAGATAATGGAACAGAATTGAAATTGATACACAATAAATTGAATAACAAAACAATCAAATTCCCCGGCAACGGCGCCAAAAACTTGATAACTTTTTGGCAAGTATACCAAATCGTTACAAGTAATACAGTAATAAGAAAAGTATCGTTCTCCTCAGGGAATTTGTGTTTCGTTATTTAATTTAGAAATTATATCAAATTCAATTCGTGTTGATGAAAGTTGCTTTGATTTTTGCATAAAGACACAAAATTTAACAAATTAAAAGTTAAGATGAAAATATGATACGAACAATCATTGGAATTGATTTCAGACTAACATCTCAGTAACATCCTGTACATTATATAATCTGTTCATGCATTCACAAGTTGATATCTTGCTTTAATTCCTTAAAACAAGTTCTAAAATTATTCCTTAAATTATTAATTCCTTAATTAATTTAATGAATAATTTTGCATTAAGTTCTATCGTTCTGAATGACCAAAAGCATTTAAGCTATTCCTAGCGTAATCACTTTTAGCTTCTTTTCTTACTTTTCTGGTTCTAAAAATACTTCCCAGTACAAAAAGAACCTTTAAGAAAAATTATACTTCCATATAATCAAAATCAAGTTAAGAAAAGAACACAAACAGATACATTTATTGATCAGGACAATTACATCAATGCTTTGCCATACAACCAATTCCAATGAAAGAAAAATTAGTCTATCCTAGACATCACAAACGTACTCATTTCAGCAATTCCTTGCATCATGTGTAGTCTTGATGTCTTCAGAGAGTCTTCTGGTCTTCAGAGAAGTTCTGTAAATTTTTTTGTGTGTATCCAGATTACTTTTCTCCCTTTGTCACGTAACATTAAGAGCCAGTTAATTTTTCAGTAACTTGCACCATTCGCACAGCGCCCCGAAACAGATTCGCTGTGCGAATTAATTTTGAATTATGCACTTAACTGCTGAGATTCGCTCAGCGCACAGCCTCAGGTGCGCTTTGCGAATTTGCCTTGATTTTCTCTTTTTCTGATGTAATTCGCTTAGCGAACCAATACTGGTGCGCTTTGCGAATTATTGAGTTTTGTCCTTCCAAAATGATTGATTCGCTCAGCGAACCAATAGTTGTGCGCTGTGCGAATGTATTTCTCTGGCTCTGCGAATTTCCCTTGCTGTGCGAGAATTGGCTGTCAACTTCACATTTATACAACTTTTCCTGAACAATAATTTACGAAACACTCTGCTACAAATTACAGCTTTTCACTGAGTAAAAACATGAATAATTACATGATTAAGGTAATTTATAAGTGTAAAAATATTTGTTTTTCACACTTATCAACACTCGTTGTGCGTATCCCTTCACTATTTGAATTAAACTGGCAGTGATTTCAGGTCACCACTAATCGCACAACGCCATGATTCATTAAATATTAAATATTAAAGATATAAATAAGATCTCCAGGTTGCCAAAAATATAATCTAAAATTTAAACTATTAGTAACAATATTATGAGTAAGCTTTCATGAAAATATTATAATACATTACTTTCAATACCATAGAAAAGAAATAGTTATTTTATGTGTTTGTAATAATTATATTACGTTAGAGTACTATGGATACTGTAATTATGTTTTTCATTGATAAAAAATTTGGACAAAACATACTACCAGAAGTACATTCAATGTTTAACTATTAGTATATGATATTTCTTTTAGTGGTCAAAAAATTGTTTGGGTTGTTCACCCAATTGATTTTAAAAAAGATAGTGAACGACAATGTTCACCTAATGATATCACTGTAATTATTTGTTTGTTTAGTTTCATTAGTATAGTTTTTGCCTAAATAAAACTAAACTACACACTAAATTTTGAAAACTTGATATAAAAGAAGGCTTAAAAGGGCATATATATTTAAGTTTATGATAAGTTTTGATTTCTATATTTATTTTATTTAACTAAGTTTTATATTGTTTTAAAATAAAGTCAATTTGATTTTTTATGTTAGAACTGTTGTCTGAAGATACTATGCGTTAAATTATGTCACGTGTCAAATTAGAAAAATGTTTATAACAAAAATATTATCTAAATTTTAACACGTAATACATTAACATGAATTTAACAAAAAAATATTAAATTAAATTTATTTAAATATATTAAAAGTTAATTGAGTAAAAAATATAACAACAAAAATAAATTATATCAATAAATATAAAGCTCAAATCACTTGTTAAAGTTAAAAATAAATTGAAAAATGGAAATAAAACGTGTATTATATTATATTGTATTATTTTTTATCCTAAATAAAGTTAAAGATAATTTCATAATGTATCATGGGAGTCACATAATGAATAGTATATGCAATCTGTTGTCGATAAAATTAGCCACAACTGTTGTCGATAACTTGTATAAGTGAAGTACATTTAAAGGGAAAGGCGACGAGCAATTTACAACTCGTTCAGCCATTGATACAAGGTCCCAAACACTTTCATATAAGAATCTACAGAAATACAAGTATAAAACCAGGATACAGAAAATGCTGTACATTTATAAATGATATTAACTATATATCAACGTTTACTTGGTGTAAGGTAAATTAGAGAATCAATCATTTTGATGGCAAAGAAGCAGATGCAGCCCCTGACTCAACCAATATTGACCAAAGAACATGAACATCTTCGCAAGGGCAAGACTTCACATCCTTATACAGAATGTATATTCCTCTCCCTGTGTTCCAAAAGAAAATGCTTTTAGCTATCAACATTTTCATATGAATCTGTGACAACGTTGTGATAACAAAAGAGATATGAAACCAGAATGCATGCTTACTCTTTCTGTGGCCTGAATGAAGCCGATCCCAGAGCTTCTTCAAAGGGCAGAGAAAGGACTGAAACCATCCCATTGGGTCATATAGTTGGTGAAAGATTGGAAGAAAATGAGAGCAGTTTTAAGAAGAGGGGTTGCTTGCAGCATAGTGACTTCAATGCTACTGCTTCTCATGAAATTCACCAAATTCCTTTTCAGTGCAATCATGCAAGAAAAACATGCCCCTTCTATGGGTGCCATGTCTTTGTCACACATTTTCTCTCGTGGGAGAACCCAAACCCATGTGTCTTTAACCTAAAAAGTAACCCTTTTCTCTCAGTATTCACGTTTCCTACTATCCTAATTAGTACTTACATAAACTTACATGTGAAGTCAAACATTTTTTACTATTCTACGCATTTGAAACTGTTCTGTTACGATTCTGAATGATGTTGTACACACGAAACAACATAACTTTGGTTGCCCAAGGGAAAATTAAGCCCCCAAATCACTGTGCTCAAAAGCCTCATTATCACTTGATACGCAGTCTTCGTTCTTAACCTCTATGCATGCTTATGAGCTCGAAAGGAGTAATTACTAATTAATTAATCATAATTTCTGGAGTTAGGACTGTAAACATAATACGCATTTTCAAAGTTAATCAGCCTCAGCAAAGATACACATTCTTTGGCTTCTCAATGAAGATTTAAACAATTCCACAAGTTTCTATAAACCTTAGTGTATATTAAGTACCTAAAAGTATGCACGTTTCCCTTAAGTTAGGGCAATTAACATGTCAAATTTAATCTTCAATGTGAAGCCAACCCTCCCTTTTTTATTTCTTTTTTTCTTCTCAATTAATTTGACGAAAATATGGGAAAATTTTCACGAATAGTGTTTTTGCTTACCATATAGATTATTTAATTATTAGACCATTTTGAATAAATCATTTGGCTCTTGGAAACATCATTATGATATTTGAATGGTATGAATTCAAAAGAAGTTTATTTATTTTATTAATTTATCATTACTATTTTTTTTTTGGTTTTATTATTAGTAGAATGCTCAATAAGTTTCTTGATTTTTAAAAATTAATAATGATCACTTTTAATATATTAAACAAATATTGTTGATTTTTAATTTATGCAGAACACAATTTATAATCAACAAATAGTAATACTTTATAAACTAACAATGCCAATTTTAATATATAAAATAGTTAAATTTTTAAAATTGAGGGATGTTGTTGTATTTTTAAAATGGAGGAACTTGATTGAAGTTTTTATTAATGAAGAGATAAAATTGAATGAAATGTATAAATAATAAGGTAAAAAAAAATAAAGTAAAATATGAAGTGTGGTTGGGGTGTTATATTAGCTAGTGTGGTTGTGATGTTATGAGGTTAGGTGTATGACTTTGGTAAAATATGAAAGGCTCTACAAAACCAACAATTTGATAGGAAAGTGGCATCTAATAATAAGTACATCATATTTCAGTCCATTTCACCACTTCCGAAAGGAACCACCATAATTGAATACACCATCCATTTCAATAATTTTGTTTCTTTTCTAAACTTTGCACTGAAAAGGGTACATATTATTCAATAAATTACAAAACAAAAATGAACTATTAAAGTATGTATGTTTCGTTCTTTATGTAGCAAAAATGTCTCAACAATATATTGTCGACATTTTTTAAGTTGTTATAATTTATAAAGGGGTCACTGAAATCGTAATCCAACTTTTCTGCCATATGTATCACGTGAATAGTAAGAAGTTTAAAATAAATTTATACTAAAAAGAGGAAGTAGTATATCAGAAATATATACAAATCATTTAATATTTTTAAGTGGTTGTAAGACATTCTAGAAGATGAATTTAGCATCCCTAACTCGTTTACTCCAAGCATGTGATAATATATATAATAAATTTACTTCATGGTAATGAAATAGTTTTTTTTTTCTAATTTCCTATTTTACCATTTTTCTTTATCTAACACAATAAATATATATGTTATTTATATGTGTTGCAAAGATTATTTAGAATAAAAAATGTTATTAAAACTTCTCGTAAACAGACAAATAGTTTGATTTTTAAATTTAGATAGATAAAAATAAACTTACGGAGTAATTTTTTTATATATTTTTCAACTTTTTTTTTCATACTCTTTTACTTCTTGGACCGTCTTTCATAACTTTAATACATTTATGTAACTTATTATTATTTTTATCCCATTATATATATTTTTTTAATTTTGTTTCATCGTAAAAATATATAATTTTAAATTAATAAAATGTATAAATTATATTATTAATGATTCAATTGATATCTAGAATTTATATTATTTATCCTTCATATATATATATATATATATATATATATATATATATATATATATATATATATATATATATATATATATATATATATATATATATATATATATATATATATAACTAAAACAATTTATGATTTGTTTTATTTTCTTTTTCTTTTTTTTCTTCTTTTTATTTTCTCTTTCTTGATGTCATCTCCAGTTTTTTTTTCTTTTACTGTTTCTCTTCCTGTATTGCATAGTTGTCATTTATTTTTCTCTTGTATATTATTGAATGTGTAAAATTAAATATAAGATTAATTTCTCTTCTATACAAAATACATATATAGGATAATATACTTATAACAGTGAGAAAGTGGCCTAAGTCAAAATATCAATAAACTTGTAAAAATAACATAATTAACGTATGGATTATTTTGCTAATTAATATAATTAACACTCTCCATCAAATTGGTGTATATAAATTGTATGTATCAAATTTATTACAAATATAGTCAATTGTCAGTCTTCGTTAAAGTTTAGTGAAAATATATGTTAATTGATCATTTGAGTTGACAAACTCAATATTGATGTTTCCAAATACAACATTCACTCAAATGAAATAACACTCAATCTCAATATATTTATTCTTCTCATGAAAGAGATTGTTAGATATATTATTTTTATCTTTTCTTTATCTTTTATCTTTAGTTAGTTTATTACTATTTCTTATTTGTATTTTGGATTTAATTCATATTTCTTCTATTATAAATTGAGGATCCTATATGTATATGCAACACAAGAGATTAATTTCATACATAATTTTCACTATAGTCAACAAGGTATCAAAGTTAGGTTCTTTTGAGGAAAAAATTTATCTTATCTCTGTCACTACACCCATCGTTTACCGTTTCCAATACCGAAGTTTCAATTTCGACTGATGATCATATAGTTTTGATCGTCTCAGCCAAGCGATCACCGTGACGCCTTCATAGGAGCTCCTACATGATCTCAACGTCTTTTGAAGTTGTAGATCTGCTCCATTTTTCATCATGAGTGGTGGCACGTCTAGTCTCATCTCAATTAGCAATTTAGAGTGTCGTGGTCGCTATTTTTTCCTCTTTCTGGTTCGTTGTACGTTGTCGCACCTCCCATCTCATCTCAAACAACTATTCAAAGCATCGATGTTGCTATTTTTCTTTTCCAAAGTTCCTTGATTGGAAAATCTTGGATTTTTAAGTGTTTCTCTCTTTTGTTCATCCATGGTTTCTTCCGTTACTATCTCTTCTGACTTCCTTTTTGTCACCATTGTGTTTGACCTGTCTATATATGTTTTTCTTCTTGTGGCAAAGATAGCTTTTGTTAGTTTATTTATAGTCATGGTGACTTTCAACAATGACATCTTTATCCATTGGATGTCAACAATACATTCCTTAACGTCGATTTGCAAGAAGAGATTTACATGAACCTCCAGATTTGTTGCTCAGGGGGGGTCTTCTGGGTTGATATTTCGTCTTCTGTGTCATCTTCGCAAATGATTAACAATTTGATGTCACTCGAGTGTATAAACAACTATTTTCATTAAATCTTTATGGATAATATTAGTAACAAGCTTGCTACATACGATTTGTATGCACTAGGGAGAGTGTTAAATATATTATCTTTATCTTTTATCTTTAGTAGTTTTGTTATTATTTCTTATTTGTATTTTGTGCTTAGCCTATGTTTCTTCTATTATAAATAAAGGATCTTATGTGTATATTCAACACAAGGGAGATTAATCTCATACATAGTTTTCACATTAAATATATTATCTTTATCTTTTATCTTTATTTAGTTTGTTATTATTTTTTATTTGTATTTTAGGTTTAGTCCATGTTTCTTTTATTATAAATAGAGGATCCTATGTGTATATTCAACACAAGGGAGATTAATCTCATACATAGTTTTCACTATATTCAACAAAGATTATTATAACTTATATGAAGAACAGTATGAATGTAAGTAACATCTCCAGATTGTAATTCTCTAAACAGTTGTTTAAGCCAAACAAGTTCGCAAGTGGTTGAGACCATAGCTTTATATATTGTTTTTGTAATAAATATTGTCACAACACTTTGTTTCTTGCTCTTCTAAGAAATCAAGTTACCACCAATAGAAATACAATACTCAAACCTAGATATTTTATCACAAGGATATCCTACCCAATTAATATCTAAATAGTAAACAACTTTTTTATGGCTATTGGAACCTAATGTACTTTAATATATGGATGATTGCATTCTAGTGATCTTCACATACACTGATTGCAAAGGAAATGTAAAGACTAGTAACTATAAGGTAATTTAATTTTCCAACTAATCTTCTATACTACTCAGGATCTGAAATAAGCTTCCCTTATTTGGTAGGAGTTTAATATTATGATTCATGGATGTATTGACATATTTTGAATTTCTCGACTGAGTTCCTCCAAAATATCCAATGCACACTTTCTTTGAGATATATTAATATCATCGTTGGATTATATTACTTCAATACTGGAATATCTTCATTTATCAAAATCTTTGATTTGAAAATGGTGCAAATGTGTTGTTTTATTTGGGAGATGTTATGATAGCCACTGCCTATAAAAATAATGTCATGATGGTCACTACCTAAGCGTCATTTTTTTTTTTCATTGAATTTGTTTTCCAATTAAAATATTACAATATTACGTTAGCTTTAATTGATTTTATTTGTCTCTTTAAACTACCATTGTATACGTAGTATAAAATAACGGTTATTGTGATAGTTCATCTTAAACTACTATATTATATTTTGGTACAACAAAAAATATAACGTTTCTAGAAATCGTCGTTCAAATAAATAACGACAGTTTAAAATGACTTATAAAATTTTAAAAAAAAAAACACTAATATTTACACTTTTATTTTGGGATAATGATATTTAGACAACATTATTATTGATTGTAGAGTAATTTTTGACCAATCACATATTGACACGTAGTCAATATTTAAATGTTGTGAAAAAAATGTTGTCTAAATATCATTATCCTTTATTTTGTAGTGTAACAAATATTTCATTAACGGAAAAATTGGTATCCATTTTTACTAATGGATTTACCAATCAAACTACAAACAAATTTAAAAAAATATATAATTACTAACAAATTTATCAACAAATTTTAAAAAATTAAATTGTTGATAGATTTTTGAAGAAATAAATTGAAAATATTATATTATTAAATGAATTTACTGATAAATTAAAAAAAATAATTATTGGAAAATTTACCAATGCATTTTCAAATATTGAATTCTCGATGAATTTAAAAAAAAATCAATTACTAATAATTTTAAAAAAAAAATTGAATTATTAATTATTTTAAAAAAGAAATAACTTACGGATGAATTTTATTATAATGTAATCAAAGTTCAAAACAGAACTTTAACATCCATTTACCAATGAAAAATCATTATAAATTATCAACCAATTTTATTAATAAATTTTATTGACAAATTTCTTATTAATAGATATTTTTATTTTTAATAAATATCAACAAATAATAATACTTATTGCCAACAAAAATATCGGTTAATAATTACAATATAAAAAATCATCAATAAAATTTATTAATAAATTTTGTTTCTCTGTCAATAATTTAATATCTTTTGTACAGTGAACCAAACAATATAATGATAAAAAAAAATTAGATCAACAAAAAACAAACATTCTCTAAATGTTATTCACATAAAAAAAATATTTTTTGAATAGTGAACCAAACAATATAATGATAAAAGAAATTAGATAAAAAAAAAACAAACATTCTCTAAATGTTATTCACATAAAAAAATAGGAATAAAAAGAAAATTAAAATTAAAATAAAGGAAAAACTTACTAAATTTCCAATTTGATTGGATACACTTAATATAGTTGAATAGAGGAGTTAAACTAAGACTTTTGTTTGAAAAAAGGAAGTAATAAACAGCTCCAAGAAGCTATAAAGAGTCAGAAAGAAAATATAAAAAAAAATATGAAAGAAAGAATGGGTTTTCAAAATGAATAACTAAAATAATTTATATACTTAGTATAATTATAACTGTATACTTTATTTTTTTTTAAATCATTTTTATTAAACTAGAAAAATTGTGTCTCATCAACCTTCTTTATTTTTCTTATACTACTCTAATGATACACGTGCACATTTGTTTTTATAACTAGCAATATTAATTAATCTTCTTATATTATATGTAAAAAATGTAATAAGTTTTCATGATGTAGGGTAATTAAACCTTAAGTTACTTGGGTTTTGTAATCGATGAAAAATTACATACATCTGATTAACTACTCACTTATTTTGCAATAATTCACTCATTGATATCGAACATTTCCTGTTAGTACCATTATTATTAAGTATAAATTTAAGATCTTAAACGATATTGTTTTTTAACTTCTTACTATTATATAAATAAACACCCATGCATAATTCAGCATTTCAATTTCTCTTATGGGTATAAGCCTTGAAGTTCGTGGGCTTTCCACTGGGATTATTGGGCTGTTATTATAATTATAACATATACACAAGACATTCCTTCAATATTACAAAGTCCTTATGCACCTTCACTCAAAATTAAAACAAAACTGATATATTTACGAAATAAATAATACATATTTAAAATATTGTCTTTCATTCTTATAAATTTTTTAATTCATCAATAATTGAATCAAAACCAAATTTTTAATAATATTTTTTCAATGTAAATAATCATGTCCACAAGAAATATTCTTCCTTTTCATTTTGCAATCTTATTTTAATAACATTTTAGGTTTAAACCATTTAAGCGTCCATATTTTTGTTAGGTATTTTCAATTTGGTCCTTTTCTTTTAAAGTTTCCCAATTGAGTCCTTATAAATGCTAATTTGAAACAATTTAATCCATATCGTTAAAAATCGTTAACGATGTTAAAATTCTGCACAAATGGAAGGGTGATAAGTCATTTTTAACACGTGGCTCTCTGATTTCTCTGCCTCCTCCCTCGTGCCTTCCCCCATCCCTGCATCGGCATCATCTACTCCGCAGGAGCTCCTCCAACCACCACTCCCAGGAGGTGGAGCACATCTCCGGTGACCTCCAACAGTTGAAGACAGCGTCAACAACTCTTCACTACATCTTAAACATTAATCATGTACGGTCAAATAATATCTCAACAGAGACATTTCAGCTCGTATCAAATAATATCTCAGCAGAGATATTTCAGGTGAGTTTGTTTATATTTCATTCGGTTTATATTTTATTCTATTATATTGATTTTATATCAATCCAAAGCCTATAAATAAAGACCAAAAGGCTCCAAGCAAGGTATGCACAATCTAACCTACAATACACTGATTCCTACATCCACACTCTCATACTTGATCGAGTTTCACACTCTCGCCGTTCCAAGCATCCACTTGCTGAGAACAGAGAGTCTCCTATACCGACATCTAACTTGATCGTCGGAGTACCATTACAGGTACCACCCCCCTCCTGGGCGAAGATCGAAGGACGTGCGGACTGAAGGACGAACGGTCTGAAGGACGGACGACGGAGACAACTGAAGATTTCACATCAGAAGGAAGCAGAAACACGCCATCGAGGTTAGTGCTTTCGGTCCCAGTAAATTCCTACCGAAACATTTTGGCGCCCACCGTGGGGCCGAGCGGCAAACCCAAATGGCGACCACGAGGAGCATGAAGGAACAACAAAACACCAAGAAGTTTCAGCAACAACATCAGTCATCATCTCTACAAGGAGTTTCATCAATAAGGTATCAGGATACCACTTTTCATTATTATATCATCAAGGTAAAAAGAAAAACTTCAGGGGCAATATGAGGATAAATCAAGATAGCCGCAAGAATACTGAACATGATGCAGAAGGTGGCGCACTCTCTCGGCCGGTCGACTTTTATAACATGATCTATTTTGTTATGAATTGTCTAACCATGTAAATACATTGGTCTTTTCGAGTTGTTATATCTCTTCAAATGCAGATGACGGGATCTTGCACACAAATCATTTGGCTTATCTGGAGCTTACCATAAATCAAAGACCGAACGGTCTAGCCTATATTTCTAACTTGCAGATTATTAAAGCCGTTAAATTTCAACCGACCGGTCTCAATTATATCTTCAATATTATATCTCTTGCAGAAGCGGTTACTAAAGCCGTACAATCTCAACCGACCGGTCTCAATATATCTCTGATATGATATCTCTTACAGATTACTAAAGCGGTTACATCTTAACCGACCAGTTTCAATTATATCCTCAAAATCATATATTTTGCAGATTACTAAAGCGGTTACATCTTAACCGACCAGTTTCAATTATATCCTCAATATCATATATTTTGCAGATTACTAAAGCGGTTACATCTTAACCGACCAGTTTCAATTATATCTTCAATATTATATCTCTTGCAGATTGTTAAAGCAGTTACAATCTTAACCGACCGGTTTCAATTATATCTTCAATATTATATCGCTTGCAGATTGTTAAAGCAGTTACAATCTTAACCGACCGGTTTCAATTATATCTTCAATATTATATCTCTTGCAGATTGTTAAAGCAGTTACAATCTTAACCGACCGGTTTCAATTATATCTTCAATATTATATCTCTTGCAGATTGTTAAAGCAGTTACAATCTTAACCGACCGGTTTCAATTATATCTTCAATATTATATCTCTTGCAGATTGTTAAAGCAGTTACAATCTTAACCGACCGGTTTCAATTATATCTTCAATATTATATCTCTTGCAGATTGCTAAAGCCGTACAATCTTAACCGACCGGTCTCAAATATATCTTTCTGATATTATATCTCTTGCAGATTGCTAAAGCCGTACAATCTTAACCGACCGGTCTCAAATATATCTTTCTGATATTATTTCTAACTTGCAGATTATTAAAGCCATTAAATTTCAACCGACCGGTCTCAATATATTTCTGATATTATATCTCTTGCAGATTGCTAAAGCCGTACAATCTTAACCGACCGGTCTCAAATATATCTTTCTGATATTATTTCTAACTTGCAGATTATTAAAGCCATTAAATTTCAACCGACCGGTCTCAATATATTTCTGATATTATATCTTTTGCAGATTACTCAAGCGGTTACATCTTAACCGACCAGTTTCAATTATATCCTCAATATCATATATTTTGCAGATTACTAAAGCTGTTAAATCTCAACCGACCGGTCTCAATATATCTTTCTGATATTATATCTCTTGCAGATTGCTAAAGCAGTCATATCGGACCGAACGGTTCCACCTATATATTTACCTTGCAGGTTACAAGACTCTAAAGCAGTCATATCGGACCGAACGGTTCCACCTATATATTTTCCTTGCAGGTTACAAGACTCTAAAGCAGTCATATCGGACCGAACGGTCCCGCCTATATATTTACATGGCCGGTTACAAGACTCTAAAGCAGTCATATCGGACCGAACATTAAAACAAGCACTAGATCAGTGACATCCCGAACATCCACGGCTCGTTCTAATATGGACTCTTCGAGTAATCAACCGAAGACCAACAAGTCTTATTCCCTAGGCCGGTCGGCTTTGTGACATAATCTATTTTTAATTATCTAACTTGATAAATGCATTAGTTTGTCTGACTTTCCTTTTTCTCACCATATGCAATTCGAGTTGTTATATTTCTTTAATGCAGAGGACACGGTCTTACACACAAATCATTTGGCCTATCCAGAGTTGACCATTTGGACCATCTACAACCTTGCAGGATGGTCACTCCTGTCGTCTAGCAAACCTAGATGTTAAACACCTTGCGGGATGGTCACTCCCGTCGTCCAGCGATCCTCGACGTTAAACACCTTGCAGGATGGTCACTCCTGTCGTCCAGCAAACCTGGACGTTAAACAGGACTATAACGTCCGTTCAATACATCGAGATCAAACCTGTCTCGGTCCAACAAACACATCAAGACCTACGTGTCTTGGTTCAACACGGCCTATAACGCCCGTGCATTACATCGAGATCAAACTTGTCTCGGTCCAACAAATACATCGAGACCTACGTGTCTTTCCACACGGCCTATAACGCCCGTGCATTACATCGAGATCAAACTTGTCTCGGTCCAACAAATACATCGAGACCTACGTGTCTTGGTTCCACACGGCCTATAACGCCCGTGCATTACATCGAGATCAAACTTGTCTCGGTCCAACAAATACATCGAGACCTACGTGTCTTGGTTCCACACGGCCTATAACGCCCGTGCATTACATCGAGATCAAACTTGTCTCGGTCCAACAAATACATCAAGACCTACGCGTCTTGGTTCAACACGGCCCATAGCGCCCGGAGCGACCATCAGAAAACAAAAGCTGCTCAACACCGTTCGGCCATTATCCTTAAAAGTCCTGCAGTCGCGCTAAGCTAAAGCTTCATCCCTCCTTTGGACTTGGGGGGCATGATGTACGGTCAAATAATATCTCAACAGAGACATTTCAGCTCGTATCAAATAATATCTCAGCAGAGATATTTCAGGTGAGTTTGTTTATATTTCATTCGGTTTATATTTTATTCTATTATATTGATTTTATATCAATCCAAAGCCTATAAATAAAGACCAAAAGGCTCCAAGCAAGGTATGCACAATCTAACCTACAATACACTGATTCCCACATCCACACTCTCATACTTGATCGAGTTTCACACTCTCGCCGTTCCAAGCATCCACTTGCTGAGAACAGAGAGTCTCCTATACCGACATCTAACTTGATCGTCGGAGTACCATTACAGGTACCACCCCCCTCCTGGGCGAAGATCGAAGGACGTGCGGACTGAAGGACGAACGGTCTGAAGGACGGACGACGGAGACAACTGAAGATTTCACATCAGAAGGAAGCAGAAACACGCCATCGAGGTTAGTGCTTTCGGTCCCAGTAAATTCCTACCGAAACAATCCTCCATTTCCACCATTAAATCCTCCATTCCCATTACCACCACCGCTTCCACTTGCATATCCTCCGTTCCCAACACCAAAACCTTCATTTCCACCTCCTCCACAGCGTGTGCAATTCACGCTTGCAACACCATGGCCCAGAAACCATTGCCTTTAAAGTAGCAATGTAAAAGTAGAAGGAGAGAAGGGTATCTATGATCTATCTCACCAAAAGCGCTAGCGAGGCGTTTCTGAAGTGATCTCCTAAAAAACCTACCCTTTCTTTTGACCACTCTCTTAAGCCTCGCTCTTAGGAAGAGTTTTTTCGTTTTTGTTACCACGATTTCGCATACTACTCTCTCTCTTTCTCTTTCTATTTTTCTCTCTTCTATTCCCAAATCGCCCTTTCTCTTCTTCTATCCATCGGTCTCAGGTACACACAACACTGGGAAGCACCATCCACCGAATAATAACAACACAAAGGGAAAAAGGAAAACAAAAAGAAACCCTAATTGCACACTCTTCAGGTGCCTCACTCTCTCACCCAACTAACCTCACTTTTTCATGTTGTTCCTCGTACGAACTTTCTTTGCTTGTGTGCGATGATAACATGGATCTGCTTGTTGTTGCAGGGGAAATTGAGGAGGAAAAATTTATATTTTTTCCTCTCTTTTTGTGTTTTTCTTTTGTTTTTCAAGAAACTTTCATTTGAGGAATTAAGGGTTGGGATTTATGCCCTTCAAGTCCGACAAGAGCGGCTCTGTGTACCGAAAATCCGGGCGATCCGCCAACTTCAATCAATAGCGAGGCTCCTCCCGCGGTGCGTACGGCAGGGGCGGAGGCGGCGTCGGGCCTTCTCCGTCACTCTCCTCTAACCAGAGGTGAGTTTGGTAGGGTTTGCAATTTTGAGGTTTTCTTCCTATTTGATTTTATTTTTCTTTATTTTTGAACTTTTGCGTGTTTTCTTGCAACACCATGGCCCAGAAACCATGGCCCCAACTTCAACCTACTGGACCGTGTGTAGCTGGATCTTGGGCTTCTCTGTGTGCACCTCTTCAAGCAGCTGTCGTGGATGTGCCTACTGGACTTGTAGATCAACCGGAGATGTGCTCCACCTCCTGGGAGTAGTGGTTGGAGGAGCTCCTACGGAGTAGGTGACGCCGATGCAGGGATGGGGGAGGGCGTGAGGGAGGAGGCAGAGAAATCAGAGAGCCACGTGTTAAAAAATGACACATCACCCTTCCATCTGTGCAAAATTTTAACACCGTTAACGATTTTTAACGGTAAGGGCTAAATTGTTTCCAATTAGTACTTATAAAGATTCGATTGGAAAACTTTAAAAGAAAGGAACCAAATTGGAAATACCTAACAAAAATAGGGATGCCTAAATGGTTTAAACCTAATTTTTATTGAAAAAATGATATTTTTGTTGTAACGGTATAAACAAGAAGGTGTAAAATAGGGAAAATTAACTATTAATCAAGTAAAATATCTTTGACTTTTATGTTCTTGTCAAAGATTGACATAATTCTTGATTAATAATTTTTTCAAATTTGGATTATTAGGAGCATCGATAATAAGATGTTGAAGTAGAAATTTTAAATTAATCTTCTCTTGCTCACTTAAAAAGTTTTAAAAATAATTTATCATAATTTAATAAAAAAATTAAGATACATTACTACAAGAAAAATCTATGATGATTGTAAGAACCTAGAAATTAAAATATTAGAGATGATATGTTTATTAAAATAATGAAACCGAGTATTATATTTTAAATAACTTGATAATATAAGTTGAAGTTCTTAAACTCGTCTCATTACTTATAACATAATTCATCTCTCTAAAACCTTTTTTCTTAGTTCATTCATTTATGCTTAAAGGTTACCTACACAAGACACTATGATACCAAAGTCACTAAAGATTTGACTACTCAAGAAGTTAATGCATATTAAATGTCATTACCTATCTTTTTATTTCAAAAATGTATTTATAGACTTCAAAATGGATTTTAAATTAAGTACAGTCTAATTGTGACTTAATTGATAATAATCCTATTTTGTCGTAAATTAATCAATGTTGGATGTAATCCAATTATAAGATGATCGTTTTGATCCATAAATCACAATAGTTTGATATCAATAATAACATATAATTGTTCTTATGATATACCTAACCATCTAAATCGTCCAATCCAATATTGATTGGACGATCATACATACACTCACCAATATTATCAAACTTTGGTCTTCCCTCCTTCCAAAAACAAGTTATTTCTCAATTTCATGTTTCCGACAAAGATCCTCTATTGTGTTCTTCAAAATTTGAACGTCTCTCTCTAATTAAAGCAATTTTGGCCCACTACAATACACAAAAAGATTCAATGCAACATTAAGATTTATAATTTAAGGCCAACATGTATGAAGAACCCATGAGCACATTCCGCAGAATTTGGATGCCAAAAAACTTTCCACATGACATGTTTATGTTAACAGACCTAGGTTTTTGACAACTGATTTGGAAGCATTTGAAACTTTTCATCACAAGGACATGTTAGGTTGGCAGGACTTGGTGATAAAATCTCTGAATGTCAATTTTTGTTTACAAATTTATGTTACTAATATTTTTTTTATATCTATATTAATCGTTTTTAGGTAAACTTTAAAAAACAAATTAAAGACGATTTTCATTTATATATTCGTACTTAAGTTAAGATTAAAGAAAATAAGTTAAATATAAGTGGATTAACTACTTTATTTTGTATATAATATATTTGATACATAAATTCTATTAATTAAACATCTAATCATTAATTTGATTTTATGTTTATCATATATACCATTAAATCTAAATTCAACTCATATAAAAAAAAATTTATATTATTTTTAATTCAAAATCTTAAAACAATAAATTTATTGTTCAATATAAAATTTACACTCACACTTAAATTTTTAAAAAGATCTTTCAAATATAAAAAGTATTAACTTTTGTTTTCTGTTGAGAAGAAAAAATAATATAATAAAAACATAATATTTCTCTCCCCAGAAATAAAACCCTAATCCACTTTTTACATTTTAAATTTGAATAATTTTAATTTAACTCTATCAAATCAAAATATGACTTTATAATATATACACAATAACTTTTTAAAATAATTATACTCTTCATCGTAGACCTAATTATAACTTTAACTAAAGAAATAATAATCCTAACAGATTTAAATATTATATATATGAGTGAAAAATATTAACAGAGTTTTAAAAATGAGTGCAAAAGAATTGAGAAAACCATGGAATAGAAAAGGAATAAAATCCATGATTGATTGTAAGTATGTAGATGATGCTTTTATTACAGAGAAGGTGGGAGACAGCAAGACAATTTATCATCAAGCTAGTTCATACTGTGATACACTGACACTACATAATAAGGGATAAATTAACCTCAATTTCTAAGCAATCTTTTGTCTCAAACTTTACCATTATTCCATCTCCTTTAATCATTCCACTACACTCTTCTTTTTCTTCCTTCTCTTTCCAAAGAATATAATTTGAATAGGCTAGTTAGCAATGGAGACCACATATATTTAATTCTTTGATTCCACCCAATCTGACTCAGATTATTTAGGTAGGATTATTTTAATTCATTATCTTTCATCAAATTATATAAATGTTAAATGTCTACTGTACTTATATTCTTCTATGCTAAATTAATTTTATAAAATAAATTTCAAAATAAAGTGATTTTTATGTTCACATTTTTATAATTGAAAACAAATTTGTTATAAAACTTAGTGTAAATTTTTAACGTAGGACAAAAGACAAAATTTGTTTTTTTCTCACTTTTATTCAAATTTGTTATCTTGAAGGAAAAACACTTTCACCTAGCATTGACTGTGCATCTATAATATTTTACAAAATTAAGTTATATTGGAATCAAAATCAATTTCCGTTATTTCTACAATGAAACCAAACACGTCCTAAAAAGAAAAAAAAAAGTTGAACTTTTTGTTATAATTTAAAGTCTGCTTACGTATCTTTTTTTTTTGTAAAATAAGAAACATAAAAACAACTAAATATATAAGTTTATTTTAAATTAAAAAACTTAATTATTATTTTTTCCCTTATAAATACTTCTGAATAAATTAAAAGTTTCACTCACACTTGGATGAAGATGGATGGTTAATAGTTTAATTAGGTTTAGTAATAGGGTTTACTGTGTTGTCTATTAATTTTTTAACTTGTGTTGTCGATTAACCGCATTAACCAATAATCTAATTATGAAGTTGTTGACTTACGAAAAAGTTATTTAGAAAGTTAACCGAGTTAAGTGAACATAGAAGTATATTTGAACACACTCACCACCTAATCTTCTTTTGTTGGAGATTGAAGTGAAAAAGCAAAATTCTAGATTTTATTTTTATTTGGGACCAGGGATGAGACAGGTGAGGGTTCTGAATTTTAATACATTTTTATTTTAAATTAAAAATTAAATTTTTTTCATCCACATCATTATATTTAATACGCATATTTATTAGAAATAATATATATATATATATATATATATATATATATATATGTATGTATATCTATTTATATCCATTACCTTACTGTTTTAAATATTAATTAAATAGTTTTTATATAAAAGTAAAAATTATAATAAATAAAAATTAATATTATTAAGTATTCAAAATATAAAAAAATATATTAAATATCAAGAAATAAAAATAATTGTATAAGTATAAAAAGATCAAATAATAATTAATTAAAAATAAAATAATTATAAAAAATATATAAAACAAATATCAAAGGTTATAATGCATAAAGAAATGTTAATACGAAATTTTAAAATTATCTAAATATTAATGTATTTTAATAATTTATAGAAAAAATAATAATAATAAATAGAGATGAGACAAGAACCATTCTTCCTACACACCTATATGACTTCTTAGGCCCCTCCAACTTTTTTCAAAATTTTTTAAAATGATAAAAATAACCTAAGAGTGATACATGGTGATCTTAATGTTATGTTACATTGTCTTTATGACGTGGTATAATGTTAGTTTGACATGTGACAAATTCTTTTCTTAATAAAATTAAAATTAAAATAATTTAAAAATTCAAAAAACTACGAGTTAATATGTGACATCTTTTTAACCGTACGAAATTAACAATAATGACCTAATTGTTATAATTTTTCAAAAATAAAAACTCAATTGAGACAAAAAACTGAAGAAAAGCCACTAAAAATAAAAATAAAAACTATCTAAATAATTAAATCTAAAAATTTTCATAAAGACAAATTCATTTATCATATAATATTTGAATGCAATTACAAGATATGATACAACAAAATTCACAATTAATAAATAGATTATTAAATATTTAAATTTAAACATCACTTTAAGTTACGTGTTAAATAAAAATTAAAAAAAGTATATTGAAGAAAAACAGTTTATTTTCTCACAAATTTAAATTAAAAAAGAGTGTCACAATTTATTATAATTCAATTATAATATAACTTTTCTTCAAAACAATTCAATAAAATATGTCATTTAATTAATTAATTAATTAATTAATTAGAAGGTTATCAATAATGAGAATTCTAATGTCTATAAATGTTTATGATAACTCATTGTAAATGTTATTTTAATGTTATACAGAGTCCAATGACAAACTCATGTGTTTTTTACCATTTATCAATCAAGGAAGTGATATCAAATTATATGAACAACAATTAAAATAAATATAAAAAGAAATAGGCTTAATTGTTCGGTTGGTCTTTACTTTCAAGATAGTGTGTCTATTTGATCATCACTTTTAAACAAGTGTTTATTTCATCCTTAAATGGGTTAATATGCATCAATTAAGTCCATTTTTGTTCATGCCTTTAAATAGTTAATGTTGACTTATTAGGCATGTTGTAGTGAGAATTTTGTGGTGATGTGACATTTGTTTTCTAACTTGTAACCCATAAGGATTTTCTAATGTGGAAATTTGAGATTATGGTTTCAAAAAGTTTACGAATTAAGAATTCCAACAACGAAGAAGAGAAGCGATTTTACAATACTCACAGATCCTTTGCTAGGAAATTTCAATTTGTCAAAGATTATTGTCAATCTGTTTGGAATCACTAAGCGACTTCGCTTCAGGAAAGAGAGGTTAAGATTAATTGGAAAAGGAAATATGCAAGTAGCAGTACTAGAGTAAGTATACATGCTCGATTCACTGACCCATTTTTTTCCTTAGATCCTACTTGTTTAGTGATATAGATCTTGAGTTTGTTTGTCATCGTTCTTTCCTCCACCTCTTCTAGTTTCATATCTTTGTATTCTTTGTCACAATCTATTTTCTCACTAAAAGAATGTGATGTGCTTGGAGATCTAAAATTATTTGCAACTTTAGTGTCATTTTCCAATGGCTGTTTGCCCTTATTTATAGACATTCTGGAGGAAAGAGTTGGGGTTGGGACAATTGAAGTATGTAAAGGAGGTTGAGATTCAAATTCATGGTAATTCTTCAACCTTCTAGGGACATGCTCCCAATTGAAAGGCACTACAACAAGGTTTGTTATTACAGCAAACTTCACTTATGGTTCAAACTTCAGTTAAGACAAACTTCAAACTTCTCCATTAAAAAAACACGTTAAGAAAACTATTACACAATATATTTATATATTTTTATTCGTTGCAAATACATTTTGCCACATTATCATACTATTTTACCACATCATTGTACTATTTTATCACATCACCATACAATTAACGTCTTTTCTAAAAAACTAAAGGAATAAACTTTATTAATATACGTTAACACATTTGAAAAAGAAATTAACATTTTTTAAAAAACGAAATCAAGTAAACATATTGTCTTAAAAATTGGAACCACTTAACCCATTAAACCAAAATAATATTAATGTCACCGTGTCATTGTTACTTGATAGGAGAGATAAAAAAAAATTATAAAAGGAACTGGACTAAAATAGATAAAACTACAACTAAGGACTAAAATAAAATTATGAAGAAAATTTAGGAAAAAAAACATGAAAACCTTAATAATTTAATTTGATGGAATGGAAAGTGAGTGGTCTAATCCTGATTTAACAATCGTAGTGTGTGTGTGACTTTTGTCTTAGCAAAAGCGTGACTAAATCCATGGAATCCCTATTGCTTCTGTGTTTGAAGTTGCCATTTGGTAACATAAAGTCCACCATCACTGCACATTCTTCATACCATCAGATCAGGATCAGGACCGCCACCATCATAACCTTCTATTCATAAATAAATAAATAAATAAATATATATATATATATATATATATATATATATATATATATATTTTTTTTTTTATTTATTCTGTATACGTGTGGGTCGACATACGTGTGTATGTATTCCGTCGCTCTTTTCAATTTCGTGGTTATCCATTTATGAAGGGACAAAACAAAGGGGCAAAAACGAGGAGCAACACATGTCATGCACAACATCTAGCCTGCAAAGACTTTTGGTAATATATATATACAAGAAATCACGATCCTTTCTCATATATAAGTAAATAAATAATCAGTCTTAATGTTTTCTAAACAAGAACTCAAGTTCAAAAGTTATGATTATTACTAGAAAAGATTAATTAAAGATAATCAATCATATCTCTAAAGAACTAGTCATCGTGATATTTACATCAATAACTATGAATAATTAAAATTCTACATAAAAATGTTACTTAACCATATATTATATAAATTTCCAGCTGCTGATAACCTTTTCCTCCTCACCTTGTTTAAGGAAAGAAAAACGATTGAGCATACAAAGTAAGAAAATTTATTACATGATATCGTAGTTTCAAAACAAAAATCACTTAATGCGTGGTTAAGTGTTTATTTAGAATTTAAGCTTAATTATACTTAATTTAATATTAGAATTATTTTATTCTCTATTTATATCTATGCATTTATGTTCATATATTTTTTTATTTATATTCTTTTTTATATTGCTCTGAACAATATATATCAATTGTACTCTCTCGTTATCATTCAATAAGAAATAAAATATTTCATTCTTTCTTCTTTTGTAAAATGGTATTAGAAGAAAATTAATTCTTGATCACGTTCTTCCGCAACCAATTCTCTTATTACCAAAATCTTCATCTTCTACCTCTCGTTCTAGGCTTTCCTACAATTTCTTCTCCTTCAATGGCTTCTGCAATTGTTTCTTCTTCTAATAATTCTCAGGCGCAGTCACATTCCTCAACTTTGGGACTTTCTCAAGAGCAAATTCAAGGTCTATTAGCACTTCTTCCTCAATCTAATCCCACAGTCACACATTCTACTGGTCTAGTGAGTTCTCATAATATTTCCACTTTTTCTCAGGATCAAGGTAATATCTCTTCCCAATGGATTCTAGACATAGGTGCTACTTTGTCTCATTTTATTTCTTATCATAAAATCTCACCAATTGCAATTTCTCTACCCAACAAGAATTCTTCATTTGCTCATTTTTCTGGCACAGTTTCTCTTGGCCCACATCCTACCTTACATAATGTCTTGTTTGTTCCTAACTTTTCAGTCAATCTTATTTCGGTCACAAAGTTAACTAAATTTCTATCTTGTAAAATTATCATTTCTTAATTTTCATGTGAAATACAGGACAAGTCAACCCTATAGATGATTGGGAAAGTTGAAGAAAGAGATGGCTTGTATGTCATGATAGTTCCTGCATCCACACCCCTTGCTTCATCGACTGCTATTTCTCATGAGAATTCTATTGCTTGTTCTACAATAAGACCTGACTCTACAGATATTTGGCACTTTAGACTAGGGCATCATTCTCCTTCTTGTTATACCAAATTACGTACAATGTATGCT
This sequence comes from Vigna mungo, assembly GCA_036885675.1. Lineage (NCBI taxonomy): Eukaryota > Viridiplantae > Streptophyta > Magnoliopsida > Fabales > Fabaceae > Vigna > Vigna mungo. The sequence continues at coordinate 24,674,933 of CP144695.1, forward strand.
ACTTTACCTGATACAAAATTCACTCCTTGTGATACTTGTCACTATTCTAAGCAAAGAAAGTTGCCTTTTCAATTAAGTACCACTGTTTCAAAAGCTCCTTTTGATTTAATTCATGTTGATATTTGGGGGCCATATTGTACTTCTTCTGTTGATGGTTTCAAATATTTCTTAACTGTAGAGGATGATATGTCTAGATTCACATGGATTAAATTGATGGCAAGTAAGTCTGATACAAGATCACAGCTTATTAGCTTTGTTTCTTATATCAAAACTCAATTTGGCATTGATGTAAAAGTTGTTAGATCAGATAATGGTAATGAGTTTGCAATGACAGATTTTTATAGACAAAAAGGGATATAACATCAATTATCTTGTGTTGAAACACCTCAAAAAAATGGAGTTGTTGAGAGAAAACATCAACACATTTTCAATGTTGCTAGATCTTTAATGTTTCAATCTCATTTGCCTTTCTGGTCTTTTGTTGTTCGTTATGTTGTGCAACTCATTAATATTTTACCTTCCACAGTTTTGGCATATTTTTCTCCATATCAACTGTTACACAATGTTAAACCTGACATTACTTACATGCGAGCTTTTGGCTCACTTTGCTATGCTTCAACTCTTCAAGCACATAGAACAAAATTTCAACCTCGTGCAAGAAAATGTGTTTTACTTGGTTTTAAAACAGGAGTGAAAGACTACCTTTTGTTAGATTTCAATTCAAGGGAAATTTTTCTATCAAGGAATGTAGTATTTTATGAAAACATATTTCCTTTTCTTACTAGTGACAAGCACTCACCTATTGATACACAAAATTTAAATTCATTGGATTTGGTCACCAAAATCAATTCATCTCCATCACCTCTTTTCTCAAATCAACCCTCTTTACCACCTACATCTCCTCCTTTTATTGTTCCAGACCCTGTTAGTTTTTCTTCTCAACCTGTTTCTGTTGAACCTGTCACTGCTACTCCACAAAGGAAATCAACCAGGCCAACACATAAACCATCTTATTTGCAGGACTATCATTGCAACATTTATCTACTTCTTCCGCCACTCAGTCATCCACAGGTACCTTATATCCTATCTCTTCATATCTCTCATATGATGCATTATCATCTCTTCATAAATCATATGTCTTTAATCTTTCCCAAGTTAGTGAACCTAAAACCTATAACCAAGCCATCAAACATGATTGTTGGAGAAATGCCATGGATCAAGAAATTGCAGCTTTAGAAAATACCAAAACTTGGGTTTTGACTGATCTACCTTATGGAAAGCAACCTATCGGATGTAAATGGGTATACAAAATAAAGAGGCATGTTGATGGGAGTACTGAACGATATAAGGCAAGGTTAGTAGCCAAAGGCTACACACAACAGGAAGTTACTTTGAGACTTTTTCACCTGTTGTTAAACTCACAACAATAAGATTGGTTCTGGCTTTAAGCAGCTTCCAAACATTGGTATTTACATCAACTAGATGTAAATAATGCCTTTTTACATGGGGATCTAGATGAAGAGGTAAACATGTATGTTCCTCTTGGCTACAAAACAGAAAAACCAGGCCAAGTTTGCAAGTTGTTGAAGTCTTTATATGGACTCAAGCAGGTCTCTAGACAATGGAATTACAAGTTGACAACTACTTTACTTTCTTTGGGCTACATACAATCAAAATCAGATTATTCACTTTTTGTCAAAAGTGATTATGCTCATATCACCATCTTACTTGTTTATGTAGATGATATAGTTTTGGCAGGTGATGACATCCAGGAAATCCAAAATGTGAAGGCTCTATTGAATGCAAATTTCAAAAGTAAAGACCTAGGCCAACTCAAGTATTTTCTGGGCTTAGAAATTGCAAGATCTCAACAGGGCATTAATTTGTCACAAAGGAAGTATGCTCTAGAGTTACTAGAAGATGCAGGATTGTTGGGATGTCAACCTGTTTCTATTCCCATACAGCCAGTCACAAAATTCTCCAAGACAGAAGGAAAACCCTATTCAGATGTACATATAGAAGATTTCTTGGCAGGTTATTATATCTAACCAACACAATACCAAATTTATGTTTTGCTGTTAGTACTATCAGTCAATTTCTCTTCAATCCTTTGGAAGATCACTATGCAACAACAATAAGGATCCTAAGATATATCAAGAAAAATCCAGGATAAGGATTATTCTTTCCCTCCAACACAGAACATTCTCTCAAGGCTTTTTAGTGATTCTGATTGGGCTGCTTGCCCTGATACTAGAAGGTCTGTGACTGGCTTTAATGTGTTCTATGGTGCATCCTTAATCAGCTGGAAATCCAAGAAGCAAGGTAGTATATCTAAATCATCAACTGAAGCAAAATATAGAGCCTTAGCTTCCACAACATGTGAAATTCAATGGCTTTTGTATCAAATCCATTATTTAAAACAGCCTCTGCCACAACCAGTTCCTCTGTTTTGTGACAATCAATCTGCTATACGAATTGCACAGAATCCAGCCATGCATGAGAGGATAAAGCACATTGAAATTGATTGTCGTCTCATAAGGGATAAAGTTCAAGTTGGTGTAATTGAGCTCCTGCCTATTTCTACTTCATCAGACATTCATATTAAAGTTTTGCATCCAGCACAATTTCAATCTTTGTTGTCCAAGCTGAGCATTAAGGATATATTTGCTACAGCTTGAGGGGATATTAAAGTTATTTTATTCTTTATTCATATCTATGCATTTATGTTCATATATCTTTATATTTATATTCTTTTTTATATTACTCTGAACAATTATATATATCAATTGTACTCTCTCATTATTATTCAATAAGAAATACAATATTTCTTTTTTTTTTTTTGTCACATTTAATCTCAAAAACCAGTTCAATAAACAAATATTATCTCATATTTATGTCCTCACAAACTCCAGATCTCTTACGTATACTTAATATGAGATTTTTAACATTTTTCATAAATTAAAAATCTTGAATGTGTATGTATTAAGTGGATGCATGAGCTGGTCCGAACTATTAAAGAATTTCTGAGAAATTCAATGGCTACAGTTGGAAGCAGTTGGCTGGTCCATAATCTAAAGTGTTCCTTGGTGGGGGCACCTAATCCCTCCTTTGGTTAACAAAAGATCGAGATCATCCACATCATCTCATCAAATTAATTGTTGAATATGATATATAGCGTGCAATTTCCATCGAAATACTAGAAAAAGTCTCTTCCTCCCCCACCTAATTAAAACCATCAAAAAAATATATGGTAATTGATAATAATAAATTTTTTAGAAGTCTCTTTTTAATTAAAAATAAAACCATTTTATAATATAAATATTATTTTATAAAATTAAGTTAGACTTAAAATTTATATATTAGCATATAATATTAAAATTATGTATAAAAGTTTATTCTAATAAAATTTAATTAGCCTTAAATTTAGAGGAGGCTTAAGAGTGTTATTAGCCTTGAAGCCATGAATACAAAAAGTAGTAAGTTATAGGTTATAACTGTTGTCAAAATCGAATTTGGATGTCTAAACACAGTTGTTCCCACTAATTGTGGAAAAAAAAAGCCACGTTTTGGGGGGTTGGAATACTTAGTTATCAATTAATGGTAGAATTGAGAAGGTGCCCACTTAATTAATACATTTCACTTCTCTGATCTTCATTCCAAAATATACTGTATTGACTCATTCTCATATCTTCTATCATTTATCATCTTCTTTATCCTCATATACCCTCTATGAGTCCCGTCTGCTATTTTCGATAAACTATTCCTAAATATTTAAAAACTCAATTATTGACCAAATACTTTGATAATTCGGATTGTTTTTAATAGGAATGGAAAACTATTAAATATTAAGCAGTGTTATTTTTTCGCTTTAATGTATCATTTCATATTTTATCATTTAATTAAATTAATCTCATCATTTTTCGTACTCATTCTAATTATACCAGCTTATAGAAGTGATACATGGAATGCCATTCTTAAATATTACGTTTATATCTAATGATTTGAATCATTTTATTTTATGGCAATTATTTTAAACAGTTTTAATATTGTCTCTGCTACCCAGCAGGGACATAATTATAATTTTGGAAAATTGAGCTGGCATCATTATATTTTTTATTTAAAAGAAATTGAGAGAGAGTATGTATAAAACAAAAACGACTCTCTTGAGCACATACATATCCAAGTTGCCACACTTAATGCTTTGACCAACTCTCTATTATTTATTTTTTAATTTTTGGTGTAAAACTCTCTTTATTATATATTCCAGGTTTTAATGCTTTATCCATTCCGTCACTTTTCTTGTTACCCCATGTGCTAAAAGCAAATTCTCTTTTACTTACCCTTCCTTTCTGTTCCTTCCATTTCTCAAATCAGACATTTTGGCTTCTACTTTAGTAGTTTCTCATACAATTAGCAGCTAAAGCAAATCTCTCTGTCTTTCTTTCTTCTGCTGTCCCATTCTAAACAAATACTGACTCAGATGAAAAATGAACAGTTTTTGAGGCCATGATCTTTTCCTTCTCATAAAGTGTGATAAAAGATCAGATTTCAGGAAACGAGTTCAGATAATAGCTGCCATGAAGGAGTTTCCTTCTTGTTTTGGAGAAAATGGTGTTCAGGTTGTAGATTCCTCCTATTCAAGTACAACAAGGGGAGCTCAAAATGTTGTTACTTGTGTCTATCGGTGTAAGTTAGGAGGCCGTTCGTTCTTGATTACTGTCTCTTGGACCAAATATTTGATGGGACAAGGGTTGAGTGTGGGAATCGATGAGTTGGGTAATCATTGTCTCTGCAAGGTTGATATAAAGCCATGGTTGTTCTCAAAAAGAAAAGGGTCAAAGAATTTGGAGGTTGAGTCTAGCAAAATAGATATACTTTGGGACTTGAGCTGTGCTAAATTTGGTTCCGGGCCTGAACCGTTGGAGGGATTTTACTTGGTTGTTGTGTTCAACCAAGAGATGGTCTTACTCCTTGGGGATCTGAAAAAGGAGGCATGCAAGAAGATTGATAGTGACTATGCTTGTGCTAACTCGGAAGCCGTTTTTATTGCAAAGAGAGAGCACATTTTTGGCAAGAAGTTTTATGGTGTAAAGGCTCAGTTTTGTGACAAGGGCCAAGTGCATGATGTGAGAATTGAGTGTGATACATTTGGGCTTAATGATCCATGCCTTGTGATCCGAATTGATAGCAAGACGGTGATGCAGGTGAAGCAACTCAAGTGGAAGTTCCGGGGCAATCACACTATTTTGGTGGATGGCCTACCAGTGGAAGTGTTTTGGGATGTACATAATTGGCTCTTTGGAAATGCTCTGGGAAATGCAGTCTTTATGTTCCAAACTTGCATTTCAACCGAGAAGATGTTCTCAGGCCAATCTGTTTCTGATCCTTCTGTTCTCACATGGGCTTACTCTCAGCAGTTCAGGGATTCCCAGTTGCAAGGTCTTGGATTCTCTCTCATTTTGTATGCTTGGAGAAATGAGTAGTCAGTACAGGAGTTATGTTATGAAATCTTATTCTTGAGTGCTAAACTGATATTGCCAACCACACAGTTTTCAGCAATCATGTCATCAAATTACATGAAACTCATAAACTCGTCTTTTTCTTTTTGCCTTGGTACTTTCTCTCTTTTTTTTTTCTTCTCTTTAATTCAATTGCACGTATATATACAACTAGCCCTCCATATTCCTTCCATTAGAACTTCTTCTGAAATAACCTTGTTGTGGTTTATAAATCTCTGAATCAATTCCTTGCTGAAATTAGTCATTAGATATATGGTTTACTGAGAGATTAAAGGTGCGTAGAACAAAAGCTTTTTGGTTGTATCACTGTTGTCGAGGAATTTCTGCTAATAAGGAAAATAACAAGCACGGTATAGAGAAGCTTTGATTGACTTTCGCCTTGACTTTTAACTTAAACCCTAAGCTTCAAATGTTTTCCATTTTCAACTATTTCCCAGAAACAAAAGCACGATTTTGACAGTTTTGATGGACTTTCCCTTCCGACGTTTAACTTTAAGCTCAGGCTTCAAGGTTTTTATTTTGATTTGCATTTTCAACAACCCTAAAACAACAACACGACTTTTGACCTTTTGAACAGGACTAAGTTCTTGCTGATAGCTTAACTTTCACAACCTGAAAGGATATTGGCCAAGTTTCCATCAACCTTTTTAGAATCTTTTTCTATTCATACCGGGGAGGAAAAGAATGTGTCAAACTTATTTTATTCTCTCCAAATGGTTAGGGTAAATGTCCTAAATTGAACATATGTATATGTGTGTGTGCATATATGACCAAGCTATGAGCCTTTTTTAACTCATACAAAGGGATAACTTTAATTTCAGTGTTGTATGTGTTCGTAATTTTTAACTATTTTGCCTTAGAATTAATTGATGGCATGATACTCAATGTTCATGATGGTGGACTCTGCAGCAGATTGTTTCGCTATTTTTTCCCAATGAAAAGTCCTTCCCACTTCTTTCGCTTTTAAGCTTTCGTACGTTAGATAAACATCTTCTGGAAGACTTTTTGTACAATACAAAAGCTAACAACACATTTTTTAACGATAACTACTGCTTCGTAGCTCTGACCGAAGCTTTTGAAAATATAAATGCTCCTTAGTTGTGACAGAAAGATATTTTCACAGATTGTGGGAACAATTCTCCAATTCAATTCAACCAAACCAAACCATATACGCATGCGCGTCCAGTGTGAGAAGACAAGGTCAAATATTTATCATACAGAATGTTAGTTTTCAAGACTTGTACATCACCCTGTTATCTCCAAGCCAATTGGCAGTAACACAACGACTACTCAGTAATTGAATATACAAATACAAGCAGATACACAGAGAAAGAACAGAAGGCGTAAAAGATGAATACAGCTCGAGTAAGAATAATACGAATCACTGATTCTTCCCTTGACCAAATGTGTCTTCAACACCATTTGTAACTCTTTCTCTGCGCTCAGCAATCATCTCTGAATATGCCTGACAACAAACAAAATTCTTGCTGAAAATTACTGCAAAAGCATTTGATAGAATTCTTAATTCTCTTTTAATAGATGTCTTGTTATCAGATAGAATTTAGAGCTACTAATCTTCAATTAAGAACACAACTGAATTCTTTACTTATTTTTATCAGAGTTTTATTTTATTTCTCAACTAACACACAAGAGAACCCTCATTTTGACGTGAAGATTTGATTTCTTTTTAAAGCTTAAATATCCGGTAGTTGCTTATTTTTAAGCAACTTCTGTAATAAGTCCTTTACTTTACAAACAGTCACTTTAAGTGTAATGATAATTTAACAAAAAGAGATGAATTTAACTTCTGAAATAAAAGGGGTACTGAATGTAATGCATGATTCCACACTCCACATAACTTTCTCAACTGCAAACTCTAATACAACGTAGAACCTGTAGTGTGTTTGGATGAGTTTTTCCGTAAGTCTTTCTAGGAAAAAGTAAAATAACAAAAAATTTAGTTTCTTATTTTAGCCAATAAAATATTCCAATCTGTTTCTTATTTTTCTTTCCTAGAAGAAATTTAGAAAAAAACTCATCCAAACATACATTCGTTTATTGGTAATATATCTAATATCATTCTCTCTAGTTTCAAGAAACACACGAACCATATCAACATCAGTTTCTATTAAGGAAACAAGACCTGAACAAATCACTACATAAACCAAAATTGATGCTTCATTCCCTAAGCAAGCCAAAAGCCTCTGACTAAAATCTGGCAGGTACCTATGAGGGGTTAAAACGACATGAAATTGTAATCACTACGAGTGTCCCATCAACAAAAGAAAAATTTTAAGGTAATCTCAAAACCCCACTGAATCGAAGATTCATAAGCTCAGACTCAAACACTAACCACATGCGCACTTTTATGTCAACGCAATATCTAAAGAGCAGATCGTTTTGTGAGGTGTCACAAGCCTTTTAATTCTTTTATCACACATTGATTCCTTTCAAGTATAAGAAAAAGACTACACTGATATCTTACATATATTATATTAACTTTCTTTAATTGTTTTAAAAAAAAGAATGCAGTAACCCTTGCAAGAAAACTTCACCTAACGTCATGCTAATTTAAGGACTAGATGAAGTTCTTCAAAAACACTTTTCGAAAGAAAAATTATAATTAATTTCTCCATAATTGTAGAAAAAATCACTTAATGTTGTTTTGTCTTATTTTTCTCCCTTGTAGAAATTATTGTAGAAAAAACATGATGTGTTCCTTCTGATTTTTATACCCTAAACCAGAATAAGCACATAAAGAACCATGTTATGAAAAACAAAAGAAAAAAGATAAAAGAAAAAGAAATAACGCAGTGCTTACGAACCTTGGGATAAGAATAGAGGAAAATGTACCACCATGCAAATATTAGCGACGATACAAACGAAGTGACTAAGAGAGAATTCAAAATCAACCAACTAATGGCAATAACTGCAAGCCCCGTGAGCGCTATTGTCCAGGGTTGACACCTAAACAAAATATCAAAAAGGATAAACAATCAACCACCACTGACGAAGTGTCACTAAACACCAAAAAAAAATGTTAAATTATGCCTTTCAAAATTCCAATATCAATGTACAATTACAACAATTCGGTGGACCAAAATACTTACTTTAAAAAAAATAAATTAGGGATTAAAAGGGCATTTTATAGAAATAATTGGAGAAGGTGACCAACCAAGAGGGTTTGGTGTCCCAAACAGAATCGTATTCGAGGGAGAGGTGGTTGAGGTAACCTTCCATGTCGTTGACGACACCATTTTCGTCGAAGAAAGAAGGGTCTTTGGAGTCGCTGGGATTGATACCAAAGACTACGGTTTTGTTGGGGAACGATGTGGGGAAAGCGAAGGAAGAAGGAAAACGGTGACGCGAAATTGGATTGTGGGTTTGTGTGGGTAGTCTATTAGAGAGTGGAAATGGCAACACCGACATGAGTACTATCATCGTTTCAAGGAACACCAGTTACTACTGTCTGCAACTGCAAACCCTGTAAATAGAAGGACATTGGATTTGCCGATTATGGTTACTATTTTATTTGTACATAATTTCTAATAAAATTTAATTAATTAGATTATCTTAGAAAGATGTGTTAAAAATATATCACAAGTTAGAGCCATCAAAATCACCTATCTCAATTAATCCTGACTTAGATGCCTATTAAAATAATCACCTATCTCAGTTAACTAAAAAACTAGGTTGAAAAACGCTGCCGCATCAATGAATGTACTCTTATTTGTTAAGACTTATCAGAAATTCTCAATTAATAAAGAAACTTCAATGTTGTTTTTGAACAATGAATTTAAGGACACTATATAAAATAAAGGCTTAAATATGTTTTTAGTCCCTATACTTTAGAGCAATTTTGGTTTTAGTCTCTTTTTCAAACTAAGGTTTCAAGACAACAAATAAAGTTAAAAAAATTTGATAAAAAAGACTAAAACCAGAGTTTTCTAAAGTTGAAAGACTAAATTGTACCTTAGTTCAAAAAAGGGACTAAAATCAAAATCGCCCCAAAGTACAGGTACTAAAAACATATTTAACCCTAAAATAAAATTATGAGTAAATATGTTTTTAGTATGAAAACTGGAATTAGTTTTTTTATCAAAATTTTGATTTAATTTAATTTTTTAATTTTAGAAATATGTGAATTTAATTTTTTTATCAAATTTTATTAAGTTTAGTTGATGTTTCAAATAAATTTCAGGATAACATCTAAGTTATTTACTCCATTTGAGACATTTCTATTTCAATATTAACTAAAAAACACATCAAATAAATTTAACAAAATTTGGTTAAAATGACTAAATTCATCCATTTATAAAAGTGTTAGACTAAATTCATCCATTTATAAAAGTGTTAGACTAAATTAATCTAAAATTTCGAGAATAGACTAATTCTAATTTTTATTAAAAGTTAATAGACAAAAACATATTTAACTTAATAATTTTTTGTCTTAGAATGTATTGCAACATTGTAATAAAGCGTAACAGAAAAATATTTTATTATGATGATATTTAAATTTTAAAATATTTAAATTATTTAAATTTTAAAATTATATTAAAAATGTGTATATAATTATAGATATATAATTATGAATATAATTTTCGATAAAACAAATTTTAGTTATTAAAATAAAAATTATTATAAGTAAGGTTAAAATTTTATATGATCCTCGTATTTTTACAAAAATATCATTTGATATTCTATTGTGTCCTCAATTGTGAAAATGTGATATAATTTTAAAAACGTGTCTATCATATACATTCTTTAAAAAAAACTAGTATGCCTCATAAGTTCTTGGTTGTCATGTCTATCTTATTGACGCCTGTAAATTAAATTTAACACTTAAGAGTATAAAATTAAATTTAGAAAAATATATATATGCATCTCACATTATAGTCATTAATTACAAGTCTTCTGTTTATGTTTTAATCATATACATTCTTCAAAAGAAACATACTATAACACAAGCTTTTTGTTGCCAGACGAATCTTATTAGCATCTATGAATTAAATTTGATACTCTTCCATCTAGCATAAAATTAAATTAAAATATATACATCTCATGATAAAATTAATTATGTAGGAGCAGAAAGCAAAAGGCAAGTTTGAAATGTAAACAAACTCGATGTGTTTTTAATACCCAAAACGGTTCAATTAACTCCCGCCAAGCTGAAATATTGCAACGCGAAGAAATCCAAAGTCGAGATCGGAGAACTTTAAATTACATAAAATATTTGCCCCTCAGGTATATAGGTCCACGGCAACTTCCAATAATTGTCATATTTGGGAGTTGGCAGGAAAGAATATTACAACAATTCCATAATTTGTGTGCGAGTTATACATTTTTTCAGGGATGTCACCTCTCATGAATAGGAATGTGCTTGATCAACTGGCCATGTTCATTCATGATATAGAGCACCATGACCTGCTCATCTCCTATTACCGATCAGTATTAGGAAGTAAACAAAGAAGTGTTTACTTAATTTTATTTGCGTATTAACTAAAAGGGGTACAAAATACATAATTGAAGACGTCTTCTACATTAGAACCAAAAATAAATTCCAGCACTACATGGATTGATGCCGAGGAAAAATAGCCTCTTTTTTGGGAAGCCTGCGGAATGAAGCAGCAATATATTGATAATATTGCAAATATGGAAACAAATGCCAACTTTAAAACAACAACCAGCCTCCAATTGTCCTCCAGATTGAAAATTCCACAATAAAGAACATCAATTAGGGAGAAGGACAAATTGAAAGTTGAAAAATCCAGATCCGTCGTTGACACCCATCCTGTGGCATCGTTCTTCCCCACAGCTCCCCCTTGGTCCATAAATTCGAATCCCAATGTTAGGAAACGCCAAGAGGCGGACAAAGCTAATGAAATGGGTCCAACAAGAATTGAATTTAGAAAGAAAACAAACAACAGGCACTAACTTCCAAACATCCACACACACACACACAGAGGGAGAGAGAGTACCAAGTTCACCAGATTGTTGTCCTTCTTGAATGATGCCTCACCACGAGGATTCCCTAGAGGGACAAAAAGTCAATCTCATCTGAGCTTTCCTCGTATATCACGTAGTTGGCATCTTGACCATCCTCATTGCCACTTCCCTGATCACTATTGTAGCTGCTTTCAGATGTACTCATAAAAATTGATCCATCTGACGTGTGGCTACTCAATTGTGAGGGCAGACTTATCTCACTATTCATATCAGCATCAAATGTCTCCATATAGCTGCGGGACAATCAGAAAACACAAAACTGGTGCCGATTAGAATGAAATAAAAAAATCCCTCCACCTGCAATAAATTAAGCGCACCAGAATCCAAAAATAGTTAAACTGAAAACTATCTAACCTTCCTTCTGCTGATGGATATTCAGCCACCAGACACATATCAGGCCTCGTTTCCAAAACCTGTTTTATAGGCATAATACTGGAACACAACCCCAAATTTGTAAATAAATAAAGAATAAAAAAGGTCATTTAAAAGGTCAAAGTAATTCATGGAACTCATATATGCTAACCATTACCTAGAGTTGTAGCACCTGTGATACCAATCAGCCTCAGATGCTAAACCTTCCCTATTGGATATATCCTGTTTAAAGGTAAATGTGACAACAAGAAGCAAAATTGAGTCAAACTGAAACATCACTCTTATTTTATAAGAAGCTAAAACTTATTTCCATATACCCACAAGATGTACAAGAAATTTGAAATCTCCAGCAAGGATTGCAGTCAACAGCCTCGCGACTTCCATCTGCATATTAAGTATTAATGTTTCTGAGGCATCTGAATAAAAAGAGAAAAAGGTAGAAATGTATTACAGACATTACCTCTTTGAGATGCATGCAATCCCTTAAAATTAAGACCTCAAGAAAATTTCCCCCATTGCAGCTTCCAAGGTTTCTGAAAAATAAAGGTTTTAGTACTTTTAATCAATCTTCTAGATGGACAGAATGTAACAGACTCTTGCAAAGCCTTGTTAGAAACAACTAACCTTAAGAAGTTACCAGTGATTGAATAAGACGTTGAAAAGTCAACATACTTCAATTTCCTAAATCCCTGCAAATTCAGTTTAGAATTATTAACTCTGACGACATCCAGCTTTTCTTTAACTTCATGAAAAGGAAAAGTTAGGATAATGTTATCTAATTTAAAATTAATTGTCCAAAATTCAAAAACAAAAATGGTAGCTTCAAATCACACATCAATAAAATATTCATATAATAATTTTTCCCTACATAGTTATCAAAATGACCACCAATATGTAGCGCATAATATTGCAAAATTATTATTCAGAAAACCAAATTTGCTCATCAGTAGTTGATAATCACAAAGAAATAGATAGACTTAAGCTCATACATATTGCAAAATATCAACATATACTCAACGCTACATGATAAAAGATAAGTTACAGGTTGCAAAAGTTCACAAAAATACCTCTAACTTCAGCACAAAATAGCTTTTGGGTGTAAAAAGTGCAGACAAAAAAAAAAGTCAAGTCTACAATTTCCAGCTAAAGTAAAATGCAGAAATTGAATATACAAAAGATCTTAAACATGAATCTTCTAACGAATAAAATTAATAAAAAATTTAATGGGTTAACAAGAACAAATGGGGACACACTGCACAGTGTAAAATATGCTAAAAATAAGAACTTCAAACTTAGTACATTGTAAATTGCAACTTTCATGAAAACATACCTTAACCAATACACGAACTTTGCAATCATGTAGCTTAAACCCTCTAAGGGATAAAGAAGTTAGATGAGGACAATTGTTTACTAGCTCAAAACAGGTTTGTGCTTTCAAGCTGTCATCTCTACCTGAAAATCAAAAAGAGATAAGTAGATATATAAAAAGTCCTAAAAGGTAACATATAGCTGAGAAAGTAAGTTACCTGTTTTAGAAGACTCAAAAAACAAGCGTTCTATCAAGTGGCAGTTTGCACTTACTGACATTAATGTTTGCCTCAGCTCAACGTGGCTAGCATGTCAGGAAAAAAAGAAAAAGGAAAGAAATGGATCATTAACAAACACTATATAGAAATGACCTTCTCTTTCAAATGAAACAAATTAGTGATAAAAGACAGACACATATACCCATTAAATGCTTATCACATGTTCACACCAGAGTCTAAAAAAAAAAAAAAAAAAAAAAAGACCAAGTTTGTAGTCAAACTTACAGCAGAAAGTATTCCCATCCTAACTATGGCAGATGGAATTTAATATATTACATATTCTAGATCATAAGAAATTAAATTTGAGTGCCATAATCTTCATGTTTAAGGACTTCCAAAAGGTTCATGTGATTTTTGGGACTCTAGGAGTAGTACAGAAAATTGATAAGAAATTATGGGACTCTAGGAGTAATACAGAATAATTCCTTTACAGAATTATTGGAAAAAAATTGAAATTTTGATTGGTCTCTAGGCACAACAAGGCTTTGAAAAGAAATTCTTAAAAAGTAGATTTAGACCTAACTCAACTCCACAAAATCAGCTTGCAAGGTGAAATTTGCATCATTTATACACTATAATTTTGCCACATCTCTAGTTGATGTGGATCTCTAATACACTCCATCACTGCAAGGACTGAAAATCTTGTGGGACTAGATATTTGTAGGTGCTCTCATGGCAAGTAATATGATAGGCCTAACAAGATATGTAGGAGAATACTGGGGTGGTTTATTGGGAAGAAATGAAGAAAGATTCCAGCAGTTCATAGTCAAATGTAAAGTACATAAGGGAAATAAGAATCAAAATCAGTACCCCACCAGTCTCCTGCACTGTTGCCTATTCAGACCCAAACGTAGAGTGACATCCATGCTTTTGGTCATCCTTTCTCATCTAAGGAGAAACCCCAGATTTTTATATCTGAAATAGTAAAGTACCAATTGTTCTCTAGTTCCATTATATCAAACAGGGACGGACCAAATCTTGCTCAGGCCTTTCTATTTTCAAAATTATTCAAACGAGTTGGAACTAAACTCAAGAACAACTATGCTTGCTTAGTATCCATAAGGAGATAAATAGAGGTTTGGATTTTTGAGGTACTTCACAACGTATAAGCAGTGGCCACAATCATTCAGTTGGAATGAATGTAGGTTAAACACAAATGATGCCTTTAGAGATTTTGTATGGAAGGAAACCAGCCTTGCTTTTTATAGGGAGCACATTCCCCTCAAACATGGACATGTAAACCAGCTCTCTAGACTCTGCTACAAGGGACTCAATTTTGGATGAATTGAAACATAATTAACACCAAGTTAATGTTGCACTACACTGCTACAAGGATAACATCAAGCTCTGCATGGCATAATGTTGCACTGCCAAAGAAAGAGAAAAGCAGTAAATCAGTGGACCATATCACATGATCCTCTATTTCATCTCATTTTGTTGAACAAGGCTGTATCAGGCTCATATAATCCTTTGCCATTGCCCAAAGTACTGACATGAAATTGGCAAATGCAGACAAAACCTAAGGATTTTTTAAATTGTGACACACTGTTCATGTGGAAGATGAGTTGCTCGTACATGACCTACATAAGAATTCTTTATAGTGTATCACCATCTACCCGGTCACTTCAAAGGTCTACTGAAAGTGTCTCTCACTGTCTTCTAATCATTTTTTGTTCTACCTCTGGTCAAATTCAAGCCTGAATATGGCAGATCGCAGATGGAATTTAAAATAGAACATACACTGGATTGTAAGGAAGCGCACTGATCATAGAAAAAGAGATCCATTTTCTTCATGTTTAACACATTTTAACAGATAACATTCTCATATGCATCATCCACCAGCAGTGAGAAAATGCTTATAACAAAAAGAAGGGAACGAACAAGAGTTGAAGGTAATAGACTTACAGCCCAACAATTTCCAAATCAAGGAGAGATGGGCATGCAGACAATGCTGCACCAAGGGATGCATTATCCATTCTCTCAATATTATACAAGTGTAACTTTCTTAAAAGAGCCCTACAAAAACAAAATATAACAGCCCATATAAAACAGATCACCTGAACACACTGAATACTTAATAAGTCCATGAAAAAAAAAATACCCTGGGGTACCACTATCACCACTTAAAGGGCTTAAGCAGCATCTTGTGAGAATGGATGACTCCCTCCCTTGCCGAGACCTCTTATCATTCCATGAAAAGTTTGATACTTCCACAATAGCATTTCTAATGGTACAAACAAATGGTGGACAAGATCCAAGTGAAGTAGTAGCACCAGGGACAACGCCAAGCTTAAGAGACCTTATTAACAGAATTATAACATGTGAGAATATAATAACGCAAGATAGATCAGTGTAATGCAGGACCAAGAAGTTAACACAAGGTAAAATAATGAGAACGGTTATGCTTTATGGTTGCAAGCTAATAAAGTTTACATGGTAAAATTCACTTAAAATGATGAAACTAGTGCACAAGTTCTAATAGGAGCTGATAAAAGATGAGAGGTATTAATGAAATGTAAGCACCAAAGCACATGAGCCAGACCAGCCAAACAAATAATCAATATGCAACTAAATAGCACCCCTACCCTTTCCTTTTTTTCCTTTTACCAATATGAGTAAAGGTGAAGTACAGTAGGGAAATGATCAGCCAAAGTAGGCGATTCATTTTGCACTGTCACAAAGTATTCACCAAAACCACCAGTTGGCAGTAAAATGAAGTTTCCTCCCGAGCAAAAAATATATATAGCACGGAAAAGACATTTCAAACCTTAGTGCCTTTCCAGCTCGCTGAATCATCGTGGCAACTACTGCATTGTTAACCTTCGGAACAAGTGTTGTCAAATCAAGATTTGTATAGCACAGAGGATCTTTAGCACATTTGCTAAACATTGAACAAGTAGCTGATGCATAGCACAGACTCTGGGTATCAAGCATTGAGAACACCTGTGTATGGGACTCAAAATCAGTACTCAGAAAACTTACCAATTACTTCATGGACACATTCAAAACTCTTAGAAATTGGTCTTAGGACTCAACACTATAAATCAGCTCCTAAAATGAGGACTTTCCAAAATTTATAAGCTCTCGTTAAGCCAATCTCTCGGTATGAGACTAATACTACCCAATTATGCTGCAATTCGCAGCCCCCAAACAGACCACTACCATGATGAGTTAGGGGTAACCGAAATTAAAGTGGCTTTCCAACAAAACAATGATTAGTTCCAATAACAATTGAAATTTTGGCCCTTCTTCAAAAATACTATAAAACAGGTAAAAAAATGTGCAGCCATCGTTTGTGCAAAAATGCAACTGCAGTCCATAATCTCGTGCTACATGTTCCTCCGTAGGCACCTTTTATGCATAATCCTAGTATTCATAGACTCAGAAAACTCGGATCCAATTATATTCAGGAAAAATCATTTCCACTCTAACTACACATATATAATATAAAGAAAAAGCTTCCCTACGAGAAAGGGGGAGAAATAACGAAAATCAGCACTCTTTAACAACACATCTACCAACTTAACTAATAAGCATACCGACACGAAAGGCAAAACAAAAATCAACAGAAAGGGAAACAGAGGAACGGTAGTAACATTTACGTGTAGCACAGCATGATTACATTAATACTGAAATAAAAAGAAAAGGAAAAGGAACTCCGGAAGAAGGGAAGGGAAGCGAAAGTGACCTTGATGGTGAGGTCGGGAGGGAGGGGCCAGGCGAGGGAATTGTGGTTGGAAGCGCGTTTCCGAGAGGAGTGTTTGGCGGCGTCAAGAAGGAGAGAACCCATTTTGAGGGCGCGATCGATAAGATCGGAGTCAGATGAGACAGATTGGAGAAGCCTCTCGAAGGAGAGATCGAGGGAGAGAGAAGGGAGGTCGGAAAGGGAGAGAAACGCGTCCAGAAGACGCTCCACATCGCTCAGGTTATCCACTCTAGGGTTTTGCGACGGACATGGACGCTTCGCCATTGACGACGTAGACGACGACGACGACGCCGCTGATGACGCACTCACACTGTGAAGGACCACGGAATCCATACCCAGGAGGACCGAGAGTGAGTGAGTGAGTGAGTGAGTGAGTGAGTGGTGAGTGGTTTGGTTTGGTTTGGTTTCTTCACATTCACACGACCCTCACCCTCTCTGATTCCGTGCCTATGGCTATGTACCGCAGATAGATCCTATGCGTTTCAGTGCCGGTGCCTGTCGCCTTAGCGCCACGTGGATCATCACATGGCTCACGACCCTCCATCTGTTGAAAACCATTATTTTTAAATTCTTTTTTCTTATATTACCTTTTCCACTCCTTTGTTAGTTCTTTCTCGGACAAGCCTTTTTTATTTTGTTATTTACCCTCCTCTCCTTCGACATGACATATAAGCCACGTCACTTCACTCCCATTGTTTACTACCCATGCCCAATCAGAATTAATTCTTAGTTACGCACCTCCTAATCAAACTCTGACAGGTGCACATTATACAAAAGTGAACGTGCTATTCTTTTTTTTTTTCTTTTTATTACGTCTACAATCTTCTGTGCTTCCTGACAACTGTTTAAAAAAAGACACTAGTTTAAAATTTATAACATTGTACAAACGCCAAATTGATTCCGTCATTCTTTTATGATACTCAAAAACCAATTGGCTGCTCCAAAAGAAACAATTAAAATACACTTTTAATTATTCTATGCGATACTACTTAATAATTTAGTCTCTGCTTTTTCATAATAGCTATACAAATAAATGAATTAATCTTTCAGACAAATCAAAAATATTCATTAACTAGATTCAAGCCGCAGACCCAAAAACGCTACCGAGAGGAAGAATAAGCATCCCAACGGCTATGCTCGTTGATATAGTTAAAAAACGCTGATTTAATCAAATACTAATAACATCTGATTTTTACATGTTTCATAACACATCGATTGTACAAAGTAAAGCAGCAATTGGACATAGATAGTATACATCATATGAATATGTCTTTTAGAAAGCATGGATTAACTAGCTGTCTCTAGGAGCAGGCATTATCCTAAACCTTTCTTCAGATGTTTGGTTGACCCCACTATATCTCTCTTCTGCTAGAAGTGACTGTAAATCACTGCCATTTGCCAAACTGTTAAACTCAACTGCTTTAGACGGCAATGTCGGATAACGCCGTTGGCAAAATGTCATTAACCTCTTCACGGATTGCAGGTACTTGCGAGTGGTCTCGTCATTCATGATGTGAGCAACACTGTTAGTGTAGATCTTTTCACGGGCAGATCTTTCATGAATACCAACCATAGTGACTCCAATAGGCCAGGGTGCATTCCCGATGGCCAACTTGATATAATGGTCCATTGCAGCCAGATAATCTCGCTTCATACAGCATTCAACCACCACCAACAGCGCCTGTCGAATGTCATCAGGAAGAACCTGAAATTAGAACACACCGAATACATTCCATTAGTTAAATACTTCAGAAAATATGCAAAACTGACTCATGCTTATCAACAAAAAAAATTATGATTACTGTTCAATCAATATGCATTACTTAAACAGTATGTACTAGTAAGAAAAGGAACGTAAACCTCAAAAAGATATGCTAAATATTCAACGGTTATAGCCATGCTCAGCAAATCCTTTTATTCTCTAGTGCAACGGAGAACCAATAGAGGAGACCACTTACTATCTATATCCTTCTAGAAAGGACACAAGCATTGGAAAGTGAAAGTCAATTATATCTCACACTTGCCCTGTCAATATCGGGTGCTTCGTAAACTTGCACTGTGCAAAATGACAAACAATATTGCTCCCAAAACTTGTTAGCCCCAAGATGAATGCCGACAAACAGAAATTCTCTTTAGGCCTCTTAAAATAAATAGTCTTAAATAGATTTTTTTGAAAAGGTGTTGTGTTTTATGATATACCTAGTTCCTAGATATATCTTTTCATATTTTCTACTCTTCCCTCTCATACATTGTATCTTATGTATCCCAAGTTATTATAATATGAAATTCTAAAAGAGGGAAAGTCACTGTCTCAAATTTGCTCTAATTCCTTTGTATTTATCTCAAGTTGGCATCAGAGTGGATCAATCACGCTTTGCCTTTGTCTGCTTAGCAAAGGAATTGTCATTTAGTCACTCATCTTCCACCACTGCCGTTTCTCTCTCTTGAAACCTAGGTTGCCTTTCGTTCTTTCTCCGTGGACTATATGCCCCTGCCTCTACTTGTTCAACACGTATTCAAGGACTATGTCCTCTTTTTCCAAGCCCCTTCCATAACTTTAGAGAAATTAAATAAAAAAACTACTTATCTCAGTTTGCCTTTGGTTCCTTGGCCAAGGTTTCCATGATCATTTAGGAGATGGGAATTCAGTACCACTAGATCAAATTCAACAGTGGAAGAAAATTGATAAAATTGATTTCCAGCTTTGTTCTCCACTTTGGCAATCAGTAGAGCCTACTATTTTGAGCCCTTTAGATCCTTCAGAACGTGTAATTCCTTTGGAAAAAAGGCCCACAATATTTTCACAGACGGTATCCAGCTGATAGATCCGGGTACATTAACGCCTCCCAATAGATCCAGGAAACTCTTACCGTGTGATCTTGCTGAGCATTCGTGTACACTATTACTTACAAGACAACTTATCATTTTTAGGATCAGATTAAGCATCATCCTATACAATGACTAAGATTAAGCACAATATCATATTTTTCAGAACTAACCATATTATAATCAAGCTAAAAGGTTTGGCTAAACTATGACGGTTAAAGTTTCACAACATGATTGCTGAGAGAAGGGAGGAATGGGATAATAAACTGATACGCAGTTTGTTAACATTTCTGATCTACAAATTTTGTACCTCGGAATGAATAACTACACCTACACAACCAATTTTCGTACCACATTACCTCTCCCGATTTCAAGTTTTCAACAATGACAAACATCCTTAAGTTGGCTACATTAATCTATCAAGCTCGTTAGATTACTCATTGGAGAATGTTTGGATCAGATTATTTTGGGGAAAATAAATTTTTCTCGTATGAGCTTCTTTGAAAAAATACTTTTGGGGAAAAAATATAGACTATTTCCTTAAAAAAAGCTGTTCAAACATGCACCAAACATGCTTATAATTGATACGTAAAAGATTTATCAATTCTAAGAAGTAATGAACTATATTTATTTTCCACTACTTAGCACCCCAAGCAGCCATATTCATCACGAAATCTCCAAAATTATTATGCTGGACACTAATGTGATGATGTCCAGAAAATGAAAGAAGATGGTGAAATTAAATTAAATTGGTAGACAAAGAACATAAATAATTAGTTCAAAATTAACAGTGTATGAAGTAGGAAATCTAAAGAAAAAAAGAAAGAATGGAATGCAGGAAAAAGAAGAGCTCTGTAAGATGTGAGAGAAAGAATTCAAACAGAGGCAACAGTCACAGCAACCTTAACTGCAGTTACTCCTCGCCTGTCTAATTGCAGCCTAGAGGGGTTAATATCCCTTATAGACTATAACTATGATCTAACTTGTGCCTATAATGTTTGGTACAGGCTTCATCTTGCAAGCCAAATTTTGTGATGATGAATTAGGTACCCGGCCCAATTTAAGAAAAGAGTGGAACGATCAAGGAAGAAGAGTGTCAAATCCTATTATGTTTCTGGAGCTAAAAAGACAATAGAAAATAGGGGAGAAATCAGAATTTTACCCAAAATAAAATCTTAACATTGTTTCAGATTAAAAATTGGGTATTGAAACCTACACCACCAAAACATAGCTCACAAAAATATGCTATTTGAGCCATTATTTGAATCCTTTAGCAGCCTAGGGCCACTACTCCATTGTAGCGCCACTGCTACTGTGCAGAATCACACACATACCCTCGGAATGGCATTACACTCCTACCAGTCATACAGTCCAACCAATACAAAATCATAGTAGAAAAGATAATACCACCCTGCTCTCGCCTACACCTAGCTTACATGTATATACTTCACCGAACACATGATGACAATAGCATACTTTCGGTCTCTCTTCATTGAAACTATACTTCAGAAAGTTCTATTTAGTGGATTTATTCTGCCAAACATTTAACAGTTAACAATATCATCCAATCACAAAACGATGACCAATTACACAAGGATCGCCGGTCAACAAAATCCAAAGCATACAAAAGCCATGAAGAGAGAAAACTCACCTTCTTCCTACAAAACTTGAACAGCGGATTCAAGTAACGCGCACACTGCTTAAACGTAGCAACCATGGACTTCCCCTTAGCCGTGCGCTTCTCCGACTCAGGCTTCTCGTGCAACTCCTGCTTCCACTCGTTCAGGAGCTTCTTAAAAAACACCAGAATCTTATCCTCGTCGCACAGCTCCTCAAAATTCGCCTTCATACGCTTCAAATCTTTATCGGCATCGGCACCGCTAGAGCCTCCCTCGCTCAAGTCGTCGTCACCACCTCCACCCTCTCGGTCCTCGGTGGCACCGTCGTCGGGCTTCTGGCGCTTCCTCTCGCCCATGATCCCGGTCTTCTGGCGCTTCCGGAGCTCAGCAATGTCGCGCAGGAAGTCGTTGGTCTGCCCCTCGGTCATGTCGCTGTCCACCTCAAACACGCCAGCCTTGAGAACGTGCTTCAGGCGGTCCAGCCTGGCATCGTCGTCCTCCCCGAAGAGCGTGACTGGCTGCTTCAGGAAGCGGAGGCGGCGGATGACCTCAGGTTTCGGGAGGACGAGGTTGTCGATGTTTTGTTCGTCAGTAAGGGAGGTGGAGGCGGCAGCGACGGCAGATGAGGATGATGCGGAGGCGGTGTTCGAGGAGGTGGGGGCGGCGGTAGCGGGGTCGGAGGACGTTGCTTGGCGCTTTTGCGACTTCGCTTCCAATTCGCGCTTCTCTTGCTCGCGGAGTTTTTGGATTTCCTTCTGTTGGATCTCGGAGCGCTTGAAGAATCTCTTGCCGCCGGTGTCTTGCGCCAGAGATTGACGCTTCTTTAGAAGCTCTTGCTTCAGAAGATCCATCTAGGGTTTGCGACGCGACGCGGTGGTGAAGAGTCTGGTTATTTCAATTTAATCCTTCGGATTAAAATTGAAAACTCCTAGAGGAGAACCCCACGAACTTTAATGCAGCCCTTTCGTAGTAAAATATTTAGAGATTTGAAAATTCTATTTATATTCTCCGTATATTACGAAAGCGTCCCCGTATTTTCACACTACAATTATAACACCAATTTAACACTATCAAAACACCAATTTAACACTATCAAGTCTGCGAATGAGATTGGTTGGTTTTTAATTTTTTAAAAAATTGAAATTGTGACGTTATTACAGAGGATCAGATTTGATTTTATGATTTCCCGTTTTGCCCTTTACCTTTTTCATTACATTGAGTGACCTCTTTCATCTCATTTCTCCGTCTCATTGTAGTTGTCATCGTTTTTCCAATTTTTCGATTTTTCCATCTAATTTGTTGTGATTTCGGTGTGGCTGTGGACTTCGTTCTTACGATCACTGACGATACCCTCTTTGTTGGTGTCTCATCTCTCCGTTCTCGCCATCATTGTTCGTCTTTGGTGTTGGTGTCTCATCTCTTCGATCCTAGTGTGGTTGTCTCATCCCTTCGTTTCCAAATGGTCAGTTCTTCAACGAAGATAAGCACCATGATCCTTGGAACATCAGCAAAATCTAGTTGCAGGACTTAAAAGGGAGGTTCTTAAGTTGAAGCAAGAGGTTGCTTACGAAAAATCTAGACGAAGAAGACCGGACCAAGGTGGACCAAGTGTAACCCGTGAAGATCCTTTGTTCTCCCCTAAAGGCATTTCCCCAGGAGACATGTCCACTGATCCAACACCATTGAAGACTGATCCAACTCCAATGAAGACTGATCCAGCTCCAATGAAGACTTTTGTGAGGAGGGGGTCGCGAAAGCGGGTCAAGAGCATAACTCTTAAAACCCCTTATACTGGAACTCTAAGAATAAAATATGTGTGACATTGTTGTACTAATGTTTAGACATTAGTTAGTTTAATTAGTGGTTGTCTTATTTTTTGACAAATGTTTTATTGTGGACAGATGTGTTTTGTTATTCGAATTGTAATGTTATTGTTGATAGATATTTCATTGAACTATCCTTGTTTGACATTGTATTACAGTTAAATGAATGGGTAATGTTATTGAAATTTGGAAATAATGTTAGTTGTTAAATATTAAACTGGAAAGATTGTTATAGTCTTCATGGACTTATTGGACATAGGAAACATTTTGCGTTGAATAGACAAACCTCGTTCAAAGCACTTGACTTAGTTTGGTGAAATCTGTAACGTTTGGTGCAAGTCAAGGCAAATAATGACAAATTTCATCGTTGGTCCTCTGTGTTATGAAAAGTGGTCCCTTCAGTTGGACTTTCTGTACAAATTCTAGATTTCTCTCACGTAAACGTTTACACTGCCCTGTAAACGTTTACCATGTCCTCTTTTGAACCTGAAGTGAAATCACTTCACTTAGGTTGCTGAAATCAGTGACATGGAACTATTCCTTGATCATTGGGTGGCCAAACTTGACTTCCAACACTCTCAACTCAGTCTACCATCTATTTCCATCAACATCCCGTGCAAGTCAAGGCAAATAATGACAGATTTCATCGTTGGTCCTCTGTGTATGAAAAGTGGTCCCTTCAGTTGGACTTTCTGTACAAATTCTAGATTTCTCTCACGTAAACGTTTACACGGCCCTGTAAACCTTTACCATCTCCTCTTTTGAACCTGAAGTGAAATCACTCCACTTAGGTTGTTGAAATCAATGACATGGAACTATTCCTTGATCCTTGGGTGGCCAAACTTGACTTCCAACACTCTCAACTCAGTCTACCATCTATTTCCATCAACATCCAGTGCAAGTCAAGGCAAATAATGACAGATTTCATCGTTGGTCCTCTGTGTTATGAAAAGTGGTCCCTTCAGTTGGACTTTCTGTACAAATTCTAGATTTCTCTCGCGTAAACGTTTACACTGCCCTGTAAACGTTTACCATGTCCTCTTTTGAACCTGAAGTGAAATCACTCCACTTAGGTTGCTGAAATTAGTGACATGGAACTGTTCCTTGATCCTTGGGTGGCCAAACTTGACTTCCAACACTCTCAACTCGGTTTACCATCTATTTCCATCAACATTCAGTGCAAGTCAAGGCAAATAATGACAGATTTCATCATTAGTCCTCTGTGTTATGAAAAGTGGTCCCTTCAGTTGGACTTTCTGTACAAATTCTAGTTTTCTCTCGCGTAGACGTTTATTTAACATAACTTGCTCCAATCCACTTAGGTTGTTCAATTCATTAACATGGCCAAATTCCTTCACCCTTAGGAGCCCAAACATCACCTATAACACTCTCAACACAGTTTTCAAACTATTTCCACCAACATGCATTGGACTCATTGGAAAAAATCACTATAATGAAAATTGGTCCCCCATGTTATAAAAATTGGCTCCTTCAGTTTAATTTTCTGTACAAATTTCTTACTTCACCCACGAAAACATTTACAGTGTCCTGTAAACGTTTACCAGACCCTTTTCTGAATCACAACTCACACCTATTAACTTAAGTTGGTCAATATGAACAATATACAAACAACAATTAACATTCCAATACATTTGAGATAAATAGATACACATTGTACATAATATTGGTTGGATATAAATCATATGGGATTCAAATTACAACTGTTATACATATATCATTGTCTGTAATAATCATTATTTATTACAATGGAAGATTAATACATATATCATTGTTCGTCTAAATACATATGAAATTAATACATTAATCATCTGTACATATCCAGGAAATCCTACATCAACCCATATTCATCTAACGCATCAAAAATTCTGATGTTCTCGTTGTCTAGGATCCAGTATTTGACATAGTTCTTTCTAATTTGACTCAACTCCTCCTGAAAAGAAATAGTTGTAAAGTTTAGATATAATTAACAAAATCATCAAATATTGCTAACAATGAAATTACATACTTACATTTGTTAACAAA
Organism: Vigna mungo; assembly: GCA_036885675.1. Classification (NCBI taxonomy): domain Eukaryota; kingdom Viridiplantae; phylum Streptophyta; class Magnoliopsida; order Fabales; family Fabaceae; genus Vigna; species Vigna mungo. Next base: position 24,700,433 of record CP144695.1, read on the forward strand.
CTCATCAAATATTGCTAACAATGAACCAAAACTTGAACCATACCAAAAATAAATAAAATTTTAATTCAATCTTACACTTGGTTTTGGGGTTGCCATTGGACCTACGCGAAAATAACATTGACGACAACACCGTTAGGGTTTGCGAATGAACAAAAACTTAATGGACAACATCCTGAGATATGGTCAAGTTCTCACTTGCCAAAATAAACGTTGCGGCTACACACCACCACACGAAGACCAAGGCGACAAACACAAACACCACGAAGCACACAGAAAGGGCACTCAAAAAAATCACCACTACGACACAAGACACCACCACTGATTAACGCAAGGGAAAGGTCTTAGTGAGACGAGAGCGAGAGGGCTTCAACGCACACAAGGGAACAATAATGCTTGAAGACACAAAGCAATGGTCGATCTGGACGAGACGAGAGCGAGACGAGAAAGCCGAGAAGAAACCTCTTTCATCAGAACCAGAAACAACGAGAGAGAAATAGAAAAGGAAACCAAAGAGAAAAGAAAACCGCGAAACTGAAAATATGATTCTTTCACTTCCATCTTTGCCCTTGCTTCAGATTTAAAATCATTTAATTTTTTAAATTATAAACACCCAATGACACTTTGTCACGTCTGTAGTGTCAAAAAAGGGTGTTGAAATATCATTTTGCTATTACGAAATATTTTTAAAATATTTATCTATAATATCTTATGTTACAATGTATTTTTTTTTATACATTTTTTAAATATTATAAAATGTATCCAAAATATTTATAATTAATATTTCATTTTATAAAAATTTATTATTATATTTTTAAGATGTTAGAATGTAATGATTAGTTTTTAAAATATTATTTAATATTTTAAAGATATTATGATATAGTAATTATTTTTAAAATATAATAATATAATATATTACAAGGAGATGAAAAAAAAAACTAAAGGTAATTTTTTTTTATTGAAATATAATACAGATAAGTAAGAAGAAGAGTAGTTCATCCATTACAATGAATGAAGAATTAGATGAATTTAATCTTGAGGAAGACTAAGCATTGTCTCTTTTTATATTGAAATTTAAGAAAAATCTAAAGAAGTTGTGATATGATAATTAAGGAAATTCAAGAGAAATTTAAAGAAGTTAGACTACAAAAGAAAAAAGTAGAAAATTCAAAAACATAGACAAAAAAAAATTAGATGCTTTGATTGAATGAAAGAATTTTTAACATTATAAGTCGATGATTATAATGGGAAAGAGATCGATCTTTTTGATCTTAATTGTATTAAGTAAAATTATTATAAATTATTTTTATTTATGGTACTGATAGAAATGTAGAAGTTAAGCTATAATAAGAGTAAAAAAATTCAAAGGTAAAGAAAAAAAAAATAGATGCTTTGAATGTAAGAAATTTAGACATTATAAGTCGATTATTATAACGAGGAATAGATATATATTTGTATTTTAATTGTATTATGCAAACTCATTATAAAGTTGTTTTTAATTATGGTAGTAATAGAAATGTAGAAGTTAGGCTATAATAAAGGTAGAAATTTCAAAGATTGGGACAAAAAAAAAGTTAGATGCTTTGAATGTCAGAAGTTTAAACATTATAACTAAGTGATTATAACGAGAAAGAGATAGATCTTTCTGATATTGATTGTTACGAATCATACTGATGAAAAATCATTAAATATGTTAGTCATGTTAATCTCAAATCTTCTTTATTTATTTGTCCTCTTAGTTGATAGTTGATGGTTTGAATCGAAACTTATTAAACATATGTAACCATGTTTGCTATGTATACTTCAATAAAATTAAATATATCATATATACAATAATGATGAAACACATTTGTTCACCACAAAAGATAACTTTTATATAAGATTGACACAAAAGAATTATCAGCTTAAAATGTGTATTTCTAAGAACACCAACGACAATGGCACAAAAAATGTGGTCATCATTTTTCTTATCTCGATTTATGTGTTAAGATTTGAATTTTTTTTTACATGACATATCATTTTTTATCTTCCTATAATTTCATAATTCTAACTTCGATGCTAAATGTAATCATGATATAATTAATTTTAAATTAAAAGTATTCTATTTCATATGAAGACATAACCCTGTAATACATTCATGTGAAAATGTAACTCATGTTTTAACTATACCACTTATATAGTTAAATCATATTTTTTTAAAAATAATGTTTAAGAAAAATTTAAAGAAAAATAGTAATTTCCTAAAAATTTATTAATTTTTTATTCTAATATTTAAAATTATTTTTACCACAAAATATTTTATTTATAAATATCATTTTATATTATTATCATCATTAAAAATAGTTTGATAATATTCATTTTCTATTTATTAAAATATTTTTTATAATCCTACGATTTTATTTTTTTACATAGGACATATAGCATTTAATATTACGCATATGGTATATTGTGGGTTATATTTTTTTTCTTTTAAGGTGAGAATTATAATATGTATATATATATATATATATATATATATATATATATATATATAATCTTAGGTTAGAATTTTATATTTTTAAATTTCTTTTATAAATACTTTTATTTTTTAAGTATTTATAAGAAAATATCTAAATGATTTTTTTACTTAATAATTCAATGGTTTAATGTGTTTATTCATGTACTAAACATCATCTATGACCATTAAACTCACTCATCGATATAAAATAAGAAACATGAACTTGAAAGTAAACTCATTTAGAAAGTTTGAAATTAACTGCATCTCGTACAATGGTCTAAAAATTACGGGTTTATAGTCATTTGAAAGCTCTTTGAGTCTAGATTCCAAGAAAACAAGAATCAACTCATTTGGAGTTTGGTAGAGAAAGTTAAGAGCAAAACAACCAGCAAAGGTTAGAGTTGGTAGGAATATATAAAGGGTTAACTTTAAGGAACCTACTCAAATATCCAAAAATCACAAATTAGTAGTCATTGAAAATAATTTTGAGTCTATTTTCTAATAAAAAAAAGAATCACATCATTTGGAAGTCTATGGAAAAAGTTATGATTAAAATAGTTAACAAAAGTCAAAGTTAACATTATGTTATCTCACTAAAATTGTCTTTGGGGAGTGTAGGCCATACAGTTCTTTACAATGACTCTATAAACGATTACACGAAAAAAAAATCTAGTTTTGTACTGTAGGAGCCAATTGTGGGCACAAAAGTAGCCAAAGAGATTTTTCGAAATTTTTTCATATTTCTTGAATGGATGAGACTTCTTTTTAGTGTTTAAGTGTGAGTAGAACTTGAAAATTGAGGTTTAGGCAGTCCACGGTGGACATAACCAAGTTAGGTGAAGTCCTTAAACAAGTGTAGACCATTTTGGCCATTGTAATCGATTACAAGGACCCTGTAAAAGATTACACAAAAAAAATCTGGTTTTGTACAAAAATTTGTACTGCAGGAGCCAACTGTGGGCACACAAGTAGCCAAAGGCCATTTGAGTGAGATAACATGTTGTCAACTTTGACCTTTGCTGACTATTTTAATCATAACTTTTTCCACGCACCTCCAAATGATGCGATTCTTTTTTTTATTAAAAAACATACTAAAAAGGTTTTCCAATGACTACTAATTTGTAACTTTGCCATGTAAAATAAGAAACATGAAACAATAACCGGAAAGTAAACTCATTTAGGAAGCTTAGAAAAACGTGGTTTTTGGGAAATTAACTACTCATAGTACAATGGTCTAAAAATTATGGGTTGATAGTCATTTGAAAGATCTTTGAGTGTAGATTCCAACAAGATAAGAATCAACTCATTTGGAGTTCGGTGGAGAAAGTTAAGAGCAAAACAACCAGCAAAGGTTAGGGTTGACATAAATATATAAAGCGTTAACTTTAACGAATAAACTGTAGCTACTCAGATGTCCAAAAACGACAAATTACATGTCATTTGAAAGATATTTGAGTCTATTTTCTAATAAAAAAAGAATCACATCATTTCGAGGTCTGTGGAAAAAGTTATGATTAAAATAATCAACAAAGGTCAAAGTTGACAACATGTTATCTCACTCAAATTGCCTTTGGCTACTTGTGTGCCCACATCTGGCTCCTGTAGCACAAGTTTTTGTACAAAACCAGACTTTTGTTCGTGTAATCGCTTATAGGGTCCTTCTCATCGATTACAATGGACAAAATGACCTACACTTATTTGAGGACTTAACCTAACTTGGTCATGACACTAACATTGGGTCTTTCATCCACTATGGAATGCTCAAACCTCAGTTTTCAAGCTTTACTCGCACTTAAACACTAAAAAGAAGTATAATTCATTCAAGAAATATGAAAAAATTACGAAAAATCTCTTTGGCTACTTATGTGCCCACAATTGGCTCCTACAACACAAGTTTTTGCAAAAAAACTAGATTTTTTTTTTCGTGTAATCTTTTACAGGATCCTTGCAATCGATTACAAGGGACTGTATGGCCTGCACTTCCCAAAGGCAATTTAAGTGAGATAACATGCTGTCAACTTTGATCTTTGTTGACTATTTTAATCATAACTTTTTTTCATAGACCTCCAAATGATGTGATTCTTTTTTTATTAGAAAATAAACTCAAAACTCTTTCCAATGACTACTATTTGTGATATTTGGACATCTGAGTAGGTGTAGTTATTTCCTTAAAGTTAAGGCTTTATATATTCCTGCCAACTCTGACCTTTGTTGGTTGTTTTGCTCTTAACTTTCTGCTGAACTCCAAATGAATTAATTCTTGTATTTTTGGAATTTGGACTCAAAGAGCTTTCAAACGACTAACCAATAATTTTTAGACCATTGTACAAGATGCAGTTAGGGCTGGGCAAAAATAACTGATCTGTACTGTACTGCAGTTAACTGTACTATATTATACTAAAAAAAAATGATCCACTTTTACTAACAGTTCAGTTAACTGTTTTATGGTTCAGTTTTTAAAAACTGAACTTATAACAGTTTCAGTTCAGTTAACTGTGAGAACTGTTTTATTTTTTCATTTTTTGTTGTTCCCGTACAACTGTTTCGTCTTGTAAAAAAAAATATTTAATAATAAAATATTAATAAAAGAAATTATTCACATAAAAAAATAATAATTAATTTTTAAGACAAATTTTTTATCACAAATTTTTATATTTTTTATCAATAAATATATAACATATATAAATAAAAAAATAATTTATATTAAGTTATATAAAACGTATATATATATATATATATATATATATATATATATATATATATTTATATATTGTTATATTGTGTTATTTTATTTTTTATATTCTTTTATTAATAAAATAAATAAATAAAAAATAAAATAATTTGTATACACAAATATAAATGAAATAAAAAATTATAATACAAATAATTAAAAAATTAATTTTATAATATTTATGAATAAAATAAAATAAATATTGAAATAAATTTTTACAGCTTTTATATATATATATATATTGATAGTTCATTACAGTTTACAGTTTAGTTAATAATTCAGCAATTAGTGCAGTTTACAGTTTAGTTAATAGTTCAGTTAGTGCAGTTTACAATTCAATTAATAGTTCAGTTCAGTTTGTATTGTAGTTTAGTACAATTTAGTACAATACAGTTCAGTTCAATTTTTAACAGTATAGTTCAGTTCGATTTCACGTATTAAAAAACCACACACACACATATATATATATATATATAACACTCGAAATTTAGTTTTCTAAAAACCAAATTCTAAGATTATAGAAAAATAAAATAAAATATAACTTAAAATTCAATTTCCCATCGAATTCTCACTTTAAAATAAAACTGTAGTATCTATGTAAATATAATAAAATAAAATATAAGAAATCTATTTTCTTCAAACAAAATTCTCACCTTAAAATAAAACTGTTATGTGTGTAAATATAACAAACAGTATGCTATGCTTTCTGTGAAAAAAAATCACAATTCTACACCATCTTTTACATATTTTAATTTCAAACTTACTCTCATTAATCCTCCAATCCCTTAAAAAAAAACAATCCATCTGTTCCCACTCCTATCCCCTCCCTCGTGTGAAAGACATCCTAAATTTTTGCTATTGGTAATCTCCCTTGTAACGTACCTGATACTCCTCAATCAGCCACTAGCGAGGGTTTCCGAAGATGACGACGATACGCAGATTCTGCTGCAACGATCTTCTTCGCTTTGCCTCCGTCAATCTTGACCATCTCACGGAAACCGTAAGCGTTTCTTCGGTCCATATCCATTCAATACGATACTGAATTTGTTGGTGCCTTGGTTAATTCTTTTTTTGGTTTCAGTTCAACATGTCTTTCTACATGACCTATCTTGCAAGATGGCCAGACTATTTTCATGTTGCTGAAGGTCCTGGAAATCAAATCATGGGTTACAGTGAGTCTTTGCCTTTGCTTTCTCACTCACCTGAATCACTATATGCAATAGCCACCTAAGTTGATTTCATTTTCACACTGAAATATCTTACAAAATTGAAGCAGAGAGGTTTAAATAAATTTAAATTTAAAAAGGGTTAAAAGTGTAATATTTGATTTTGTTAGCATGAGTTATGGAGATATATTTTTTTTTAATTTTTATATTTTTGTACATAACTGTTTTATTTTGTATTGTACTGCTATTAAAGACCTTATTAAATTAATAAAAGGTAAAGCAGATAAAAATATTTTTCGGTGAGATTAGTTTAGTTTAACCATGAATGTTGCACTCACTAGCTAGCTTATTGGTGGCAGGAATGATGGTTTAAGCACTAGCATGGGTTCAATAATGACAATGTAGTTCACATTTTGCAGTTGTTCTAAAACACGATAATGACAGTTCAGATATGCCTTGTGTTGCTTGCACAGGCTAATTCAATATACTTTATGTCTGCCTTACTAGGCTGAACAATGTACCTAATTATGGATCGAGTCGCATGACAATCGAATGCTAATGCTAATATTACTTATGTAGTTATGGGTAAAGTAGAGGGGCAAGGAGAGTCTTGGCATGGTCATGTAACTGCAGTAACAGTTGCTCCAGAGTATCGCAGGCAGCAGTTAGCCAAAAAACTTATGAATCTGCTGGAAGACATTAGTGACAATATGTAAGCCATGCATATGTTTGATTTCTTTTAATATTCAAGTTTCTGGAACTTTCCTTGTCCTCTTTGTACGATCTTATTTGAATTTTCTTTTCCTGGTTGTTTTTTGGTAAATTGTGTGTACTCTGTAATACATGATGCGTAATCTTTCTCTTGCTCTTGTTGAAACTGCAAGAAATCTACTGGAAATAGCTGCATTTATAGCTTAGGTTCATGTATCTTTTTGGATTCATATACTTAGGAAGTTGCTTGGGTATTTGTTCTTGTTAATATAACATATATTCAATTCAGAAGTCCGTGTATGTGCTTATAAATCTATCTAATAATAATATAAAATATGCCAACATTTAACAAACTTTAGTCCTTCCAAATAACCAAATTTCTACTTATCACTTAAAAGAGGTGGTAATTCAATAGTTAGTTGAATCTTATGCAATGTTGTCTCCTCTCGGGATTGAGGTTGTGGAAATCACAAGAAATGGAGGGCTAGGTGGAAGAAGTGGTTGTAATTTGCCACGCTCAAGGTATGTGTTTCTCCCTTTCTTTATGGTATCCTAGAGAGAAGGAACTAAACATCTCTAAGTCTAAAAACCTGAGCAAAATTTTGCGAAAGAGTATAAAAAAGTATCTTCAATTAAAGGCTCCTAAGCAGTCTTAGTTATCTTTTGACCGTACTTTGATGATAGTCAAAGTCCACAGAGAATTGATTCAAGTGCCCCTAATCATATTATTCTCCTACACATGCTCTCCAAAATGTCATCATTTCAATAAGGTTGCTTCCTTAGGAATTTGTCATGTGGCTCCCTCTTCCCTATTAAGTTTGAGATCTGTTTTGTTCATATCCCACTATCCTTTTAATCTAATCCCTCTTAGTCAATTAACACACTTTCTAAATTTAGCAATATTGGATATTGATTTCTTTGTTATAAGAGGACATGGTATGAGTTGGATGATTGACATAGAACATGAATTCCATGCCCTTTACTGTCTTCGATTAACTCCTTCCGCGTCATGTGCTGCTGCTGCATCGCCAAAGCATTTTCAAGAATGTTTTGGTTATTCAAAATTTTCAAATATAAAAAACTTGTTCCAGGTCTTGAATCCCCTCCCTAAAACTGACTTATGCTAAATGGGCAAGCATGTTAACTTTTTCAAAAACAAATTGAAAGCAGACACGATTCTGCTTTCTGTACTTTTCATCCAGATATATGGGGACCAAGTCATGTATCTTGACTTCAAACATTACCAGTTTTATTCATAAATTCTCTTAATGCACTTGGGTGATTTTATAGAAAGAACAATATTAGTTCTGTCAATTTAATTTTTGTAATTAGAAAAAAACTCAATTGGGAAAAGGAATTAAAATTCTTCAAAATGACAGTGCTACATAATACCACTTTTTACATCTCATATTTCTATCAACAGAGGCTATCTTACATCAATCCACTTATCCTCAAACTTTGTTATCTATTGCAAATGTTCCTGTTTTTATTGGGGTATTGTAGTTCTATCTATTGGCAAAGTTTTCCCTTCCATTTTAGTTTCTAAAGAACCACTGTTTCATGTTGCTTGTGTCTTTCAATGCATTTCTTTTGTTCATGATGCTTCTGCAAGGGATGGAATCACTGTTTCCCGAAAAGATGTAAACATTAGACATACTTGGAGCAGAGGTATGTTAGATAATAGACCCATTGATACTCCCATGGATGCAAATCACAAATTGTTACGTAGTCATGGTTAGCCTTATTCAAATTTTGAGAGATATCAAGGTATTGGTTGAAAAGTTCATCTGTTTCAAAGTTACTTGACCTCAAATTTATTTTCAGTTGGACTAGTTAGTCAATATATCCAATCTACAAGAACCCGTGATTTTATTTTGGATTAACTCCTTCAAGGATTGAACTTTTGTGACATCTAGCTGAGAAATCAGTATGTGATAATCAAACAGTCGTTCATATTGCTTCCAATGTTTCATGAAAGGACAAATATAGAAATTGATATTCCTTTTCGAGGAAAGGTTCTGAAAAGAAATAATTACTGAACCTGTTATTTCAAGTGATCAACCTGCATCTGTCTTGACAAAAATCTTTAAGGGGATCTCAAATTCAATATACTTGTTCCGAGCCTGGAACATTCAACTATGTGCTCCAACTCGGGGGATTGTTGGAAACTGCAGCAAATCTATTGGAAATAACTGCATTTAAGCTTAGTTTCTTGTATTTTTAAAATTCATGCACTTAGAAAATTGCACCTGTATTTATTCCCCGTGTAAATACAATATGTAATGGATTCAGATATTACTTTTCCTTTGCTCATTACATCTATAGTTTTGACTGGACTGGATAAGTTATTTTTATTTGCATATTCAATAAGGATTATATTTATATATTTTCCGAGTGCTAAAATCGCTAATTTCTTAGTTCAAATCCTAAAGTTCCCTCTTCTCTATCATTGCGACTTTCCTTTTGCCCATTGCGTGAATAGTTTTTACGTTACTGATAAGTTATTTTTGTTTGCAAATTGCATATTTTATAAAAGACAAAATGGAGCAGTGATTGGGGAGTTTTTGGTGTGTGGGGATTGTTCTCTGGGTAATAAGACTCATGGATGGGTAACTAGTTGTAGGAGACTAGGCCATCTCCAATGCAAGGGGCCTTACCTAGGTTTTGTTTTACTTAATTGGGTCCTACATTGCCACGTCATTCTAAGCCCTTTGTGCAAATTTTGCTCTAAAGCAAGGTTCTTATAAGATCCACATTTTTATAATTTTTTATTTACACTTCAAATTTTTACAAGTTAAAAATAATTTATTGCATTTTGTTCAGATTGAAAAATATTTTTAGTCCTAAGACCCAAGATCTTATTTAAGACCCTTTCCATGCCACCTCTACATGCCCCAAAGGAGATTTCTTATAAGACCTAAGTCTTAAACCTAAGACCCTGGCTATGACTTTTGTATTGGAAATATCCTTAATGACATTATGTTTGTGTGGATGTCTTGCCTTATATTAAATAGGATTGTGAATTTTGCAGTGACAAGGCTTACTTTGTCGATCTCTTTGTGAGAGCATCAAATGCGCCAGCCATCAAGATGTATGATAAGGTAATGGTTATGCGAATTTAGTTTTACAACTTAGACCCTCCCTTTCTTTCTTATGTGTTTAATTGTTTTAAAGTGGTTTCTTAGATATATAGAAGGATAGGGAGATCTCTCTGGCTGTTACTTTTATACTCCTTGTTTACTTGTTTTATGTGCTGGTAGGATGGTTCCTAATGCACTTATTTCTCTCTCGCTATATTATTTTTTTCTTTTAACAAATAAAGCAATTGAAATAAGGGAATAAATGATTGCACACTAAGCTTTTATTTAGTTATAATTATAAAATTAAGGAACCTATTTCCTTTATAATCAAGAATATTAAGATTTATATATGAATAATTAGAAACATTTTTATGTATTCCCATATCATATCTTTGTTATTAGAGCATATTAAATCTCCTCATATTTACTATAAATAAATCATTTGTGTTGTCTCAAAAGCACACAATTTCAACACAATGTTTTTCTCTTTTTTAGAGTTTAACACGGTATATCTACAACCTTTTTCAAAATTGCGTTGACCTAGTAGACCTAGTATCTCTAGTGGATTCCTTTTTGCAAACCTTTCTCCTAGGTCTGCATTCACTAATTTGGCGCCACATACAAGAAGCTTGGGGTTGCGCCATGCCAATCTATCAATCATCAACGCATGCCACTCATCCTTGTTTGGTGGTCCGATCCGATCTACTATTCCCTCAGCTTATTTTCATTTTCTTTCCAACTTTCAGGAAAAAGAATGTCTTCCAACACTATATCAATCTCTAGAACAAGTTTATCCTTCTTTCCTAACCATACTGTTTTAATTTACAAATCCCATCTCATTATCACTGTTGAATCCATTCCTACAAAAAATTGAGAACAATGGATAAAAATTGATACCCAACTCTAGAGTTATTATATCCACTATTCATACCTCACTCAAACGCAGTTTTTGTCTTGAGACGTGTGCATCAATTTGGAGTGAGGTTCGTGCCCTTTGTACAAGTACAAATAACACATGCCATCTATATGATCTGTGCCAAGATCTCTTGACACTTCTTGCCCCACGAAATTTTGAGGGTCATATGTCTACTTTTCTTGGGCGGATTCATGTTGCCTTACATGATTTTAATGAGCTCCACCATCTGTAGATATGAAGAAGGAACTTGAGAACCACATTACGATCTTTATGACCTTGGACTTGTATGGCTTGTCACAAGAATATGTTGCTACCCTGTGATCAGATTTTAGGATTGCCAATAAACCCTACCATGACTTCTGCATTATTCGTGCTCCTCTGTGTTTCTCAGAAAATAAACACGGAGACACATGCTTTGTCTATAGAGGAGAACAGTTCCTTTGCATCGCATAGTAATAATTATGGACACTCTCACAAAGGTAATTCTAAAAGATGTCGAGAATGTGAACATTGCCACCGCCTAGGATATATACAATTGACAGGTGTTGGAAGTTCCATTGGAAACCCTCTCGTTCACACAATATTGCCCAAACATATATTGTTGAGTTACTTGTTGCTCCTGCACTATCGATTGATCTATCTTCCACAACGTTTAAAGAATTTATCTAATCGTGGGCAACATGCCAATCGAATGGTAATACTGCTTCAAAGGCACTAGTAATTCATCTGTTTGTCTATGTCAATCTCCTCTCATTGGTCCTTGGGTCATTGACTCTAGTGCAACTAATCCCGTATAGTAATCGTTCTCTTTTCTCTTCCTTTACTATTGTCATCAATTTTCCTTTTATAACTGTTGCCAATAGTTCACAAACACAAGCTTGCGACATTAGTACTACCTAACCTCCCACATCCCTTGTTGTCTCTGATCTTTATATTCATAATTCTCCATTTAATTTAATAGTTATTACCTGATTGACCCAATCCCACGATACTATCTCTCTCCATCACCATTCGTATGTGCATTTATAATCCTTCAATGATGATTCATGCATAATTAGGACATCTTGGGTTGACAAAATTGCAAAAGATGGTGTTAAGTTGCAAATGTTTGTCTACTTTGAATTGTGTTAGAAAAAATATTCATTGTTCTTTTGTTGATAGTCTTCATAAATGAGCTTCATCTTCTTTTTCTTTACTTTACTTCAATATTTGGGATCCTTCTTGTATTGCTACCCTTATGGTTTTGAATATTTTGTTACCTTTATTGATGATTATTATAGATGTCTTTGGATTTGCTTAATGAAGAATCAATAGGAAATGTTTTCTATATTTCAATTTTTTTTATAAGAAATATAAGCACTCATCAAATTTTGTCCTCGTATTTCTCAACAAAATGGAGTAGTTGAATGCAAAACCTAATATCTTATTAAACTACCCGAACACTTCTTTAGTCATCTTCCCTTGTCACTTTTGGGGGGAGATGTTGTCATTATTTCGTTATTGAATACTATCAATTGTCCTTATTGATTTGGCAACCCACTCTATTTTTTTTATGCATTCCCTACATGTTTTTACATAACCTTACACTTGGTTGTGATAAACTTTCTCCCCGATCAATTCAAATATGTTTGTGGAATTTGGCGTCTTTCTTTGAATCTACTTCATATTACACAACTATTTTATCCTAATGACGACATATATAGTCACTTTTCCACCATCACCAAACTTCCTTCACCACCAAATGACTCTGCGATAACTTGAGATATTTCTTTAGCACCTCTTCAAGTATATCAACATACCTATTGAAATTCTAGTATGGGATCCATCTTTGACGGTGATATAATGGTGGTCATGTATGATCCTACGTAAATTAAGGCCTTTTGATTTCTCAATCAAAACTACATCATCTACATAAAGCATGCATTTAGTGATAGTCTTTTGAATGTCCAAGATTAGATTAAAAAACAAAATTGTGTCATCCACAAAACGTATGCAATTAGGGATTATATTTTGAATGACCGGGCATCCAAAGCTAGATTAAAATGTAGGGGGTTAAGGCTGAGTTTCGAAGTATAAGAAAGCTTGGTTTTGCCTCTTGAAGTTTTCACTTTTCACCTCTTGTAGATCATACTACGTGTCATGCATAGACCTAATATAAGTCATGCTAAAGTGGGTGATATATATGATTATAGGAGATATATTGATTAATTATATCAATTGATTAGAAATATGATGTCTTGTTTATATCTTGGGATAGGGGATTGCCATCCCATATATTGGAATAGGGTTTATTTCTTACATTACATTAGGATTTCTTTAGTCTAAGATTAGAGTTACTAACTACCTACTTTCTTGGTTGACATCATAGCTTGGCTATGTGATTTATCGACGGGTGCTACGGTACTATTCTGGGGAAGAAGATGGTTTAGGTATGCTTATATGTTCTTGGTTTCTATTTTTGGTTCTACTCTGTTTTAACAAAACACACGCTGTTATGTATCCATTATCATTTTATGCTTTGTTTTTAGATATGAGGAAGGCTTTGTCTCGTGATGTTGAAAAGAAGTCCATTATCCCTCTTAAACGGCCAGTGACTCCTGATGAATTGGAGTATGACTAAATGTGCTTTCATGCAGCTCTATTACATGAGCTTATTGTGTCTTGAAGTTATATAGGCTTAGTATTTATGCTAATTGATTTACATTTATTTAATTATCCGAGTTCATTTCCAGTTACATATTTCAAGATTGAGGTAGTGGGATGTAATCTATTAAAAGTTAATCTTGCTGTACTAGAATTTTGACATATGTTAGAAGTAATCCCTGTTTCTACTTTGATAGTTTGTCAACTTCAAAGGAATTGATCATAATAATATTGGAACTTGGAAGGCTTAGTAAAATATAAAATTATCCTAAAAGATAATCCAGCTTATAACACGAATAAGATTCGTAGGCCTATACGTCATCAGTCTTTCGTAGTTTTTGGTTGGTGCTGCATTTACTCTCTTTTTTAATGAAATCTCGTATTACCCTTTATGTTATACTTAAATAACACGTGCACGTGTCATTTCATTAGATTAAAACTATCAAATCAATGAGACTAATTTCATCTGTCTTCTCTCTAGAATTTTTTGACTTAGTGGCTTTCTGGTTTTTCCATCTGTACCTGCCTCAAGGGTCCTTTAGGCAGAGTCGGAATCCAATCCATATTTAGAAAGAAAATAATCTACGACTTCTGCTTTTGCTGTTAACACTACTGGATAGTCTCACTCATTCATTCTTGATTTGAAATAGAATTGATCCATGACCTATACTTTATCTTGATCCATCACATCCTTATCACTTGGGTTATGCTCGACTAGTATATTGATTACGCATTTGCTGATAGTGGATGAAGAATATTAGAAAGACTATCGTGACATTACAATGATCAGGAAATTTCAGGACCTTAAAATGCACATTTGTGGGTAATATTCTAATGTAATGCCCTTGCATACACAAACCGATTGAAAAGGAATATATACTATGAATCTATTTTAAGTCAAACTGTTCGGCCTGGCCGTTTGCAGTAGTTGCATTCGTGGGCTTACTGTTCAGGCTTTAGTGCTATTTGTGGGCCATATACAAAACTAGATGCCTACTTGGATTAGGTGATAATTCGAAGCATCAAGATCCGTTGTTCATTGTCACAAGCGTAAAAATGATTAAGCTGCCTGAAATAATTTCTTGAAGCTCTTCACATGATTGGTACAGGCAACACTAGGACATCATCCTTTTATGAGCTGTTTATCGGCGAGTAAATACTGGGCACCATCAACCTTTGTGACATTAACAGCAAAACATAGAGTTTGAAGGCAGAAATTTAGACTTTCACATCGACTAAAATTGTTGTATATTAAAAAAGGTATACCCAGAAAAGACTCATTTAACCACTTCCGTGCCTTCTTTTTTTCTCAGAAATTGATTGGCGGACCAATCAATTGCATTGCATGTACGATGAACAGTACCCCTGTACGTGACCCAGGCTACAATTTTAGGCCTACAAGACATGTTTTTAGTCGTTTCATTGTGCATACGATTCTTGACAATTGACAAATAACCTGTCCAACTGTGTTATACAGATCCGAAAGGATTACAATGAACAGTGAAACTGTGCCATACTGGTGGAGTCCACTTTTACTTTGTTCGACCCACCGGACACATTTGAGCCGTTCCATCATACACAGCCTCTTGATAAATAAACAAATTGGACGAGTCATGCCTTCCAGATTTTCTCATCTTTTAAGATCAAAGTATTATTCATCCAAGAAAATAACTTTTTATTCAGATGGGTGGATGCTTTGGATGAGATAGGGATTTCCTCCTTCAAAGAAATTATTGGGCTAATAATCTAGGTAGTGGTCTAAATTACATCTGAAGACAAGTTTTGTTTCACATAAGTCTTCAGTGGATCAAACAATCCATCGGTTATGTGGTCCACTAAAATTCCCCTCCTTTTCGTGTTCTTCTTAGGTAGAAGTGTAGACATCTTTTTTCTTTTAACTCATCTCATGGCTTAAGAATCAAAAAGGGATTAAAAAAAACTCCAAAATTTCCTTATGTTATCCTCCTATTCACAGATTTTGATGGACCAAGGTACCTCAGATTGGTTAAGTAAAAGGTGCCTGATATTGCTGGACCAGCTAGTGAGAGAACCCAACAATAGACAAAGATGGGTCACTACCGCCTGTATGTTTCCTGCTCACACAACATCTAAACAGGCTAGAAAGGAGTTGGAGAAGAGAAGATAAATGAAAATATGAGGTAGAAAAAAAGTGTTGGGAAAAACTAAAAAGAGAGAACAATGAAGGGTTAAACTGAGTAGTGGTGAATTGACCATTCAAATAAAAGTAGTGGTGGGCACGTGCCTTATGTCCATCGTGGGATATATTGTACCAAAATCAAAGATTGAAGAAAGTGACGGTGTGTGGGTTGAGGGGCATTACCAAAATGGGTTAGACTCCAAACACTATCACTCCCCCACTTTTCCATCTAGATACTGATATGATGTCAAATCTGAGGATTCTTCTTCTTCTCTGGTTGAAACCTCCACCTCTATCTCCTTGTCTTCTTCACAATCTCTCTACAGACAACTGATTTTCCATGGCAAACACATGCAGGCCTCATGATGCCACCCATAAATTGCTGTGTGTGTCATGTGTGATCAAGTTGGGGATAGACTTGAACAAGGATTATGGGGACCTCACATCGATTTGTGCACAACTATATGCTTGCCATCTCAAGATACTGAGCCCACAATATTGTCACCTTCGAGAGCATTTCACTTTAGGTGAGTGATTAGTGATTAGAATGGACGACCAAGTGGAGCCCCGAGTTCTCTGTGTGCTACATCTTGGCATGCTTCATTGGCTTCTCTCTTTCACAACTCACTTATGTCTTCTAAAATCTCTAACCTTTATGGGAATACCTTTTCACCTATTTTATCTTTTGCACACTCTCATGCAACAACAACTACATTACAATAAACACTCTTTAGGTATGGAAGCATTAGCATTATTACCATTCTTTTAACCCTTCCACCGATTGCAATTTAAAGACTCTATTCTTACCCTGATATTAAGATGCTCATCTTATTGTCTTTTAATTACTCAGTCTTAAAATTCAAACACAATTGCAATTGGATTAAAATAATCTTCAAATATTTTTTTTTTATATAATGCTAAAACATTACTGAAAACTTTTTCAGCAATAATATATATTCTTCTGAGTACAACGTGATAGTGATGTATCTCTCATGTGTCAATTTGTGAAATTCATAATCTTGTTTCAACCACAACTCTTGTAATGTACGTCTCATGTAGTACTAAAATAAGTCATGGCTTGAGTGTAATGGTAGGAATAGAGAGAAAAACATCATATTTTAATATTCACAATAGACTATATGTTACTATTTGTATATTTAAAACAGCCTAATCACGTACTGTCACTGTATAAAAAAGTTGTCAATATTTATTAAGTTTTTACACATTTTATTTTAATATAAAAAAATTCCTTTAATAACTTTTTTTTTTTACAACACATGGTTTTTAGTATATAAGCCACAGACTCTTTCTCTCTTCGTGGCCTTTGTTCTCCCTCTCCTGCAGGTGGTCACTAGGGTTTGTCAGAGACCACAACGTGAGTGATCTTCATGACTATGGCTATGTGCTCACTGGAAGCGTAGTTGAGAATTTGGTTCCTTGCATTAGTTAAAAATTGTCTCTGACGACGACACATGAGGAAGAGCATACGAGGATCTTCTGCGCGCACACATGCAGCAAAAGGCTGCTGCTGGTGCGGTACTCGAGACTGTATGAGACACACTTGTACAGAATCCAAAGCTTAAACAGTTCAATATTTCAAAAGATTGTGTCTATTATAACTATTACCTAGTTTTAAAGATTTACAACTACTTTCATACATAAAACACTTTCTACTGAGTGGAATACATCATGTGGACTCAATCCTAGAAACAAAGAAAACTTTACTTTGACTACTCTTTTTCATATTTGAAATCCATCGGACCAAAAGTAAAATAAGATTTCACATTCCGCATCTCTCGGATGCCAAATAGTACCTTGGCAGTGATGCACCTTCATGGTCAAAACGATTTTTATTCCAATTTAATTCGCCAAAAATTTATAATTTTAAAATCTATTTTGCTGTCAGACCTATTGTGTTATTAAGTCGTACTAAATTCTTATTTTTTTAATTGAGTTTTTAAAAGTAAAAAAATCAAAATATCTGTGTCTTTAAATTAGGTTAATAAGGTTAAAATTAAGTCTTGTTGTCATAAGAGAAATCATTAATTGACGTGACATACTGAAAATGTTACATGAAATATGTGTAATTAAAAAATTAAAAAAAAGGGTTTCTAACAATTGAAATTAAGGTTCAAGAAAACAAAATTAGGGTTCATCATCTTTAATCTTTTCTCAAATTAGAAACTTTAGCGATTCCAGGGTTCCTGAAATTCTGTTTCGATTGATGCTTAGGGAAGAAGATGAAGCTCGCGACGAAGGGGATTGATTTTACAGGTTTGCGATTAGGTTTGGAAGTGCGATGGCGGTGTGATTCGAAAGGGTTTTGGTTGGTTCTGTGTTTCCTTGCAAGTTTTGGTTCAAGATGAGACGATGGCCTCCTGGTGGCTAACTAAGGAGCAACTCGCGATGTACATGTGAAGAAGATGAAGGGCCGAGGCTTTTGCACGAAGAAGATTGTGTGATGAATACGAAGGAGTGTTGCTATTTGGGTGCTTTTGCGTTTTGGATGCTTCTGGTTTTCTGAGTTGAAGGAGATTGACTTCAGTTTCTGCAAGTTTGGAATTTAGGATTTGCATGAGAAGGGAGAAGAGAACTCGCCTAATGGTGGCACGATTTTAGGGTTCTTGAATTGAGGATTTTTCTAAATTTCTACAGGTTTAGACTCGTTGTAGAGCTCTCGCGGTGCTTGCGGTTTGGGTTGCTTCGTGGTGTGAGGATGAAGAGAAAACGAACTTGGTTCGAGGTGATGGCGCATGGACGTTGGCTAGCCATGGTTTTGCGATAGTGGTGGTTGTGTGGCGGTGCATGGAGGCTAGTGGTGGTGTTTTTCGGTGACTGCCGTGAATTGCTAGGGTTTCTGATTTAGGGAAAGGTTGAAGATGATAAAGTGGTAGAATGTAGTGACAACTCAACTTAATGTGATGACCTCTATCTGTCACGTCAATTAATGATTTCACCTCATAGTCACAACTCAGCTTAAGTTTAACTCCATTAACCCAAATTAACGGTAGGGACCTAATTGCATTGATTTTATACTTTTAGAAATCCAATTGAGAAAAAAAAGACCTATTTGAGAAAACCCAACATAAACAGAGACTATCAGAATTATTAAACCTTAAATAAACAACTTTAATGCTTTGGTGGTGTGAATGTTTTTGTACGCGGTGATTCGCAAAGATTGATTTGTGAGGTTTACCATATTTGGTATCGTTGATTTAAAAGTGAGTGAAGGTGTGAATTTAAAAGGATTGTAGAGGTTTTGGTATCTTCGCATGTTGCTCGAATTTTATGTTGGTTGAGGATGAAATGACAAAAACATAATATAAATTATGATAAATGTTGTTGTGATTTTGGTTATAGGTGAACATCGGTGGGAGGACGTAAATGTTGTTGCTAGAACCGCTTCAATGGAGCTGTATCCGATTCCGCAAGCAAGTGCATTCGGTTCCAGTGAGGAACAAGCACCCGAATTTGATTCCATAGGGGTGTATTCGATTACAACCTCCTTATTTGGTCCCAGAGGGGTGTATTTGAATACAACCTCCCTTATTCGGTTTCAAATGTGGTTATTCGGTTCTAAGCTCCCTTATTTGATTACAATGTTACTTAAATACATTTTTTTTTCATTTTAAAAATTAACTTTTATTTTTTCTCCTTATAATAATTTTGACAATTATCATTTTATATTACTTTTACTATTAAGGACATTTTGGTAATTTTTAATTTTACCAATTAAACTACTTTTTTTATCTTTCATATCAATAAAATCCTACGTTAATTTTCACAAATTTTACTTCTAAATATACTCTCATTCACCTCCAAAATTCCTTCAAAAAGAAGCAACAATTAACTCACAGCTCATATCCCGTCAAATTCATCCATTCTCTCTCAAATCCATCATTTAAACTAGTGTTGTCAAAACGGGCCACTCGGCCCAACCCGATCCGGTCCACCACTGGTTGATCATCCAGTGAACCAACCCAACCCGACTCATTTATTAGTGAGCCAGAAAAATTCGAACACGGCTCGACCCACCACGGGTTGGTGGATAAACGGGTCGGCTCACTGACTCACTTAATTACAATTTTTTTAAATAAAAAAATTACAAACTTTCTATAT
Organism: Vigna mungo; assembly: GCA_036885675.1. Lineage (NCBI taxonomy): Eukaryota > Viridiplantae > Streptophyta > Magnoliopsida > Fabales > Fabaceae > Vigna > Vigna mungo. The sequence continues at coordinate 24,720,451 of CP144695.1, forward strand.
TCAAACCTAAACAAATTTCACTCTCAAATTTCACTCCCAACATAGGTATTTAATTAATTTTGAAAATAAGGAACTTAAATAATTTTTTCAAGAAAAAATATAATAAATATTTTTTTATAAAATTAAGATTAAATTTTAATAAAATAAAATTAGGTAGGTTGGCCCACCATTGGTTCAACCTGGATGAGCCAGGTTTAAATGAACCGAGTTGAAATCTGACCCGTATAAAAAAATAAATTTTTTTCAAACTCAACCTAACCCGAATCCATGGTGGACCGGATTGACATGTGGATTGTGATCCATTTGACAGCTCTAATTTAAATAGTCTAAACACTTTGAAGAAGAATTTTAATGTAATAACTATTGTTACTATATTGAAAAATAAAATTATCTCACCCAATTGTATATTAAAGAAAAAAAATTGTTAGATGATTTAATATAATATTTTATTATTAAAATGAAATAGTAAAAGGTCATGGAAATGGGTTTTCAAAAGATAATTTTCTTATATATTTTTGACTTTTTTATTGCCTTCTATGAATATGTATCTGCAAAAAGACAAAGATGTGGTTGAGAGAAGAGAAAGAGTGGTTTTATGAGTAGCAAATCTGATGGCTTTTAAGAGTATCGAAAGAGCAGAATTTAACATGGCTGGATTTGCGGCGAGTGGATTCGGAATTTGGTTATGCTTTCTAGGTTTTCTTCTCCACCATCGACTCTCAAAACAAGGTGGGTGGAGAAGTTGACGCTTCCAAAAACATGTTCCTCTTTCGTTTTCTTTACATCGCAAACAAAACAAACTACTATTAATGTTCCCTTTGCTTTCTCACGTTGCTTTCCACATTTCCAGTTATGTTCACGAAAATTCCGGAAACATATTCATCATCAAACACACACTTGGATTATAGATACAATTTCACTGTCAGTTTTTTCATTCATTATTAAATATTTGATAAAATTAAATGTGTTTAGTCGGTTAAAAATTACAACATTCTACATTGCTACATAATTTTATTATATAAGCAGTCAAGTTTGTTGAAACTTTTTACAAAATTTATTTTAATCTAATTAAAATGTTTGTATATAATTCTTTGTCAACTTAAAACCACTTAGATTAAAAATTAATTGTATTTTTTTTTTATTTAAAATGAATATTTTTTAAAAAAAAAATATCTAATCCTAATCCATAAAACTTTTATTGGTATTTTGGTCCCATGAACTCTTTTAATAAAAACTTTTTGATATATGAAATTTCAATCCATATAAAAGAAAAAACATACATAAATAAAGACAAAAGTAAGGACAAACTAATGATAAAAAGAAACTAACTAGATATATTAATATTGCATCATACATCACATTTCACTCAGAGTAAAGCAACCATCCTAATCATGTCATAGATCTAAACTTGACCATAGAGATATAAAACGAATGCGAACTACGGTGATTCATGCACTTATGTAGTGGAACAACTGACCCACTCAAAGTTATCACACAATGTTAGTCCGTTAACCAACACTTTTAGCCAAGGTAAAACTCCTAGAGTAAGACCTCCTACTACTCTCACCACATGCCTTACCCCTCACTACTCGAGAATAGATGACCATTAGAGTGTCAAGATAAATCACCAATACTTAGCTCCAAACATTCATATTAACAACACTTGAAACCTCAATAAGAATTTCACCTTAGAATTTCTTTTCAAACCACACTTTACTTTAATCATCACCTCATTCATAAACCATCCAAATGTTTCATATTTTATACCAAACACTCAATTCATCAGTGTAATCATCATTCTTAAAAATCATAAAAGAAATAAACTCAAAATTTTATCAAAGGAACATGGCGCTTAGCGCTAGAACACTACTCCTTAGTGCCAGAAAACTACCCTTAGCGCCAGAGCCACTGGAATGTGGCGCTTAGTGCCAAAAAACTACCCTTGAGTGCCATATCAGTTGACAACCCACTGTGTTTATGGCCTTTAATGCACCTAAGACTTATCCAACTTAAAATGGTTTCTTACACACTAGAATTGATGTGAAAACATGTTTATAACTAAGACAAAGTACCTCTTTGATCATTAAACCTGAAACTAGGTACATTAAACTCATATGATAACTCTAAAAGTATCCAAACTCAAAACTACCTCTTCTAAGTCAAAATTATGCAAACTAAAAGTTTGAACAAGTCATAATAAACCTAAAAACATACCCAAAACCCTCATTTTCATCACAACCTCTATACTTGGATTCTCACTAGTTAAAACCTCCACAATAAACTAAAACGTGATAGGAAAACTCAACATATTAACCAATTACCACTTTCACATCAAATTTTACTTAATTCAGCATTTAAACCAATCCTGAATGACTTAAAAATTGATCTTAAGCTTTTGGTTTCTCAACCCAACCATTAATTTCCATTGTCAAAACCCTTAAAATTGAACATAAAACCTTCTAAAACTCACTTTATTATCTAACATCAATTTTTATTTCAAATTTATACTAACTTTGACTTCCAACAAGTTTTAATTATCCATACAAAATGTCCTAAATTGCTATTTCTCTCCTTAGACCCTTACTTCTAAAATTCACTTATCAAAACTTCCATTTTGACTTGTAACTCGGTCCAAATCACTTCCTCTCAACATTATAACCAATTTGACACCACCAAACATCTCAACAACACATTCATGACAATAATCAATTCCAAACAGAATCAACAAGGTACATAACATCATTTGACCGATAACCGTCATTCCAAAACACTTAATACTTAATAACCATAATTTTTAACACAATCAACAACATGCATCAATTTCATATACCACCTATTATCATTTCATACTTAATAATTCAATTAAAAAATAACACTAGCTTCCCTTAACTTTTTAGAAGACCAAACTGTTCTAAAAGACCCTATACCGCTTTCAAAGTTCAAAGAGCTCTATTTGCACCTACAGAAAACAAAATCATGATAAGGATACACCGTTAGAACCAATGATCTGTAAATAACCTTAAAGAATACTCAAGCTATACATGTGACAGAGCCAATATCACATGCATTGGAAAACGTTAAACCAGATAAAAGAGCATAAACTAACTTACTCTTTTTAAGAAACTAATCGGGTAGACTTGAATATTCCACCCTGAGGATTACACAATTGGCCCAATCTTCAAACAGATGAACAAGGTGCAAGAATCCTTATAAAGAAGGCAAATGACTCTATAAAAGTAGTTCTAGAGAAATGATATCTTTTTAAAATAATGAAACTTGTTTATAACAAATTTATTTATATTAAAACCTTTTAATATTAAAATAATCGGATCTCAATATTTTTAATCCACTACCACTTCTAAATACCATTTTCTAAGTCTTCCCAAATAATAATAATAATAATTTATACTTATATATAAATATTTCTTTTTAGTATGTATATTTATTTTTAAAATTAGGTTTAATAGGTTCTGAGGTCCCTATATTTGGGGGTTTGTTTCAATTGGGTCCTCTAATTTTGGAAGTGATCAATTAGGTCCCTAATTTTGTCAATTTGAATCAATAAAAACCTTTCCGTTAAATGCAGTTAACGCCGTGAAGTTTTTGAACATGTGGCACGCTGACGCTTCCAGGTGGCACCATTTCAAGTGCATAGGTGGATTATAAAATTTTAAGAATATTGGCAAATAAAATAAAAGCATAATAACGAATATTTTTTTTTGAAATATAATTATAAATAATTAAACTAGAACAACGTTTCCTATTTTGGGGTCAGGTAGGTCGTGTTGCAAAATTGGGACAATATGCGAAATTGGGGAAATTAGAGAAATTAGGGTTCTTGGCTGGGTTCGTGGTTGTATTTGAAGGTGAAATCCCTAAATTAAAAGGGTGTTAGAAGGTGGAGCTTGTAGTTCTGCGACACGGATGGGTGTTCTTCCACAATGTCGAAGGAGCACTCTTTATATTCATCGAGTTGCAGTGCCAGGCGGAAGGAAAATGGTACGTCTTCACCGATCTACTACTGTGGTCAGAGTTGACTGGTGAGAACTGCCAAAACTACGATTAATTGTCTGACGCAATTTCAACTTTTGAGAGCTCAATCGATAAAAAAGATAAGAAATAACGGTTCTTACTCGGTGCCCTTTTGTCTGAGAATGCGAAACTGATCATGGGAGAGAATTGCCTACCACTCTTCATCGGATTTGTGGAGTGAACCAGGTGCAACCATGGCGACAATCCCACCTCGAAAATGATGTTTGGGTTGGAAAGAGGGAGACGCGAAAATTGAAATAGTAGGAGCAGCAATGGGGTTTGGGTAGGAGAAAGATGTGGGAGGAGAAGAAAGGAGAAAATTTGAGAAAATGGGTTTGGAACAGATTGGAGTTGAAGAGGCAGCAATGGGGTTTTGTGTTCACAGGGTCACCTTCAACTTTTACATTATAATATTATATTTTATTAATATATTTTGCCAATATTTTTAAAATTTTATAATCCATTTATGCATTTGAAATGGTGTCACCTGGAAGCGTCAGCGTGCCACATGTTCAAAAACTTCACGGCATTAACTGCATTTAACGGAAAGACTTTTATTGATTCAAATGAACAAAATTAGGGACCTAATTGATCACTTCCAAAATTGGAGGACCAATTAGAACAAACCCCAAAATATAGAAAACTCCGAACCTATTAAACCTTAAAACTAATTATTTAAGTAAAAGGTTTTTTAAATTAAAATAATTATTTTATTAATTTTACTGTCTCTATAAATTTAACCGTTTTTTAGTTTGATATTTTTCTAAACTTAACTATTTTTTAATTATAAAATTATCTATAAAATAAATAAAAATTATCTAATAAAAATTATCTATTACATTTTATTATTATGTTATAATTTTGTATATAAATTTATTTTTTACTCATGCATTGATCTTCTTGATATCTTTTCCATCCATTTTCTTAATCTTGAATAATTCTTTAAAGGTTTAAACCCTTTTTTGGTTCCTAAGTTAAGTTCTGATGTTCAGTTTAGTTTCCGCTTTTAAAAATGTCAACCTTTAGTCCCTATGATATGAAAAATGTATGAAACCAGTTCTCATGACAACACTTAATGAACAACAAATCACAAGTTTTCATACCTAGGTATCTAATATTTTGTGATTTGTTATCGGAAGATGTTATGAACAACAAATCACTTAATGAAAAACTTGTGATTTGTTAACGAATAAGACTGATTTGATACATATTTCATATCATAGGGACTAAAGGTTGACATTTTTAAAAACGTAGACTAAACTGAACATCAGAACTTAACTTAAGGACCAAAAAAGGGTTTAAACATTCTTTAAATATATAACAATAGATAAAAGATAAGAAAGAAAATAGAAAAAAGAAATGCAGGAAAACGAGGAAGAGGACAAAAGGGATGCTGATAATGGTGAGAAGGAGTTTGTGGTGAAGATGAGAAGTGAGACAAGATGAGGGAGGTGGGAACTCACCGGAGAGGATGGGGTTGCTGCCCACTGCCCTCCTCCTTAACTTTTTTTCACAAATTAAATAATTTCTCAAAATTTAGAGGCTCATATTTAACCACAATATATAATTATGATTCCTTTATTGGTTATGAAAACTTTTACGTCAAAAGAAACACTGACCACATATATATTATAACAATTTCCCATGCAATATTAAGAGTTATTATATAAAAAGCCGGATTTTAAAAAAAAATATATTTTAAAATGATTTTAATCATTCACAACATATATATGTTAGAAAATCCTTTTATCCTTAATTTATTTTTATTATTATTATAGGTTAAGGACTAATTGTTATAATTTAATTTTAACTTATCATTTCATTAATGTTTGGACAAATATAATAAATAGTATCGTAAACAAATTTGATATCAATTTCAATTATTGAATTCCTAATCTTTATCCAATCATTTTGAAAATTTTAGTAGAATAACATCTTCTGAAAGCTTTTCAATTTTTTTTTTATCATTAATATCAATAGTATTTCAATATAAAATATGAATCTCCGTCTTATTATTTATAATTTTTTTTAAGAGTGTGTAGGAAAAACACATTAATTATTCATTTAATTTAATAAGTGACACCAAAATTTTTTAAAAATTATTATCGAAATTTTATCAGTAAAAATAAATTTTATCGATAAATTTAAACGACTAATTTTGAAATTTTAATTACAAGAGACTTTATCGATGGATTCATCACCAAAAGAAAAATTCGTTGATAATATATATTTCACTTATTGATAAAAAATTCATTAGTAAAATTCATTGATAATGATAATGAAATAGGAAAAAATTCATAGGTAAAATTTCATGTACAGATGATAAAATCCGTCAATAAATAAAATATATATTACCAATAGATTTTACCAATGAATTTTTCTAATGATAATGAAATATACATTAATGACAAAAAATTCGTTGGTAAATAAGATATGCATTACCAACGGAAAAATTCGTTGATACAATGAGCGAGAATTTTCCTGTCTATTTTTTCTCTTTGTTCACGAGACATATTATTTATTTTTTCCTCTCTCGTAGGTCTTCATCTTCTTTACGCAAGGCTGAGAGAAGAGACTCCGTGTGCGACTCAATATTAGTGGATTCCTCTTCAACTAACAATGTTGAATCAATCACAGAAACTTGCTCCAAATTCTTCACTCTTGGGGAAGTAGTTAGTCTCCTCTTTCTTCTAGCCCCTTATAACTCTATATTTTAACTATTCCTGTGAAGGAACTACTAAATAAAAGTCTTATTGTTGAGTTTCTTAACAAGAAAAGTCATCACCTATAGATGTTTCTTCTTGCTGACTTGCAATTTACTCTCCATAGATAACAATTGCTCCTTGAAATGTGATGTTGTTAACTCAACCTCACATTTTCAGTCGTCAAAACTGTCCTATCTCTCTTCAACCTCGCAATCTCACCTTACAATTCAAACTCCCCCAATTTAACATAAGTTTTACTTTTTTTCTGGATTGGTAAAAGTAAAGGAAAGAAGAAGGAAAGCGGGAGAAAACGATGAATTAGATTGTGATATTTACCAGCAAATTTTTTTGTCAACAATTATTGATAAATTTTTACGTCAGTAAGTTAGTTGATAATTACCAACAGAAAAATCCGTTTATAAAAATCGACATATTTATCGACAAAAAAATATGTCGATAACTATCGACATAACAAAAATTTCTTTGACAAAATTTACAGACAATACTTTTATCATCAAATTTATGAATGTCAGTAAACTATCAGTAATTTTAATTTATCAATGGATTTTATAATAGACGAGTTTTGACCATCGACAATATTAATTCTTTGATAAAAAAAAATATTAATGTTTTCATTGTTACAGTTAGACTCACAATTTTAACAATTTATTCTTAAAGTATAACTTTTTTTTCAATAATTTATTTTCTTAATATGAGTCTCTTCACATTAGGATGTCTTTTCGAGCTAACAATAAGTGTCTCACATTAATAATTTTAATACCACTAATATTTTCAAGGAAATTTACAAAGAAGACAAAATATTAGTAAAAATGAGTTTTATGTCATCTCTAACAAAAACAACTTTAAAAAAATGAGAGTTTGAGTTACTTTAAATTTAACTCAACCTTACAAAATTAGTCTGTAACGCAAAATTTGTATTCAGATACAATTTCTAAATTAGTCTTATTTCTAGTCGATATGAAACTTCCAATACACTCCTTTACGCTGAGGTATATACATCTTGTGGATGGTCCAATAGCGGGTAGAATGATATGTCTAACAAACACAAATCTCATTAGGATAGACTCTAACTCTTGACTCTAATCATGTTAAAAAGTAAATATTAAACTTAACTCAATCTCACAAAATTAACTTGTAAGATAAAGTTTGCACCAATATATACTCTAAATTAACGTTATCTCTAGTTAATGTAGTACTTCCAACATAGTCTTCATTTTTATGCTAAACTTTCTATTTTTTACACATAAATTTAGAATCATACTTAAACAAACTTATATTTTTTTTATATATTTTTGTCATACATGAAAATTTGCTTATTTTTACATATGCAACTTATATCCCCTGAACATTAATAGTGACATTTTGGTTTAGATTCCAAAGTAATTTAGGAAAGTAGTAAAAGACCAATATTATAGAGAATTTGTAGTATAGGTCACAAGTTATCTATCATCAAAAAAAGAAAATCAAATCAAAGAAAGACTTATTTTTTTGGTACGGAATCTTTCTCTTTGTTTACATGCATAAGAAAAAAATTAGCAGAAATAAAGTTGAACCTTACTCTATTTTTTATCCATTTTAAAATTTAGGTTTGGAAGTTTCTTCTGGTTGACGCAATTTGGTTGAATTATTATATGTATAGACACATTCCTGTTACAAGGCAATAATAAATGGGTGATGTGTGAGCATACATTCCTTCACCTTATTCACTCATCTTCTGCAGTATTATGACATGTTGACATTTCATAATCGATTTTGATGGTGGAAGTTAACGCTATTTCTTAAATGAATGAAAAAAGATTGTTTAGTTGGAAAGTTTAATCATTATTAAAACATTTTATGTTTAATTACTTATTATACTAAAGTAAAAAAAATATATTTAAAACTAGTCTCATAATTGATTGGTGGATATTTTCAACTATAAAACGAGTAAAAAGAAAGTCAAAATAATCAATTATATCACACAAATAATTGATCATGTTGGATTTTCTCCACATAGTGATGAACTTTAATATCTACATTTTATTTTCATTTCCTTTGCATTTAAGATGAGAAAAAAAACTATATAGGTTGATATCTACAGTAAAATATACTATATTCGTTAGTTTATTATTTAAATACCTTTTAGAATTAAATTGCTGAAATAGAATTATTAAAGAGAAAAAACATTAACAATTGAACAATTATTCATAATTTAATTTTTTAAATTTATGCAATTAAAATTATTTTAAAAACTAACTTTATTTAAATTCAAATTTTGTAATGCAACTATTTGAATTTATTGTTTAAAAATTTAATTTCATTTATACTAATATTTTAGTTTTTTGAGCTATACTTCAAGATTAAGTTTTTATTTAGGTTACATTGTAGAGAATAATTTTCAAAATAACTAACATTTAGAAAAATATTTAAGTAATATTCATGATGATGCCCATAATTATTGTTCAAGTGAATACTCAACTACTACTAGCAGACAGATTCTTTTAGTAACTACAATACAAAACCCTCGAGCAAAGGTATATTTGAAACGATACATTGGCCTTAATATTCTAAATTTAAAAATTAATTTAAATATATTTGATTTATTCCAAAAAATATTATTTGAGTTGAAGGTGTAGGAGAAATAAGATTTCAAATATAGAAGGAAAAAAAATTTTAATAACTTTTTTAGACAACTTTTTATAATCGTTTACATGGTAGGTAGCTTATGATTGATTTACTGACCAATAAAGTAAAGTAGTGACACTTTATCTATTATAAAAAATTGTTAACACGGTACAATACATAAATGAGGAAAAATATGTAATGTGGGTTCAGATGAATTTTGGTGGTAGATATTTTTGTGTGATGGGAACCACAATTGATGAGAATTAGAAAGACCAAGCCACCAAAGTTTCTCACATGTTCACACGCACCTCCTTGTCTGCCATTCTTATTATTGCCTACTTTTATCAATATATCATAGGACAAACACCTTAACGTGCAAACCATTTTCTATTTTCACTATTCAACATTCTCAAAATTCTAAAATTCACTTCAAATTATTATATCTCTTAATATATTTTTTTTCTAATCACACACACATATATATAAGATAAAATTATCTGTTTTATTCATATCATTCACATTGTTACAATAATAATTTTCTTGCCAATAGAGGGCTTGAAGGGATGACATGTATCTCACTCAGCTCTAGTACAACATCTTCTTCGTCAAAGTTGATATAATTTTCATATCTTACGAATTTCTTTTTTTCTTGTTATTTTCCACTATTTGAAATTAATAATTATGGTCTACCTTTATCTATAAAGATATTGTCGCCACGGCACTAAACATATATATAATGGTTCAAGAGTATTTTGCCTATTCCTAACAAAGGTACGATCTTACAAACAACAAAAGAAAACTAATATCATAAATAAAATAAATAAAACTTCTCACATAAATTAAATCTTCAACTTCTTTTTAGATGCTTACAAAATTAACATGGTAAAGTAGTTGAATATTTGAAAGATCTTAACAATAGGTTAATAATTGAGAAATTCTCTCTTGATATAGAGTGTTCCTTCAATGCCAGTTAAAAGAAGGATTTTTGTGTTCTATAAATGAAAATATGTTATGTGACATTATTTTAATTGAGCCAAACCTCATTAAGTTATATGAGATGAAGAGACTCTATGTTATTACCTACCTTTTTCATCACCTTGCAACTACATTGTGTGGTCTGTCATTCAACCTACGTCGACCACCTAATCCTTATTATTGATGACTTCCAATCTTTTTCAATTGTGTTCTAATACTATTACACAAACATATAACTAAAAGGCTCAACATAACAAGCGACCCAACATAACTACCTAATAAATACTTACGATTTGTTGTCTTGCTCAATCAATATAGCAGCAAAGATGTATGGAGGCGTACGTCACGACCTTTCCTAGTTGTCTTTCAATAGTCATGATTTGTTACCTTGATCAATCAATGCATATAAGTGCAAAGAGGCATTGAGATGCACAACGGTGTGAAGGTGCACCGTAGAAACATGCACAAGTAAGACAAGCAATGGAGGTGAAATGCGAAGGTAACATTAGATTGAATGATAGGTCACATAATGTAGTTGTTGTAAGATGGTGGTGGTGGGTAGTGGCATCCATGTCTTCATCTCCTATAACTACACTTGGTTTGAACATCAACTACCATATAGCATATTTTCGTGTGGAAAGAAAAAACAAATCCTATATTAAAATATATTAAAAGGCCACCGAAGTAACGTTGTAATAATTGTTACATTAGTTTCCGTACACCATAAACAAATATATATGTCATTTTAAAAAAGTTGATCTCGATTTCTTTTGATAGGACCATAAGTATTATTTATTTTAGTTTTAATATACCCTATACATTAATTTTTATATTTAAATAATAGTATAGGCATTTCACTAGTTAATTAAGAAATATAATATTATTTGACAAAAATAATTAATAAATTAGTTGAATGATGCAGAGTTCAGGTGTCAAGAAAACTTACAGATCCACCGTCTACGTTGTTTCATTATCTTATTATAAATTAGAAAACAGGAAGGTAGCGAGTTATTATGACATCCACAAAGTGTTTTTTATTGTTTTGTTTGGTGTTACTATAAAGAGTTATTTTAGCCTATTAGCCTAAAAGTTATTTTTCCCTATTTTAAATCGTGATGAGTTCTTTAATAATTGAAATAAATTCATTAATATATATGATTTTTGCATTTTTGTTAAGGTATTTTTAAGAGTGACAAAAAAACATGGACACTTTGGCTAATAAGTAAGAAATGGAAGGAAGAAAGACAGCATCATAAGGGAGATAAGGTGGAGGTTGAAGGCCATGTGTTTGACATAGATCATTGTAGTGATGAATGTGAAGGTAGAATCATTGATGACGTAGCACACTACAAAGTGATGGGAGAAGATGAAGTTGATGGGTAGGGCAAAGGAGCCAAAGGTAATATAGTTGTGGGTGACTAAGTAGAATGGATGTGTTGTTGAGAAATAATTTAGAGAGAGAAAGGTGTTTAAATTTATTAAAAAAAAAGGTGATTTCAAAAACGAAAAAGAAGATGGAAGGTAGTTTATAGATTTGCATTCCAACATAAATAGTGTTGCGGTTGAAGAAACCTAATTAATTATATTTTTGTAGTGTGATTGCTACTGAGTTTAAGTTTTTCATTTTTAATTATAAATTTTGAAGCATACATGCGTATAATTAAATGAATTTGAACTAGTCCCACTTATTTTAGAAATCATTTTTTTTATCAATTTTGTAAAATAAATTATTAAACTTTTAACTTTTTATTTATGTTAGATTACATGTATAACATATTATCATTAATGAGTTATTACTAATATAAAATTTAAAATTACTTGTGAATTGTAGCCAATTAGTTAAGGGAAAACTTCATGTGGAGTAAAAAAAAAATAGACACTACAAGTTTTTTTAAATAAATTTATATCTAACTTGTAAATGTCTTGATGTATATTCAAATTTACGTTTGATTTATAAAAATCAATCATAAAAAATCTTTTTTATATTTCATCTTTTTAAATTAAACATAAATATTAATCATTTAATTATAAAAATATTACTGTATTTTTTTTATTGTCTACGTGTCAGACATAAATTATTACGTGAATTACAAACTTTTGTAACACAACAAAACATTAGTGGTAGGGGATTTATCGCCCAATATTATCAAAACAAACTTAATAATTTGTTTTTCTTAATAATATCTTTAACTGATGCTCTTATAAGTTCATGGAAGCTAAATACAATTTTATACTCTTCAACTTTTTTCTTTTAAAAGAATATTGTTTTGTCATGTTAAAATCGACTAAATCAGTTTTAATAGCGTCACAGTGTGATGGACGGTAATACTTAGAAACTAATTTATATATTTATAACTTTAGACTACTTTTTTTCTCATCTATACTCATACTTTCTCGAATTAATAAATAGAAACATGTGAGTCTTTTTGCATGAACATTTCTCACCCAGATATATCATAATATAAGACTATAAAGTTATAACAATGCACGAGTGAGTATGTACATTTTGATAAGGAAAATGATATTTTAACACCAATTTTTTTACATTATTTTGACACTGCACATGTGTCAAAATGTGGTTGAACGATTTCAAATTAAAAAAAAAACTTTGATTTTTCTCTTCTAAATATGTCTTTATATCAGTTTTTTTTTTTAATTTGAAATCGTCCAACCATATTTTAACACGTGTGCAGTGTCAAAATGGTGTAAAAAATTGGTGTTAAAATATCATTTTCCTTTTGATAAACGCTTGTTCAAAACTTTCTTTGAGGAAAAATGTCAACCACTATAGGTTTAGTTTTGACACAAAACAAAAGGTTTTGAGAGAGAGATTTACAAAACAACTTATTTAAAGACCCCAACCAGAGAACCTTTGTTGTGCTTGCATAAGGTTTTTATACTCATTTTTTAATGATGGAACAACCAATAATTTGACTACTAGCACTCTGAATTTGGTGCTTAAGGTTGTGCACAATGTAACAAGAAAGAATGAATCAGAAAGTTAGGATTAGAGAAGAAAACATGAACAATAAATTAAGAAAAAAAAAGAACAATTACAATTGGAGTACTGAAAATGATCATGGTCGATGTCATTAGATTTTAAAGCTCTTTTCTTAATGGTTGAATCTTCAAGGTGAAGATAAAAAAACAAAATAAAATTAGAATGAGTGAAGTAAAAGTATGTATTAAAGTTACAATGAACTTAGTAAATTTTAAGCTAAAACTCAACCAGAGAAAGATATAACATCTCACAATAATTAACCATCATGAACGTTATAAAGGTAAAATATAAAAAAGGTTAAATTGTGTAATTTTATAAATGTTTGCACAAAAATTAGATTAGGTTCGATGATATTGTTGATAAAAACATTTGTTTTCTCTAAAAAAATGTCTTGTGCTTGAAAACTTTCTTCGAGAAAGAAAGAAATAAGATAAAAAGAAGAATGTTTGTATTGGTGCATTTTCCATTTACTGATATTAAATTTAATTCTTAATAACAGTCCAATTTCCACTATAATACATCATATAACTATTATCTTTTCAACTACTTCTAGATTCTCTTCTCCATGTGTTATTTTAAAAGGTATTAGTTTATCTCAAAATATCTTATACAAGTTTTCATAAGATAAACATTACCATAATATGATATTTGAAATGCTTAACTAGTTATGTTAAAATGTTTCAAACCCATTCATCATTTAATAATTTGGTTTCTTAATGATACCATTTATAAGAAAATGATGGAATAATACATAGTAATGTGTTTTTAAATCTTTACTAATATTTCACATATTAATTGACATGCTTAAATTAGCATAGTTTAATGGTATTATTTTTTTCTCTTATCTAATTTTTATCATACAACTATTTATATATATAGTGTAACAATTGGGGTGTCTCTAAATGTGATTAGTTGAACATCCAAAACACTTAATAACTTTGTTGTGTCTCTAAGATATCATATCTGATTAGCAACCTGTCATGTTATCCAAGTGAAGGTTGCTCTCCAGACATATCGCATTGCTCCTTCTTCCAATACCTCCTATACATTATTTATATGCAAACAAATCTAAAATTTGAGATATAGATGTTAGGTTCATTCCTCCTCCCTCTTCGCTCTCCCTATATCTATCTATCTTTCCAACGATTTTTCATTTGTGGTATAAGATTCTTACTATTAGCTATGTTAAAGATCTAATACAATGGATAAGACTTATGCACCAATCCAAAAAAGCAAAGTTTGCCTCAGTGTTTTTGTGCTTTATCCAAACCCACATGTTAAAAAAAAAAATCTCTATTAGATATAAGATTCTTAAACATTATATTATTTATATATTTTCATATACTCTATCATTCATACTCTTTTCTAAATTTAATTCTCTTTATAGTTAAATTGCAATAAATGAAATGGTTAGAAAACTTTCTCTCATCTTTACAAAAGAAAAATTCAAAAAATAAAATAAAATTTGCAATTAAGTCAAACTAACTATCATATAACACATATCATACCATTTAGTGTTACATTATAATAAAATCTATTAAATCTGTCATGAAATGTGAGTGAACTAGGAAAATAGTATATTGCAATAATCAAAAGATTACTAATTGACACAATTGAATTACAAAAAAGAGAGAGAGTAAAATATGCACAATTATAACATTAAAAAACTTAGAATTAAGTCAATAACATCAATTTTTTAATTATACAATTATTCATTTGAAAACTTATATATTTTTTTCTAAGTGCGATACCTTTTAATAATTATTTAAATACATTTAATATTCTTGAATATTGTTTAATACTTATTTTAATTTTTTTAATTATAAAAAGAATTACTTTTTTCCTTATTGATGGATAATTGTGTAGCTAGAGAACCTCCATTTTTTAAATAAATCGTAGATTAAAATATAAAAAAATTGAACATGAATTGAAATGACAAAAACGGCTGGACTTTAAAACAGAAATGAATGTTTTCAATTTTATTGCTATTAACTATAATAATTTTTTTTTCTGGAAAATAAGTATTGAAAAGAATTTTTGAATTATTTTAATTGTGTTTCCTATGAAAATATTTAAAAGTATAAAAATGAAATGAAATATGAAATGGTAATTTTGAAACTATAATTAATCGTTTTAATAAATAATAGATCTTAATATAACTAAACCTAATATATATTGCATGACACAAAAATGAATATAATTTAAATAAGTTTATTAATAGACAAGTTTTCATTTTGAATAAAACAAAACAAAAAACAAGAAATACTTGAAAAATAAGATTTCATGAGGAGAATAAGCATATATGGAAAGGGAATAAATAGATCTCTGCACCTTAATAATTAAAACTGAATAAAGTCTTATTCATGGAGCCGCAACATCTGAATCTTTTCCTTTCATTGGGAAATAACGGAAGAAAAATATTCACATCGATGGACAAGTCTAGAAACTATTCTTCAAATAAACATTTAAATAACTTTATCAAACAGAACTTTGGCAATGTGGAAGTTGATGGTCCTTGAATCACAGAAAGCTGCATAGTAATAAGTCTTGACCACAGTGAGAAAAGTGTTCTTGATATTGAAATCAATGCCAGATGTAGATTTTTGGAACACCAATTGCACCAGTTCTTGCATTTGCGACTCAACTTCTGGGAATATCATGCTCTCCGATTCCTGATGGATTTTATTCCAAAAGAATACAATGTTACTAACAAAATCTTTATACATACAGTACATTATTTAAAAAATTAACACCAAACCTAAAAATGGTGCTCAGTGCACTATTGCACTAAAGGACATAGTTGGGTTGGGTGCTATTGAAATAAATAACAATTTCAATTATGCAATACATAAATAAAATGGTGTATGTATGCATTTTGTTCAAAGGGTCTGAATTATGATTATTTTGGGAAAACCAAATCTGGTGCAGTGGACATTGGCCATTGGGGGTGATCCCTTTTTAGTATTTATTTTTTCTGTTGTAAACCCTTTTCCTTAAAGCTGCTGAGTTCACTTTCCTAGTAAGAATAATCCAAAGTATGCAGCTTTTTAGGCACACTAGAAGGTCATGTGTAATAATACTAGCATGTTTTTTTATGCTGAAGAGAGAAAGTGGAGAAAGTAAAAAAAATTGCATTAAGGGAATAGAGCCAAAAGATGAAGGTTTGGAAAGTAGGTAGCATTTGTCATAGGATATGAAATAATGGTTGCTCTGTCACTGACCTTGTCCTTTTGATGACAATAGAGTGTATGGCAGAGTGAGTTAGTGAGTTGAAGAAGAGTCTCATATTGAGGATCGAACATTTGATCCTCTGAAATCCAATGCCCGCCACATAGGTTTATTATCTGCGCCAAAAGCTCTCCCTGTCCTTCACATTTGTCTCCTTCCTCGTGCCAACTTGAAAGCCACTTTTCCCACTATAATAACATTACACAAAAGAAAATTCAAAATGGTTAAGACATTCCAACCAGTACTAATGATTTGGTGGTTCTAATTGTCAACTCATGTTTGATTCTCCATTTTTGTTTTCAATTCTAATTTCCAACCCATCATTCCTTTTCAATGGCTACTCAAATCATTATATCTCTGAGAAATGTCAAAGGTGACGAAGCCTCAACAGATTAACTATTTACTTTTTACTTTTCAAAACCTGACAAAATTGTTACATTACAACCTTAACATCAAAATCCTTAAAATTTCTTATTTCTTAATCACTGTGTCATGTCAGATTGCGAATAACCATTCCAGTAAAAAGTTTACACACCTAATTTGTTCATAGAGTTTCATTTTATACATAAAAATAGTAGAAAGATGTATTTTTATTTTATTTAGTCTTTACTGTCATATAATTAGAGAAAATATTAAGTTCATATATTTTTGCAGAGTTGGAAGTGTAAAGAGAAAAATAAAGTTTGACTGAAATGATAGACTGACCATGCGATGCATATCATATCCGATCTCATGACCTTGAGAAACAAGTATATCCCATGATATTTGATCTATGGTCGTAACCAAAGTTTCCACAAGTCCATGTCCTGTTCTGTTCCTGTTCAACCTCCTGTGCATCCAAACACATAAAATAAGTATGTTTAATTACTCAGTATTATGTATGAATTTAGTGTATACTTATACTGAAACAGATATTTTAGATAATTAATTAATTTTAGAATGAAAGATAGCAAGAATGCAACTCTACCACTCTGGGTGGCCTAGGCATTTTGATGTCTACAAAATAATTGGTTAAAAAAAAAAGAAAGAGAAAAGTGTGTCATGAGAACATGACTTGGTCATATGTTGTCCATATCAAATAGGTCAAGGTAAATAAGTCTTTCATGATCCTAAATATCCCATTCTTACAATTCAAATTTGGAACTGATAAAGTAAAATTATCTTTTACTTACACTACGTACTTTAATCATATTATTACTTAATATAAGATTTCCAAAAAAGTTCACACTCTTAGAAAGAAACGAACTTCTATCCCATCTATAGAAGGGTATACTTCAAGTGTTGGAATATTCTCACCTTCGTTTTTTTACTAAATCACACTATCTCTCTATGTTGTGATATTCTTAAGAGATATTTTTAAGAAGGATGAGATAATTTACCAGCCAATGGAGTACTCACGCCTGCTAATGGTGTCACTGAAATTTTTCATGAAAGTTTTTCTCATCTCTTCATCACTAACATAGGATGTTATGGTCTCAAGTAAGACTGTGGTTTTAGCCCAAGCAAGCCTCACATGAGATTTTTCTGGTTCAAATATGCTCGCAGCTGCCAGAAAATAAGCCAACAGAAGATTTCTTCTGTTCATTCCAAACTCTGCCAATCTAGATTCTGAGTACCACCTGAATAATTAAATATCATCACCATATGACAATAAATTACATTATACAAAGAACGAAGAAATTGATTGAAAAAACATTATGCTGTGGAATGGTTTTAGATGTTCTTACTTCTGAATCTTCCCCCACTCCATTAGATGCATTGCTTGACAATTGTTGTAATCTAATTTAGCAAGCTCCAGATAGTTGTTGTTGTTCACATAGGGCATCCTGTATCCAAAAAGTAGTTAGTGAAGATTTAATAAATACCCATTTATAACAATAAATCCTAATTATGTAAAATATAATGTTATAAATTTGACCATAAAAACCCTAATTTGCAGATTTCACTCAAACATCTACTTTACAAAACATATATTTTAATTTCTTTATTAAACATTCATTGTAAACTTTAAACTTTCTTCTGCAAGATGTTATAAAAATAACTTAGATAATTTATAGTCTAAGAAAAGTAATATTATAGTATGTGAAAAATATTAAGACATGAGTCTTACTTACTAAGGTAATCTTATTTTGTTTTTTTTTTTGTGTGATTAAAGTGTTATATAATATTTGTGCATAGTTAAACATAATAATAGTAAATGTTATTCTAAAATAATAATAAATAAATAAAGTATATAAAAGTATAACTAACATTTAATTTAATTTTATAAGTTGTACTTATTATAGGACAGTGCAAATAGAATAAACATTTTTATATATGAAGTGTAAGAAAATAAAAAACAAATAAAGTATATAAAAGTTTAACTGATATTGAATTTAATTTTGTATACTGTACTTATTATAGGACACTGGAAATAGAATAAACCTTTTTTTTATGTGAAGTGTTAGAAAATATTTATGAATTTTTTATTTTTAATATAAATTAAATTTTCCATATTTAATAGCTAAAATTTGAAGTACATAGGCAAAAACATTTTTTGTGAATTCATTTTGAGGTTTTTTTTATTATATCTATTTGTCTCAACCTAAGAAATTGATGATCCAACCACCAACAACATTATAAATGGGTGTGTCCTTGTCACTGTTTTATTCTAATTTGACAAATAAATAGCAAATAATTTTATACCACTACTTTTTATAACAAAAATGATATTATATATTATACAAAATTGTTTTCTGACATCAACTTTTTAAAAGACCAACAACACTTATCTTTATATATCTTTTAAATATTTTTTACGATAATTTAACACCAATAAAATATCCCTTGTCCACATGCTAAAATTTGATGATTGGATTTATAAACTATTAAAAAGAAAAAAGAACCACAATTTTAAAACATAATTTTTTTACTAAAATATTATTTTCACGTCACAATAAAAAGAGTATATTTTCATCTGTTGTATCTTGAAGAAAATATAACATTCAAATACAGGAAATTCTTTTTAAGGTAGTTGATGTAGAACACAACAAATTTATTATGCATGCTTAAGTAATTAGATGATAACTTAAATTATTTCCTAATAAAAATGATGACATCTAATAGAGTCTTTCTTAAAACATTAATTATTGGCTTTTATAGAGTAACAGCCAAATAAAAACTATTAGTTATTGCAAAATTCAACTAAGGTACATCCTTTAGTACATGTTTTTTAATGGAGTACAAACTGTTTTATATTAGCTATTCAATTAAGTTCTTTAATATTTATAAAATTTACATGAGTCTTACATGACAAAATTTTATTTTAAAAAAATATTAAACATTTTAAAACTTTATATTTTGATTAATAGTACTGTGTAAGTATTTTAGAGTGAAAAGGTATAAATATTAGGTGATTTATTTTACAGGAAACACAAAGTGTGGAATATAATATTAATAAAAGAGAATGGATGAAAATATAAAAAAAGAACACGAAAGAATGAAGGAAAGTGCAAAGTACCTATAAAGGGTCTTGCCAATCCATACGTCACTCTCACCGCCGTATTGATCAATGTAGAATCTTGTCTCCACTCGAGGCATACTTGCATACCATGGCACGTCCAATGCGTATGCCACCTAACAATATCACACTCTTAATTTCAATGTCACTAACACAAACTTCATTACTCCAATCACTATCATTTATTTTACCTCTTCTGCTAAGTTTTTCATTATGATCCATTTATCTACTAGCTCATTTGCTTCTCTCTTCTCCGTCAAAAATTTTGAGGAGAATTTCTTCCCATCTTCTAGAATCTTCTCTCCGGGAAACATTACTTGAGTCGCCCTTAACAGATTGAACATTCCTGTCACAGCTTGTGTACTTTGTCCCTTAAAACAGAAAAATTCACCATTCTTCTCAAAGTGCTTGAACACATCTGTCAAATGTCAAAATCACTTCAATTAAATAACATGCTTCCATTTCAGTATTTACATTTTTATGCTAAATAATTTTCTCATATTCTGCACAATGTACTCTAATAATTCTAACCCATTTTACTTACCAGCTGAAACTTGGTGACCATGTAATCTCAGTAATCTGAAACCCATTGCAGTGTCATCGATGTCTTCAACACTAGAATTTCTTGCCCAACAGATACCTTTCTCGGTCCAATATCTGAAATTTCATCTATAAATTAGAATTGAGCATGACACACCTCTGTTTCATGTGGGTTAATTTATTGCCAAAGTACATTATAGAATATTAATATGAGGACTGTGAGTAATATTAAATTACCTATTAACATAGCTCATACAGTCTTTGATCTCTTGCTGAAAAAACCGAGATATTCCTAGGCGTTCTAGCCTATCAACCACCCAAATATGTTCAAACAAATCCACTGGATACACGTTTGGAACTGTATAGAAACAAAAA
The DNA here is from genome assembly GCA_036885675.1 of Vigna mungo. Taxonomy (NCBI): domain Eukaryota; kingdom Viridiplantae; phylum Streptophyta; class Magnoliopsida; order Fabales; family Fabaceae; genus Vigna; species Vigna mungo. The sequence goes on from CP144695.1 coordinate 24,741,431, forward strand.
ACAATCATGAACTACTAGATTAGTAAAGAAATGAAAATTAAACTGAAACTCACCCACATTGATGCAAATAATGGTAACACAAATTATAAAGAAAGATATCTAGAATAAACATAAATTATGAACACAAGTCATGATAGATGAGAAAATTTTACATAAATATAATGCAATGTGGGTGATTAAAATTGTGTGCAAAACTTGTGGTCCAGGGATGGACCTAAAAATTCAATGTTAGCATACAAAATCGAAAAGAAAATGTGATGAGGAAGAAGTAAAAGAGAGATACCTCCACCATTAAACCTCTGGACTATTTGATTCAAGTAGTCATGGCAATTTTGATCTTTGGTTTGCATGAGAGCAAAAGCTGTGGAGGAAGGAGAAAACAAGAAAGACCCGTCTTGAGACTGAAGTTTGAGAAGTGAATTCCAGTCCAGGTCTGACATCCCTTCCAAGCTATGAAGCAGACTTGTGGGCACTTTATGCATCATCTCTCTTGGTATTCTATTCCCCACGCACCAAGGCCCACACAATAATGACACACACGTTAAAGGGAGTTTTTGCAGTACATGTAATAAATTAAAAAAGTTATGACTCTTATATTTGTATACTTTCCCAGAAAAAGAGTTGCAAGATAAGGTTGCTTTGAATCTATTATCAAAATAGACATGGGCACATACCAGCTCGCTGGCAAGCATAATCATGACCACAACTATGGTACCTTGTGAGTTTTACGTTTCTCATTGCAAAGATTTTGTTCAGGATAGGGGAATTTTCAGGCACATCGATCTCCAACTCACGAGCCAGGTCAAGAAGTGATGGGAAAGCTACTTCAAACCCAATTGGCATATGCTCCGCATTCTCATTCTCAAGCTTGTTAAGATTCTCCTTAAAAAATGTCATTCCTGTACAACATTAATAAAACTTGTTAGTAATTGACATTGATTAAGTCAGAGTTATAGTTCAATATTATAGTACTACCTTTCTCACACTTTTCAGGATGCATGTTCCACGATTTTAATGCAATTACACAACCTAACGTGTTTATGATCCGATCATGGGCTGAAAACAATTCCTGATCACCCCATGATCCATCCTCAAGTTGGTTTTTTGCTATCCATTCTAGACTCGTTGGAAACTGAGGGTTACCGCTACCATTAACATCTTTTACCAGAGCAACCCAAGCAGTGTCATAAGCAGACACAGTTATCTCTCCATCTTCCAATGAACTCAATATTGATTTGACAGTGTCCACTCTCTTCTTGATCTCTTTTGCCACCGAAACCTTTTTTCAACAATGTTGTTTTTGCAAAAAGAAATTGCATGTGTAAAAAGAATTATTAAAAAATGTCATCAAGAAAGGCAGAAAACAGAGAAGTGAGAAAGTTAAAGCACCTCAGTGTCTTGCTCCTCTTCTATGTCATCCTCCACATTAATCTCGGGCAACTTCAACACTGCAAGACCACCCTGAAATATGTCTGAATATTCTGCATAACCAACAAAATAACATTGGTTTAACCAGCTTTGCAAAAAGTAATTAATATTAAACTGTTCGATAAAAAGTTAATTAAGAAACTCAATCATACCATGCGTTCGTGACTTGGATATAGCTCTGCATCTTATCTCTTGTTTGTCGGTAGTATCAGAAAACACAGAACCTACATATAAAATTATACAAATATTTCGCTAAATTACATTTGTTCGTTGGAATTAAGTGCTGTGTTACTTCAGCTTGCAGTAAAAAACTATTCCTCTCTTGATTTCTTTTTATACTTTTTTGTTCTTTTGGGTGGACAAACATAAAACAATAGACAACTCAACTAGCAACTTTAGCCCGCTTGACAGTGAAATCTTGAGCTGAAAGTTACATCGGAACCTCTATGTTCTTAACGAAATTTATTAAAAAATATTAAACTCCTAATCAGCACAGAAAGAAGCCATGCACATATGCCGGGAGAGAAGTGTGAATAGCGAAAGAATACGGTAAAAAGAAGATAATATTGTAATAATTATTTGATGAAGTTTATGCACCATTTGGCTTGTATAGTTTTCCGCTAGAAACTGTTTTTGCTTTCACATTCTTAGGTAATAGAGCATGTTTTTTCTGATCAGCAGAAACTTACAGCTCAATTAGAATCTTAAAAGAAACAAAAAATAGAAGAGTGGGTTAAGAAATCAGCAAAAACATTGTTGTGGTGAGAGAAGTGGAATCAAGAAAGAGAAGTTGATGATTGAGAAGTGGGTACAGGAAATGAATAGGAGAAATCATTACACATACATAAAAGACTTACCAAGAGAGGATTTGGAGAAGTGGTGAAGAGAAATAAAAGAAAAAGAAGAAGATGATAGTGATGGAGATGGAAGAGGGAAATGGTTAGAAGAAGAGAAAGAAGGAAGGTGAGGGTGGGTGGAGAAGGGAGAAGCCATGGTGATTCAAAATTATTTCTGTTTGGTTGTGGAGAGAAAGGCAGAGTTTAAAAGGCAAAGGAGAGGCAAGCAGACAAATGGTTTCCCAGGAGATTCCCGCTAATGGTTGCATGGCATCATATATAGCTAAACAATTAAGGGTACTCCTGTCCTTTTCTTATTACCATTTTTTTTTTCTTTTCTCTTCAATCTTTTTATTCCTAAAGAATATTCATGTCCATAATGTGAATCGGGAAGTAACAAAAATTTAATATTATCGTATTATAACCATTTAATTTTATAGTTGAGAGATTAAATTATATTAAAGTTTCAAGACTAGAATTTCATATGAAAATAAGAAGATAAAAAGACAAAAAGTAAAATTATTTGTTTTTAAGGATGTAGAGTAAAAATAAAATAATTTGAAAATAAATCGTGTATGTTTTTGAATGATTTTATAGATATCATGAACAAAAAATATTTTAATAAATAAAATTATTACAGTATAATTTTATTTCTAAAATTAATATAAAATAAAATAAATAATTATTATTATTATTATCATTACTTTTAGTGTTATTAATAATAATAATAATATTATTATTATTAGTTTAAGTATTATTATTACAATTATAATAATAATTATTAATAATAATGTTATTATTAATATAATTAATATTACTATTATTAATCATCCACAAAGTTTAATAATTATTTTTTCCGATGGTTTTAATTATTAATTTGTACATGTCATATTTAAGTAACAACATTGTAGCCATAGAAATCTTGCATAAACACATAATCTTTCATTTATATATATATAGTTAAGAGTTTGTCGAAATTTCATTTAAACTAAATTTTTTGTTTTTTATTTGGGTTTGCATAAGGGGTTGGGTTAGGAAAAGATGTATTTCCTTTCTTACATGTAGGGTCATGTGACTCTGAAATTGAGGTTGTAATGTAATGTTTATTTGATAGGTTTGACCCTTGAAAGGTATCTTGATATCCATAAGCATTTTCTATTACACTTTACAAGTTTTTGTACTTTCATAGCAAATAATTATAAGAGAAGTTAATAATGATCTTAACTATTTGGGTATGAATGTAGAGTTATTTATCTTAGAATAAGTTAAATTTAAAATAGAAAGAACATAATCTTCTATTGTCTTTCATTTAGATCATATATGATAATTTTAATCTCAAATATTTAAATTTAATATAGTCCTCTAACCATTGTAAATTAATATAATTGTGAACAATGTCATAAAGTTTAAAATTAAATTATTTATTTAAAGTTAATTTATCCATTATTCATGTTGATGTTTTTTAAATGTGTGCGCGTGTGTTTATATTTCTTTAATGATTAAATTTAAATATGATTTTGATTTCAATAAATTTTAATCAATAGTACAAAAATGTGCAGAATACATGTAAAAAAATTGTAACACTCCTTAAACATAACAAAATATACTGTATTTAATACGTCATCTTATTTTTTAATTTATTATTATTATTATTATTTTGCCAACAGTTCATCCTTTCTTTACTGTCAGATTAAGATATAGCTCTGACATAAATATGAATAATTTATTTTTAACTCTAATGATACTAATTTTTAATTTAATCCAACAAAATAAAACATTATAATAAATATTTTTTATTCAGTGTTGGTCTTGGAGATGGTTTTCCCATACCACAAGGCAAAAACTTATTAGTAATTGATTAATACCACACAATTTTACTGTAAGAAGACTTTGTTTTATTAATCCAAGTATTAAATATAACACAATTTCAATATTAAATCCAAATTTCAATATCGTATTCGTATACATGTAATATTTTATATTTACATGTATTTTGAAGTAAATAATTATATATATATATATATATATATATATATATATATATATATATATATATAATATTTGTATACTAGTTATATAACAGAATTGAAAAAAAAAACTTTATTCATATATAAAAAGATATATAATTAGTAATTTTATTTTATTTTCAACTTTTGTAATAAAAAATAGTTTTTTCAAATACTAAAATTTATTACTTTTTTAGTAATTCATTACCTGTTTTATATCATTATTAATATTATAATAGACATGATGTACCTCTTTTTCATTAATATATATACTTTTAATATTTTTAGTTTTTTTTAAATATTTATGTACATTAAATAATTTAATGTTGAACCATTTATAAATTATAACCACATTAAAATTATGGATAGTGTTTTTACATTATTTATAACAAAACTTTGAAATAGTATGATTATATTTTTAACACTAATATATATATATATATATATATATATATATATATATATATATATATATATATATATATATATATTATGATTTAAATATTAAAGATGAAGCTAAATATTTTTGTCATATTCTTACTTAAAATAAAAGCAAAAACTCATATAACAACTATTATAAACATATTCATCAAGTCAAATCTTTAATTTTGAACGAGAATTATACTAATAGTAATTTTCCAACCAACCATTACTAAAAAATTATAACTAAAAATGCGAGCAACTTCAAAAAGTGAGTTTTGGTTTTAGCAGGAGAGGGACTAATTTTATTGTTGTCACATTAACTAAAGTGGCTAATTCATTGATCTCTTATTTTTTGTCACGTTTTACCTCAAGAGTGCTAAACACTTCTAATAAAAGTTACTTTCTATATGGACAAAACTAACTCTAAATAAGATCATGTTAACTTTATTAAAGTAAATGAATGATAATGTTCATTGGTAAGTAGCTTATTAAGAATTGAAAAAAAAATACAAAAAAAAAATATTAAAACCTTAAACACACATATTTGTATTAAAATATTTTCATTTTTTTTAACAATTGTCATTATAACACTCTAATAAAAGTTCAAAAGTAAACATCCCAGTCTAAATTGAAAATGATCACTAAATGAATAAATGAGAAATTGTGAAATGAAAATTGATGAGAGATAGATATGCAGCCCCATATGATTGGCATAGTACTTTTGAATGAAATGAGATGTTGAAGTTGTCTAAGAGTGAGAGCTGCATGTGCATCAAGGACTAAGACAAAAGTTAATTATTTATTAGAGTTGGGCAAGTTGGATGAAGGAAGTACATAGAAAAATTTTGTTGCTTAAATAAGAGAAGCATCAAATCTGTGGTTCGGGTTAAGATTCGTGGTTAGAAAGCAGCACTAGAAGCCGGAATGTACATTGTCTCCTCTTAATATCATCATTTCTCCAACATCACAATCTTGTTGCTTTATATGCTGTCCTATTGCTAAATCAAATGTTTTTTCCTATTGGTAAAACAAAAACCAATCTAATCTTAACTGTGTATATATTTAAATTAGATGTACCTGTGTATGTACAAATTAACTAAAATATTTTCAACAATGTGCATTGTGTTGAGTAGTATTTAATATGTTGATTAATTAATAGGTATAGTTATCTATCTAGATTTTTATTATCTTAACTACCTACCTGTATCTTCAAATTAACTAAAATATTTTAAAAAATGTCCATTGTGTTGATTAGTATTTAATATGTTGAATGGAATCAGCCTGCCAACATTTTGTTTTAGTAAAATTACCTAAAATAGATAATTTATTATCGAGAAGACAAACTATTATAACATGTGAACTTTGTGGAGACCAGAGATATGACAGTGTTTTTCTTTGTTTAAAGAAAAAAAAAATACCTCTTCAAACCATTTACCAGGAGGAACAAACCAATGTCGAATGCCGAGAGCAAAAATCATTAATAATTTTTTTTTATTCAAATTAATATATATTCTTATACAATACATAAATTTGAAAACATCAGATATAACATCCATCATCCTATTTTATATTTATACTTCATCCATTTTATAAATATATATATATATATATATATATATATATATATATATATATATATTTATTTATATTTGTTTATTTATTTATGAAAAAAAAATATTTCTTCAAATTAATTATTCTCTTAAAGTAATTCAGCTTAAAATCTGACCTTTCTCTAGTCCCATCAAGTAAAGGTTAAATTGTCTGTTGTTGATTAGTCATGCATGCACCCGATTAACCCTGTCCAAGTGCCCATCATTTTTCAATCTTTTCTTAGATTCATCTTCGTGATTTTTTTTATCAATCCAATATTTTCTTTAATTAGAAGGCAATAAAAATTATTTAAAAAAAAATAAATATGATAAATAGATTTTGGTCCGACAAAATAAATATGATAAATAGATTTTGGTCCGACATAAGAACTAAAGGAGATGCCGACAAAGTTCAACCGCCAAATTACAGAGAAAACCAAAACAAGCAAGTTTGTGATATTGTCAAACTTTCACTTAGGAACACACTTAATTCTCTCTTGTCGGCGTAGATCATCTTCATGGGTTATCAATTAACTTGGGTCTGCGTTAGGTGTTAAATCCAATTGTCACGACCCAGAAATTTGGGCCGGCCAATAGCGACCGGCCGGTCTTCTTTTTATTAAACAGCAAAGTTTTTTAAAATTCTTTTTCTCGAAAACCGTGCAGAGACTGGAACTCAGTAAAGTGGCAGACAAACTCTGCAGCAGCAATAAATTCCCCAACCTCGGGATGCGTCCGGCTGCAAAAGGGAATGAAGGATTTTTGGGTTAGTGGGAACCACGTGGCACCGGAAGAAATGTCCAGCTGTCCGATTCTAGAAGAACAATTAAGGTAGAAACTTCGAAAATCTTAAAACTCTTTCTGCATGAAAATCTTCATCTTCTTCCCCACTGTCAACTTCTGAACTTCCAAACTCTCTTCCTTCTCTCTAGAAACTCAACCTTTCTCTCTCTAAAATATTAACCAAACCACTGTTCCGATCACCTTCAGATCACTTTTAAAGACTCTTGGAGCTCGTTCCCTACCTTTGAACCGTTTGGTTTCTGTATTACATTCGGTAAGTTCTAAGAACTTCATTTCTGACTTAAAGTTTTCTCTTTTCCAACATGCATGCACCATTAAAGCTTGCATGCACCTGTCGACCATGTTCTCTGAACTTATATTTTTGTGTTTCACTCTAGACTTTGAAACCTTAGAAGAGATAGTCGTTATCAACCTACTGTTGAAGTTTAGCTGGAACTAAGAGGTAAGGGAAGCTTATGAACATTTAAGTTTGATGTTCTGTATAATGCAAATGTGAATAATTCGATGTATGTTAATTTATAAAGTATGGTGTTTGAAATGCATGATCTGAATGTTGTTATATGGGTTATGAGAAATAAATCAAATGGAAAAACTTAGAGAATGTGAGTTGAGATTGAATATCATTAGGATCATTCATTCTTCCCCTATTTTACCGTCCGGTCTAATTGGACTGTTCGGCCAATTTGTTGTTGAACTTTAGATTGTTTCATTAAGAGTCTCAGTATAAAATATTTACTAAAAGCGATTCATAACTAAACATTTATTCTGGAAAGTGTTTGACATTTGGTTGACACTTAAAATTTTGTAAAAATTATAAACATAACTTCCTTCTCTGTAAATAGCCGTCCGGTTACTTAGTGACCACATTGACTAGTAAAGTTTATTTATTTGACCGATCGGTGTGTTTACTTATATTAATTTTTGGGATAAGTGTTCGGTCATAGACCAGTCTTATAATATGATTATAACATATTTTATTCTTTATCATAACCGGCCGGGTAACTAATAGTAATAGTTAACTTTGTGGTTGATACTTTATTCATTGTCGGTTCAGTATTCAACAAATCATTCTTCTTTTCCAATATCACCTTGATTCTACCGCCCGGTCATTTTTGTTATTCTCGAGTCCTTGATGATTAGTAGTTATCCGTTGCCAGAAATGCCTGTCTAAACCTATCAATGTCCTTTATCTTCTTCTCAAAGATTTCATTAGATTTCGTCCTTATAATATTTAGTGATTTCCTTGTGGTTAATATGGTTATTGACCCGATAGCTTCGTTTATGAGAGTGAAAATAAATAAGAGATTTGACTAAGTAAGAGAATTCCTCGGGTGGAAGGTCTCATGAATTCAAATTTGATTGGTAAAGTATGAATGTGGGAATGACTCCGGTGTCGTCCTTGTTTCCGATATTCCGTGAGGACATTTTCTCAAATAGAGAGAAGTCGGTCATGTGTGGGAATGGCGGGAGGCCCGCGGATATAAGTGAGTATAACCGTTTGAGGGCTAACCTCGGGCGGCAGCTGTTGGAACAGTTATTACACCGCCCGGGTGCTAGGGACGACCGAGCTACACGTTCATACGGTCCGGACAGTGTCGTGTCGATTAATATGATGTATGAGAATGATATGTTGTGTTGATTGATTCTTGTGAAGTATGTTTGTTTGTATATTGAATGGATAAGTTAAATGTACGTAAGCTTACCCTTATTTTTCTTGTTTTGTACATTGTCGTCCGGTATCCGACCGGTCATCTTTTCTTTCTCAAATGCTATGATCATTCTTACGAATGTGAGCAGAAGTCACTTTGGAAGCAGCTTTGGAAGAGCCTTTAACAGACGTGGTACCAGTTGAAGAGCATTTTGAAGAAATCCCCGAGTTTAGTACTGGACCGTCCGGTCTCTAGAGATAGTTTCTTTTGCACTAGTTTATAAACTGTTATGTATAGGTTTTGCTTTTATTTTTGACCGACCGGTCTATACTCGTTTTGTAATCTAAATTGTTAACTCAGTTTTATGCTGTGTTGATTGTATCCGGTCTATATTCAATGTTAATATTAGCATATCCACCTTCCTATTTTTAATCGAAATTCTTTACTGCTTTCTATATTATATTGTAACTCCTAAATAAATCAATACTTGTATAGTAAAATTATTGGGATGTTACATTAATGGTATCAGAGCAGTTTCTTCCTTAGACTACCTGTAGGTTATGAGTATATTATGCTGATGGCTACGTACTCTACATATTCAATCAGAATTTTCTGATTTCTTGTGGGCTAACGGGTTCTTCTTTCTGATTAAAAACAGAAGATGGCTCCTAGACCACCTCCTCAACCGGTCGCTAGGGATCCGTCCGGCGAAAGTAATAATATGCTGGAGTCAGTGTTGGCAGCGCTTCAACAACAGAATGCCAACCTTATTCAGCAAAATGCCAACTTAGCTCAACAGAATGCATTGGCATTACAAAATGCAGAAGTCGCTAGAACTGCAGCAGAATCAACACAAAGGCAGATCATGGAAATATTATCAAGTGGAGTTTCAGCTACCAGGCCGTCCGGTTCTTCTTCAAATACTCAGACTGAATGGAGTCTGGAGAGTTTTCTCCAGCACCGGCCGGCCAAATTTAGTGGAAATTGCAGTGCGGATGAAGCTGACCACTGGCTTCGCGATATGGAGCGTATCTATGACGCTAAGAGGTGTAGTAATGAAAATCGTTTAGCTTTCACGGAGTATCTGCTGAATGGAGAAGCTGGGCATTGGTGGAGTAGTTCTAAAATGCTGTTGGAAGATGATAATATTCCAATCACATGGGAAGTATTCAAGAACAAATTCTATGAGGAATACTTTCCTAATAGCGTCCGGTTTGCGAAGGAAGTTGAATTTCTTCAACTAGTACAAGGCGGAATGACAGTGTCAGAATATGCAAACCGTTTTAAGCAATTAATGAGGTTTTATACGATGAAAATGAGTGAAGAATGGCAGTGTCGGAAATTCGAAAATGGGCTGAGGGAAGACTTGAAGCCGGTGATTGCAAGTCATTGTATTCAGAAGTTTCCGGCCTTGGTGGAAAGGGCTAAGGTATTGGAGAAAAATTTAATGGAAGCCGAGAAATGTAAGAAACAACAGTCATCCACTACCAGGGGATCAATTGTAACCAGAAATACTTCAAGTCCTAAGGCGACTCCGTATTCTCGACCACCGTCTTCGCAGAGTTCTTCTGCTTTGGCCGTTCGGCCAGTGAACTTTGCTAGACCAACCGGTCAATCTGGGAATGTCAGCTGCTTTACATGTGGAGGCCCTCATTACATGCGAGATTGTCCCAGGCAGAACAATACAAAATTTTGTGTCAAGTGTAGAAGGAATGGGCACTTGGAAAGAGATTGCAACATGGGTGGACGAGCATTTTCCAGGCCACCGAATGCTGGGAAGTCGTCTCCGAACGGTGGAAGAGCCCAAGCAGTCGGTAGAGTATATGCGCTCTCGGGAACCGAAGCTGCTGGTTCAGGTAACCTCATAATCAGCACTTGCCTAGTATATGGAATGTCTTGCTGTGTGCTTTTTGATTCGGGGGCAACACACTCCTTCATCTCGAAGGCATGTGTTGATAAAATGGGAATAGCTGAGAGTGAAATGCAGCTTGACTTGGTGGTGTCAACACCGGCAGCTGGGGAGATTAGGACGTCCACTGTATGTGTGAAGTGTCCTATTGAGGTAGAGGGGTACAAATTCAAGGTAAATCTTATATGTTTACCTCTTCAAGACCTTGAAGTTATATTAGGAATGGATTGGTTGACCACCAATCGTATTATTATTGATTGTGGGAAGAAGAAGTTAATTTTTCCAAGTGAAGAAGAGAAACTTACGATTACGCTCGGCCAAATGAGAGAAGACTTGATTGAAGGCGCTATGGGTTTTATTGTTTTTACGTATCTGGACGTGAGCGGAACGGACCGACCGGATCTGAAACGTCCGGTAGTGGAAGAGTTTGTGGACGTGTTTCCAGAAGAAATCCCAAGTCTTCCTCCACACCGAGAGGTCGAGTTTTCCATTGACTTGATCTCGGGAGCTGGTCCAATATCAATTGCACCTTATAGGATGGCTCCGGCAGAGTTGGCGGAATTGAAGAAACAAATTGAAGACTTGTTGGAAAAGAAATTCATCCGGCCAAGTGCATCACCATGGGGAGCGCCTGTTCTTTTGGTTAAGAAGAAAGATGGTAGTTCAAGGCTGTGTATAGACTACCGGCAACTAAACAAGCTAACCATCAAGAACAAATATCCATTGCCGAGAATCGACGATTTACTTGATCAACTCCATGGAGCTTCAATCTTCTCCAAGATTGATTTGAGGTCCGGATACCATCAGATACTAGTGAAAGAAGAAGATATTCAGAAGACTGCTTTTCGGTCAAGATATGGGCATTTTGAGTATGTGGTAATGCCGTTCGGTGTGACCAATGCTCCGGCAATATTCATGGACTACATGAACCGGATCTTCCGGCCGTTTTTGGATAAATTTGTAGTTGTTTTCATTGACGACATTCTCATTTACTCCAAAAGTCACGAAGAACATGCAGATCATTTGAGAATGGTTCTTGGAGTGTTAAGGGAGAAACAACTATATGCTAAGTTGTCCAAATGCGAGTTTTGGATGAATCAAGTAAAATTCCTTGGGCATGTAATTTCGGCCGGCGGAATTGCTGTAGACCCGTCTAAGGTACAAGCCGTTATGGAATGGGAAACGCCTCGCTCAGTTACTGAAGTTAGAAGCTTTATTGGTTTGGCCGGCTACTACAGAAGATTCATTGAAGGTTTTTCTAAGATAGTGGCGCCATTAACCCAATTGATCAGAAAGGACCAACCGTTCGTCTGGACCGACCGGTGTGAGTCCAGTTTCCAGGAATTAAAGCAACGGTTAACGAATGCTCCGGTTCTGGTAATTCCTAACGTCAACCTTCCATTTGTTGTGTTCTGTGATGCTTCGTATAACGGATTGGGTTGTGTATTGATGCAAGAAGGGAAGGTCGTTGCGTATGCTTCTAGACAATTGAAGATTCATGAAAGGAATTATCCAACTCACGACTTGGAACTGGCGGCTGTAGTATTTGCTCTCAAAATCTGGAGACATTACTTATATGGTGCTAAGTTTCAGGTGTTCAGCGACCATAAAAGCCTCAAGTATCTATTTGACCAGAAAGAGTTAAATATGAGGCAAAGAAGATGGATGGAATTTCTTAAAGATTATGAATTTGATTTACAGTATCATCCGGGAAAAGCCAACGTAGTTGCCGACGCTTTGAGCAGAAAAACCATACATATGGCGGCAATGATGGTACAAGAAATGAAGTTACTTGAGAACTTCAGAGATTTAAAGTTGCACTGTGATTTGGAGCCGACCGGTATTAGTTGTAGCCTTATGCGATTGTCAAGTAACATATTTGATCGAATAAGAGAAAAGCAAAAGGTTGATAAAGAGTTGCAGAGAATTTCCAAACCGTTCGGTACACCACCTCATCAAGACTTCAATGATGGAACGGACGGTTTGATAAGATATAAAGATAGAACTTGTGTTCCAAATGATGACGAGTTGAAAAGGATAATCTTGGAAGAAGCTCATCAAAGTCGTCTAAGCATTCATCCTGGAATTACTAAGATGTATAAGGATCTTAGAATGAGTTTTTGGTGGCCAGGAATGAAACAAGACATTGCTCGATTCGTGGAGTCATGCTTAACTTGTCAAAGAGCCAAGATCGAGTATCAGAAACCGAGCGGTCTCTTACAACCGCTGGAAATACCCGAATGGAAGTGGGACAGTATCGCTATGGACTTCGTGACTCATCTTCCTCGAACAGTCAGGCATCATGACGCCATTTGGGTAATAGTTGATAGATTAACTAAGAGTGCACACTTCCTTCCTATCAACTTGAAAATGCCTATGTCTAAATTAGCTCAGCTATATATTAAAGAGATTGTTAGGCTACATGGAGTACCGTCCGGAATAGTGTCCGACCGGGACCCAAGATTTACCTCCCGGTTTTGGCAAGCACTTCATCAAGAAATGGGAAGCAAACTCCAAATGAGTTCTGCCTACCATCCTCAGACGGACGGTCAGTCGGAAAGGACAATCCAAACTCTAGAAGATCTATTGAGAACCAGCGTGTTGGACCACTTAGGAGTTTGGGATGAAGTTTTGCCGCTAGCTGAGTTTACTTACAACAATAGCTTCCATGCAAGTATCGGAATGGCACCTTATGAAGCTCTTTACGGACGGAAATGTCGAACACCCCTATGTTGGTTCCAGGAAGGAGAAGCTGTGTTGACTGGACCAGAAATTATTCAACAAACAACAGAAAAGGTGAAACTGATCCAAGAAAGACTTAAGGCAACTCAGAGCCGACAGAAGTCTTACGCAGATAAAAGGAGAAAGCCTTTAGAATTTGCTGCAGGAGAGCATGTGTTCTTAAAACTGAATCGAACGACCGGTGTTGGGAGAGTCATCAAACCAAAGAAATTATCACCACGATTTCTTGGTCCGTATCAGATTCTCAGACGCATTGGGCCAGTCGCCTATGAACTTGCTTTACCTCCTCCCTTGTCTAACCTTCATCCGGTATTCCACGTTTCTCAACTTAGAAAATATATCGCTGATCCTTCGCATGTACTCGAAGCCGACCACATACAACTTAAAGAAGATTGTTCAGTTGAAGTACAACCAGTTAGAGTTGAGACAAACGTAACCAAGCGGCCGTTCGGTAAACGCACTATTTTGGTGAAAGTTATCTGGGACGACCGAACGGGCGATGTCACTTGGGAGCGCGAAGAAGATATGAAGGAAGCCTATCCACACCTGTTTGAAGGTATGTACTAATTTTCGAGGACGAAAATTTTTATTTGTTGGGGGGAATGTCACGACCCAGAAATTTGGGCCGGCCAATAGCGACCGGCCGGTCTTCTTTTTATTAAACAGCAAAGTTTTTTAAAATTCTTTTTCTCGAAAACCGTGCAGAGACTGGAACTCAGTAAAGTGGCAGACAAACTCTGCAGCAGCAATAAATTCCCCAACCTCGGGATGCGTCCGGCTGCAAAAGGGAATGAAGGATTTTTGGGTTAGTGGGAACCACGTGGCACCGGAAGAAATGTCCAGCTGTCCGATTCTAGAAGAACAATTAAGGTAGAAACTTCGAAAATCTTAAAACTCTTTCTGCATGAAAATCTTCATCTTCTTCCCCACTGTCAACTTCTGAACTTCCAAACTCTCTTCCTTCTCTCTAGAAACTCAACCTTTCTCTCTCTAAAATATTAACCAAACCACTGTTCCGATCACCTTCAGATCACTTTTAAAGACTCTTGGAGCTCGTTCCCTACCTTTGAACCGTTTGGTTTCTGTATTACATTCGGTAAGTTCTAAGAACTTCATTTCTGACTTAAAGTTTTCTCTTTTCCAACATGCATGCACCATTAAAGCTTGCATGCACCTGTCGACCATGTTCTCTGAACTTATATTTTTGTGTTTCACTCTAGACTTTGAAACCTTAGAAGAGATAGTCGTTATCAACCTACTGTTGAAGTTTAGCTGGAACTAAGAGGTAAGGGAAGCTTATGAACATTTAAGTTTGATGTTCTGTATAATGCAAATGTGAATAATTCGATGTATGTTAATTTATAAAGTATGGTGTTTGAAATGCATGATCTGAATGTTGTTATATGGGTTATGAGAAATAAATCAAATGGAAAAACTTAGAGAATGTGAGTTGAGATTGAATATCATTAGGATCATTCATTCTTCCCCTATTTTACCGTCCGGTCTAATTGGACTGTTCGGCCAATTTGTTGTTGAACTTTAGATTGTTTCATTAAGAGTCTCAGTATAAAATATTTACTAAAAGCGATTCATAACTAAACATTTATTCTGGAAAGTGTTTGACATTTGGTTGACACTTAAAATTTTGTAAAAATTATAAACATAACTTCCTTCTCTGTAAATAGCCGTCCGGTTACTTAGTGACCACATTGACTAGTAAAGTTTATTTATTTGACCGATCGGTGTGTTTACTTATATTAATTTTTGGGATAAGTGTTCGGTCATAGACCAGTCTTATAATATGATTATAACATATTTTATTCTTTATCATAACCGGCCGGGTAACTAATAGTAATAGTTAACTTTGTGGTTGATACTTTATTCATTGTCGGTTCAGTATTCAACAAATCATTCTTCTTTTCCAATATCACCTTGATTCTACCGCCCGGTCATTTTTGTTATTCTCGAGTCCTTGATGATTAGTAGTTATCCGTTGCCAGAAATGCCTGTCTAAACCTATCAATGTCCTTTATCTTCTTCTCAAAGATTTCATTAGATTTCGTCCTTATAATATTTAGTGATTTCCTTGTGGTTAATATGGTTATTGACCCGATAGCTTCGTTTATGAGAGTGAAAATAAATAAGAGATTTGACTAAGTAAGAGAATTCCTCGGGTGGAAGGTCTCATGAATTCAAATTTGATTGGTAAAGTATGAATGTGGGAATGACTCCGGTGTCGTCCTTGTTTCCGATATTCCGTGAGGACATTTTCTCAAATAGAGAGAAGTCGGTCATGTGTGGGAATGGCGGGAGGCCCGCGGATATAAGTGAGTATAACCGTTTGAGGGCTAACCTCGGGCGGCAGCTGTTGGAACAGTTATTACACCGCCCGGGTGCTAGGGACGACCGAGCTACACGTTCATACGGTCCGGACAGTGTCGTGTCGATTAATATGATGTATGAGAATGATATGTTGTGTTGATTGATTCTTGTGAAGTATGTTTGTTTGTATATTGAATGGATAAGTTAAATGTACGTAAGCTTACCCTTATTTTTCTTGTTTTGTACATTGTCGTCCGGTATCCGACCGGTCATCTTTTCTTTCTCAAATGCTATGATCATTCTTACGAATGTGAGCAGAAGTCACTTTGGAAGCAGCTTTGGAAGAGCCTTTAACAGACGTGGTACCAGTTGAAGAGCATTTTGAAGAAATCCCCGAGTTTAGTACTGGACCGTCCGGTCTCTAGAGATAGTTTCTTTTGCACTAGTTTATAAACTGTTATGTATAGGTTTTGCTTTTATTTTTGACCGACCGGTCTATACTCGTTTTGTAATCTAAATTGTTAACTCAGTTTTATGCTGTGTTGATTGTATCCGGTCTATATTCAATGTTAATATTAGCATATCCACCTTCCTATTTTTAATCGAAATTCTTTACTGCTTTCTATATTATATTGTAACTCCTAAATAAATCAATACTTGTATAGTAAAATTATTGGGATGTTACACCAATCGCATGAGAGTTTGCTAGGCTCCATTCATCATCACTCAAGGTTCAAATTCTAATCCCAACCTCAATTAAAATATTAAAATATCTACCTAAGATTTTGTTTGATTTTATAGGTAAAAGGTAATGTGAGAAAGTAATTATTACTTTTAGATTTCATAAAATGTGGAGAAATGATACATGCATATAACTATACCTTGAAGTAAGTTGAAACATTGAACCATACAATTTTATTTGTTTAAAATCACATCATTATTCCGAGTCCACCTTAGGATTTTTTTCAATGAAAAGACAGTCTAATATCATTTTAATAATGCTTTGAACATGAAAAGTTGCTGCTCTGAAAAAGAAGTCTTATTGATTGTATTCCTTAACCACCGCAATTGTTTCCCTATTCAGAGAAAAAGTTTTAGGCCCTTATGCTGAATGTGTAGGTTATATTAAACTAAGTACTCATGTTCAACAATACATAATTTTAAACATGCGAAACCAGTGTTATATGAAAAAATCTTTTTAAGTGAAAACAACTTTTCGTGGTGTTTTCCCATCACCGCAACTCAATCAATACATATTTAGACAAATCTCTTGCATGCATAATACATTCAAATAATACTGAACAATGTAATCAATTGATTGGTGAAGATGAGGTGATGATTTCAAGAACAATTGCATGCGTTCACATAATACCAAACCAACCATAAATCAGAGATGTTCCCACACCACACTCAGACCTGTTTATGGTCAGAAACCAACCCTAATCATGTTTTATGGGTGGGGGTTTATTAGACATTGATAATGTGATCAAACCCGTGATATAACATGTTATGTTATCTGTGGTATATGTTTAAAAAAATTTCAAATATTGATAAATATTTAAAAAATATTTTATAAATTTGTAAAATATAATTTAAATAAAATTATAAATTTTTAAAATATAATTATCTGAAATTTAAAGTACTATGCTCACTAAAAAAAAATTAAAATTTAAAAGATCACAAGGGTGAAACCCTACACTTACATACGTCTCGTGATTCTCTGTGTATCATCAAAGTTGTCATTTACTCAGTTAAGCTTAATTGGTTATTACTTTCAATCATTTGTTGAGACGTGGCCGAATTTTAGAGGAACCTCCAACGGTGAAATCAGCGACTTGTGTCTATCTTGCATGTATTACATGGAGTTTTATGGGAAAATGCAGGACCACCCACACACTCTACAAGAGAGCAGTCTCTGCACATAGACATAAATGAAAACGTTGAACAAATTTTGCATCGATTTCTAGAAATATGAATAAATTTGAGATTATGTTCGATAAAACATAAATTTTGTCTTTGAATCAAAGCATGCAAGAGCTCTCGGTAATGGAGCACCAACTTCCAATCCCACCAACTTCTAATGTATTCACAAATCTTAATCAATGCGCTTTACAGACTAAAAGGTCTATATCTGTTTAGCTTTGCTAAAACCGATGTTGTAAATGAGCAGTCTAACAATTTCTTGTTCAACTTGCAATGTTGAGTCTCTTGCACGGTCAAAATCAAGCGAACCCAATTGGATATTGTTCTGATCAAGATGAAAGATTATTAGTGTATGAGGTCATGCCGTTGGAATCACATGAGGATCATTTACTTGATAAGATGCTACTTGCTTGTGCCATTTCTACTGAGATTTTCAAAGGGTGCTGTAATTAAAAAGTTAATAGTAATGTCACTATGAAATGTATGTTTGGGAAACCAAAACACAGGAAATTGAAAGGGACCATCATAATTACACACCCAGCCTGTCATACAAATTAATCTGCTGCTGATTTTTTGAAGTTCAAACCTTGCTTTAACCTAGAAAGCAATATTACTGGTTCTTCTTTATCACTGCTTTATGGTGCAGATCTTCCACCATAACCCAGAGTCTCTAGATTGGTTCATCAGACGGAAAGTAGCATTGGATGCTGCAAAAAGTTTTAGAGTTTCACAGCATACATATCTGTACTTATCCTTTACCTTTTTTTATATACCAAAATCATAAATATAGTTTTATGGCAAATATATTTCTATGAAGTGTATTTAACTTTTCTTTTCAGTTGAACTTTTGTTGTATATTATTTGTAAATCTTTTATAATTAAGTAGTAGAAATACAGGTATCTAATAAAATAAAAAAATTATAATTTAAATAATAATTATTATAATAAAATTAAATAAAATATTATAAAAAATTTATATTAAATTTATAAAATATTTTGTGCATAAAACATTGTAAAAGTACTTTTTAATAATTTTAGTAATGTTATCATTATATAATGGCAGTAATCACTATTTTTTTATTAAAAATAAAAAAGTAAAATTATAAAATATTTAAATTTTATAGATATTTTTTAAATAATGGAAACTAGAAAAAATAATTAATAAATAAAAAAAGATAAAAATGGTAAAAAATGTGCACAGAACAAATTTTTAATTTCATTATTGATGGTTGTAGATTACCATTAAATAATTCTTTACTATTTTTATTTTATATACTTATTTACAGAAGAGAAATGTTTAGTCTGAATATTTTTATTTAAATGATGAAACTTATAAATAACGTTTTACGGTGATGAATCTATTTGTCAATTTTTCCACAATAAGATCCTATAAATATGTGAGAATCTAATATTACATAAAAATTGATAAAAAAAATTAATTTACTCATATTAAAATATTTAATATACTAAAATTTAAAAGTTTAAGTAAAAATAAATTTCTAAAAGAATAATAAAGAAAATTATTTAAAGTATTTTTACTAACCAAAACCATTATAATTTTTCATAATTTATGTTTTTTGAGTATAAAATAAATTAATGTAAAAAAAAATAAATTCAGTTATTATTTATTGAGAATAAGATAAATGTAACAATCAATATGTAGTTACACTATGCTCAGATTTACAATTTAAAATCAAGTTTATATAAACATACCATATTTGATACATTATAAAAAATAATGTAAAATTAATTCACTTTTAAATGCTTTCTCCTTATTTTATATTATAATTTATTTACTTCTGGAAATATAAATATTTTTAGTATCTTTTCTCATAAAAAAAATTAATATTTTGATATATGATTATAACATTTTTCATCATTGCTTAAATTTATACCAATAATTTTTTTTATTAAAATATATAAAATCATAGTTTTTATTGTAAACCTATAATATCATATTATCTCTTTAAGTTGAAAATATAAATTAACTAAATACAAAAAAGTAATTTCGTCCTACATAATAAGTTATCCATGTAAGAACATGATAGAATCAGAGTTTTCATTTTAAAAATATAAATAGATTTTTATTAAACATATCCTGGTTCATTAGTGTAAGAATTTTATCTCTCTAAAAGCAAATCTTTTTCTGAGTTCTGTCTTCTCTCTAAATTTCTTCATCACTGAACTGTTTGTTCAACAATCAGGAAGCGAATAAGTGTTCCTGGCGTTGAGAGCTTTAATTTGCACCGATCAATCCTTTTGTTCTTCAATTAGTAAGTTGAATCTCCTCCTCCGTACAACTTGATGTGATCATGCAACAAATCCTATTGCATGTGGCTGGTTGTGTCTTTTCCCAAATTTTAGCTCCAATTATGTTCTAAAGACTGACTTCTATCACCAATTAGTGGTCTATAGGTAATTTTAGAGTTTCCCTACGGTGTAAGGCGCTATTTGATAATCCTGTGAGTTTGGGCTGTTTGGTTAGAGGTAAGGAAAATTGGGCTTTTATTCCTGTTCTGTGAAATTCTTGGTTTTGCATGAGTTAGATTTTAGTAGAAATTGTGATAGAATGCATGTGAAGACTGTGTGTTAGACTTGATTATAATTAAACTGAAATTTGATGATTTTGCCTATTAGAACCTGTGCTACTAGTTGGTTTTGTTATGAACTGCGAATTCGATGCTTATGAATTGGTATGGATACATTGCAGTGACGATATTGAGTGTTAGATGGAATGAATTATGTTAAACAATTTAATAGGAGATAGTCAAGTAAGTTATTAGAGTTTTAGGTTCTATGAGAGGAACCAAGGTAGTCATATTGAGATTTAGGTACTACAGGTGATTCTGGTTGGATTGGGTGGTCCAAGTAAATCAATTGGGACCTAATTGGGTACCGAAAATGGTCAAAAACAAACTCAAAGTTGTAGAATTGAATTTAGGTCTTTAGGTTGTGAGATTTTCAGGTTTTGAGTAGAAATCAATGCATAAACAATTTATAGTGATGTTAAAAGGGATTATAATCACTTAGGCAAGTTTAATTCAGCATATAATTCGATTTAGGAAGGTTAGAAGTTCATCAAAATGCCTAGACCGAGTTTGGGATGGTTGAGTTGTGCAAATCTGCAGAATGAAATTCTGCAGATTATGTAGACTCGTTGTGCGAAAGGATACGCACAGCGAGTCGCCTTGGCGAGGTGCTCTCTGCCAGGGCATTGACATAGCGCATAATGTGCGCTATGCGAATCACTGATGAGAGTTGCTCTCTGTTTGACGACTCGCACATCGAATCTAAGTCGCCTTACGGCTGGAGCAATGTTGGGAAATTACCATTTAATTGGAAAGGAGAGTCTGGATTGCCTTGCGAGAGTGTAAGGTCTGGAATGAATGGGTGTTAATTCGCAAAGCGAGCTTGGTCGCTTTGCGGATGTTTGAGGGAGAGGTTTTCTCTGTTTGAGGACTCACTATGCGAATGTTACCTGGTCTCGCATAGCGAGCATGTGCGCTAGGTGAACCCCTTCGCTATGGATTGCTCTTTACTTCTTTCTTTCCTGAGTGATAATTAATGTATGATTGTTATATAACTTAGTATGATAATGTATATGATTGCACAGCTAGAAAATGATATGTGGATGACTAGAAGAGGAATATAATTTGATCAAAGTGGTTATATTGAGTATTAAAGTAAGATTTCTCGGTGAGATCATTGTAGTGTTTTGAATAAATATAGGGACTCAGTCTTGGGGGTTATCCTAACACTCTAATGATATTTCATTCTCACTTAAAGAAGAATGATGTATGTGGTGAAAGTAGTAGGAGGTCCTAGTGTAAGCGCTTCTTGGAGGCCTATTGTGCGGTAACGGGCTTACCATGTGTATGGTAGGGTGAAACCCATTGATAATGGCTTTGCAAAGCAATAGAAGCCACCACAAGTGTATAACCCGCCATAGTTCAATATTCATTCTAAGTCTGGATGAGTCTAGTTTAAATTATAACATGATAGTATGCTCTGCTTGTTTACTTGTGTGAATGTGATTCTTACATTACAAATGTCTTTTAGATATCATGTATGTTTTTCAACCTAGCTTACCCTTGTTGTTTGTCTGTGCCTTGTATTTCTGTGTTCTTCCTTTTGCAATGATCATCCACTTGGATGTGAGCAGGTAGATGAGGTGTCTCTAGAGCAAACATTGCAGGGAGTTGACGTGGTCCCTAGTTCTTAGGCTTCTCCTTAATTGTCATCTCTATTTTGAAATATTCTTATATTTGTAAAGTTTTAAATTTATGGTCAATTTTGGATGATTGTAAATTTTTAACTATAATTACATCTTTAAACTGTTCTATCATATTATAATGTTTACTATTCGATATTATATAGTTATATATATAATTTTTGGCATGTTACAATTTATTTCAAAACTTAATTATATATATATATATATATATATATATATATATATAAAATATAATATAATATACTATGTTATTGGACTCTAGGAGTTCATGAGTGATCCACAAAAGTCAACAAAAAAAATTTGTGTATCTAAATAAAATTTGGATTATCTAAAAACAACATAGTATGGTAACCAAGTTTAGGAAGAGTTCAAAGAAAAGAATGTTACCTGCAATTGGAGTCCAAGAGTTCCAAAACTAGCCCACTGCAAACCAACCCCATTATTCAAGAGGTTTTCTTTCTGTACCTCCAAGTTTTACTGTGAAGACAAATTTAACCTTTATAAATATATATAAAATAAATAAATAAATTAAGTAAACAACAATTACTACTTACTAAATGTATTTATTGGAATATTTATTGAACAATGATGCACTCCCAACTTATTATTTAAATTGTTTCTTTCTATCTCTATCTCTGTTTTCTTTAACTTTCTTCTTTGTTTAATAAAAATGTTTGTGCATCTTACTTCGATTTATCATTATTTCATCTCGTTCAACTTTTAGGTACACGTGTTTTTGTTGGTTAATTGACTTTTATATTTATTTTGTTTAATTTTATATTAATTTTTGTTTTACTTTTTGTATATTGAATTTTGAAATATAGATTTTAAAATATGATTTAAGGAAATTTAAAATTCGGTTTAAGAACTTAACGAATTTTAATATTTGATTTAAAAATTTATCAAATTTTAAAATTTCATTTAAGAATTAAGATTTCAAAAGATGATAAAGACTCTCTCCTATTTTAAAATTAGATTATCATTTTTCCCAAATTTAGAAACTTGGTGAACACTTTTTTTGCATTTCGAAATTCAATATTCATTTCTCCTTAGATTTTGAAATTCGATAAACAGGATTTTGAAATTTGATATTAATTTATTTATTTATTATATTTTTTGTTTTTATTTGTTAAAAAAATTGTTTTACTTATTCTGTTTTAATGATTTTTTTATCTCTAATTATTATTATCATTGAATAAGTGAAATATTCAATGGTGATGTTATGTTAGTTATAGTCTAAGACATAAGATTATTCTTTAAGTTTGATGGATTCATAACTAAATTTCAGTTTTATATCAAAATTTTCTTCATTTATAAATATAATGTGTGAGGGAAATTACACAAATAATTGAATGTATTCGAGAAATTATTTTTGATATTAGTTTTGTTGTTGTCATTATAAAATTTGATAAAAAAATATCAATTTATGAGAAAGACGTTTATATTGTTAGGATATGAAAGTGGTGAAAAACACAACAAAATATGATGTTGATCTTAATATATTCAGCACCATCTAATATACACTGAAATTGTACTCCTATAACATGAGTTCACCTTTTCAAAATCCAATCACAATTTTCAAATAAAATTCCGTTAATCATAGGTTGTGTGCGTAGCTGTTTAACTTGTGTTTTCATTGAGTTTATGGCTAAGGTTTTATTAGTAGTCCAACAACTCTCATTTTGAGGTCAATATCACTAACTATTTTTTTAGCCTTCTGTGTGGTTATTGGTTACACTGAATTTTCCAATAACTATCAATTTTATAATTATTACATTTTAAATTGTAATTTTTTTTATGAAATTTATTATTATTAATTAATTTAACATTAATTACATTCACTAAAATAATTTATTTAAGTAATCACAAACATTTTTATTCAATTATAATCTTCGTTGTTATTCACTCTACAATTATTTAAAGATTGAATATGTTTTTAATATTTAAACTTAAATATAAAATTTAAATTCGCTTTTCAAGTTTGGATACATCTGGTTAGTTAAACTTTAAAAATAAATAAATATATTATTTTTAACTCAATATGATTAATTTTTATACATATCAAATGATGATTTAATTCGACTTTTAAACGGAAACATATTAAATGATTTAAATAATTCAAATAACAATTTGAAAATACCATTTAGTTGAAAAAAAAGCTGTAAGTTAAGAAATTATATCTAGTTTTTATTAATCTAAATTTAATGACTAAAATCATATTTAATTTATTATTTAATTCCAAATTTATTTCATTGTTATCAATTTCACCATGGACAATTATATTTAAATTATTTTCATCAAATAATACATTTTTTAACTAAGTAATATCATTTAATTTAAATTAAATTAAATTTAAATAACCATATTTTATATTAAAATAATTTCATTAACACAAATTATAGTTTTATTTCATTTAAACCAATCACCCATAATTTATCTCAACTTAACTTTTACCAATCCGATTTTATTTCAATATAACTTCACCACTTTTAAATCTTTTATTTAAAATAGTAACTCAAATTTTATTTCAACATAATTTATACTGATTACATTCTATTTCAAATTACTGTTATGTCTAAAGATAAAATGATAATCAATTAGTTTTATCAATTAAACTTTTTTAATCTATTAAACTCATCATATCACTCTCTGACTTTTATAAACTTTTTTCTTATTTTATGATTATATTTAACATTAATCAAAACAATCTCACTTTCACTTAATCCAAACAACTTTACTTACTTATCTTTTCACCTTCTTTACTCTTCAATTCTACCTTTCCGAATTTATCTTTAAAACAAAAACAAGTTAAGTATTTATTTTAATTCATGTTAATAACTATTTTTAATGATAACGTGAAAAGCGTTTATTAATGTTTTAACATGACACATATATGAATTACAATTTGATCCGAAATGTTTATTTTGAAATATATTAAAAAAATACATTCAAATGTATATTTTAAATATATTTTTATTACATAATTCAAAATACATTTAAAAAATTATACAATTAAACATTTTACTTTCTAAATACGCAACCCCACCTCACCTATACTATAATGGGTGGCGAAGGAGAAGGGAAATTTGGGAGAAGTTGCAATTTTAATGAAAGGTAATTTAATATTTATAGATTTTACATACAGAAAGATAAAAGGGAGGTACAAAAAGAACAAACTATTTAGTTAATGTTTTCCGTTTCTCCCTCTCCTTGTTTGGACCTAGCACTCCAGACATCACACTGTTGCTTCAACCTCACAGACATGCACTGACTTATTCTTCTTCCAATGCTTCCAAGCATAGTCAAGGCACACACCACACCACATCTTCGTCATATTCATGCATCGGATTTTGATATCCGAAAATGTCACCATTAGATCTCCACATCCAATTCCTACATATTCGAATTTTATTAAATTTATTTTTATTCAAAAATAATTTTATTAATTTTAATAAATTAATAGAAATTGTGGAGACCTGTAAATTTAGTCAGCACAAAGAAGGGGGGATAGGTGGCAATAACTAAGGGGCGATGGCTTTTAAAACCAAAATTCCAATTTTAACTCAAAAATCTGATTGCTTTTTAACCATCTCATCTTGTCTGGAAAAGCTACCATCTCTTCCAAGTTCTCTCTACTCTTTACGTTTTCACCCAAATTTCATTCTCTTCCAATTCTCTCAATTTTTCAGTTTAACTTTCATCCTGCAGACACCTAAACTGCTTTGACACCAAGGGTTCCTGTTCACCTCAATCGTTCTGCAATTTTAAGAAGGTAAGCTACTTCTTCCTTTTTCCCAGTTATCCTAGAGACCCTAAAACATGCAATCTGTTGATTGAATGTGTTCTCCACTTTTTCCTTTTCAACTTATTCCCAATTTCATTTCTAATTCCAGCTATAAAAACAATTCTGATCACAAAATTGTTATCCATAGGGTGGGAAAAATTCTGAGGTGCTAGGGCCTTTAGAAGCAGTTTTTGAGCTATGATTGCAATAATTTCCAGGTAAGGGAAGCTAGGTTCTAAGTTCTGTTTGAAATTATTGTATTCTTGTTTGATCCTTTAGATAGAATTGTTATTGTGTGATGCATGTGTAATTTGGGTGAAGAAATTACTGTATTTTGAATTGGATGGAAAATGCATGAACTAAAATAGAGTATTTATATTCTGGAGCTGATATGAACCAATAGGTAGACAATTTTTGAGTTACATAATTATGTGATGATGTGAATTTGGTTGGAAAAGGGTGGAAATTTAGTTTGCTGCAGTTAGTAAGTAGAGAGTTAAGTTAATTACAAAATAGGAGTTAATTTAGGGAACTTGGGTAATGAAATTTTGAGTTAGTGGTCTATACTTGAATTGGGACATATAGGTATTTTAGATAAGCCAATTATGACTTGTAGGTAGCACCAAAAGAGTTAAAGACAGTTTCTAAATGGTATAATTCAGATTGAGTCTCTAGGATGAGCAAATTAGAGTTTTAGATCCAATTTCCTTGCATATCTCTTAGAGTTTTGAGTTAGGATGGTGTGTGAGACTTCAAACAAGTTAGATTTAGCCTATAGATCGAGTTAGGAGTGTCCAAAGTCCAACAAATGGCCTAAAACAGATTTGGAGGGTGTGAGTTCTGCAAAAATCTGCAGAATTCGCGCTCGAACGCCCCTAACGGGCGCTCGGGCGCTACTTTCTGCTGTCATGTCTGTTTTTGATAGTTTGTGGGGTTCCGGACGTCTGTTTTGGACGTTCTCTAGGTCGTTCTGGGGGTTTTTGACCCTTCCGGAGCCAATGGTGTGGGTTTCCAAGCTATTTGAATTACCTAAGTATTGGTAATTTAAGATTACAAAGATATTTGTATTAATAAGTGATGTTTTTCTGAAAAATATATAATTCTTGTTTCCTTTTCTTCCTTGTGTGATGATTCATGTATTTGTTATGGTTCCTCTTGTATGACTTCTATTAATATTATTGGATTGATCTATGCTTGATACTGTAACAAAACCAAATTAATCTCCTAACTTCATGTATAACATTAAGAATTAAAGTAAGTAAAGTTAGTGTGAAATGTAATGTGATTTAAGTACATCTCTAGGTGAGATCAAATCAAGTTATGAGAATGAGATCTAAGTAAGTTTCTGGAATGAATATAAGAAGCTCAGTCTTGGATGTCTCCATTTTATATGGGCCAAGAATGAGATCTAAGTAAGTTTCTGGAATGAATATAGGTAGCTCAGTCTTGGGGGTTGCCCTTAAAGCTCTAATAACTATTCAATCTCACTTAGAGAAGATTAGTTCATGTGGTGAAGAGTAGTAGGGGGTCCTAGTCTTGGTTGTCTCCATTTTATATGGGCCAAGGTGAGTGGTAACGGACCAACCTTGTGTGTGGTAGGGTGAAACCCATTGGCAATGGCTTTGCAAAGCAGTAGAGGTCACCACAAGTGCATGACCCGCCATAGCTCGATATTCATTCTGGGTCCGGACGAGTCTAAGTCTAACACTACCTAATAAAACAAAAAATTATAACTTAAATAAACTGTTCTTCCTTGCTTGTTGTATTGTATGTCTCTTTTACTATGTTTAATTTAAATTGATTTGTATTCTTTTGGAATTCTAGCTTACCCTTACTTTGTTTGCTGCTTGTTCTTGTTTGTGCTTGTTTTCTTTTGCAATGATCATCCAAATTGGATGTGAGCAGATATTTCAGAGGCCCCTCTGGAGTAGGTTTTAGACGTAGCTGATACGGCTGAAGTCCCTGACATTGCAGCTGAGTAGTCTAGGTTGTTAGTTTTATTTGTATAGTTTAATTCCTTTACTCTTTTCTTCTTTTGAAAGATTCTATGCTATACGTAGAGCTTATATATCATTTTGGATGACTGTATTATATACATTTCATCTGATTTTTCACTCTTAACTGCTTTACATTATTATAACATGTTGCATCCACTTGATATGTCTTAGACGTATAATTTGGGATGTTACATGAATTAGTTTATATTAATTAAAAATTATATAATTACATTACAAACTTATACAAAATCATACACAATTTTAAAAATAATTAGAAACTAATAAAATAATTAAATAAGTAATATAATTAAAATTTTATATAAAATATTAAACATGAGTCAGATTTCCACATCCGGAAATGGTGAACATCAGCTATCCACGTCCAATTTTGGTAGATTTGTATTCTCATATCCGATAGGGTCAAGTTTGTTTTTATTCAAAATTAGTTTCATTAATTTTAATACATTCATAGAAATTAATTTATATTAAATAGAAATTATATAATACATTATAAACTCATACAGAAAATAAAAAAAGAAGTTATAAACTAATATAAAAAGTATATAATGTAAACATACAAAATATGAATATAATGTAAACATTTGACATAGATAAAACGTCTATCGGAAATGTAAATCCTAAGCTTTGTAAATTGGATGTCCACATCTGAGTCAGCCTTCATCAGATCTCCATAGTCAATGTGTTCAGTTTCAAATTTTCATATCTGATTCATGTTTGTTGTCTGCTCTAACTATGCATGCAAACATATTAATGAAAATAAAATACCTCTCGAGCAATATCAATGCCCAACAAGTCTAACTATACAAACAAATTAACAAAAAAAATACTAACCTCCCTCTCCAGCAAGAACACAAAAGAAGAATCACTCAAAACTTACACGAAACACCGCAAGTGCACCACCATAAAGAAAGTCAAGCTTCTTGGATGCACCACTCCAAATTACACTCGAATGCTAACAACTAGGGATGACAAAAAAATCCGTGATACTACCTGTGGATATTTACTTCCTGCAAGTAACGGGTAGCGGGTATTTAATACCCGCTTCTAAACGGGCTGAGTACGGGTAGTATACTACCCGACCCGCGGGTACCCATTACCTGCAAAAAATAAAAAAAAAAATAATTTATGTATTTTTTTTAATTAAATTTAATTCAAAACAAACTTAAATTATATTTTATTAGGTTAAATTTAATTAAAATTAAATTTTAATTTATATTATATATTATATATTTTTTTGTAATTTTATTTAAATTTTATTTTAAAATGTATAAAATAATTTTTTTTAATTTTTTGCGGGTATCCGCGGGTTTTAAAATACCCGTGGATATTTTCTAAACGGGTACCCGATAGGTAGCGAGTTGGGTGGCAGGTAAGTTTTTATCAGGCGGGTCGGGTTGCGGGTAGGCACTATCCGTGCCCGACCTGACCCGTTGCCATCCCTACTAAAACCCCTCTCAAATATCATTAGACCACACTCACTCACAAATATAACAATTGATATGAGTTGCAAAGTAAAAAGCTAAAGAGAAAACAAATATTATCAAAGAGCTACAATTCAAAGGTACAAGAGTGTATAGTTTCTTTACAAAAATGAAATGAGGTGCATGAGTGCAGAGTTGTAGGGATGCATGTTTGGTGATAGGAGGAAAATCTAGATGGAGTCAATAGTGTACATAGAAATTTTCAATAATAAAAACAAAAATTAAACTTTTAAACCACTTATTTATTAGGAGCATTTTAGGAAATTAGAAATATAGAATGAAATGTTCGGAGGTGCAAAATGACACCTTTAACTTTGAGCAAAACAAGTTAAAAAAAAATGGGTCGTTGCTTCTTGTATCTAATTTGGGGCTTTCTTCTTGTACCTTACATTTTTCTTTTACATCCCTAAATTTCATTGTGATAATCATTATAACCTTACAAATTATCTATATTTAACGGATTTAAATATTCAATTTCAGAACTTTATGGATTTTGAAATCCAATTTTGATTTTTCTCATATTTCAAAATCCAGTTATGGATTTTTTAATTCCAAAATCCAATTTCATAGATTATGAAATTCAATTCAAAATTTTCAAAATCATATTTCGAAATCTGACTCTTATTTTCGAATTTTGAAATCCAATTTTAGATTTCTCAAATTTGAAATCTCACCATGAACTTTTGGATTTAGAAATCCGATTTTGGAGGTTTTGAGATTTTAAAATTTGATTCTATATTTTTTCAGATTTCAAAACACAGTTATGACTTTTTTTCATATTTCGAAATTTAGTTTTGGATTTTTATGAATTTCAAGATCTACTTCTATATTTTTAAGAATTGGATTTAAAAATTTAGTTTTCGAATTTCTGAATTTCGAAATCTAGATCTCTAGACTTCTTGAATATCTAAATCTAGTTTTGAATTCTTTTAATTTCAAAATCCAGTTTTGGATTTCAAAATCTAGTTATGGATTTTCAAAAACCGAATTTTAGTCCGGTAATAGATTTCTCGATTTTCAAAATTTGTTTTTGGTTATTCTTAATTTCAAATTCCCATTTTGGATTTTTCAAACTTTGAAATTCGATTTTTAAAATAAAAATCTAGATTTCGAATGGAATTTACCAAGGTTCCAAGTTTGGTTCTAGATTTTCTTGAGTTTTGAAATCCAGTTTTGCATTTTTTCAGATTTCAAAATTCAGTTTTTCATTTTTACAAATAATATTTCAAATTCTCGTTTTATATTTTCTTGGATTTTGAAATCCAATTTAGAATTTTCCTTATTTTGAAATCCATATGCATTATCATAATATGATTTTCAAAATCAAGTTCTGAATTTTATTTTTATTATCCAGTTGCATTATTTGTTCAGTAGATCTTAATAAAGTAATATACAATTTTATAACTGTATTAATGGAAAAGTGAAACTTACAATTAATGATTTTTAACACATCTTCATCGGTTTGTATTTCGACAGCTTCATACATGATGGTTTGACTTGCATTAATTATGGGTCAACAAAAGTACAAGTTGTTGATGATTGTCTTCGTTGGTTTATGAGAAGTTCTACAAAATTTTTCTTTAAAGAGGTTGAATGTGTAATGGTAACAGAGGCAAAATAATTTTGGACTTTGAGAAATAAATTTTACATGTTCACCATTTTTCATTTTCTATCTTCAAATAAGGTATTGAGGTAGGAAATGGATAAGTTTTCTGTGGCTATGATTGTAACATCCCAATAAATTTTACTGTACAAGTATTGATTTATTTTAGGAGTTACAATATAATATAGAAAACAGTAAAGAATTTCGATTAAATAGAAAGGTGGATATGCTAATATTAACATTGAATATAAACCGGATACAATCAACACAGCATAAAACTGAGTTAACAATTTAGCTTACAAAACGAGTACAGACCGGTTGGTCAAAAATAAAAGCTAAACCTATACATAACGGTTTATAAACTACAGCAAAAGAAAACTATCTCTAGGGACCGGACGGTCCAGTACTATACTCGGGGATTTCTGCAGAATGCTCATCAACTTGTACCGCGTCTGCCAAAGGCTCTTCCAAAGCTGCTTCCAAAGTAACTTCTGCTCACATTCGTAAGAATGATCATAGCATTTGAGAAAGAAAAGACGACCGGTCGGATACCGGACGACAATGTACAAAACAAGAAAAAAATGAGGGTAAGCTTACGTACATTTAACTTATCCATTCAATATACAACCAAACATGCTTTACAAAAATTCAATCCACACAATATATCGTTCACATACATAATATTAATCGACACGACACTGTCCGGACCGTATGAACGTGTAGCTCGGTCGTCCCTAGCACCCGGGCGGTGTAGTAACTGTTCCTTCAGCTGCCGCCCGAGGTTAACCCTCAAACGGTTATACTCACTTATAACCGTGGGCCTCCCGCCATTCCCACACATGACCGACTTCTCTCTACTTGAGAAAATGTCCTCACGGAATATCGGAAACAAGGACGACACCGGAGTCATTCCCACCTTCATACTTTACCAATCAAATTCTAATTCATGAGACCTTCCACCCGAGGAATCCTCTTATTTAGTCAAATCTCTTATTTATTATCACTCTCATATCACAAGGTTATCGGATCAATGACCGTATTATCAACAATGGAATTCCGAAATAATATAAGACCAAGGAATAACTGGAATATTTGAGAAGACTATAAAAGACATTTATTGATTCTGATAAGCCATTCTGGCAACGATTACAACTAATCCTCAAAGACTCAATAACAAAAATGACCGGGCGGTAGAATCAAGGTGATATTGGGAAAGAAGAATGGTTTGTTGAATACTGAACCGACAATGAATAAAGTATCAACCACAAAGTTAACTATTTCTATTAGTTACCCGGCCGGTTTTGATAAAGAATAAAATAAGTAGTAATCATATTATAAGACTGGTCTATGACCGAACACTTATCCCAAAGAATAATATAAGTGAACACACCGGTCGGTCAAATAAATAAGCTTTACTAATCAATGTGGTCACTAAGTAACCGGACGGCTATTTACAAGGAAGGAAGTCGTGTCTATAAGTTTTACGAAAGTTTAAGTGTCAACCAAATGTCAAACACTTTCCAGAATAAATGTTTAGTTATGACTAACTTTTAGTAAATATATTATACTGAGATTCTTAATGAAACAATCTGAAGTTCGACAACAAATGGGCCGAACAGTCCGATTAGACCGGACGGAAAAATAGGGGAAGAACGAATGGTCCTAATGATCTTCAATCTCAATTCACATTCTCTAAGTTTTTCCATTTTATTCATTTCTCATATCACATATAACAACATTCAGATCATTCATTTCCAACAACATACTTTATAAATTAACATACATCAAATTATTCACATTTGCATTATACAGAACATCAAACTTAAATATTCATAAGCTTCCCTTACCTCTTAACTCCAGCTAAACTTCAACAGTAGGTTGATAACAACTATCTCTTCTAAAGTTTCAAAATCTAGAGTGAAATACAGAAATATAGGTTCAGAGAAAATGGTTGACAGATACATGTAAGCTTTAATGGTGCATGCATGTTGGAAATGAGAAAACTTTAAGTCAGAAATGAAGTTCTTAGAACTTACCGAATGTAATACAGAAACCAAACGGTTCAAATGTAGGGAACGAGCTCCAAGAGTCTTTAAAAGTGATCTGAAGGTGATCGGAACAGTAGTTTGATTTAGGATTTTAGAGAGAAGGTAGAGAGTTTTTAGAGAGAAGGAAGAGAGTTTGAAAGTTCAGAAAGTTGGTATTGAGGAAGAAGATGAAGATTTGCATGCAGAAAAGAGTTTTAAGATTTCGAAGTTTCTACCTTAATTGCTCTTCCAGAGCCGGCCAGATGGACAGTTCTTCCGGTGCCACGTGGTTCCCACTAACCCAAAAATCCTTCATTCCCTTTGCAGTCGGACGCATCCCGAGGTTGAGAAATTTATTGTTGCTGCAGAGTTTGTCTGCCACTTTTACTGAGTTCCAGTCTCTGCACGGTTTTCGAGAAAAAGCATTTTAAAACTTTGCTGTTTAATAAAAAGAAGACCGGCCGGTCGCTATTTGGCCGGCCCAAATTTCTGGGTCGTGACATTCCCCCCAACAAATAAAAATTTTCGTCCTCGAAAATTAGTACATACCTTCGAACAAGTGTGGATAGGCTTTCTTCATATCTTCTTCGCGCTCCCAAGTGACATCACCCGTTCGGTCGTCCCAAATAACTTTCACCAAAATAGTGCGTTTACCGAACGGCCGCTTGGTTACGTTTGTCTCAACTCTAACTGGTTGTACTTCAACTGAACAATCTTCTTTAAGTTGTATGTGGTCGGCTTCGAGTTCATGCGAAGGATCAGCGATATATTTTCTAAGTTGAGAAACGTGGAATACCGGATGAAGGTTAGACAAGGGAGGGGGTAAAGCAAGTTCATAGGCGACTGGCCCAATGCGTCTGAGAATTTGATACGGACCAAGAAATCGTGGTGATAATTTCTTTGGTTTGATGACTCTCCCAACACCGGTCGTTCGATTCAGCTTTAAGAACACATGCTCTCCTGCAGTAAATTCTAAAGGCTTTCTCCTTTTATCTGCGTAAGACTTCTGTCGGCTCTGAGTTGCCTTAAGTCTTTCTTGGATCAATTTCACCTTTTCTGTTGTTTGTTGGATAATTTCTGGTCCAGTCAATACAGCTTCTCCTTCCTGGAACCAACATAGGGGTGTTCGACATTTCCGTCCATAAAGAGCTTCATAAGGTGCCATTCCGATACTTGCATGGAAGCTATTGTTGTAAGTAAACTCAACTAGCGGCAAAACTTCATCCCAAACTCCTAAGTGGTCCAACACGCTGGTTCTCAATAGATCTTCAAGAGTTTGGATTGTTCTTTCGGATTGACCGTCCGTCTGAGGATGGTAGGCAGAACTCATTTGGAGTTTGCTTCCCATTTCTTGATGAAGCGCTTGCCAAAACCGGGAGGTAAATCTTGGGTCCCGGTCGGACACTATTCCGGACGGTACTCCATGTAGCCTAACAATCTCCTTAATATATAGCTGAGCTAACTTAGACATAGGCATTTTTAAGTTGATAGGAAGGAAGTGTGCACTCTTAGTTAATCTATCAACTATTACCCAAATGGCGTCATGATGCCTGACTGTTCGAGGAAGATGGGTCACGAAGTCCATAGCGATACTGTCCCACTTCCATTCGGGTATTTCCAGTGGTTGTAAGAGACCGCTCGGTTTCTGATACTCGATCTTAGCTCTTTGACAAGTTAAGCATGACTCCACGAATCGAGCAATATCTTGTTTCATTCCTGGCCACCAAAAACTCATTCGAAGATCTTTATACATTTTAGTTATTCCAGGATGAATGCTTAGACGACTTTGATGAGCTTCTTCCAAGATTATCCTTTTCAACTCGTCATCATTTGGAACACAAGTTCTATCTTTATATCTTATCAACCCGTCCGTTCCATCATTGAAGTCTTGGTGGGGTGGTATACCGAACGGTTTGGAAATTCTCTGCAACTCTTTATCAACCTTTTGCTTTTCTCTTATTCGATCAAATATATTACTTGACAACCGCATAAGGCTACAACTAATACCGGTCGGCTCCAAATCACAGTGCAGCTTTAAATCTCTGAAGTTCTCAAGTAACTTCATTTCTTGTACCATCATTGTTGCCATATGTATGGTTTTTCTACTCAAAGCGTCGGCAACTACGTTGGCTTTTCCCGGATGATACTGTAAATCAAACTCATAATCTTTAAGAAATTCCATCCATCTTCTTTGCCTCATATTTAGCTCTTTCTGGTCAAATAGATACTTGAGGCTTTTATGGTCGCTGAACACCTGAAATTTAGCACCATATAAGTAATGTCTCCAGATTTTGAGGGCAAATACTACAGCCGCCAGTTCCAAATCGTGAGTTGGATAATTCCTTTCATGAATCTTCAATTGTCTAGAAGCATACGCAACGACCTTCTCTTCTTGCATTAATACACAACCCAATCCATTATAAGAAGCATCACAGAACACAACAAATGGAAGGTTAACATTAGGAATTACCAGAACCGGAGCATTCGTCAACCGTAACTTTAATTCTTGAAAACTGGACTCACACCGGTCGGTCCAGACGAATGGCTGGTCCTTTCTGGTCAATTGAGTTAATGGCGCCACTATCTTAGAAAAACCTTCAATGAATCTTCTGTAGTAGCCGGCCAAACCAATAAAGCTTCTAACTTCAGTAACTGAGCGAGGCGTTTCCCACTCCATAACGGCTTGTACCTTAGACGGGTCTACAGCAATTCCGCCGGCCGAAATTACATGCCCAAGGAATTGTACTCGATTCATCCAAAACTCACACTTGGACAACTTAGCATATAGTTGTTTCTCCCTTAGCACTCCAAGAACCATTCTCAAATGATCTTCATGTTCTGCATGGCTTTTAGAGTAAATGAGAATGTCGTCAATGAAGACAACTACAAATTTATCCAAAAACGGCCGGAAGATCCGGTTCATGTAGTCCATGAATATTGCCGGGGCATTGGTCACACCGAACGGCATTACTACATATTCAAAATGCCCATATCTTGACCGAAAAGCAGTCTTCTGAATATCTTCTTCTTTCACTAGTATCTGATGGTATCCGGATCTCAAATCAATCTTGGAGAAAACTGAAGCTCCATGGAGTTGATCAAGTAAATCGTCGATTCTCGGCAATGGATATTTGTTCTTGATGGTTAACTTGTTTAGTTGCCGGTAGTCTATACACAGCCTTGAACTACCATCTTTCTTCTTAACCAAAAGAACAGGCGCTCCCCATGGTGATGCACTTGGCCGTATAAATTTCTTTTCCAACAAGTCTTCAATTTGCTTCTTCAATTCCGCCAACTCTGCCGGAGCCATTCTATAAGGCGCAATTGATATTGGACCAGCTCCCGAGATCAAGTCGATAGAAAACTCGACCTCTCGGTGTGGAGGAAGACTTGGAATTTCTTCTGGAAACACGTCCATAAACTCTTCCACTACCGGACGGTTCAGATCCGGTCGGTCAGTTCCGCTCACGTCCAGATACGTGAAAACCATAAAACCCATAGCGCCTTCAATCAAGTCTTCTCTCATCTGGCCGAGTGTAATCGTAAGCTTCTCTTCTTCACTTGGAAAAATTAACTTCTTCTTCCCACAATCAATAATAATACGATTGGTGGTCAACCAATCCATTCCTAATATAACTTCAAGGTCTTGAAGAGGTAAACATATAAGATTTACCTTGAATTTGTACCCCTCTACCTCAATAGGACACTTCACACATACAGTGGACGTCCTAATCTCCCCAGCTGCCGGTGTTGACACCACCAAGTCAAGCTGCATTTCACTCTCAGCTATTCCCAGTCTATCAACACATGCCTTCGAGATGAAGGAGTGTGTTGCCCCCGAATCAAAAAGCACACAGCATGACATTCCATATACTAGGCAAGTGCTGATTATGAGGTTACCTGAACCAGCAGCTTCCGTTCCCGAGAGAGCATAAACTCTTCCAACTGCTTGAGCTCTTCCACCGCTCGGAGACGACCTTCCAGCATTCGGTGGCCTGGAAAATGCTCGTCCACCCATGTTGCAATCTCTTTCCAAGTGCCCATTCCTTCTACACTTGACACAAAATTTTGTATTGCTCTGCCTGGGACAATCTCGCATGTAATGAGGGCCTCCACATGTAAAACAGCTGACACTCCCTGGTTGACCGGTCGGTCTAGCAAAATTTACTGGCCGAACGGCCAAAGCAGAAGAACTCTGCGAAGACGGTGGTCGAGAATATGGAGTCGTCCTAGGACTTGAAGTATTTCTTGTTACAATTGATCCCCTGGTAGTGGATGACTGTTGTTTCTTACATTTCTCTGCTTCCATTAAATTTTTCTCCAATACCTTAGCTCTTTCCACCAAGGCCGGAAACTTCTGGATACAATGACTTGCAATCACCGGTTTTAAGTCTTCCCTCAGCCCATTTTCGAATTTCCGACACTGCCATTCTTCACTCATTCTCATCGTATAAAATCTCATCAATTGCTTAAAACGGTTTGCATACTCTGAAACTGTCATTCCGCCTTGTACTAGTTGAAGAAATTCAACTTCCTTCGCAAACCGGACGCTATTAGGAAAGTATTCCTCATAGAACTTGTTCTTGAATACTTCCCATGTGATTGGAATATTATCATCTTCCAACAGCATTTTAGAACTACTCCACCAATGTCCAGCCTCTCCATTCAGCAGATACTCCGTGAAAGCTAAACGGTTTTCATTACTACACCTCTTAGCATCATAGATACGCTCCATATCGCGAAGCCAGTGGTCAGCTTCGTCCGCACTACAATTTCCACTAAACTTGGCCGGACGGTGCTGGAGAAAACTCTCCAGACTCCATTCAGTCTGAGTATTTGAAGAAGAACCGGACGGTCTGGTAGCTGAAACTCCACTTGATAATATCTCCATAATCTGTCTTTGTGTTGATTCCGCTGCAGTTCTAGCGACTTCTGCATTTTGTAATGCCAATGCATTCTGTTGAGCTAAGTTGGCATTTTGTTGAATAAGATTGGCGTTCTGTTGTTGAAGTGCTGCCAACACTGATTCCAACATATTATTACTTTCGCCGGACGGATCCCTAGCGACCGGTTGAGGAGGTGGTCTAGGAGCCATCTTCTGTTTTTAATCAGAAAGAAGAACCCGTTAGTCCTCAAGAAATCAGAAAATTCTGATCGAACATGTAGAGTACGTAGCCATAAGCATAATATACTCATAACCTACAGGTAGTCTAAGAAAGAAACTGCTCTGATACCATTAATGTAACATCCCAATAAATTTTACTGTACAAGTATTGATTTATTTTAGGAGTTACAATATAATATAGACAACAGTAAGGAATTTCGATTAAATAGAAAGGTGGATATGCTAATATTAACATTGAATATAAACCGGATACAATCAACACAGCATAAAACTGAGTTAACAATTTAGCTTACAAAACGAGTACAGACCGGTTGGTCAAAAATAAAAGCTAAACCTATACATAACGGTTTATAAACTACAGCAAAAGAAAACTATCTCTAGGGACCGGACGGTCCAGTACTATACTCGGGGATTTCTGCAGAATGCTCATCAACTTGTACCGCGTCTGCCAAAGGCTCTTCCAAAGCTGCTTCCAAAGTAACTTCTGCTCACATTCGTAAGAATGATCATAGCATTTGAGAAAGAAAAGACGACCGGTCGGATACCGGACGACAATGTACAAAACAAGAAAAAAAATGAGGGTAAGCTTACGTACATTTAACTTATCCATTCAATATACAACCAAACATGCTTTACAAAAATTCAATCCACACAATATATCGTTCACATACATAATATTAATCGACACGACACTGTCCGGACCGTATGAACGTGTAGCTCGGTCGTCCCTAGCACCCGGGCGGTGTAGTAACTGTTCCTTCAGCTGCCGCCCGAGGTTAACCCTCAAACGGTTATACTCACTTATAACCGTGGGCCTCCCGCCATTCCCACACATGACCGACTTCTCTCTACTTGAGAAAATGTCCTCACGGAATATCGGAAACAAGGACGACACCGGAGTCATTCCCACCTTCATACTTTACCAATCAAATTCTAATTCATGAGACCTTCCACCCGAGGAATCCTCTTATTTAGTCAAATCTCTTATTTATTATCACTCTCATATCACAAGGTTATCGGATCAATGACCGTATTATCAACAATAGAATTCCGAAATAATATAAGACCAAGGAATAACTGGAATATTTGAGAAGACTATAAAAGACATTTATTGATTCTGATAAGCCATTCTGGCAACGATTACAACTAATCCTCAAAGACTCAATAACAAAAATGACCGGGCGGTAGAATCAAGGTGATATTGGGAAAGAAGAATGGTTTGTTGAATACTGAACCGACAATGAATAAAGTATCAACCACAAAGTTAACTATTTCTATTAGTTACCCGGCCGGTTTTGATAAAGAATAAAATAAGTAGTAATCATATTATAAGACTGGTCTATGACCGAACACTTATCCCAAAGAATAATATAAGTGAACACACCGGTCGGTCAAATAAATAAGCTTTACTAATCAATGTGGTCACTAAGTAACCGGACGGCTATTTACAAGGAAGGAAGTCGTGTCTATAAGTTTTACGAAAGTTTAAGTGTCAACCAAATGTCAAACACTTTCCAGAATAAATGTTTAGTTATGACTAACTTTTAGTAAATATATTATACTGAGATTCTTAATGAAACAATCTGAAGTTCGACAACAAATGGGCCGAACAGTCCGATTAGACCGGACGGAAAAATAGGGGAAGAACGAATGGTCCTAATGATCTTCAATCTCAATTCACATTCTCTAAGTTTTTCCATTTTATTCATTTCTCATATCACATATAACAACATTCAGATCATTCATTTCCAACAACATACTTTATAAATTAACATACATCAAATTATTCACATTTGCATTATACAGAACATCAAACTTAAATATTCATAAGCTTCCCTTACCTCTTAACTCCAGCTAAACTTCAACAGTAGGTTGATAACAACTATCTCTTCTAAAGTTTCAAAATCTAGAGTGAAATACAGAAATATAGGTTCAGAGAAAATGGTTGACAGATACATGTAAGCTTTAATGGTGCATGCATGTTGGAAATGAGAAAACTTTAAGTCAGAAATGAAGTTCTTAGAACTTACCGAATGTAATACAGAAACCAAACGGTTCAAATGTAGGGAACGAGCTCCAAGAGTCTTTAAAAGTGATCTGAAGGTGATCGGAACAGTAGTTTGATTTAGGATTTTAGAGAGAAGGTAGAGAGTTTTTAGAGAGAAGGAAGAGAGTTTGAAAGTTCAGAAAGTTGGTATTGAGGAAGAAGATGAAGATTTGCATGCAGAAAAGAGTTTTAAGATTTCGAAGTTTCTACCTTAATTGCTCTTCCAGAGCCGGCCAGATGGACAGTTCTTCCGGTGCCACGTGGTTCCCACTAACCCAAAAATCCTTCATTCCCTTTGCAGTCGGACGCATCCCGAGGTTGAGAAATTTATTGTTGCTGCAGAGTTTGTCTGCCACTTTTACTGAGTTCCAGTCTCTGCACGGTTTTCGAGAAAAAGCATTTTAAAACTTTGTTGTTTAATAAAAAGAAGACCGGCCGGTCGCTATTTGGCCGGCCCAAATTTCTGGGTCGTGACAATGATGCCAATTATTATGAGTATCGAAGTTGTTCATCTTGTGCTGCTAAAGACATGTATCAACAATTACTTGAAAATGATGTAGTTGAGTGAATTAGTTGAAAGGAAGTAAGCACAAGAGGAGATTTTTGGAGTCCGGATATGAAGTGCATTGGGTGGTATTATAGTGAAGACAATCTAATGTTGAAGGTAAAGTTAAAATTGGAGGTAAATAAGCCTTTATACGTCCCGACAACTTACAGGGAATATTGACTGCCCCCACTCCAAGCTAAGCACGTTTAACCATGGAGTTCTTATGAGTTAGGTTACCGAAAAGCAAATGTATTTGTTGATATGAGTAGTCAAATTAATTCCTTTAAGTTATCCTTTAACTGTATAGTCCCATAGTCAAATTAGGTTCCCTTCCATTGGAAGCCTGCCAGGAGTTGCTCCTTGTTTGTGCCTCTTACACTTCATGCCTCATGCACCGGCGATCACTCCCCGCCCTCGTTAGTGTCCGAGTGTCACAATGAACAATACTATAATATTCATATATTATATTAGAAGTACAAAACTCATAATTATGAAACAATTGTTTTATAATCATAGTTTTTATCGATGCCTCCTGTGTCATAACTTGGTCATCTTCTTTCTCATTGTCCTCCGTCTATGTTGTTGTGGTGGGGGAGTCTAGTTGTGTCCATCACTATCTTCACTTTCAATCGACTGACTTTAATGTTTTGGTCTTTGAAAATGCATGGTCGGTCGGTAAAAATTGTGTGATGAAGTACCTCCTTGGTATGCAAACGATGGAATCATGCTTGATGTGGCAAACATCTATGAAGGACCCACACTAAATGTTGAAGGACCCACATTAAATGCTGAAAGTCCTCGAGTGAACGTTGTTGTTGGTGAAAAGCAAGCGTAAGAGCTTGGAACTTGGGGATATGATGATTGCAGTAGGACGTTTTGTTCCAAGTGTGAATATGAGGATGGATACTGCAATTGATCATAAGAAGACCTATGAGGATCATGATATAGTTGTAGATGGTGGTATGAAGTTGTTGATGCGGCATATCATACTGCTAAAAATAGTAATTAAGTTAATTTGTTATAATAAGATAATCACATTAAATGGAAATTGAAAATAACAAGGTATCTCATCATTAGATGAATCTTCTATAGGGGCAAGATAACATATGATGACTTATATACCATTGCATGTACGGTGTATTGTCACGAAGATTACCATTTTAATGAAATTGTATCTCATTAACTACACAATTGTATTGATCATTCCATATTGCACTCCAGTGTTGGTGGTATTGTTGTCAGTTCCTATCTGCTCGTCCTCTCGTATCCTCTCTGTGAGCGTCGTCAAGATTTATTGGGTCCGATGGGATATTTTATCGGAACCTAAATTGTTCTATTACACCTGATAACGGTTGAAAAACCGTTATTTTCATATGCTAATTTGGATTAAATTACGCCCTTTATTGCTTAGAATGAGCTTGAAATCTAACAAAACTCAATAAATGAGTCAGTCGAGAGTCAAAAGCTGTTTTTAGCGATTTTATGCTTGTTTTACATTGTTTTGCAGCAAAATTGACAGAAGTGAAGATTGGGAATAAAGATGAAGGTCATAGACTCAAGAAAAGCGAGAAAATCAAAGAAAAGAAGAGTCTAGGCACTGCCCGGCGGTAGACCCCTAGCGCCGGGAGGTCAAACGGGAGGAGAAGACACCAGTATTGGGCGTCGGGCGGTAGACCCCTACCGCCGGGCGGTGGTGCGATTCAAGGTCCACCGTCGGGCAGCAAAGTGTGACGCCGGGCGGTGGTCAGCTGGGCTTGGGCCTATTTTTCTGCTGTGCTTCTCACCTATAAATAGCCCTGTTACGAATTCCATTTCATTCTTTTGACAGAGGAGGGCGGTCAGACCTACTTTGCACTCTTTGGAGAGGATCTCTTGGATGCTTAAGCTCCTTTTCGTCTTTTCTAGGGTTTGCTTTCCATATCTTCCATTATTTTCATCTTGGTTCACCATGACTAGGGCGAACTAAACCCTTTTTGTTGTTGGGGGAACAATGTAATCTTTTGATACTCTCGTTTATTGAAACTCTGGTTTGAACTATATGTTTTGCATATGCGTTTATTATCAATTGTTGGATTCTCATACTGTGCTTAATGCCTTTATCGTTTAACTCATTCGGTAATTGATCTTTGACTTTATTGATACGGGGACGTACATTAATGGCACGAAATGGTGAGATTTTCCTTGGTTAAGCAATACCACCTAGGATAGGGGAGTAGGACGACCAATTGTATTTGCTTCTGTTTGTAATGCATTGCTAGTTGCTAGGGGAGGCTAGGGATAACAAGCCGATAATTAGTAATAGGCCCTTTTCGCCGAGGGATCGGGTTAAGGAGAGGCCAAGAAAGTTTGCATGCAATTAGATAATAACGCCGTTTAAACAAGAGGAGTAAATAAAAGAGAGAGGATTAGATGAAATTGTAAACCCCCAACAACTCCATTCATCCATTGCCTAAATCTCGTCAATTGAATCACACATTGCATATTTATTTTCTGTCATTGCATCTACCATAATTATTGAATTTTTCTCCGCAAGTCTTACGATTTTGATTCACGCGAATGATAAGGCCTTTCGAGTCTCATGGGAAGAACGATAATGGGTTTTACCATTTTTATTACTTGATACGATTTGGTACACTTGCCAATATGCTAACAACACCATTCACTTATTGATATTTAACTGTAAAAAAATATATAAGAGGAACTTTTGCTCGATTAATATAGGACATTCAACATCAATCATCTAACGAATGTCTTCGCGCTTATACGAGGTCCACACGAGCTAAAATCATGTTCATATTCATTGGAATAGATTTTTTTTATTAATTTCAAAGAAATATAAAACACAATGTCAAAAAGATTATCAAATACGTTTTTTATTGTTAATATATACGCTTATGCGTATTGAGCAATAACATCATTAATGACA
Organism: Vigna mungo; assembly: GCA_036885675.1. Lineage (NCBI taxonomy): Eukaryota > Viridiplantae > Streptophyta > Magnoliopsida > Fabales > Fabaceae > Vigna > Vigna mungo. Next base: position 24,784,854 of record CP144695.1, read on the forward strand.
TCATCTAGAAACTGTCAATATGTATTGTTCAACCACAACAGTTTCATTCTGTTACCTTTGATGGATGTCTCATGTGAAACATCCCCCAATTGTAATGGAGTTTGATGACTAGGAAGAATCTTAGAATCATCTTCCTAGGTGGTTATAGATTGTCAAAGATGCAAATCCAGGTACAATTATCCATTGCACTAGTTCTTCCATGGATGTTGATGGAGTATCAGACACCTCATGCTATGTTATGAAAAGAGTTTTTTGGTTGATCGGTCCATGAATAGAAGGGTTCAAATATTGTAAACTCATTCACTAAGTAGATGAAACCTTTCTAATGGGTAAATATCATACAACTTTGCTCACTGTGATCGCTCGGGATGACAATAGAAATAATTTTCCATTGACATTTGGTATTGTAGAAGTGAGACAAAGGGACATTGATATGATTTTTTCAATTACTTCGAGAGAATGTTACCCCTCAACAAAATCTTTGCATCACCATTGATAGAGGGAAAGATATCTTATCAGCCTTAAGATAAGAAGAAGTTCGTTCAGAAGATTATGGTATAGACTCTATTTATTGCATACGTCATCTAACCTCCAACTTCAATAACAAATTCAAAAATCAAGAACTCCGACAACAATTCATAAGCTTGGGTACTAATGAACTAATTTTTACTACCAATTTACTTTTGAAATTTCATACACTAAAGTTGTACAATTTTAATTTTATCATGTTCTTACAACTTACAAGGTGAAGTAACCTATTGTAATCACAAACCTTACCACAATGAGAGACCAATTCCTCTAACAAGTAGCTTGAATTGATAAAATTCCATTAAAGAAATGGTATAGAAGATGTGGATATATGACCACAATCATGGTTTGTTGAACGAGACTTAAAAGCATAGTACATGCTACAAGCAAGCCACCAGTATCTAGAAGAAATTGCTCACATTATTCGAAAAAATCAACAACAATCCGCATTTTGTCATGTTTATCACTATGATTGAAAAAATTATGACTTTGATGTTTAGCAAATCTCAACACCCCACCAATATCGCCTACACCCAATTTCGTATAACGTCAAGTTAAATGAATGGTAATGCGATTGTGGTAATTTCCAAGTTATTCCCCTCCTATGTTATCATGTCATTGTCGTTTGTGCATTTTCATATATATTACTAACCTAATATATCGATCCAGTTTACACTTTTTACAATATTTACAAGACATATGAAATATAATTTCACACCCTCCGAAATGAAGATTATTGGTCTACATATACTGGGCCAAACTTCATACCAGATCCTCAAATGCAACGCAAGGCATCAGAAAGACCAACTATTACTATAATCCATAATGAGATGGATCAGTCGACTTCGGATAAATCCAAAAAATGTTCTTACTACTACAACGAAGGTAATCATTTGGGGACATGGCCATATCGTCAATAATTCTTACATCTTTGTATTAATAATTTTTTAATATTAATAAACTACATTTTTGCTTTATATTATATCTTATTTTCTACTTTAACAAACAACTGATCCTGTTTATGATGAGTATATAGGAAACATAAAAACTTTTTTATGTACAAATCTCTTTAGTAATTCAAATTTTCTTGAATGTAGTGAATGTAATTCATCCATTAACTTAGTTTTAAGCCTTTTTTTTTCTCTGGTAATCGATTACCGTGTTGCTATAATTGATTACCAAACTCTTTTATTCGAATTTCAGCACTGGTAATCGATTACAGTAGTTGTGTAATCGATTACTAATAAAGTCATAGTTCCCGTGATGACTTTAACGTCGTACAATCGATTATCCATGCCTAAAAACGTGTAAGAGTGTACAACTTTTCTTTTTTTATCGTGTCAGTGTAGACGTCGTACATTTCTTGCACAATTTCTTTATTTGAAGTTGTGTGGAAATTGCACGATTTATCCATTTACATAAATAAAAAAAACTCATATCCATAATATTAAAACATTTTTGCCTAGAAACAACATACAAAAAACTGATAAATCCTAAACAACAACTTATTATTGATTAATTTATGTTTCCTAGATTTTTATTCACACAATTCAACACTAAATATACGTGAATCATGCAAAAAAAAATGTGACATGTCCAACATGTAATATTTCACCAAGACTCAAGAAATTGGAGATTATTAGGTAACTAGTTATACAAAACATTCTTCTGTCAGTTCAATCTTGAAGACACCTTTTATCATATGAGACACTTCTTACTAATAGATAAAACTCTACTATAATATGTTCTTTATTAAATACACTTACTTAACCGGATGCAGCTCTTTCACTAGACCACTCTCATACAGAATAGACACATGCATTATCACACAACCTAAAATAAGAATATTTGTTTGCTATAAATATATTAAATAATAAATACTGTAAAAATAATATTTAACTAAAAATCTTTATTTCTTTATTTGTAAAATACTGAATTAATAATAATAAGCACTAGATTAATATGTAACCAAACAAAAGAGAATGTAGATGTAATATGTGAAACAACAATTAATTTAATAATATAACAATAATTACGGGCGCGTGTGTGGTTATTTCCTTGCGGTGATGTCTTGCTTGTCTGCACTCTGAATCGGTGGAACTAACGAAGCCAAGATGGCGTCCATGCGCTTCCCTTTCTCTTTTCCTCAGCCCCAACCGCCTCAATTCCCTCGCCCCTTCACCGCATTTGCTGTTGGTGTTGCCGTTGCCGGTGCCTCCGCCGCCGTCGTGGCTGTCTCCTCCTCCGACCGCCCCTTTCTCAGGAATGCCCTGAATTCCGTCTTCTCTTCTGACCACTCGTTGCCTCTCTGGGGTTCACTCAGCTTGGCCGACAGTGGGGTTTCCGTGCTTGAATCAAAGACTGGAACTTCCTTCCCTTCGGTTCTAGCCTCTTCTCAAAAACTCTGCGGAATTGGGTTGCGAAAAAAAAGCGTCTTGGGATTGAAGAACATTGATGTATACGCATTTGGTATGCCATTTTACTTTCCCTCCACCACCACCGTCACCCTCACCGATTTAAATGCAAAAACGACAACAAAAAAGGATCTTTTCCCAATTTAGGATAATTATACTTTGGTCTTATGAAATAATAACTCAGATGAAAAAGAATCTACGTAGAATCCCTTTCAGATACAGTATCGGCATTATTTTTGTAACTTAACTTTACTAAATTGCTACGACTTTGATCTGGGTTTGGAACGAAAGTAAAAAAGGAAGATGTTAGTTTCGAAATGTGTATGTGGAATAGTGATCAAGGGACAATCCTAACTTTTATTGTATTTGGAAACTTGTGTTGTTTGTTGAAGGTGTTTACGCTGATGATGATGACATAAAGACTCATCTTTCTGATAAATATGGGAAGTTCTCTGCGTCTGAATTGCAGGGCAATAAGGAGTTTATTGAAGATCTTATGGACAATGATATATCCATGACAGTTAGGCTTCAAATTGTGTATGGGAGATTGAGCATTCGTTCTGTGCGTACTGCATTTGAAGAGTCTGTAGGAAGTAGGCTGCAGAAATTTGGGGGATCAGACAATAAAGAATTGCTTCAAAGGTGAATAGTTCCTTCAACTATCAATCTCATTTTCGTATTATAGAATTAGTCATCACATGTATGTGTTTGGTTCCATATTCGAATCCTGTAACGCGGATAGAAGACGTGAAAAAACCAGAAGCTCGTACATATAGCTTTTCACTTGACGGGGGTGCACGTGCAGATATGAATTTTCTGCTATGCAACAGGAAACCAAATATGCATTACTTCTGTAAAACTTGTGAAATTGCAGATTTATAATTGAACCCTCCATTTCACACACAAAAACTTACAAAATGTTGGTCAAAAAGGTAGGTATGTGCATATCGTTGTAACACTTCAGAACTCTTTTTAGCGTTGGGTAAGTTTGCTTTTGGTTGGTATTAAATTTGAAGTGTTTTTCTATTTGCTTTTCCTTTCCTTCTCTAGCTTTGGTGCACTTTTTGCCGCTTCAAAGGAACGAAAGAATTTTAAAAAAAGGACACCTAGTTTGGTTTGCAAAGGGAGAGAGGAAGGAAAATAAAGCTATTTGCCATCATACCCACACTTTAGATAAATAAGACAGTTACAATCAAATGTTCAAGTTAGATTAATTTAGTTTGACATAGCCTAAGTATTAACTACTGTGTGTTCCCTCCAAATCTCCCATTATTGGAGAGGAGGAGAAAAAAAATGAAAGGAGAAAATTTGGCCCCTTATCATCTTCTCCAAATATTTGAACCAAACAAGCCGTTTTTAAGCCTTTTGCTCCATTCTATATCTATCCAACGGAATACTATGCAACTAAAAGATATCTCTATAATGCTTTGGTGTAGGTTCACTTCTCAGTTTAGAGATGAAATAAAATTACCTCGTGGATCTGTAATTCATCTTTCAAGAGAGAAGGGCCATGTTCTTAACACCTCAAGTAAGTTATCTTTCTCTGTCTGCATTTCTATCTCAAGTTTCAGAACTATAAAAGTGCAAAATATTTTTCCTGCTTCATGTGTTTTGTACTAGGAAAAATCTGGTGTTATAGTGATTCAGAAGATTCGATTGAGAACTCATGAATATGTTTCTTCTCTCTACTACATTCTTCAATTTAGAACTGAATCTAACTTATGGGGTACCCCATTGTACACCATACCAAATTGGTTAATGAAGCTTAAGTATTAAACAGAGATAAAAATAAATGATATTTTATTGATACCTAAGGAAATGGGTGGAATGAAACAACTACTACTCTTTTATGTTCTGCAACTGACAGTTGGATTATGAGAAAAAGATTTGTTTCAAACAATTCAGGTAATGTTGACACATGGATGAGGTATTTTCTAATTTTATGCTTGAAATGAATCTTTTGAGAAATTAGCATTGGTGTCCGATAGTAACTGACCTATCAGGGTTTCTGTAATAGCTAGTATAAATACCTCAAGTAAAGGTTTCACTTTTGTATTCAAACTTTGAATTATCTGATATCTTATGCAATACACCTTGGTGGTGAGTTCATTATCTGGATCCCATTTTTAAGCGTTTAACATGGGAGACCTTTCAAGGTGGAACTGGTACAACAGTGTGCCTTATAAATGTTCAATGCAAATTTTTAGCACCTAGCATTAGGTCTTTCAGTCACTTTATATTATTATTGCAAATGCTCTATGTTTTTCTTACATCGGTACTTGAATTTTTGACATTAATTTATCTTGTTTCTTGTAGTTGATGGACAGGAAGTGGGAAGCATCAAGAGTAAACTCCTATGTAAGTCAATTTTAGATTTATATTGTGGTGAAGAAGCATTTGATAAACAGGCCAAAGAAGAAATTGAGCACAACGTGGCTTCTTATCTCTAGAGGTAGAATGTTAGGCTTGGAATCATCTTTAAAACATGGATTCTGAACCATTTTTAATTCCGTGCTCTGAGTAATTTTTAGTTTATGCATACCCTGAACTTCAAGATTGCAATATGAATTTATTCATATTTCTAACAGCTATCTTGTAAAAGAGGACATTTCTGAACTCGTACAAATCATAAAGCATCTTCTAAGAGGTTTGACTAGACCTAGATTTGTCTTGTTGTGAAAATGGAAATTTGATCCTCACTTGGAGTTTAAGCTTTTTTACTATACAGTGTCTCCAATTAATAATATTCTTCAGCTTTTAAGTTAATTATTTGAATAGGAAATTTGTTTGGAAGATCTTACTCCAAGAGATTCCCATTAAAACTTAATCATTTGAATAGAAAATTGTGTCACCTTTCTAATGAGAAGCTATTATTATTATTATAAAATTGCTTTTGAATCTCTCTATTAAATAAAGTTCTGTAGAACACATGATTGGTGGAACCTCTTCTAGCTGAGTTTTTACTCAATTATCGTAACAAATTTACTCAGGGTCTATCAATGAATCTAGTCATGGTGGAAGCTTAGTTTGATTTACTGTTCTTTAGAGCGTAATTACTGAATCATAAAATAGATTTATGTTTACTGTTTTGACATTTGACATTTCAGAATTTTGAGGATTACCATTTGATATTATAAGCACACACAATTAGGAAACATTCAAAATTCTGGTTTTGACACAAAAACATGAATTATAGAGGTAAAGATAGTTTTTTTTTTTTTAGTTCTACTCTTTCTTTCTTTAACCTGAATCGGCTTAATTTATGATTTGAGCGGATTCTTGTATAAAAGGAAGGCTTAAATCCACTTTCGATCTCTTTAGAGAATAAACAATTTTGGCATATAAGTATACTTCAATTTTATGCACCAAAAAAATCAAGAATTTGAAAAAAAAGTTAATTATACGGACAACTACATTTAATAAATAAAAAATATTTTTTAATTAATAAAATAAATAATTGAATAACTTTTTTATTAAAAATAATTATGCAATTTGTTTATTTAAAAATGATTTCTACAAATATTATTTTAATGTAATAAAAATGTACATACACATGCTTTTGCTACACATGTTTCTGTTAATTCAGTATAATTATTATAAAATGGAATTATGCTAATCTTTAATAAAGAATATAAAAGCTTGGCATAAAATAAAGAGGTGGCTGCAAATGAAAATAATATAAATAATTTAATGGAAGAGAAAAAAAGAGAAAAAATTAAAAAAATTTGAGACAGATAATTCTTTCATTGTATATTTTATTTTATTTCTCTTTCTACTAATCTTCTTATTTTTAATAAAAGTTTTTAATTTTTACTTTACTTTTTATATATTTTTACTCTATTAATCTATTTCCAATTTTCTTATTTATGTCCTCTATCAAATATATCATTTGATAACAACGGAAACAGAATTCTCTCAATAAACAAAGAAGTTTAACATTAGTACACTGAAATCTAATGTCTAAAATTGAAAATGGTAATTACAACCAAAATAATGTAAAAGATTTTTTTCACTGAGATGACAGTGTTTGAGTTTTCTTTTCTTTTTCTTCAAAAACATAAACACGGCATGATTTCTAAATTCGATCAGAATTTGGTTTTGACATGGTGTTAAAGTGAATTAACTCGACTCAAACGGATTTGCTTGATTGCTTTAATGATTTATGTTGTTATTTTTTATAATGTCTATAAACATTGAGTGATAAAGTTTTGGTAGGTTTTAAATAGGTTCAGTGTATGTGTTTAAACATTTATGTTGTTATTTTGTATATATAGAGTCTTTTTTTTTATTTATATATATATATTTAATCAACTTTTTTTTATTTATATTTAATGTAAGACATTAAAATGATACTTCAGCTTCTAAAAAAAGAACATTAGGAAGGAAAAAAAAAAGTGAAAAATAAAATAAAATTTGATCGAGACAGTGTTTGTTTACCATTGAATTGGGAACGGTTGTCGTTAATATTTTCTTGGTTATTTCTTTCAAATTGAATAGGAATTTCGGAGATGGAATCTTATATTCGTCAAACATGTTATACTGTTAGAGTTCAAAATCAAATAGAAAATTCAGCAGCTGATAATTTTTTCAACGCTGGATTCTTTTTCCCTTTGATTTCATTGCATTCTCAGCTATATACAAACAAAAAGATAGCAGTTTCAGCACACTTATTCCAAGGGAGCTAAAAGGGAAAATAACATTATGAACAGTGGCATTTCCTATATACATTTTTACTGATTTACATCACTTTTTCAAAGAGGACTTTCTGAATGTGAGAGTTTATGGTCTCTGGGTCACAATATGCTCCGTAGTAGAAGCCCTTGGCCACTGTGAGGAATGAATTCTTCACATTGGTGTGCACACCATCTGAAGAATTTTGGAGCACCAATTGCACAAGTTCTCGCATGTCTGATTCTATTTGAGGGGTAGTCATGCATGTTATCCTCTTGTCGCTGCCACTATCATGTACCTGACAATGATTACAGATGGAGGAAAATTCAAGGTCTGGAATCTAATCTAAGCATAAGATTATTCAAATATACAAAATGGTTTCCAGCTTTTGTTACTGACCTTGCTGATTTGATAATTACGGAGGCCATGGCAGACTCTATTACTGGTTTGGAGCAACCTCTGGTACTGTGGATTGAGCAGTAGTTCTTCTGACCAGTAGCCAGCCATTACATTTATGATTTGCACAATCAGCTCAGCTTCTCTTTCCAAGTTCTTCCCTTCATTCTGCCAACCTGATAGCCAACCCTGCCACTGATCATTTTATAAAACATCTTAGAAATTTTAAATAATTTGTTAATCTAAGAAAACATTTTCTGTTTTATATTCCACTTTATCAGTAATGATATGTTCACTTCGTTTTCATTTTCTGATATTTGCCTACAAACAACGAAACCAACAAATTTATTTTCACATTTTGTAATAAAACTTTTTTGAATGTTTGTCAGAAAGTGCATTAGAAAAGGTTTCCACTCACTGCTTGATTCAAATAATGTGATAGTTCACGACCATGACTACGAAGCATTTCGAACCCAAGGTAATCAAGGTTTGTCAGCAAAATCTCCAGGAGTTCTTCCTCTTTCTTCTTCTTCTTGTTCAACTTCCTGCAACACACGTTGAGCATATGTTTTGTTACATCACCATCATTATTATATATTCCAACATATATTTATCTTCTAACAAGCACAAATAACTATGTGATATATATATATATATATATATATATATATATATATATATATATATATATATATATATATATATATATATATGGACGGGCATGCACAATAACTATGTGATATATATCTATATATATATATAGATAAACAATGAATGAGAAGTTTGGTTAATTACTTGTTGGAGAATTTTCGTCCGTTTATGCTGTTGTTGAACAAATCTACAAAAGCATTCCTAGTTTGTTCATCCTTTATGAAGGACCCGAGTGTCTGGAGCAATGCTGCAGTTTTAGCCCATGTAAGTCTCTCTAGAGACCTCTCAGGTTCAAATATGCTGGCTGCTGCAATAAAGTAAGCAAATAGTAGACTTTGTTTGCTCAATCCAAATCTCTCTAGCCCTGCGTCCGAGTACCACCTAATATACAATGCCGTTGCAAATATTGGAATTCATGCTGTTATCTCAATTTTTCAAATTCATTAGTAGAATACAAGGTAATGGAGTGTTTTCTGGTTGATTATACACTCACCTTTGGATTTTCTCCCATTCTGCACAATGCACTGCTTGACAGATGTTGTAGTCCAATTTTGCAAGCTCGAGATAAACATCATTGTTCACGAAGGGCATCCTGTTAAAGAAGAAGAAAATATTTTTTATATGCTTTAAACTGTCTCCGGCATTTAATTCAGAAAAATATTTATGGACATGACAAATATGATTGCTGACTTTTGAGGATAATTTTGAACAGTAGTTTCCAACAAATCTCTAGTGAAGTTAATTATCTGCAGATTTGTTGGTTTTTATTTCATCATTTGAAACGAATGAATTCGTCTGTTGTGTTTGGTTATATATGTTAAGGTATCAGGCTTAGAATTTATCGTATGTTTTTTTGGTGTGTTTTACGATGTATAAAAAAGAGAAATTAAGAGATAAAAGTGATATGATGACTTATGATATAACAACAAAATTATGTATTTGACATATTTAAGTGCCTTCGTTTATCAATAAAAATACACCAGTTTGAATCACAGAGTATTGTGTTTAAATTCAACTTTTGACTTAAAAAATGGGAATTTTAGATCACTTATAATAAACTATTTATGTCTACATTAAAAGGTTGGGTTATAAAGTAAGAAAATTTTCACTTTTATAATAAAAAAGATTATAAAATGTGAAAGAATAGACACTGAAAAGAGAAAATGGGAAAGAAACGATAAACAATAAATATATATATATATATATATATATATATATATATATATATATATATATATATATATATATAAGAATAAGTATATTAACTTGCTGAAAGTGATAGTGGGATTCAATGCTTGACTATTGACAAATGAGTAGTATTTAGTACCTAACCATAGTCTCCATAGTCATTTGACCAAAAGGTAAGAAAACTGATAGATATATTTGATATTTTTTTTAATGATGCATGTTTTGTTTAATTATATTAGTATTATTAGAAGACTATAGAATAATAGGATTAAAAGGTTGTTACCTATAAAGGGTCTTGCCAATCCAAACGTCACTGCTACCACCATATTGTTCAAGGTAAAATCTTGTCTCCACTCTTGGCAAACTAGCATACCAGGGCACCTCCAGAGCATAACTCACCTGTGGGGCAAAAGTAAAATCGCATAGCCACATGTCTAATAAATTTATTAAAATTATAAAACAAACATTTATGATTAAATAATTATATACAATTACTTTATATGGTCATATATATAATCATAAAATAAATATTTCTAACCATTAAAACTTATAGATATTTGTGTTGTTTTTGTCACATGCACATAATAAATTGGCTACCGTAAAGAAGATGTTAAAATGTTTCTAACACACCTCGCCAGGTAAATCTTTGGTTATGATCCATTTATCTAGGAGCTGATTTGCTTCACGTTTCTCAGTTAAAAATTTGGTTGAGAAGTTCTTGGCATCCTCAAGAATCTCCTCTCCTTGAAATAGCACTTGAGATGCTCGATAGAGATTGAACATCCCTGTCACAGCTTGGTTTGACTGTCCAGAAAAACAGAAGAATTCGCCATTTTTCTTGAAGTGCTCAAACACGTCTACAAAAATTTGAATCAAAATTAAAGCAGTGTAGTTGGGAATAAGAAAGATAGGTGCAAACTGAAGGTATACTAAGAGATATATTTGACTTTGTAGGATAGAAATAATATAACTCACTGGCTGAAACTTGGTGGCCATGTAACCTTAGAAGTCTGAATCCCATTGCTGTGTCATCTATATCTTGAACATTTGAATTCCTTGCCCAGCAAATACCCTTCTCAGTCCAGTATCTGAAAACTTGTCTTGTCATTAACTATGCACAAAACAAGCTCCTTTTTTTTTTCCCTCTCACATTTATCCTATTTATTCTAAATAAAAAATAAGTAATTAAATATTATAAATTATTGTAGCACAATTTTTAGTATATCACGATTGTAAAATACCATTTAATTTTAATTTCTTAATTCACGGACCTTGAAACATACGTCACACAATCTTTGATTTCTGACTGAAAATATCTTGAAATTCCAAGACGATCAAGTCTGTCGAAGATCCATGTGTGTTCAAACAAATCCACCGGGTACACATTAGGAACTGCATGTAAAACACATAAAATTATGATAATTCAATTTAACTCGCTAATTTTTCTCTGCTTTTAACTAATAAAGATACGTGGGTTGAAGTTTAATGATAAAAATATCCGTACCTAAATATTTGTAAGGAAAATTCAGAATAGATACTTTGTACCTAAATATTTATTATCAGTATGTAACAAATAGTAAATATTTTAATATTTTTTATAAATAGATAAGTTATAAATATTATATTACCGTAAATTAAAATTTAATTTATATTTTATTAGTTTAAATTTAATTAAAAATAAATTTTAATTTATATTATATTTTATATATTTTGTAATTTTATTTAAAAAATTTATAATTTTTTAAAATATATGCTATAATTGCAAATTTAAAAAATATGTAGATATTATTTAAACAAATATCAGGACAGAGTAAACTTTTTTATTAGGCATCCAGATAAATACTATTAATACTGGACCTAATTGCTATTGTAATTAAAGCATGTGTAGAATTGGTAATAAATTTGGTTGTAAGTCATGGCCCCAACTTAATTGGAAATCACTGTATTAAAAAAAGAAAGTGTTAAAAGAAAATGATAATTAAAGAAGAAAAGTTTACCTCCCCCATTGAACTTCTGGAGTGTTTTATCCAGGTATTTGTGAGCACTTTCATTCTTAGTTTGTATGAGAGCATAAGCTGTGGAGGATGGAGAGAATAAGAATGACCCATCTTGGCACTGCAACTTCAGTAGCTGTTTCCAGTCCAAATTTTGCATTCCCTCCAAACTATGGAGCAGTGTTGTTGGCACTTTGTGCAGAATCTCTCTTGGTATTCTATCCCACACGCACCACATATGTATGCAAGTAACATATTAGAGTCAACTAACAACAAAATCACTACTTCTACATATACAAGTTAAACTATTGCATCCAAGGTCAGAAGAATTGATTTATACTTTTTAAGCTTCAGGTCTCTCATTGCAAGGATGTTTTTCAAGATAGGAGAGTCATCTGGCACTTCAACATCCAAACTTCTAGCTAAATTGAGAAGAGAAGGGAAAGTAACTTCAAACCCGATCGGCATGTGTTCTGGATTTTCATCCTGAAGCTTGTACAAATTCTCCTTAAAAAACTGCATTCCTGTTACATATGAATCCGTATGTACCATAATGTCGCAATCAGAATATATGTTTTTGTAGACTTCTCTCACTTTTTTATTCTTTCTAAATAAAACAGTGAAATAGTTTGAAGTGTTGTAGAGAAGAACTGATTGAGGGTACGACAAAATGAAAGTCGGCATAAACAACAATGAAATTCATGAAGGTAAAATTACCCTTCTCACACTTTTGAGGGTGCATGTTCCATGATGTTAATGCTACCACACAAGCTAACGTGTTAAGAATACGATCATGTGCAATGAATAATTCAGCATCTCCCCAGGAACCATCATGCAGCTGATTATTCGCAATCCATTCAAGACAGGAAGGGAACTGAGGAGAATTCGTGTCCCCAACATTTTTCACCAGACCAACCCATGCCGTGTCATATGCTGATATTGTTATTTCTCCATCTTCCTTCGAATCCAATATTAATTTTACCATTTTTATTTTCTTCTGTATCTCCTATAAAAATATTTAGAAATCAATATCAGATGTCAAAATGTGATGGATGCAAATCAAACGGAGAAACAAACCTGGTTAGGACCTTCCAAGTCGACATTATCATCCTTCGAGATATTATCCCGAGACACTTCAGTAACAATTTCTGCTAAATAAAATAACTTTATTAATGTTTTTTACAGTGTAGAATAAACATGGTTACTAAGTTAACTTATTTCAACCCAATGATTTCATATTATGTGATGATATTGGTAACATCACCTAGAGTCCGAGAGCGTAATGGTTGAAATCCACAAATATGTTTGCTTTCTGTGAATAGGAGGGGAGGACGAATACCTGTTGGAAATTTGAAGAGATATTCTATCAGTAGTATGAATTTAAATTAAAGGTGTTTTACTACTCTAATAACAGTATCACTGAATTTATGACAAGAAGCACAGAAAACGCATAATAAAAAATAATAAATATTCATCTGTTTTCTCATTTGTTCTTTTTTTTTCCTGACAATGTCTTTTCATCACGTTATATTCACTCTTTTTATTGTACCTATTCTGTTTCCAGCCTAATTCATCCAAATTTTGATGACAGAGAGCCTTGACTTCAAGAACAATTGGTAGAAAGAAAAGAGTGATATCAGTGACATGTCTTCATCATGCATACAGTGTAAAACCTACTTTGACAAAGTTCAAATCGTAATTATAAAGGTTGACTTCCACATCAGGAACCATGCACCAGGCCACACTTCGATATACAGTGAGTTTAATTGTACTTTAACTAATAGAAGTGAGCAAAAGCAAAGTAAAATAAATCACAGGGTTAAAAGAAAACATAGATATTTGACGTACCCTTGAAAACATCATACGATGATCGAAGGTACAAGGTAAGAGAGTGAAAGGATTTAGCTGCAGGTCTGGCACGTGACGAAGGAATGGTGTGACTGAGAGTGAAGGAGAAATGAGAAGCCATGGGTGCAGCAGTTATCGTGAATGTTTTTGGTATTGTTGTGGAATGTGGTTAGGTAAATCAAGAAGCATTACAATGTATATTTATAGCCATGCAACTCAAACCAAGTGACGTGAAAATCGTTTTCGATCCACCTCACGAACATTTTGGTTCGTGCATTTTGCCGCAGTGTAAAACTGCGACTATCTTTTTCAATTTGGAAAAATTTTGAACTATTTTGTTCGTGTACATCTCACCTTTTTTTCCTTTTTGAATGGGTACATATCTCACACATTCTCTAAATGCTTTGAACTGTGTTGCCGTGTTGGTGATACCTTGACCAGAGTCATTCTTAGTTTGACCAATTTTCTACGATTGATGCTTTACCTAACATACCATGAATACATTTTTATTTGGTTAAATTTACCTTTTTTTTAATGTTGATACGGCAATTTCATAATAAATTTCCTGATAAAATAACATATGCTCAAAAATTTTAAATTCAAATTATTTTTATTTTTTATTTTTTATATTTAGGTACGTACTAGTATCAAGAATTGATAAATTGTTAATATATGCATGCATTTTTTTTTGTTAACATTACAAACCAATAAAAGCAAACTTCGAACTCATAACATCATTAAGGATTGTTACCTAGACATGTACACTTACACTTTTAAAACATGAAAACTTTGAATGTAGAAACATTTAAGAGATCATACTGAAACTAAAAAAATATATACTATATACCTCTATAAACTCTTGGACACATATACTATTGTATATTCCATAAACTTAGAAACAAACTTCCAATATTTCATACAACAAACTTCAACACCACATTCGAGTAGTTCCAGGCTCTTCCATGAGACATTCACTTTTTAATCTGAAAAACTTAGAATTTAGAAGAACAAGTTTTTCTAAAAGGAGCACCAAGTTGCAATTTTTTCATATTGCACAACATGGATATGCTCTTCTCCTATTCATATTAATGAATCTTTTGAGGAGAGATTTATTCTAAAGATTCAACAACAAAAAACCTACATCATACTTATTAAAGAATTGACATCACTTTTAATTCAAAATTATAAGACAATAAATTTATTAATCGTTTTTCTTTTATGTTGCTCAACTTTTCTTATTTCTACAATGTAAAACTTAGATTACTTTTGAATTTCAAAAAATTCTCCCCTTAAAAATGAGTTCCTTCTAAATTAGTATACTTCCTCTCAAGTTGAAGCATTCTAACAAGGAGTACCTCAACAATGACCTTTACTTATACCATCATTTTATTAGAAGGACGTGCTTGTCGGAAACATTTATTAAGAAGACTATTGATAGAATGGATCTTCATACATAGGATTCTTCATCCACATAATTTTCTGAACTAGTTACATGATGAATTTGGATCTAATACCACCAATTGGTCTTTCAAGGGTGTAAAGATTGAATAACAATGAGATATGAATCAAACTCACATGAGATTGACAGCACCTCCAAATATATATATATATATATATATATATATATATATAATTCAGGTATCATTATTATTTGAGTCTTTTCTAAAAGATTCATCAATCATATCAGAGCTAAAAATTTGTCTTGGTAATAAATTAAAACAAATATAATATTATCTATATTGAAAGTCAAGTATGTCTGGTTATGATGAACGACAATAAAAATATAATTCACTAATGAAATATTCGTGATTGAAAATATTTTCAGTTGAGATCTCGTTATTCATAAGATTTTATTCCAAAATTTAATTTATAATGTCTTGACATTATATCTAATAAAATCGTAATTGTGTTATTATTACTACAAGAAAAATATTATGTAGTAACGAGACACTAAATGGAAGTTAAATTGGTAACATAGACTTTTAAAGGTAGAAACTTGTGAAGTCAATTTAATCATCATTAAATGGGACGTTAATTCACCACTAATTTTTAATTTCTTTTTTATTAAAGTATTTTAGTATTCGCCAAGTCAACAATAAAGCAATTTCATTTCAAAATTTATTTAATTTATTGTCAAATTAATTGATGCTAAATAAAATTAATTTTTAATATTAATTTAAGTTACATTGGTTTGATTAATGGTTTGATTAATACGATAGTTGGTACTTAAAAAATGTTGTTTCATAATACTTTCATATCCAAAAAAAATAGTAGAAGAAAGATATTATCACTATAAAAATTCTTAGAATTACTGACGAAATTTTATCAACATAAATAAATTTATTAATAATACATATTTTTTTAGTGACAAATTTGTTCGTCCGTTAAATTTGTCGATACTTACAAATCTTAAAATTTGTTGATAAAATTCATCAATAATTTAAAATGCTTATTAGCGACAGTTTTGTCCGTCAATAAAAAGAACAACTATTTTTTTGCCTAAACCTTTATCTAGATACATGAGAAGTCAAGCCTTTTAATCTTCATATTCTTTTCACACCCGAACCACAAGACCACCGATGTAGAAAGAAACTAAGGAGTTGAGTGTTAACACGACGAACAATATTGTTCCGCGATGAAGAAATTGTCCTCTTTTGCCCTCTATCTACAAAGCGCTTCTCTAGTACAACCTCTAACGTCTCCGCCAAACACATGTCTTTCGCGAAGCTTGTTGCCTTCTCCAAAGCCTTCATCCTCACTTTCAGAGTCTTCAGTCTCCCCCATGGTCCCTCCTCTAGGCTACACTTAACCACCAAGGGTCCACTATCTTCCTTGACAAGAACGAATACGAAATCTCCAAGTTTATGCAATCTTATCCCAACATCGAAGCTTACAACGTCTAATTCTCCACCAAAGTCTATAACTTCCAGAAACTTCTCTCACTACAAGAAAAAACGTTATTATCTACTGCCCAAATCCGTATATAAAGTCTAAAATCCATATATAATTTTTAGTTATATACGGATTACATACGGACAAAAATCCGTATATAATACTGTCGTAACTAATGTTATATACGGATAATCCGTATATAAATTACATACGGATAATCCGTATATAAATTACATACGGATAATCCGTATATAATATCCGTATATAAATTATATACGGATAATCCGTATATAATATTAGTATATAATTTACATACGGAAAAATCCGTATGTAACTTTATAGCTTTATAAAAAAAAATTAAATAATTTCATTTTTGCATCCAATAACTAAAAATTTATATATTTGATAAGAGAAACATAACTTTTGAATTAATAACATATACAATATATAATAAATACACAAAAATATGTATTTAGAAAAGTGAATTCAAATTACTAACACAATTAAAGTGTAATATACATTCATACAAAAACAACTTAAGGGTAAAAATTGAGATAAATGATTGAAATTACAATTTCTGGTGCAGTTTTACACTTCATCCATGCTTAGCATGCTTAACCTCTTCATTAGAAATCTGCATTATAATGAAGAAAACAATATCATAAGTTTTCCAAATCCACTACAAGAAAAAACGTCATAAATAAATTAAGATCAAATAAAAAATCAACACGTAGTTTTGAAAGAAAAATTAATGAACAAGTATTCAAAATAACAAATAACAATTGCACTGATACAATTACAAAGTACAAGACTACAAGGTTCAAAGAAAACAATATAAAGTTATGAAATAACAAAATAATCATTGCATTTACCAAGCATATAAATAACAAAATAACAAGCATATATTGCGTATAATGCCAATGATTGACACTGTTTGGAACAACTATGGTTAGAAAAAATCAATTAACTTTTCAAAACACAATACCTCTGTAAAACTAGTCAAGATTTGTACCACATTCAATGAAACTAGTAAAGATTTGTCTTGCAGATTCACTAACGAAATCCATTTGAACTCCTCTGTAAAATTCTTTAAGCTCATTCTGCCTCTAAAGACCAAATGTTTCAATCTGCAAATATCAAACCACAAATACTTAAGTATTGAAGTGAACATCTGGATTCTAAGTTCAAATCAAAAAAAGATTAATTTCAGCATTAGCAGATGAAGTATCAACCTGTGGTTGTCTTTCTTCAAAAGATGAAAAAAGATTGCACTCCATTGTATCTAAATATTTTAAAGGAAAATTCATCAATATATATACAAACATATACACACACTAGACATTTCTAACTTTAAAAGAAAAACAATTAAAGCCTTTATTCCAAACAATAACAAAAAATATTTAGCTTAACTGAGCAAAATTAAAGAGCAATCTAAATTCAAGATGCTAAAACTAAACAAGAACTAGATCATGTATATAAATTCTGACACATGCAGAGACGCATAGAAAAACACATGATAAAATATGAAGTATCTTGAAAGCTAAAAAGACCTTTGCAATTTCACATTCCATCACTGGAATTTTTTTAGAGTTGGATCCATAAGTGGCGAAGAAATTTAGGAGCACCAAATGTTAAGGAATCCATGTCTTCAGAAGCCACAGCATAAACCTATAATATATAAATCATTCAGCAAAAATTCTATAGAAAGTGTATATTAAAGGAAATGCTACCAATTAGCTTAAAGGAATGAGTTAATAAATTATCAAAAGGCATGGTTATCTAAAGAAAAAGGCACGAAAGCAAGAACATAAGTGAAAATTAAATGGATTTTATAAGAAAAAGTGGTAAAAATTTAAATCAGTATTCAATCTTTTTGTTTCCAAAAAGTCTTTATATTGTTTTAAAAGCACTAGTAATATCATTATCACTTTAGATTTCAAGAAAACTAACAATATGGTGTCAGGTCAGACCTATTGCAGATAGTATACACAAACTTCAACCTTTCATGTGATCCCTTAGATACTTTATTTTATTTTATTACTTAAAAACATCTTAGGCAATTTTACTAACAAACGAAATATATAAAAGGAACTTACTAGCCTATAGAATCTCATATCATTTTTTCTATTTACCTAAATTGACATGAACATCATCATCAACTTTAACATAAAATTCCACATCCCACAAGGCAACAGCAGTCGAATCATAAATGTACGAAAGGTAAAAATAGCAATTGTCGAGATTTGCATCTTTGAAACGATATTAAAAATGAATGAAATGCACAAGAAAAGAATATGTATACGCACACAAGATATAACATGGGAATCTACCTTCTCACACTCTGAAAGCCTGTCCACTATTAGGTCTTGCCTTGGAGAATCCCAAAATTCCATCACTGATTTAAGAAACAAAATCTCATTGTCAGTAGCAACAAGGTTACTCTCAGTTCCAACAGGCTCTGGGATGAAATGGTCCAAACCTTTGTGAGCAAATTTCAACAATATAAAACATCAAATTAATCTTCAAAAGAACCAAGAAACAATAGTCAAAGGTAGAAGGCCTACAGCTTATAGTCATCCCATATAGACAATATAACCAAGATAGGAGGTAGACAAGCACAATAACAATCAAACTAGGAGGGTCAGCCACATGAATCAGTCAAAACCAATAACATGGGAAAAAGAAAAATTCCTTTTAAAGGTTAAAGGTAGCATAAACATAAAATAAAAAGCAGAGAATAAGATATACTTTAACAGAATAACAAAATAAAACATTAACAAGCCTCTTCAACTCCATTACTCATGTACTAGTGAGGCATATCAACCTTGGAGTACATCATCCATATTGACCACTCAGTTTTTCGATCGTTAGCCCATGAGTTACGCAGAAATTCCAGTATCTTTGTTTTATTTTCCCTGATGAAGGAATGAGAATAAAAGCGAAGACAAAAGCTGATGTCATTGACAGCTTAAAGTTATGCTCGAAGATACTTATATGAATGCATCTTTTCTTAGAAAATACGTAACAACCTTAATTCTATTGGTAAATTACTAAATAAATAAATTTGAGTATACCTGTAAAATTTCAGAAATGTATTCCAGATAAATAAGAGCTGATTCCCAATACACTAGAACGAGTTTAGCATATCATCCCAAAACTGTTGAAGGCAAGAAGAAGTATTATTGAGCGCGCAAATAATCTAAAGCATTAAAAAGGCTAATAAAAGGATTCACTTTGCCAGAATTATGAACCTCAACATTGGATTTTGTCCCATCAGACAATAGAAGTGATTTCCCATCATCAGCATTTTTCTCATGAGCAAGAGAAGGAGAATTTAATGACTTAGTAACATCTGGCTCAAAATTAATTCCCGCCAAAACAATAGTTTGTTTAATTCCTCTGCTTATTCTTAATAGGTCATCAAGCAGGATATCATGTGCAGCCATCAATTCTTTGACGAACGCAGCCTGGTTTGAAAGAACCAGATACAACTGTAAGCAAATGTATATTAAGATAAAAGTTGCAAGAAATTAAGAATCTTATTCAATACTTAAATCATTATACAATATCAAATCAAATACTTCAATGAAGCAAGGATTGCTGCTATGAAGTTATAAAAGATTTTCTATCATAAAAGAACACACCTTGTTTAACCTAAGGTAGTCTTCGCGGCAGGTTCCTTCAGAAGCCAAAGAATTACTGGCTTATAACGAGAAAATTTGAATGAATTGTTGTTCTCTCGCATCCTCATCGAACCATATCTTTCATTCCCCCGTTTAGAACTTCCTCTGCACATATTCAAAACCTTTCCACCGATCAACCACTCATTCCACCGATTAATCGGACTATTTCACCGATTAAACCACCTGCACCGCCAGATCTCTAACCTTCACCGAACAAACACTAAAATTTTGGGTTTGTTCGACACTTTCCTTCTTCGACACCAAAACCTAGGGTTCCTCGTTCGTTATGCTTCGTCCACTGCCTCACCATTGACGAGTGTGAGTGAGTAAGTCTTTCATGGGCTTTACTCACATTATCCTATTTTCCACGATTTTAAAGAAAACTTCAACAAAAACATAATGAGAAAAAAAAACATTTCACCGAAAATATCTTAAATTAAGGTTTTCTGATCTTCCAATTTTAGGGTTTTATGAATGAACCATGAAAGAAGCTATTACCAGATGGAGTGACTCCGAGGGGGCCTTATGGACAGAAGCAAGCGAGAGCGAATGAGATCCAAAGGGAGTAATTACGAAAGGGACTCATGGCGAGACGGTGGCATGGACTGCCGGCGATGGAGAGTGATGGTGAGAGAGGACTCGGGCAAGATGGGTGAAGCCAACGACAGTGAATGACGGACTGAGCTGAGAGTGAACAAGAGTGGAGGCAAGGGGAGGTGCTGAACTGAGAGTGAGAGAGTTCGACTTTGAGAACTCGAAAGGCTTCGTATATCTCTGGAGAAGGTGCGGCAATGAAGGAGAAGAAACCCTCTTAGGGTTCATCCTTTGAGAGAAATTGGAATAATGACCAAGATTATTGATAAATTTTGAATGAAATTTGTAAAATTTTTAGATTTTGAAAAATTGAGGGAAAAGGTTGATTATAAGAGGGGGAAAAATTGTAAAATTTTTAGAATTTGAAAAGTAGTGGAAAAAGGTGATAATAAAAGAGGGGAAAGAATTTTTAGATTTTATTTTAAATAATTATTTCTTTTACTTACATACAGATTATGCAGCATTACATATGGATGATGTTTTTCACATATTTTCTCATTTTAACATGTTAAATTTATATATAAATTTTATATACAGAAAAAATCCGTATATAAAATCGGTATGTAATTTACTTTCCAAAATCTGTATGTAAAATCCGTATATAATATTATTTTATATACGGATTAAAATCCGTATATAAATATCCGTAGATAACTTGCATTTTTCTTGTAGTGTCTCCCAGGCCCGTGCCCAAGCCCACTTCTATGGTTAGCCCACCCAAAACCTCTTGTTCTCCAAATGCAAGCTCACCATCAATGATCCCCAACCACATTTATCACCAATCCAGAACGAGAAGGCCAACAACACCCACATCTTCTTCTATGATTTTGCGAGAGAGGTGGAAAGAATTTTCAGCGAAGAATTTTTGTCAATTTTTTGTCATTGCCAAGTTGGCCGAACTATCGAGTTGGCCAAGGTTGTGAAGGCCAATAGTGAGTTCAAGCTTTTCCTTAAGACTATGGATCTAGAGTTGGCCTAAAGCATGGGAAGAAACAAAAAATTTTAGGCAAAGGTATCCTTACTCAAAAGAATGCTTAAAGGTTGTATAAATGATGAATATGAAAATTGGTGGAAGAGGAAGGAGGGAGAAGGAAGAAGATGAATCAGATCGTAGTGTTCACTAACAGATTTTTCCTTTAGTAATTACCGATAAATATAAATTTTCATCAATAAATGTTTTCGACTACCCTTTTACCAACGACTTTCAATCTGTCGAATATCCATAAAAAAAGTTGTTCTAAATGACAATTTTGACATATTTTGACTGTCGGTAATACCTGTTTTTTTTTGTAGAATACTATTGATGAAGGAGATGAGAAGAAGAGTGCGGATGAAAAATAAGTGTGTGAATGAGATGCGTCTGAAAGAGATGTGTGAGTGAGATTTGTAAAGAAAGTCGGAGGAAAATTGTGAATAAGAATATTTATGATCTTTAAATTTAGCCATTGGATTAATAAAATTTATCGTTTCTATTCTCTATCACAAATCAATACATATTTATAGCATATAAAATAATGTTAACTTAGCTTATGGTAATGTAAATACATATTAAAAGTAGGCTAAATAAAGTTTTAAGTCCCTCATAAAGTTGGAAACTTTAAATTGAGTCTTATTAAATTTTTGTAGTCTACTGTGTTTTCAAAAATGTAAATTTTTTCAATTGAGTTTTTATTGTTAGATTTTTCTATTAACTATGTGATGTGACAATTACCTTGTCTTGTCATTCATTACAAGAAAATCACATTTTACTGACGGATCATGATCCTTTGATAAATGTTAATTACCGACGAATTTATCGATTGATCATCGTTCATCAGTATACTTTTTGATTAAATAAGGTCAAAATTTCTCTTTTCCCTACCCCTTTTCTCTTCTCTTCTTAGTTCTCACTCACACGATTTTCCTATTCGTTTACCTCCATTGATGCACGCGTTCTTCACCTCTATTGATTTTGCTCTTCCTTTCACCTCCATTGTTATTTTCTTCCCCAACCTTCATTGCCCTAAATTGTGGTTTAGTATTTTTGTGAGGTGGTCGTAGTTGACGTCGCCTTGAGGAGGGTGCCATTGTGAGAGAAAGGATGTTGGTCCATAGTTCATGTTGTGCTTAAGGTATATTGGTTGAGAGACGTTGCTACGAGTTTTGGAGGTCAGTTTTCAACACCAAAGCATCTCATAAGCTATATAAGATGTTTAGAGATACAATAAATGTAGGAGAATGTCTTTAGTGGATTGATGAGCACATTTGAAACTCTTTGCTAGTACATTAAAATTCTTCATGTTATTGCAATAGATGTTCTACTGTCCAAAAGAATAGAATTTAAAAAAAGATGAGACCCTACATACAAGTAGATCAATTATCATTCATGAGCATGTAATTTTAATTGATACAAATCTTCATTTCTTTTGTATCCATTAATTACATATAATTTATGTATTCAAATTTAATATACATATATAACTCTATATTTTGTTACAGACAAAAGAACTTAGACTAGTGATGAGATTTTTAAGTTTTTTTTTGGTTAAATTTTAGGATTAAAAACTATAAAAAAAAAAATTCAGTTAAAAATAGTTAAAGAAGTAAGTACTCGTTATTAATAGTGATATTACTTTGATACATTTAACATCGTAAAAATGTGACTTTGCATACATACATAGTTAGGCAGCCAATTGCGGAGAATCAAGCTATAAATATCAGTATATAACACTTACCTTTCTCCTCTTTTCATTTTTCTGGGTAAAGAGAATCATTCTTTGACTAGTTCTCTTCATGATGATATTTTACCTACCACCATAAATAGATTTTTATGTTCTTTGATAACAAATGTTCAGACAAAAAATATTGAACGAGGAGCATTTAAAGGTTTCTCATTTATATATATATATATATATATATATATATATATATATATATATATATATATATTATGTATATATATATTATGTATATTGTATGAAGAAATTTTACAGTTTAATTTGTTTTTCTTGGAAATTTACTTTAAAAGTTCATTCCTTATACCAACGCCGAATATTTTGACTTATGTAAAGTTTAATTTTTAAGATTTTATAATACAAACTATTTTATATATAATAATTTTTAGTTTATAAGAAATATTATGAGAGAGTAAAATATTGAAATCTAAAAATTATTTGATCTGATAATACCTTTTGAGCATGATGGAAAAATATGTGTAATCAAAGTTATTATAAAAAATAATATCTTGAAAATGTGAGTGAATTTTATGGAGATAGAATAAGGTAAACAATTAAAAGATAAGAGTAAAATATTGTGAGAGAGTAAAATATTGAAATCTAAAAATTATTTGATTTGATAATACCTTTTGAGCATGATGGAAAAATATGTGTAATCAAAGTTATTATAAAAAATAATATCTTGAAAATGTGAGTGAATTTTATGGAGATAGAATAAGGTAAACAATTAAAAATGTGAGTGAATTTTAGTTTATAAGAAATATTATGAGAGAGTAAAATATTGAAATCTAAAAATTATTTGATTTGATAATACCTTTTGAGCATGATGGAAAAATATGTGTAATCAAAGTTATTATAAAAAATAATATCTTGAAAATGTGAGTGAATTTTATGGAGATAGAATAAGGTAAACAATTAAAAGATAAGAGTAAAAATGTGTAACGAAATAAAAAAGAGTTATGAAATCAAATATTAAAATATTATATATATATATATATATATATATATATATATATATATATATATATATATATATATATATATATATATATATATATATATATATATAAGTTTTCTAGGTTAATAACAAATAAAAATACTTTAATAATTGAAATGGAACATAGATGAAAACATGAAAGTGTATTGAAACTTGTATACGTAGGAATCACAAAGAAAGTATACGAAGGTATTGACAGATAAAATTTATTATAAATAATTGATATTCGTATATATTTATTATCTGTGAATAGTTGATAGTAGATATTCTAATATCGACTTATAAGTGGGTTAAGTGCGGGTATAATACTACTCATATTTGTGAGTATTCTATTACATACAAAAATTAAAATTTAATTTATATTTTATTAAGTTAAATATATTTTATTAGATTAAATTTAATTAGAATTAAATTTCATTTTGTATTATACTTTATTTTTTTATTTTATTTAGATTTTATTCTAAAAATTTATAATTTTCTTTTTATATATTTACATATATTTATAGATATCTACGAATTTTAAACTAGCATCAATAACAAAACGAGTAACAAATATATTTTTTATTATGACTAGACATTACCCAACCTAACTCATTCCTACATACATGAGACAAGGATTCGATATTTTTGTACATACATTTTTCTTATACTGACTTAAACAATTTTTTATACTCACTAAAACAAATTGATTATCACGATAAATAAAATTTATAATTATTTTGTGAATTCGTGTTTAAATTGATTTCTAACCGTTACTACCAAAATTTTAAATTAAATATTAATTTAGAATTAGTAATAATAATAAGTACGTAATACTATAAGTATATTCTTTTTTATTAATAATGAATATTACTTTAGATATTAATAATTTTTAGTTTATGAAATTTTTTCTAATTTAATTAATATAATAATTAATTGTTTTTATATATAAATTTAGTTGTTATTTATGTAATTTTTTTATTAAAATAACATATTTAAACTCTTTTCGATGGTTTTATTAATAGTAAATTTAGATTATGAAAGCTTGTCCAAGTATATTTATTTTAAATATATATCATTTAAATAGTATTAGTTAAAAATTAAATTTCAAAATTATTTTAAATGAATGCGCAATTTCAATGATTCTTAATTGTAAAATGTTGTTTTATTTTGAATTTAATTACTGTCTAAATTAAGTTAAAAGATTTAAAAATAAACTATTTATGTTATCTTTTTTTGTATATGAAATCCTTATTTTCAAAAAAAAAAATTAAGTTAATTGAAAATTCAAATGCAAAAATAAAAGACTAAACACCAAAATAACTAAAATTAATCCATTATATTTATTGGCATTAAATAATTTCATGCTGAAAATAGGATACATTGATAACACAATTGACGACTTTTCAATAAATGCATTAATGTAAGTTAAGAAAATGGACTTCATTTAAAGAATGCATTGATTCTATTTTTTAAAAGTAAAACACATTAATTAATAATAAATACTTTTTAAAGATCCACTAATTAATTAAAAACAGTAAATTACATTAATTGTAATTTTAACTTAAGAATATAGATGATTCCGGAGTCGATTAAACCGATGATTCACGAGAAAGGGGATTGATGATAGGAGTTTTATTCAAATTTTATCTAATGAAAATGTATAATGATATGTTTATAAATTCATGAGATTAATGTATAAATGAAATTTGACAATTTTTTTAATAAATAAAATGAAAAATTTTCCATGACACACCGAGAAGGGTGTTACATCTTAGAAATAATTTGATACATAATTTAAATAAACTGTACAAAGAAAAATAAATATATAATTAAAGTTATGATAAATGAAAAATACATTAGAGATGTTAGTAAATTTTGTTAATATGAAACAAATTAAACAATCAGAAGAGAAAACAAAAATATGTAAAAAGAGAGAAAAAAATTACAAAACTAATGACTAAGATATATATATATATATATATATATATATATATATATATATATATATATATATATATATATATATTAGTATATTTTATATAGTTTTAATTATTTTGGTAGTTTTTATTTTTGGTAACTTTTCTCAAATAGGTCCCTCATTTTTTTTTATTTTAATTGAGTCATTATTTTTAAAAAATTAAAACAATTAAGTCTTTGGAAGCTTTTATATCCTTGTTGCCGTACTAATACGGTTAAAGAGGTGTCACATCTGAGCTCGTGGTTTTTTGAATTTTTTAAATATATTTTTAATTATTTTTATTTTCATTTTGTATTTATTTATTTTTTTGTAAAAAAAATTATCACGTGTTAAGCTAACATTGTGCTACGTGGCAATGACAGTATGACATGGCACTGTCAGGATTGCATTTGTCTCAATTTGGTCCTCTACTTTTATTTTGTTTCAATTTGATCTGTGTATTTTTATTTTGTCTCAATTTAGTCCTAATTTTTTTAAAAATTAAAAAATTTTGTTCCTTCCCTAATGAAATAACGATATGTAGGTTTTCCAAAAAAAATTTCTTTCGATTTGTCTACGTTAAGTGAATTATTAGTGATGATGTATTCCAAATTTAAATATTTAACTGTAGAAAGTTTTTATGAATTGTTGAAAGAGTACTGAGATTATTTTTGTGTAGATCACCTTTACAAAAATATTTATTATTGAAATGTTAACCTTTATAGTTTGCTCGTTCATATTATTTAGGTTAAATGCTTTCATTTGTTGTTTAATTTTGTAGAAAATTTTTAAATGAGTTTCTTTATTTTTTTATTCAATTTAATTTTTGTTTTAAAAACTTGAATGCAATTAAGTTATTTTCTTTAGTATTATATAAATAAAAATGTCTCATTTAGTTCGTAATTTTTTTTTTCTAATGAAAAATATCAATTTGTATAAATTTTTTTTATAAAGATTTATATACAAATTAATTTTTATTCTAATAAAAATTAAATGTCAAAATTATTATAAATAAATGCTCAAATTCAATCATTCAAAATTATTCATGTTATTTTTTTGGTATATGAAATCCTTATTTTCAAAAAACATTAATGTAATTAATTGAAAATTCAAATGCAAAAATAAAAGACTAAACACCAAAAATTCATCAATTATATTTATTTGCATTAAATAATTTCGTTGAAGACTTTTAAATAAATGCATTAATGTAGGTTAAGAAAATGGACTTCCATTTAAAACATGAATTAATTCTATTTTTTAAAAATAAAACACATTAATTATAATAATAAATACGTTTTAAAGATCCACTAATTAATTAAATTTAGATTAAAAACTCTTAAAAGAATAATTATTTACTAGTCTATATATATGTAAAGTCATACTTTTTTTTATGTACATATTTATTATTTTTATTTTGTGTTTTTTAGTACACATAATAATTGGTTTAATAATTTTTTATTTTTTATTAAATATTATTTAATGAGTCAAAAGTTTGATAATATTATTTAATAATAAAGTAATTTAAATATTGAACATCATAATTTTTAAATATATTTTTCACCATAATAAACTATTTTATTAGGATTTTGTATGTAGGTTTATTTAATAATTTCACTTTTTTAATAATAAATATTATTATTCACGAGATAAAGTGACATTTTTCACTTTTTTAAAGATACCCGATGTGACATCCCAAATATTATATAGACATACATATAATAGGATTCAGCTATTATAGTACGAAAAAACAGTTAGGAGCTAATAGAGGACAATATTAGGTATACAGTCATCCAAAAGGGGTAATTTAAAAGCTTTACATACGTATAAAGTCTTTCAAAATGAAATAAAAAAGAAGAAACTAAATGGAAATCTAGGAAATGGGAGTTGCATCTCCACCGTCTAGTGCTTGCTCCAAAGAGGTATCATCATCGGCCTCTGCTCACATCCAAGGATTTTGATGATCACCGCAAGGGGAAAATCACACACATACAAAACACACAATTGCAAAAGCTAGGTTCCAAAATCATGTTAATTATCATTCAGCAGTTAAAAGGCAAGGCATATACGTACATGTGATTAAATCAAACATCCTATCATGTGATGACACTACTAGACTATGACCAAATACGTTACTGTGACACCAATGACCGACCATGTGATTTGACCATCAGACTAGTATGAAATGTCGAGTTCCAGGGGTTTGTGCACTTGTTGTGGCCCTACTGCTTTGCAAAGCCATTGCCGAGGGGTTTAACCCGACCACACACAAGTGTAAGTCCAACCAAACTCATCTTGGCCCATAAATGGAGACACCCAAGACTAGGACCTCCTTCTATTTTCACCACATGACTCATCACTCTCTAATTGAGCATGGATGGTCATTAGAATGTCAAGGTAAACCCCATCCTGAACTCCGGTCATTCATACGGTCAATCACGACAAACTATAGTGGCACCACCATGTAACCTCCCTTGAGGATCATGAAATTACGTCCAATAACCATACTTTTACTTTGAAACTTAACTCAAGACATGAACCACCAAATACCATGACATTATCTCACTGAATCCATATAAAACCATGCACATGTAACTCTTCAACTTCACTTTGCCATGACATTATCTCACTGAATCCATATAAAACCATGTACATGTAACTCTTCAACTTCACTTTGCATACAAACATATATATAACATTAATTCCACTTCAAAAAAACTACAAACGATCCAAAATCAAATGAACTCATACTTAGACAAGGAAAATGACTTTGAAACCATCACCAACAGTTCCGAAAGGGTCCAAAACCCCCAAAATGACCTTAAGAACGTCCAAAACGGACGTCCGAAACTCCCAGAATATCAAAAACATCAAAAAGACTCAATCTGTCGCAGAAAATTCGCTCAGCGCACACCCTGTGGTGCGCTGTGCGAATTTTTTCTTGCCAAAACTCATTCGCAGAGCGCACAGAGTGCGCTATGCGACTCTGCATAATCTGCAGCGCGAAATTCTGCAGATGTGAGGAACTCACACACCCAAAACTTACCCTAGACCATTTGGTGAATTTCTAACACTTCAAATTCGAAGTACAGGTTGAATTAAACTTGTCTAAAGGTTCACACATACTCCTAACATCAATCTATAGTGAATTAGGCCAACTTTTTAGTGTAAAACTCTAAACTCTTCAACTCAAGAACCCAATTTTGAATTTACCTATTGGAGCATGGTTTTGACCACTTTGATGACTCTAACCAGTTCTAATTGATTGATACAAGCTAGTCAAATTGCCCAAATGAACCCAGGACCCCTAAAGCTAAAAACCACTACCTCACTTCCTCTCAAAAAGCCTAAAACTCTTATCAATTCATTTAACCTCTTCAAGACAAACCTCATACAGGACTTGTACCCCTTAACCAATTTAATCTCAGCCACAGTTATTCCAACCCAGTTATAACATCACTTTTGACACTTCTAATAAGTTACATTTGACTTATCTAAATGGTCTTGAATGACCATAACAACCTGAAACCCCTAATTCAAATTTTAGGTACCTCAGTTCCCTTAAAATGACCTTAAAATCCCAGTTCTTTCTTAACTATTGAGTAAATTATCTAATTATCCTATTCTCCTTGCAATCAGTTACTTACCTTCAATATATAACCTCCTCTATACTAGTTCATAACAGAATTTTACAGCTGCACTATTTACCAAACATTGAACAACAGAATTTCACAAGCAAAATAACCAAACCTAGTACAAACCGTATCTATACAAAGGGAATTCACACATGCATAAATTTACTATTTCAAACAGCAACTCATCTCATACACATTCTAATACATAGAACATAAATTTACTTATATCGGTTTCTAAACCACCATTTAAGGTATCATACAAAAACTCATCTCTAATATGAAAATTCATCAGGTTTTACTCAACAGTAACAGGATCTACAGTACAATTCATACATGCGCCTCATTTTACACCTTTCAAACAAGATTTACAAATCATGCAACCAAAAATTTATTAAAACAGAGAAGAGGCCTAGCTTCCCTTACCTATGGTTGAAGCAATCCAGTTCACAGGATGACAACACAACACCTTTGCACCGAGAGAAACTTCTAAAAGGATCTATAGATCACCAATTGGTGATAGAAAACATTCTTAGAACATGATTGAAGTTAGAATTTGAGGTAAAAGTGAAATAAGCAACATGCAACAAGACCTATTACATGATCATGGCCCTAAAGTTTCATGGAAATTGGAAATTCAACTTACCAGTTGAAGATTTGGAAAAATTGATCGGTTAAGAATGATGCTTTTGAAACTTGGAACGCCTAGAGAATTTCTACACAAAAATTTAGCGGTTCCATCTTGTGCAAGAATATAAAGAGGTTGGAGAAGAAGGAAAGAGCTTGGAGCAAGTTTCCAAAGAGCATAGTTTGGTTTTAATTGAAAAAAAAAAACCGAAAAACTTACGTTTTTATAAAATAGTTTTTTTTTATTTAAAAAAAAATAGTTTCTTCCTATCCTCTGATGTCATATATCCACTCTATTTAAATTGCCTTTTTCTCGGTCCTTACACCCAATGCATAGACAAGGTTTTAAATTTAAAGCTTTAAATATTGTAAGAAGTTTCAATTATTAATATCACAATGAAGCCAAAGAATTTTAATTTTAATACATTATGTCTTAAATAAGTCACTAAGTTAATAAGATTTTATTTCATAAATATATAATTACATTGAAAAGTAAATAAGAAAGAAAACTATGGAAGTATTGAATTATAAATTTTTTACATTATAAAAACGTACCAAAAAAGTGACTTGGCTTTAGAAGAAGAAAAAAAAGAAGTCAAACATTTATAATTGGAAAAAAATATAGCCATTGATATATATTTTAATATTCTTTTCTTCTCATTACAACCCTCTTATAAAGGCCTATGCACATTCTCCTTCTTAACAACACCTTAAGCAAAATGGCAGCAACAAGGTCTCATCTTTGCATCTTTTTGGTTATGGCTTTTATGTTCATCTCAACAACAGGTTCAAATCTTGTTTCACTTTTTCATTTTTTTTTTTGTCAAAAATATTGTTTCATTATATTTTGAATTCGTATTCAATTCGGTTAGTAAGTTGAAAGTTTCATTTCAAAAAAAAAAATGAAATATATAATTACAAGATATTATAAATTTATTATCTTAAAATTTTTAATTGAAAATGGTGTTCTACTTTCTGATGTATTTGATCCTAATTCATTAGTGAAAAATCTGTTTACTGTATCTCTAAAAAACCCAGCAATTTAATTATGATTTTGGAGATAAATTTTTATTTTCTGAAAGTTTAAGAACTAATTTAGCAGAATTGATTGAAAATGATGTGAAGTTATCTGTGTGCAGTGTTAGGTCAACACATCCCATGTATCCTTGTTGATTCACTATGTGAAACAAACAAAGATTGCAATGGTCCATGCGAAGCGGCACTTCCTAAGAACCTGTACTGTCCAGATACTAGCATTTGCGACAATGGAGATCCTAAACGTCATCTCTGCTGTTGTAACCGTCTTACACATTGCCCCAATCTTTAATCTATTCTAAACTGTCAATAATTATCCATATTAATAAAGTTATTTAAATTACTGCAAAAACTGCTGTCATTATCAACACTCTATTTCACTTCTTTTCTTTAAATATTACATTGTTATCATTTTTTATTATTTAATTTAGCATCTTACACTATGATTAGTTGACATTTTATTTAATGTATACCACTTCATGTGATTATTCATACATTTGCAAAAATAAACAAATATTCTATATTTAAATAAACAGTCATAGATAATTGTAATATAATTAATATTAATGTTGTAATGAAAGTGCTAACGTTATAGAATAAAAAATATTTATTTATATATTTTAATTATTTATATCAATACTATTCGATATATGTAGAAAGACCATGTAAGAACCTAAATAATATCAATAGAAATATAATATATTTATATATTTAAAGAATGGAGTGAAAATTATTCTTAAATTTTTTTTTCTTTTAATTATAATAATTGTTTAATTAAGTATTTTAATATAATTTAATATATTTAATACATGTAATTTTAAATATTATTTTTATTTTTATTATTATCACTCTTATTTTAGTTATTGTTATTTTAGTTTTTTTAAAAAAACTATTATAAAAATATAAATCATATTATAATAATTATTAAAATATAAAAATATAATAAATAGTATTATAATGTTAAATTAAATTAAATATTTATTAAATTTTAAATAAAAAATAAAACTTTAACATATTTGTTAATCGGATACAGAAATCCGATAGCCATATGGTTCGGATATGGATATCCGATAAATTGTTATTTTTAAAATTTTGTTTTCTATTTAAATTTAATAATTATTTAATTTAATTTAATATTTGAATATAATTTAATATATTTTTAATATAGTAAATCAAATTGATTATTACTATTTTATTTTTTATTTTTACTATTATTATTTTTTATTTTAATTATTTAATATAATTATTATAATATAAATCATATTTTAATACTTATTAAAATATAAAATTATATTAAATAATATTTGAATTTTAAATTAAATTAGATTATTATTAAGATGGTGCATAATGTTTTTAATAAAAAAAGAGAAAAAATATGAAAAAATATTTATTAGAGTTAAAATTAAAACTTTTGAAAAAGTTGAAAGTGTAGGATCAGTTGTCAGAAGATCGAAAATGAAATTTTTAGAGGTGCCGGATGAAAGGTTAGAAGTGTAGGATGAAACACCTATTCTCAAGGTGACTCCTCTGTCAAAAGCTTTTCTTCTCTGGTTTACTCAAGTCTAAGGGTAAAACCTCCTATCTTTCCTTATGTATCTCAAAAAATTTTAATTTTAACTTTAATTAATATTTTCTTTTAATTTTTGCTTGCTAAAATCAAGGCCTCTAATTTTTTCTCTTTCTTAATAAGCACTCCTATAATTTTTTTTCTCTTTTTTATTAAAATCACCCTAAATTTGTACAAATTTTTACCATTATAATAATTATATTAAAAGAATAAAAACTAAAGTAACTAAAATAAAATTAACAATAATAAATATTAAAATAATTGTTTAAAAATACTATAAATAATATTAGAAATTTAAATTAAGTTTTAAATAATTTTTTTTAAAACGTTTGTTTATCAAAATATGTTAACATATTTTAACAAAATATCATTTTAATTTTAAATATATTAAATCTCATTTTATATAATTAATCTGATTTAATTTAAAATTTTAATATCATTTAATATACATTTATATTTTAATAATTATTAAAATATAATTTCTATTATTATAATAGTTATATTAAAAACATAAAAATAAAAAATTTAAATTAAAAATAGTAATAATGAAAATAAAAAGAATAAAAAATAATAATAATATAAAATCTGATTTAATATATTAAATATATTTTAAATGAAAAACAAAATTTTAAAAAGATTTATTTATCAACAAACTATTTTTTTAAATTTTGTTTTTTAATTAAACTTTCATAATTATTTAATTTAATTAAAATTCTAATATTATTTATTATATTTTTATATTTTAATAATTATTAAAATATGATTTATATTGAAAAATAAAAGTAAAATAATTAAAATAAAAATAGTAATAATAAAAATGAAAAATAATTATATAAAATTTGATTCAATATATTTAAATATATTAAATTATATTAAAATATTAAATTAAATTAAATAATTATTAAATTTTAAATAAAAGAACTGAATTTTAAAAAGCTTGGTTTATCTAATATCAAAATCTGTTAAAATATGTTAACGACAATTTTTTTTTAATTTCTTTTTATTTAAAATTTAATAATTATTTAATTTAACTTTAAAGTATAATATTATTTATAGTATTTTTAAACAATTATTTTAATATTTATTATTACTAATTTTATTTTAATTATTTTGTTTTTCTTTTTTTTAATATAACTATTATAATAGTAGAAATTATATTTTAATAATTATTAAGATATAAACTATGTTAAATAATATTAAAATTTTAAATTCAATTAAATTATTATTAAATTTTAAATTTAAAATATTTATAAAAGAGATTTTAAAATCTGTATAGATTTCAAAATCTATTAAAGGGAGTGTAGAGTGACTTTAATAAGAAAGACAAAAAGTTAGAGGGATGCATGGTGACTTTATTAAGAAAGAGAAAAAAATTAGAGGGATGTAGACTGACTTTATAAAAAAGAGAAGAAATTAAAAAAAAATATCGGTTAAGATTAAAATTGGAATTTTTGAGAGGAGGATGAAAGGTTAGAGTTGTAGGGTGAAACCCACTCCAAGAACACCATTGAATCACAATGGCACAAAGGAAAGAATCAAACTAATAATAATTAAGTTTAATTACTCATTTAGTCTTTATTTTGGTTGAATTTTTTATTTCAAGCGTCTAAATTGTTAAAAAAAATACTCAATTAGATCCTTTTCAAAAAAATTATTAATGACTTTAACTGAATGTTGCTTGTCAATTCGTATTTTTTTTTATCTTTTGTGAATAAATTTGTTATCTATATGTCAAGTCCCATGTGTGGGACATAGGTACTACGTAGAAGGATAGTGCTAGTATCATTGTTTTATATTCAATTTAATATTTATATACGTATCTTTATTCAATTTAGTCTTTTTTTTTTTTTGAAAATGAAGCAATATTGTCTCTATGTAACTTGAGACCAATTTTACTGTACTTAATTAGTGTTAATTTTATTGAAAAAACATATGGATTAAAAATATACAATAAAGTTACATGTTAAAAAGTCATTTTTTACTAAACAAGTATAAAAATTATATAAATAATAAATTTGATCTCAATTTAAAGAGATAATATTGGTCCATTTTGAAAAGAAAATTGAGACTAGATTCAATAAAAATATTGGTCCATTATAAAACTAATGACTAAGAAATATATATATATATATATATATATATATATATATATATATATATATATAATATTGGTCCATTATAAAAATTATATATATATATATATATGGGGTTTGTTAACACGCATACGCCTGTTTTTCAGTTGGTACGTTTTAACAATGTGTACCGGATTATAGTAGACAAAAATACCCTCATTTATCATGGATTCTAAGTTTTAAGGTTAAGGATATTTAAATAATTTTCATTCTCAAAACTAAAAAAGAAACCCCCAAACCCTTACTCACCTCCCTCATTTCTCTCAACCCTTTCTCTTTCATCTCTCTCACTCCAACATTTTCTCTATCATCCTTACTGTTGCTCCAATTGAAAAAAAAAATAAAAAACCCTTGTCTAACCCTAATCCACCTTCCTTACTTATCCAATTTGATTTGTTTCTCTCTCGTCTCCATATTCTCTCTCAGCCACACACAACAACCCGCGACATCGTAATTTGTTGCTCTTGCTCTGTTCGTTCATTTGGAGGATGTGTTATATATTTTCCCTTCTTCTTATTATTAAATTTCATTTTCTTTATCATCCTATGGTAGATCCAATTGAAAAAAAAAATCAGAAATATTCAAGATCTCTTCAATTTCATCATCAGATAAAATTAGATAAGACAAAAATTATAAAATGAAAACTCATTATAAAATCATTTTTTGTAAATTGTTTAACAACGAGTGTTTCTGATTTTTTTCTTCAGACCAATTACCAATTCCTTTGATGTCATTATGCTTGTGAAAATTAGATAAAATTATATAAGACAAAAATTATAAAATGAAAACTCATTATAAAATAATTTCTTGTAAGAAATTGTTTAATAACAAGTGTTTTTGATTTTTTCCAGACGAGAATTCCTTCATATGTCATTATGCTCGTGAAAATTAGATAAAATTAGAGAAGACAAAAATTATAAAATGAAAACTCATTATAAAATAATTTCTTGTAAGAAATTGTTTAATAACAAGTGTTTCTGATTTTTTCCAGACGAGAATTCCTTCATATGTCATTATGCTTGTGAAAATTAGATAAAATTAGATAAGACAAAAATTATAAAATGAAAACTCATTATAAAATCATTTTTTTGTAAGAAATTGTTTAACCGTGTGTTTCTGATTTTTTTTTCAATTGGAACTACAGTAGAGATGACAGAAAGAAAAAAAGTTTGAGTGGGAGAGATGAAAGAGAAAGGGTTGAGAGGAATGAGAGAGATAAGTAAGGGTTTGAGGGTTTCTTTTTTTAGTTTGAGAATGAAAATTATTAAAATACCCTTCACCTTAAAACTTAGAATCTATTATATAAAGATATTTTTGTCTACTAAAACCTGGTACACATTGTTAAAACGTACCAACTGAAAAAAAAAAAAAAAAAAAAAATATATATATATATATATATATATATATATATATATATATATATATATATATATATATATATATATATATATATATATATATATATATATATATATAAAAAGAGGTTACCTAATAAATTAAAGGAGACGGATAAAGAGACTGAAAACATATGTGTACATAATTATTCTTACATTCACATCTAATAATAAAATCAGATATTACCCATAGTTATATCGTCTGGAAATTCTTCATAAAAATGAAAACAAGATCAAACAGTACACACAAAACAAAAATGAATTTGTTTGTTATCCATGTATATGTGAAGTCAAAACATGTATACAACACAATAACTGGTATATGATACTTTATTATAAACCGAATTCTAATTAATTATAGAATATTATTTTTAAAGTAAAAAGTTGAAATTAGGTCTTAAGAAAATACACTATGGATTAGTAAACACTAAGAAAATAACGAATAAAATATGTAAGTTTATTTTATTTAATATTATATTTTAATAGAATAAAAATATTTATCATTAAATAGTATATCATAAAAAAACAGTGAGGTAAATATTCGTTTATTTATGAACTTGTAATGAAGTTATTAATTTTTAAGATAATATAGATCAATATTGATAATAAGTAATCTTTAATTCGTTTGAAGAAAGATAATCTTTTACCAGATGTACCTCCATCCTAGCAAACCTTGGCGGCATTCATCGTTAATTGTAAAATGTTGTTTTATTTTGAATTTAATTATTGTCTAAATTAAGTTAAAAGAGTTAAAAATAAATTAGTTATGTTATCTTTTTTGGTATATGAAATCCTTATTTTCAACAAACATTAATTTAATTAATTGAAAATTCAAATGCAAAAATAAAAGACTAAAGACCAAATATAACTAAAATTAATCCATTATATTTATTGGCATTAAATAATTTCATGCTGAAAATAGGATACATTAATTTACTATTTAAGTAAGTTTTCTTAATTTAGCCTTTTTTTCCCATTTGACATCTTTTAAAATTAATATTTTCTTAATTATAAAATTACTGTTAAAAAATTAAAACTATTTACACTAAAATTTTAAATGAACAGAGCAAAACATTGAAAAATTCATCCCATAAAAGATACCCAATGCATAGACAAGGTTTTAAATTTAAAGCTTTAATTATTGTAAGAAGTTTCAATTATTAATATTGAAATGAAGCCAAAGAATTGAAAAGTAAATAAGAAAGAAAACTATGGAAGTATTGAATTATAAATTTTTTACATTATAAAAACTTACAAAAAAAGTGACTTGGCTTTAGAAGAAAAAAAAAATGAAGTCAAACATTATTTTAATATTCTTTTCTTCTCATTACAAATCTCTTATAAAGGCTTATGCACATTCTCCTTCTTAAGAACACCTTAAGCAAGATGGCAGCAACAAGGTCTCATCTTTGTATTTTTTCGGTTATGGCTTTTATGTTCATCTCCACAACAGGTTCCAATCTTGTTTCACTTTTTCATTTTTTTTTTATCAAAATATCGTTTCATTATATTTTGAATTCGTATTCATTTAGGTTAGTGAGTTGAAAGTTTCATTTTAAATTAAAAAAATGAAATATATAAGAATAATATATAATTACAAAAAATTATAAATTTAATATCTTAAAATTACTCATATATTTGATCATAATTCATTAGTGAAAAATCTGTTTACTTAATCTCTAAAAAAAACTACCAATTTAATTATGATTTCAGAGATAAATTTTATTTTCTGAAAGTTGAAGAACTAATTTATAGAAATTAAAAAAATGAGTGAGACTAACAACATGTTTTATGGTGCAATTTAGCATAATTGATTGAAAATTATGTGATGTTATTTGTGTGCAGTGTTAGGTCAAAAGATCCCATGTCTCTTCGTTGAATCACCATGTGTAACAAAAGACGATTGCAATGCTCCATGCCAAGCGAAACTTCCTAAAAACCTGTACTGTCCAGGTGTTAACATTTGCGACGTTTCACATCCTGAACGTCATGTCTGCTGTTGTACTTGTAACCGAGGTCAACATTGCCTCAATCTTTAATTATTGTAAACTCTCATTATTTATCCATATTAATAAAGTTATTTAAATTACTGCAAAAACTGCTTTCATTATCAACCCTTTATTTCACTTCTTTTCTTTAAATATTCAGTTTAATTCTTACATTCTTATCATTTTTTATTATTTAATTTAGCATCGTACATCACCATCACTTGATATTTTATTTTCTTTTTAGCCGGATGTTAATGTATACCACTTCTTGTGATAATTCACTCGAGTAAATTTTATACTATAATAATGTTTATAAGAAAATTATTTATAAAAGTT
The DNA here is from genome assembly GCA_036885675.1 of Vigna mungo. NCBI lineage: Eukaryota > Viridiplantae > Streptophyta > Magnoliopsida > Fabales > Fabaceae > Vigna > Vigna mungo. Next base: position 24,824,071 of record CP144695.1, read on the forward strand.
TTAAATTTTGTGGTTAATAATAAGGTGTTAATGACCTATTAAAAGTTTGACAAATTTATTTATGTATTTATGTCATGTATATAATTGTTGTAGTCTTTCATTATTTAGATACATACAAGATGATATCTCATAAGATTTTTATAAAGAGGTTAGACTAAGAAGTACAAACTAACTTAAAAGTTAATATTTGCTTTCATACATAAAGAAATAATTCATCCCCAATCTCAACGGGAATACAAATTTTATCTTGTCCTTATCCTTTAATCTGTTATAAGTTTTATAAGTTCATAACAAATAGATTAACAATACTTTAATAATTGAAATGGAAAATAGATGAAAATGTGAAAGTACATTGAGATGTGTATACGTAGGAATTACAAAATTATCTGTGACCACGTAATATCCCTAGATATTTACTGTTTGTAAATAGTTGGTAGCGGTACATTTATTAGTTATCAATAGTTAGTAGCGAATATTTTAATATCTGTTTATAAACGAGTCAAATATAAATATAGTACTAAGTATCCATTACATATAAAAAAAAATAAAAATAAAATTTAATTTATATTTTATTAAGTTAAATTTAATTAGAATTAAAATTAATTTATATTTTATTAGGTTAAATTTAATTAAAATTAAATTTTATTCTTATACTCACTTAAACAAATTGATTATTAAGACAGATAAAATTTATAATTATTTTGTGAATTGGCGTTTAAATTCATTTCTAACCGTTACTACCAAGATTTTAAATTAAAGATTAATTTAGAATTAGTAATAATAATAAGTACGTAAAACTATAATAATTAATATTTTGAATTTTAATTTACACACTAAGTATATTTTTTTATTAATAATAAATATTACTTTAGAAATTAATAGTTTTTAGTTTATGAAATTTTTTCTAATTTAATTAACACAATAACTAATTATTTTTTATATATAAATTTAGTTGTTATGTAATGTCTTTTTTATTAAAATAACATATTTAAACTCTTTTCGATGGTTTTATTAATAGTAAACTTTAGATTTTTAAAGCTTTTCCAACTATATTTATTTTAAATATATATCATTTAAATAGTATTAGTTAAAAATTAAATTTCAAAATTATTATAAATGAATGCACAATTTCAATCATTCTTAATTGTAAAATGTTGTTTTATTTTGAATTTAATTATTTTCTAAATTAAGTTAAAAGAATTAAAAATAAATTATTTATGTTATCTTTTTTGGTATATGAAATCCTTTTTTTCAACAAACATTAATTTAATTAATTGAAAATTCAAATGCAAAATTAAAAGACTAAACACCAAAAATAACTAAAATTAATTCATTATATTTATTGGCATTAAATAATTTCATGCTGAAAATAGCATACATTGATAACACAATTGAGGACTTTTCAATAAATCCATTAATGTATGTTAAGAAAATGGATTTCATTTAAAAATGCATTAATTCTATTTTTTAAAAATAAAACACATTAATTATAATAATAAATACGTTTTAAAGATCCACTAATTAATTAAATTTAGATTAAAAACTCTTAAAACAGTAAATTATATTGTATAAATTAAGAATATTACTAGTATATATATATATATATATATATATATATATGGGGTTTGTTAACGCGCGTATGTCTGTTTTTCAGTTGGTACATTTTAACAATGTGTACCGGATTATAATAGACACAAATACCTTGATATATTATGGACTCTAAGTTTTAAAGTCAAAGATATTTAAATAAATTTCTTTCTCAAAACTAAAAAAAACTCAAACTCTTACTCACCTCCCTGGTTTCTCTCAACCCTTTCTCTTTCATCTCTCTCACTCTAACATATTCTCTGTGGTAGATTCAACTAAAAAAAAATTAAAAATACTTGTCGTTAAACAATTTACCTTTGTAGAGAGTTGATAATATTATTAAACCAATTATTATGTGTACTAAAATTAGGATTAGTATATATTATATATATATATATATATATATATATATATATATATATATTTATAGTTATATGTAAAGTCATACTTTTTTTTATGTACATATTTATTATTTTTATTTTGTGTTTTTTAGTACACATAATAATTGGTTTAATAATATTATTTTTTATTAAATATGATTTAATGAGTCAAAAGTTTGATAATATTATTTAATAATAAAGTAATTTAAATATTGAACATCATAATTTTAAATATATTTATCAACATAATAAACTATTTTATTAGGATTTTGTACGTAGATTTATTTAATAATTTCACTTTTTTTAATAATAAATATTATTGTTCATGAGATAAAGTGACATTTTTCACTTTTTTAATATTGAGAATATTTCTAACAAATATTAAGAATAGATATTTAATATACAAATTATATAATATTTCGAACAAATATTAAGAATAGATATTTATATTGTGACATCCCAATATTATACTTCATACATGTATAAAAATTAAGACGTCATCATAGATGATATAATAAAGCAGTTAGAGTAATTTAAGTATTTACTTTAGGATTACATTAATCCAGGAATTTAGAGGAAATTAAAAACGTGGAAAAATACTAAAGTTCTTCAAAATATATTATAGTTCAAATGGGATTTAACAGCCCAGAAATCCTAAGGAACTAAGCAGCAGCAGTGTCTTCCTTCTCCTCCAAATCATTCTCCACAAATACCTCATTCTCCTCTGCTCACATCCAAGAATGGATGATCATCGCAATAGGAAAACATACCACATGCACAATACAAACAATGCAAGGATGAGCTAATTATATAAATAAGAAGCATACAACAGATTTCTCATGTGATTATATGAAAATGAATTGAAAACAAATCAGATTTATAACATACAACCTAAGCATGCGAAGTTCTAAACTTGACTCGTCCGGACTTTAAAATGATAGTTGGGCTATGGCGAGTCTTGCACCCGTGGTGACTTATGAAACTTGGGTTCCCCACCTTGCCACACTCACGAGGTTAGTCCGTTCCGCGCCTTGAGGCATACTGGGTGCCCCCAAGACTAAGGACCTCCTGCTACTTCTCACCACATGGTTCAACCTCTCTAAGTAAGCATGATTGACCATTGAAGCGTCAGAATGACTCCCAAGGCTGAGCCCCTGCTTTCATTTTAAAACACTAAAGATCTCACCAAGAGATCTTGAACTTATGGAACTTGGTTTACCACTTGGATCGTATTTTCATCACCTTATAATTATATACTTTTTGCCACAATCAACATACAGATAATAATTCTTCAAAATTAAAGTATAAATACCATTTGTACCATTTCTCAACTTAAATAAACCTACTAAATATAATTTTAATTTTATGCTAGATACCAAACTTACTAATTCTAATAATACTGTATCATAATATAATATTAGGCAAAACTAAGTTAATTGATAACTTTGTTAACGTTTCTATACAGTCATATATCTATATATACTACTCTGTATAAGTTTATATTATTATATAATATAAAAGGTTCACCACAGAAAATTTATAAAATAAACATATTATGTAATATATAGTATAAAGTAATATATTATTTAATTCTATTATAATAAATATATTAACTCATAATTTTAATATAATATTCCTTTAAACCATTAAAACAAACAATTTAATATTTATATTAAACTAACGGATCAACATTTATTTATATTATATTATTATAAATTATCATGGTTATAATAACTATAATCTTTTTTTTTTTGTTTTATACATATCCTACCTTCTTCCCTGCAACATTTGTATGCATATATAATTAAATTATATTAATATAACATATCTACCTTCTCCACTGCACCTAATATTTAAATACATCCCCTATTTTCATCTTCTCACTTTTCTTTTCCTAAGTGGACCCACCCTCATTTCTCTTATTCATTCTCCCATTAAATCATGGTCAGAACGTGAATCCCATGCACACCATGCTCTGCCACAACCTAAACCCATCTTACTACTGCAATAGTTTCACTCTCCTATTCCTGTAATATCAAACATTTTCACTCTTTCTTCAATAGTACACTACAAAACCTAACAAACTCATCTATAAACAAATAACCATTTTCCACTTAATCAATATCAACCCACGCACAACTCTCCCTAACTTTCTTCCTTCTTTTATTTTTAATTTTCCTAAAACCAATCTCTCATCTCTCCTTCACCTGTTCACGTACACACCCATGCCAACCACTTTCAAGGAAAATCTAATAAATATTTTACAATAATTACATTAAATGGGACCCATAGTATATCTTTCCATCAACCCGAAACTCACACTTCCCCACTCACGTGACCTCTTAACATTTCTATACCTTCTCCGTGCAATTTCTCTCACCACTTTCAAGTACTCTTTACAAGTCTTATTTACAGAAGTTGATTCATCAAACGCCCCAAAAAGAAAATAAATCAATCACAATATGTATCATCATTCACACTCTTCAGTTCATGCAAAACCAGATACGTAAAACAATTAAAGGCACTCCGAACAATATATCATTTTCACTGTTAACATGCATACATATAATAGAATAGATTCAACCCAAAAATAATTAGCTCCCCTTACCTGGAAAGCTCAACAAATTCCGAATTTCAGAGAACGCTCTAATGGTGACCCTTGACACTGTGCTTACTGGACAGAACCTATAAATCACCAAAATAGGTGATGAACTTTTGCTCTTGGAGTTGGAACAACTGAGAATGAAAAACAATTTTTGCAAGACACAAGAAAATTCAAAAAAGATAAATCCTAGGTCTAGGACAGTGAAGGAAAAGAGGGAAAATCTACTTACCAATTGGAATTGAGAAATGTTCGGTTCAATTGGAAGCCCTTCTCACCCGGAACAGATTGGCAGCACCAAAACAAGATTTGAACAGTTCAAAACTCTGAAATTTTAGAGAGAAGGTGGAGGAACTTGGTTAAGGCATAAGAACTTCTTCTTTTAGAGATAAAGAGGGAAAATGCAGAAATAAAACCTGACTTAGAGGAAGAGACTCCACTCAAGTCCAAGAGCTCAAGTCGGATGGGCTGGCTTCCCTTCTCCAGACCCAATGGCCCCTTTTAATTTTTCTGAGGCCCTTACATTCCCCCCAACAAATAAATTTTTTGTCTGCGAAAATAGAACTTACCAAGAAATAGACGAGGGTAGGGCTCTCGCATCTCTTCCTCCAATTCCCAGGTGGAGTCACCGGTTCTTTTGTCCTAGATAACCTTGACAAGTCTGACCCTCTTGCCTTGAGACCGCTTGGTTTGATGTTTCTCTACTCTCACTGGCTGCATCTCAACAGATAAGTCTTCCCTCACTTGGACGTCTTCAACCTCCAACACATGAGTCGGATCAGACACATATTTCCTAAGCTGGGAAACATGAAATACAGGATGAAGGTTTGTAAGTTGAGGTGGCATGGCAATCTCATATGCAACTGGTCCTATGAGTCTCGAGATCTGATAGGGACCAGGGTATCTAGGGGACAACTTCCTAGCTCGAATAGCTCTTCCCACGCCAGTGGTAGGAGTCACTCGAAGGAACACGTGATCCCCAACTGCAAATTCCAAGGGTTTCCGCCTTTGATCAGCATATGATTTTTGCCTTCTCTGTGATGCTCTCATCCTTTCTTGGATCAACTTCACCTTTTTCGTGGTTTATTGTACTATTTTTGACCCTGTCAACACCGCCTCTCCGTCTTGAAACCAACAGAGAGGTGTTCTGCAGCGTCTCCCATACAAAGCCTCAAATGGAGCCATACCAATACTGGCCTGATAGCTGTTATTATAAGTGAACTCCACTAACGGTAACACCTCATCCCAAGCTCCCAGATGATCCAGTATACAAGTCCTCAACAAATCTCCTAAGGATTTGATCGTTCTCTCGGATTGGCCATCTGTCTGAGGATGGTAGGCTGAGCTCATCTGCAATCTGCTACCCATCTCATCTTGCAATGTTTGCCAAAATCTGGAGGTGAACCTTGAGTCTCTGTTAGATATGATGCTGGAAGGCACCCCATGCAATCTCACAATTTCTTTAAAGTATAGCTGCGCCAGCTTGGCCATAGACATCCTCAGATCAATTGCCAAGAAGTGAGCACTCTTGGTCATCTGTCTACTATCACCCATATGACATCATGTTTTCTGAAGGTGCGTGGCAAATGGGTAACAAAGTCCATAGCCATGCTATCCCATTTCCACTATGGAATCTCCAAAGGCTGCAACAAACCTCCAGGCCTCTGATGCTCTACCTTTGCTTTTTGGCAAGTTAAGCAAGAAGTCACAAATTGGGCTACATCTTTCTTCATACCCGACCACCAGAAGGACTTCTTAAGGTCTTGGTACATTTTAGTCATACCTGGATGTATGCTAAAACGACATCGGTGACCTTCTTCCAATATTGCTCTCTTCAACTCCCTATCGTCTGGTACACAGGTTCTACCTTTGAACCGTAGAAGACCATTTGTACCTGTGTTAAAGCATTTCCCTTGTTCAGTACCAATCAAAGCCCTTGACTTCAGAAGTTCGGGGTCTACTAGCTGTCCTTCTATAATTCTTTCAAAAACATCACTGGATATGACCAACTTGCAACATCTAATGCCATCGGTTTCGAATTCCACATCCAGCTTTAAATCACTGAAGCTTTCAACTAGCTCTGACTCCTTAATCATTAAGCAAGAGATATGCATTGATTTCCTACTCAGTGCGTCTGCAACCACGTTTGCTTTTCCAGGGTGGTAGAGGAGTTCAAAATCATAGTCTTTGAGGAACTTCATCCATCTCTTTTGCCTCATGTTAAGCTCTTTCTGATCAAAGAGGTACTTCAAGCTTTTATGGTCGCTGAACACTTGGAATTGGGCACCATACAAATAATGCCTCCAAATCTTCAAGGCAAAGACAACTGCAGCTAACTCCAAGTCGTGAGTGGGATAATTTTTCTCATGCACCTTGAGTTGTCTTGAGGCATAGGCAACCACTCTTCTTTCCTGCATCAACACGCAACCTAGACCTTGGTGAGAGGCATCACAATAAACCTCAAAAGGTCTACCTGTGTCTGGAATAACTAGCACCGGGGCGCTTGTCAACTTCTCTTTTAGCTCTTGAAAGCCAGCTTCACACTTTTCAGTCCACACAAAGGGATGATCCTTCCTAGTCAACTGAGTCAATAGGGCTACTATCCGAGCAAAGTTCTCATTGAAATGGCGATAGTAACCCGCCAATCCCACAAAGCTCCTGACCTTAGTAACTGTCTTCGACCTCTCCCATTCCATTACAGCTTGTACCTTGGCTGGATCAACAGCAATCCCACCAGCCGAGATCACATGCCCTAGGAAATGCACCTCATCCATCCAAAATTCACACTTAGACAACTTTGCATACAGCTTCCTTTCTCTCAACACACCAAGCACTGTGCTAAGGTGATCTTCGTGCTCTTCTCGGGTCTTAGAATAAATTAGGATGTCATCAATTAAAACAACCACAAATTTATCCAAGAACAGTCTAAAGATCATGTTCGTGTAGTCCATAAAGATGGCTGGAGCATTAGTCACACCAAAAGGTATAACTACGTACTCGTAGTAGCCATATCTGGACCTGAAGGCCGTCTTCTGAATGTCGTCCGGTTTCACCAGGATTTGGTGATATCCTGATCTCAAGTCGATTTTCGAGAACACCGTGGCTCCATGCAACTGATCCATCAAGTCATCTATCCTTAGCAATGGGTACTTGTTCTTAATAGTGAGCTTGTTCAATTGCCGGTAATCCACACAAAGTCGGGAAGTGTCGTCTTTCTTCTTCACCAACAACACCAGAGCACCCCATGGTGAGACACTAGGCCTGATAAACTTCTTCTCTAGTAGCTCTTCAATCTGTTTCTTCAATTCTGCTAGTTCCGCGGGAGCCATTCTATAGGGAGCTATAGACACTGGTCCTGCACATGAGACCAAATCTATAGAGAATTCTACCTCTCTTGGAGGAGGTAGACCAGGTACTTCTTCTGGGAAGACATCAAGAAATTCATTCACAACCAAAAGGTCTCCACTAGATGATGAGTTCATAGCTTGGACTCCGTCCATGTGAGACATGATTAGGAAACAACAAGCACCCTCTAAGAGGTCTTGCCTCAACACGCCGAGAGACAAGGACGATTCTTCGTCTTCATTAGGAAAGATAAGCTTCTTTCCTCCGCAATCTAGAAGGATACGATTGGTGGCTAACCAATCCATTCCTAGAATGACTTCTAGCCCTTGTAAAGGTAGGCAGATAAGGTTCACCCTGAACCTTCGTCCCTCAACCTCTATAGGACATCTGGCACACACTGTGGACGTCCTGACTAGCCCAGCTGCTGGTGTAGAAACCACCAGATCACACTGGAGCTCTCTGACTGTTAACCCGAGCCTCTCTACACAAGCCTTTGACACAAAAGAGTATGTCGCCCCCGAATCAAATAAAACTACGCACGAAGCTCCAAATAGTAAGCAACTACTGACGATGAGGTTACCTGCGCTAGCTGCCTCAGCTCCCGTCAGGGCATAGACTCTCCCTGTAGCCTGTGGCCTGGCACCGCCTCTCTGAATAGCCCTGCCCGCAGGACGTGGTGGTGGTTTGGTCCTTCTGACTGTAGGGCAGTCTCTAGCATAATGACCATCCCTCCTGCAAATATTACACCTCTTGTACCCTATGAGCTGAGGGCACACAGACTGGGGGTGTGGTCCTCCACACATGTAACATCAGACCGGACTGACATAGCTGGATGGTCCCTGCTGCACTGATGGCTGAGAAGAGGAGGAAGAACCCCTGGACCCTGAGGACGTGGGTCGAGAGAAAGGGGTCGTCCTCGAGCTGGATCCCCCTCTAGAGACTACGGGTCCGCCAACCCTCAGTGGTTGGACTCTCTGGCTCGGTGGTACTTCAGGCTCTCCCTTAGTTTTCTCCATATCACGGGCCATCTTTACCAATGCAGGGAACTCTCGGATGCGTAATCCCTTCACCATTAACTTCACATCCTTCCTCAACCCATTCTCAAACTTGTGACACTGCCAATCTTCATTCACTTGCACCGTACTGAAGCGAATGAGGTGTTTAAAGCGATCGGCATATTCAGTCACCGATCTGTTTCCTTGTGTCAGCTCAAGAAACTCCACTTCTTTTGCAAAGCGAACACTGTCAGGGAAGTATTCTGTGTAGAATTTGGTCTTAAATAACTCCCAAGTAGTAGGAGTCGCTCGCCTCTCTAGGATTGCCCTCATGCTGTTCCACCAGTGGCCAGCCTCCCCTGTCAGCAGATACTGGGTATAGGCCAATTTCCTGTCATCCGGGCATCCTTTTGCTTCAAAGATGTGTTCCATGTCTTGGAACCAATGATCAGCTTCATCTGGGCTGCATTTGCCAGTGAACCTGGCTGGATGGTGCTGGAGAAAACTCTCCAAGGTCCATTCTTGAGCTGGAGCAGCATTAGAGGAAGCACCGAGAGTGGGTACACCCCTAGCCAACATATCCATCAGTTGCCTCTGGGTGTGGTCAGATTTCATCCTTGCATTCTCGGCAGATATCCTGGCATTCTCTACGACAATCCTAGCAGCTTCTAGGTTTTGGAGGGCAACGGTGTTCTGTTGCACCAGAGCAGTATTTTGTTGCTGAAGAGCCTCAAGTACAGCCTCTAGTCTTGCATTGGACTCAGAGGGCTCATTTTGAGGAGGTGGAGGAGATGGAAGTCTAGGTTCCATGGTTCTGTTTCACAAAGAAAAACAGAATATCAATCGAGTCAAGGAAAATGAGATAATTACTTAGAAATACTAAGAGTACACAAACAAGAGCATGACACACACAACCTAAGGGATGTTCCTAAGAAAGAAACTGCTCTGATACCACTAATGTGACATCCCAATATTATACTTCATGCAGGTATAAAAATTAAGACGTCATCATAGATGATATAATAAAGCAGTTAGAGTAATTCAAGTATTTAGTTTAGGATTACAGTAATCTAGGAATTTAGAGGAAATTAAACACGTGGAAAAATACTAAAGTTCTTCAAAATATATTATAGTTCAAATGGGATTTAACAGCCCAGAAATCCTAAGGAACTAAGCAGCAGCAATGTCTTCGTTCTCCTCCAAAGCATTCTCCACAGAGACCTCATTCTCCTCTGCTCACATCCAAGAATGGATGATCATCGCAATAGGAAAACATACCACATACACAATACAAGCAATGCAAGGGTGAGCTAATTATATAAATAAGAAGCATACAACAGATTTCTCATGTGATCATATGAAAATGAATTGAAAACAAATCAGATTTATAACATACAACCTAAGCATGCGAAGTTCTAGACTTGACTCGTCCGGACTTTAAAATGATAGTCGTACTATGGCGAGTCTTGCACCCGTGGTGACTTATGAAACTTGGGTTCCCCACCCTGCCGCACTCACGAGGGTAGTCTGTTCCGCGCCTTGAGGCATACTGGGAGCCCCCAAGACTAAGGACCTCCTGCTACTTCTCACCACATGGTTCAACCTCTCTAAGTGAGCATGATTAACCATTGAAGCGTCAGAATAACTCCCAAGGCTGAGCCCCTGCTTTCATTTTAAAACACTAAAGATCTCACCAAGAAATCTCGAACTTATAGAACTTGGTTTACCACTTGGATCGTATTTTCATCACCTTGTAATTATATACTTTTTGCCACAATCAATATACAAATAATAATTCTTCAAAATTAAAGTATAAATACCATTTGTACCATTTCTCAACTTAAATAGACCTACTAAATATAATTTTAATTTTATGTTAGATACCAAACTTACTAATTCTAATAATACTGTATCATAATATAATATTAGGCAAAACTAAATTAATTGATAACTTTGTTAACGTTTCTATACAGTCATAAATCTATATATACTACTCTGTATAAGTTTATATTATTATATAATATAAAAGGTTCACCACAGAAAATTTATAAAATAAACATATTATGTAATATATAGTATAAAGTAATATATTATTTAATTATATTATAATAAATATATTAACTCATAATTTTAATATAATATTCCTTTAAACCATTAAAACAAACAATTTAATATTTATATTAAACTAACGGATCAACATTTATTTATATTATAATATTATAAATTATCATGGTTATAATAACTATAATCTATTTTTTTATACATATCCTACCTTCTCTCCTGCAACATTTGTATGCATATATAATTAAATTATATTAATATAACATATCTACCTTCTCCCCTGCACCTAATATTTAAACACATCCCCTATTTTCATCTTCTCACTTTTCTTTTCCTAAGTGGACCCACCCTCATTTCTCTTATTCATTCTCCCATTAAATCATGGTCAGGAACGTGAATCCCATGCACACCATGCTCTGCCACAACCTAAACCCATCTTACTACTACAACACTTTCACTCTCCTATTCCTGTAATATCAAACATTTTCACTCTTTCTTCAACAGTACACTACAAAACCTAACAAACTCATCTATAAACAAATAACCATTTTCCACTTAATCAATATCAGCCCACGCACAACTCTCCTAACTTTCTTCCTTCTTTTATTTTTAATTTTCCTAAAACCAATCTCTCATCTCTCTTCACCTGTGTTCACGTACACACCCATGCCAACCACTTTCAAGGAAAATCTAATAAATATTTTCAACAATAATTACATTAAATGGGACCCACAGTATATCTTTCCATCAACCCGAAACTCACACTTTCCCACTCACGTGACATCTTAACATTTCTATACCTTCTCCCTGCAATTTCTCTCACCACTTTCAAGTACTCTTTACAAGTCTTATTTACAACAGTTAATTCATCAAACGCCCCAAAAAAAATAAATCAATCACAGTATGTATCAACATTCACACTCTTCAGTTCATGCAAAACCAGATACGTAAAACAATTAAAGGCACTCCGAACAGTATATCATTTTCACTGTTAACATGCATACATATAATAGAACAGATTCAACCCAAAAATAATTAGCTCCCCTTACCTGGAAAGCTCAACAAATTCCGAATTTCAAAGAACGCTCTAACGGTGACCCTTGACACTGTGCTTACTGGACAGAACCTATAAATCACCAAAATAGGTGATGAATTTTTGCTCTTGGAGTGGAACAACTGAGAATGAAAAACAATTTTTGCAAGACACAAGAAAATTCAAAAAAGATAAACCCTAGGTCTAGGACAGTGAAGGAAAAGAGGGGAAATCTACTTACCAATTGGAATTGAGAAATGTTCGGTTCAATTGGAAGCCCTTCTCACCCGGAACAGATTGGCAGCACCAAAACAAGATTTGAACGGTTCAAAACTCTGAAATTTTAGAAAGAAGGTGGAGAAAATTGGTTAGGGCATAAGAACTTCTTCTTTTAGAGAGAGAGGGAAAATGCAGAAATAAAATCTGACTTAAAGGAAGAGACCCCCTCAAGTTCAAGAGCTTAAGTCGGATAGGCTGGCTTCTCTTCCCCAGGCCCAATGGCCCCTTTTAATTTTTCTGAGGCCCTTACATATTTTTTCAATTTTGAAAATATTAAATATAATAAAATAGTTTTTTTTTTCAGTTCTTTAAAATTAAAAAAAAAAATATAGGATATTTTATACGAAATTAAGAAAACTTATTGAAAGATATATTATACTTTTTAGTACAATTAATATAACTTCTTTTGGGAAAATAAATGAATTTTGTTATACTTATTCATAGTAAATATTGTAAAAATACGAACACACAATGCCATAATGTATGTACTTTTCCTAATATATATAAAGATAACTCCTCTATTTGATGTTCACATTTGTTTTCAAATTTTATCTTTTAAATAATTTTTTAAAACTAGAATAAATATTCTATTAATTTACTATTCAAGTAACTGTTTTTTTTTATAATGTAGCCGGTTTCTTTTTTTCATTTGACATTTTTTAAATTTAATTAATTTTTAATTATGAAATTCCTCTATTTGATGTCCATGTTGTTTTTTCAACTTTATCCTTTAAATAATTTTTTAAAACTAAAATAAATATTTTATTAATTTACTATATAAGTAAGTTTTTTTAATTTAGCCTTTTTTTTATTTGGCACCTTTTTAACATAATATTTGTTTACTTAGAAAAATAAAAACTATTTACACTAAAATATTAAACGAACAGAGCAAAACATTGAAAAATTCATGGCATAGAAGATATCCAATGCATAGGCAAGGTTTTAAATTTAAAGCTTTAAATATTGTAAGAAGTTTCAATTATTAATATTGAAATGAAGCCAAAGAATTTTAATTTTAAGACATTATGTCTTAAATAAGTCACTAAGTTAATAAAATTTATTTCATAAAATTTATAATTACATTGAAAAGTAAATAAGAAAGAAAACTATGGAAGTATTGAATTATAAATTTTTTACATTATAAAAACTTACCAAAAAAGTGACTTGGCTTTAGAAGAAGAAAAAAAAAGAAGTCAAACATTTATAATTGGAAAAAAATATAGCCATTGATATATATTTTAATATTCTTTTCTTCTCATTACAACCCTCTTATAAAGGCCTATGCACATTCTCCTTCTTAAGAACACCTTAAGCAAGATGGCAGCAACAAGGTCTCATCTTTGTATCTTTTCGGTTATGGCTTTTATGTTCATCTCCACAACAGGTTCCAATCTTGTTTCACTTTTTCATTTTCTATATATAAGAATAATATATAATTACAAGATATTATAAATTTATTATCTTAATATTTTTAATTGAAAATGGTGTTCTACTTTCTGATATATTAATTTGATCCTAATTCATTAGTGAAAAATCTGTTTACTGTACCTCTAAAAAAGACTAGAAATTTAATTATGATTTTGGAGATAAATTTTTATTTTCTGAAAGTTTAAGAACTAATTTAGCAGAATTGATTGAAAATGATGTGAAGTTATTTGTGTGCAGTGTTAGGTCAACACATCCCATGCAAATCGGCACTTCCTAAGAACCTGTACTGTCCAGGTGTTAACATTTGCGATGATGGAAATCCTAAACGTCATCTCTGCTGTAGTATGCGACGAGAACATTGTCCCAATCTTTAATCTATTGTAAACTGTCATTTTTTATCCATATTAATAAAATTATTTAAATTACTGCAAAAACTGCTGTCATTATCAACACTCTATTTCACTTCTTTTCTTTAAATATTCACTTTAAATATTACATTGTTATCATTTTTTTATTATTTAATTTAGCATCTTACACTATGATTAGTAGACATTTTATTTAATGTATACCACTTCATGTGATTATTCATACATTTACAAAAATAAACAATTATTCTATATTTAAAATAAACAGTCATAGATAATTGTAATATAATTAATATTAATGTTGTAACGAAACTGCTAACGTTATACAAGAAAAAAATATTTATTTATATATTTTAATTATTTATATAAATTTCATTGCATTGAATCTATCTCTCTTTGAGAGTTATTTAAATTTGTACTTTTATTAAAAAACATTTTGACTGTGTTTATAAATTCAGGAGTGAATCAAAATAGTTGTTTATTTAGTTTATGTGAGCTAAATGGTCTAATCAGGTAGACTAACTCAAAATCAGGAATGGGTAAACTCGTATATTTAGTTTGGATTATGGTAAACCAGGAGTAAATGATACTTGTAAACTAAGAGTTTGAAACTCGTGTAATCTTTGTTAAGTATTAATGGAAACCCTCAAGAGATCTTAAGAGAGAATTAGACATAGTTCAGGTTGAGTGAACCGGTATAAAAACAAGATTATTTTGTTTATTTGTTTTCCTAAGTGCTTTCCTAAACACTGTTTGAAAACTCAAGTATTTTATATTTGGTGGAGATCATTGAACCTACTTTAAACACTTTGTTTGCAAAAAAGTTTTCAAAAACTTTATTTAACACCTCACTCCATTTCAAAAAGAAAGGAATTAAGTACTAAGACAACTTAGACAGTTACACCTCTTAAAAAGCAACGAAAAGATCACTTTATTTTTAATTTTATATCTTTTATCATTTAAAAAAAGTGTTTGAGAAAGTGATGTTAAAAAGCAAGTGAGGTGAAAGTTTAAGAACAAGTGTTTAAATATAAAATAAAAGCCCAAAATAGAAAATAAAATCAACATATATGTAAAATAGTAAAACGTAAGTTATCATTAGTGGAAGGTGTGTGTAGTGAATATTAAGGTGCATCGAGTAAAATAAATTCAAACCCAAAAACAACAATAAAACACATAAGGGGTTTGGGGATACTGAATATGGAGGTGCATAAAGCAAAATAAAAGTATACCCAACTGTTGAACGAAACTAGGTGGTGCAAGGAGCCAGAAATGGGTTGGAGTAGCCCAAATCCTCTGTCAAAAGGCTTTTCTTCTTCTCTGGCTTGCTCAAGTCCAAGGGTAAAACCTCCAATCTTTACCTTATGTATCTCAAAAAATTTCAATTTTAACCTTAATTTGTATTTTTTTAATTTTTTCTTCATAAAATCACGTGTAGCTTTCTAATTTTTTCTCTTTCCTAATAAAATCATCCTGTACACTTATATTTTTTTCCCTGTTTTATTAAAATCATCTTACCCTCCTTTAATAGATCTAAAATCTGGACAAATTTCTACTATTATAATAATTATATTAAAAGAATAAAAACAAAAGTAACTAAAATAAAAGTAACAATAATAAATATTAAAACAACTGTTTAAAAATTCTATAAATAATATTAGAAATTTGAATTAAGCTTTAAATAAAAAAATTTAAAAAAGTTTGTTTATCGAAATCTGTTAACATATTTTAACAAAATATTATTTTAATTTTAAATATATTAAATCTCATTTTATATAATTAATCTAATTTAAATTAAAATTTTAATATCATTTAATATACATTTATATTTTAATAATTATTAAAATATATTTTCTATTATTATAATAGTTATATTAAAAACATAAAAATAAAAAAATTTAAAATAAAAATAGTAATAATGAAAATAAAAAGAATAAAAAATAATAATAATATAAAATCTGATTTGATATATTAAAATATATTAAATTTTATTTATTATTAAATTAAAATTAAATAATTATTATATTCTAAATGAAAAACAAAATTTTAAAAAGATTTATTTATCAATAAACTATTTTTTTAGTTTTTTATTTAAACTTTCATAATTATTTGATTTAATTAAAATTCTAATATTATTTAATATATTTTTATATTTTAATAATTATTAAAATATGATTTATATTACAATAATAATTATATTAAAAAATAAAAGTAAAATAATTAAAATAAAAATAGTAATAAATAAAAATGAAAAATAATTATATAAAATTTGATTCAATATATTTAAATATATTAAATTATATTAAAATATTAAATTATATTAAATAATTATTGAATTTTAAATAAAAAAACTGAATTTTAAAAAGCTTTGGTTTATCTAATATCAAAATATGCTAAAATAGGTTAACGACAATTTTTTTTTAATTTCTTTTATTTAAAATTTAATAATTATTCAATTTAACTTAAAAATATAATATTATTTATAGTATTTTTAAACAATTTTTCTAATATTTATTATTGCTAATTTTATTTTAAATATTTCGTTTTTATTTTTTCAATATAACTATTATAATAGTAGAAATTATATTTTAATAATTATTAAGATATAAACTATGTTAAATAATATTAAAATTTTAAATTCAATTAAATTATTATTAAATTTTAAATTTAAAAATGAAATTTAAAATATTTATAAAAGATTTTAAAATCTGTATAGATTTCAAAATCTATTAAAGGGGGTGTATGGTGACTTTAATAAGAAAGAGAAAAAGTTAGAGGGATGCAGAGTAACATTAATAAGAAAGAGAAAAAAATTAGAGGGGTACAGACTACCTTTATCAAAAGAGAGAAAAAATTAAAACAATATTAATTAAGGTTAAAATTAATTTTTTGTGGTGGAGGATGAAAGGTTGGAGTTGTAGGGCGAAACACCCGGTATAAGAACACCACATCAGATCACAATCACACAAAGAAAAGAATCAAACTAATAATAATTAAGTTTAATTACTCATTTAGTCTATACTTTAATTGAATTTTTTGTTTCAGTTGCGTCTAAATTGTTGAAAAAATACTCAATTAGATCCTTTTCAAAAAAATTATTAATGACTTTAACCGCATGTCACTTGTCAATTAGATTCTTGTAAATAAATTTGTTATCCATATGTCAAGTCCCAATGTGTGGGACATAGGTACTACTAGGAAGGATAGTGCTAGTATCATTGTTTTATATTCAATTTAGTATTTATATATGTATTTTTGATTCAATTTAGTCAATTTTTTTTTTTTGAAAATGAAGCAATATTGTCTATATGTAACTTGAGACCAAATTTATTCTACTTAATTAGTGTTAATTTTATTAAAATAAACATATGGATTAAAAATATACAATAAAGTTACATGTTAAAAAGTCATTTTTTACTAAACAAGTATAAAAATTATATAAATAATAAATATGATCTCAATTTAAAGAGATAATATTGATCTATTTTGAAGAAAAAAATGAGACTAAATTTAATAAAAAAAATTTATAGAGACCAATTTAAATACAAGACGATAACACTTGACATTGACACTAACACCTGGATGCCACGTGTTATACCATGAGACCTGACACATGGATAACATTTTTTTCAAAAGAAATTATAAAATTATAAAAAAAATTATACGAAATTCTAAAGAATTAAAAAAAATTATAAATTGACATGTGATAAGTAGTTAACGTTATTAGTAAACTTTTCAAAAATTGGAACACAATTGAAGAGAATTTTTTTCAACCAAAATAAGGAATCAAGAATCAAGAATAATTAAGCCTTATAATTAAAATTTAGGATAAATATTTCATCTTTTGAACTTTGTGTTTCATGGTGATAAACAAGATTCACATGACATTAAATTATTATATTATAGTAAATAAAATGTCTTTGTACAATTGCATAAATAAAATTACACTTACGATATTAAGTTAGAAAATAAAAATAATTATATAAAAATCACCAAAATAATTTCTCATCATAAAAGTGAACAACAAAAATATTAAAAAAAATAAAAACAATCATATATGTCTTAGAAATAATTTGATACACAATTTAAATAAATTGCACAAAAAAAATATATAATTAAATGTGTGATAAGAAGAAAAATACGATAGAAATAATGAATTTTGTTAATATAAAACAAATTAAAGAAGAGAAAACAAAAATATGTGAAGAGAGAAAAGATATTATAAAACTAATGACTAAGAAAATATATATATAAAAGAGAGGTTACCTAACAAATTAAAGGAGACAGATACAGAGACTGGAAACATATATGTACATAATTATTCGTACATTCACATCTAATAATAAAATCAGATATTACCCATAAAAACGAAAATTCGTCCTCAATCAATGGAAATTCTTCATATAAACGAAAACAAGATGAAACAGTACACACAAAACAAAAACGAATTTGTTTGTTATCCATATATATGTGAAGTCAAAACATGTATACAACACAATAACTGGTATATGATACTTTATTATAAACCGAATTCTAATTAATTATAGAATATTATTTTTAAAGTAAAAAGTTGAAATTAGGTCTTAAGAAAATACACTATGGATTAGTAAACACTAAGAAAATAACGAATAAAATATGTAAGTTTATTTTATTTAATATTATATTTTAATAGAATAAAAACATTTATCATTAAATAGTATATCATAAAAAAACAGTGAGGTAAATATTCGTTTATTTATGAACATGTAATGAAGTTATTAATTTTTAAGATAATATGGATCAATATTTGATAATAAGTAATCTAAAATTCGTAACCAGTCTTCCACAATCGCCTCGTTTGAAGAAAGATAATCTTTTACTAGATGTACCTCCATCCTAGCAAACCTTGGCCTAGGCGGCATTCATCCAAACGGTTCTTGTGTATTGAGAAATTAACATCACTGAAAGTCACTCAGGTTAGATGCAATACATTATTAAATGACTTTCATTGCCATTTTTTTTTTCCAATTTAGTTAGTTCCATTAAATACAGAGTTTCGTTGACTTATATTTTCTTCCAATCAACGCCACACCAATCCACCCAACACAGTGATATAACTAAAGATTTGTATATAAAATAAAAAACGAATAATTTATTAAGTACAGTTGCTACTATGGGAACTAAAAACCAAAAGAAAAAGACATAATGATATATATCTACATATCAGAATTGTATCTAACGCGTCAAATAATAAGGCCAAACTCATATGCACTGGCCTTTCAAAAAGTATCGACAAAGATAGTAATCCCTTCTCAGATTTCAAAATTGTAGGCCCAATGCCCTTACTTCCTTTCATTATCTGTCACACACTAGTAAAAGTGGCCGCATCTGTTCTGTCACGACAAGGAAAATCATTGAGTATATATTATGAACAGAGTTACCTTTCACGTCTCTGGTATATTATTGCCACAATAATCCTTCGCCCAGGAGCATCCGTACGTCAAAAAGCATATAAACACACGCTTCCAATCCAATCCAAAAATTTGTTTTCAACCATCCGCTCTTCTGGAAATAGCTCAAGGAGTAAGCCTTTTTATACTGCAAACTATGTAATGGCGTGCTTCACCTCAAGCACCTCATTGCACCAGAAAAAAAGATAAAAAATAGTGGGATTGCAGAGAAATCCTTTTTTTGCCTGTGCAGTATACCGTCGAGTTCTAATACTTCAGCTCTGATAGGTGACTGGGGCCCGAGCTCAAGATGGATGGGACATTTCTCCCACAAACTGGGGAAGATTTTTGGCCAGTCGCAGTGGAAGAATTCTCAGTTTGTTGCATCTGCGAAGAGTTCACTGATGAACTAACCTTGCTCCCCTGGGAATTTGTCTTCAAGTTGGCTCCACTAGGTGGAACTCCTGCAACTGTATTACCAAGAGACTGGTTGTTATTGAATAGTTGTTGCCCTTGGAGTGGCATGGACGATATGTAATTTCCACCAAAAGATATTTGGGTCTGACCCTGCAATACTCTTCCTTGATCCTGGGAAAAACTTTGGAGAGTTGGTGCAGTAGAAGTTATGATACACGGGTTATGTACAAGAGAATCTGGGGCTGATACACAGATTTTTGACTGGGAGCCTTTAATCGAACTTTTGTTCTGAGTTTGAGTTTGTGAATAAACTGGGGTAGTAAAAAAATTTGCACCAATTGTAGCATTAGTTGACGAGGTTTTATAACGAGTCGCCACAGCAGGTTGCGGCTGTAACATTCCATGCTGCTGTTGAAGATGAAGTAGCTGAGATGGCTGTTGAGACTTTACAGCATTGCTAGAAAGAGGCAAACTTGTGGTTGTAGCAGTTGACGAAATGGAACGACTAGGCCAGTTTCCATTCATGGGAGATGAAACTAAGTTAAGATTCTTTGCTGAATTATCAAAAACAAGGGTTGTTGGTCCGTTGGTCGATGGCTTCCCGGAAGTGGCTTTTTCATCATCACGGTGGGAAGAACTATCGCCACTGTTGCCTTCTATAATGGGATACATCTTTTGTTGAGTTGCATGAGATGCACTTCCAGCATGATATCCTTGCCATGCAATATCAGGCAGGCTCTGAAATATTACAGGGTTTTGTGCCATGGTTGAGAAGTTCAGATTTGAAGGAACACTTGTCCCATTATATGCAGCAAATGAGATTGCATGTGGTTGAGATGGAATATGCTCAAGACCCCCCATCAAAGTCTGTTGCTGCTTGTCACCAAAATTTCCACTGTTGCCACCAACACTATCTGATGTTGTAGATGGCGTTAAAGAAAGGCCCAGTGGCTGAACTGGAATAGGGAAGTTTTGCCCAAATCCATTCTTTTGGGAGTAAGCTGTTCCACTTGCAGCAAATGGAGAATTATCTCCAGCTATCCCAGTCTCATGCTTTCGAAGATGAGACTGTGAGGTGTGCTGCTTTTGTGACTGCTGAAGTTGCATAGTTGTGGAGGACAAAATATGGTTGTCGTTACCTTGCATTCCCTGTGACTGCTTATGGGATGATGATGAAACACTAGATGTGCTTCCATTAAGATAACTACTAGGTTGAACGAGTGGTTGGGAGTGAGGATGCTGTTGTGGATACTGAAGTGGGTGGAAGATCTGAGAAGAGTACAAAGGCCCATTGAGAATAGGTGTTGACTGTGCAGGGCTTGCACCTCTGATAGCTGCAGATGGTCCAAGGGGAGTTGAAAAGGGGAATGGATACCCACCATTCGGAACTATTGTCATATATGGAGCATCATTGGCTGTCAAATTTGAGTAGCTAAAGCTCATTGTAGCAGCAACTGCTGGCAGTGTTGCGCCACCAACAGATACACCTGGGGAACTTTGGAATTTATTAGACAAGGAAGCATTGCTAGCGTTGTTCACACCACCAGCTGGACTAGTACCTGGTATTACAGATGCTTGATGCTGGCCAGGAGGGATTAGAAAAGCAGGACCATGCTACATTCAAAGTTAAAACACATGACGTTTCAGAATAAAATTGCTGATTTCCCATTATCTGTATAGAAACTACTGGAAAACAAGATCATACCACTATATTAGCAGAA
This sequence comes from Vigna mungo, assembly GCA_036885675.1. Lineage (NCBI taxonomy): Eukaryota > Viridiplantae > Streptophyta > Magnoliopsida > Fabales > Fabaceae > Vigna > Vigna mungo. Next base: position 24,845,713 of record CP144695.1, read on the forward strand.
GACCCTGGATGTTGACCTTGCTGAAGCATAAGCTGCTTCATTTGCGTCATATCCACTGGGTTGGCAGGACCAGAACTTTTTTTAATAGCAGCAACACTAAAATCACTAGTGGTAGTCCATCCCTTCTCCGGTGCGGAACTATGGCTGACGCCTGGTGACTGTTTATGAAACTGCTTCCCAACAACTACACTTTCAGCAGAATGGACTTTGCTGAGCTTTGCGTCACACATAGAACCAGAGCCGATTGTGGACGTCAAAAGGGTATTCATCTTTGTACACTGTTGGTGCATGAAGATGTTCCGAGCAATGTAACCGTGACTTGCACATCTCTTTGGTCGAGGTTGAGACAACACAAAGTTCCCATGCTGAATGTTTGAATTATGTAGGAAACATTAATAACACAGGTCCATATTACAGGAAGAATGTGAGATGGTTGACACTTTCAAGAACAAAGAAAGGACTTAAACAATTATTACAATATCCAATTAGGTGAGAAATAAAATTACTTGAGGGGCTGTCAATAATCCTGTTGTTTTATCTGTCTTCATAGCTGTCCCCATGGGCGGCACGTAACTGCAAATCATATTTATTGTTCTTAGAAAAAAGCAAAGCCACAATATTCACGAGAGACCAACCGTCAAGTAAAATCAGATAGGGATCAAAATGACGAAAAGAAAAAGAAAAAAATATTGTGAAAAAAATAAATGGTCTAGTACCCAAGGGGAGAGAAACCACTTGGCCTTTCGGATACATCCACTGACAAAGACATTGAACTACATTGAGCTGAAGAAGTAAAGAAGTGTAAGAGACCTCTATTCAACAAGAAAGAAAAATCAGAGTTTGCATGTGGTGCTGTATGCTTAATCATATCAATAAAGGGATAAAGGAAAATCTCTCCACCTACCAGTTTTCTCCAGTTTGGCATTTGTAGCGGTAGTAGTTGGTTGTTCCCTATTCCTGCCCAGCTCTCCTAATTCATGGTTTGTCGCTAGGTCATGATGCCCATTTGGCTTCTCCAAATCAACTTTCATTTTCACCTTTTCAATTTCTCCCAGTGTTTTCTCCTTCTTACTCAAACTTTCTACCTTGTCTTCAACCTTATTCCTGTCTTCACCCCTAGACAAATTACCCCATTCTGATGAGAAGGTCACAGGAGGGGGAGCCTGTAATTGGAACAAAGGCATTCATCTTCATTCACTTAACAGCAATAATACGCAAAGGGAGATACAGTAATAAAGATGCACAAAAACAAGTATCCTCACCATTAGATCAATCTCAAACTTGGGTTTGCCATTGCCCTCCAGAACATCATCGCATGTGCTAGTAAAATTCAGCAACAAGATAATGGGTTCGATAATCAGTTACCTAGATAAGAAAATCAAACAACAATAGCACACAAAAGTGGGGTCTTCTTTTCTATAATTTCAATTCTCACCTTATAGTAGAAGCACAATCATGTTTGTCGACAACCAACTTGGATTCTAATTTTCCATCTACAGCATCCCCACATCCACAACCTGGACTCAAACTATCTTCCTCCGCGTCTTGTTTTGGACCCTGGGAAGACTCAATACCATCACCTCCAGACGTCCTAGGCGACACGGACGATGGTATCTCCATTTTCGCAGGTTGATGGCTTTCAATTACGACTGACTCGGGAGTTGAATTGTTCGGCGGTAAAATGCAAAAAGAAGAACTGTAATCTTCCACTTTCTTCGTCTCTGACAATGAAAACGCCAACGAAAAAGGTGAATGGAGAGAAGGGTGAGGAGAAGCGTAAAGGACAAGAGTAAAATTCTTTATCTGATTCGAAAATTCAACCCACCAACAACATCAATGGCAGGGGAAGACGAAAGTGCACGGGAATCACTCGCTTTATCCTTCTGCGAAGAAGAATAATCATGGTTTTGGGAAGCTCGCAAACTGTACAGAAGCTCAGCTATCTCAATCTCGATGTCCTCCTGATTCGACGAAGACGGTCCAATCGCTTTCTGCAGCAAAACTCATCCTATCAATTTTGTTTAAAAAAAGGACAGATCGAGCAAATAAATATAAAAGAAATGCAAAAGTATCTCAGACCATCTTCTTGGGAAGAGAAACATTGGAAGATGAAGGCGACGCATCTTCAGCACTCTGCTCCTCAACCCAACTGTGATGGGGTCTTTTCACAGAAGCTGAGAGAAGAAAAATCCAAAAAGTAAAAATCAGTGCTGTCAGAGAGAAACCAAAAATAAAAAGAATCAAGACAAAACCTGAACGAGTCCTCCTGGGCACTATAGCTCCGATCATCACTTCGTCGATTACGTTCCGCCCCCGGTGGTTATGATCAGATGCGGACGACGCCGTATTATTAGAATGCAACCGCGCGTCTTGTTCATTCCCCACACTCTCTTCCTCGGTGCTGTGAGAGTTGCTCCCTCTCCTCTTCTTCGTCCATTCCCTCTTACTATTATTATCATCATCGTCATTATTATCCTTTAACCTCATCTCCTGCATCTCCTCTGTCGAAACAGACAAATCAGAGACGCGTCATGAAAATTAAGAGAAAAAAAAAAGAGAAAAAACCAATTCATACGAGAAGTGGGTCGGAGGGGGATATTAGGATGACGGCGTCTGGGGAAAGCGTTTGAAGACATAGAGGACGATCTTCCTCTGGTTCGATCCATGGCGGATTTGTTGTTTCTTGTTGTTGTTGTTTGTGTCATGAAATGTAAGGAAAGCGGCGAAAAATCAGAACGGCCGAATAGGATGCGGCAGCGGAATCCCAGCAGAAGCGGCGGCGTAAGGGTCGGATTCCTTTGAGACCGAAAGGAGTGGTAGTGTTTTCTGCTGAAAAAATGCTCCCACTTCCTTCTCCCTTTCTTTTCGCTTTCCTATCACTTCGCTTCTTTTCCCTTTCTTTCTCTTCTTCTGTCCCTTCCCTTCTCTAACCAAACTACACTTCACTTCTCCCTCCTTCTCTTTTCTTTTATCAAATTAAAATAACAATAATAATAACAAAATCAATATTTTATCAAATCATCTTATCTCTCTTTTATTTTATTTTTTATTTTTATATATTTCGCTTTCAACTCACTCTCCCAAACTCCTCGTCACTATACCATACGGTTTCTCTCTCCATCCTGGCCGTTCATGACTTCCCCATCGTACGCCCACAGCCCTCCTGGTTTGCCACTGCCTACATGGCACACACGTCCATGTCTGGTGGAATGTGATGTCAGCTCTGCGCACTTTGCCATGTGTCACCTCATTATATATTTTCTGTCAACTCGCACGCGGTAAACTGGCGCGTGCTTCGAAAACGCCTGAGCGAAGATATTGCTGTGGGGTAGCATACACGTGTCATTTTGTTGGAGCTTGGAAGAAGTACGAAAATATCTTGCGGTATGCCACCGTAGATATTAAATATGTTTTGTATTATTAATTTAAAACAAAATTACGTAAATAGCGCTTGGCTTCACTCGTATCAATACACTTGTAGTTAATAAACTGATAATGAAATTTTTGGAACATTTAGTTAATTTCTTTTTTACCTTTAATACAACTTAAACTAAAGAAAACATTATATTATTTTAGTACAATGTTAAATAAACTATCTACTAACTTTTTCATTTTTCCATCTCTGGACTTATTTTAACAAAGGTGAAAATAAGGATATAATTGAAAAAAGGTTATATTATTTTAAAATTTTAAAAATAGCAGTTAAGAGAAATATATTTTCCTGCTTTAACAACTAATGTGTAGGAAAGTAGCATTCATTAATTATTTTCGGGCCCTACAAAAAGACCAACTGCCACACTCATTAAATTTTAGGATTTTCTTAAAGTGATATAGAAAATGACTTTTGGACAAACTAGGATTACTTGCTTCAGTTAGTGTAATTTAAAATATTGAAGATTTGAAAAGATAATTTATTTAAGAAACTGATATCATATATTTTTTAACTGACAGTAAAATAAAGTTCAATAAACAAAGTAGACAAGTATTAAAATGTTTATTTAACTAAATTTCGTTTATTTTAAAAATAATTACAAATAAATTAGTTCTTTAATATTATACTATTATATAAAAAAATAATTATCCTTTGGTGGTTACAATTCTTTTTTTCAGTTTTATTCTTTAAGTGATAATAATAATAAAGATATGATATAATAATAAAAATAATAATAATAATAGTAGTAATAATAATAATAAGATAGAGATATGATATAAAAATATTGATAAAAAAACAAATAATAACCATATAAGGTAAAATTATAAGTCTAGCTTGAAACAAGTAGAACATCATCTTTCGTTGCTGCCATGGAGTCTTCATGCATGTTCTCTCGCTCGCTGACCAACCAAGTGTGCATTGCTGCAAAGGTCTTTTAGTTCTAGAATACTTCAATGCATCTTTTGTCATAGAGTGGTGGACTTTCTCACTTTGGGCTTTCGTCTTTAAGCAAGCATTGGGTCTTGCTGATTTTAATATGGTACCAAAGCATGTCCTGTACTTGTTCTGCCCCTACTTCTGTTGTGCTTAATTTTCTTGGTTTCTTGATGTTGAATTTGTCTTCTGGTTTTTCTTGTCATCATGAAGAACGTTGATTAACTTAATAACCCCTCCAGTCCCTTCTATCTCCATCCTGGAGAAAACCTAGGTATCTCCCTTATTTCACAAGTTCTAAATGAATCCAACTATACTTTTTGGAGCAGAAGTATGAGAAGAGCTCTCATCTCCAAGAACAAACTAAAATTCATTGATGGAGGAATCAAGAAACCTCACAAAGACAACCCTTTTTTTTATTCTTAGGAAAGGAGCAACATGATGGTGTTGTCCTGAATCATCAAGACTCTTTCATCCCAAGTTGAAGAGCGTTATGTACGTGGAAGATGTTCAAGAACTATGGGAAGAGTTAAAGGAAAGATTTTCCAAAGGCGATCACTTCATATTTTCATATTTACTTCAAGAAATACACCATATCAGACAAGGAGAAAGGAGTGTGTGTCAATATTTCACAGATTTGAAAATCCTATGGGAAGAGTTGGAATTTCTTAGGCTCATTCCACGTTGTAGCTGCAAGATCCCTTGCAGTTGTGATTTGTCCAAAGCTTCTCACAAATACAGAGAAATGAAACATGTTATTTTTTTCTTAAAAGGTCTAAATGAATGCTACAACACTGTGAGAACACATATATTATTAATGGAGCCTCTACCCAACATCAACCGCGTCTTTTCTCTTATTATGCAGGAAGAAAGGCAAGGAAAACATGAGTCTGGCCTTACTAATCAGAATGAGGCCAAGGTTTTGGCAAATACTACTGAAAGACAGAGCCAATGGAAGAATGAACAAAACTGGAAGGCTGCTGGACGTGGTTCTGGAGCTCGCAACCAAGGGAGATGGAGAGGAAGAAATCCCAATTTTGGAAAACAATGTTCCTATTGCCATAAAATGAATCACATGGTTGACAAGTGCTATTCTAAGCATGGTTATCCACCATGGTATAAAAAGAATGACAATAATAGTCAAGAAAATGTTGGACAGAGTGATTGGGAATCTGTCAGTGCCTACACTACCTTGGTTGAGACACAGATCAACCAACAAAGCAACAACAATATTGTTCAGAATTCTTTTACCCCAGAATAGATGAAGAAAATTTTGCAGATTATAGAAAAGATTGATAGTCCTGCTCACAGCATTAGCCAAATACATAAAGATGTTGCAGGGGACAAGCAAGGTATGTTTTCCTAGATTATAGATACATGGGCCACTGATCATGTGACACATGACAAAACGCAATTCATTACTTTTTATAAAATAAGCCCTGTATCTATAAAAATTACCTAACAATTCCACTGTTACAGCCTATGCAGGAACTGTACAGTTTTCCAAACATTTCACTATTTTTAACGTTTTATATATCCTTGAATTTACTTTTAATCTCATATCCGTTCAAAGCTTGACCAAAGATATAAATTGCACTCTAACTTTCTCCTCTAAGATGTATCAGATTCAGGACAACTCCACATTGAAGATGATTGGATGTGTTAATGTCTACAAAGGGCTTTACTACCTACAATCCTTTAGAAGAAATCTCACACCTAGCTTTGCTTTTACTTATGAACATGTAAATATAAACTTGTGGCATTATAGGCTAGGTCATCCTGGACACAAAACTGTTCAGAGAATATGCAAGAATTTTCCTTATGTTCAAACTGTTTCTAATTATACTTGTGATATCTACTATTATGCAAAACAACATAAACTACCTTCTCCAAAAAGTAACTTTGTATCTACTAATTGTTTTGATATCGTACACTGTGATATATGGGGGTCCATCTCCATTCCTTTTTTCCATGGGCACAAGTATTTTCTCACAATTGTTGATGATTGTAGTAGACATACTTGGGCTTTTCTTATGTTGAGTAAGAGTCGGGCTATATAATTACTACATGTGTTTATTATGAAGATTAAAACTCAATTTAATAAAAATATTAAGGTCATTAGAACTGATAATGGACCAGAATTTAATTGTTCCAACATATATAACTTGTATGGCATTGAGCATCAAAGAAGTTGTGTTGAAACCGCACAACAAAACTCTGTTGTGGAACGTAAGCATCAACATATATTAAATGTTACTCGTAGCTTACTTTTCCAGTCTCGCATTCCCTATGTTTATTGGTCATATGCCTTATCTCATGCTATATACTTAATAAATAGGCTTCATTCTCCTGTTATTAAAGACAAAACTCCCTATGATGTTTTACACAGTAGTCCACCCACTTATATTAACCTGAATATCTTTGGGTGCTTGTGTTTTGCTTCTAATTTCGAAAATAATAGGAATAAATTTGACTCTAAAGCTAGAAAGGGTGTTTTTCTAGGCTACAAAAGTGGATTAAAGGGGTATGTCGTCCTTGACATCAATACTAGGGAAATTTTTATAAGTAGAAATGTTATCTTTTATAAGGATATTTTTCCCTATAGAAATGAACAAAGCAATAAGGCTAATTTTGATGGTAGTGAAGATAATATACCCTTTCTTGATGATCTATCCTGCAGCTATGAGAAGAGCTTGGTTGAGAATAGAAGAAATGACCAAATCCCTACTCAGAACATTGATGTCAATCCAAATAATGCCCATCTCACAGAAGAGGAAGACCTTCACAATCAGAGGAGGTCAAACAGAGTTAAAAGAACTCCTGAATATTTAAAAGATTACATACATCAGGCTGACCAGTCCTCATCCACCTATTTGTGCATCAAAAATGGTTTGAAAACCCCTTATCCTATAACTAATGTCCTATCTTATGATTCATTATATGATAAACAGTTAAAGTACAACCTCGCCATAACTGTTAGCAAAGAACCAAACTCCTATAATGAGGCTAAAAACAGTGTTGAATGGACAAATACTATGCAGAGGGAAATAAAGGCTCTACAGGACAATGGTACATGGTTTTTAACCCAACACCCTCTTGGAAAGAAATCCATTGGGTGTAAATGGGTTTACAAAATCAAATATAAGGTTGATGGTATTGTGGAAAGGTATAGGGTCAGATTGGTTGCCAAAGGGTACACCCAGCAAGAAGGAATAAATTTTTTTGATACATTTTCCCCTGTTGCTAAACTTACTTCTGTCAGATTGCTTATTGCTCTTGCTGCCTCAAAGAATTGGTTTCTGCATCAGCTGGATGTGGATAACACTTTCTTGCATGGGGACCTAAATAAGGATGTTTACACAGATCCTCCTCCTGGCTTGAATACAGACATTAAAGACAGGTTTTCAAATTGACTAAATCTCTCTATGGCCTAAAACATGCCACAGACAATGGTTTGACAAACTATCTACCTTTCTTATTTCTGTTGGTTATATTCAATCTAGTTTTGACACTCTCTTTTTATCAAAAGTACTTCAACAGAGTTCACAACCCTACTTTTGTATGTAGATGACATTGTTTTGACAGGAAATTCTATGAGTGAGATTAATCACATAAAGACTCTCATGCATCATCAATTTCATATTAAAGATCTGGGAGAACTAAAATACTTTTTAGGATTTGAGATTGCTAGGTCCAGGAAAGGTATACACCTTTGCCAGAGAAAGTATGCCTTGGATATCCTTGAGGAAACATGAATGATGGGAAACAAGCCATGCTCCACACTGTTTCTAAGTGATATTAGTTCTCTATACAAGGATGAGAACTATCTTAATGATCCTAGTGCATATTGTAGATTGATAGGGAAGTTCTTCTACCTTACTAATACTAGACCCTATATGTGCTTTACTGTTAACTTTTTTGAGTCAATTTATGCAGAAACCTACTAACTATCATTATCAGGCTTTGCAGTACATCCTTAGATACGTCAAATCTAGTCCCTTGGAAGGACTTTTCTTTGCTGCCAACTCTGATGTTCAGATCAAAGGCTTCAGTGATTCAGATTGGGCCATGTGCCCTAACACGAGGAGATCTACTATAGGGTACTGCATATTTTTGGGGTTCCTCCCTTGTATCATGGAGATCTAAGAAACAAAGTACTATCTCCAAGTCTTCTATAGAAGCTGAGTATCACTCCCTTGCTACCACTGTTTGCGGGATACAGTGGCTTCACTATCTTCTCTAGGATCTTCAGGTTCAGCCTATTGTTATCGCAGTCCTTTACTGTGACAACAACTCTGCAAGGCACATCGCTCACAACCAGAGCTTCCATGAGTGGACCAAGCACATAGAATTGGACTGTCATGTGGTGCGTGAGAAGATTCAAGCTTAACTTTTATGTCTCCTTCCCGTTCGTTCTGAAGAACAACTCGTTGATGTATTCACCAAGTTTCCTCACCACACACGTTTTAAAACTATCATTCTCAAGCTTGGATTAGTGAATATTCACCATCTAGCTTGAGGGGTAGGTATTGTAGTTTCGTTTTTCTGGTTGTTAGGTTTTGGGTTTATAACTGTTTTAGGAATTTATGAATCCAAATTCTCTCTTCTCACCTTACAGGAACCCTATAAATATTTAGGGTTCCCCTTCTCTCACATGTAATATAACAATAATACACAATAGACAGATTCTTCACGAACGATTAAGAGCTTTCTTACCTTTTGATAAACCCAGCAACGCAATTTGTGCTCTTCTCTTTTCTTTTTCCAGACGTCGTTCTTCGTTGCTCCCATGGAGTCTTCGCGCATGTGCTCTCGTTCGCTGACCAGCCAAGTATACGTTGCTACAGAGGTCTTTTAATTTTGAAATATTTCAACACATATTTTGTCTTAAAATCGTGAACCTCCTTACTTTGAACTTTCATCTTTAAGCCAGCATTAAGTCTTGCTGATATAAAAAGAAAGAAACATTTATCTAATTGTTAATGTATATTTCTCTAGGATAACAACTTTATGACGAGTTACTATAATATTAGTGGTATTACAAATCGTTTTCTCTCAATTTGTTTATAGAAATTATAAGTCCATCATGGGGTTGTTTTGAAAAGTAAAGTCAGACATTTAAGTGATTTCAGAATGTTACAAGGTACGCCAAGTTTGGATGTATAAAAGTGGATAATCTTATGCTTGAAACTTTGAATGTTTTCATTTGCCTTTGTTGAGTATTGAATGTCCAATTCCGAATACCTAAACGTGATAAACACCACCGTTCTAACGTCAATCATTTCTTTTGAATTAAAGACTAAAAATTATGATGGTTAAGTACCCTTTATTTGGTGCTAACTTATAATATTATCACACGTCTAGGATTCGTTGAATTAAACTAATAATAAAAGAACTAAAAGTTTAATCATGAATGGTGATATTGGTTTGCAAGTCACAACAACTATAAATAGGAAGCGTAGCGTGAAGTGAAATAGAAACTTTCTTCGATTTTTTATTCTTTTTTGGTTCTTTTATCAATTACTATCAATTATAAAGCTACATTTTTTTGTTTATTTCACGGTTTCAATCAAAGAAAAGGCTATGTTAATTATTACATTCTAGAAAGAGAATCCGCATATCTTTAACCCCCATCACGTCAATTTGAATATTTTTCTTCCCATTCATGCATACTTATATAATGATTCATGATGTTATTTTTATTATTAAATTAAAGAAAAGGTCGTCTTTAATACATTTTTTATCTAAAGTTTTTAAAATGTTAAATGGTTTATTTTTATTCAAAATTTTTAATTTTCAAAATAATATTAACGTTTGTATGCTTCAATCTCTTCGACTTTTGCATATGAGAAAAATATGGTACTACACTTCCACGTGACTATGTATAAATGAAACAGTATTGTTTAAAAGATATAAGTATGAGTCTAAATTTTATTTTGAGTAAAATTAAGAAAGTTGAGATGAATAATAGTGTAAAATGAATAAAATGCAACTTGTTTAATCCGTGTAAGTTTATATGTAAAATCCGTTCGAAATACTGCTAAAAACTTAAAAAATTTCGTTTATATACTAAATATAATTACTTTTTATCATAAAATAACACATTAAATATTCATTTATTTTATCAAACAAATATTCTCTTCAGTAATATTTATTTTCAATAATAAAAAACATTTAAAAATAATTAATAATTAATGTTTATTCAAAATACATTTAAAATACAATAAAATGTGTTACCAACACAATTTTCACGTTCCTCTCACTATTGGATCTTAATGCAATCATACATAATGGTCTTAATGTAAGACATTGGATCACACATACAAAACTAGTTGATATACTTAGATAAGGATACATGTAATATAGGTCAGCCAAAGGTTAATACATCTCAACCAAATTCAGACATATCTTGATCAAAGACGGATACAATTCGACTAAGGTCAAATGCAACTTAATCAAGATCAGATACAGTAGTGCCTAGATGTATTTTTTTGTTTGAACCATTTAAACTTAACATGCTTGAGATTTTGGATTAAGTTGTGTGCTGATGTTAGATATTGAATTTAGATAAATGTGAACTATTTGAGAATTTTGGATTGGTTTTTATTGAAAGTGTTTCTTATATGGGTATTTAAGTGATAATAGATGGTGAAATGAGAAAAGTTAAGCTAAAAACTGAGTTTATATCTAATATTTTTGATAGATTATAATTTATTTTATTTTATTTTCTTCCTTTTAAATGTATTAGCTTTTTTCCAAAACTTTGGGTTGAGAAAAAGAAAGTAAAAAGTTATAATAAAAATAAGTGAAACATAGAAAAGCTGGAGTTTGTCAAAAAAATAACAATGGAAAATGTATGATGATGGGAATGTATAATACAATTATTGGAAGTAAGTGGGAGGCTTCACTCTATTGGAGAAATATTTCTAAAAGGTTTATTAAGTGTCCTATAATAATAATATATGTTTCATGGAAAAGGTTTTAGTTTTGCATAAAGAACAATATATATTTGTATCAGTTTACTAATTTGAGTAACTTTTGAAATTGTTATAAATTTGTATATGTTGCGATTAGAATAACCACTTTTCCTTGAAGAATATATTACATATTTGATAACTTTGTATTTTTATTATAAAGAAGGCAAAAATCATTTGAATGATATGTTTATGTTGTTTTGAAATTGAAGTATCGCTTGTTTTTTTTTTTCATTATAATAGATTGTTTAAATTTAAAAATAATAAGATTTAGCTATTTATTTTCTAAAATGTAGTTAGTTTATTTTTAGAAGCTAAATTTTGAATATTTTTTAAAAATTTATGCTTATTTAATTGTATTTCTGTTTATGTAATTTAAAAGACCAAATAAAAATTGAAAATTATGATAAATATTTGCGTTATTCTTGTTTTTAAATATATATCTCTAATGTTTTCTCTCTCATTTTGAATAGAATACATCCCTTATTTTAATGGAATGAAATTTTTGGGTATCTCTTTCCAACATACGTCTGAAAGACGAATTTTTATGTAAACTAAGTTGTAAAATTAAGTTGACATTCTTCTTCCTTTTTAATGGTGTTTGGTTGTTGTCATATTAATATGTTACATGCGTGAGGCAAATTGTAGGATCTTGTAACTTTACAAATAATAAACAGTTATTTAAGTGTGAAAAATAGCCCATATCCTTTTCCACTACGACACTTCTTTTAATTTGAATTAGGAAATTGTTGGAGTTCATTCCAAATTTCTTAAAAGAAAAAAGTTTGGGTCGACGAGGTAAGGAGAAAAGAGAGATTGAAACAAAGGGGAAAAAAAGTAAAAAATATTTTAGGTAACGCGTAAAGTAAAAAAAATGTGTGTATATATATATATATATATATATATATATATATATATTAATAGCCAACAAGTATTAGTACTAATAATCCAGAAACATTAAAAAATATTTCCTGTTTTTCATCTTCAAGTGTTTTTTTATTCCCTTTACGGACTATCAAATTCTCATTACTTTTAGGATTAAAAAAAATCATTTTTATTTTAATGAAATATTCTTTAATATTTATATATAATTATCATAATTATTGTGAATTGGTTTATTAATCTGATCGATTTTAGGTCTAACACCTACACCACACAACCTCCTTAGTTTTGGTATAGTAGAACTTGAGGCTAAAATCTTTTTAAACCAAATCCTATCATAAATTCAATCAATATTGAACGTATTAACCCAATCAACATAGGGTCTAAAACCACATTAGTTCCTTTAGTTTTAACATCGTAGAACGTAAGCTTAAAAGGCTTTTAGCCTAAATCCAATCATTTCATTTTATTTTTCTTTAAATCATTCCACCTCATATGAGTACCTTTGAAAGAAACACTTTAAATAATCAATTTCTTCATGTGCTTCTAAAAAGTTGTTCTTGGATGCAAGTTGTCAAAATTCTTTTAGGCTCATTGTAAGGTCATATTTTTGGAGACTAATGCTCAACCAAACTTTGAGGTGCATTAAGAGGTTACACTATCACCTTTTAAAAGACGGATGCTCAACCAAACTTAAAGATGCCTTAAGAGGTTATCTTATTGTCTTTTGAGGACTAATGCTCCATTTTAAAGGGTTTAAGAAACTTTGAATATTTCGTCTTTACGTTAAAGAGTATTTTTCTTCTTAAAATATCGTCATTTTCCTTATAGGAAACTAGAGCTCATTTTGCCCTTTAGAATACTATAACTCTAAATTTTTTAGTGTCTTAAGAGGTCGTCTTTTGCCTTTTAGAAGATTGGTTGCTCGCCATTTTGGACGCCTTAAGAGGTATTTTTTTTCTCCTTTAAATGCCATCAGACACTTTAAGAGGTTGCCATTTTGCTTAATAGAATACTTAAGATAATCAATTGAGATGACCTTGGAAGTTCACTCTTCGGCATCTTAAGATATCATATATTCACCTTTTAAGAGACTAATGTCCCCTTTTGGGAGACTAATGTTGTTTTTCGTCTTCTCGAGACAAATGCTCCTTTTTATCTTCTAGGAGACTAATGCTTTTTTTTTTCTCTTTGGAGACTAATGCTCCTTTTCGTCTTTTAGGAAAGTAATGGTCATTCTCATCTTCTGCGAGACTAATGCTCTTTTTAGTCTTTTGGGAGACTAATGATGCTTTTTGTATTTCTGATAGACTAATGCTCGAGATTAATGTTCTCTTTCGCCTTCTAAGAGACTAATTCTCCTTTCGTCTTCTAAGATACTAATGCTAATTTTCGTCTTCTATTTTTGTATTTCTAGGAGACTAATGCTCTTTTTATTTTTTTGAGAGAGTAATGTTCTCGTTCTTCTTTTGAGAGAATAATGCTCCTTTTTGTGTTCAAAGAGACTAAGTTCTCTTTCATCCTCTAAGAGACTGATGCTTATTTCGTCTTCTAAGATACTAGTGTTCATTTTTGTCTTCTATTTTTGTAATTCTGGGAAACTAATGCTCATTTTAGTTTTTTGAGAGATTAATGCTCTCTTTCGTCTTTTGGGAGACCAATGTCCTATTTCGTCTTTTGGGAGACATTTCTTTCTTCTTTTGAGAGACTAATGCTCTCTTTCGTCTTTTGAGAGACTAATATTCCTTTTTTGTATTTTTGGAAGACTAATTGTTAGCAAAATGATGAAGATGAAGTTTCGATGATGCCCAAATCAAGTCAAGAACAATCAAGAATCATGAAGAAAATTATTGAAGACATGTATTATAGTTTAAAGCTTTTGTAATAATTAGAATTTGATGTCTAGAACTTAGGAAACTTAGTGTATTTGATTATGTATAAGTTAGAAGTGTAAAAAATACATTCAGGGTCAAAATACACTGAGTTAATAGATTAACCAAGGCAGTTAATCGATTAACCCAGAGGAAAAATGAAGAAAAAGGCATCAGGGAGTTATCGATTAACCAGGGGTGTTAATCGATTAACCTAGTTTCCGTTGCAGAAACTAGCCGTTTTCGAGTCGTTGGACTATCCATTGGTTTGTTCTTTAGTGGTTAATCGATTACCACTTAAGTTAATCGATTAACACAGAGAGGAAAGGCTGAAAACGAAAAATGGAAGAGCCTTTGGCTTGAGTCTATAAATAGACTCTCATTTGCCTTCAACAAAAAGAACCAAGACTCTTCCCTTGTGCTAAAACACTCAGAACTCTTTGAGAAGTGTGTTTGTTGCTCGGCTTGTGAAACTCGCGTCTGTGGAGTTGGTGAAGTGCTGCTACGGTGACGGAGGAAATAGCCGGTTCATCCTTGGTGCGTCTAAGGAGGTGTGTGGAAGAGGATCATCCTTGGTGTGTCTAAGGAGGTGGTTCATCCTTGGTGTGTCTAAGGAGGTGGTTCATCCTTGGTGTGTCTAAGGAGGTGTTCATCCTTTGTGAAGATTCAAATGAGGTGTTGTCTCATCTCTTGTGGCTTCAAGAGAGGTGTTTTCTAAACTCTTACAAATTGTATCTTTGTGATTGTAATTTGTAATTGTTTTGTGATAGTGGAAGTTAATCTAGTTTTAGATTAACAACTGGACGTAGGATTAGTAAGATCCGAACCAGTATAAAAATCATCTGTGCAAATTTCTCTCACTCTTATTCTTTTACTTGTTAGTATTATTTGCATAGTAAGATAAATTGAGTAGAAATTAAAAGGCACGCGTTTGAATCAAAAACCCTCTTGGTTTGTTATACCACGCTAACCCTTCCGCTGTAGACCCGCTCTGACACTAATGCTCCTTTTTTTTCTTCTGAGATACTCATGATTTCTTTCATCTTCTTGAAAACTAATGTTCCTTTTCATATTTTTGGGAGACTAATGTTCCTTTTCATCTTCGTTTTCTGGGAAACTAATGCTCATTTTCATCTTTTGAGAGACGAGTACTCATCTTTAGATATCATCTTGAAGGGTTGATTTAGGTACTTTAAAAGGTCATTGATTTTCTTGTGGATGAGATATTTTCTTTTGATGAACTCTTAAACCATAAGGCCTTCCATGGATGTTGACATCTTCATCCACTTGAAAAGATTGAGCTGATGGCCAACTTATAATTCTTGAAACATTGAAAACTACTAAGGAAATTTTGGTTTTGG
Organism: Vigna mungo; assembly: GCA_036885675.1. Lineage (NCBI taxonomy): Eukaryota > Viridiplantae > Streptophyta > Magnoliopsida > Fabales > Fabaceae > Vigna > Vigna mungo. The sequence goes on from CP144695.1 coordinate 24,861,167, forward strand.
AGGAGAAAACATTTATCTGCATGTAATGTTGTTTGATTGACATTGCCCACAACCATCTTAATATTTTACAAAAACATGTTATGAAATGTTGTCTTTATGTTATTAAATTAAATAATAAATAGGAAGGGTTTTTATGATCTTGCATGTGTTACTCCTCCAACCTTTTTCACAAAAGTGACAGAATGATCCCTTTCAACTAACTACTAGTTCTGATGAGCCAAAAGCATACAAAAATGATCCCTTTTTTTCATCTCCAAATGTCCCTTTTATTCGGACTCCCAAAATTCCTATAGCTTAGAAATCTAAAAACTTTTCATTCATTCTAATAAAACATTCTTTAATGTCTCTTTTTTATTATTTGACCATTTATCTTCCATTAAACTTGTAATCATTTACCCTTTTTCCTTCTCTATTCATGTTTTTCACTTTTTTTTTCATAGTTTGATAAAACCACTGTATCAATAACAAAAATATAGTAACAATTCATTCATATGGTTTGAGCATAAAGAGAGAGAGAGAACGAATGAAACGAAAAAAGACAATAAAATATGTATATTTAAATATAATATAAGAAATGAAAGTAGAAGATCCACTTGCCTTATTTGATTATGATTTTTTGTGAATATTTGTTTATGCTTAATGCTCCTATGGATAGCTCTCATGCTGATTAAAATATAAAACGAAGCTTTTAAACAATTTTAATTATGTTTAATTATTAATTAATAGATTCTACCGGCAAAGTACACATGCATGAGCATGACAACAACAGAAATTAGAAAAATACTTTATTTATTTATTCATTTGTTAAAGTTAGTATGCATAGTTGACCTAATTAATCTTCTCTTTCTCCTTATATAGTATTAAAACAATAAAATGTATTAGTGGGTAACGAACCAATTCGTTCAAAATTAAAATAATGGAAATAATAATTAACTAATTAATTTAATATGTTGAATTAAAGTTGCCTACTACACAGAACCAACTAGAAATGCAATAGTTTTATGTGACATGATGTGGAGTTGGCATCCGTTGATTGTTCCACGTTGGAGTAACATTATAAATAATAATCTATTGCTAGATTTTTGTGTATCAGTAGAAATTAAACTTAAAAAACCTGTGTATTTAACTAAACTAGACTCCTTTACAATATTTACAACATTTTAGTTCCAGACTTTCTACTCCATTAAACAAAAAAAAAACTATAAATTAAATTCAGCCACTCTTATTTTTTTTCTTCATTCTTTCACTGACATTGTGATAAAATAATCTTTTTACTAATACTAAACACCAAAGTAAATGATTTTGTAAAATAATACACGAGAGTTGAAAAAAAGGCAATAACTAATAGTGAATGCTAACAATAATCCCAATCACTGATTAAAAATATTTTCAGTTTCCATAAATATTACGACTTGATAAAGTATAGTTTTAAACTGTATTCAAATATAAAATATTCTTACAATACACAGGAAACTACTTTTGTTGAGTATAATACAAATTAATACAGTATTATGTATACATTACTTGTATCCAAATATTATCTTGAAGAAAAATTCATGGACTGTTTTACTCTGCGATTCTTATAAGCTGAGGTCCAATTAAATGAGACGTTCGATAGGGCTTTTCTTTCTGCACGCCCAAGTTTACTTTCTGTTTGGGCCAAAGCCTGCCTTGGTGGTTGACAGAGAAACTTGCTTCAGTGCTCACATGTGTAACAACTCTTTGGGTTCTATGTCCTTTTCTTTTGGAGTATCAGTCTCTTCATTAACCATCCTTTGATACGCATTAATTGAAATAAGTCAGAGTTAAACACCATTAATTATTTGAGTGTTGCCACGTAATATTAAATAAATTATGATACACCTTAAAAAAAGAAAGTAAAATCATACAAAGTCATTCTCAAAGTTGAAACAAATTAGTTAAAAAGACAAGTAAAATCATGACCAACATTTGGATCGTTGCAACGTGGAAATCATTCAAAAAAATGATAAGGTACCAATGAAGGTGAAATTTCCTATTTTCAAAATTGTAGACTAAAACTTGGTGTTCGAAATTGCTCATTTTAAAATCTAATGAACTAAATGGAAGCCCTTAAATATAGAGAATAAAATCGAGTTTACACTATTCTAGGGATCAAAAGTGTGATTAAGGTAATATATTTTTTATAACTATTATTTTCAAAGTTTTTAACTTATTCACATGTTATATGATAAAACAAATAGTAATGCATGTATTTTATCTTTATTTATAAACTACATTTTAGTTTTAGTGTGACGTACAAGTCAACTGTTTAAGTGTAATGTTTAATTTTGTCTTCATGTTAATTCGTCCTATTAAAGATTTGGTTCCTCAAATATTAACGGTGTATTAAATGGAATTACCAATCTTTTTATTTCTACATATATTTATATATTTCAAATTAGACTACTTTTATTAGTCACAACTTAGTTATAAATCAATCAATTAATAGTAATTATATTTTTCTTAAGTTACTTAGAATTAATTATAATTTTTCCATGCATTAACAGTTCTGTCAATCCTATTTTATACTTGTGTGATCAGAAAAATAGTTTTTTGGGAAGAATAATCGTTGCGTTCCATCCATTATATGACTCGACAGCATACCTTACCATATTCAAATTTGAAAATGTAGCAAGAAAAAAACTTGCTAATTTAGATTAAAAGAAAAGAAAAAAGAAAATTCCAGTCTTTGTGCTGTGTTTTGAAGTGCAGCAAAAGTACATAAATTGAGGTAAACCATTATTTTTATGCAAAAATACACATCAAATTGCCTCTTTTGTGCAGGTCCTTTTCCAGTCAGGTGATAAGAAGAAATATAATAGTTTGAGTTTAGCGACACGTTTGTTTCGTGTTTTTTTTTTTTTAACTGTAAACGGTTAATTCAGATAAAACTGTAGAATATTATGGTATGACAAAAATAAACAGGTAATATATGAGTAGAAGATGCATAAAAGTTTAGGAGGAAAACTCACAGAAGATTCTGAGATGATCTTCCACATCCCAGTAGAAAAAAAAGCTGGCAACAATAATTAAAATTTAACAGGAAACTCAAACGAACTCACTCCAAAACAGGAATTTATAAAAAAAAACAAGAGGAACCTTAAACATATATTAGGTAGCAGAGAAGCGACTGATATGGCGAGTTAAGCGCTTCCCACAAAATAACACCCCACTTGCACGTGCAGACACACGTCTAACACGTAAGACTCTCACAACCAGCAATAGTGAAGTGATGTAAGTGGCAACACGGGTAGTGTAGTGTAGTGACTAGAGGATGTGGAGTGAAATAAATAATTCTTGATCTATCAATTAAATATTCACAACAAAAACAAAAAAAACAAGAGGAAGAAAAAGATCAACGACAAGGACGAAGAAGGACCGCGTATGTAGAACCATTATAACTACCTCATTGCCAAACACACCTTTCATTCCCTCCCTCTGCCTCTACCACACTCAACCAGCCAACACCACCACCATAACACTCCACACAATGGAGCTTAGCAAGGTAACGCTCGAGATCTTCTCCAAACTCGAGCAGCAATGGCTTTCCCACTACGAAGTCACATCCAAAACCCGCATTCTCAGTATCGACGGTGGAGGAACCACCGCCATTGTCTCCGGCGCAGCCCTCATCCACCTCGAGGACCAGATCCGAGCCCAAACCAGCGATCCCCACGCGCAAATCGCTGATTATTTCGACATCATCGCCGGAACCGGCATTGGCGCCATCCTGGCCGCCATGATTACCGCCGACGACGGCTTCGGTCGGCCTCTCTACACTGCCCGCGACGCTGTCCACTTCCTCGCCGAGAGCAATAGCGAACTGTTCAAGCCGAAGCGCTCCGGCGTGTTCCGCCGCCGCCGCCGATTCTCAGCGCGGAGCATGGAAAACGCGCTGAAGCGGATTTTCCAAAGAAAAGAGGAAGAGCGACGGCTGTTGACTATGAAGGACACGTGTAAGCCTCTGCTCATTCCTTGCTTTGACCTCAAGAGTTCTGCGCCATTTGTGTTCTCCCGAGCCGACGCATCCGAGTCACCGAGTTTCAACTTCGACCTTTGGAAGGCGTGCCGAGCCACTTCAGCCACGCCTGGCCTCTTCGCGCCATTCCATTTCGCCTCCGTCGACGGCAAGACCTCGTGCGCCGCCGTTGACGGCGGCCTGGTGATGAATAACCCGGCTGCAGCGGCCGTCACGCACGTCCTCCACAATAAGCGCGACTTCCCGTCGGTGAACGGCGTGGAGGATCTCCTCGTACTCTCAATCGGAAACGGAGCGCCGGCTAAGAGAATAAACACAGCCGGCGAGTGCTCCACGTCGACGGTGGTTGACATTGCGCTCGACGGCGTTTCAGAAACCGTTGACCAGATGTTAGGGAACGCCTTCTGTTGGAACCGTACGGATTATGTCAGGATTCAGGTACGCCATTAATGCTCTCTTTAATTGAAATTCGATTCAGTTAATAGCCTCGGTCTCAGTGAACTGAACTCTACTTCCTCATCCGAATGTAACCATTTTTCTTTCCATTGTGTATAACGGAGTTAATTGACGGCATCTGATGATGCAGGCGTTCGGTTTGGGAGAAGGAAAAGAAGAGAAGGTGTTGAACGAGAGAGTGTTGGAATCGTTACCGTTTGGTGGAAAACGATTACTGCAAGAAACTAACGCTAACAGAATCGAAAGCTTCGTGCAACGTCTTGTTGCTACCGGAAAGACTAGTCTGCCACCTAGTCCCTGCAAGGTGCCGCCGTAAGACTCTCGCTAACGGCGTTTTTTTTTTTAATATTTTTACGCTTTGACTTGTATCAAGATTAGGCCACGATTAAAAAAAGGTCCTCAAGTTTTTTTTTTTTTTTATCTGTTGTTGTCGGAGTGAATAGCAGTTAATAAAAATGACATGGTAGAGCTTCCCTCTCTCGTGTTTCCGGTTCTGATTTTGACTAACTTGGACTGGTGAAAATGGTGTGACACATTTTTTCCTAACGATGACATGATTTTTGTAGTTTTTTTTTTTTTATAAATTACCGTTTCTTTTCTGGGACATGTTTTGGTAAATGGTGATTACAGTTCCATGTGACTGTTAATTCCCAAAATGGCTGCGTGATTCGCGGAGTGGGAGCACCACGACTTGGCTCGTGACCAATCACTTTTTTCATTTCAAGATAAAATTTGAAACAAAGTACTATCATGCAATCCAGGCTAAAAGCTCCCAAATCAAGTTTGAATTTGTTTTATTACTTTCTCCAGATTTTTTTTATAAAAAAAAAATATCAGTCCAAATTAACCTCCAACATATTCTATCAATTTTATTCTATAAAACAAACATTTGATATGTTTCCACCTACTCCTAGATTCTTTCAACATTAATTCATACAAAATATTTATGTTGGTAAAAAATGATAATTGAAATGTGTGAATATAGAACATTCATCATCAAATACGAGACTTCTCGCTTCAAGACTTCCAAAAAGGACTCTGATAAATGTCAGATAAAAATGGAAATAATATTATAAAAATTATTAACCATTATAGATTCTTACATGTAAAATATTTACACGGCCATACGCGAAACAATTAATACAAAGAAATGGATATATCGTTAGCATCACATTCAGAAATTTCAACTTTGACGACCTACTCTGTATTACACTGCACACAGAAAGAGAATGAAAAAATTTCATAAAAGAAGGCAATCCAAACCCATTTCTTTTACGTGAAACTGATATCATAGGACGCAAATAAGCTTTTTTCTTTTGATTAATTGAACTTTTTCAGAGTTTCATTTATAGCACGGTTCTCTGAATCATCCCCGTCCTTATTTTGGTAGGTGAGTTTAGTGATTGCAGTGTAGTACTTCTTCCCCACTGCTCATTGCTGGCACAACACACACAGCCACCCACCGGTTTCTTATGCCACGGCATTAAATAGCCTGTAATTTCAGCTGCTTTATGTCACTGTCTTTGTTGGTTTTTCGTTTTTTCTCCTCTCTTCTACGTGTCTGCTATTTTCATTGCCTTTTCTAACTGCACCATACTTTACATTACAACACTGCACATATATATATGCTCTGCTCCTCTATTTTTTTCATCATTATAATTAACTCCGCCAAAACTCACTGCGCTACACTTTTTCATCATCATTTTCATTTCTCCCATTACTGTAACAGCTGCTATTCAGAAACTCTTCATTCAGTTAAGTGATACCGACATATTTCTATCATATGACTCTATAAATTATGTATCAGGAACATTCAGTAAAAATTAGCATACTCTAACGAATCCTGTAATGAAAACAAAGTCACTTGTCAGAATAACTACAACACCTTAAGATAAAAATATGATTATCGTAATTAAATTCTTATTAGTTAAAAATTTACTTTAAAATATATAAATATAGATCAAAAATTAAAAAAGTATTTACCGTATTATTAATATTTAAACTGTTAAATATTAAATTGATTTTGACATCAAATATTTTTGACACGTAAATTCTAAATATTTTGAAAAAATGAGACTACAAGAAATTTAGAATAAAAAACTATTTTAAAACCTTTTAGACTACTTTATGAATGTTAATCTCTATTTTACATACCAAACATTAACCTTAATTGTGTTTTGATTTTATTGATATAGAATAAATTCGTTCTATCCATCCATTTTGATACCTTTCACGGAAAAAAAAATTATTTCTCAAAAACTATATTAAAAAAATGGTTTGATTGTTTTCAGCAAAATGCTTTTTTAGCAGTGTGGTGATCAGTAGTGAAGTAATATACCACAACCATGTATTAGAAAAAGGTAAAATAATATTATTATATACTTTGAAATATTTTTATTATCTGAATAAGTAATTTTTGGTTCCTATGAAAATTTAATAACAAAATTACGTGAAATTTCCATAACATTTTGCATGTAATGCCTTTGAATCTGAAAAACTTTAGCGTGGCAGAGCCCAGTTGCATGTTTTCACTGATTTACCAATAGGATGCTCTCTTGTCCCGTAGGGACAATTTAAGGCGTTCATGTGAGTGGGAGAAAAAACAACGAAGAATCCTTTTTATTAAAAAAAAAATACAACTAATATAGTTTTATTTATAATGGTAGATTAGATATAATAATAGGCGACAAATGACTGAAAGAAAGGGTGTGTAATAAAAATAGATAAATATTTGGGTGGAATCTAGCAAAATATTTAAAAAAACGTGAGAACACATGCAAATGTTTGAAGTAGTAGTGTGAGAAATTTGAGAAAATAATATAGGGTATTAAAATTAGAAATGGGACATTTAAGGCACGTGCAAAAGACATAAGAAGATTTGATTAATCATAACCGACAAATTGAGTGAGATTTGTCCTACTCTCGTAGGGGGGACACGAGGGCTTCATCTTATAACTCACGAGGTGTTGAATATCAGAGTACACTTATGTTGGAGAAAGTAATGCCACTTCTAATACTCCAACTACAACCTTACTATCTCTCTCTCTGGATCTAACTCATATACCTAAACTACATTTCACCATACAAACTCAATTTTCTACTTTAGGAATTTAAGAATGACGTGGAAACACTATATTCAACACAAATATAAATATCATATATTACAAAAAAAATTAGAAATTAACCATCTCAAAGTAAATTTCAAGATCATAAATTCCAATTTTTTTCATATGAATTTGTTGATTATGATTGCATAGCTTCATCGTTTTGTTAGATCCACTCAAACTATACTATTGTAAAGTTAGATTTGAGTGTTTGGTGATTAAGGAGTTCACATGCAAGTAAGGACGTGTAAGAGGAAGATAAAAGCTCACACGTGTGAAAAATATATTTTAATAAATTTACATAAAAATTATTGTTTTTTTGTGATATTTCAGATTAATATTTAAATGTGTCAAGTTTATTGAAAAAATAGAAAAAAAAATATCTATTCATTTTTAAAAGTTCGTATCAAATTATTTCAAAATTTAAGTTAGAAAGGAATTTTAACTTTGGATTAAAAATTAAAAATTATTTAATTTTTAAATATATTATTTTAGTTCTGAGTTAAATTTAAAATAGGAAGAAAAGCAATGCATGACGTTGTTTTACAAATATATAATATATTTTGCACTATGATTTAAAGAAATGCCAATATCGGTCTTCTAGTTAGCATTGATTAAAAATAACTGTCTTGAAACAATGAAACGCAAATGTTGATTGTCTTTTTCTTCTAACTGTTAACTTTTATTTGTATTGTTAACAATAAGCATATTCAACATTGCAGAATTTTAATCTCATGACTCTATTAGTTATTTTGCATCTGGCTTTTCCTTTACTATTCAAACTTTTCTTAATTTTATTATTGTTTAAGACAGGCAAACTTTCTTTCCACTATGGTGTGAAATTTGAGATATATATAATCGATATCCTTGGCAAGACTTGATGATATTGTTGCAGTGCAAATAAAGTCACATCGAATAAAAGAAGAGTTAGATAAGAGTTTATATATACATAGGTACTTTTATTGATAAAAAATCTTTTGGAGTAGTACTAAAAGCAAATTTGTGAGGGCTTAATCCAAAATGAACAATATCTCTTTAAATGTGAAGTTCTATGTGTATGTCTCTAATAAATTCTACACCCTTTACAAGGCGTTTCTATTTATTGAGCCCTTTTCGAAGTGAATATAATCATACCACTATGATAATTATGTTGAAATGGTGCATATGATGATTTTGAAGTAGTACATGTGTTACATAGAGATCCCCTGAAGGAAAATTTATTTTACTCTTTTCCAGTGTATAGTGTCTATAAGTCAGAATTGTGCAAGAATTTCAACCAAATTCGTTCAGGCCTACCTCAAACAATTATACCCCTTGTCTAGTTTTTTTTTTTTTTTTATGTCACTCTTCTTGTCGTTATTCAGAATAAATCACAGAGGCAACTAGCTACAATTCTAACATATTCATACATTTTATATATTAAAAGTTTACTTTTTTTAATACTATAAAACTCACTTACACATAATAATAATAATAATAAATATTTTTTTATTCCATCATTCAAATTGTCAAGCCTATCAAAATTAGAAGCATTAATTAGGAGTTGAGAATCCAGCATAATAAGAAAAAGACATTTGATAAATAGAATATTCTCTGAAACATCTTTGTATGTTTCCTCCCGTGTTGTTCTAAGAACATATAACATAAACTGTACTCTGGTTAACTTTGTTATGACAGTGTCTACTTAGAATTTATGTATAAGTTTTAAAAATTTTGCAAGTGAATATATTTTTTAATGGCTTTTCATTAATGGTTGTTTTAAGGGCTGTTCATTATTTTGTTAAAGTAGATTCTAAAGCCGGGCTATGCTTTAAAGACAAAGTTGAGTGATAAGAATATAGGGTGGTTCAGAAGATTAAACTACAATTATGGAGAAAAGCTACTTATACGTTAGGCTCCATAATTTAATTCAAGATAATGGATTGTGCATCTTTAACTTACGGTTGCATTTGTTAATTACTTTATTTATTGTAGTTTGGACCGAATAATTATTGAAAAGGTTACGACAAAGAGACTCGGTATTAATGTGGGGATAAGGGTTAATCTTATTAGGTTAAGTAGTTGGTGGGCTATGTTTACTACTATTGCTAATATTTTAAGAGAATTTGAAAAAAAAAAAGGTTAAATATGTTTTTAGTCCCTATATTTTGGGGCGAGTTTGGTTTTAGTTCCTCTTTCAAAGGTACAATTTAGTCCTTCAACTCTAAAAAACTATGGTTTTAGTCATTTTTATCAAATTTTTTAAACTTTATTTGCTGTTTTAAGCACGTTTCATTGTAGCATTTGGATTGTTTACACTGTTTGTCACATTTTTGCTTCAATGTTAACTGAGAAACGCGTTTGAAACAGCAAATAAAGTTAAAAAAATTTGGTAAAAAGAACTAAAACCAGAGTTTTTTAAAGTTAAAAAACTAAATTGTACCTTATTTTGAAAGAGAGACTAAAACCAAAATCACTCCAAAGTATACGCACTAAAAACATATTTAACCCAAACTAAAATTAAAAGAGGGCTTGGAAATTAAATGAATAATATGTATATTAATTAGCTTTAACTTTAAATAGTAATGTTCTTTTAGGAAATCTCCAAAATAGTTTTATGTAACTATTTGATACAACAAAATGCCAAAAGAGTTAGGAATCACAGTGATATGAACATATGCGTCCAAACAACTTCAAATCACTAGCCTGATGGATGACAGATTGAAAAAATCCATTTGTAGGTTCAAAAAGAATAAAATCTTATAGACTGCGTCACACACTGTTAAATAGGGAGAAACAGATGCCATGTGGACATTTTCTTTCTCAGTCAAAAGGTATTGAAGTTTTACCTGTGGTGAAAGTTGAAGGCCATTTTATGTTCTAATACCATTTTAAAGTGTTAACATTGAAGATATTCATTCAACTTAGGTGATGTTTTAAATATTGTTGTAAATGAATGAATTGTTTCTTCAAAGCGAGATATTTATGTTAAGAAAACAAAATTTAAGCTAAAAAAATGTTAGGATAAAATAACACAAACAAACAATATTCACTTCAGATTGAATGTCAAGATGTAAAAGTAAAATAACAATAATTATATTAGTTTATTGTCACTTTATTAAACTAATTCTTTGTATTCCCAAATTATATAATCCTTATGAAAATAAAGAAGAACAATATTTTAAATTGTACGAGATCTCCTACCCTTATATGTCCAACCATATCACAATAATTGATGCCATTCAAAATTAAAATAAACAAAAGCAAACAATATCATCAAACAAGTTGTAGAATAACATAAGAAGAAAAAATATATAAAGGTAATCTACCATTATTAATTAGGAAAAATATATATATATATATTAAATTCAAAAAGAAAAAAAAATTAAAATAAAATATTGGATGATCTTTATTTGAAGAATGTTAGTCGCTGAGGGCATTGATCGATATTCTTGATTGAAGATAGACTATAATTCCTCAGAGTACTTCAAGGTACTATACTAACAGCTCTGTCTGAATACCAGTTTCATGTTCATGTCAGGGCTTCAATTCGAGCAGTGGGGCTCCAGCCCAATGTTCAGTCTCTTTTTACTTCACAGTGAATTCAATAATTTCCTGCTAAGAATTCAAAGGTGAGTATATAAAATATAAAATACTAATAAATATATTGTTTTAAATTTTTTTTGTTAAAATAATTTATATTTTTCTGATGAATCTTGTGATAATACTGATAAAATTTGAAAATGAAAATGGTGTTTGATATTTCTGAACCCCTTTTCTTCTTTACAGAGTACATTTATGGATTTAATTACACTTAAATGGTGTGATAGGCAACAAGACAAGTTCACTCAACAACTGCCATCTAAGTTACCTTCCTCTCTGACACTTTTGTTCTTGGCAATGAATTGGTTCTGGGCACGGCGTAAGTGAGGAAGAAGAAGGACACCAGGAGTTAGATGCATGCAATCAATTACCATATTCTATGATCAATTCAAGGTTCATTACCGCTTAAATTCTCTCAGCGTCTCCATTTATGCTTTGCTACTCTCTGCAAACAAATATTTGTTAAAATCCTCCATTTCATATTATTGCACACAATGTGTTTGATTGTTTCACCGACACAACACCCACCTCTTTTTATTCTTATTCTTTTAAAAGTTTTCCTCTCCTTTTAGTAAAGCTCTCTCCATTTTATAGATTATCATATCTCACCTAATACTTTCATACACTTTCTTATGTGGATAAACTTTAATCACCCGATGAATATAAATAATTAGGTTTATATCAGCATTGCATGATTAGCTAAAAGCCTTGAACCAGCCATGTACACGTCTCTCTCTCTCCTCTTTTTCTTTTCTTTTTTTCTATAGTTCCTTATTCTGGAATGTGTACTTAAATCTATCAATATCACATAAAATATATTATCTTAATTTGTATATTGAATCTTATTATACTTCATAAACAGTAGCTTATTATGTATAATAGTTTATTATATTATTGTTTCATCTTATTTTGTTTCACTCTTACATCCTATTTTACTTCTTATATATGCTTATCCTGCATTAGAAGATCAAACCATGCAAATTCTAGGTTAACATAACAACTGTTTTAATTTGTATATATAACTATTATTTTAATATAGTATTGAAATTGATCACGATGACGAAAGACAAGATTTAATCAGAACTAGTAACAAAACATGCTTGCGGAAAGCACAACAGTGTTCAATCAGAATACTTTTACTATGCTTTTTAGAAAATTGATTAATAAAAAACTCATTGAAACTTCACGAATTCACTTCTTATAACTCACAAAAGGACAATGTAGTTTCAAAATAAAGAAAAAAGGTGTATATCAACCATGAAGCAAGTTGCAGAGGCATAGCTCAATTTGAGAATCTTCATATTATACTTTTGGAGCTGAATAAACAAATCATGTTCTGAATAAAAAATATAAAACTTTTGGAGACCTGTAATATAGTTTCTAAATAGTTTTCCGCTATTGTCCATACTCTGTTTGCATCAGCACAGGTCAATGATACAGTTAGTAATGTTCTGGAACAGTTCTTGAACTCATCTGATTATAAAGAGTTTTCAAATTATACGAATTTGAGAATTTTTTTTTTTCAAGAAGGATAAATTTGTCTACATTCTGTATGTTGAACGACTTGCGTTAGATAAAAGTTTCTGTTTGTAATTTTGATGTATTTTGGGTTTTGAATTTTACAGTAGAATTTCTAAGTTTTATGTGTGTATATATATATATAGAGAGAGGGGTATATATATAGAGAGAGGTATCAACAATTAATGTAAACATTTTCATTATTAGAAGTTCATTATTTTCAACTTTGATATCTTCTCAAACTCGAATGTCGTAGTGAAAGATGTCAATTTGAGGTTAAAAAAAAAGACATTGATTGCTGTAGGAAATCCAGAATATCCAACGTCTAAGACCGCTGAGTACCACTTTTAGAATGGAAAATCTTTATTTGACAACGGCAAATTGACAACGATTTGCCAACGCCAGCTGTCGTGTTCTCATTGGATGGTTTAATTGAATATTTATAAATAAAAAAACGTGAGGGGAAGGGCATTTCTGGAAATGTGTTTTTGAAATAGAATTAGATTGGCGCGTAGGAAAGATCTTTGTGCACGAAACTTATTCTCTCTCCACGAAGGGCAAACTTCTCGCTCCATTGTGAACTCTGGCGACAAACTGTAAGAGGTGTAACTTCATCTCCGTCTACGGTTGAAGTATTTGAGGTTGACATCGATAGGCTTTTGTTGCCGTGGTTGAAGTATCTTCGTCTTCATCTCCGTCCGGCATTGAAGTATTGGAGGAGGAAGTGTCGATTAGGGCCGGCCGGCCATCATTGACATTTTTTCTTCAAAGGGGAGGTTTTTTGGCTGTCGGCATTGTTACTTGGTGGATCGGGTTGGGTGTGAAAAGAAAATGTATTTTCTATTCCCTTTTTAATGGTTGTTATTTTGTATATTTTCCACGATTGTCAACTCCCATAAGTGTCGGACCATGAATATGAACTAAGTGGACTTTTGGTGTTTTTGATTTTGCATTGGAGAGTGTTTGTTGTTTTGTAATTTGGGAAACTATTTTTGAGTACCCTGGATATGAACTAAGTGGACTTTTGGTGTGTTTGATTTTGCATTGGAGAGCCCGGGTTGGGAACTGACTTTGCTATTGTGTTAGAAAATATGCATTCAAATGTGTGACTGTTTGTCCAGGTTTGGAACCTTATATAGACATAGTATCGGATATACATTTTTAAGACCCATGAACATGTGTATATTTTTTGAAGATTTATCAAAGTTAATATTTATTGAGCTGATTTAGAATTTGGTGTTTTAGGTTCTTGAGTATTTCTGAAATGGGATCATCTAAGAGCAAAGTAAGTACAATTTTGTTACGTATGATTTAATTGTTGTTGTTAATGACCCATAAATTGAATGTTTGTAATTTGAACTGTTTTACAGTGGCAATGTCGAGCTTGGATGAAATCATCCTATGTTGTGCACATGAATTCCTTATTACAATCGAGGCATGAGAGGCGCCTACAGCAAACTCCATTTAAATGGTTGTTAGAAATTTTAGATCCTATAGAGGTGAACATGAGACTGATGAAGCAGATGGTTCGTAGATGGGTTCCACAGCATCATTCATTTAGACTTAGGCAAGAGTTGGTTCCTTTTAACGTGGTGGATGTTGTCATGACTTTAGGGTTTGCAGTAGGCGGTTTGGAGGTTCGTTTTGATGAGTCAATTGTAGGTAAAGTTAGTGAACTGTTTGAATCAACGACAATTAAATTGAAAGACTTGATAAACATTTTTGATACCATTGTTGTTAAAGAAGATGTTGATGTAGATGTCGTATGTCGTTTGTACATATTCGTTTCTTTTGTTGTTTTGTTTTTTCCTAGAAAGGCTAAGCGTGTTACAAACATCCCTTGTCTAGTGTTAGATGATTTGGATTCTTTGTGGAATTATGATTGGAGTATTGCCATACATACATATCTTGTACAGAGTCTACATAGATGCAATAAGAAAATATTGACTGGGGCGATTGAGGATTCTCTAAGTATTAGTGGGGCTGTTGTTGCTTTGCAGGTATGACCAATTGTTACTTTTAGTTTTATTTGAAGACAATTCAATAAGCCCTGAATCAGTCAAACAGTTTGTAAGAAGTTTGTTAATGAATATTTTTTGTTAATTTGTAGCTTTGGTTGTATGAACGTCTTTCTTTGCATGGGGATAGTTCTTTCAAGGTGTTTCCGCGGCTTCTGCGATTTCGTTCGATACATTTTGAAACGGATGAAATAGAAGTTTTGTTGAAGAAAGGTGAGGTAAGTAATTTGTTCAACAACCAAATTTGTATGTACATTTTTTATGTGTAGAGTTGTGTGTTGAATATGCTAATTAATTGTGATCTTCATAGGTACAATTTGAATGGTACCTTTCGCCGAGTGATCAGCAGAATCCCATCATCCGTTCTGCATTGAATCTGGACCATGTGGGCAGAAGTGAAGAAGCAGCTGAAAAAATGGATGACAGTTTTGATTCTGCATTTGCTGGAAGGGTGGAAAAAATGAGAAGAAACAACCTCAGAATAATATCTTCAAAGGATGAGATTGCTGGTTTAATGAGGCAAATTAGTGATGCAAGGAAGACTGTAATTGTTGATGGAGAGGGGACTGAAGAATGTGCAGGTCATGCAGCTGAAAAAGGTGGACATGATGAAGGTGCAGGTGAGGCAGATGAAGAAGCTGCAAATGATGAAGTTGCAGTTGATGGCAGTGAAGAAGCTGGAGGTGAAGAAGGTGGTCATCAAGAACCTGCAGCTGAAGAAGGTGAACCTGAAGAAGGTGGAACTGAACAATCCTTACTTGAAGAAGTTGCACCTGAAGAAGCTCTCATTGATAAAGCTGGAACTGAAGAAGCTACAGAGCAAGGAGGTGCATCTGTAGAAGCTGGACCTGAAGTAGGTCCACATGATGAAGCTGCACCTGAAGAAGGGGCAGATGAAGTTGCTGGACTTGGCAAAGTTGAAGATGAAGTTGGTGCACCTGAAAAAGGTGGACCTGAAGAAGGTGCAACTGAACAATCCTTACTTGAAGAAGTTGCACCTCAAGAAGCTCCCATTGTTAAAGCTGGAACTGAAGAAGCTATAGAGCAAGGAGGTGCATGTGTAGAAGCTGAACCTGAAGTAGGTCCACATGATGAAGCTGCACCTGGCAAAGTTGAAGATGAAGTTGGTGCACCTGAAAAAGGTGGACATGAACAACGTGCAGATGAAGAAGGTCGAGACATAGAAGGTGCAGATGAAGAAGTTGGCGATGAAGAACCCCAACAGCAACCACCACCTTTCATTGACATGGGTGATGACGACGACGATGAAGTAAAATCCCTTGGTGAACCGATGGAAGTAGAGCCTTTGGATACCTTTGTTGGCAATCCAAGAGAAAGTGTTGATTTGTTTCATTTGCATTACTTGTTGACGCGAAAGGGCATTGTACATAGGTAACATCATATCTATTATTTATTTCTTTATATGCGGAATGAAAATTTGGTAGCTGACATCGTGTTGTGAATTTTTCAGGTATGCTTGTGAAAACCAAACAATCCCAAAATCACGTCTACCAAAACCATAACTCATAACCTAAACAACAATAAACAACAACGTTAATTTTCGCACCTTGTTCGAAGAGTCAATGTCAGGGGAACAAGCCATGGCAACAAAAAGCTGTGAGTATGTAAACGAAATAAAAACCGAATAACCTCCTCAAACTCAAATGTCAAACCCAACCACCAACGAAATACCTTCACAACAGAACTAATCTCTAATGGATGGAAAGACCGCTTCGAACAACCAAAAAAAACCTCAAACGGAGAGAAAGATAGAGCTTCCAAACCTTTGCCTGCGAGAACGATATGCACACACAGAGAACACTAGGAAACCTTTGCCTTAGAGATCGAAAAACAAAAATGAAGACAGATTTCGATCCAAATTTAGAACCTCAAATTCCTAGAGAGTGTTGAAATCGCAAATGCAGAGAAAAAAGGAGCTTCCATTTACAAAACCTCATAAAAAGGAGGATGGGCAGTTTCGGAATAACACAAACTGCCTTTTTCAAATCCATTTTCAAATTAAAGGACCAATCAAACGGTGACAACTGGCGTTGGCAAATTGTTGGCAAAAATCTATTCTCAACATATAGCTATCCTTTTAGAATGGTGAAAAGGGATCAAATTAACGTCCGAAATTATCTTGACCGATGTCAATTGAGATATGCACTCATAAATCCATCATAGGTTATTTTTTTGATAAATCATTCATTTTATCAAACTTTAAAAATAAAAAATCATCCGTTTAACATTTCATATTCATAACTCAATTTCAATTGTATGTACTAATAAAAACTATAAACTAAAAGTATGTCAATTAAAACTAAAAATAAAATTATCAAAACTCAAAGTATTAAAATTAAACTAATGTATACCCTAACTTTATCGTTCTAAAAGATACTTTTTACACTTCTTTCATATTTTTTTTATTGTGGTCTCTATTATTGATAATAGATTATTGAAGTGTTACAAAAATAAAACAATTTTATTATGTTTGTATTCTAATTTTCAAAATTATATTTGATTGATAATATATGAAAGATATATTATTATCTCGATCCAATCATTTCTAATTTTTGTTTTAAAGATAGTATTGATCAAATACATGACATATAAACAAATACTTATAAATTTGAATGCTTGTTAAAATAAACATCACTATAACTTTGGTATGGTAGTGGTTAAATGCTTCTAGCTAATTTTTTTTTTTATTTGGTTTACAAGTTCTACTTCTAGGACTTCGCATCTTGTGCTTGTAGATTATTTATTCTTTTTTTTTACTTCGATTCTTAATTGTTTCATCTATAACTGATTTGTCATATTCTTTTTTTTATTTATTCTGAAACAAAATATCAATATTAAAACACATAAAATTTGCTTGTTAAAACTTCTTGTCATTAAAACTTCCATCTTAAGATGGTTTGACTCAACAATCTGTGAGCAAACATTACATATCTTTGTATATTTTTCGTGTTTCACAGGGTTATAACAGTACAAGAAATGATCTATGATTATTAATTGTTTGCTGGATAAAACAAAAGGAAAATCTTAGTAAAATTAAAGTAGTCTATATATTAACACAAATTGGATAGTCAAAATGTAAGAACATAATTCATGATTGAATAACACAAATCCAAAATGTTATATATAGTTAAAAAAAATGTTGCATTTAATTATTAAAATAACATACTGTTTTCATACATAAATATTATTTAAAAAATGTTTAAGTTTATATTTTTCATATACAAACTAAAGAGTTCTGCTAGATCAGTGTTTAAGAAATATCATATCACGTGTGTTATTCATATATATGCATTAAACTTTCATCAACGAATCTTCTTGAAAGCATATGATAATTCATTCAGTTCTTGGAGAGCAACATCCATGATATTTTTTTCGTCCATTATAATGTTTTATGTGTTTCATTTGCAAGTGAGAAAAACAATTGTAACTTGTCAGTCAATCTTATTTATTACAGGTTTGTATTCAATTGAAATCTTCTTAAAAGATGTGTATCAAAATCAAGCCGTCATGAGTCAAACATATTTAAGTTGTTAAACTATTAGTAGATCGAGAGAGAGATTATGAATACAAAAATATTATTATATTTTGTATTTGTTAAATTTAATAAGTAAATCCATGTAATTCATAAACTCAGATTGATTTAAGTTAAAATTATCTACCTGGTGATAAAGTTAAAGTGCATTGTGATATTTTTTTTTAAAGTAAATTCTTGACATATTTTCTTTATCTTAAAGTAAAATTTTGTATTGATGGAGTATAATTAGGAAAATAGATAATGTATGATTTTTTAAATCTGAATATGGGATTGTTTTGTTCGCTATATACATTTTAGTTTTAAATTATTAAAACATTTATTATTAGGTAATTTAAAAAATTGTTTTCGTTCTGTTTCACTTTTTTTAAGAATATTTTTTTTATTGCATAAGTTCGTAAGAAAGTGACATAATTTAAATCTGTTTTTGATAATAAATAATTTGTTATATATTTTGTTAATGTGAGATTTTATATATATACATATATATTATTTTGAGACATATACCTATCAAATATAAGTTATATATAGATAGTTAAAATTCGACCCATAATACCATAAATCCAATTAGAGAGTTATGATACCAATTTAAGAATACGATTTTAAATATAATTCAATTTAATAAAACTAATTTTTAAGATAAAGTCTCTTTCAATCATAATCTCATTTACATATATTTTTTTCATTTTTATTGTCGTGATTTTTTAAAAAAATAATGGATTGCAATTTAGAGCACTTAAAAGTCAATTTCATCTAATTATTAATTTATCTTATCTCAATTCTTAACTTGTTTATTTGGAAAACTTTTTTGTTGTATTATTTTTCAATCCTTCAACATTTAACTATTTGATATGTACTCAACTTACTAAAATTATTAAAACAAATTTTCCTTCTACGTTTTATAAAAATAATAAAAGTTATAATTGTTTATACGTAATTACTATTTAGTATCGTACTTTCTAATTTCGTATTTAAAAATAATTAAATACCATTTGAGACAATAAAAATAAAAATTAAACATTGGTGTGTGTGTTTGTTTATATACATATATATATCGTGGCACAAAGACATAGATGAAAATAGCTTTTTTGTTAAGTCAACCAAACACTTATATTTTACAAGGAGGCGCATAATGACACATATTTCGGTGTAAGATTTTGTTATATTTCTTGAACATTTTACATTTTACTTACATTAAAATACAAGACTCTTAGATGACACACATTTTAACGTAAGATCCACCATTACAATATGATAAATTGAACATCCTAAGTCAAAAGATTCGAGTCATACATAGAATTCAATTAATATTATTTATGAAGTTTTCCTATGAATGAACCTATATTTTATATTAAAAGTTAAACTTTTGCGTGATACATGACATGCAATATATTAAAGTACAGAGGAGGTTAGATCCAATTCAAGGAAATTGACACCTAATAAACTTAGAATATAGTATAATTAACTGAGTTAGTAATAAAATTTAGTTGTTTTTGGATTTTTTTTATTTGGGTACACAACCGTACAAAGAAGAAAAGGACAAAATAAGATGTTTGGAGCAGTGAAAAATGGCTGCAAATAAGGTACGCAGAGATACAGCATGTCCTTTCGAAACTCACACGAAACTTCTTTATCCTCGCCGACAATTCGCAACTATTTATACACCCAATACATGAATAGTTTTTTAATTACATTTAATATTTTTTTAATTGCATTATTAATATGAATAAGTGAATAAATTCAATGAGAATAATAACAATCATTATTATAGTTATTATATGCTATAATACAATTTATTTTAAATAAACCAATATATCTAAATTTTAATAGAAAATAAAATGATAATATTACAAAATACAATACAGTCAAAGTTAACTACAAAACATTCATTAATAAACACTTCAATATTTGATGTATGAAATTGTTGTCCACTTCAAAAAGAATAATATATTCTTCTTTCAAGTCATTTTCAGTATAAAATTATCTCAAATCTTTACCAATATTTGTGGAACTTTTATACAACAGGAATTAGAAAATGAAACGCATCGTGAATTAGAAAATTTTGTTTGAAATCATAACAGTTTCCAATAGTACAAATTAGAAATGTGATAGTCAGTTAAAAAAAACAAAAATGATAATAAAAAAAAGTGTTTGAAAATGTGCTTGAAGTATATAAGTATATAAATGTAAATGTAAAAATATAAATATATAAATCAATAAATAACATAACAGTTGAACACAACTCAGAAACTGAAAATCCTAACACTTAAAAGAAAATAAAAAAAGAAATGAAAATCGAAAAGTATAAAAAATAAATAAATGGATTTCAAAAGCATCTAAAACAGAAAAATGAAAAATATAAAAAATATCAGTGTTTGAAGAAAAACCAGTGTTTAAATATAAAAGTCTTCTTTTTCTTTAACTAACATATATTTGGTGTTAATAATTTAACAATTAAAATATTATGTCCACTCTCAATTTTAATTAGCCAATATATAAATGTAAATATAAATATAAATATATAAATCGATTTCAAAAGCATCCAAAAATGAAAATTGAAAAGAAGTATGCAAAACCTTGAGAGTAAAAGCCCAATGGGCTAAACTCAAATCAACGAATAAAAATTTGGGTGTTGTTCCCTCCACCTCCCCAAATGGATTCTGCACCTCTCATTATTTTAATTTATTTCAAAAATATTCTACACATCTCCACTATTTTCTTTTATTCCAAAAATACCCTACACTCCCCACTATCCTCAACAATCTTTCCCTTTCTCTCTCTACATTAATAGAGCATTCACATAGTTCAGATTTGAATTTCTGATATACTACAAAGTATAAAATTCAGAGGAAACTTCAATATTAGTACTTCTACCATCTCCATTTTATAAAATTAAAAGTTATATGCAAATACAAAATAATAAACACAGTAATATTAATAATAAATAATGAGATATTATTATTATTATTATTATTATTACATACTAACTTTATAATGACGAAAGAACTAAATAAATTCTAAATCTTTAATAAATAATTTTTTTTATATTTTAACTATTTAATAATATTTTTATATTATTTATCTAATAAATTAAATATTTTATTCAAGTTATTTGAGTCAAACATGTCGGAGTTAACACATAATATAATGTTAAAAATTATAGATATTATATGTAAAAAAAACACACACATATATAAACATTTTTCTAGAAATTTAGAACAAAATTTTACCATTTTTTAAGTGATTTGAAAAGAAAAAAATATATTCAACAGTGAAAATAAGATTGAATCAAACTTATTTGAGAAAATATATCACAAGTTCAAATTTGAGTCATGTAAATGCTCCATTAATATAGAGAGAAAGAGAAAATTTGTATTAATGTAGAGAGATAGAGAAAATTTGTTAAGGATAGGAAAGACGTATAAGGTATAAAATTAACAAATTAAATAAATAAAATACAATTTTAACTGTCAATGTTAATCATAAGGAAAAGTTTAATACGTAAGGTCAATAATTTTTTCTTGTATATAACCAATGCTTGAAAAAAATTAAAGTTTATAAAATTAATCCAAAACTTACAGGAAATTTATTTAACCGATGTTGTAAATGTGAATCAAATTAAATCAAAAGCTAAAAATAATTTCATTACATTTACTGTAGCTTGCTATGTTCGAATGGACATATTTGAATAGTCAGAACGTTTCCAATATGTAAAGTAACACTTGAGTAATAATCAGAAACTGAAGTTAAAAGAAAAAAATACAAAAAAAAAAAGTGTTTGAAAATATGTTTGAAGTATATAAATGTATAAATGTAAATGTAAAAATGTAATAAATCAATAAATAACGAAAAATCAGAACGTAGATAATCGCTTAAAAGAAAATAAAAAATAAAAATGGAAATGGAAAAATATAAACAGAAGAAATGAAATTCAAGAGCATCTAAAACTGAACAGTAAAATGTATAAAAAATATCAATGTTTGAAAAAAAAATAATGATTAAATATAAAATTTTCCTTTTGCTTTGACTGAGGTGTATTTGGTGTTAATAATTTAATATTGGATATTTCTTTCCGTATCTTCTTTCTCTACCTTCAAATTTTCAATTATGTCATTTTGATTGAGAATTAATGAATTTTGAAAATTAGTAAATAATTTTACACATTTCAAAACCGTTAAATTCGATTTTCAAAGATTAATGAATTTTTAACTAAATTTCGAAAGGTGTAAATTTTTAACCGATCAATTAAGATTTCTTATTTATTTTTTATTTTATTTATTTAATAATAATAATAGTATAATAATAACTTTGTAATATTCAAACAAATAACATTTTTTTAATTTAATATTTTTTAATTTCATTTTTAATCCAAAATATTAATTTTGTTTTTAATTTATTATTATTATTAAATAAAAACAAAAGATAAACTAAAATAATAAAATAATAAATATATAAAATCTTAATCGATTTTTGAATCGATTAAGAAATTTAGGTTAAGTAAATTTCTTAGTTAGCTAATGAGAGATATCTATTCATTTTGTTTTCATTCATGTCATTAACGTAAACAATTATGTTTGAAGTTCCATTATCGAATTTATGATTTCCCAAAAACTTATGAGACCTACATTTTTTTATGAGTGAAATTATGGGGGAAAATCAAACATATATATATATATATATATATATATATAACTTAACCTTTAAGATACAATGTAAGTATAAAATTAATTAGAGAATGATACCAAAATAAATAATAAAAATAATATATGTTTCATACTAGATTGTTTTTTTTTTAAACCGATATAGACATGATAATTAACTCTTGTTATATTATGTAATTGTTTTTTTTTTATTTAAAAACACGAGTAATGGTACCATCAAGCAAAATTTTATTAAATTTAATGATAGACTTATTGATAGTCCAGCTACATTCAACAACGATATAAGCTAGAGGATATCATGCATTTGACTTATTCAAATGCTCAAAATTAGGAATAACTATGTTTATTTTTGTGGTTTTAATTCCTTTTTAATCTCATATAAATGCATTGCGTTTTGGAATTGTAAAATAGTATATAAAACACAAAAGCTATAGTTAAAGAAAAGTGGAGTTATTTTGTAATAATCATTTATCAATAATAGATTTAATTGTTTCTCACAAATTTTCTATTATTCTTCTTCCATTTCTCTAACAACTTGTACATTGTACTAGAGTGTCAGCTGAGGTTTAGAAATCTAGGTGAGACACAACCACGTTAGCTACAACGTAAGCCCAAAACTAACATCGCGTCATCCTGTCATTTTGTTGTCTTGTTATTATTACTTTTAGCTGCAGTCCCTTTTCAATATTTACACCCTTCTTAGTTTTTGTGAATTTTAGGCTTATTCCCTATACTCTGTTTCTCTGTTTAAATCTTTTGTTACTTGCAACTTTTTAATATTTGCACCCCCATTTTGTTTTAAGAGTCTGTTTTCTGCATCCTGCTTTGGTGTTCTTTATTATTTTATGCATTTACTCTTTTTATAAAAATATAATAAATTATAAAATAAAAGATAAAAATCGTGGTGTGATTGTTTGCTTCATTCTAATGCTTAATAATTCTTTTTATTCTTGATAATTAAATATTATTTTAAAAGTGTATTTGTACTAATTTTAATAATTTTCTTTTAAAGATATAAACATGTGATTATTCATATGGTGTTAGTGCTTCACGATAAGCTTTCTTTTCTAAATAATTAAATGTTGTTTTAAAAGTATAAGTATTCATGCGTCTGTCTAGTATTTTTTACTTTAAAGAAAGTATAAAATTTTCAAAACAAAAAATATTAACATTGTGAAACAAACATTATTTACGAGAACTATGCTTGATTTTCCATTGTATAGGAGTAAGTTCAATCACCGGCCCATAAAATAAAATAAAATATTTTAGTTATTTTTAGGAAAAAATAAATATTTTAAAAATCACGTCAATTTTGTACACTTAATTAAAAGTATTGTTTTTGGACACACAGTGTTAATATCTTACCTACGTAACAAATTTCCGAATCCAAAATATTGTAGACTATAACTTATGTTATGGTTTCCCATAGTTTTTTCAAAATAAATTATGGTGTCAACTAAAAAGTTTGGTTTTTTTTTGTTTTTTGTCTCGTTACGATCCCAGTTGTGATAGCGAAAATAAAAGTTGTATAAAACATTGTTAATTAATCACATAAAACTTAAACATAATCCCAATTTATTACATTGTAAATCTCATAAAAAAAATATTTAAAACAAGTCGTGAATCCTTATCATTCTCAAATAACTCGGTGCTTTATACTCTATCGAGAACGTCTGCAATACTATCTACTCTTGTATAACCACACAAGTTATACGATCATAGTAGACATGACAAACAAAACATATGAATAATAATTTAAACACATATCATTGTAACAAAGTAATGACAGGTTGCTCAACATAATTACCACATCATAAACACAAACCAATGGTTTATCTTGCGTATCTTACCATACAAACTATTCATTGGAACATAGCAGTTTGAGTCCTCCAATCATCACAAGGACCTTTCTTCCTTGTTCCTCAAAATCTTACAAGTAAGAACTTCGATGCATCTTACGCCGAGTACTATACTCAGCAACGAGACAAAACAAACTACAAAATATCTTTTTCCCTCCATGGCCTCACGTAGGCCATACGGTACAACATTCAAACGCATCCTCTTCCCGTATTTTACAACTGAAAGAATCATCAGGTACATACAACCCCACAACAATGTTTCTTCATTCACACACGTATCATATCACGTGACAAAACCTCGCATAACTTATTGAAACATAAAGGATGGGTGTGGATTTTCATGGGTAATGTATGTAGTAGTGATTGAAACCTTTGCAATGTGTTTTGCAAAAATAGATTTCCGCAATGCAAAAATATCTGAGAATGTCAAACATTTAGCATTTATATGGCAACTAATTTTCCTGCTCATCTTGTTCCTCCCACAAGTCTGAGAACCGTGTTTTTCCCCCAAGGAGTAAACAATGAAATTTTCTTGAATACAGTATTTTCAAGATGTAAATACTTGAGAGTTATAGATTTAAGTTTCTCTTAATACAAAAGTTTGCCTTACTTCGTTGGAAAGTGACGAACCAATGATATAGACTTTCTATTAAATATTAATGTTATAAATGTAAACAAGTAAATAATACATTTCTTATAAAATATATATAACTAAATAAGGATCCCATTTCATGTATTTAATGATATAGAGTTGTTTTCAGTCTTTTAAACCAAGCTTTTTAAGTAAAACAACCAGATTGGCCATGTAAAACATTAGGCTACCAACTCTAATTTGTCTCAAAGTCTTCATTCGTTATTGGCCAAATCTGGTGTCACTCCCAGATTAAGACCTATGTCACCAAAGATCTCTGTTCAGTTAGCTCCCGTACTTTAAACTAAAAATTATAATTGATAAAAGATTCAGAAAATATAAACTTGATCTTATTTTATTTCAATTGAAGAAGCTAAAAACCATATATTATTTGTTTTTTTTTTACAATTTAATTTGATTTCATTTGAAAACTCAAAAAATATATTTTTTATTTTAAATATTCGTAGGTTAAAAAAGATATCCAACCGGTACCTATAGGTTGAAAAGAATTTGCAATTTTTTTTATACGAGTATCGAACAAATAGCAAAACAGATAGTGATACAATTTTTTCACGCAAGTTAGACAGCGGATAGAGCGTATCCAATCTAACTTGTTATTACCCTTAGTCCGGATATTTAAATAGAAAAAGAAATAATAGGTTTTTAATCTTGTAATTGAAATGTTTTCGAGCGGTAAAATAATGAAGAAAAAGAAAGAAGGGAAATTGAAAGTTTTTTCAAGCAAGAGGAATTAAAAATAAAATTGAAGGTAAATTAGATTAGTCTGATAAAATAAATTTCCTTATATATTGTATATTTTTAAAATTAATTTATTTTTTAAATTTTAATTTAATATAAAAAGTAAAATTTGGAAATATAAATCAAATATAAAACAAATTATTATTATTTAAATAAAAATTAAATTTTTAAATGTGTACATTAAAACAGATGATTTTACTAACAACAAAATTTAGATTAACTAATTCTATTTATTTATTTATTTATTATTTTCATTATTTATGAACAAAATATAATTATTAATAAAAATTAATCATATTATAAAAGATTAATCAATGAAATTAATTGTACATACCCTTCCAAATCTTTAGAAAACAGACTTATATGCGTAACAATTTCAACGAATACAAATCCGAGATATATGGTCATATTCTTAAATTCTATATGTAACTATATGAGAGTATTCTACAGGTAAATTTTCTCTCAAAGTGCACTCAAACTAGAAGCTCAATTCAAATTACTCAACAACCACGACACAGGTGTTTAAGGTTCAATCTTCATGTCAAAAACTCGTCCATGAATTCTGGTAATAACAAAATCACTATTTCTCCTCTGTTTTTTGTGTTTATATTTTTCATTTTCTTGATATAAAGTACATAATCTGCATTTCCATGCAAACAAATAAGAGTTATGATTTATTTTGTCTAAGAACCTAAACTCAAAATAGGATTTAAATATGTTTATGAATTGATTTTTATATGAATATGAAATTGAGATGATCATTAATATGAGAATGAAGTGGTTAATAAATTACAAATAATTTATTTTATTTCTTTCTGCACATAAATTATTTGACGAAAAGAGTTTCATGTGTTTTATTTTTATGAATTTTGCGCTCTAATTGAATTAGAGTGTAAAAGTTGTCGAATATTTATCATTTACTTACTATTGGTTTTGTAACTAACGGGTATACCATTAGCTTATAAAAACTTGATCAAAATGATAGTATCTCTAACCCAAAATCCAAAACTTTGTATTTCATTGCGACCTCCCAACAACACCGCTCCTTCACCAAGTCGAATGTAGTGGCAATTACATGAAGAATATAGAGGAAAAGAAGGAACAATGAGAGGGTAAGGAGGAAGGAGCAACAAAGGGAGACGAGGAAGGAAAAGGAACGTCTGGAGAGGGTGAGGGAGGAGTCTACAGAGAGAGAATGACACATACACACTTTTGACATATATAAAAAAAAAAGTAATGTCACTAAATATATTTATTTACAGAATATAAAAATTAAACAAGATCAAAATTTCATAGACAAATGATATTATAATTTAAAAACTAAAAACATATATTTAATCTTATAATTAACATTATTATTATTATTTATAAACATTTTAACACTACAAACGTTATTAATTTTGATAAGGTAATATTTTTTTTCAGACTTCTAATTATATATATATATAATTCTCTTTTATAATATTTTATTTTAATAATATAAAACTACTAAAATAAAATATTACATACATGATGATATAACAAACAAATGAAACAAAACCTATCACTTTAATCAAAGATCTACATCTTGTAGAACCATCTAATGATCCTTCTATTTCACTCTCACCTCTTGCTAAAAAAATTGAAAACATGTTTCTCTAAGCTTACACCATTTAGATGATCATTACAAAAGAAAAAAAAACACAAAAGCAAGAGTAAGTTAATGGTAAAATAGTTTATCTTATGAAAATAACATTACATCATATATTATACTTCACACGATATAAGCATCCATCATAATCATGCAACAAACTTAGATTTGCTCATCCAGATATAGTATGAATGTCAAGCTATGACGGTTCTTGCGCTTGTGATAACTTCTACTGCTATGCAAAGTCATTGCCAATGGGTTTCACTCTATCACACATAAGGTTAGTCCTCAAAATACCCTTTTGCCAAATGAAGAAAGGCCTCTCAAGCTAATACCTTTTGCTACTCTCACGACATGCCTCACCCTTTTCCACTCGAGAATGAATGACCATTAGAGTGTCGGGATGAACCCCAAGATTGAGCTTCCTACATTCATATTTACAACATTACAGGGCACCACCATGTAACGTCTCCACGAGGGTCATGGAATTACGTCCATCAATACCATTCACTTGATTAATCACATACCCATCATCTTCACCATATATCATACATAATCATAAACATTACCTTATTTCCATTTAAACATAAGTTTTTCACATTTCCATATATCATACAACCAACCAGTATATCTTTTAAAACCATACACACAGGTAAAAGGATTCAAAAACACTTAAGAAAACACACTCACTCATTTAGTTAATCGACCCTGCTCGTCTAGTTGGAAGAAAACCAGTAAGCTTCCCAAGCTAAGCGAACTGGTTCGCTCATCCACTATAACTTTATGCCAAAAACTCCAAATACTCGGCCAACTAACCAATTATGCTCATCCAACCTCTGGAACTCACTGCCAAAATTCCCTTACACTTGCCTAACTAGCCAATTTTGCTCGCCCAAACAGATTACATAATTTTGTAGCACTAAAACTACAAAATTAGCACTTATAGACCACTCATTACCTATTCTAACCACTTTTACCAATTTCTAATACTCCTATATTGGATTATAAACTATTTTAGACTTAAACAAAACAGTATAATCTATCTTAAACTAATAATCTGATAGGTTTTCAATAGGAAAACCTAATCAAGAACACTCCTCACACACGTAACAGAGGAACACAAAAGAGAAAAAGAATAGTATTATATTATTCACAAAGAATTGAATAGGCAACAATGATACAAGAGGCTTAACCCTCCTCCACAGGACTTAACCTGTCAACCAATTAACTGTCAAAAAGTATATCAACTGACTAATTAACTCCTATTTATACTAACACCGCCTCAGTCCACTTAACTGTGCGACAGTTAAGTGCCCACGTGCCTACAACTAACCCATCTACTATAACTTGCACTCTTATTTCTCCTCTCATATACAATCCACCCCTGTTTATCCTTATGCCTATCAATACCCGCCTCCTGAAGTCCAACCTTGTCCCCAAGGTTGAAGTCGGGATATTGTTCCCGGATTGTAACCTCATCTTCCTAGGTTGCACTGTCTAGACCTCCTACTTGCCACTCTATCAACAACTGTGGCACTTCCACATCTCCTTGTTGTATCTGCCGCTTACCCAACATGTTCATCGGCCAGAACGATGGCCCTTCCCCTTGTAGCTCCTGCGGCAACTCCTTCTCTACCCCTTGTGTGCCAACAACTTTCTTTAATTGTGAAACGTGGAAGACGGGGTGTATCCTTGCCGTCTCTGGAAGCTGCAACTTGTATGTTGCCTCCCCAACCTTCTGAACTATTTGAAAAGGGCCAAAATACCTGGTTGCCAACTTTGAATGAAGTCTGGTTGGCATCGATGACTGCCTATGGGGTCTTATCTTCAAAAAACCCAATCTCCCACTTCAACATTCGCTGGTTTGCACCTCTTGTTTGTGTGTCGCACCATCACCTCCTGTGCCCTCTCCAAACGAAACCTCAATTATAGCAAGTCCTCATCACGGGTTTGAAGCTCCTGGCTTATAGCGTTCTACCAGAGTCTCGCCCGGAATAAATCGATGCAGAGAGGGGGGTGGTCTCCCATAGACTGCTTCAAACGGAGTGTACCTTATAGCTCCTTGAAAGTTGGTATTATAGCAGTACTCCGCCCACGGTAAAACTACCATCCACCCCTTTGGTTGCTCAGAGCAAAAGGATCGAAGATACCCCTCCAATACCTGATTCACCACTTCTGTCTGCCCATCGGTTTCGAGGTGATACGCATTGCTCATTTTTAATTGCGTCCCCTGCCCTTTGAATAACTCCCTCCAAAAAATGCTAAAAATATAATGGTTCCCGATCACTCACTATGGGTTGAGGGATCCCATGCAGTCGGACGACTTCCCAGACAAAGACTTCTGCCACTGTTCTGGCTTAGTAAGGATGTTTCAACGAAAGAAAATGAGCGTATTTGCTCAAACGGTCCACAACCACCAAGATCGCATCGTACCCTGTGATTTCGGTAGCCGCACGATAAAATCCATGCTCAATTCCTCCCACACAACATTCAGAATTGGCAATGGCTGTAAAAACCCTTGAGGAGAAGAAGAGAGATATTTATGTTGTTGACAGACAACGCACCTGACTACAAACCCCGTCACGTCTTTCTTCATTCCCGTCCAATACAATGACTGGGCTATGCGTCTGTAAATTCGATAAACCCCTGAGTGGCCTCCGGTCTGTGTCTCATGGAATTCGGCTATCAATTGGGGATCCACTTTGATTGCGTCGACAACATCAATTAGTCCTTATGGTGTAGCCTCTCGTGTTTTAGGGTATACGCTGGGTGGGTATTTGTGTCCCTCTTTATATCTTCCATCACTCTCTGTAAGAAGTCATCAGTTTCTACTTCCCGCACCACTTCCTCAAAATACTGCCAGAAGGGTCTGACCACCATTCCTAATTCTTTTCCTTCATCCTCTTCCCCTTCATATTTCCTGGACAAGGCATTTGCAGCTTTATTTGCGGACCCTACTTTATGCACTATATCGAAATCATATCCCAGCAACTTTGCGATCCAATCCTGTTGATTTTGTGTGGTAATACGTTGTTCCAACAAATGTTGGAGGCTTTTTTTATCGATGTGAACGATGAATTTTTGTCCGACGAGGTAGGGCCTCCAATGTTGTATGGTTAAGACGAGGGCCATCAATTCCTTCTTATATATCGACTTGCTCAACCTCCCCTTGGATAACGCCTTGCTAAAATAGGCTATGGGTCTCCTCTCCTGCATCAAAACCGCCCCCACTCCTCGATGTGGAAAGGCTGCTTAAAATCGGGCATTGCTAACACGGGCGCTGTCGTCATAACTGTCTTCAATGTCTTCCAAGCCTCCTTTGCATTTGCGTTCCAAGTGAACCCACCCTTCTTGAGCAGCTCCGTTAGAGGTCTGGAAATTTTTCCGTAGTCTCTGACGAATCGCCGGTAGTACCCGGTCAACCCCAAGAACCCCCTCAAGCTCTTCATTGTTCTCGGCCTCTCCCATTCCACTATGGCCTTTATTTTATCGTCGTCCATTTCCACTCCTTTGTTTTAAATGACGTGCCCTAACTATTTAACTTGTGTTTGCCCAAATTCACTATTCCTCCGATTAGCCACCCACCGTTCTCGCTCTAATGTCAACAACACGCTCTCTACATGCTCGAGATGCTTTTCCCAATTTCGGCTGTAGATTAGTATGTCATCGAAGAACACCAAAACATATTTTCGCAAATGGGTCCGAAAAAGATCGTTCATTGCGCTCTGAAACGTCGTCGGCGCGTTGGTAAGTCCGAACGACATCACTACGAATTCGTAGTGCCCCCGGTGTGTTCGAAAAGCCATCTTCTCAATGTCCTCCTCGTGCATGCGTATTTGATGGTATCTGACCTTCAGGTTGATTTTGGAGAAGAAAGTCCCTCCTTTCAGCTCGTCCAACATCTCCTCGATGACGGGGATGAGAAATTTGTCTGGCACCGTCGCGCTGTTGAGTGCCCGGTAGTCTACACAAAAGCGCCAGCTGCTGTCTTTTTTCTTCACCAGAGTCATCGGATCAAGTATGGACTGTGACTTGGTCGGACCACCCTTGTCCGAAGCATATCGGCGATCTGCTGCTCTATCTCGGTCTTCATCACGTGCGGGTACCGGTAAGGTCTGACATTGACGGGATCACTTCCTTCTTTAAGTGTTATCCGGTGCTGCATGTCTCTGATAGGTGGCAAGCTGGTGGGTTCAGCAAACACCACGTCATACTGGCCTAGAAGCTTCTCCATGTCACTCCTCTGCGTTTCCGTAAGGCCCACATATTTTTGGGCGCTATTCTGGGCCGCAATGGAGCCCAATTACCATACTATCATCCAAGCTTCTGCATGGTTTATTTTTAATAAAGCCTCGGGTCCCACCACCCTTCATTCCAACTTGGGATCCCCTCTCACAGTTACCTTCTTCCCACCTTGCCGATATACCATCGTTAGTTTGCCTCAATCCACCGTCATTTCACCTAGCTTCTTCAGCCACTCAATCCCGAGTATTACTTCCACTCCCCCGAGCTCGAACAGGTAGAATTGTTCGACAATTTCGGTGCCCCCAGCTCCAATACTACTTACTCACAGCACCCACTAATCTTTCTCCTCTGAGCATCTCCCAAAGTTACGAAATAAGGTTGGGTTTCCCTCACCGCCATACCCGGTTCATCCACTAAGCATCGGCTAATAAAGTTGTGGCTCGCGCCACTGTCGATCAGCACAAGCACCTCTCTACGTCCTATTCGCCCCTTTAATTTCATCGTTTTGGAAGTAGTCAATCCCCCTGCCGACAAGGCCGATAATTCCATTCCGGCGAGGTTCACTTCTATTTCTGTTTAGCCTCCTTCTTCCTCCTCCTCGTCCACCATAATCATCATTTGAAGTCCTCGTTTTGGGCACCGATGGCCCGGGCTAAATAGACCACCGCATCAGAAGCACTTTCCCTCCTCCCTCCTTTTCAAGTACTCTGAGTACGGTAGGTTCCGCGGGCCCCATTCTCTTCCTTCGCCGATGTTTCTGGCAGTACCGCCTCCTTGGGTCGTCTCCCTCCTCACATACCCGACACTCTCAACGGCCCCCCTGGTTTTGTGATTCCCTCGGTGGATCAAATTGTGTGACGACTCCCACCGATCGCCCCCACGCACTCTAATTTTTGAAACCCGTTCCTCCTTCCGTCTTCAGCGGTGTGCATAACTTTTCAACGTCCCTCGCGACACGCATCGCGATCATGAGATCTGGGGGATCGTGCGGCCTTACGTGGTTGCTCACCTCTTCTCTGAGTCCCGCCAAAAAGTATCCAAGGATTTGCTCCTCCGGAATCTGAGTCGTCTGACCCACTAGCACCTCGAAATCCCTAACGTAATCCTCCACCAGCCCTGTCTGTTTGATCGCCGATGGTTTCTCATTGACCGTTCCCCGAGTTCCTTCTCCAAATCGAATTCCCAATGCTCTCTTCAATCCTTCCCAAGAATAGTTCTTGGTCTTCTCCCGCCAAAATCGGAACCAGCTTCCAGCGTACCCCTCCATGCTAATAAACGACAGTTGCATATTCTCTTCTTCTTCCACTTTCTGTACCTCGAAGAACTTTTCCGCCCGACTAATCCAATTCCAGGGTTCGCCCCCTTCAAACACAGGCAGTTCCACCCGTTTCCGCCAATTGATCATGGCCCCCATTCGTCCTTCTCCTGTTTGTCCCTCATTGCCTCCTGACCCTCCGACGTTATCATTTACATTCTTCAAGATCGTCAAGATCGCTTGAATATCTTGGCGCATCATGTCGCAGTTCTGCCTTAGCGTTCAGGTTTCATGCCTCAAGTATACTGTCTTAGCCTTCGTTTCTACTAGCACCACCTCCACCGCTTCAATTTGTTCCGCAACAGTCACCACTCTTCCCTTCATCACGATCGACTGTCAATGGATCCGGCAGGTCGGACCAATTGATAGGTTTTCAATAGGAAAACCTAATCAAGAACACTTCTCACACACGTAACAGAGGAACACAGAAGAGAAAAAGAATAGTATCGTATTATTCACAAAGAATTAAATAGGCAGCAATGATACATGAGGCTTAACCATCCTCCACGGGACTTAACCTGTCAACCAATTAACTGTCAAAAAGTATATCAGCCGACTAATTAACTCCTATTTATACTAACACCGCCTCAGTCCACTTAATTGTGCAACAGTTAAGTGCCCACGTGCCCACAACTAACCCATCTACTCTAACTTGCCCTCTTATTTCTCCTCTCATATACAATCCACCACTGTTTATCCTTATGCCTATCATAATCAAATGTTTATAACAAGACATCAACTCAAAAACCTCTAAATTCTCGACTTAAAGACCAAAATCACATTCTACCTACCATAGCTAATTTTTAAGTAATTTAAGAACTTTAACAAATCATAAATGACTTACTAACACACCCAAACCTTCTATTAGACACAAAATCATTGATTCAAAATTTCACCAGTCCAAACCCCCAAAATGAATCTTAAAGCTAACTAAAACATCATCAATGGACTGTCCCTTAGTTCTAGATCAGATTTCAACTATTTCATACTTTTAACAACTCTCAAATAACATATACTAAGACCTAAAACATTAGGTTTCTAAATCAAAACTCTATCTCACAAGCTTGTTTAGTAAAACCTCAAATTTCAACAACAAAACCTATATTTTTGACAATTCCTTACTCCTTACCTTAATATCCATTTCCAATTATCATATACAACTTAATCGCATGCAATTCACACATTTAATAATCATCAAAATCACATTAGGTCCAAAATTACATCAACATACGATCAACTAACATCACACAAACATAATAATATACTAGTACAAATATCACACTTTCAATTAAATCATACTATCATCCCATTAATCACAAATCATACTCATAAATTAACAGTTAATAAGAAACACTAGTTTCCTTTACCTTTCAGGAGCTCAAACCAGCTTTAGAGAACCCTACTCCATTCTCTCAACTCAAAGAGATCAAAGAACACCTACAAACAACAAAGGCATGATCATGGTATACCATTAAAATGTCTAATTAGTAGAGAACTGAAGGAAAGGCATAGATCATACAAACAACGGAGAAGCCTCACATGCAACAAAGAACGGGAAACCAGAGAAATAGTAGAAAACTAACTTGTTCTATTTAAGAGACTTGTTGGACAAACTTGAAGATCTCACCGCAAGGATCACGTTAACGGTCTCTGATATTCAAATAAATGAACATGGTGCAAGAATTCTTAAAGAGAAGGTTGAAGACTCTAGAAAAGTAGTTTCTAAAGAAATGTTACATTTTAAAATAATGAAATTCGTTTATAACATTTCCTTTTATATTAAAACCCTTTTAATATTAAAATAATAGAGTCTCGCTATTTTTAACTCACTATCACTTCTAAAATACCATTTGTTAGGCTGTTACAATTTTTTATCGTTCAAGTTATCGTTTTATTTAAATTTAACTGTCTTTTTTTAAGTTAATTATTTTTTTAATTAAATGAACAAAACTCATTTACTAAATGAATAATAAAAAAATTATTTATTATTTTTATAATTATTATAATTTTATTATTTTTTGTTATAAAAAATAAACACACATACACAATGCACATTTCACTAGTTCTTTCTAAAAGAAACTATTATATATATAATTTATTTTACATTAATAATTGTAATGTAGTTATCATAATATATGTCACAAAATAGTGAATTTAAAATATAAATTCTTTATTATGCATAGTCTAAGTCTAGGACCCTACATCAGGTATGTACAAATAGAAAAGATAAAGATAGGTATTTAATTTTGTTAAATGAAAGGTTTTGGACCCTTAAAAGAATGAAGAGAAAGGAAGAAGGGAGATTCAAGTTCTTGGAAGTGAGAGAAGTTGAGAATAAAATTTAAGGTAAATTAGATTAGTCTGATAAAATAAATTTCCTTATATATTGTATATTTTATAATTTGATTTATTTTTTAAAAATAATTTGATATAAAAAGTAAACATCTAGAAATATAAATCAAATTTAAAACAAATTATTTTTTACATAAAAATTAAATGTTTAGATAGTGGTACATTAAAAGAAATGATTTTACTAATATCAAAATTTAGATTAACTAATTCTATTTATTTATTATTTCAATTATCTATTAAAAAATATAATTATTAATAAAATTAATTATATTATAAAAGATTAATCAATTAATTTTAATTGTACATATTCTTCCCTGAGACCGAAAACAGAATTATATGTGGTACCCATTTCAATGAATACAAATTGGAGATAAGGGGCAGATTCTTAAGTTCTATATTCAGGCAGGCAACAACAACGACAGACGACATACGCCTTTAAGGTTCAATCTTCTTCTCAAAAACTCTTTCATGAATTCTGGTAATAACAAATAAAGATTAAAAATACTTTTTCCATTTTCTTGTTATACAGTACATACATGTACATTTTCATTCAAGTGAAACAAACAAGAGTTATGATTTCCTTTTCTCTAAGAACCTAAAGGAAAATTAGTACTGAGCATCATGAGAGATGGTTAAAGTGGAAGTAAACTTTTTCCCAAAATTAAATTAAATGAAGAGAGGAAAACTTTTTTCAAAAACTCCTATAGTCTATATTTAAGAGTGTAAATAACTAATTAATAATGCAATTTTTTTTAACACTTTCCCTAATAAAAACACAAATATGTTACCTGAATTTTTGTTGGGCTCAAATGAAAAGTAAACATATCAAAAACCCATTAGTAAGGGGAAATTTACTAATTACTCAAATATAAAAAAGAGTAAAAATTCAATTTATAAAATAACACCACAGAATCAAAATGTGCGGCAATGATCTGGCGCGAAAGCTAGCGCCCAAACTCAAATTAAAACAAAGCTTTATATATATCAGCATCGATGGATCTTGCTCTTTAGTGGTTTCTTTTGAAATCGAGATTTCCCTCCAATTTTGTTTCCATCTTCTACCTTCTGTTTCTCTTTCATCATTTTTTTTTCTCTTTTCAAGATTCAATGGAAAACCCTCACCCTGCGTCAAGGTCTTTGAAGCGTAAGCCCGAAGGAGATCTCACCCAGGACCAGACAGATTCCAAAGGGCCATGCATCTCGTCAAAGATCCGGAAGAAGGTTCTACACCAGGTTTCTCTCCTTAATTCCGCTGCCTCAGATTGTGCCACCATTAAGAGAGCCATTTACAACCTATCTGTACTCGCGGAAGACGGTACCTTCCTGTTTTCACTGTTAACTGCTTCGATTTGTGTACATGCAGTTACTGAATTTCATGTTTTTCTTTCTTTGCTGCTTCTTGTCATCAGAGGATCTTGCAGATACTCTGGTTGATTGCGGTGCTGTCCATGCTCTGGTGAGGCATCTTCAACTGTCACATGCAGGGAATGATGATGATGATAAGCAGGATAAATTTTATAATGAGGGAGTTACGGAGCATGAGCAGTTTGAGGTGGCCAAAGGCTGTTCCCTTATCATTGAGCTTCTGGCTATCAAAGTAATTAATTTCTTCTATTTTGTTCACTTTAGTAATTGAGCAGTTTGGGTGTTTTTTCCTGGAAACATATAATGGATTTTTGATTGTTTGGCTTTGATTTTCCATTGAATGTAGAACCTGTCTTAATCTGTATTGTTTAAAATGACTTCAGTTTGGAAAATGGAATGATTATTATGTTATTTGTCATATATTGGATGCAGAACAATTATATACTATATTGGATGCTTATGCACTTGAGACTATGGAAATAATATGTATGGCATAAAGTGTTGTTTTTAACATGTAATTGTTTTAGTGCTGTTGTTAGTGTTTATGTGCTAAAGAGAAAATGACTTACTTTTAACAAAGTGAATATCAGAACTTTGTGCTGGTTTCTTGATGTTTCAACTAGAATGAATTGCACTCTTAGTCACTACAATTTTCCAGAACGATTTATCAATTTTAATAGATGTAGTTTTCTATTGTTGACTATTGAACATAGAAGGTAAATGCATCAATACACAGCTATTTATATTTTAATACATTTTTCATTGTTTAAAGATGCGGTAACATTTGAATCTGATTTTGTTTTTGCTTTACTTTTATTGTGAAACAGCAAGAGCATCAGGACCTCATTGTAGGTGTCGGAGTCTTGCCTTGTCTAGTAGAATCTTTGAAGAGACACAAGATCTGTACTATTTCTGAACCACTAGTTTATCTTTTAAAAAGAGCAGCTGATGCAATAACAAGCTTAGCTCATGAAAATGATGACATCAAGACCCGTGTCAGGTTTTTCTCTCATTTTTGTAATCTTCAGTACTTTCAATAATGTAACTGTATTCCTTATCCTTATATACATATGGCATATTCAGGAGGGAAGGTGGTATACCTCCTTTGGTTGAGTTGCTTGAGTTCAATGATGTTAAAGTGCAGAGAGCAGCTGCACGGGCCTTGCGAACTCTTGCATTTAAAAATGACGGCAATAAAAATCAGGTAGTTAACTTCCTGCATTAAATTGATGTGATAAATTTTGTTGTCTTGGTTGTTTACAAGATATAAAAACTGCAGATTGTTGAATGCAACGCATTACCCACTCTTGTACTAATGCTTGGATCGGAGGATCCTAAATTACATTCCGAGGCGGTAAGATGCTTGAATCACTTTACATGATTAATGTCTTTGGTAGTTTGTTGTTGCTTGCAGAGTTCTACTACTAACACATAACTTAATTTATGCCTTTTGTAGATTGGTGTAATTGGAAATCTGGTCCACTCTTCGCCAAATATCAAGAAAGATGTTCTTTTAGCTGGTGCTTTACAACCTGTCATTTGTTTACTCAGGTATCGTTGTGCTTTAGTCTTAAATTTCCCTGTTAGAAATCAATAGAAAAATTATATGTTTATCAAACAGTAGTAATTCGTTGAAAGTGAGTTATTCCTTTATTGTTATTATTTAGTAATTTGTACTTTTCCTTCTAAATAACATTCATTAGTCTATATTTTCAATTATAGTTCCTGTTGTTCGGAGAGCAGAAGAGAAGCAGCCCTTTTACTTGGTCAGTTTGCCACGATAGATTCGGATTGCAAGGTCGATCAAGTAGCTTTGCAAAATTGTAAAACGATTATTCAGTTAGTACTAAAGTCCACTTATTGACTTCCGTGTTTTTTGGTTCATACAGGTTCATATTGCCCAACGAGGGGCTATTCCACCATTGGTTGATATGCTGAAGTCTTCTGATGCCGAGCTTCAGGAAATGTCATCTTTTGCACTTGGGAGGTTGGCACAGGTGATTACTAGAAGCAACAAACATTTAGCCTTATGCTTATAAAAAGTAATATAGAATTGAAGAATCCAAATTGAATTTTTTATTATCATAACATAACAGTGCCTGATCAGCCCGGTCTAGGATTGTCAATTAATCAAGTATTCAAAGATAAACTTTGATGAGCATATACTCTTTTTGCCCATGGAACATCATTTTTTGGGTAACATATTCCTCAAGTTATCTCTGATCTGACTTCTATAATAATTAAAATAGAGATTATCTATAACTTTCTTAGAGTTGTTATGCGCCACTATTTCAAATTGATAACTACGGTTGTGTGTTTATATTGTAGCATACGCAACCTTGTATGTTTAACGTTCATGGTTTCTGTAATTTTATGCGCTGGTTTTTACTCTTTCCATTTTCTATCATAACTTTATATTTTGCCCATGTCGTTCCAATGTTAGGACTCGCACAATCAAGCTGGTATTGTTCAAAGTGGAGGTATAGAGCCTCTGCTTAAACTTCTTGACTCAAAGAAGGCGCCTGTCCAACAAAATGTTGTTTTTTCTCTCTATGGTCTTGCTGATAACGAGGTAAAGCTAATCTCCTTGTTCTTTTTTCTGTCAACAATGTTTGTTGTCTTTTAAAATTATTAGAGTGGCGAGTCTTTATTAAAATACTTTGGAGAGAGAATTTGTTTGCAGATGTAGAAAAATGATTCAGAGGCCAAATATATAAAATATACTATATATATGTTTGTATGTATGCAAGAACAATGGGAGACGAAGTCTCTCACATCCGAGAAAGCTACGCCACTGCATTGATCCACAGTGATAATGACATGCTGTCGCTGATGTAACGATTTCTTTTATGATAGGACAACGTTGTTTGTATTATTAAGGCTGATGGCTTTCAAAGACTGAAGACTGGAAATTTCAGGAATCAAGTATGTTCATTTATTTATTCTTCTTTGTGATAAGAGTAATAAATTTGTACTTAATATATGATTACATTTCTAAATGATAACTCAGTAATTAATGTAAACACACAACTCCTCTCACTAACTAAGTGGATTTTCTTGGGATTATCACTTGCAGCAAACTGCAGAGTGTGCAGTGAAGGCGTTAAAAAGATTAGAGGAAAAGACTCAAGGGCGAGTGAGTTTTCTTGCAAATTCTTTGCGGGGTGACTTGTATATGTTTCCATTTGTTTTAGTGATACCGTATTGGATACGTTTTTTTATATCTATTCCTCTTTGACAGGTGTTGAAACACCTAATACGTCTTATGTGCTACCCTGAAGAAAAGGTTCAAAGACGTGTAGTTATTGCTCTAGCGTATTTATGTTCTCCTCGTGATAGTAAAACTATATTCATTGACAATAGAGGTAAAAAATTGATATCTGCATTTTTTTTTAATTTCTAACTCACCGTATATCGTACATGTGTTTCATTGAGCATTACTCTAAATTTCCAGGGTTAAATTTGCTGCTGGACATGCTTAAATCAACAAACGTAAAGCAGAAGGGTGATGCTTCAGCTGCGCTTCACAAAATAGCTGCCAAAGCCCATTCTTCGGTTGTCTCCCTTTTTGAACTTCCTCCTCGATCACCAAGTCTACAGGTACTTTACTCTTCTCCTGTGGGGCTTAACACGTTTTCGTTGACGTTTTCTTTCTCACAATTTTTTTTGTTAACCATTAATATTTGCTGCAGATGTACTTGGGCGAGGAATATGTAAACAATTCAAAACTTTCTGACGTTACATTCCTGGTTGAAGGTGGAGTATCTGCTGTTAAATTTTCTCCTTCTATTTTCTATGCTCACTGGTTTCGGTATACGATCTAATTTACTTTCTTTTCCTTTCTTCAGGTAGAAGCTTTTATGCTCATAGAGCTTGTTTAGTTTCTTCAGACATATTTCGTGCTATGTTAGATGGCAGTTATAGGGTAAGAATTAATTGGTAGTATTGTGCTTTGTTTTCATCCTTTTTTTCTCTTATCAGTCACTTTGCATTAAAATACGACTAGTGGATCTGTGGAACTGAAGCCGTCAGTCAGGTGAAAATATCCATACTAATGCAATGTCTTACGAGTTGTGGTGCAGGAGAGGGAAGCAAACAATGTTCTTATTCCAAATATAAAGTGGGATGTCTTTGAATTGATGATGAGGTGCATTTTTAGCCATCTTTTCATTTTGTTTTTGTAATATCACAGCTAATTTTACGTTGACACTTCTAGATTTATATATACTGGAACGGTAGATGTCAGTGTGGATATGGCTAAGGATCTCCTCAAAGCGGCAGATCAGTATCTTCTAGACGGTCTTAAGCGTATTTGTGAATGTGCTATTGTTCAGGTACACCAAACTTGTGTTTCATGATTTTTTTATGTTTTTCTTTTATAGAAAGCTTTTGTTAATTTCATCTCAAGGCTAACCAACTTAATTTTATAGGAAATTTCATTGGAAAATGTTGTACAACTGTACAAGATGGCTGAAGACTTCAATGCTACTTCATTAGGAAATGCATGCATACTGTTTATGTTGGAGAAATTTGATGTACTGAGTCGTGAAC
This sequence comes from Vigna mungo, assembly GCA_036885675.1. Lineage (NCBI taxonomy): Eukaryota > Viridiplantae > Streptophyta > Magnoliopsida > Fabales > Fabaceae > Vigna > Vigna mungo. The sequence continues at coordinate 24,902,766 of CP144695.1, forward strand.
CATGGTATGTTATAATTTTTACAACCTGTACAGTACTTCCAAACTTGGCCGTGTGGGTGTACTGGGAGCGTTCAGTCCATGAAGCCCAACCTTCATTTCATTCATCATCCTATTATATATTTTCATTTTTCAATATGCAGGTATAGTACCGTGATACATCACGTTCTTCCAAACATAAGCATGTTCTTCTCAAATTTACTTGCCAAATCTCATCCAGCTGACTTGTGAGGACTTCTAGATTTGAACCAATGTACAAAACTGTAATTGTTAGTTCGATGTAGAAGGCTCAGTGATGGTTATTTCGAGGGAGGAGGTTAATTGGGTATAATCAGATCATTCTTTTTTTAGTGTATGCAGTGGGAGAATAGTAATTTTGTTTGAGTAACATATTAATTTATTATTTTTACAGTCATGAACACTTCACCTCAATGGAATCCTCCTAATGATCTGTCTTTGAAGGAACTGCTAATGAAAGTTTTGGCGTGGTGATACGATCAAAAGTTCAAAAGTCCTGGTCAAAATCATGAATTTGTTCTCTCAAAGCTGTATACAATTGGGCAACGAAACAATATTACAACTAAATTGAAAATTCATTCCCCAAAAGTCATCCATAAGTAACAATAAATTAATAAAACATGATACTATTTTATTATCAGGGTCATCAAACTTCAGAGAAATAATAATATTCTTAATAATTATTGTTCTAATTCTTGAACTTTACTAAATCTAACAATAAGCCAATATAACTATTTTTTTAAAATTCAATTGTCACTACGTTTTAGCAATTAAATCAATAATGAATAAGGTATTTAATTATGAATTTTTAAGATATTTCTATTAAAGTATTAGTATGCAGATATTGATAGACTTGGGTAAAGTATGGTATACTCGCAATCATTTTCATAAAAAAATTGCAAGTAATTTGGTGCTGGATTGAGATTCAATTAACATGTTCTGTGAATTGTATAAAGCTCTCGATAAAGTGGCCCGTGAGTTTAGTTGGATTATTAGTGAATTTGTTTTCCCAGTTTTCTAGTTCATTGAGTGTTCTTTTGGGTTTAGGGATAAAAATTGAGTTCGTAACTTGTTAACAGAGATGGTAAAATGGTCATTTTTGCTTGTTTTGACCTGAGTTATTAAAAATAGATCAGACTGGGTAGAAAATGGATTAAAAATTATAACGTTTTTCGTCAAAGTATGGGTTGGTTAGTTAATTAATTACTTTGTAATTTTTTTTCTGTATTTTTTTTTATTTTTAACTTTTTATTATATAAACATATATTAAAAATTTATTGTAAACATTTGTTAAGTTTTAATTGATTAATTAATATCTTTAATTGAATAAACTCAAAATAATTATTATTTTTATATATTTAATTAATATTTAAAACTTAACTTATAAATGTTAATAATTTAAATTATAATATTGTTATATATTTGTATTCTTCAAATAATCTAATATATTAAAATCAAATTTTTGAATTATTTTTATTTTTAATTTTCATTAAAAATTAAAAATTAAAAAACTCCATCTTCCAATTTTTATTGTGAATAGTTTTTTAATTTTTAATTAATTAATTAATATCTTTAATTGAATAAATTAAAATAACTATTATTTTTATATATTTAATTAATATTTAGAACTTAACTTATAAGTGTTAATAATTTAAATTATAATATTATTGTGTATTTGTATTCTTCAAATAATCTAATATACAAAAACAAATATTTGAATTATTTTTTATTTTAATTTTTATTAAAAAATTAAAATTAAAAAGCCTTGTCTTCCACTTTGGTAGGTAAGGCAGCAAGAGTCAAAACAAATTTGTGGGTTGAAAATACTAATTGGACTCGTGAAATTTTGATAAATTGGTGAGTCAAATCAGTTTTGTTATCCTTACTTATTAAAAACTAACATAAAAGATCTCAATATGTATAACTTAGTGAATATTTGTGCAATTTATAGACAACAGTCTTAAAGAGTCACAAATATGAAAAAAAAAATGTGAAAAGTCTAGAAAAGAAAAAAAGGTTAATGATTGATAAATATATATTTTTATTAATTTTAAACACTTATCTTAACTTTTTTTAAAGAATAATTGAGTTTATATTTAGTGTTTTAATTGAGCTTTCCAAACATTAAATCAAATTTTTAAGTCATGTTAGATGATAGACATTTTAAGTAGACGACTTACATTAATTGTTCTAGTTCTACGAGTCTAAATTAAAAAATAGTTTGTTGAAGTTCATTGGATAACTTGATGAATAGTTCATGAATTGAGTTTTGATGATATAAAGAATGACATAGATGTTTTATGAGTATTCTAACTCGTATTATATGTAACTAAAGTGTAAGAAAACTCATAAATTATCTATAGATGATATAGTGAAAGATCGTGTAGTGAACCTAAATACCATATTAACAAAATAAATTGGAGATTTTCTACTAACTAAGAGAATCTAAGATTATAAACTTAATGAAGACATAAAGTGTTCTTGAAAATTTAAAAGGGAAGTTGATACATGACAAGTTGTGTGACAGTGTATTGTTAAAATCGTCTAATAAGTGTATCACTGGAATTATCTAATGATGTTGGAGGTCCATTGAATTGTCTACTTTATTAAATCCTATGCAAACATATATATATATATAAGTTTGGATTGTCTAATACATTTAATCTCTTTAATAAAGTCTCTTTGAATTTCTCTTCCACGTTTAATATCTATAAGATAACCTTTTAATGAAGATTTTTACAACATTGAAATCTTTGCAATTGAATTAGGTTACTTTTGATTGATTAAATCAAAACCCAAAGTGTGTATGAGAAACATATTTAATCACCAAAGTTTAATATAAATATATGTTTAGCAAAATGTAATGATCATCTTCCACCATTGTGCCATTCATCAAACACATTTTATTATTTATTTTATAATGTATTGCATTGTCTTACACATGAAAGGCTAAAGCTTAAGCTTAGTTGTGTTTATTCTCTTGTGATTTTATTGTTGATTATGATGTTTTGTGCAATTAAAATATTATTCCATATATATTTTTAATACAGAGTCTTATTGAAATTTAATTTCCATTTTGAGTATTCTTTTAAAATCCTTGTTGATAACTCAATGTTATTCTTTAATTATAATTATTATCAATTTGTTTAAATCTCATAACCTTCTCTTTTCTCAATTAAAGATGCAATTTACAAGTATAAGTTTGGAACATGTAAGGTAAAACTTCATATGTATACACTTTGAACATGAAAGGTAAACTATTTCATATGTATACATTTGGAACATGTAAGATTTAAATTAAAAATTTATCCCTATATGCTTGGAATGAGTGGGAATTTAATGAATTAATTGAAGCTTGTTTGTTAATTAAGACAAATTTAAGAATTTAATAAATGATAATAATATTATAACTAATGAAGAATTCAATATGTCTTTATATAATTGTTTTCTTTACATAATCTACTACAAATTTCCTTTTTATCTTTATTACATGTTTTAAAGCTTTTTTTTCATATATTATTGTAAATATAGTTTATTGAAATTTCTCTTGAATTCGTTAAAAGACAACTTAAGTATTACTAATGAGAATAATTAATGATTTGAAGAGATTTTGAGGATGATGCACTTGAAGTCTTAGAAGAGTTATTTACATATATTGTTAAAGCATTTTTATAGAAAACCTTGTATTAATCTTTTGCTTTCACTTGTACATCATAAGAAGACTTGTAAATTGCTTTTTAGTATAGCTATGTTGCGACAATAATCGATTATCATGTATAAAATGAGAAAACACTTCAAATCGCCAATAATCGGTTATCTCTTAGGATAATCAATTATCACCGAAAGATAAAATTGTCCAAAGTTCGACAATAATCGATTATCACATTTTTCAAAACCCATAACGACCTGAAATAATTGATTATCACTTCTGGTAATTGATTATCTTTGATAATTGGGAGTTGCCTTTTCAGTTTTTGATCCAGCTCGAACCTTAAGCTATAAAGAGTATTCTCCACAATTCTTAGAAATGAACTTTTCATTTGAGAGTATTAGAGTTGTGTGCCTACAAAGCAAAGTTAAGTTGTTCATCCTTTTGTGGGTCAAAACCAGGTGTCTTTCATCTCTTATATATTATGAGAAGTGTTTTGTAATCTCAATCCTTATTTTTATATTGTAATCTGTTACTGATTTCTAGTGAAAATGTTAATAACTCCTTATTGGACATAGAATATGTTGATTCAAACTAGGATAAAATTTATTGTATGATTTTCTCTATCTCTATATCTTTGTTTATAAACTGCTCAATAAAAGTTTCAAAAAAATATTATATTTTTTAAAAGAAACAATTCACCTCTTCACCTTAGTTATTGTCCGTTTACATGCTTTATAAAATGTTCCACTGCGTGATACTAATACCAACATTAAAGAAGTCAAAAGAGAAAGTGTGTGTTCATAAAAAGAAGTTGACCAAGATTGAGGTGAACACAAAAATAAAATCGATAAATCTAATTAATAATAAAAAAGCACAAAATAATTATTAAAAGTTGAAACAAAGAGAAAAGATATCTATTTGACTCTGAACTTGTCTAGAAAATAAGGTTTCAACGACTTTTAAGGTGGAGTTTCTTACTTCCTTTGTGCAAATAAAAGTAATTGTCTCTATAATTAATCACTCAATTATCTACTTATGGAATGTATGCTAATTAGCATATAGGTAATTGCAGACCCCATATATGCAAATAATTTATCCCATCTCACCATCCATATTAGCCGAACAGATCTCGGTAAGATAAAAAAAAAATCCACTCTCCTTTCAATCGACACGTCTTTGCGTTCTGCTTCAGTATTATCCCAAACAGAGTGTTGAATGAGTTGTTGCACAGCACAGTGATGAGTGTTCAGCTATCAGCTTTATGGGTCCCCAACTCTCCGTCAATTCCCACAAACTTCCTTCCCAACCGTCGAAGATTCTCCGTATCGGCTCTCTCATCCCAATCCCCCACTATTCAGGCATCCCTTTTCCCCTTTTCACTCGGCTTTCTATCTTTTTCCGATACACTTTCACCTCCTGATATTGCATCTCGCGCGCTTTGTTATTTGTTATGTGTTGCTATTTCAAAAATTCAAGCTTTCATTTTTTTTTTCGTAATATATTCAGTTTTCTTGATGCAGATAATTGGCGTGGGAGGCCCCAGTTGGAGGGATAATGGATATGGAAATCCCAACGGCAACTTATTTGATGGGTTTCAAGGAGATAGTGATCATTGGAGTGACCTGGACACTGACCTTTATCACTGGACAAAGACATTGCGCCCTGTGCAGGTAAGGTATTTGTTTATGTGTCTCTCCATTAATATGCATTCTGTACTGTTGCATTAGTGCAAAATTCCGAGTGCTGATAGTCTTGTGGGGCATGGGGCAGTGGTTTCCTGGTCATATTGCAAAAGCAGAAAAAGAACTGAAGGAGCAGCTCTAGTTGATGGATGTTGTGATAGAGGTGCGGGATGGACGAATTCCCATGTCCACAAGTCATCCACAGGCAAGTATCTTTATTTCTTTTTTAAAATTTAAAAATATTAACTTTGTTAAGTATCCGCTTAGAATTGACATGAATGATGTCTTATGCTATGAGGAAGGCTGCATAGAAGATGCTAAAACTAGCTTTGGAACTTTCATATTTTGCATTGATCGTTACACATTACAGAACCCTTAATTAAATAGCTGGTTAAATGGATGACAACCCTATAAGTGTGATCGTCTAGTGTTTACGGAATTAAAATTAAAGTAAAAACTAATAGTATATATAACTCCTCAAGCACAACCAATAAAATCAATCAGCCATTTAATTTTATTTCTCTTGGGCCTAAGGGTGCCCAATCTATCATGTATCCTTTGCACCCAAATCTATCATTTATCCTTTGCACCCATTGTTATCTTGAACTAAGAGCCAATTTGAACAAACATCTCAGCACGCACAGAAGTAGAAAGTAAAATGAGTCAAACTACATGAACACGTGAAAATCAACTTGTACACTTCACTTGTGGGAATTAATGTTGGCGAGGAAAAAAGTTGAGGTGCATAACTTGATTCTTTTTATTTTCTTCTGCCACAAGTGCTTCTTGAGAAGTATATCCAAACTAGCTGCGATTGCATTTGATAGAGCTCTTTTTTGTTTTCCTCACTCCTTCGTATTATTTAAAGCCTAAGAGGTTTTCTTTCATCATCTTCAATTTGGTTGAAGAAATATATACTTGTTTCTTGCAGTTCTCTATTGTTGGTCTTAGCGTCTTTATTTAACAGGTAGTCCAGTTATAAAGTGTGGCAGTCAGTTTACATGGTTTCTTTGTTTCACAACAGTTTATTTTTTGTGTCTATGCTAAAATTTTTTATTAATGTTACATAATATTGGGACATGAAGTATTAGTAAGCTTAATAAGACATTACATCCCAATACCATATCGAGACCACATGTTCTAGGATGATTCGTTCCTATTCTTCATCTTACTGTTACTTCTTTTGTAGATGGATGTATGGCTTGGAAATAGAAAGAGAATTTTGGTCTTAAATAGAGAAGACATGATATCAACTGCAGACCGCAATGCTTGGGCAGACTATTTTACTAGGAATGGAACAAAGGTTGTCTTCTCCAATGGGAAGCTTGGAATGGTATTGAAACAATATATTTTTTTCTCCCATAGCCCTCCATATTCTGAAGTTTCATTTACAGGATGCCTGATCACGTGTTGTTAGTACAGGGAACAATGAAGCTAGGCCGGTTAGCAAAGGAATTAGCAGCTGATGTAAATATTAAGCGTAGAGCCAAAGGGCTACTTCCTCGTGCGGTGGGTTGCTCCTAGTAATTATTGCATACCCATTTTTATTGTCTTTTGCTCATTTTCTTATGCCAAGTCTCTGGTAAAAGTCCTGCTTTTCTTTTTAAAGAATAAGGAAAACACATCTTTTATCGGAGAAAGAAATAACTGTACTGTGTGCACACTAGCTTTCGCTATTCTCTTTCTCACTTGTAACTTAAAAGGGCTACTTTTCCATCAAAAAATAAAGCAACACATGGTTTGTTAGATAAAGAAAGAGACGAGCGCCTTCTTGTTTCCACAAGTCACAACACTCTTTCTCATTGATATCTTGTTCTTTAATTTAAAATGTGCTCAGTAAATTGTATATGATAAAAAAAATTTGCCTATTGTTGTCATTCACTTGAATGCCTCCCAAGTTATTATCACGTAAAGAATGTATGCTACTGTTTAATAGATTCGAGCTAGAATAGTTGGATACCCTAATGTTGGAAAATCATCTTTGATCAACCGTTTGTTAAAGCGAAGAATGTGCCCAACAGCTCCCAGGCCAGGAGTTACAAGAGAGTTGAGGTAGGTTATTCATTTTGTTTAAACAAATAATTCTTTTTATTGAGAAATTGGGAGTATTAAAAATTTGCAGCAGTTTCTTTTATTCATGAATAATTTGTATTTTATTTAACCTATTACTCAAGCTAACTTCAGTACTTAGTTTGTATGTCATCTATTCTTGATTCTTAAATGACAACTAAAATGAGAAAAAAGGAATGGACTACAAAATCTCATGGTTGCATCCTGTCCTCTGAATTTCATCAGTTAATTTTTCATCCCAAGTGTTGAAAATTATAAATTCTGGGTATTTTTTTACTCAACTAACGATATACATAGTACATTCTGTTCAAGTGCTAATAGCGTCAAAAACAGTTTCCTGCAAAAGTATGCTGCAACTAATTTGTTCCGACTGTAGGTCTAGGCTCAAATAAAACAGTAGTGGATCACTTGTTCTTTTATTACATGTACTGAATATGTAAACTGTCATTTCTTTCTTAATGTGATAGGTGGGTTCGTTTTGGGAAAGATCTTGAACTGCTGGATTCTCCTGGGATACTCCCAATGCGAATCAGTGATCAGTCAGCTGCTATAAAACTCGCCATATGTGATGATATCGGAGAGAGGTCTTATGATGTGACTGATGTTGCTGCAATTCTTGTGCAGATGCTCACAAAGCTTCCCACAGTAGGTATGTGACGTGACAGAGAATCCTATTTTAGTTGAGAAAAACCTCTGTTTCTAAAACTCAGTAATTTTCTTTCTCATGGTACCTTGCTTATGATATCAGTGTCAACTGTTTCACTGACATTTTACGCTATATATGTTTTTCCAACGTGTGTTTCTATTTTTATAAAGTGATACAGCTCTGTGGTCAATATTATATTGTTTGAATTCTTTCATCTAAAACTACCGATTCTCAGTCTTTGTTTTGGTTGCAGGAGGAGATACTCTTCGAAAACGGTATAAAATTGATGTAGATAGTAAAAATGGTAAAATGTAAGCGATTTTTTTTTTCTAATTCACATTTATGTATGTCTTGCATTTAGAGGTTAGACAGTGTTAATGTTTCTTAACATAATACAGCGTATTTTATTTACTAAATTACAGATTCATAGAGAAGCTTGCAGTTCGAATATTTAATGGAGATGTTCATCAAGCAGCACTCCGTGTCCTAGCAGATTTTAGAAAAGGTAAGTTTGGTTGGACGGCACTGGAGAGGCCCTCTAGGTGAAGGCACATGTTTGCATGAGAGCAGAATTCTCCGAAGCTTGATTTGAAAATTATAAGACCTCCTGAAACTGACTGCAGAAGACAACTCCAGATGGATTAAGATGAATGTGGATATTGTGGTTATGAATGACATTGTGGAAGAGAAAGGTGAATGTTCCCACAAGACTGCATTTGAAGCCTTGAGGCACAAGAAAGAAAGGATTTAAAGCCATTTTTGCTATGTAATTTGGTGTCATGCATCACCGTCTCTGTATATAACTGGTAGTGTGCTTTGGGGTGGGAGTTTGTATGCTTGATGATAGTATATATTTAATCATTATAGGTAGATGTTTCTTAAAAATGAGGGTTTATGCTTTTAATTGTTTAATGATCTTATAGCTTATATTGCTAAACAGACAAGCATGGTTGAACCAAAGCAATAAAATGGTAAAGACGAAATGGTGTAGCTTTGCACGGTTACATACACATATACTACCTGAACTTGCCCTCACCTATCTTTCAGGGCGCAGTGGTGTAGCTTTGCTCTTTGTTACGGCCAAAAAAAAAATCACATTCCGTGGAGCTGGAACATGGTACCGATTATGGGTCTGGATTAATAAACCTGGATTAATTATATACCATGAAGATTTAATACTATTAAAATATGGATTGGAACCAATGGGAATCTGATAGTTTATTCATCTCCATTCTTAACCTCATACTTTAAGCCACTCACCTTTTTATATTTGGTGATTCTTTGTCTAAATCTGAAGGAATAAAAGCACAATATAATCTTTACCAGCATAGTAACACTTACCTTGAGAAGGGGGAAAAGTGGTTAACCAGTGGGAATATATTAGAGGTACATATACTTCGTCCATTGGAGTTTCGCAGATCCTTAGAAAGCGCAACTTATTCACAGTTTTGTGGTGTCAGTAAGTTTTCTAAAGCGTTGATAGAGTCCACTCTTTACAGTACTTACCGTCAAGGCCATAACATATCCAACCAGGTACTACAGCAAAGTCATATGAATTGTAAGGGATAAAATTTCATCACAATCTCTATGTGATTCCAAGCTTGCAATTACAAACAAGGGGCAAATAAAATACAAAAAAAAAACCAACCACAACCGTGTCCGTAAAAGAATGGTTGAATTGTATACAACAATCTTTTCTCTCTTTGAAATACTTCAAATTTCAATGCATCCGTTAATTGCGGACAGCTATATTACATTTGTTGCAGACATACTTTTATCTTGCAATTGTGGAAGCACAAGTAGGGTCATCTTTGTTTGACCAACTTTCTTTAATTCGACAAGCCTGCATTGGCCTTTCAATTTGTAGTGTTTCTGCGGCTTCCTTCTCCAATTGCCTACAATATCTTCCAAACGTGTCTACACTAACCTGAAGTCTAAAATCTACTCCAAACAGAAAACTCATCTCCAACCTGTTTAATTCAGATGTGCTTACTCCCCCAACTTTTGCATAGTAAGCATTATTGTAGAATCTGTAAACCAATCAGCAAAGTAAGCTAACAGCTTCGGCTGAATGAAACAAATATAGACAATGACAACTACTCAAAATGGTGAAACTATGAAAAACCATTCTTTTTCTTTAAAAACGTATTTTTTGTCAAATTTATAATTGATTCCTCATGTTAAGGTTGTCATTATCAACCGGCTATAGCAGTTACTAATATAACAATATCAGGCCCACAAACAGATAAGTTTTACATATAACATTACCATATCCACCACAAGATACATAATGCAAACAACGACAGCTAGATATTATGTGCCCTTGTTCAATTTTAAACTTGCACTTACGCGTCATCTATAAACTTTGCGGCTAGCATAATGCTTGTTATCAAAAGCCGGTGCACATTAAGTGAAGTCAATTTGATTTCTGTGTGCTGAATAAATCTATCCACATATATCTGTGCCACAACAAAGCAAGATGGGCTGCAACCTGAGTACTTGAAGATACGATCAATGTACTTACGAACACTCAGACTAGGAGCTCTTAAACCATGAAATACTGTGACAACATCTTTTATGTGATTTGCCTCCAATAGCGTTTCATTTCTCTGAACTAATCTCTCAAGAACAGAAGAGAGAAGTGATAAAACCCGAGGAACTCCTACTCCTTTATCTGTTTCCTTAATCCCCAATGAAAGGTACATATCTGAGCTTACATCCTCAGTTTCAACCGCAAGACTCCCCATATCCAAGCTGCAAACAAATGAACATGATAAACTTAATTAAGCATCGAATCTCAAGTCTGTTTTAGAGGCACTATGCATCCGTCCAAAGCACAGAACAGAGAAGCAACAATATTAATGGATTGAAAGAGAAAAAAAATGTCAGCTAAGTTCAACTGAACGTTTTCCCAAACACACCACAAGTGCTTAGAACAAAAGAATGACAATCTATCAACATAGCCAGAAAAAGAGTTATGCCCTTCCCTCCCCAAAGAAAATAAAACTGCAAGAGCCCTCTGCCTAATGCATAAAGATAACTCATCCTATGTGTTACAAAATCTTATGATCTGAAGTACTCAGAGAGAAGTTCTAATCTTATATATAGTCTCAGTCAAGACAACTTGATCTTTTGTTAAATCTGAATAACCCCTTCATCGATTATCTGGCTCGAGCAACTTAAACCATACTATTCCCTAGATCTCGAGTCTCTTGTCCCAAACCAAGAACCAAAATCAACAAGTCCACTCCACTCGAACCAACTCCCTATCTCCCTAGCTTAAACGAAAATTAACAATTGTCTCAACCAACAGAGAGAAACATACCCAATTTGTTCATTCCCGTAGTCACTGCATGTCAGCCCCACCCAGATCTCAAAGTCACCAACTTTACTTCCACCCCGCCACCCCCCAGAAGCTAAACCGCAAAGATTGCCGCAAATTTCGTTACAGAGACAAAACTTTCAGCTCGTGTTAGGTGAACACACTCCACAAAATCCTCCCCCAGAAAACAAGAGAGAGAGAGACACACACACACAGAAAGAACGAAGAAAAGAAAACAACTCAGCCTTGACCAACGAAACCAGCCAGAGAAAAGTGAAAGACAAGACTAAAAAACAAACACAAGAAATCCCCAGCAGAAAGAAAAGAAAAAAAATCAACCTATGCTGCAAGTACAATGCAAGTAGCGAGGAAAAGAGAGAAAAAGATGTAAGACTCACAAGATTGTGAAGTACTAAGGGATTAGTATATCTTGCGGTAGGGCTGTGTGGTCGTTGTTCTTCATAAGGGTGAGGCAGAGGAAAAGTGGTGCTGCGAACACATAGAGATCATGTCTTTCTCCCCACCCAAACGGACTCCAACATTCTGTGTGCACAGAAATAGTTGACAGAGTTGTGTCTTTGTATGATTTGTTCACACCCTGCCGTTGTAAACTCCCACACAACAACACAACAAAGGGATTTCTTCCTTCAATTAATCCCGGAACCTTCTTCCTCTCTCAACAGATAGCGTCGGTAATCTATGCATTCCACCACTGTCATATCATATCATGCCAAAGCCAACATGTCCCAATACCATTCATGTTCCACAGGAAACTCTTTTTAATGCTTTCAATTATACAATTTTAGTCCCACCTTCTTTAAAACAACTTTCTTAATATACATATATTATATTTATATTATATGCACACCTCTCATTACAAACTTTTCCTATATCACATTTCCTGTTATATAGGAGTTTATTCATGTAAAATTAATCAATTTCCAAAAACTTTTTTTTAAAAAAAAAACAAAGAACTCATAACCCCAAAGGATTATTTTTATATAATTAAATAAGATAATAATTATTAGTTAAAAATATTTCACTAGAATATCTGTATAATTTTTTTCTGAGAATTAAAGAATAAATGAGATCCATATTCTCACACACAAAAAAAAAGTTTATGGGTGTTGTGGGTACAGTGAAAAATTGTACAAAGATATGCTAGTGATGTCACAAAGAAAGAAGAAACTAACTTTATACGCAATTTGGCCATTGTTAAAGCACCACAATGAAAAAAAAAACAGTCTTTTTTCCATAATGTTCTTGCTGCTACCACACATTTATAAATACATTTTCTTCTTTTAAATTCATTTGATTGAGATGCTTAATGAACTATCATATTCTTTAGTGGAATTTGAGTACAGTGATTCTGGATAATTTAATATCTAATGTTTACCTAAAGCAGACAACGAGAACATCTGTGGAGTGAAAGGTCAAATATTCTCATAGAAAAGCTTAAGAATTTAATTTCAATATTGTAATAGTATTAGTATAAATGCACTTAGGAGATTTTAAAGACCATAAGTGTATAGTAAGTGACTCATAACCAATTATGATTAAGAATAACAATGATGATTAAAAAAATGGGAATATGATAAAAAATATTAATGTCCTGTGACTCAGAGTTTGGTCATTAAAATATTTACTTTTCACTTTCTTTATTTTTTGCTGTACTTTTTTTATTGCTACTTATTTAGACGCGCTTTTTTTTTCATTGTCATATATAATATATTTTTTTGAATTTTTAAGAATAAAAATGGTCTATATTGAAAATAAATTAATGATAAATCCAGTTTAAAGTATATAAATAAATATACATGTTATTAGATTAAATCAAATTTAAAATTTATTTTTTAATATAATGTCGGAATCGGCCAGTGACAGAGTGGTTGTGCAATTGCTGTGTATGTTAATAGCTTCATTGATATGTTGTTTGATATTTCACAATGATTTTAATAAAAAAAATGATGTTGCGTCGAAATACTGCTTTGCTTTGGGACCAGTAATTTTGTCAATTTAAATATAATGACAATAACGATTTTGAAAGATAAAGTTATAATGTGAGAAAGTGATGTAGTTTTGTGTATTATATTTAGGTTTAATATCCCTTTTGGTTTTGGGAGGGTTTGTTCAATACGGTCCTTTTTTTTTTTTTCATAACAATTGATCCTACCTTTTGAAAAAACTGTTCAATTAAGTCCTTTTTTTTCACAGTGGTCTCATGTTCAAGTTTAAATTGTTTATTATAGTCCTTATTGTATACGATGATGACATGATTTTTAATATAACATTATGTCAGGACTATTAAGATAACATTTGGATACGCGAATGCATGAAAGAACTTATTGATGTCGTAACTAGCACCGTTAGAAAATTGACGTCCTAACATAAAAGAAGTCAATTATTCAAAAAGTGAGATCAATTGTTACTAAAAAAAGATAGGACCATATTAAACAAAACCTCACAAACTAGAGATCAAAAGCAGTATTAAACCTTATATTTACGAGTGGTATATGAATATGTATCTTTACATTTTACAAATAATAATGCCACGACAGCGTTTTGTCATTTCTTTCTGGTACAGTTGTTATTTAATATTTGCGTTAAAACACAGCCAATAAGTTAAAATGTTTTTTGTATGATACTTTATATGAGACAAAAATTCAAAATATTAAAAACTAGCTATGTACGATATTTATTTTCGTAAATTTTGTTTGGCGAAAGAAGCTTCACTGACCTGTGTCTATTTGGTTTTTCAAAATTATATATAAAATCTTTTTTTAAAAGTTTTATTCATGACAGTTTAATAATGTGATTTATAAACTTTAGTATGTGTTACGAAAATTGTTAATTCTTGTCATAAGTATTTCAAATTCATACATAAAATGTTTAGTTTATTAAAACTTTTTACACTCCCTATATTAAAGATTGAACTTGAACTTTAGACAAGTTTATTACACATTTATTATACATTTGATTTGATTCATGATCAAATGTGGAAGCATAATTGATAAAAAAAATAAAATAAAATCATGTGCGTGACTCATAGTTCCTCATGCTTTAAGAAGAATCTTGACCTACCATTCGATTTGTCATCATAATCGACGAAGACACCTAATGATCTGGACAGGATACTGCTGCAACCATCATCAACATTTTAAAAAAAATAAAAAAATAATGTTGGTAGAAGGTGAATCAAACATTTTTTATTACTATTTTTCGATTATTCAATCATTGAAAAAAAAAGTCAAATCTTTCTATTTTCTGTTTATTGCTATCGGATAGGTTCAATATAATATACTACATGGATGATTTCATTATTGAGTTTTTAAGATATGCAAAGGACGGTTTTAATGCAATTTACTAATGTAGATAATAGTTTGTCTGTTCAAGTTTAATAATGCAATGAGAAGCTTCCATGGAAGAGAGGAGGAAAAAAAATTCACTGGATGTACTCATATTGTATGTTATTCTTTTACACTATTATTTTATAGCAGTTTTCTTTTATTAAATTTTTAAACTTGATAAGTATACTAGCATATAATTGATTTTTTTTCATTGATTATTGTTATTTTATAATGTTTGAACGTTTAAAGCATAGTAAGTACATCTATCATAACAACATAAAAACTAATAAGTAAATTATCATTTTTTTAAAAGATTTATGCAACATGATAATTTTTATATTTAATAATTAATTCAGATAACATGTTTACATAATTTTTTTTAGTATTTTCATTAATTAATTGGTGTGAAAACGAAATTAATATATATATATATATATATATATATATTATTAAGATTAGATTTCACTAACTTCACTTTCATGATTATCAATCATTTCAATTTTAATTTTATACTAAAATCAACTCACAAATTTATTCAAGTTTTATCTCTGATAATTTTGAGCTTATGATTCTTCATTAAGTTTCAATTATTTTCTTCAATAAGAAAAGTATGACTTAAGCTCAAAAATATTAAGATTACTAATGAATCATGTTCTATCCCTGAATACGAGTTCCATTAAGTACTTTGTTTGAGTTCTAAGTTACCAAAAGTATTTTCAAACACTTAAAAAACCATCAATCAAATAGGTGATCAAGCCACAATAAATATTAATCACAAAAACTAAATACTAATAATGAAATGAAAAAGCACAATAAAAAATATAGATAATGCAATTTATTACATCTAATCCCAACAAATAGATAGATAATGCAATTTATTGCATCTAATCCCAACAAATAGGTTTAGCTCTCAATGGTGATAACTTAAAGATATAAATTGAAGAGATACGAAAAAAATTGAAATAATAAAGAATAACAGGTTTTTTCCCAAGACACCTAGCAACTGCTTCAAGCTTCAACTACACTTCCCTTCGCATCTACACCTCCAATCTACAACCCTTTCATTCTTCAACCCAAAAGGAGAAATAATCATGGATAAATATGAAGACCTAAGGAGGGGAAGGGAAAGCTTTCCAACACTTCTATCAACCTCCAAGAGCCTCTCCCAAAGACCTAAAGTGATGAGAAGTCATAAAAAGAAGGGAGAATGATGTAAGACCCCAAAACCCTCTTAGAAACATGAAAAGAAATACTCAAATTTCGTGTATTAGCACTCATGCTCTCGTCCAAATCATCCAACAAGGCTTAAAATTAAGTGCTCTCTAACTTGCATCTCATTGAGTGAACTATCCTCTCTTCCAACGAATCGACCTCTATAGGAGGTTGTGTTGACTGTGTTTCAATCTCGTTCAACGGTGAACAAACTTGTAACTGTGTTTGTTCTATGTGATTGTGACATTGGAATTGTTTGGATGACACAAAACGTAACTATTTTTATCATTTTCAATTAATTATTTAATCACATTCAAATATAAACAAATACAAAATAACTAATAAATAAAAAAAATTTAATAACAAGATAAACTTGATAAGTAACCAAGATATATAAAAACTATACAAAATTAATTTTATTAATAAAATTCAATACAAATAAATAAAATAGACCCTTTGTTTGGGACACGACAAGAGGAAGAAGAAGGAAGTCCTTCTGTTTGGTTAAAAAACATGTATGAATGATTATATATATATATATATATATATATATATATATATATATATATATATATATATATATATATATATATATATATATTAATTCCTATTTTTCTGAAAACTGTTTTTTTTATCCGAGAAAAATAATAATAATAAAAAGTTCATGATAAGAATAGCTTTTGAAAAAACTTTTAAAATATTACTTTTAATATTTGCGTAAAAAATAAAATAATTGAAGTTTATTATTTTTTTCAAATTTTAATATGTATTTATGTGTACTTTCCAAAAAAAAAAATCTTAAAAGTTTTATTTTGTAAAATTATTTTTACAATCTAAATCTAAAATCAAAATCAAATATCTATAATATAATATTTTAAAACTTATTTAGTTAGTTAGTGGTGCTTTAAAATTATGAATGAATGTAAAGAAAAGATAAAAAAAATTATAATATGTTGATATTATATAAATAGTGAATGTATGTTAACAAGTGGAGGTGACCTCATGATCAATTCTTATCCAAAATTTAAGCTTTTCATTTGAAATGAGACAGCAGAAACATGCGATGTTATGGCTGGCATTGTGTCGGTGCTCACAATACAAACACATCAAACGTGGTTGTTGCTGTGCTATATTCAAATCAAATATTGGAAAGAATTTCGATTTATGACACTTAATAACATCCAAAAAGTCAAATGGTTCAGTTTTTTAAATTTATGAGTGAATTGCCTATGATTGGAGATAAAATAAAAACAAAATATACTACTATTGGAAATTGCAATTAATTAGTAAGTTTAAGTTAGCTATTGAAATTTTAGTGTCATAGAGAAAATTTCTAAAGCACAAACTTACTTTTGCATTTTTTTTAACAAATTTATTATATACAAAAATAAACTTCTTTTTGCAAGATTCTTTTAACAAAATTATCATTAAAAAACATAAGAGCAAGCCTGAGAAGTAGACAGTAAGAGGCGATAATTTCTTCAGATCAAAGTAAGTAATTGGCCACAAATAATTAATTAGTAGGTAGAGAAAAGTATTTAATCCAAGGAGAAATAAAGGATTTAGGAAAAGTGTGAATTCTCCAAAAGCTCTTGTTGTAATCATATAAATTAACCTTTTATTTTACAAATATTTTTTGTAATTTGATTTAGTAATAGATTGTTACAATTTGATAAAATGTTTTAGAGATAAAAAATAATTAATTTAGATATCAACTTACAAATTAAAAATTATTAATATTTAAAATAGTTCTTATTATAAATAAAAATATTATAATTAATTTATGAATTAGATTCTAAATTAAGAAATTAGTTAAAATATAAACGTTCGAGTATCTTTGCAGGCTTCTTCGCTGAGGTCATAACACCCTATTAGAATAGAACATCATGACACCTATAGCGTAAGAAACTTGTTCGCATAAAGAAGGAAGAAAAGAGTGGACACAGGAGCTACTTGACACATAGTGACCTATATAGAAGATTTGTGTACATATTTCGACCTGACAGGAACATTTGACATTCATCGTACGGTCGAGTTGAATCTATTAGCATGGTGTCTACTAAGAACATGACAAGGAATGAACGTAATAATGCGAATGAAAGACCAAATCTCATGGCAATGATTACTAAGTTGTAGGAAGAACTAACAAAACTAAGGAAATGAGACCCCAAAGACACTGAAGCAATACAAGTGTTGAAAAGGAGATTGTGAGACGAGGAAGAAGTCAGATGAGGCCAACCTCGAACTCACTCCGAGACGGTCAAGCAGGGAACCAACCAATGTATAGTTGGTACAACTAACACATCCACAATGCTCATAAGCTCAAGGAGACATCCTTTCATAGATGGTATTGTGGAGATACCTCCCTCACAAGATGAAAGGCGCTCCACATGGATAAGTATGATGACAATATTGACTCAAACAACTGTATACATGCCTACCTTACCCAAGTTAGCTTGTATTCAACTGAAGATGCGACCTTGTGCAAAGTGTTTCCCACTTACTTCAAAGGCACTACCCTCACTTGGTCATCAAACTTTCTCCCTTTTTCATAGACTGCTTCAACACTCTAATCTCCCACTTAAGGACATAGTTTTCCATAAGCAAACCACACGATTTCACTTCCATAACCCTAGTTAGCATATGCTAGAAAAAAGGAAGTATCATTGCGAGCATTCATGGAATGCTTCGACAAGGTTGCAATCAATATCCCAACCTTAGCCTTAAAGTCACTTTCTACCATATGGTAACAACTCTACGGCCTGACCCTCTTGTGAACAGCCTGTGTAAGAGACCAGTGATGGGGATGGATGAGCTGAAACAAAGATCAGTCAAATATATGAGGCTAGAGGAATTAAAGGAATTCAATAACAAACTCAGAGCCAAAACATGCCCGACAAAGAATCAGATAGAGATAACACCTGCAAAATGACATCTTGGCCTCATCTAACTTAAACACAAAGGTTAATCAATTACACCCCTTTAAATGTCCCCAGGTCTCGGGGTGTTGGAAGAGGCCATGCATGCCGACCTCATTACCATCCTAAGGGAGGTAAACTCACCTTCCAATTTAGACACTACTCGACAACATTGGTATCACATGAACTTCGATCATAACATTCTTTGAGTGCACAATACTCAGGGATAAGATAAGGGAATTTATCCAAACAAGGTACCCACGATGCTTTATATGAAGGGAGGGGAGGAAAAATTAAAGCAAGCCCAAAATGTGTGAAGAACGGGGCGTGATTACTAGAGACATGAAAATGATGTTGTGATTGTAGAAGACAAAATCAACCGATAGAGAGAAGAAATCAACGACCTGATCCAAACTCCTTTTAAGGTTAACCATCAATACAATCATAGGAAGGTTTGCTAGAAGAGAATCCATAGTAACAGCTAGAAAAAAGCACCTAAGGACAATGCAATTTGTTAATGTAGTCAGCATCCATGAGAAGGTGTATGTTACATATCAACTTCACCGATGTAGATTTTAAGGCCATAAATCCCAAGCAGAATGATCCAATGATGATTACGGTACAAATAGAATGTTTTACAGTCAAGAAAGTGTTGGTTGATCACGGAATCTTGATAGACATCCTCTACCGAGAAACGTTGAAAAAGCTACAAATCCTAGAAGACAAGATATGTCCATTCATCGACTAAGATTATTACTTGCCTTTTTGTGCTTCCAATCCAATTTTGGCACATCGATTAAAAGTTGCATTTGCTTTCTCATCTTCCAAATGTGATTATTCTTCACGCCTCTCTTTATTCTCTGAAATTTCAGCATCCATGCATCAAATAGAGCCTTAAGCTAACTTCTTTTATCATACATCAACTTATTATATTTTATTTTTATTAAAAATATTAAAATCCATGTTATTCATCAAATACTTTAAAACTTTTGATACGGTTATAGACAAAGAAAACCAACAAAAAAGTGAAAGCATATAAGAACAGTTTTGTAATAAACCTTCCTTATTCCTTTTCATTAATCATTTCTACAACTAAAGGACTTCTTTTTTTTCATAAATAATTATTTAAAAAAAATATTTTTATTACCTTTCTATATTTCTATTCCAGATTTTCAAAGTATTCAGAAATTGAAATGGATATAAAATATAATTAACACGCCTAATTATCTACAGTTTTAATAGTTTCTTATAAAACCAATCGCTTGTTTTTTTTTTTTTTAAATAGTTTTTATGACTATTAGTAAATATAAATTAACTTTACTTTACATGGTTTTTTATTCTATTTGTAAGAAATTATCCAAATTCCTTTTCGCACCACCACCCATCCCATGACACTGCAATATGAACTAATGGATCTATCCAGCCTCCTAATCTCCCAAGATACCTATTGGGCCTAATCTAAGTCCACAATTCATTTGGGCCTTTACCTTTGCCGTTTGAAGTCTACAAGATTAACATGTGGGGGATTCTATTTATAGTACCTTTTGCATTTTTAAATATTTTTAAAATTATTTTTGGAACGTATCTTGTAATAAGTAAATGTTCTAGATTATATTTTTTAGAATGTGTTTAATAGTTAATACATTCTGAAAAATAATTTTCTAAAGAGTTAAATTTTCAAACACTTTGGGGATGTAGTTTTCACAAGTATTAAAAATTTAACACTTTTGAATATTTGGTTAAAGAATTAGATTAAAGAAATGCAACATCATTAGGAAGTTGATGGATGTATAAATTCATAAATATAAATAATAAATAATGGTATATAGCCATGGCAATGAGTCAAGACATATTCCTTATTTGCCCGTACTTGCATAAAAAATATCTACAGATATTTTTGTATATACATGTAACATTTCTTTTTATTTCTAAAATGTTAAGGAAAATAATTTGAAAAATATATTTTGAAATATATATTTAAATAAAAAATTAATCTTGAAAGAAATATTCAAATGCTTTGTCTTAAATAAATGTTCATAATAAATTTAAATATTCTTAAAGGAAATATTCAAATGCTTTGTCTTATAAAATATAAATTTTGAAGGATTTATATCTTGAAAAGGAACTTTAAATAAAAATTTAATTTTTATAATTAAACTTTAATTTTTTTAATAATTAACATTTATTTTATTAACAATTTTGTTTTGATAACTTAATATTTTTTAAAATATATCTATATAAAAATTATTTGCAACAAATATTAAATATTCATGAATTAGATATTAATGATTTGTACATTTATAGATTCGTTGTGACATTTAGTTTTTTCATGAATAAATATTAATATCCAAATTAAACAACATGATAACGATAACTTTTGAAAATATATCTTTTGTTTGATATATTTAATTATAAATATATTTATGTTATTTTAAAATTGATATCTACGCTATTAATATTTGTTTATTTATAAAATTAGTTATATCTTAAATTGTTGAAGTTAAGGAAGGAGAATTTGATGGTACAAAACAATAACCAAAAGTATTTATATTTTTTATGTACTTATAATTCATAATTTGATTATGGAATTCACTTTATAGTCCATGTAGTGTGGTACCTTATGGTCTACTTCATCTAATAAAATAGAAAAACTCACATTTAATACTTAATATTACAACAATTTTAATAATATGTCAATAAATGTTTAGATAGAATTACAAACTAAAATTAGTATGGCTTCTGCAAAGTTTACATAAACACCATGGTTGATGATGAAATAAAAAGATAGTATGACAAGAGATACTTTATGATCATGTGAGGTAGTTTTGATATTTTTTGTTTTCATTTTACATCCGTCAATCATAATTATTTCTTTGTTGTTTTCTTCAGGAAAAATAACTCATTTTATATTTTACATACCATTATTAATAAACGAGTAATTAAGACAATATACTTCAAGTCAAGTTAATTTTTTTTTAATGAAAATCAACTTGATCAAACTAATAATAATATTATTATTATTATCATTAGTTAATATAGTAATATTAATAATAATAAAATCAATAATAATAATAATAATATGAATAATAATAATAATAATATTAATAATAAGAATAATATTAATAATAATAACAATAACAATAAAAATAAGAATAATAATAATAATAATAATAATAATAATAATAATAATAATAATAATAATACTTTCAAATACATTCATTGTAATATTATCTTATTTTGAGCATGACATCTAATCCATTGTTATAAATCTCCATTATGAAGTATTGCATTTATTATATTTTGATCATTAATTACTACATTTCATGTACTTACATTAACTTCGAACTACATCATTTCAATTTAAAATAATTTCATAAATTAAAATTAGTACTTATTTTTATTTTAACTTATCCATGCATTTAATTTAAACTTAATATATAAACTAATATTATTTTAATTTAATATAATTTCACAAATTCTTTTTTTTTAATTTGATATAATTTCTCACATTTAATTACAATTAAATAATTCTATAATAATAATAATAATAATAATAAATAAGGATTAAATATATTTTTATTTATAAACTATTAACTGATTTTAATTTTAGTGTCTCTTTCAAAGTTTGGTTTAACTGTTTCTTTTATCTTTTAAAATATATGGAATGAGTCATAAATGATTAAGTATGTTAGTTAGTGTCTTTTTTTCTTTTTTTTTAACAGTTAGTTATTAGTGTTTTGTTTGAGACACATGAAAAATTATTTAATTCAAAAAATATTTTTCATTTTCCACTTCATCCTCAAAGCCACAAATTTATCACCCAATATCATCCTTTTCACCCTCCACCCACGCAAATCAACACTCACACCGCCGTTCCAAATCCTTGACCCCAATTTGAAAAGAAAATTTAAAACAACGATTTTAAGGTTCCTTAAACATGTGTTCACATCTAATTGACCTTTCTCTGCCTCCATTATCTAACATTTTTGCGCAATTAAAAAAGTATTAGTTCCTAATTTCGGTGATTATTTTCAATTAAGTCCCTCATTTTTTTTTTTCAATTGGGTTCCTATTTTTGAAAAATTGAATCAATTAAGTCACTGTCGTTAGTTCCATACTAACACCGTTAAAAAGGGTGACACGTGTCACCTTGTGATTTTTTTGAATTTTTTAAATATATTTTTAATTATTTTTATTTTTATTTTTAATTAATTAATTAATTTATTTATTTTAAAAAAAGTTGCCACGTGTCAAGTTGACATTGAGCCACGTAGCAATGACAATGTGAGATGGCACTGATAGTGCCCACGTGTCATTAGATTTGTCTCAATTTGGTCCCTATATTTTTAATTTGTCTCAATTTAGTCTTTGTATTCTTATTTTGTCTTAATTTAGTCATATATTTTTAAAAAACTAAACAATTTTGTTTCTCTCTAAGTTCAAACAAAATTTTATTTGTATATAAATCTTTACAAAGAAATTTATACAAATTAATTTTTTTATTAGAAAAATAAAAAAATTACAAACTAACATATGACACATTTTCATTTATATAGTAGTAAATAAATCATTTAACCTAAATAATATGAATGAGTAACCTATAAAAGTTAACATCTCAATAATAAATATTTTTATGAAGGTAATATATACAAGTATAGTCTCAATACTTCCTCATCAATTCATAAAAAGTTTTTAGAATTAAATATTTCGATTTGAAATACATCATTACTAATAATTTGCTTAACAGAAACAAATTTAAAGACAAAAAATTGGAAAATGTACATACCGTATTTTATTTGGGAAGGAACAATTTTTTTTTAAATTTTTAAAAAAATTAGGACTAAATTGAGACAAAATAAAAATACAAGGACCAAATTGGAACAAAATAAAAATACAAGGACCAAAACAAACGCAATGACATGTGGTTTAACAGTGACACGTGGCACTGTCATTGCTACGTGGCACAATGTCAACTTGACACGTGGAAAATTTTATTTTTAAAAGAAAAAAAATAAAAAATAAAAATAAAAATAATTAAAAATATATTTAAAAAATTCAAAAAAAATAACGAGCTGACACGTGTCACTCTTTTTAACGGTGTTAGTGTGGAACTAACGCCAGTGACCTAATTGCTTCAATTTTTCAAAAATAAGGACCCAATTGAGAAAAAGAAAAAATGAAGGACCTAATTGAAAAAAGTCACCGAAAATAGGGACTATCAAGATGATTAAACCATTAAAAAAAATAGAAAAACCAAAAGGAGAAAGGTGTCGTGGCTACTTGTAGGTCTTGTTGAAATGGCAAACACAGGAGCGATGGTGCCGATGTCATCCATTGCCATGAATGTAGCAACAAAGACAATGCGATGAGCTCGACAAAGATGGAGACACGACGACTGATCACTATGATGTTTCTCGATTTGAAATGGAGAACAAAATGAGAAAGAGAGATGTTAGTAACACTGACAATGATGTTGAACACTTTACATAATGCGATAACGACAAACGATGATAAAGAAAGTGAAGAGTTGGGATGGATGCCTTAGCTTGAGAAAGAAGAAGGTTTAATAATTTTCGATATCCCTATTTTTGCAGGATCATCTCAAATAGGTTTTCATATTTTAAATTAAGTCCTTTATTGTGAAAAATCAAATTAAATTAAACTTTGCCGTTAAGTTTGGAAGACGACGTTAAAAAATTGAATTCGTGACTTGCTGACTTGATCAAGTGCTATTGACATGGCACACATTGGTTATCTGATTTGGTTTTTTTTTATAATCAGAATTGATTGGGTGTAGAAAAATAAAACTGGAATTAACAGACTCTCTTATTAGAATTTGATAAGTTAGCAAAATTGTTGTTCTCTTCCATTCATCATCATTACGAAATTGGGATTTGATAGCAAGAAAGACAAAGGCATAACGAATTGGTGGAAAAATAAAAGTTCATTCTTCGGGAACCCTAATTTTTGTTCCAACTTCTTGTACTTTAGGGGTTCAACAATTTTTAGGGGTTTTACAATTTTTAGGGTTTTGATGATAAAAGAAATCTAAAACAAAGCAGTTTAATGTTTAGAACGAGATCGAAGATGAAAGATATAAATAAGAATTTTAATTATGATTTAGTAATTAAAGAGAGGTAATGAGAACTCAGAAATAAAGCTAAGAGAGGACAAGTTTGCCAAATTTGCCCATAGTACTATTTGGATCCGTTGACGAGACACCGCACATTCAAAGCATCAAAGTAAAATTTTCGACATATTTTTCACGAGAGGTTTTTGGGAAAGGTCAAGGCACTGACAAATGCATACCACTATTCCCTTCTTTTCACCATTACATCTTGAATTGTCCTATCATTCTTCTTTTAAATATCTATAGTGTAATATAAAATTAATCGTAATATTCTAAATTAAATAATTCAAACTTCCAATTTTAAAAATAAAATGTTAGTCTCTCAAGTTTATTATTATCTATGATAAAAAAATAGTTTTAACTAAAAATAATTTTAATCCTTCCTATTAATGTTTAAAGAGAAAAGGCATATTTTTAAATAAGATAGTAAGGTAAAATATTCTTAAAATTTTAAAAATTAAATTCAGTGTATATTTTAGGAAATAAAACTTGAAAACATGATTAACTCTTTCCTCATATAACTTAACGACTATATTGTTGGGAACAAGGGCAATAAGGAGAGAAGAGAGAAATAAACAATACTAAGATGTATTTGTTTTGGTGCATTTGTAAACCTTACATAAGCTTTCTTATATAACAAAGTGAAGAACACCACCTCACAATACTAAGCAATGTGGGACTAAAAAACACTACAAAAAACTTAATCAAACTACACAAAACTAACAATTCTCCCACTTGGAGTTTGATTAGCATAGTGTAATTGCCTTCATCAACAGTTATTCTTGAAGGCCAATTGAGGTACTACAAAGCCTCAATTTTTCTGTCGTGACAACCTTTGTCAACATATCCGCTGGGTTCTTACTTCCTAGTATCTTCCTCAACGTTAGTACTTCATCCTCAAGCAGAGATCTGATGAAGTGATAACGGAGATCAATATGCTTCGTTCTGGAGTGAAAAGTTGAATTCTTAGCCAGATGTATTGCACTTTGACTATCACTGTGCAAAATAGTCCTTTCCTGAATGAATCCCAACTCTGTTAACAATCCTTGAAGCCATATCAATTCTTTGCTAGCTTCTGTTACTGCTACATACTCAGCCTCTATAGTGGATAAAGCAACGATCTTTTGTATTTGTGACATCCAACTAACAGTTGTAGTTCCAACAGTAAATGTGTAGCCAGTGGTACTTCTTCGATGGTCAATTTCTCCAGCAAAGTCTGCATCTACGTAGCCTTATACTTTTAGTTCACCTTTACTAAAGCACAAGCACTTCTCCTTATTGCCTCGTAGATATCGCAAAATCCATTTCACAGCTTCCCAGTGAGCTTTACCTGGATTTGACATAAACCTGCTTACAACTCCCACTGCATAACCAATGTCTGGTCTTGTGCATACCATTGCGTACATCAGACTTCCAATGGATGAAGCATACAAAATCTTAGCCATAATCTCTTCTTCTTCTTTTGTTTGAGGAGACTGGTCCTTGGATAGACGAAAATGACTAGCCAAAGGAGTACTGTCTCGTTTGGCCTTTTCCATGTTGAATCTCTGCAAAACACGGTTGATGTATTCTGCCTGAGATAACTGCAAAACTCCTTTTTGCTTATCTCTCATGATTTGCATTCCAAGAATCTTCTTTGCTGGGCCTAAGTCCTTCATGTCAAATTCTTTTGACAATTGCATCTTCAAATTTCTGATGTCTGTTATATTTGATCCTGCTACTAACATGTCATCAACATAAAGTAGCAAAATGACATAGCTAGACTTGTACCTCATGAAGAAACAACAATGATCAGCATTGCACTTCTGGAAACCTTCCTTGTGCATGAAACTTTCGAACTTCTTATACCACTGTCTTGGAGCTTGTTTCAGGCCATGCAGGCTCTTCTTCAATTTGCACACCATGTTTTTCTTCTTTCCTTCTGAAAAGCCTTCAGGTTGGTGCATGTAAATATCCTCATCTAGATCTCCATGAAGAAATGCAGTCTTCACATCTAACTGCTCTAGATAGAGCTCTTCACTAGCCACAATACTTAACACAGTCCTGATAGTATTGAGCTTGACAACTGGAGCAAAGATTTCAGTGTAGTCAACTCCTTCTTTCTGCTGAAATCCTTTGACAACCAGTCGGGCCTTGTATCGCTTGGAACCATCATGGTCTTCCTTCACCCGATACACCCATTTGTTGTGAAGTGCTTTCTTTCCCATAGGTAACTCAACTAGTTCCCATGTCTGATTTGAGATCAAAGACTTTATCTCGTCTTTCATAGCAAGCTCCCACTTGTCGGCATCCGTGGTTTGACAAGCTTCCATATAATCTTCAGGCTCCCCTCCATCAGTCAGTAACATGTAGTCTATGTATCTCCTGTTAGGCACATGGGGCCGAGAGGATCTTCTTAGTACAGGAGTTGGAGTAGGAGGTTCTGATTGCTCATTGTTTTCTTCATTTGATTCCTCTGGCTGAGGACTCCTCAATATAGGACTTTCTAGGATATCTTCCACCTCTGCATAAACTGGTCCACTCGTTTCTGAGTTCCTGGTGCCATTATTATGCATGTCCTTGTACATCACTTTTTCATTGAAGATTGCATCTTTGTTGCGGATCATCTTTTTGTTTTCATCCCATATGCGGTAGCCAAACTCATCTTCACCATAACCAAGAAAAGTACACTTCTTTGATTTTGGATCAAGTTTGTTTCTACCTTGATCGTTGATATGCACATATGCTACACAACCAAAAACTCTAAGATGTGAGAGTTTTACCTCTTTTCCGCTCCATACCTCTTCCGGTATCTTGTGCTCCAATGGTACCGATGGACTTCGGTTGATCAAGTAAGTTGATGTGTTGACTGCTTCTGCCCAAAACTGTTTTGGTAAGCCTGATTGTACACGCATGCTTCTGGCTCTTTCAGTCAACGTTCGATTCATACGCTCAGCTACACCATTGTGTTGAGGCGTACCTGGCACGGTTCTCTCCATTCTGATTTCGTGCTCATATCAAAACTTCTTGAATCTAGTGTCTACATACTCACCACCATTGTCAGATTTGAGCTTCTTAATCTTCAATCCTGTCTCATTCTCCACCATAGTTTTCCAAATCTTGAAAGCTTCAAATACTTCAGACTTGTGTTTTAGAAAGTAAACCCATACCTTTCTGGAGTGATCATCAATGAAAGTCACGAAGTATTGTTTCCCACTAATGGATGGGACAGTCGTTGGTCCCCAAACATCAGAGTGGATAAGCTCAAGCTTCTCTTTCTTTGGGCTTCTTCTACTTGTCTGAAAGCTGACTCTCTTCTGCTTTCCAAGTATACAGTCTTCACACATGTCAATTTCTACTGACTGAAGACCTGGTAACTTTCCTTTTGAGTGCATGATCTTCATCCCCTTCTCACTCATATGTCCAAGTCTTTGGTGCCATAAATTGGGATTTTCATTTGCTGCAACTGCAATCAGATGACATGTTCCTACTGTTTTTTAAAGAGTACCACTCTTTTTGCCTCGAGCAATAGTCATCGCACCCTTTGAAATCTTCCAATCATCACCGTGGAAGATTGTCGTGTAGCCTTCACTGGCTAGCTGGCCCACTGAGATTAAGTTCTTCGTCAGGTCGGGAATATGTCTGACATTCTTCAATTCCCAAACAGATCCATTCAACTTTATCTTCACTACACCTTTTCCCACAATTTCGCAGGATTGTTCATTTCCAAGGTAAACTTTACCAAGGTTTCCAGGAACATAATTCTCGAATAGTTCTTTCTGTGAGGTTTGCATGAAAGGATGCTCCAGAGTCTAACACCCAAGACTCTTCCTTGTTTTCCAACTAACATATGAGCGCATCACCTCCTCTTGAGGTCGTAGCAACGTTTGCTTCATCTTTCACCTCCTGTTTCTTCGAGGCACTCCCACATTGATTTTTGTAGTGACCAGTCTTCCCACAATTCCAACATTCGATAGTTTTTGATATGTTTGAGCTTTGATGATTTCTGGATTTAGACTGCCTCTCCTTTGATTTGCCACGTCCGGTTCCTCTGGTTGAACTTCTACCTCTTGACTCTGTATGCAATACTGAAGATGTTGTTGATTCACCCGTCTCTCTCCGGCGGACTTCTTCATTGAGGACCAAGTCACGAACATCATCAAACTTTAACTTGTTGCTTCCTGAGGAGCTACTCACAGCTGTGACAGTAGCATTCCAACTTTCTGGTAGGGAAGAAAGAAGTATTAGAGCTCGTACTTCTTCATCAAAATTGATTACAACTGAACTCAACTGGATTGTAATTGTGTTGAGTTCGTTTATATGTTGCGCTGTTGATGCACCTTCTGTCATCCGTAGGTTGAACAATCGCCTCATCAAGTGAACTTTGTTTACGGCTGACGGCTTTTCGTACATGCTGGAAAGAGCCGCCATAAGACTAGCTGTAGTCTTTTCATTTGCAATGTTGAAAGAAACATTACGAGATAACGTCAAACAGATGGCTCCGAGAGCTTTTCTGTCTAGAAAGCTCCACTCATCTTCCTTCATAGCTTCTGGTTTCTTGCCTGTGAGAGGTTCTTGCATACCTTTCTGATACAGGTAGTCCTCTATTTGCATCTTCCAAAAGCCGAAGTCTGCACCATCGAACTTTTGAATCTTCATCTTTCCTTCGTCCATTGCCATTACTCCTACTGCTTTTGAAGAAAAGCCCTCACTAGTTCTCTAAACTGAGATCCCAAGAATAAGAGAAAAAATCTTTTCTGATGTGGAAGGTCAACAACTAAGAAAACACTCCAGCAGCAACAAGAAATTTGGGCTCAAAACTCACGATGTTGTATGAAATCAAGGCAAGATCACTTCCTCACATGCACCCTTCTTTCAAAATAGTAATATGTCTCTCAAGTCACAATTTTAGAGCACCAATTCAAGGCTAAAGCAAGTGGAAAAATGTACAATCCAATCCTCAACACAAAAGAGGAACCAAACCAAGACAACATACACTTTAGAAACCAAAAATGGAAGAAAACCACAAGACAAATGTTGAAAAAAAGAACCTAGAAAGCAATAAACTTGGCACAGAAAAAATTGGTAGCAATCTAAAGATTAAAAGAAGACAAAACAACAAAGAATTAGGAGTCAAAATAGTGGCACATTAAGAAGACATCAACGAACAAAATTAACACAACTAAGAAGTAAATCACAGTAGCATGCTAGGCATACATGAAGAGTAAGATCTATTATGTATTTTTAATGAGAAAAGAGGCTTCAAATGAACTAGCACACTCACTAAAAACAGCAATGCTTCCCGGACAGACTGAACACAATTTCAAACAACTTGGATGCTGATTTCAAAAAAAAAAATTAACACATGTAGTGATGGATTTATGTCTCGGTCAGGCAGTAATTATAGGGAAAAGTGTGTTTGATTAAAACCATAAGTGGAATTGGTTAATGCCTCAAGGGATATAGAACATATAAGCAAAGTTCACACACTTAAATCCTATGGTGATCAAACTCAATTCAGCATACAAACATGAAGATGTAAAAGACTCTTAGCTATGCAATTTCAGAAATGTTTTCTAGAAAACACCTAAAGAGGAACAAGCATATGACTCAAAGAAAAGCTATAAAGCAAGAAGGACATATACAATCCAGCCAAGACAATGAATAAAAGCAGGAACAGGCACACAAAATGAAATAGGACACCTACTTGTTGAAGACTTCCAATAGCATTGTGTTGTTGGTGAAGAAAGTTGTTTGCGCAAGCCTCTGGACAGCCACGGTTTAACACCTCCAAGCACTGACTTGAAGCTTCTAGACCATCCTTAAGAGTATGTGGATGTTGTATCACGTTCCAGAAACGAATTCCAGCCAGCAAAATACATCAAACAACAAGCAATAATGCAAAACAGTTTAGAAGTACAGCAACAACAGATACTGGATGAACACAGGTTGAAAAAGAATTAATGGCATAGTGTAAATGAACAAATTGAAACGAAGTAAAAGCTAGACATTTAAGCAGACATGCAAGCGAAACTTTTAAAAAAAATTGCATGCAAAACGGATAAGAAATGAAACAAAATTGGATCAAACAAGATGGCTACAACATGACGTCAACGCTGGGTGTTAAGAACTTGGCTGAGCGAAAATGAGAAATTGAAAATTTTTTCTACTCTACTCTAACATGCAATTCCTAATGAGATAAAACTTAAGGCTCATGATACCACATGATGGGGAAGTGCATGCCTAGAGAGAAGTATACTAATGACAATTGAAAGAATGAATGGAAAATAAAAGCAGATAAGGGAAAAAGAGAGGAAACTTATGACTTGTAGACACACCACTTGAAGAAAGCTCCAAGATAAGTGTCGAGGAATTGGACCGCCACTTGATTAATCAAGATAAGGTCTGCCAAAATGGACTAAGAGACAATAGACTATCTCTAAGAAGAATGCAAGATTGAAATTCAACTCAAAATTTCATTTATTTCAAGGTGAGTACAAGGAGAACCCCTAGGCTTACTTATATAGCTTTTGGAAGGAGTTTGGTGAAGAGTTTCAAGCAATGTGGGACTTGGAAGGCTCCAAGATTTGGCCAGCAGTTGCAGCATCGCCCCTAGGTGCTTGGAGTTCCGCATTGCCTAATTCTCTCATTCCAAAAGGGTTTATAAGCTACCTTGCTCTACTAAAGTTCAAAGAACGAAAACTAGCTATGCTTCCTTGCACTTCAAGCTAAGATGCCTACTTCCTCTTCTTTTCTTTTAAGACCAAGCAACGTGCATAGGTGCTTCTTAGTCCCACATTGCTTAATTCTCTCATTCCAAAAGGGTTTATAAGCTTCCTAGCACTCCTAAAGTTCAAAAGCAAAACTAACCATGACTACTTCCACTACAAGCAATGTCAACCTATTTACTCTACATCTAAAAATAACAAAATAACAAAAGAAGCAAATACAAGCTAATAAAATTTATTCTACTCTTTTTTATGCTTTAGGGGAAAACAAAAATTATTCAACTTGAAAGATAAGTTATTTTTAAAAATCTATGAACCCCAGAATGTCCTAACAGGGATTGTCCAATGTCCATAATGGCCAAAGTCAGGATTCTAAGAGTTTTGTCGGTCAAATGTTTCTAAAGATTTGAATAGAATTTAACCTATTCAATAAAAGGAAGGTTCCTTAAGTACAGATGCTCCTTTGATCAAAGTTGTTAGTTAATGCTCTTTTGTGAAGGTTCGCCATAATTAACTTAATTACAGTAAACTTTAGATAATTTATATTATTTTATACTATATAAATTGAATTATTTTTATAAAAACTAAATTATACCGTCTTTTAAATCAATTTAGAAAAATTAAACCTTTTCTATTTAGAGTATAGTTAACTGTTTTAAACTGTGAACTGTTTGATTTGAAACTTTTACTTACTTCGTTGTATTTTTTTGTTTCAGCAACGTAAAAAAAAAAGTAAGAAATAAAAAAATAAAAATACATCTCCGATTTATCTTTTAGATTATATATATATATAATATGGACAAATAAATAAATAGTTATTTTTAAAAATCTTTAAAAATTAACTATAATAATTATTATAATAAAATAATATATATTAAATTTATACTAAAATTTATTATATATTTTAAAAGAACTAAATTTTATTAAATTGTAATTATGAATCGACAATTATTTTTTAAATTAATAAAACTAAATATATATAGATTATGGATAAATAAATAAATAATTGTTTTCAAAGTTCTTTAAAAAATTAATTATAATAATGATTAAAATAAAATCATAATATTAAATTTATACTAAAATTCATTATATATTTTAAAAGAACTAAATTTTATTAAATTGTAATTATGGATCGGTAATTATATTATAAATTAATAAAACTAATGGTTCCCTCTTCAATTTTATTAATTTTATATACCCCATGTGTATCCAAGATTCCTTATAACAAAAACAACTCTAATGGTTCCCTCTTCAACAATTCATACAATGAAACCCTTATCATCATGGTTTGTTGGATGTTCCTCCTTTTCTTTTCAACCTCTCGCGGTTCTTCACTAACAAGAATAAGCTAGGATTTGTTTTTAGTTTTCCTTACGGCATATGTGTGCCCCTCCCTAAAGCTGGTTTCTTAACTTTTAGGTTCATTTCCTAGTTTTCTTTCTCTTCCCACTAAGTGGGTCCCACACAACCAATGAGAAATTAAGTTAAATTAAAAAAAATAAAACTAAGAAACACATTTTGGTCCACCAAGAAACAATCTCCAAGTCACTCCTTTAAACATTTTTATCATCCAATATTATATCATAAATAAATATTCATTTTTATAAAATATTAAAATAAAAATAAAAATTATTTTTATTTTATCCGGATCTTACAAAATTCACATCATTTTTATTCAAACAAAATATTTTGATATATAATAAGTAATTAAGAGGCCGTCTGAATGGAAAAAGAAATTGTTATAAAATAATTAGAGAAGAAAAAAAATAACAATATAGTCTTTTATATTATTACAGTGAATTAATCTAACGTATAACGTGAGCTACATAGTTTTTTTATGACATACTATACAAAAATAAACCATTAAAAACTTTTATTTGAAAATATAGGAAATAGAAAAACAAAACGGATTGATTATTATATTTATTCTCATCTATTAGAAACAAAAACGTGAAAGTTAGAAATTACTTAACGTTTGTATATTTAGAAAACATCATTAGAGAAATTATATTCGGGAAAACAAATATATTTTTTTTCTTATAAATTGAGAATAGATTTAGTGTATAATTATGGTTTAAAAATTAATTCAGAATATTGGGTTGGGCTTACAGACATCTTCAAAATTGTAGTTTATATATGGGAAATGGCTGTTTCTTCGTGCTGCGTCCTTTATTCATCCTGTACCCGAATAAAATTCATAAATCCAAGATTATCTCTTATTTAAATTATACAAAAAGCTAAAAATTACCTATACACTTCCAAATTTTTAATGTATTTCATAATGTACATTTTAGAAAAGTATTTCTGGATCCATTATTACATGGTATTAGAATATACATTTCGAGATGTATTTAAAAATTATAATACAAAATATATTCTGAAAAATATTTTGAAATCCATAAAAATTCTTTTAGAATATACATCTGATATGTAATTAAAAGAAATTACATTCTAGAATATGTATTTCAAAAGTTTCCCAAAATACATATTTTAAAATATATTTTTTAAATACATCTTTTTTTTTTCAAACCTCTTTTCTTCTTCCTTGGGTTGCTCTGCTCGACCCTTTGCAATTGCTTGGGTTTTATTATTCTTTGGTTTCATGGAAATGGGGATAAAAATTTGGTCTTTTGGGTTTTTTATCAAAATTGATGGCATTGAAGAAGGCTTATGCCATTATCATTGGGTGTTTCATGGCACTTTCTTTCATGGATTCATTGTTCCATGGCGAGGGAGAAGGAGATTGGAGAAGATGAAGATGGAAGTGCAAAGGTGTTACTGGTGCAAGGTTAAAATGGGGAATAAAAATTTTATGTGGAGCAGGAAGAAAAAAGGGAGGTGCAGGAAGAAGTTGACTGGAGAGAGATATGTTTCAAGGTCTTCACGGCCCAAATTATAATCATAACATGAAAGAAAAAAGAAATGCAAAAGCTGGATATATTTAATGCAATTTACATGAATTATCGTTCAAAATACATGAATTATGCATGAATTGTTTTCATATAAAATAAATGACAAATATATATATATACACTAAAAAGATAACAGACACATATACTAATAAAAATATGGCGGGTACTGAATCAGATAGCTCAGATGATATCACAGACAAGAGAAAGAAAGAATTTACGCAGCAACTCAAAAGTTTGGAGGACAGAAGTGAAACTGAAGACAGAATGCTGTTTGATTTACAAAGATTTAGGCTACCTAAATTAGCAATGAAACGTACACTGAAAACCCGTGAATTTCTAATGAAAGACAACTACAGGGAGGCTAGAGCTCAAATTTCAAAAGCAATCAAACAAATAACAGAATATAATCTCTTATATCAGAACCCTCCACCTGCAATTCCAACTCCATCTCCATCTTCATCTTCATCTCCTTCATCATCTTCTCCTTAAAATATTATTAATATATTTTCTGGTGTTGTTTATTTTGTTAGTGCATTTACCTTTTTATTAATATAGTTATTAGAGTTATGTACTAAGACTATGTAAAAAGAATCTTATAACTCTATTCAACCCTCTTACTATCTATTTTAATAAAAATAATAATAATTTATTTAGTATCCAATTTGTTGTAACTCAGTAGTAATGTTTTTAATGATGGCCTTGCAATTATTGTATATCAAGCATTTATCTTTATGTTGCAGTGCGTTAAACACTTGATTGAAATAATTACAGCTACAAACACTTGATCTGGGGAACCCGTAGTTCAAAAACTACACCTACAAATTCTGAATGTTACTGCTAAGTTTGTTAGTTCATATATGTTAGTAACTAAACAAATTAGATTAGGCATTGGTCGCGCCGTCTACTGGCGGTCTATGTATGTGCCATAACCAAATGGCATTTCCACAGTAAAGTGTAGACTTATAAAAAAGATAGATATTAGATTACTTCGATTATGATGTACCTGCAAAGTTTAAAGAACTGTAGTTTTTGAGGAGCACCATTTCTCCATGGATGGTAACCAAGTCCTTCCTGATGTCCATCATTTCTTCACTGAATTCACAGTCAGATGTGTACATTTCACTGTGGTTGCTTTTATTTAAGAAAAGAGGACATTGAATCTAAAGTAATTAGGTCGGAATATATTTATAGAGGTAATATGTAATGTAAAACATTTCAATATATGAAGCTAAACAGGTACATTTTTTACTTCCTAAGAAAATATTAAAACTTTCAATATATGACTGAAATATCGATAATTAATCCTCTAAAGTAGAAAAACATACATTGGATTATCTCGAGACATCCTTAAACATTGTCAATATAGTTATGTCTTGTGCCATGGAAGATTCCATGTCATCTCACATTGAACTAGGATAAGTTTTGCACTAGATGATGATAAGCTTCATGCAGCTTGCAGGAATAACATAGAGGTATCTAGTATTAATAATGCTACAACGGTATGAATCAAATAAATTCATATCTGGTACATATTAAAACAAGTTAATTCCTAATAGTTACTTGTGTCATTTTATTTTTCATTATAATGATCCAAACTTGTGAAAATCAAATTGTTTGAAGAAAATCAGTATAATTTATATGGCTTCATAGGAGCTAAATAAGACACATTGGGGAGAAAACAAAGATAATATATCTCAATTATAAGCTATCTAATCCAGATAATACAGATATCTAGTCCCTTATTAAATTTTAAGTAATTTGGCTGCAACCATCTAAGACTGTTAATACATTTATAATAATTTTTATGTGGAACACTCCAATTCACATCATACTATGGTTATTTATTTAGTTATTTATTTATTTATTTTAAGAATATTAGAATGAATCATTTACTTCCATATCATTGATTAAAACTTTTTAATGGCCTATATTTTTTTTATCATGCACATGTCATTTTGCGGTTAACAATTTTTTTTTGGAAGTATCTATACTTAAGAATTTTTCATTTTAGGAATTTCCCATACATAATCAATGTTGTTTTGCTTTTTGTCAACTTCTCCATTACCATATGACTCACTTTTTTTATTCATGGTATATTCTTGCACACACAAAATTTAATATTATTATAAATTTTGACTACAAAAGAGTTATTTCCAAGTATATTATATTTTTCATTAATCTATATTATCTGTTCAATTTGCTTAATAGCCCTTTTAAAAAAAAAAACAAAACTGTTTGTTTCATTGGTTTTACTTAGAGATCTTCAAAACTTAATTAGTGATTATTACCCTAATTTTAATCTTTATTTATCATTATGATGGAGAGACTAATCAACCATAATTATGAGTAAAAAAATCTCTCTTATTCATTACATAACATTTTGTTAAATAATTATGAATACTACTGTTGTATATTTTGTTTTGTTGCTATAATATGTTTGAAGATGTAACTACTTAATTATACATTCCTAGTAAACTATGTGCTAATATTGTTAAGATTAGAACACAGAAATATATTTGTGAAGGGCTTAATGGACCCTCCTCATGTTCTATCATTTATATAGATCAATATTTAATACAATAGAGAGATGGAAGATGAAGGGATTGTCCTAGACTGCTAGGTACAATCATTATAGATAAACCAACACACAACTCCCTACTTTAGGCTCTACTAACTATACTAATCATAGGTAGACTTAATGATTATTCTAACATTAAGATACACACTGATCACACACAACTCACACACACTAACCAATAATTCTAACACTCCCCCTCAAGCTGGAGCATACAAAATGTATGAACCAAGCTTGAAACTTAATAAACAACAAATAGCAACATGTGAAACTTCAAAAGCTGATGACGAAGAGCAGCGTTGGACAATGACGATCTGCAAGGAAAAAATCCCTCATCAAGGATGGGGCCTACAGTGGCTAAATGCTACAAAACTGCATGGATTACCATCTCTGAGACTGATGGGTGATGGGGCCTGTAGTGGCACTGAAAGCTGCACAGCTATAGGGACAATCCATACTTGTGTGGCTTGAACTGCCATACTTGACTTGCAATGTATGGGGCCTGTAGTGGCGCTGAGAGCTGCTGCAAAGCTACAGGGACAATCCATACTTGTGTGGCTTGAATTGCCACACTTGACTTGCAGTGTATGGGGCCTGTAGTGGCGCTGAGAGCTGCTGCAAAGCTACAGGGACAATCCATACTTGTGTGGCTTGAATTGCCACACTTGACTTGCAGTGTCTTGGAAACATACTCCCCCTCACTGTGAACGGTGGAAACAGTGAAGTTGTTGACTGAAATTGGAAGCATCACAGTTGCTTTAGGTAAACACACATAAATGAAGTCGACAAAAAAGAAATTGACGTCCTGCAGCAGCCAACAACAACAAATTGCAAGGACGTATGAAGGTCTGCAGTGGCGGACAACAACAAACTGCAGAGACTGGATTTCCATCACTTAACTGATGGGGAGCCTTTAATGGCTAACAACAAATCTGCAAGAAATAACTATTCTGCAGAGACCAATACCATCAGACCTGCAGGGACTCACTATCCTGCAGCGGCATAAACTTTCTCCCCCTCACGACTGAACGACATGAACGTGAAGGTGGAAGAATTGTTGAGAACCTATCCGTATGAGGGTTTGGACAAATTTGAAACCCATAACTTCAAAAGATTCAAATCAGCGGATGATCTCAAAGAACAACTCCACATGAGCTGTTACAGCACGACATTTGCAGTTCAAAGAGAGGTTGGAGGTCCAAAGTTCTTTGCTGGACAATGGTGACAGACAACGGCACTGAACAGCAGACAACAACAGATAACGGCAGCAGCGGCAGCAGACAGTGGCTACGGAAAGTGGCTGCGAACAAAGGCTGCAGACAGCGGCAGCAGACACGGCGGATGAAAAAAAAAAGGACCAATAACATCCAAGAAAGTGGTGACGCAAAAGTAATAGCAGTAGCATCGAGAGAGGTCTGCTGGGATACTCATGACATCGTTGTTGAGAACAACAGTACCCTGGTTTGATTTCTTGAGAACGGTGGGCTGGTTCATTCCAGCAGCTTGGGAGGTGCAGCACCACGGTTCGGAATCCAGCAACGACAGCACGTGAAGGAGGAATAAAAAGCAAGGAGCTCACATGGCTGTTATAGCATCCAGCCTTGATGCTAGATCAAGATCTGTGAGCTTTGGGTGATGATGGTGACAGCAGCGGAACAAAACAGAGAAATCATAGGTGTGCAAGATGTTCTGGCAACAGGGAAATCCAAATCTGGTGCATTGAAAAACTGTAATGGTGGTCGTCGACTAGGCCGAGATGACGAACAACAAAGAGGACGTGGTGAGGTCCAAAAGAGGAAGGCCTAAGAGGCCAAAAGAGCTGAGGAGAGTGAGGCGATCAGAACCCCAGTGGCGCGGTGAATTTCCGATGCCGGGAAGGCGGCGCGTGAAGCCCACGCGCCCGAGAGTTGACGGAGAAAGGCGGCTCGTGACGGCGCGTGGAGCGGCGTCTGGTCCTGACTCCTACAGGGTTGGCCGTCGCTCAAGGAGGCGGTCCAGATCCGCTGGTCACTGGTCGGAACTGGTACGGTGGCCGGCGGCGGACGGTGGTCGACGGCGGACTGATTTGGTGCTCGTGGCGGCGCGTTTGGAGGATTCTGGTCTTGTCTCGGGAAGGGTTGGCCGTCGCTCGACGAGACAGTCCAGATCCGCTGGTCGTCGGTCGGAACGGCGACGGTGGCCGGCGCCGGACGGCGGCAGGCGATGTACGGAAACCGGCGGTGGATAGCGGCGGTTATGCAGCGGAAAACAGTGGCTTTTCATCTCTTTGATTCTGGATGCAGATGGATTTAAGGCAATGAAAATGCCAAAATAAAGTGCCAAAATGATTTGTTTAAAAACTGAACTTTGCTGGAATAATTGCCGGGACTTCTTGGAAAAGAAAATGGGTTCAGATTCCCATTTTGAGAAATCAGATTATGAAAAAGAAATTTTTGGAGGGGCCGCCGGCGGCCATGGCGGCCGGCCGCCAGCGGACGGCGAAGACACCCTAGAGGATCAGAGAACCTGGCTCTGATACCATGTTAAGATTAGAACAGAGAAATATATTTGTGAAGGGCTTAATGGACCCTCCTCATGTTCTATCATTTATATAGATCAAGATTTAATACAATAGAGAGATGGAAGATGAAGGGATTGTCCTAGACTGCTAGGTACAATCATTATAGATAAACCAACACACAACTCCCTACTTTAGGCTCTACTAACTATACTAATCATAGGTAGACTTAATGATTATTCTAACATTAAGATACACACTGATCACACACACTAACCAATAATTCTAACAAATATCATCCATAAATAATGAAGGTAATAGATAAAAGTTATAATTTAACAAATTTATTGGTAGAAAATTATTTTATATAAAAGTATTGAGAGTGAAATCCACATTTTCTAATCTATTAACAAACTATCATACAAATTAATGGTGATAATAATTAAAAAAATTTCAGGTTGTGATCTAAATAGTTACTCTATCAATGTCTCAGTATTTTTACACTTTCTACAATTAAATAATGTCGTTCACATGAATTTATTAAAAGCAAAATTAAGTCAGGTAAATAAGTTAAGAATAATCAATTACATCGAAAAGGAAGAATATGCATGTCTTTGACTTAGATTCACTTTTGTTTTTGTTTGGGTTCAGTAAGAAATTTGATGGGGTTCATGGAGACTTTTGATGGGGTTCAGTAAGAAATTTGATGGGATTCAAGTTTTTTCCTTCTCTTTTCACATTTTCAATTTGCCCTTGTTTCACCCATTGAGAGATTTATGTAGGATTTTATTAGATTTTTTTTAGATTACATAATTTCAAATGTATTTTCAAATAGAAAGATATATTTTTTATTATACAATTTGGATTACTATACCAAAATATATTTCAAATTTTACGTATTTCTAAATCTAAAAATATATTTTTAATTGTATAATTTGAAACATATATATTTTTATTGCATTTTGAATTCTATAATTAGGAGTATGTTTTTAAATCTGAAAATATATTCAGAATCGTGTAATCTAATATTATTATTAATGTTCTAATATTTAATAATAACAATAGTAAAATATAAATATTTAAGAATACAAATTAATAGAATACCAATATCGTGAATTCAAAATTTTACTGTGATAAAAAAATATATCTAATTAATTTAATCGTGTGTCTTTGACATATATGACCTGCTCGTTTTGAGATTAAAGACGTAAGAAACCTAGGGGTTAAATATATGTTTTAGTCCTCATATTTGTTCCTCATTATCAATTAGGTCCTCATGTTTTTTTTTTTGTCCCAATTGCATCCTAATATTTGTAAATTTGAGACAATCAAGCCCTCTCCGTTAACTAGAACTAACGTCGTAGGCCAATTGAGAGGGCTTAATTGTCTCCAATTTACAAATATTAGGATGCAATTGGGACAAAAAAAAGATGGAGAGGGCTTAATTGCCTCAAATTACAAATATTAGGATGCAATTGGGACAAAAAAAAAACATGAAGACCTAATTGAGAATGAAGAACAAATATGAGGACTAAAACATATATTTAACCAAACCTAGGTAAGAACTAAAAGATTAAAAGAAAATGTAAAAAAGCAATTCTCAACCCATATGCTAAACAATTGTAATAGTATATTAGAATTATATTTTGAATTGGTAATATATCATTGTAATAATATATTAAATATATTTTAAGTTATAAATTTAAAATAATATAATCTAGTCCAAAGTTGTGTTTAAATTTACAGGTACACAAGAATGAATTCAATTTAATATGTCATATGGTAGATAGAAAATCTTAAATTTATAGGTATAAATGTACCAATAAGACTTCTTAATAATAAGATCTTGACTCATTTTAATTAAACATGTTTAAATCTCTAAATATTACATATTTCAAAGAGAAGTTTTTAATTTTATCAGCAACTAATAGTTTTAAAATACTTTTCAAACTAGAATCCACCACATCACTTGCATCTTTCACATATAGAAGTTTTGTTCTTAAAGTGTCATCCAGAAATACACATTATAGCTAAATGAAAATCTCAAGCACATGAATACTCACCTGAAGTTCCTCGTGAGATTAGGTTCAAATGGTAACTATTACACATCAACATACACGCAATTAAAATTTTGTTAGAAGTTTCACATCGACTGAAAATAAGATGATTTCATAGTCTCTGAGTGGGTGCAAACCTTACAAAACAATTTTTTAGAGTTGAGTTAAGCTTAAATTTCACTTCTTAACTTAGTATCATAGTCATGCATTAAAACCTATCCTAATAATTTTTTTTTTTTTGAACATATTGTTCTGTTTATTATCATACCACTATTGATCAAATTATTCATTAAAATTCACTTTTTAACAACTTTGATGAATCATTAAAATTCACATCTTAACAACTTTGATAAATGAATAGTTAATTGCTTGGATGATGTTCAAACTTAAAAGTTTTAGAAATGTGATCACTGACATGCATTTTTCTTTGACAAACAAGGGTTGAGTTTCCTAATTTGAATGTTGATTATATACCTCAACATCTCAACATTAATGCAAAAAGATCCTTGTATTTGGAAAAGAATGGAATGCATAATTGGATGAAAAATCATTTAGACATTAACATAAACATTGATTTTCCTTCATTACTAGTTTGTGTTCCTAATTTCGTGTTGCAAAGCATTCCACAATCAATGAGAAATATATACAGGTATTTCACTTTGTCATGTCATAATATTCATTTATGATTATTTTTATTCTAATACGAGACATAATGTTGCATGTTCTTAAAAGTTAGATAGATGATATTAATAATGGATTTACTGTTAAAATTGAAAGTATATGTTAAGCTTCTTATTGACTAGACACAGAAAAATGAATATTTTATAAAAAAAAACTTATAAATTCATTATTTTAAGATTTTAGGTTAATCAAAATTTACACAGAGACTTTGAAGAAGTTGAGAGAAAAAATATTTATTTGAATGTTACATTGCTTTTAATTTTAAGG
Organism: Vigna mungo; assembly: GCA_036885675.1. Taxonomy (NCBI): domain Eukaryota; kingdom Viridiplantae; phylum Streptophyta; class Magnoliopsida; order Fabales; family Fabaceae; genus Vigna; species Vigna mungo. The sequence goes on from CP144695.1 coordinate 24,945,456, forward strand.
TGTAAATATATAACTATAACAATTTATTATCTATACAAATAAATAAATTTATTATAGACTTAATCAAATAAATAAAAATAATTATTAAATTAAATTTCGCGTCATAAATTAAAATTATAATAATACTTAAGTTATATGTGTTAATGGGATGTATCTTCTTTTAATTCTAGGACTTAAAAATGTAAGTTGGTGGCAATTTGCCTATTTTAAAGTCTTATATATTTTTTATAAACTAATTATATTATATTTTAATTAAAACTTATCATGTCTATTACTGTTTTATATAAATATCAGCAAATTTTAATAAAAAAAATGAAATGTTCGGATTTAAATTTTTCTGTAGTTATATAGTTTAATGGTGTAAGTTGTGGTAACTTTTCATCTTAACTCTTTCTAAATTAAAATTTAAATAACATTAATAGCAAGATATCTTATACAGTATCGTATATTAAAATTAAATTAAGACAAATTATAATAAGGTAAAAAAAATAATTATACTGGTTCGATTCAAAAGAATCTATGTTCAGTCGTTAATCACTATAAAAAGTGATTAACAGTTTTACTAAAAAATAGTTTCACAGATTTACAATAAAGTGATTAAACAGAGAGATGAAAGAACCTTTCTTCGACAAACGAACTGGAAGGGTGGTTCCTTCGACAAACAAACCGGAAGCGAACAATTTGCCAACTCGAAGAGAACTGCTCTAACTTTTGACAAACGAAACGTGAGCTTCTCCTATTCACGAGACCAGGCAAAACACTTTACCCACTCGAAGAGAACCGCTCCGAATATCAACAAACGAAACGCGAGCTTCTCCTATTCACGAGACTAGACAAGGGACTTGAACTAGCTCTTGAGAACTTCCTCAGACAAACTGTATTCTACAAAAGCTCTAAGTTCAAAAGTTATTTCTGAAGTTCTCAAAGCACCTATTTATAGGCAGCTAGTCCGAATATGAAAGGTCATTTTACAACTGCCAGTAATAATCGAATTTAGAACATAAAAACATATTACTATTTTATTTTAAGAAACTCTTATTGTTATTCTTGTTAACCATAATTCCTAGACCATTTAACTGTCAGGATGTGGACGTCGGGTATCTGAGGGCACCGACGTCTAGAGGACGAAACATTAATTGCATGCACCAACCTGTCAGCCCAGCTACGTCTCCACCCCAGGTACCGACGTCTATATAGCGGCTATTCACATTCCTGCAGAACCAGTAGACGTCTGTGTGATATCAACCGACATCCAGTCGCTTCCCTGCAACCCTTTTAGACGTCTAGGTGCAGTTTGCCTGACGACTGTGTTGTTTGAGATATCATGTATAGCGATAAACGACGTCTACGATTATGATTTATTTACCAATATGCCACCGGTCATCATTTTACGTCCGTGTATGCTCGAACCGATGTCTAATTGGTGACACAAATCAGTGTTTTTTCACTAGTGAAGACATAAATTAAATTTCTTCCCTTCTACTTCTGATCCTTGTATGTATAATCACAATTGGGTTTAAGCTCAAGCATGTTGCCCTTATAATTTAAGGGCATGTTTGGTATTAGAAATGTTTTCTATTTCTTTTTTTTTCACTAATAATAGTTACAACAATTTGATAGCATTTTCCCTCTTCCTTAGTTTTGAACATTTGTACAAGAAATGGTAAATTCCCACTAAACCTGAGATTTTGGTTTGTCGTTAATTTTTAAATTACTTTAAAAACACATGGCCAATTTAATTCCCTTAATTCAATATAGTTTGCAAATGATTGTTATATATATATATATATATATATATATATATATATATGTTAAATATATATTTTAGTCCTCATATTTGTTTCTCATTCTCAATTAGGTCCTCATGTTTTTTTTTGTCCCAATTGCATCCTAACATTTGTAAATTTGAGGAATTAAGCCCTCTCCGTTTTTTTTTGTCCCAATTGCATCCTAATATTTGTAAATTTGAGGCAATTAAACCCTTTCAATTGGCCTACGATGTTAGTGGCCAGTTAACGGAGAGGGCTTAATTGCCTCAAATTTACAAATATTAGGATGCAATTGGGACAAAAAAAAACATGAGTACCTAATTGAGAATGGAAAACAAATATGAAGACTAAAACATATATTTAACCTATATATATATATATATATATATATATATATATATATATATATATATATATATATATATATATATATATATATATATATATATATATATATATTACCTTTCTGTAATAATGGTTGATTCTGTGTTTAGTTTTGTAATACTTTTAATGTGTTGATAATACTTAAATCAGATATTTGATAAATGTAATTAGAATACATTTTCTTAATTCAGCATAAGCAAGTTCAGCATAAGCAAGTTGATCTTCTTCCAACGATGAAAAGGAATGTATGCACTCCAGATGGGGTTACACGCCTTTTATAGAAAGATCTTAAACATTGTGGTTGCTAAAGATCTTGACCAGATCAGTTACACTTTTGTAAAAGATATCCATTCTAATGTTAAATACTAAGGATTAGTTGTAAAATGGTATATTTTTGATATGAAAAGAACTGTTTGATAATCAAGTTTCTTAAAGTGGTTTTCTTTTGTATTTCAAGTTTATAACTTTTAGTGCATTCGCAATTTTTCTTGTCAGTAAAGTTAAACTTAAATAATAACATTTTCTGATTCGATCAAATTTAGGCTACACGTATAAGATGTGAGTTGCACACTGTTATTCATAAATAAATTAAAAAACACCAATTATTAGATTTGAACTGATGACCAACGATGCTCTAACCTGAATTAAATCGACTAACATAATATATATATATATATATATATATATATATATATATATATATATATATATATATAAAGTTTAATAAGATATTAGGTATAAATTTTTAATTATTTATAATAAAATTCAAATTAATATATACATTGAAAATATAGAAATAAAATCAAACCTAATGTTTATTATTTCTAATATTTATTTTATGTAATTCTATAATATATATATATATATATATATATCTTTTAAAAATATTTATAATTATATCTATAAATAGATTAATAATTAATAATAAAACAAATAATTTTAATATTGTTATTTTGAATTTCTAACCATTTTTATTTGTTTAACCATGTAAATCATATGAGTTCATTTGTTTAACCATGTAAATAATATGAGTTTTTTAATCATACAATTTTATTCAATCATATAAATAACATGACTATGTTATTTATATGTTGAAATTTAGAATTAAAATTAAAAAAGAATAATATTTATTTAAAAGAGAGTTAAAATATGGATAAAAATCGCAGATGGCAAACTTTTGGATTGATAGTGCTCTCAGCGATCTAAGTTTTCTTTTGAGTATGGAAAAGATGGAAAAACGTTTAGACAACAAGTTCGTCTCTGCTTCTCTCTTAGAGAATTTGAAACGAGTCCAAAATTGCTTAGACGAATTGATTGAAGATGAAGAACATACTCCTCTGAATGAATAATAATTATATTAAATTAAGTAAATTATATTAAAATAATATATATATATATATATATATATATATTACTTTAAATAATTTATGGTATTGATATGTGTAACATCCCAATAATATATAACAAAAGCTATATTTTATTCTAGGAGTTATCATGAACAATATTTAAGAACAGTGGAAAGAACGAGCAGAAGATAACATAAGATGTCATATAACGTAGAAATTAACAGTTCAAAGCTATACAAGTCGGAAATCCAAAAGATAAAGGCTAGAACGAACGGTTTTACAAAACAAATCAACCGAACGTCATCTACTGATAATCAAAAGATACAAAAATCTAGGCTAATGACCGGACGGTCCAGCATAGCTTTCCGGTAGCACTTCCAGGGGTTGCTCAACTTGCAAAGCTTCTTCCAACGACTCGTCTTGAGTTCCCTCTGCTCACACCCAAAAGGACGATCATTGCAGTGAAGAGAAATAACCGTACAATCGGATACCGAACGGCACATAGACAATACAAAGGTAGACAAGGGTAAGCTTATAAAACTTCAATGAAAATCAATTAATATCAATATCACAATCAAAATTTATGAATCCAAGTATTTACATTCAAAAACCGAACGATAACATCATCAATTTAATTACTCTAAACTGTGTTCGAACGGTATGACCCTGTATGCTCGCCGCTCTCTGCACCCGAGTGGACCTGGCTGGGATACGCTCAACAGACCGCCACCCGAGGTTAGTCCAGTGGAACCACCTCGGTATAGAAATACCCTGAGGCTAAAGGACCTCCTGCCATTCCCACGCATGAGTTACCCTCCTCTACTTGAGGTGGTGTAATCACGGAATATCAGGATAGAGTCAGAACCTGAGCCTTTTGCCACGGTCATACTATACCAAATAAAATCAATCATGAGATGTTCCTCCTTGGAATTCTCTTACACAATCAACAAACCGAACGGTTAACACCGAGGATGAACTTGTTTATCAAAGACTACTTTAGTGAATGACACAAAGGTCGAAAACTGAGGACAACCGAGTACAAACACAATTCAGATCGAACGTTTTTGAGACCGAACATCAATAAATGAAAGAGTTCTCTTCAATAAAGTGAGCGTCAGTACAAGACCGAACACTCCATGAGGAATCAAGTGTCAGTGTAAGACCGAACACTCTCAAATAGATAATATTATTATAAAACGGACGTTTTCAGAATTCAAGTACGATTATGGAATTGAATATTTATCAAATAAGAGATTTTTCTTACAAGTCGAACGCTCAGTGGAAGACCGTACGTTTCGAATAACAAAGGTAATTAATTTTGAAAGCGAGTTCTCAGTTTATGACCGAGTACTTTCAGTAACATTTATGAATATAAAAACGGACGTTCAAAGGGAACAAACGCTACGATAATAAACATAAGACTAAGAAATCAGTTTATGACTGAATACGTTAAAGCCAAACACTCGGTATAAGACCGAGCGTTCTGAAATAGATAAAATATTACGAATAAATAAGCAAGACATTAATGTTTCGATATAACAACACCAAAAACAATCGTTTAGGGGAAGACCGAACGGTCCTAATGACCTTCGGTCTCGGATTTACATTTTCTCTAAGTTTATAATTATCATACAACTCATACTTCAACATATCATATTCCATTTCTAAAAATTCAAACCATATACTTCATATATCAAACATGCATAAATCAAACACACATTCAAAACATACAGAAAATCCAAATTAAATCTTATAAGCTTCCCTTACCTCTATTCCAGCTAACTTCTAAGTTCTACGCTAAGATCGACCGAACGTCCAAACTGCTCCGATTTGAAAACTGATCGGTTAGGATGAAAGGCCTTGACACCAGGAGTGTTAAATCTGAAAGGGGCAAGGTGATCAGAGATGAAATGGTGGTCGGAGTTCTAGAGAGAAGATCTAGGGTTTAGAGAGAAGGAGGAGAAAATACAGATTTCAGAAAGTTGGGTTTGCTGAAGAAGAAGAAGATTGCATGCAGAAAGGTAACTTCAGCGTTTTATTCTTACCTTAAATACTGCCTCCAAAACGAACGGTCGGCCATTCCCTGACTGCCACCTGATCTCCACTAAAACGCCCGGCTAATCCTAGCGTGCCACTTGGTTCCCACTTTCAGGGTTTCCCTGCTCTGCTGCCGCTGCACGGATTACGAAGGACGGGCATTAAATGTTTGCAGAATTTGTCTCCCACTCACCAGGGGAGACCGGACGGTCGACACGTGGCCGAGTCTAAGAATAATTATTTAATGGGGTGTGACAATCCCCCCAACAAATAAAAATTTTCGTCCTCGAAAATTAGAGTGTACCTTCGAACAAGTGCGGATAAGCTTCTTTCATTACTTCCTCACGCTCCCAAGTGACGTCGCCCGTTCGGTCATCCCAGATAACTTTAACAAAAGTAGTGCGTTTACTGAACGGTCGCTTTATTGCGTACTTTTCAATCCTCACCGGTTGGACTTCAACCGAACAATCTTCCTTGAGTTGAATGTTGTCGGCTTGAAGCACATGCGAAGAGTCGGGAATATATTTTCTAAGTTGTGATACGTGAAAAACGGGGTGAAGGTTGGACAAAGGAGGAGGCAAGGCTAGCTCGTAAGCGACCGGTCCAATGCGCCTCAGAATTTGATACGGACCAAGGAATCGGGGTGATAGCTTCTTTGGTCGAACGACTCTTCCAACACCGGTCGTTCGGTCCAGCTTGAGAAATACATGGTCTCCTGCAGCGTATTCCAACGACTTCCTTCTTCTATCGGCATACGACTTCTGTCGGCTTTGAGACGCTTTAAGCCTCTCCTGAATCAACTTCACCTTCTCCGTTGTCTGTTGAACGATCTCCGGTCCCGTTAGCACCGTTTCACCTTTCTGGAACCAGCAAAGGGGCGTTCGGCATTTTCTCCCATAGAGAGCTTCAAACGGCGCCATCCCAATACTTGAATGAAAGCTGTTGTTGTAAGTGAACTCAGCTAACGACAAGACTTCATCCCAAACTCCTAAATGATCCAGAACACTGGTTCTCAATAAGTCTTTAAGAGTTTGGATGGTTCTCTCGGATTGGCCGTTCGTTTGTGGATGGTAGGCAAAACTCATCTGAAGTTTGCTTCCCATTTCTTGTTGAAGCACTTGCCAAAACCGAGAGGTAAACCTTGGATCTCGGTCTGACACTATACCGGACGGTACTCCATGTAGCCGTACGATCTCTTTAATGTATAGCTGAGCCAACTTGGACATAGGCATCTTCAAGTTGATAGGAAGAAAGTGGGCGCTCTTGGTCAGCCTATCAACTATTACCCAAATCGCATCATGATTTCTGACCGTTCGGGGCAGGTGGGTCACGAAATCCATGGCGATGCTGTCCCACTTCCACTCAGGTATCTCTAAGGGCTGTAGTTGACCGCTCGGTTTCTGATGTTCTGCTTTGGCTCGTTGACAGGTTAAACACGAAGCGATAAACCGAGCGACATCATTCTTCATTCCCGGCCACCAGAAAGACATTTTGAGGTCATTATACATCTTGGTCATACCGGGGTGTATGCTTAGGCGACTCTGGTGCGCTTCTTCAAGAACCAATCTTCTTAGAACTTCATCGTTCGGAACGCACGTCCTTCCCCGGTACCTTAGGAGACCGTCTGTTCCGGAGCTAAAATCTTTATGCGGCAGCACACCGTGCGGTTTACTGATCTTTTGTAACTCTTCATCAAACGCTTGTCTTTCTTTGATCCGCTCAAAGATATTACTTGATAGCCTCATATTGCAGCATCTTATTCCGCTCGGTTCTAGTTCACTTTGGAACTTCAAATACCGAAAGCTCTCCACCAAATTCAGCTCTCTGATCATCATGGCAGACATATGGACGATTTTCCTACTCAAAGCGTCCGCCACCACGTTCGCTTTTCCCGGATGGTATTGTAGTTCAAAATCATAGTCCTTCAAGAACTCCATCCATCTTCTTTGCCTCATATTCAACTCCTTCTGATCAAACAAATATTTGAGGCTCTTATGATCGCTGAATACTTGAAACCGAGCGCCATATAGGTAGTGCCTCCAAATCTTCAGGGCAAACACTACGGCCGCCAACTCCAGATCATGAGTTGGGTAATTCCTCTCATGAACCTTCAATTGCCGAGAGGCATAGGCAACGACCTTCTCTTCTTGCATCAATACACAACCCAAACCTTGATATGATGCATCACAAAATACGACGAAGGGTTGGTTGACGTCAGGAATTACCAAGACTGGAGCGTTCGTCAATCGCTGCTTCAATTCTTGGAAACTCGACTCACACCGGTCGGTCCAGACGAACGGTTGATCTTTCCTGGTCAGTTGAGTTAATGGCGCTACTATCTTAGAGAATCCTTCAATAAACCTTCTGTAGTAGCCGGCCAACCCAACGAAACTCCTCACGTCCATAACCGAACGAGGTGTCTCCCATTCCAGAACCGCTCGTACTTTGGCTGGATCCACGGCAATCCCGCCGGCCGAGATAACATGTCCAAGAAACTATACCTGCTCCATCCAGAATTCACATTTGGACATTTTAGCGTACAGTTGCTTCTCTCTTAGCACACCAAGAACTATCCTCAAATGATCTTCATGTTCCGCTCGGCTCTTGGAGTAGATGAGAATATCGTCAATAAACACCACTACGAAGTTGTCCAAGAACGGCCTGAAGATCCGGTTCATGTAGTCCATGAATACAGCAGAAGCGTTGGTGACACCGAACGGCATTACCACATACTCGTAATGACCGTATCGAGACCGAAAGGCAGTCTTCGGAATGTCTTCTTCTTTCACCAAGATTTGATGATACCTGGATCTTAAATCAATCTTAGAGAACACGGTAGCACCGAACAACTGATCCAACAAGTCATCTATTCTTGGCAGCGGATACTTGTTCTTAACGGTCAACTTGTTCAACTGTCGGTAATCTATGCAAAGCCGAGAGCTGCCGTCTTTCTTCTTAGCTAACAGAACAGGCGCTCCCCAAGGCGAGGCACTTGGCCGAATGAATTTCTTCTCCAACAATTCTTCAATCTGCTTTTTCAACTCGGCCAATTCTGCTGGGGCCATTCTGTACGGCGCCACTGATACAGGACCGGCCTGTGCGATCAAGTTGATGGAGAACTCAACCTCTCGGTGTGGGGGTAGGCCTGACACTTCGTCCGGAAAAACGTCCATAAAGTCTTCAATAACCGTGCGGTTTCCTGACGATCGGTCTCCTTCACTTTCGTCCTCACGCGTTAGTATCAAGAAGCACATGGCTCCTTCTATGAGATCCTCTCGGATTTGACCGAGCGTCAAAGACAACTTTTCTTCTTCTCTTGGGAAAATTAACTTCTTCTTCCTGCAGTCAATGAGAATGTGATTGGTAGTCAACCAATCCATCCCTAAAATTACTTCTAGGCCTTGAAGAGGTAAACAGATAAGATTTACCTTAAACTTGTACCCTTCTACCTCAATAGGACATCTAATGCATACAATAGACGTCCTAATCTCATCAGCTGCTGGGGTTGACACCACCAAATAAAGCTGCATCTCACTCTTGGCTATACCCAATTTTTCAACACATGCCTTCGAGATGAAAGAATGTGTTGCCCCAGAATCATACAATACACAGCAGGGAACACCATACAGCAAGCAAGTATTGATGATAAGATTACCTGAACTTGCTGCCTCCACTCCCGTTAAAGCATATACTCGGCCAGTTGCTTGAGCTCTTCCACTACCTCTCTGGCCAATTCTTCCTGTCGCTGGAGGTCTCATAACCGCTCGACCTCCCATGTTGCATTCAGTGTCAAGATGGTCGTTGCGTCCACACTTAGAACAGTGCTTGTATCCTATCAGTTGAGGGCAGGACGAACGGTAATGTGGTCCTCCACAATTAAAGCAAGAAATCGCTCCTTGCTGTCTCGACGGGTCAGTAGAAACTGGAGCTTGTGAGGAAAAACAGAACCGGACGGTACAGGTCGAGAATAGGGGGACCTCCTTACAACTTGACCAGTCCGAGCTGGAACAGATACTCTACCGGTCGGCTGTTGCTGCTTCTTTTGTCGTTCCGCTTCCGCCATGTTCCTTTCCAGCACTTTGGCTCTTTCCACAAGTGTCGGGAAAGAAGTAATACACAAGCTGGAGATCATCACCTTTAAGTCCGGCATCAATCCATTCTCATATTTCCTGCACTGCCACTCCTCGTTGATTCCCATTGTGTAGAACCGAACGAGATGTTTGAAACGGTCGGTATATTCAGACACCGACATTCCCCCCTGAACTAACTGTAGGAATTCTACCTCCTTAGCGAACCGAACGCTGTTGGGAAAATATTATCCATAGAATTTTTCTTTAAACAATTCCCAAGTGATAGGGACTCGCTGCTCTTCTAATAGCATCTTCATTGCACTCCACCAATGACTTGCCTCACCGGTTAGTTGATACTCTGTATACAATAATCTATTCTCATTTGGGCATCTCTTGGCATTATAAATTTTCTCCATGTCCCTTAACCAACGATCAGCTTCATCCGCACTACACTTTCCATCAAACTTGGCCGGACGGTGTTGGAGGAAACTCTCCAAACTCCATTCCACCGGATTGGGTACAGCAGCAACGGACGGTCCACCCGTCTGTACACCAGTCCTTAGTAACTCCATTAATTGCCTTTGGGTTGACTCTGCAGCTACCCTGGCCGCTTCTGAATTCTGCATTGCAATCGCGTTTTGCTGAATTAAATTAGCATTTTGCTGTTGAAGCGCTGCTAGCACCGATTCCAGCAAGTTATTACAACTTCCGGACGCATCGCGATCGGCCGGTTGTGGGGGTGGTCTTGGGGCCATTTTCTGTTTTCAACAGAAAGAAAGATCCATGAGTTCCAATAAGAAGTTAGAAAATCTAACTGATCATGTGAGTACACAGCACAAGCAAAGCATACTCATAACCTACAGGCATTCTATGGAAGAAACTGCTCTGACACCATTAATGTAACATCCCAATAATATATAACAAAAGCTATATTTTATTCTAGGAGTTATCATGAACAATATTTAAGAACAGTGGAAAGAACGAGCAGAAGATAACATAAGATGTCATATAACGTAGAAATTAACAGTTCAAAGCTATACAAGTCGGAAATCCAAAAGATAAAGGCTAGAACGAACGGTTTTACAAAACAAATCAACCGAACATCATCTACTGATAATCAAAAGATACAAAAATCTAGGCTAATGACCGGACGGTCCAGCATAGCTTTCCGGTAGATCTTCCAGGGGTTGCTCAACTTGCAAAGCTTCTTCCAACGACTCGTCTTGAGTTCCCTCTGCTCACACCCAAAAGGACGATCATTGCAGTGAAGAGAAATAACCGTACGATCGGATACCGAACGACACATAGACAATACAAAGGTAGACAAGGGTAAGCTTATAAAACTTCAATGAAAATCAATTAATATCAATATCACAATCAAAATTTATGAATCCAAGTATTTACATTCAAAAACCGAACGATAACATCATCAATTTAATTACTCTAAACTGTGTTCGAACGGTATGACCCTGTATGCTCGCCGCTCTCTGCACCCGGGTGGACCTGGCTGGGATACGCTCAACAGACCGCCACCCGAGGTTAGTCCAGTTGAACCACCTCGGTATAGAAATACCCTGAGGCTAAAGGACCTCCTGCCATTCCTACGCATGAGTTACCCTCCTCTACTTGAGGTGGTGTAATCACGGAATATCAGGATAGAGTCAGAACCTGAGCCTTTTGCCACGGTCATACTATACCAAATAAAATCAATCATGAGATGTTCCTCCTTGGAATTCTCTTACACAATCAACAAACCGAACGGTTAACACCGAGGATGAACTTGTTTATCAAAGACTACTTTAGTGAATGACACAAAGGTCGAAAACTGAGGACAACCGAGTACAAACACAATTCAGATCGAACGTTTTTGAGACCGAACATCAATAAATGAAAGAGTTCTCTTCAATAAAGTGAGCGTCAGTACAAGACCGAACACTCCATGAGGAATCAAGTGTCAGTGTAAGACCGAACACTCTCAAATAGATAATATTATTATAAAACGGACGTTTTTAGAATTCAAGTACGATTATGGAACTGAATATTTATCAAATAAGAGATTTTTCTTACAAGTCGAACGCTCAGTGGAAGACCGTACGTTTCGAATAACAAAGGTAATTAATTTTGAAAACGAGTTCTCAGTTTATGACCGAGTACTTTCAGTAACATTTATGAATATAAAAACGGACGTTCAAAGGGAACGAACGCTACGATAATAAACATAGTAAACATAAGACTAAGAAATCAGTTTATGACTGAATACGTTAAAGCCAAACACTCGGTATAAGACCGAGCGTTCTGAAATAGATAAAATATTACGAATAAATAAGCAAGACATTAATGTTTCGATATAACAACACCAAAAACAATCGTTTAAGGGAAGACCGAACGGTCCTAATGACCTTCGGTCTCGGATTTACATTTTCTCTAAGTTTATAATTATCATACAACTCATACTTCAACATATCATATTCCATTTCTAAAAATTCAAACCATATACTTCATATATCAAACATGCATAAATCAAATACACATTCAAAACATACAGAAAATCCAAATTAAATCTTATAAGCTTCCCTTACCTCTATTCCAACTAACTTCTAAGTTCTACGCTAAGATCGACCGAACGTCCAAACTGCTCCGATTTGAAAACTGATCGGTTAGGATGAAAGGCCTTGACACCAGGAGTGTTAAATCTGAAAGGGGCAAGGTGATCAGAGATGAAATGGTGGTCGGAGTTCTAGAGAGAAAATCTAGGGTTTAGAGAGAAGGAGGAGAAAATACAGATTTCAGAAAGTTGGGTTTGCTGAAGAAGAAGAAGATTGCATGTAGAAAGGTAACTTCAGCGTTTTATTCTTACCTTAAATACTGCCTCCAAAACGAACGGTCGGCCATTCCCTGACTGCCACCTGATCTCCACTAAAACGCCCGGCTAATCCTAGCGTGCCACCTGGTTCCCACTTTCAGGGTTTCCCTGCTCTGCTGCCGCTGTACGGATTACGAAGGACGGGTATTAAATGTTTGCAGAATTTGTCTCCCACTCACCAGGGGAGACCGGACGGTCGACACGTGGCCGAGTCTAAGAATAATTATTTAATGGGGTGTGACAATATGTAATTTTTTTTTATAAGAAGTTATTATGAATGTGATGTGAAATAATCTGCAATGTAATAATTAATAAATTAAATTTTATATCATTACCTTCTTAATTTACTATTTCTAAGCTTTCCTGTGTTTCTCCTTCCTCATTTCCTACTTCCCTCGTCACTTTGTCTTTACAATTAATTATCTATTTGTAAACCAGTTGCCCAATTGCTATCTTGCTCTCCACTGTTCACCGTACATGATTTTCTTCCGTCGTCATTGGCCCTTCACCAGTAAGCTCTCTTCTTTTGCAATCCCTAATGATTTTCCATCTCGCATGAAATTTGTTTTCCATGTCCCTGTTCTCTTTCGAAAACTCTAAAACTTTGAAGAGGCTAAAGTTTTGGCAGCAATACAGCAAGAAACCTGCGGCATTCACAGAATTGGTAGAACGCTTGAACACTTTGGGCATTGCGCTTCCCATTCCTGAGCTAGGGGAACTATTAATCTCACAGATATGCTTTGACAACAACCACTCTTGGATGTGGAAGTTCATGCACCACGCTCTCTCCTCGCGCCTCCTCTTCCCCCTTCAAATATTCTCTCTTCTCGCTTCCAACGTCATACTTCACCGCCATTCCCACCCTCACTCTTTCGTTCTCTTTCTTCCTCTCCTATCACAATATTAATTAATGAATTAAGTTTTATTTCAAATACCTTTAAATATTAATTTTTATAAAAAAAAATTACTTAAATAATAATATGTGTGAGGAATTTTGTAATTTCAAGAAATTTGATGGTCGACGATGGAGGAATCGGCCATGAGGTTTGAAGTAGTATGCCCAGAGCTCGTTAGAAGCTTCTCGGCTGCACATTTTAATCATGCCAACTTCGCTCAAAGGAAAGGCCATGGGCACCCTTACTATCTTGATCAGTCTCAGGTACTGATGCTGAAAGTTTTCATTTTTCTCATTTGGGCAAGAGCTTTCGCTATGTTATATGAAATGGGTGTTGTCCAAAATTGCTTATTGTTCAAAAAGTGTTGTATTAGGTTTATTATGAAGTAGAATGAAACGATGAAAATAAATTTAAAATTTTAGTGTAATATTCAAATTGTTAAAATTAGCTTTTGGAGAATTAAATAAGATTATACAGTGAAATCAACTTTTCTACAAATCAAATCAAAATTAGTTTATGGATGAACTTATTTGTAAAAGCTATGACAGAAGTTTTTTCTTCAAAAAAATTATGTTAAATTTCTTGTTTCTTTTTTTCTTGTGTTGCTTAGGCTGAGAGAGTAAGGGAAATCATGGTTAAAGCAAAGTCAACAAAAATGTTCTATAAGCGTAGCATAAATGGTGATGATTGTAGTGTTGGAAGGGAGTCACATACATTTTCAGAAAATCCTATTGGCAGTCCTGAATCATGTTCACAGCTCAAAGTTGATGTTGACACACTCTGTTACGTGACCGAGTAGGAGACGTAATGAAATCACCCTTTCACACACTCAAGACAAGCAAAAGGATAATGAAAGAATGGAGTTGAACGAATGAATCTCTTTTATTGATGGTAATATGTGGATAAATAAAAGTAAACAATAATTGGGAGCATAACCTCCGTCAATTATTTCCAATAACTTGGAGCAGGATCTCCGTCAGTTACCTGAGAGCATAACCTCTCTTACAAAACTCCCCATTCAAAAGCGTGCCTTTAACCCTAGGCTTCCCCTTTATTTATACTAATTAATTCCCTCCGAGAACTGTACTGAATATTAGAAAATAATCCTATTTACTATAAGTATCTGATACGAATATATTTAGCCTTATTTACTATATTTAACTTATACTGAATAATATATTAAGATCTACCGAATAATATGTTACGATATGATCTTATTACTCTAATTATGCTTTGCTGAATATCTTCTTTCTGAATATCTCTTTTGTTACTTTAATTAGTTTCCCGCTTCTACCGTTCGTCCACCATCTTCTACCGTCCGTCCCCCATCTTCTACCGTTCGTCCCCCATCTTTTACCGTTCGTCCCTCATCTTCTACCGTTCACCATCTTATACCGTTCGTCTCCCATCTTCTACCGTTCGTCCCCCATCTTCTACCGTTCGTCCCCCATCTTCTACCGTTCACCATCTTCTACCGTTCGTCCCCCATCTTCTACCGTTCGGTCATCTTCTCCTTCTCTCCTATACCACTTCCTCTCCTACACTTTCCAGCCCTTATCATATATATTCCAGCCCCTAACATTACACCCCGCTGCAAAACAACCTTGTCCTCAAGGTTGGAACTGTGAAACTTGATCTCCTGGCTTCTCTCCATCCTTGCGTTATCATATGCCCGGTATTCATTGACTGTTGTCCTCCAATTCAGGTCTGGAGGTTTGGGTGGTGGTAAAACCTCCTCCAAGGTCTTCCATTCTTCATTCAGTATTTCGTTCACCCTTTCTCCAAAATCATAAGTCTTGTGGAAATGGTCTTCAATGTCTTTCAAGACTTCACGTTGTTCTCTTCCTTCTGTCGGTGTATCAAAAACTACAAGCCCCCTGTTCTTTTCGATGGCCCACCACTTCAATGAATTCTTTGTTCTCTCCAGGGCATTGATTCTTCCATCTGCCCTTCCTTCCAACACCTTCATTCTTCCTTCCATTACTAGCCCATTCGGTTCCGATAGTTTTCTCACGTTCAGTTCCAACCGTCCTCTCCCGTTCGGCTCGGTAGGTCCTCTTTCTTTAGGTTCCGCCCGTTCTCTCATGATCGAATCCATCAGTCCGCTACCGTTCGGTTCCGTCAGTCCGCTATCGTTCGGTTTCAGCAGTCCCCTCCCGTTTGAATCTGTCGGTCTGCTATCGTTCGGTTCCGGCAGTCCCCTCACGTTCGAATCCATCAGTCGGCTACCGATTGGTTCCCATAGTACCTTACCGTTCGGCTCGGCAAGCCCTCTTTCTCTAGGTTCTGCCCGTTCTCTCACGTTCGGATCCAGAAGTCTACTACCGTTCGGTTCTGGCAGTCCTCTCGTATTCGAACCGTTCGGCTCCAACAGTTCCTTCCTGTTCAGAGGTTGGTCATATTCTTCCACGATCCCCGACTGCTTACTGGTCGCCAGTCTTTCGAAGACTGGTCCCTGATTTCTTCCTCCGAACCGCAACACCATTGCCTCCTTCAGCCCTGTCCACGTTCGGTTTCCCGTATGCTCCCTCCAAAATTTGAACCAAAACCCGGCACTGCCTTCCATACTGATGTAGGCAAGACTTAACTTTTCTTCCTCCGATACCCTTTGTAACTCAAAGAATTTATCCGCTCCATTGATCCAATTTAACGGATCAAAGCCTTCAAAAACGGGTAACTCTACCTTCCTTCTCCAATTCAGTTGTTCCTCCTGACGTCCAACACCGTACGGTCCACTGCCTCCAACACCGTTCGGTCCACCTCCTCCAGCACCGTTCGGACCACCACCATTTGGTCCATTACCGTTCGGTCCTCCATCCTTCTTGCCCTCCCCATCGTTTCTTTTTCCATTGACGGAGCCCTGACTCCCTTCTGACTTCCCATCTAGATGATGGGTTTGTCCTCCCATCATTCTCATCAACTCTTGTAAACCCTTGCAGATTGCCTCCACCTTTGCCTCCACTACACCTATGGACAGTTGCATGCTCTCCTGCTTTAACCCCACGTGCTCCAGTTTGGCTTCGACTGCACTCATCCCCTCCTCCATGATGTTTCTCACTCTTCTTTGTTGCTCCGGCTGGCCTTACACTCCTTCTTTCGATCCGGCAGGTCGGACCAATTGTTACGTGACCGAGTAGGAGACGTAACGAAATCACCCTTTGACACACTCAAGACAAGGATAATGAAAGAATGGAGTTGAACGAATGAATCTCTTTTATTGATGGTAATATGTGGATAAATAAAAGTAAACAATAATTGGGAGCATAACCTCCGTCAATTATTTCCAATAACTGGGAGCAGGATCTCCGTCAGTTACCTGAGAGCATAACCTCTCTTACAAAACTCCCCATTCAAAAGCGTGCCTTTAACCCTAGGTTTCCCCTTTATTTATACTAATTAATTCCCTCCGAGAACTGTACTGAATATTAGAAAATAATCCTATTTACTATAAGTATCTGATACGAATATATTTAGCCTTATTTACTATATTTAACTTATACTGAATAATATATTAAGATCTACCGAATAATATATTACGATATGATCTTGTTACTCTAATTATGCTTTGTTGAATATCTTCTTTCTGAATATCTCTTTTGTTACTTTAATTAGTTTCCCGCTTCTACCGTTCGTCCACCATCTTCTACCGTTCGTCCCCCATCTTCTACCGTTCGTCCCTCATCTTCTACCGTTCACCATCTTATACCGTTCGTCTCCCATCTTCTACCGTTCGTCCCCCATCTTCTACCGTTCGGTTATCTTCTCCTTCTCTCCTATACCACTTCCTCTCCTACACTTTCCAGCCCCTATCATATATATTCCAGCCCCTAACACACTCACCAGAATCATCAACGACCACCCTTTCCCATTGCAACCCCTTCACCCTACACTCCTCCACCTCCTCCATCCTTCCTCTTTCTCTGCTTCCCTTGTGGAAAACGTCCTCGGCCGG
The DNA here is from genome assembly GCA_036885675.1 of Vigna mungo. Classification (NCBI taxonomy): domain Eukaryota; kingdom Viridiplantae; phylum Streptophyta; class Magnoliopsida; order Fabales; family Fabaceae; genus Vigna; species Vigna mungo. The sequence continues at coordinate 24,962,773 of CP144695.1, forward strand.
CTGTTTGCTGCACATTCCAATGGTCTCAAGGCCTTGGAATTCTTCAACTACTGCCTCATCCATTCCCATTTACCCATAAGTCCTGATTCACTCAACATGACCCTCCACATCCTTGCACGGACGCGTTATTTTGACAAAACTTGGGTCCTGTTGAGGGACATTGCAAGAAGCCACCCTTCTTTGCTCACCCTTAAGTCAATGAGCATTGTGCTCTCCAAAATCGCCAAATTCCAGTCCTTTGAAGAGACCCTTGATAGGTTTAGAAGGATGGAAGATGAAGTGTTTGTTGACAGGGAATTTGGCACTGAAGAGTTCAATGTGCTTCTTAAAGCATTTTGTACACAGAGGCAAATGAAGGAAGCCAGGTCGGTGTTTGCGAAGCTTGTGCCACGGTTTACTCCCAATACCAAGTCCATGAATATTCTGCTCCTGGGGTTCAAAGAATCAGGTGATGTTACTTCTGTTAAGCTTTTCTATCACGAAATGGTTAGGCGCGGTTTTAGTCCGGATGGAGTGACATTTAATGTTAGGATTGATGCTTACTGCAAGAAAGGTTGTTTTGTTGATGCTTTGAGACTTCTGGAGGAGATGGAGGGGAGAGATATTGTCCCTACCATTGAAACTATAACTACTTTGATTCATGGAGCAGGGTTGGTTCGAAATATAGGCAAGGCGTGGCAGTTGTTTAATGAGATTCCTTCAAGAAACTTGGTTGCTGACACTGGCGCTTATAATGCTTTTGTTACTGCTTTGGTTAGAAATAGAGAAATTGAATCTGCTTTGTCCTTGGTGGATGAGATGGCTGAAAAACACATCGAGCTAGATGGTGTCTTTTATCATACAATGTTCTTAGGATTTATGAGGTCAAGAGGGATTGAAGGTGTGAGTGAGCTTTACCAGAAGATGACTCAAAGGGGTTTTGTTCCAAAAACAAGGACAATTGTAATGCTGATGAAGTTTTTCTGTCAAAATTATCAGCTTGATTTAAGTGTAGGTCTGTGGAAGTACCTGGTGGAGAAAGGGTACTGTCCCCATGCTCATGCTTTGGATCTTCTGGTCACTGGATTGTGTGCAAGGGGATTGGTGCATGATGCTTTTTAGTGCTCCAAACAAATGTTTGAGAGAGGAAGACACATGAGTAGTGCATAATTTCTGATGCTGGATAGGTTTTTGTTGCAGGTGGGTGACAAGGACAAGTTGAAGGAGCTTGACCAGATGATTAAAAAATTGCAGAGTGTCTTACCACCTTCTAGAGGAAACGCTACTGGTATTTTTACGTCTAGGGTTATAACGTAGCATCATTTAGTCTAAAATACAACAACTATTGCCGCCCTGATTTTGATGGATTTTTCTTTTGTACTAACATGTTATTTCTCTGAATTACAATTTAACGATTCATAGTATGTTGATTAAGTAAAAGTCCTCCAATTTGTTGATCAAAGTCATGCATAATATTTTGACAGCTTAGTTGGTGAAGTTAGGTGGAGATGGAAAGGGAAATCACAGTTAAGGTCCAAACAGACTAAACTCATCAACATATCCCAAATGATGGAGAAACAATGGTGGTTGAAAACTCGTAAACGGAATAAGTTCTTAGCAAATACAGATTATTTCATACTAAGTTTCTGAAATTAGGCAATGGTCTTATATAATGCGGGACAACTAATATACAACTCATTACGAGTTTTATTGAAGCACATAGGAGATGTAAATGATTGGAAGAATGAAGAAGAGGAAAAAGATGGTGATAAAGTGGGGTAGCGTATTATAGGCTTAAAAAGCTAAGTTTTACAATCTCTGTTTCTGAATTGTCCTGACGAATTTTAGATTGCTTTTTGTTATTTGGATTGTGGGAACTTTAATGTTACGTCTTGTTGCGTGGCTGTATTATTTTAATGTTCTTGACCAGGTCGTAGTCATAGTGTAAAGCTTTTCCAATTTGAGAATGACAATGATGGCAAAAGACCACTTTCAAAACAATTTCAATCACATCGACCATGAATATCGCTATGCACACCAACTGTTTGCGAAAACCTTCCTATCACTTTCTTCACTTCTTTCTTTTTTTCACATCAATATTCACCAGTAAAAAACTTCCCCTATATTATGTTACTTCATACATCCAAACCTATCTATCCCACAACACCATATAGACCAAGATCACATCCAAGCTTTCTACCTTTAAAAATAAATAGGAAATAAGGACAACTCATAATATCACCAATTTTTTTTTTTTTAAAAAAAGGTTAATGACAGTATAATAATTGATGCTTAAAAATGAATCTTTGATATATATATATATATATATATAATTAAGGATTATGATAAAAATATCTTGTTTTTCTCTAATCAAACAACTAAATTCATTCATCCTTTACTTGTGACTGTAAGGAAGCACATGTTTGGCATTGAAAATACAATGCAAACTGATTTTATGGAAGCTAACAAAACACTCAGCTGTCTTTTAGTTTACTGACTCTTCTTCCTCCAATTGGAACTCCTCATCGTCATCATTCTCATCTTCATCCTCTTCATCAAGTTTACTGATTTGGTCAAATTTGCTTAGCTCTAACCTGCCTTCATCCTCTTCAACATCAAGCCCAAATTTTGTGTTACGTTGCTTGACCAAAATCCAACGCAATAACCGGTCTTCTTTGTTTAGGTAATGCAACTCTTTGTTGATTTCAGGTGTAGCCATCATGCTCATTTGCATCAGCGTCCCCTACATCCATTAAAAAATGAAAATGGCACACATGCATGATTTCCATTCAAACTCAAAAGAAATTTTAATTTCTAAGTCTTCCTTTTTCACTAAAGTCACACTCTCAAACTAAATAAAGTTCACAGAAACTTCACTAGCTGCAAGCATAAAACAGAACATTCAATAAACATTTCTCAATCATATGTCCCAATTCACTTTATCTGAACCATGGCAAGTGAGAATATACCGACAATCATAAGCTTGTAATCATTATTCTTTGCTTCTGAATCAGTCTGTTTCAATCTTCAGAATTTTATAGCACTAGAAAGGTCCTCAAAGGTTCCTGACAACGAGAACCATGCTTTTAGACTTTGTCCTAACGCAGTATCTATTTGAACTTGTCTCCCAGTGTTTTAATCAATGACTGTTGCATAACATGTAATTAGACACTATTGTAGGGGAAGGAAATGGTCAGTGATGTTTGTTATTTTGCACAATTTGTGGTGAAGTAGAAATGATTGGATTTTTAACCATTCAAGGTTGTCTGTGACTGAAGCAAGTTGATGCAATTGAGGTAAGTTTACGACATGAAGGGTTTTTTGAAGTCTCTTGGACCAAAGTTAGAGTGCAACTCAAATTGGTCTTTTCATACTGAGTTGTGATGGCTCAGTCCAATTACAGACTAATAGAGCCACGGCTAATGGGTTAGTTCAATATCATGATGAGCTGGACAATTTCTCATATACTGTGAATATTGGTGCTTGCACCATAAATCTCATGCAGAATTCTCGTTTATCTCTATTTGGGAATTACTATTGCTTGGGGTCGTGGTTTTAGAGTTTCCATGGTAGAATCAATTTCGAAGGTGACTATTTGATTTTTTGACATAAATAGGACTAGAACTATGAAGGATTCACCTAAATGGTGTGTACTGGTAGTTCAGTTACCACAATGAGGTTAAATGGCAAGACAAAAATTTCATGAATGTATAACCACATATACTCGATCAAAATTAATGTTATAGGAAAATTTAACTATATTATTGGCAAATGAATTCATTAACCTCAACAGCTGTAAAATAAAATATGAATTAATTGAATTGCACCATCTAAATAGTAGAGTAATTCAGTGAAGTTCCTGAAGTATTCTCTAGGCTCAAAATTACAGTAAGATTAACTATGTGAACCTCAGATACTCATTAATTTACAGTAAGATTAACTATGTGAACCTAATTATAACTTAACAGCAGCATTTTCTAATAACATAAAACCATTTACAATTAAACTTCTACTTATACTCCTATACAAATAATTTCAGCAGCTATATATATATATATTATCAATCATAAGCCCATGTCATATTACAAGAAACACATACATCTCACTTACTTATCCAAGTTACAAGCACATTCCTTAAAGCTATACTAATTCTAATAAAATGATGCAGATTAATTTTTCAAGCAATTTATATATTATGCAACCTGAACCGGGTTTGAGACCTACATTATCCCAATCACTTCAATAATACCCGAAACCTCCTCCTATTCAATTAACTAATTTTATCTTTACTAAATTATAATTCCAATCTCGAGGTATCCAAACAATCTGCATAATATATTTCCTCTTATCGAATAATTATAAATTTAATTTATTTTACTATTATTATTATTATTATTTTCCAATTATCCAGATAGTTATCCTGCACAATTTAATGTTATCCTGGCTGTTGAAATGTATTGTTTACCAATCAAAACATTAAAAATTAAATTTCTACTGTTATTCCCAAATCTAATTTCAATTCTTTCATTTTATTAGCCTTTATAATTGAAATAGCACACAGACATAATTAGTCTAAGTTCTAATATGCATACTTGCCATTTATTAATTACCATAAACCATCCTTTGAGCATATTACTGTAACATGAATTATAGCCTACCAACCCACCTCAACGATTGCCAACTCTTTTTCAAACAGTTTATATTACTGGACAGGGTTTCATAAAACTCCTACTGCATCTTAGTATCAAATAAATTCATTCAAGTAGAATCTACACCCCCCTAACAACAACCCTTGCACCAATTTTATTTTTCATTAGGTTATACACACCAACCAGCCAATATACACATCATTAACCATTAATTTAGAGATGTTAATTTATAACCCAACAACATGACTCAACATACGTTCCTCTCGCATAAAAATTTTCAGTTTATTATCATCTCAATTATAAAACCCAATAAAATTGCAAAACATCAATGTTTTAGTACAGAAACAGCAGTAAAAACAACTTAATACAGCAAAGATATTAATGCAATAACAACAACCAAAACAGCTCAATACAGTAAGGATTTTAGTCAAAACAGCAAATAATTTTCTCCAACATTTTAATCAAAACAACAATGACAGAATGTGCAGAAATCTGAAACAGCAACTGCAATGACAGCAAGTAATGACAGCAAACCTCTTTGACAACAAACTACAAAGTGTCTTATATAGATTTTATAACAGCAAACAACAAAGTGAGCACTTAAAACACAAGCTGAAATTTAACTTATACACAACCAAAACCATTTTGGAACTTATCCAGTAACTTAAGGATGAATTAAAAATATACAAATGCATTAGAGTCTAATTTGCCACCTAAAACTTCCATACAATTAGTCATAAAATTCATGCATCCACAACCTCACCCTTCAAACCACAATTATCCCAAACATTATACAATATATATATTTTTAACAATACATGATTTCCAACACTTACATATTCAGACAGTTAATCACGATTATGTAAAGTTTTTAGCAAGAACTAGTAATCCAATCAGTCATTTTACAAGTCCCCAATAACTTCTACTCTTTGTTGCAGTACAACTTTCCCATTACAAAGTAACTCTTTGCTTTTAACTAATTGGTTATCATTAGATATAATACTACCCTATGCCTATTTACTTCCGTTCAATTAGAGTATGCAACATAATTATAAGTTCAATTAATCAAAAATAGCGTAATTACTGAAAAACAGAACATGATATGAATTTTATAATAATATGAATATTATAAATTACAATTAAAAAAATACAACAAAACCTGTGTTGAAATTTAAATTAAAACTTAGTTAGTGAAGTTGTAGAATAATTCTAAGTAACTGTTAGCATTCAAAGCAAAAATTTTAACTATCAAAATAGTTTTTTTTTTTAATTCTTTCATACATAAAATAAATAATAGATTACCAGAAAAAATAGTTTTAATTTATTCGATCAGTGTGTCAAAGGAAACTATTTTTTTTTTCCTGTCCCATGGCTTTGGTCAGATAAAAAAAGTAAAGAAAATGGTTCAACCAAAAATCACTGTCTAGTGCTCAATAGTACAAACCACCACTTAGCACTCTGTCATGAAATTGCTCACTGAACTTGAAATTGAAGCCTAGCGCTCAGTAGTACAAACCACCATTCTATGTTCTGTCACAAAATAAGACTTATGTTTAGCAATACAAACCATCGCTCAACGCTTTGTCACAAAATTGCTCACTGACTTTGAAACTGAAGGCCGACGACACTCAACGCCCACTACGTACTGAACAAAACCATGACAATAAATGTAAAAATTGCAAAGTTTTAACTTGCCAATTGATTAAATCGGTACTTCCCTTTCTTTTCTTAACTCAATTCATTTTAAAGACATATTGTACATTGTATTAATTAAACTAATTATTCGAGTAAAAAGGTCGTAATTCAATCATATTCTCAAATTCACAATATAGCTATATACACTTTATTTTCTTAGAAATTTCATATAACACATTTGAACACACATTCAATGCAAGTATAATGGCAAACTCTACAAGCAAAATCGCTATCACTCTTAGAAATAAAAAATTTTCAAATTTTCAAATTTACACTACTATCACACCAACAAGGCCAAAAATTAGGATAAAAGAATATAGAAGGTTTAATTCCCTTCACCTTGTGCATGTTGGATAAAGTTTTACCCTTTCTCCCAAACATCTCCAACACCAAATACTTCTGAGGGTTCTAGAAACACCATAAAGAACACAAATTAGTGAGCCAATTAGTTCATTTGAATCACATTTAAGAGGAGATCTTCCAAAAGATCTAAAATAACACATGTAAGGAAAAAGAAGGTGCTTGGATGCAAAAAACAAAACAATCAAGAGGAGGGAATGGGTTGTCACTTACCATTGAGTGGAGCTTCATATTGTGGAGTTAAGGAGTTTCTCTCTTATGGTTGAGTAGTAGCTCCTGGGCAGTGAAGGAGAGAAAAAAAAAATGAGATGTTGAAGAGAAAGAGAAACGAGGGAATGGAAGAGCGTTAGAACATGAATGGATTGTTTGTTGTGTTGACTTTGTGTTTCTAAAAGGAAAGAGGTTTTACATTCTCCCTAACAAAAAAACTTTTTCCCTAAAAAATTAGACTTACCACTTTGTCATATCCTCCTCTAACTCCTAATTAGAGTCACCTATTCTCTTATCCCAAACGACTTTGATTAAACTGATGAATTTTTCTCTAAGCTGCTTTGTCTGGCTATCCTCGATACCAACAAGTTGCAGTTAATTTGTACATCTTATACTTCCAACACATGAGACGTATCAGGAATATACTTAGCTGAGACATGAAACACCAAATGAAGATTTACCAACTTAGGAGGCAAGCAAGATAATCTCATAAGTCACTAGTCTAATTCTTCTCAAGATTTGATATGGGCCAATGAACTTACGAGAAAAATTTCTCAAAAGGATGACCCTCCCCAGACTAGTGGTTGGGGTTACCCTTAAGAAGACATGATCCCTAGTTGCAAACTCCAAAAGTCTTCTCCTCTTGTCAACATAAGACTTTTGTTGAATCTACAAGGTCTTTATCCTCTCTTGAATCTTCTTCACTTTCTTTTTTGTTTGCTGCAATAGCTCAGGTCCCACCATCACTACCTCTCCATCTTGGTACCAACACAAAGGGGTTTTGCATCACCTGTCATATAAAGCCTCATACAGTGTCATACCAAAGCTTGCCTAATAACTATTATCTAGGTGAACTTTACCAAAGGCAAAGCATCATCCCATCCGCCCAAATGATCTAACACACAAGTCCTCAACAGGTCCTTCAATTATTGAATTATTCTTTCCAATTGCCCATCTCAGATCTTAAAAGCACAGAAGCCCCTATTCGCAATCTAGAGACCTAAGTGGGTCAATTGGCAAAGAAATTAGCAAAAACAAAATTGAAACTTTTTTTTACTATGAACATTGAGGTAAACCCTATAGAGCCTTGTAATGCTATCCTTACTAGGAGTGAAAAGATGTTGGAGGAAAGAGTGAAAAAGAGAGAGGTTGAAAAAAATATAGAGGGTGAGAAAAATAATGAGGAAAAGAATAAAAATGAGAAAAAGTGAGTAAGAAGAATAAGGATAGAGTTGAGGAAGAAAATCAAATGAACAAAATATATGAAAATAAAAATGAAAGATGTGTAAAAAATATCTTCCATACCCATAAGTTCCTTGACGGAAAGACAAGGAGAAATAGTTTACTTGATTCATGGGTGTTTTTAAGAAGTTAAAGATAGACATTTCTCTCTCAGAAGCATTACAATAAATATCTTTTTTGTTAAATTCATGAAGGATTTCCTCAATAAAAAGAATAAGTATATAAAAGAGGTAGTCGTTGAAGTTTAAAGAAATTGCAGTGCTATTATCCATAAAACTCATCCTCAAAATTTTAAAGATCTTAGAAGTTTTACCATCCCTTGCACCATTGCATGGAGGAAGATATTAAAATTCCTCTCATCCTTGGGCAACTATTTATGGAAACAACTAAAATCTTAATCGATGCTGATGGTAGAAAGCTAAAAGAAAGAAGTCAAGATGGAGAGGTGACATTAAATGTTTTTAAAGTTGAACAAATTGCTTAGGGGTTTCTCTTCACAATCTAACAATAAGAAGAAAGAGACATCAGTGTAAGGAATGGTCAATGAGGTACAACAAGTTAATTGAATTGAAATGGGTGATAGACAAGATCATCATGGTACTCTGAATGAAGAAAATAGATCCAGACTAGGCCAGTCCATAAAGTTTTGTTAACCCAATTTTAAAATTATTCTCATAAGATAAAGAGTAAAATGGTCAAAGATATAGTTTACTAAAGAAATCAAAGTTGATGGATTGAAAAGCCTTATAAGGACAAAGGTGGTGACTAGTGAAAAGTTGAAGCCTTATAGGTGTGATGAAGGGGAGAAGCACACCATAAGGACTTATCACAAACCATTGGGAGGCAACCCAATATTTTTAAGTATTTTTTAATTTTTATTTTTTGACATAAGTTGTTAGGCTATTCTACTTACTCAACAACTACTTTTTCACTCATTGGTCTACTTTACTCATTTAACAACCAAAGGCAAACTCGTTGGGCTACTATGCTCACCCAAGAAATGAATTCCATTATTTCATCAATAGTTACGCTACTTTACTCGCCCAACGAGTAGTCAAGATGTAAAAAAAAAATAAAAAACAAAATTTTTAAAAATTACGTTTTTATTTTTGTTTTGATTTTTATATTTAATGTAGTTTTTATTTTTCTTTATTATTTTCTTGTTTGGTAGTTTTTTTTTAATTATGTCTAAACTTGCTTAATTGTTAATTTGCACTTGAACTTGTTCTAATCATGTCTCCAAAACTATATGAATTAAATGTTTAGGATGGTCTATTGTGTTAAAATACTCTTGAGCTTTGATTTTCTTGTCTTATAATTATGTATATAGTTTAGATAACTTGTGGCATACATTGATTGTCAGATAGTTTGGTGTGATTACATTGGGTTCATTCTTGTTCAGTTCAAGAGTATGACCAGATTATTGAATATATGAGTGTTGTGAGCTTGGGTATACAAAGTTGTGAGGAAATCAATTATTTTTATGAAATTGATTCTTGTCTGATTCTTGTTAATAGAAGCACATAAATGATTAGATAGGATATAGACGATTATTTTTTATTTGTGTTTAAAGCTACTTGGTCAAAAAGTATGTGTTAATCCATTTGTAACCTTTTTTTTATCCTAAATGTTTCATCCTTTTATCCTTAGTTTGTTAATAACATATATCTTGTATCACTCCCTAACCAACGAGAACACATAAATGTTGAGTAAAGTTATAAGTTCGTATAAGTTTGATGTAAGACATAAACACCCTACGTAGGTATGAAATTAAATAAGTTTGGGATAGGATATCAATATCCTACCCAAGGGTTTGAAATATGTCTCTTGGAAAGTTTCTAAAGTTACTTTATAAAGAAAAAAAAGGAGAGAAAAGCCAATAATTTGTATGTGATGAAAACAAAAAGATTATGAGAAGGATATGGAAATATTTGGGAAAATTATTGATAGAGAATATTGTTGGTTAGAACAACCGATATCGTTGTAGAGTTATAAAGCGGAAAGCGTGTTACGGTCAAAAACTAAATTAAATTAAAATGGTCAGTTATAAAGGTAAATTTTCTTACAGAAAATTTTCAAACAGTTGATGTGCATAAAACAGAAAAGAGTGTAGGGAGTAGAAAAAATGACACACTAGATTTTTATACTGGTTCGATTCAAAAGAATATATGTTCAGTCGTTAATCACTATAAAGTGATTAACAGTTTTACTAAAAATTAGTTTCACAGATTTACAATAAAGTGATTAAACAGAGAGATGAAAGAATCTTCCTTCGACAAACGAACCGGAAGCGAACAATTTGCCAACTCGAAGAGAACTACTCTGACTTTTGACAAACGAAACACGAGCTTCTCCTATTCACCAGACCAGGTAAAGCACTTTACCCACTCGAAGAGAACCGCTCCAAATATCGACAAACGAAACGCAAGTTTTTCTTATTCACGAGACCAGGCAAGGGACTTGAAGTAGCTCTTGAGAATTTCCTCAGACAAACTGTATTCTACAAAAGCAAAAGCTCTAAGTTCAAAAGTTATTTCTAAAGTTCTCAAAGCACCTATTTATAGGCAGCTAGTCCGAATATGAAAGGTCATTTTAAAACTGCCAGTAACAATCGATTATTGTAAGTGATAATCGATTATTCAAGCCGTTACAGGTTTTTCAAAATAATTTGGGCAGTTTTCAAACAGACTTGTGATAATCGATTATTTGGAGTTATAATCGATTATTCCAAAGCAACATGGTATTTTTTGAAAAGCTCGGGATAATCGATTATTGCTTCTCATAATCGATTAAATACGTAACAGTACCAAAAATACGAGATTTATATATTTTAAGACATTCCTAATACATTTATATTCTACAAAGTGCTTTTAAAATAAATTATAATGTCTTCTTCAAGTTAATCTTCTTGCAAGATCATCAAAATCATTATCTTCAAGTTTTACCAATGTTCCTCATTGGTAACAAATACAAGGACACCTTAAAATTATTTACATTTAGTTGTTCTCTTTGGCTTAGTGGTGTTTTTGAATTCCTGAAAAACCATATTTCTTCTAGCCAAACATCATTACAACCTAGACCTTTTTTTTTATCTAAGTAAATGTGTAAATTAGGTGATGGCAAAAAGTTAATGAAATGGTTTTATAACATGCTAATTATGTGTGAGTATTGATAAACACTTGTATGTAGTGAAACACTAATTCTTTGTAAGTTATTTTTAATTCAATAGTCTAGTTATTATCTTTTATAATATTTTGAAGATTGAAGTGATAAAAAGAAACATGCCATTTTAATTTGAGTTTTGAAGTTACAAGTGAAAATTTCTTTTCTTGCATAACTAGGATTGATTGAAAAGTAATTTCTTTTGTGTTATTTTGACATATTGGGAGGATTTTTTTAGTTTTATGTTTTATGAGGACATGAAAAAGTTTAAAGTATTCAGTATTTTCGTAATTCAATTATCATATTTTTAATTTTATTATTATTATTTTTTATTGTATTGGTGTTTTAGTTATTATGTTTTTAGATAAATAAGATTTTACTTAATAAATTTAGAAAAATATTTTGCAGATAATTAAATTATCAATAGAATTGGATAATTCAATTATTAACAAAATTGATTATTTATAGTTATTTACTTTAATTACAAATTCAAGTACAATTTTCAGGTCTAGTTTAGATTCGATCTACTTGCCAAACAAGACAGCTTAACTTATCCAGCAAAGAAAGGTTTACTTGTCCAACGAAAGACTTATGAAAAAACGATATTTGGACTAATCCATTTTATTACTTGTACGATTTTTGGAATACTTACTAATATCTATAACAAAATTCCTTAAACCATAACAACTCATTTCAATACTATAACAATTGAAAAAAAATTCATATCAACAAATAAAACCAATTAAATTATCAAAAATTAGGATTTCACAACAACCAAAAACACTGCACTGACACTTAGCGGTACAAACAATCGCTCAAAGCTCTATCGCAATTTCTTGCTGACTTTGAAATTAAAGTTTAAAGTTTAGCGATAAAAACCATTGCTCAATGCTTTGTCACAAAATATGATTAACGGCCAATGATACAACGTCCACACTATGTCACAAAATTACTCACTCCAGGATATCTAAAAGAACACCTATAAAAGAAAGTACTTGCATATAAAAAAATAAAACAGAAGAGGAAGGAATGACATCTCAATTACCACTAAGATGAGTAGAGGAGTTGAAAGCTTCTCTCTTATGGTTGAGTAGTAACTCACAAAGAAGAAGAGGAAAAAAATAAGATATTAAAAAGGTGAAAAGAGAGAATGAAAAGTCACAATGTAAATTAATTGTTTGTAGTGTTCACTTTGTGCTTTTAAAAGAAAAGATGTTTTACAATATCACTTAATTAAAAAATTAGTTTTTTTAGTTGCACCACCTATTTACTTTCTTGGTTAATAAAATTTTAATTGAAACAAAATTCAAATGCAATTAAAAATTAAAACAAAAGCCAATTAATATATATAAACTTAAAACATAAATAGATGGGTTAAATATGTTTTTAATCTCTATACCTTGGGCCGATTTTGGTTTTAGTTCCTCTTTCAAACTAAAATACAATTTAGTCCTTCAACTTTAGAAAACTTTGGTTTTATTCTTTTTTATCAAATTATTTTAACTTTATTTGTTGTTTCAAGCACGTTTCATTATAGCATTTGGATTGTTTACTGTTTGACACATTTTTGCTTCAATGTTAATTGAGAAACGCGTTTGAAACAACAAATAAAGTGAAAAAAATTTGATGAAAAGGACTAAAACCAGAGTTTTCTAAAGTTGAAGGACTAAATTGTACTTTAGTTTGAAAGAGAGACTAAAACCAAAATCATCCCAAAATATAAGAAGTAAAAACATATTTAACCTAAATAGATAGACTTTCCATAACCAATAGTAATTATCGCACTCTGATATTAGTAATTTAAACATATTTTTTAAGTTGAAATTAATAAAAGAAAATAAAGATCTAGACAAGCATTGATTGCTGAACCAAATATATTGTGCTAAAATCAAACATGTGTCTTTGTTGACATATTTAGACAGGTGTTAAAGAAACTAAATTAGTAGTACAGAGTGAAAAACCAAATTAATTTCCCGATTTCTATTCTAATTATGCAATATCACCCCATAAATGCTTATATAATAACCTCATTACTACCTACATTAGTTATCTCAAATAAAAAATTTAAATTCCTTATGTTGAACCACCACAAAAAATTGATTAACAAAAGTTGAATAAATATAAATAGGAAAGACAAAATAAGTGAAGGTAAAGGTGAATCTAATATGAATTTTGCAGGAAACAGCTTGATGCAAACTATCTCCATTTAGTTAAAGAAATTTTCTTTACCAAACCCTCATTTTAAAGACTATTCTTTTTAGCTTATTTCAATTTTTTTAAACTAAAACAGTTAATGTTCATTTTAATCATCTCAAATTACGTTTCTTTCATCTTATTGGTTTTTAATTGTCCATTCCTTTCATTCTATTCCCCTGTGATGTACATCTTTAAATTGAACTTCAATATTTTTAATTATAATCATTTTTTACCATCAGTTATTCCTTTTACATCTTTTATATATATATATATATATATATATATATATATATATATATATATATATATATATATATATATATATATATATTTTGGAATACATTGGACAAAAATTGATTCACCATAAATGCTCATGCGATAATTTTCTCCATTTTCTTTTTCAGGTTGATTGTTTAACTTATATATAGCTTCATTCGGTGGCAACGGCAAGCAACATCCACAATGTAAAGAGATAAATATTCTCAATTCAGTTATAATATTTTCTTAATAGCATCTTAATTTTATTTAATTTAATCATATTTATTAACATCATTTAAATAATTAATGGATAATAAATAATATATATTATGTATCAATTCATAATTTTTTTTTTGTAATTTTTCAATTTAGAGAAAAGTTTACGTATCACGTTTTAGGATTAGTGGTACATACCAATATCTTGTTAGTGTTTTATATTTACATTGGTTCTTATATTTATTATTTTTATTTAAATTTAATTTCAATTTTTTTTAAATGGGACAATTTAATCCATTTTTAAATTGGGATCAAATATAATTTTTATATAAATATTATACAAATACTTTTATTAAAATTTATATTTTATTAAATATTTCTAATATAGAGTTAGAGTTAGTTTAAAATTACAATGAAAATTTTACAAATAAAAATTATCACAATAGGTTTAAACTTAAGAGGTTACAAAACTATTTAATACTTATGTGATTTTTAAGATAAAATTCAATTAAATAGTTCAATTTAAAAATCAATATAACATTTATATAAATATTAAATTTAATCTTAATTTGAAAATAAACAAAAGTTATTTTATTTTAAAGAGAAATAAAATTAAATTAAACAACTCTAACCCCTATTGTTGAGGCGTCCGAGCATGACTTCTGCAAATTTTTCTGCATAATTAAGCAACTCTAACCTCTATTACCAAAATAAAACTTTCTAGCCAACTTTTAATCATCCTAAATCCGGTTATATGCCTAATCACACTTGTTTGAGTGACCCTAAGCTCTTCTAACATTAATTTATAGTGTTTATGCAAAGATTTCCAATCCAAAAACTTACTTTCATCAACCTATGGACTCAAAACTAGATTTACTACTTTGAGACTGTTTTTAGCAAATTTAACATTTCAAACAAGTCTCAAATAACTCAATCAAATTATCCCTACTGTCCACTTACACCCTAGACCTCAGTTACTCAAAAACACCCTCTCACTTCCTCTAAACTCACTCAAAACACTAGTTTTAACCTAAGGACTCAACTCCACTTTTACCATTAAGAACCTCATTTTAACCAACTTTATAGTCCTAACAAATTATAATTAACTTGTCCAAGCTGCCTCAACAGTTCAAATATGCCTAAGACCCCTAACTCTAAAATTCCCTATCTCACTTCCTCCAAAATACCTTAAAGCACTACCAAACCATCACGCTTTCTATCTAAACTATGTTATAACAGATTTCACACCCCCAATTACTACCAACCCGGCCAATTACAGCAAACCAAACTCACCCCACTTAGTTCATAACATCATGGCACAATTTCATAGATTTCACATCTCAACTTTCAAAGTATACATGTCTCAAATCCACACAACATCAATTCAAATAGCAATATACACTAAAAGAAAACAGTTTTACATGCATCATCACATAATAATCACAAATTATAATTTACACCTATGAGAATTCTACAAAGTCAGAAATAAGCCAGTTTCCTTTACCTCTAGGTCAAACAACCAAATTACAGGAGGATTCAACTAGCTCTTACACCACCAGAGGCTTAGAAACACCTAAAAATCATCAATCGATGATGGAGGACAATTCTTAGAATTTACTTTCAGTTGGGAATTGAAGAAGGAAATCATTAGGAACATGCAGCAGATGAATTGCATGTTCAAGGTTCAAGAATTCACGGAAGAAGAGGAAAGAACTATGTATCTATTCCGAATCAGAAATTGATCGGTCGAAGAGGGAGTCCTCTACGTCGGGATCGCTTGGGCACCTCCTAATCAGGAATCTAACGGTTCAGTAATGAGAAAAAGAAGAGAGAAAGTAGAGGAGAGGGAGTAGAACTTGAAGAGGAACGTAAACTTTTCTCAGAAAATGGGAGAAATATGAGTTTTGGAATTTTATACATATTCACATTATTTTTAAATTTAAATAATTGTTCCCACTCATCTATTGCCACTTTGTCCCTTCTCTGACTACTTTTTCTCAGTCTTTACAAATGGAAAAGGAAAAATAAAAAATAGAAAACTCTACAATTATTTTATTACCATAAAAAATTATCGTATCTCTCTATTTCTACAAAATAACCCTGAAAGACAAATTAAAAAAAAAAAAGTTATCAAATTAAACATCTTAATTAATCTTTTAGTGGGTAAAATGTATAAATTGACCCTTAAATATAGTTTGATAATAAAATCATCTCTAACTATTGGTCATCGCAATAATAACTTAACGATGAAATATTATCACATAATTAAATAAAAAAATATATATTTGTTACATTTTTTAGAGGCTAATATGATATTTTTTTCATTTGTTAAAAGGCTAAATTAGGAAATGTGTTAGTTATCCTAACTATTTAGTTGTTTAGCTTATTTGTGTGGTGTAGGTTTAATTGGGTTTTTTAATCCATCAAAGCATGTGCAATTTCAATAGCCAATATAAATATTCATCAAAAACCCTAAACAAGAAAATCTTACATGGTTACTCATTGTAAATCTTAAAAATAAATTATACTAATGTCGACCTAAATGATCATAATTTAAATATATATAAATATTAAAATTAAACAAAATCAGGTGACACTCACTTTAAAAAATATCACTGTAAGTTATATTAGCATTAGCTAAAATGACATTAAATTAAATAAATAATAAAAATAAATCCTAAGATAAACCAAAATTTCATTAAATTAAATAAAAATATTAAAATTAAATTACATTAACTTTAATATAATAAACTTTATTAAGTTGTTTTACTCTAACTTCGAATCAGAATCAACTTAACCAACTACATTTGCATTTGTCAAACAATCAACATTATTGTTTGATGTACCTAATTGTTAATAATTTTGTAATAACTATTCATAGATAAATTGACGAGTTTCAAAATAGGTTTAATCATTCCGGAAGTATGTATTTTTAAGTGAAATCTCAATTTTGTCTCGTTTTTTTTCGATTTTTCAATTAGATCTCAATTTTATAAAAATTGCAATAATTGGGTCATTTCCGTTAAATTTGGTCCAACGACATTAGTGTGTGTTTCACGTGGCACACTAAGTCAGTTTTTTAACTTATGTGACTGACTGAAGTAGGGACACCTTAATTAACGTGGATAATTGAATTTTTTAAATACAAAGAAAGAAAAGGACCTAATTGCTTCATATGTACTCAAGGGTAAATTGGACAAAATAAAAAAAAAATTAAGAAAAAGAAACAAACGTACCAGGAACCCTAAAACTTACCTTCCCCAATTTGATTTTGATTTGGCAATTGCAGAGTAATTTAATTTGATTTCCTAAATTTAATTTGAAAGCCCTAACTCAATCAGTCATGTCAGTTAAAAAACTGACTCCAGCGTGCCAGGTCAAACACACACTTAACGTGGTTGATTCCAATTTAAATGACCCAATTGTTGCAATCTTCATAGAATTGGGACCCAATTCAGAAAAAAAAAAAGAACTAAATTGAAATTCCAAAAAAAAAAAAATATACTTCCTAACGTTAAATACTTACTTGACATCTCTAAATTACTTACTTAACATCTCTAAATTCAATACAATAACATTAATTACACAGAACACTCTATTGAAAGTTGTCACGCACACATTTCCTAACGTTAAATAAACTGTACTCATTTATTCATCTATTCATATATTCAAACACCATTTTCAAACTAGCCGTTGAGCTCAGCTTCCTTAGTTACCCTTCTCAAACTGTCTCTTCCAGTTACACCCTCTTTTGACACACCTTCTTCTCCGCTCCATCTCCTCCCAAACCAGGTTTCTCTTTTCTCCTGACCTCGGAAGTTGCAAACTGTCGTGAGTTGTTTCTCAACCTTTGTTTTCTTGTTGTGGTGATAGGAGGGCACTGTCGTTATGGCTTCTTCTCCTCCTCCTCCTCAGTTCAGCCCTTCCTCTGATAAACGATTCTGGAGCACTCTGAGGAGCAGAGTCGACACGCTTCTCGATGCTCGTCAACCCAGAACCTCATCTCACTCCCCGAAGGTTGGTGTTTGCTGCTACCTTGTACAATCCAAGTAATTTTCAATTTTTCATTGGATTCTCTGAGATTTAAATTGATGGGATCTTTTTTTTCTTTTTTCTTTTCTATTTTATATGTGTAGAATGTAGAAGGAAAAAACCAGTTGAAGGAAGATTCCATGTTGCTGATGAGAGGATTTGATTCTGTTGCCAACACTCTGTCTATGTTGTCTAATAATTTGGACAATGCCCTTCAGGTTTGTTTATTTACTAATATTAATTTGGACATTCTTGTGCGATTGACCCAATGCAGAACTTAACCCTGCTCATTTTTTCTTTTGTGAGAGATTTGAAATTGAGATCTTGATTGGATCCGAATTTTGTTTCGCTCTGATTCGATTGTAAAGAGAGATTGCTACACACTAACTTGTTTGGTGAAGTTGTGCTTTGATTAGATGTGACAATTGATTATTTGTCATAACTGTAGGTTTCAAATTTCACTAGAATTAAATCAGGATCGCTTGTAATCAAACTTGTAGCTGATTTTTTTGCAGGGTGCTAGAGAATTGGGGAATCCACCCACGTTAACTGACATATTTCACAGCAAAAATGATAAGGTGGAAAACAAGGAGGATTCCGGAGAGAAACAGAAAGAGGAGTCAAAACAAGGAATGAAAAGGAAACTCGACAATGTTGATTACTCCGAAGAAAGTGCCGTTGAGTCACAAAAGGAGAATGGGAAAAAAGCAGTGGATAGAAACATCAAGAAAGCAAAAAATGTTGGTGTTTGTTTTTAGTACATGAGTTGGTTCGCTGAAGTTACCAGCTAGTTGTTTATTTATTTTATTTGCACATTGCAGCTTGCCGTTTCAATGGCAACGAAAGCAGCTTCACTAGCAAGAGAATTGAAGTCCATTAAATCAGATTTGTGTTTTATGCAAGAAAGGTGTGGTTTGCTTGAAGAGGAGAACAGGAGACTGCGTGATGGATTTGCAAAAGGAGTTAGACCTGAAGAAGATGATCTGGTAAGGAATCAATCAATCACAACATTTCACTGCCATGATAAATTGGAAAATAACAAATGCTAGCACACACTCTTTCAAACACACTTTATTGTTATTTATTGCTCAAATCTATTGAAAGTCATAAATTTTAGATTCTCCCTTGTGATTTTATAGTTTCAAACAGATTTTGTGGTGACTGTAGGTGAGGCTTCAGCTGGAAGCACTTCTTGCTGAGAAGTCGAGACTGGCCAATGAAAATGCAAATTTGGTGAGAGAAAATCAATGCCTTCATCAGCTTGTGGAGTATCACCAACTTGCCTCTCAAGATCTCTCTGAGTCAGATGAAGATTCTGCTATTAAGGGAACGTACTTAGACTTCTCTTCTCCCCCACCAACAATTCCTGAAGAGGCAGGGGATGAAGAAGGTAACGATGATGATGATGATGATGATAAGAATGGAGAACCACACACACCCACAAACGATATCCACAAATTTTCTGCTTCACTTGATGATGCTGCAAAATATTAGGAAGCATCATAACACCCCTTATAATGATGCTGCAAAATATTCCCTGTATTTCTGCTAAAATTAAATTCCTTTTTTCTGATCATAAAAAACAATTAGTAATAATGCGAAATAGCTCTTGAAATAGAACAATTATTAATCCAAATTATTGCTAAATATAACTATTTATTATATAAATATCCAATCCTTTCTTGGACTTTATGGTGTTGCCAAGCTGCATGTTATTAGTTAGGAAATTTTTTGTTATGACGAATTGGTATGATAAGTGATCACATGAATCTACCAATCATTGGCTACCAATTGCTTAGTGACTCCGAAGTCTCTTGTTAAAAAGCAGTTAAATGTAAAGCTATTGCGATTAGTGTTAGTGTGTGGTTTGGTGCATTTGCATAAAAAAACATATAGAAACTCTTTCTCTTTCCATATTTTGTACACCTTCCAATTGATGGTGTATCAGTTGGATCAAATTTCCCCCATTAGAATAATCACTCTCATATAGACTGCAGTGATTCAAAAGCGACATTAGTTGACTATATACTTGAATTAGTAAAGCCCAAAAACTGATACCAAAAAGCAAGCATAATTGAATATGAGAATGTAAAAATATAACTAAAATAAGTGTATTCAAAACTGTTGTGTATCATTTTGATCACAATATGCTAATATATACAAGAAACAGGAAATGAATCCAAGGCTACAATTATGCTAACTAATATGATTGGTATCCTAAATTTTGTCTACTGACATATATCAAATTGATATGCATTGCTGTCATGACCATATGAAAATACAATCATTTATAATGATGGCATGATACGCTAGTTACAATCATATATTTTATTCTTATTAGAAGGAATAGTAAAAAAGTATATGTATGACTATATGTTAACTTTTCAATCTTCAAAATAACTTTGGTTTAAATTAAAGGATGGTGGGTGGTGCAACAGGGAATGTGGAGGGTATAGTTGTTATGAGTAGCAATGTGTATTGAACTATCTTAACACCAATTTTGGTTGATACCAAAACATAGTGATAATGATTTTCTCATGTTTGTATTGATTCCACATGGATTGGAGATGAGACGATTTCATAATATATGAACGGGTGTAAACCTTATTTTACAAGCTAATTGTATATAGTTAAGTTAAACTTAAAGTCTACTTCTTAGCATGACATGAGAATCATGATTTAAAATTTATTCTAATAAAATTTGTTGTTTGTTGGACTTATTGAGTCATCTATAATCAGATGAGTGCGTTGAAGATTTCACATAAACTAAAGATAAAAAAAAATTCATAATATTTAAGTACTTACAAATTAATTTTTTAAAATTGAATTATTTTTAAAGTCTACTTTTTCAATGATATTTTTGTAAAACTTTCTTTTTGAAAGCTTCAAACATTATTTTTTTTAGTGTATTTTTTTTATGAGGAAAGTTAATATTTTCATTGGTGATAAATGTTACAAAAATACTTAACTCTTATGAAAAAAATAACCATTCTAACAAGTGAAGAAAGAAAGAAACACTTTGCTTAAGGGGATCTTAAACCAAAATTTTTGCAACAAATTGTGAGTGAACAATGTGTGGATACCACGACTGATTTTATCATGGAACCATGTTCTTGAAGAAACAAACCAAGTGGCTGAGCGCTTCACTAAATTTTGTCTTGCTTTGATTGTGTTCTTCATGGCTTTTAATAACTATCCTCTATGGGGTTTGAATTTTTTCTACTAGAAAAAAAGAGAGTCTTTGTTACGTCTAGAATTCTATTGATTAACTAAATGAAGCGTGTCATGAAATCAAATGAAAATAATATCGTAATACAAATAATTAGTACAACGTAAACATTAAAAATCTTGACACATTTAGTAGAAGAGTGATATTTTTGTGATATAAAAAGGATATTTCTAATATATTTATATTTTTTTAATTAAAAAATATCAATTTTTTTAAAAAAATCACAATTTTGTACCTATCTCAGTTATTTTATAAATCTATTTTAATTTTAAATTTTGAATAAATTTAAATAAATAGTAATGGTAGTTAATAGTTCTCTTTTTATGTATAAATATATTTTAATTTTCTATTTTTATCCCATCCCCCATAAAAACAATTGACAACTTCCTAAGAAAATGCCTGAAGAATATAATTAATAATCAAAATGCTTGAACAACCTCCATTTTCTTATTTTGGATCATATGATCGCATATTTATAAGATTTAAAACATATTAAAGCCTAACTTTCTTTCTCCTAATAATAATACCTGGAAACTAAAAGAAAAATGTATGAAGCATAATAATACCACACAATTTTAAAATCACTATATTAAGAAAAAGGAATCCATGCAAAAAGTTTCAAAAGCTTCACAAAATCAAGGTAAACTGGTCAAGCACAATAAGTGTCAGGTTTTTAATTTACTTTTATAATGCATCAATAAGTTGAGAAGCATTAGCTTCCTACTTCAGCCTTCATTTCTCTTTCTCTTAATAGCAGAAGCAGATGCAGTACAAACATTATGGATTGCTTGAGTTGATACATTAACAGCCGCTTCCACAGATTTTGCCAGATTTGAAATCATATCATCCTTAACAGAGTCCCTCGTTTTATCCAGTACACCAATCAAAGCATGGATCTCCTTTTCGTACTACAATGTACAATTATCAAAGATTCAGATACCTCCAGATAACTAAAAGCCAATTACTTAACAAATATAGTTTAGTTAATTTCAATGCTATAAGGTTAATCTAGTCGTAAAAATTGGAAGGGAAGGTATAAGAGGGTGTGGATTCAACTCCTCTAATAACATTAGACAGATATAAAATTAGTTTGAAGAGTCTAAAAAAGAGGAGAGAGAGGTTTATCAAACAAGGGCGTTCACTCGAAAGACTTGAGTCCAATTATACAAAGAATTGACTCCACTCAGAATACTTTCAACCACACAAAGAATTAACATCACTTTCGACTTAAAACCTTAAGACAATAGATTAATAAATCTTCACATTTATATTGTATTACACTTTCTCATTTCTATATGAGACTTAGATTATTCTCAACAGAAACAACATCATATGCTACATCAGTACAGAACAATATCACAATCACAAGAACCATTTTAAGAAATGTTTATCCATCCCATGTAAGGTTTCTTGCCCCTAAACTACACGTAACAGTTAATGAAAGAAATACTAAACTGCTCATGGAAAGAGATATTCCTTCAAATTTGTTATTATTCACAGTAGAGATAGGCCACAACGAGGACAAAGAAAAGGAAAAACAATCCTTTTCTGAGATATTATAATATTGAATACCTTATACCATAATAAGAATCAAGATGAAGGGAGCCTACGATAATAACGTTGTAACATACCACTTCTACTTTGCCCAGAGCATTTTCCAGCTTTCCATTTAGTCGGTGATTTTCTTCTGTCAAAGCTTCAATCTGCATATATATATATATATATATATATGTAAGGCAATAAGCAACATGAAAATAAATGAATATCAAACCAAAAGATAAGCTTAAAAGATGCATGAGAAACTTAAAATTGTAAACAAAGAAGAGAAAAAAACCTTCTTCTGTGAATCAAAGTACATACTCCTGTAACCTATAGGTGCCACAGAAGGAGCTTCACAAAAGCTTTCTTCCACCTGTTATGCATTCAGCATACAAAGCCAAAGATCACAAGAAAATAACAATAACGCGGAATGTTGAATTTAAAAAGACTTATAGAAGACCTTGGATTTCAACCATCCCACGATCTTATCCAGAGAATCTATTCTACGTATGGCAGAGTCAACTTTTTCATCCAAGCTCTTCTCACTCTGTTCTTGCTCTGACTCTGACTCATGCTCCTGCGCGGGCTCCAGCACCAACTCTGGCCCTGCCAAGACCTCATCTTTCTCACTATCGGTAACAGTTATATTTTCAACTTCAATCCCAAAGTTGGCTTTGGGAGAGCAAACAATTGCACTTTTTATGCGTTCTGATCGTCTCACATATGCACCACAAAATTTCGATTTTTTCTTAGCAGTATTCTTCTCTTGAAGAAGTCCACGATCCTGGTTCACTTGTTCCCCTGCCAGACTCCTTTCATGAGGCCTTTTCACTCCATCCACTACGAATTTTGGTTGCTTCTGTGGGGAAAGTCCAGGGAGATGGATATCATGGCCAGAGTTTGATGCCCCTAGCAATTCCACCGTTCCATTGGAAGGTTTTGCTTCCACATCATTAGGCTTCAATGAAAAATACTTAGTAATTAGGAAATATTAAATATGATTCTTTCTGCTTCTACACATAAAATACACACAATGAAAGTCAAAATCACAT
The DNA here is from genome assembly GCA_036885675.1 of Vigna mungo. Taxonomy (NCBI): domain Eukaryota; kingdom Viridiplantae; phylum Streptophyta; class Magnoliopsida; order Fabales; family Fabaceae; genus Vigna; species Vigna mungo. The sequence goes on from CP144695.1 coordinate 24,986,592, forward strand.
CAAACAAAGATAATTAATAACAGAATAGAAAGCAGAACCAAACATAGACACGTGACATACATTCAAACAAGAAACACTAAAAGAGCACTCTGAAGTTGAAACCAATTTTTCAGAAAGAGATTGCAAAAATAAGAAATAATTGCTCAGTCTGGTACTCCCACACAGACATTACATAGTTCCAATAACTATTTCGTCTTAAATTGAAACAAAAACAACTTAATCAAAGATCAACCAGAACCATAACAGTGTCATGATCTTGGACTACATAATAATATCTCTAATTATAATAAAGAAAAATAAATAATAAAAAAAACCTACCTTTCCCGTAGAAAGTGTAAAAGTGATAAATTGATCAAACCCATATATGCACGTGTTTGAAGCCTGCTATGTATCCATTTATTCTTCTTCTTAAACACAGTATTCCATTAATATGTATCCATCTATTCTAAATTATAAAACCCTAAACAACCAAACCAAAAACCCTAAGCCGATGCATGCAGCCAACACCTAAGGCAAAAAGTAAAATAAAAAAAAAAAAAAAAATCGTATGAGCACTGTGAATGCAAGGAAATGTGACAGCTGCATAGAGAAACTTTTGAGAATTTAAAACAAAAGGAACCCATTATCATTAGTGAGAAAATAAAAGGATAATGTATAGAAGAAGAGTATACAGACATGATCTTAATGACATACCATCAAGTGAACCATGTGGTTGTTTCTGGAAGAACGTCTTCTACCCATTTTTGTTGGCTGAGAGGAAAGGAATAGTCACAAAGGACAAGGAAGGACCCTACCAAAAGAGGAACCTGCTTCTCATTTTCACAGTAAATGTATTGGAACTTGTAGCGGCAAACCATAAACTGTTCAAATTAGAACAATTAAGGAATAAGGGTGGGTAAAGAGAGAATTAAATTATAATAATATACTTTTTTTACTTTATATAGTATTATTAATCAAACTTATAAACTTGATGATAAAAAATAAATAAAGAATGAAAAAAATTTCATCTCCTTCGTTATGAAAGTGTCTGATCTCAGCTGCACACACATATCATTAGGTAAAAACATTATTAAGATATTTTTTTTTTACTTAATTAAATAATAATGTGAGTGAAATCCATATCCATACTTTGAAAAAACAGATACCCAAAATGTCTAATTGATTTGGTTGGCACTCTTAATCCATTTCAATTTATTATATCATGACAAAATTGGGATATAAATATAAAGTGTAAACCAATTAATAATCATCTATAAATTGAATAAATACCAAACACATGCATAGAGTACCATAATATTCACGACGTGAATGAACCATGAAAATTGGAGTTGGGTGAAGCTAAGTTTGCTTTGCTTATGTTTAGATGAGAGTTTCTGTTTGTTGTGTCCTCTATGATATATTCTATCTGTTATGGAGGTTAACAAAATGACTTAAAGAGATTAAAACAATGAGGAACATTGGTCCACAAATTCAACCATTTTACAAGATCCTAAAATGGAACCACCAAATATATAGGAGAAACTCAAGTGCCAAGGATCTATTTGCATTAACTTTTGCTTTGTACATAGGAATGTTTCATACAATTACACTAGAATATTTATTCAACTAAATATACGGAGTTGATGTCAAACTTTGCTATCTTTGCTTGTTTTATGGTTGGTATTTTCTATGGCTCGAATTATGTTTGGAAATTTCAGATTAATTATTTATAAAACCAGTTTATAATATATAAGTGGATACAAACTTTATTTTACAAGTTAATTTTATGAGATTGAGTTAGATTTAAAATTTAATTCTTAACATGATATCAGAGTCATAAGTTTGAGTTTATACTAACCAGATTTATTGGTTGGCCCATGATGATAAAAACTTGGGTCCACATCTATAGATGACTTCAACTCTTCTTGAGTATGATTGGCCATGGCTAGGGATATGCCATCATGCCCTCTCTCTTGAAAATGATTTGTTTTTAAATCTTCATGTTTTTTCACGTCAAGATGTTAGGATCTCGACAAGTGTACCGAATCGTATCAAGTAATAAACCTGTAAGACCGGATATCGTATAATTTCTAACTAACTTAGACTTAAAGAATGATTTCATTAAGTAAGGTTTAAGTGAAATTAAAATAAACATTATGCATAAGTTGTAAATTGAACTTTTGTGGTTAAAACACTTGGAAATGGAATGATTAAAGATGATATGGATTGGTAATGTTGGGGTATGATTTTACCTACTACACTCTCATGCAAATGCACATCACATCTTCTTCATTAAATTGCTCGTGTCAACCTACTAAGTTAATCAAACTCAATCCCTTGGTAGAGAGAGCCTAGACTTACTCATTAAACTTCAATCCCTTGGAAAACCTAACAAGTTCATCCGCTTTAAGAAATAAGATTTAAGACAACCAAAGGTCCAAGTTCTATTCCTAGGTACAATTCCCTTTAGGTTTTTAGTCTAGTTCAAGGTTCACACAATATTTTCCAACATCAAGCAAACTAAATAATCATGCTATGGTTCATCAAATCATAACAAGCATTAAGAGAAGGAAATAAACACTAACAATCAATGAAAGAAGCTTATACTCATTAAAAACAAGTGCATTTACATAAGAGTTTTGTAGTTACATCATTCCCCAACAACAATGAAGTTAGCTCTCCATTATCATGGAGAACTTGAGCTTACAATGGAAGAAAATGGAAGAGATGGAGACCTAAGGAAGAGGAAGGGAGAGCTCCCACACACCTAGACTTACTCCAAGTGCTCCAAGAAGGTGTTTTCGTGCTTCAGCTACTAAGAGTTGGCACCCTTGTTGCATGGTAACAATAAATAGGTCTAGGGTCCCACATCAGCAAATGTCGCACTCAATGCCCAGATAGGAAGGCACCCAGGCGCGAGAGTTGCGCAGCAGATGGCGCTTAGCGTCCCTAGAGGGGCGCCCAGGCGCAAGGTTGGCGAGGCAAATGGCGCTCAGCGTCCTGGCTGGGGTACCCAGGCGCGAGACTTGTGAATCAAATGGGGCTCAGCGCCCTGACTGGGGCGCCCAGGCTTGGCAATTGCGAGGCATTCGGTGCTTAGTGCCCCTGGAGGGGCACCCAGGCATGATAATTGCGAACCAAATGAAGCTCAGCGCCCCTGGAGGGGTGCTGAGGCGTGAATCTTGCTTTCATGTGCGTTCTATTTTAATGCTTTTGTTGCTCTGCCCGGGTTCTAGCTCCTTGATAGTTTTGATGCTCTTCCAATTCAAACAATTTACCTACAAAACGAGGGAATTAGTGATGAAAACCCTTAAATGTAACCTAGACTAAAATTATTCACAAAAGTTAGATAAAAGAGAGGATTAAGCAGGCTTCAAGTTCAAAGAGAGTTGATTTGGTATAAAAAATACCCTCAAATAATGGTAAGAATTACCGTTATCAATAACCCCAAATTTGAAACTTTGCTTGTCCTTAAGCAAAAAATATAATTTGGCCTAGAAAACAACTCACCTTGCCTTATTATTTTTCAACTTGTGTATCATTCCTCGATCAACGATCCATCTGTAGTAGTCTTCAAACAAAAATTCAATAATTTTTTGTATCATAGACAAAGTATATCTAAATGAAAAATTAGAAGAATACCTTATGATAATTTTGAAAAAAAAATGCTTGAGAACATTCAAGGCTCATTTCACAAAAGTGTTTGTGTCTGCTTTAAGTTAATTGTAACCTAAAAGATAACGTAAACTCAAAGTGTGATTTTGGAAAATCCAATGAGGAGTTTAAAACAATGGAAGAGTAAGGTGAATTTGAAAAGTTCTCATGAAAATAGTTGGATGTAAGAAAGATGAATAAATGATAAATTGAGGAAAGTTCAAAGAATGGAAAACTTTCTTTATCATCTTGGTTTCAATTACTATTTAGGAGATGAAAGGTGGTTGAAGTAACACTTCATCTTTGAGCAAGATTTCTTTTCCCTCTCTTTCTCTTCTCAATATCTTCCTTTTCTCTATTCTCTTTCTCCTTCCTTTATCTTCTCCTTTTATCTTCATTATCTCTTCTTTCCTCCTCTTCTTTTTTTTCTTTCTTGCTACTCTTTCTCTTTTTGATCTTTCTCTCTTCTTACTTGCTCCTTTCTCTCCCTTTGTTTTTTCTTTCCTCTCTTAATCTTCTCATGTAATTTCTCATTTTTTTGTTTTAAAATTTTAAGTTCCTTTTCTAGAATGGTAAGTTGGGCGTCTTTTTTAATTTTTTCTTTTTCATTTTATATTGCCTCTTGCTTTTTCTAAATTTTAATGACTGTAGTTCTTAAGCCATTTGGTTTTAACTTTCTGGAGCTAAGTTTAGTTGGTCCTAATCCAAAGTTCAATTTAGTTGGCCCGGTCGAATGTTAAGTTTGCTCGAATCAAATTTTGGGCCAAATCGACTTGGGTCGAAGGTTAAGCCGAGTCAACTTGGCCTATAGTTGAGTCGAGTTGACCCATTTATATATCCGAGTCGAGTTAGCTCTGGTCCATAGTCGAGTCTAATCGATCTAGGCTAAAGGTTAATATGAGTCGTCTTGATTGCATGTCGAAACAAGACAACCCAGATTGAAATTCGATTCAAGTCGACATAGGACAAATTTGAGCTGAGTCGTTCGAAAAGAAGATTGGTCTAAATTGACTCAAGTCAAGAGTCAATCTATCCCGAAAGATCCAAGAAAATAGGCTCATATTAAGAATAAAGCCAATTCAACCGCAATGTGATATCCAACCTTATAAATCTTGATCTTAGAACAACTCAAATAAACTTACCAATAAATTAATCATACCTTTAAAGTTTTGGAACTATTTCGACTTTATATGGACTTTTGTCCTTATGATGTTATTTTTTTTTTTGGCCCATGTTATGGCAAAAAATTTAGGCCAAATTCACATCTCCCTTTATTAATACCCACCTATTTTTACAATACTTTGAAATCATGAGATAAAATACCTTTTTATTATGCATATAATCCTTATAATTTACCAGCAACTTTTGTTGCTCACTAACATAGTGAAACGTTGATAAAAAATAAAAAGAAATTGCATTATCAATGAATTTATAACCCTATATTAAATCATTATTTGTTTTTTACATATCTAAACTGACATAAGTTATTATAACTATTTTTAAAATAAAATAAATAATTCATAAAATTAATCTATATATTTATATAAGTAAATCAATGTACTTAAAGGTCATTCAATAAAACTTCAAGAAGTAAAAATTCGTAGTTTAGTAATAACTTAAACATATAAATCTTAAACATTCATTAAACTAATAGTTAACATTTTTGGCAGTCATATATATATATATATATATATATATATATATATATATATATATATATATATATATATATATATATATATATATATATATATATATATATATATATATATATATATATATATATATATATATATATATATATATATATAGCTTTATGTTTTGCATTGAAAATCATCTGAAAAATGATTAGGAACATTAGATCATTGTTCATTTACTTTAGTTAGACACCTAAAGTATACTTTGAAATATTTTTAAGATTAATTCAAAATTTGAATATGTTACCGGTGAATCTTAAAATTGTAAATCGTTCTTCACCTCATGATTCTGTGGAAAAAGAAGTCACCATTTTCAAATATTTTATTTTTCTTTGATCAGTAGCCTACCATACGTAGGTTATTTTAAGTTTAAATCCGAATAATATGTTTGGGTGAGGGAATTTAGAGAATAATTTATTTATTTGATGAATTAACAGTTTTTATGAATAAGATCGATGTGTTGTTTAGATAAGAAAAAAATAATTAAAATTAAACAACTTCTGAAAAATATTTCAAATAATTAAAATAATAAAATTTTAAATTCACAAGAAAATTAAAATTTCACAATTAGATATTTTCTCTTCATACACACATGTTAAAAAAAATAAATTGTTAAATGTTATTTAAATATTAAAATTTGACTAATATTTTTAAAATTTTTAACATGAAAATAAATATTTTAAAATGAAATTCTATTTTAAAAGAACAACTCGATTGTTTTATAAAAAAAAAAAGTCTTATCCAAACATTAAATAACATTTATCCTTTTAAGTTAGAACTATTTTCACCCTAATATGTTGTCACATATTATTGCATACACTAATTAAGCGGCTACCTTTTTTTAAACTAACAAATTTAGAAGAATTGGATAATAACAAAATCACAAAGACAAAAGCTACTTTTGTTGACAATACCTACCCACATGTGCAGGTGAAATAAAGAACTATTCATTTTCTTTGTAACATTGATTTATATCTTTACATTAATAGTTAGTTAAAGAACTACAAACATTGTTTTTGTTATTTATTAGTTCAAGTTATTATCTGCAGAAGGTGATTCAAGTATGGGAAAACCCTCATACAGATGCACTACGTACTATTAGGATTACATTAGCATCAATATGGTAATAAGAGGCAGAACATGTGTAGCGTACCATAAGGGTCATAATATGTAAGCAACCATATGCTAAAAGCTTAAAGTTTAACTTTTTCCGTTAACCACTAACTGGATTAAATGAAGCAAAAGCTGTCGCATCCATCTAAAGTATTCTTAAAAGCGTTGGTTTTGCATGTAATGATGCCACGAACAAATATTATAGTTTCGTATTTCTCCTGTTAGAAGTTATCCAATGATGTTTTATCGGTTTTTGTACCATAATAGTCAAAAATGAGGGGAATATTACGAGAATAGGCAAAAAAAAATTTAATTACGAGAATAGGGAAGTCGTGCCACCCATGCACGACTTCAAATAAAGAAGTCGTGCCACCTCTGCACGACTTCACACTGTTCATTTGACTTTAAGGCATGGTAATCGATTACCAGATACTTGTAATCGATTACCAAGACATTTTTAACAAAAAAAATAAAAAACAAATGAAGTCGTATGGGGGTTTGACGACTTCTACTATTAATGTCGTGCAACCCCCTAACGTTTTCACTTTTTATTTTTAAATTTTTTTATTAGTTAAAATCTTTTATAATTTATAAATAATGTTTTTAGATATATTTTAAATAATTAAAATTATATCTAATTAATAAATAAATTTTTTAATATTATTAAAAAATAAATTTATATTCTAATTATTTTTGTAATTAAATTAATTTTTTTATAAAATAATTTTAATTAAATAATTTATAACTATTATAATTATGTAATTAAAATTTGAAAAAAAATTATATTTCATTACAATTTATTTTTTTTAATTTTTTTTAACATAGAATATTTTTTTTAGAAATTATAATTAATTAATAATATTTTTTTTATTATAAACTATTTAAATAAATATTTTAAATATAAACTATTTAAATTAATAAAAAAGAAAATATTAAAATCGTAGGGGGTATGACGACTTCTTGTATGGAAGTCGTGCAACCCCCACACACTTTCACTTTTAATTTTTTTTATTATTTAAATTAATTTATAATATTTAAATAATGTATTTAAATGTATATATAATACTTTAAATTATGCATAATTAATAATTAAAGTTTTTAAATATTATAAAATAAATAAATTTTATGGTTTTAATTATTTTTGTAATTAAATTAAATTTTGTATTTAATTTTTTTAATTAAATAATTTATAATTGTAATTATGTAATTAAAAAATAAAAAAAATTATTGTGATTAAATAAATAGAAATGTATAAACTTATTATATTTAATTATAATAAAAAAAATTATAATAAATATTTGTTTAAGTAAATTTATTATATTAAACAAAAATAAATTTATAAAGAAATAAATTTTTTTATATTTTTAATTACATATTACAATTATAAATTATTTAATTAAAATAATTAAATAAAAAATTTAATTTAATTACAAAAATAATGAAAACCATAAAATTTATTTATTTTATAATATTTAAGAACTTTAATTATTAATTATACATAATTTAAAGTATTATATATACATTTAAATACATTATTTAAATATTATAAATTAATTTAAATAATAAAAAAAATTAAAAGTGAAAGTGTGTGGGGGTTGCACGACTTCCATACAAGAAGTCGTCATACCCCCTACAGATTTTAATATTTTATCTTTTATTAATTTAAATAGTTTATATTTAAAATATTTATTAATTAAATAGTTTATAATAAAAAAAATATTATTAATTAATTATAATTTCTAAAAAAAATATTCTATGTTAAAAAAATTTAAAAAATAAATTGTAATGAAATATAAATTTTTTCAAATTTTAATTACATAATTATAATTGTTATAAATTATTTAATTAAAATTATTTTATAAAAAAAATTAATTTAATTACAAAAATAATTAGAATATAAAATTTATTTTTTTAATAATATTAAAAAATTTAATTATTAATTAGATATAATTTTAATTATTTAAAATATATTTAAAAACATTATTTATAAATTATAAAAGATTTTAACTAATAAAAAAATTTAAAAATAAAAAAAAAATAAAAAGTGAAATCGTCAAGGGGTTGCACGACTTTAATAGTAGAAGTCGTCAAACCCCATACGACTTTGTTTGTTTTTTATTTTTTTTTGTTAAAAATGTCTTGGTAATCGATTACAAGTACCTGGTAATCGATTACAAGTACCTGGTAATCGATTACCATGCCTTAAAGTCAAATGAACAGTGTGAAGTCGTGCCGGGGTGGCACGACTTCTTTATTTGAAATCGTGTAGGGGTGGCACGACTTCACTTTTTGTCTATTTTCGTAATATTATAGGCAAATTTGCCTACGAAGGTTAAAAAACCTGTTTTATCTTATCTTCTAATCTAAGCATTGCAAGTGCTGCTTTACGAGGGTTGAGATTCGGTTAAAGTCAAGCTTCGGTCCAAAACGATATTTCCACCATCACTAGTTAGCTCATAAATGGAATCAATGCATCTTTTTAGTTTCCCTTTTGGTATGTGCTTTTTGGTTTACTTTAGGACTATAAGAGTCTTATGATATATGTTAAGAAAATGATAAATGAATAACATTGACTAAATATGAAATTGTTTGAAATTTTGCTATAACGTAAAAACATTAATATATTTTTTTTATTACTTAAGTTGAACATAATGATTTGTCAGCACGAAAACCATAGAAATATGGCTTTTAGTTGACGAGGGACAATGAAGCTTTTACTTATGTGGTTCAGTGAGGGGTGATAGTTTCAGTTTTGACTCGAGAGTTGATAAGGAAAGTTCCTTTAAAAAAGTATTACAATTTTCTCGTTTAATGGTACAATAATTTATTAAATTTATAGTTTTATAAGTACTTTGTTTCAAAGTTATATAGAGTTATAACATTTATCTCCCAGGTCAATGAATGCAACAAAAGTAACAACCACTATCGAAAAGCCTCGATCTTCATTTAAGTAGATATCATTCAAAAACCATAATTTTTGAACCTGAAGTAGTGGGCAATATAACATTAATTCGATGAAAGAGGAGGTAGTATAACAAAAAGAGTGAATATTGATGATCTAGAATGGAAGCCATGGAAGAAGAAATTATGAAGAATGCATTTTGAATAGAGCTATAAAGATGCTAACCTTCACTTTCCTTTGGCTGCGTGGAGCGTGGAAAACCATAGAAATAAAAGAATGTAGCACTGGGATGGTCAAAACCCAGAACTCAACTTCCATAGAAGAGAATCCATTGCCTTTTCTTCCTTTAAAAGCTTATAATATTATTATAAATCTATATCCACTAACATAGAAGGAGCATAGTGAGATCTAGCTAGCATTTAAGGTTTCACATTCTATATACTTGAAAAGAAATACACACAGTAATTGTTTTCATAAAGGTTTTCCCTTGGTTGGCCAATTTAGAACAAGTGCAAAGGTGTAGAAGTTGCATGGTTAGGTCAATGACCTAGCTTTTAATGTGTGCATGGCGCATATATTCTTGTCCCCTCCTTTATTTTCCTCCGCATATTCCTCTCTCTCTCTCTCGAGACCTTTTGATTTCCAGTGACTATGAATGAGATGCACCGTAATCAGCAATGAGTGCTACCAACCATTTAAATACACTCTCCTAGTATTTTGTTTGTCTCAAAACTAAGATTGGTACTGTATAATTGTTCTTCTACGTCACCCTTGTCTCATAACTAATGCTACCTAGTAGTTTTGCATCGTTAAAGGTGACCACATTTATAACCGATCAAACTAATCTATGTTGTTCATGTCGAGCGTGAAAACTTATTTTTAAACAAAACGTTTTCCATTTTTTTCCCATCATATGCACTACGGTAGCTAGTAATTTGGTATACTGGTTACAATAGCATGCCAAAAGCACGTTATCACGTGCTAAGTGTCCATATCTCAAAGCTTGTCATGTAGGATCATTTATGAAATACAAGACAAGTAAACATGTCAAGAAATAATTAAAGAAGAAAAATTACTAATGTCTATATACAAAAAATAAAATAAAATAAAGGTTGATTAAGTTATCCATACAAGAATATTCTCTTGTGCGTAGTTGTGGATAGAATGCGATTCTATTTTAGATTTACTCCCACTAGGCATGAAAGATATTTGTGCATGGCACATATTGACACTCTTTACGAATTAGCTAATTACTAGAGAATTTGATGATTTTATAAAATGTGAATTGTGTTTGTTCAATCATTGACCAAAGGGTCAATAATCTTAGATTTCTTACAAAATACTTGATCTGTGAGATAGTTGAATTACAAGCAAAATTGGTAATAAGAATAATCACGTTAACCTTAATCTCATTCATTATCAAATTGAATTGTAACTAGGTTAACACTGATCAGAACTCTATCTCAAAATCTATAAGATTTGATATCAAAATAATTATTGTCAAAGTGTTAGAAAAAACATTGACTTTAATATCAGTTTTTGTAGACAACATCCAACTTACTCAACCTAACTAAACAGTAGAAACATGACTGAAGACTAAGACTTTTATCTAAACGTGAAGTTTAGAGACTATTTGTGTAAGAAGACTTAATCTCGACCATAATCCTAAACCAAAACATGAATGATTACTAGTTTAAAGATTTATTCACAGTATATACAAATCTCTTAAGTACAACAGATGACATAAGTTGTTGCTTGGTGTAAGGGCCAGTTCCAGAGAAGTTGTTCTTTTTAATCTGTGTGTGAATCCATGTGTATTTGGGTGAAAAGTGGAAAACTTTCTTCTACCGTGATACCACATATGTACGCTACAGCGTCTGAGAATGCAATTCCGCATTATTATTCACTACTTATATAGATGGAGACTCAACAAAAGATTTTCAGTGAATTTGCATGTGACAGTTTTATGATCCACAGATTCATAGATACTCTCTCATCTAGCTTATATAAAGAGGAAAGGAAACGTGATGGGTTTAGATATTTTTGAACCAAACTTTACATCAACTTTCCACGTTCTTTGTGTGCATGATAATCCTCAGTGACACCCAACAAAATTTGGAGATTTATTCTGCCTACCTTTGTGCAACTCGTTTCTTCACTTGTTAAGAAAACTAACATATAGGGATCACTGACGTTTAACTAGAGATTAAGCAAAGCCAAAACTATCATAAAGTATTTTTTATTTATAGTTAATTTGCATATTACTTGACAGGTTTTAATCTAGTTTTGGTCAACACAACTTAAGATTGCAGTTGATGACTATCTGTTTTTGTTATATAAAAATATCCCGTACAGTCTTGATAATTGTGAGTATAAAGGCATCAGACAAGGAAGAAAAATGACAAAGATGCTATCTTTTTCTCTGACCAGAAATATAATAGCCATATTGAGTTTGAAGAGTGTGTTGTAAACTTCATGATAAAAGTCAAGAAAAAGCAGAGACCTCTTAGCTTACAAGACATCAAAGTGAGGATTATTCAAACATTAATTGCTTTAGTATCCATTCCATGCCTGGTCGGTTGATATTAATCAGCTTATACTATTAGATTAAGACCTCTGTGCCTCTCATTATATCACTCCTTAACTTACAATACACTCCTTCACAAAAATCACAATGATTCCTTACCATCACTGTCCACATTAACCAAAAATGAAACCAAAATTTATATTTGTAATAATATGTGTTTTGTTATAATTGTAATTATGTGTTTTGCATAAAAAAAAAATCATATTAAGCACCTAATTGAGCATAACACATTTATAGTTGTTAAGTGTTACAAAATCTAAATATGAATCTAAATTTTACATTGAATAGAAAATGAGAAAATTGAATATAATATAAAAATAAAATATTATAAATTTATTGGTTTAAGATTTTGAATTGGAGTTGAAGTCAATTCTTATACGTGGATTGAACTAATATCTTGTTAATGTTATATCTCGTTGAAGATTCTCTCTTGAAATATCCATGAGTAAGTACATGAGTCTTTTGTTGAAATATGATACTTAATTTGATTACTGTAAGAAAATATTAAACAAGATGACTAATTTAAATATCAATTTATAAACTAAAAATTATTGATAATTAAAATAGTTTCAAAAAATTATAATTTGTTTTCAAATTAACGCTATCAATAACTATCATTATCAAAAAAATTGATTTCTAAATTGATATGTAATTAGAAAATTAGTCCCTAAAGATATTTTTGTTAAGAATTTCTTGGTAATGGATGAAGTAGATCTATGCATATTGTTAAATGTAGTAAAATCTATGTATAAGATTAATTTCCCTTGCGTTAAATATACACATAGGGTTCTCTATTTTTAATAGAAGAAATATGGATTAAACAAAAAATACAAATAAGAAATAATAACAAACTAACTAAAGATAAAAGATAAATATAAAATAAAGATAATATATCTAACACTTCCCTTAAGCTAGTGCATACAAATTGTATGTACCAAATTTGTTATTAATATAATCCATAAAGACTTAGTGAAAATATCTGCTTCTGTACTCAGTGACACCAAATTGCTAATGATTTGCAAGACGACATAGAAGACAAAATATCAATCCAAAAGACTCCCTTGAGTAACAAATCTAGGAGGTTGCTCTATTTAAATCTCTTCTTGCAAATCGTCGTTGAGAAATACATTGTTAACATCCGGTGGATAAAAAGTTCATTATTGAACGACTATAAATAAACTAACAAAAGTCATATTTTTCATGGGAGAAAAAACATATATGGACGGGTCAAACACAATGATGACATAAGGGATGTCAGAAGAGACGAAATGGAAGAAGTCATTGATGAAATGGAAGAAGTCATTGATGAACTGGAAGAAGACATGGATGAACTGGACAGAGAAACCATAAAAATCCAAGATTCTTCAATCAAGGCACCTAAAAGGGAAAAAGAGTAACCTCAATGTTTTTGAATACCTTCTTGAGGGGAGACAGGACATGCGACAAAACATGATGAACCTGAAAGAGAAAAACGAGTGACCTCACTACTCTGAATTGCTACTAAATATACCACCATGCACGAGAGAAAAGAAAGAACTTCAAAAGGCGCTGTGTAGGAGCTCCGATTAACACGTTGATAGCATGGTGGTCACTTGGCCGAGATGATCAAAGCCATGTGATCATCGGTTGAAACTAAAATTTCGGTAGTGATAGCAGTAGACGATGGAGTCGCCGCCAGCAACAATAAGTGTAGTGACAGAGGCAAAACTATATTAAATATAGTAAAAACTATGTATGATTATGAAATTAATCTCCTTTGTTTTCAATATATACATAGAATCATTTATTTATAATATAAGAAATATGAAATAAACCCAAAATACAAATAAATAATAATAATAAACTAATTAAAAATAAAATAAAATAAAGATAATATATTTCACAAATGACTATCATTTGATATATATGGTAAAAAAAAATAAGAAGTCTGCTTTTAATAAAATAATAATAATTGAAATGTTGAACAGGCAAAGATGGATTATAGGTGGTGCCTTGGGATACTACTCTCACTCCCAATGTGATTGTATTATATTTAGTAAAATTTCTGTTTTGTGTAAATATTTTGATGTGTGTGTATGTATAGATAAAGATGGTAATGACATTGGCACAACAGCTATGGCCACAATAATCAGAAGGCAGAGAAGGGAAGTTCAGTTGACATGCAGAGAGAATACTCTGACAGTGTGTCTTCTTCCTCACTGGACTTCTATTTTCTGAGGCAGCAAATTTGTTTAACCAGTTCATGAAAACAAGCCATTCTTAGTACTGTAATAGACCACCACTATTCAAAACTGTTCATTCTCACCTATTATATATCTACACCATATTCCTTTCACTTAAACAAATTAAATTGTATATTAGTTGGTTAATGAAATTGTCTCAGCCAAATTGTTCAGAAGATGATCATTTAACTTTGTCTATGAATTTCGATTTCTGCACGAGTCATGTGCAATATAAAATTATCGTATATTCTTACTAACACTGTATTCAGCAAACAACTTCAGCTTTAAAAATTATATTCATTGGACCTTTTCCTCTATAATTTATTCCTGTTGTTTGATTTTCAACCAAAAGTTCTAAAATTTTAGAAAAATTTAAATAAAGATGAATAGGAGACCTGTAAATCTTTTACTGAAAATAAATCTTTTACTTCACTTCCACTTAGATCCGATCATATATAATTTAACAAATAACTAATCATTGTTTAATTCGACCTCTTCCAAAGCCTAATTATACTTCTTAACATTTTCTAAGAAGTGAAGTAATTAAACTTTTCATAGATTAGAACTTAAAATTATATTATACGAATTTTCTACATTAGTACTATAATAATCCACACAGTCATCGAGTTAAGAACAAAGTGAATGACTTACTACAACTCAGTTTACAAAAATAGAAAAATTGCAATTCACTCAATGAGTGAGTGAATTCCACATTTATCCACTGTAAAACATGGTCATATGGTTTGTCATCTATCTTTTTAGATTTTACCTTTTTGATGAGGAAAAACACATTTAAGTGTTATTAATATTAAAAAAATGAGCATATTAAATTGATTCTTTATTTAGTAAGTTATGGCTAATTTCTAATATTACGTGACATTTGTTATGTATCCTAAAATAAATATTTAGAAACTGAAATTAGATATTTTAAAATTTTAAAAGAATGAATGTAAAGGACATCTTCTCTCTCTAAATTTTTCCTGAGTTTATTTCCTCCTCCATCTCTCTATAATCCTTTCTCCTCTCTACATTCTCTCATCACTTTCTCTTCAATAAACCGTCTTCTCAACAATCAGAACACACATAAGGATTCCTAGCGTTGAGAGCTCGAAATCCCACCGATCAATTTGGCATTTCTCTAACTAGTAAGTGTTTTCCCCTTTTATGTGTAATTTAGGGCTATGACCATGTAATGAGTTTGTTGCATGTAGCCCATTGTGTCTCTTTTCCAATTCCGGCTTCAATTAAACTCTTAAATTTGAATCTTATCACCAAATGGTGATTTATAGGTGGTCTAGCACTTCCGGAAGTGAAAAAGGGCGTGCTTGAAGGTTTTCTTGAGCTAAAAAGAGGAATTTTGTTACTGCAGTTTAGAGGTAAGGGACGCTTAGGTTTTTCCTTCCTTTCTGATTTTGGGAAATTGGGGTTGCATGAATTTGGGGATTTTGCTTGGGATCTAGTGTATATGAAGCTATTTTAGTGCAATTATGAATTGAAAATTCTGCATGTTGAGTTGAGTATGTTTTGTATGTGAAATTGTAAATTGATAATTGTGAATTGGTATGAATCATGTATGATGCTATGAACTGAATGTGGATGGGTTAAATTGCTTGGATTGGACCTGTTGGAAGTGGTTGAGGTAGAAAATTATGTTATATGGGTAATTTGATCAAAAGCCAAGTGTTTAGGTAGAGTTCTAGGTCATTTGAGAGGAAGTGAGGTAGTGAATTTGAGAAATTAGAGTCAAGGTCTCTTGTATTCTATTGGGACAGTCTAGACATGTTATTTGTGACTTGTTAGAGTCATCAAGCTGGTCAAAAGCATATGCAAAGTGGTAAATTTGATTTTGGGTTTCTAAGTTGAGGAGTTTGGTGTTTTGGAGTTAAATTTGAGTCTTAATTACTTTAGATTTGTTGTGTGGAAGGTTAGGATCATCTAGACATATTTAATTAGGCATAAGACAAGAATTAAAGGTGTTAGAAGTTAAAGGAAAGGTTATTTTGGATAAATTGTGTTTTGGTAAGGGTCTAAAGATTAATTAAGACTTGTTTGAGTGTTATGACAGCAAAATTCTGATGTAGAACTGGTTGTTAGCCTTTTAGTGTGTTTAGTATGATTTTTGATTCATTTTCAAGGGTTTCCACTAGTGAGATTTTGAAGTAAGTGGTATAGAATAAATGTGATGGTTTGGAGACTGTTGTTAAGTATATTAAAACTTGTTCAAACTATTAGTTGCAGAAAATTTGAGTTAAAAGGTATAGAATTAGATTTAATTGAGTTTTAGTGGTTTAAAGTAGTTAAATTGGATTGAGGTAGCAAATATGAGTTAGGAGAGTGTTTTTCCATGTAGCTTGGTGCATAGGAGATCTTAAGAGTCAATAGAATGTAGGAGGAAAGTGTCCAAGTTGAGATTTAAAGTGTATCTATGAGAGGTTAGTTTCTGCTCTGCACAATTCCACAACCCATGGAAAAATCCACAATTTGCTTGTGGACTTCTCTTTTTCAATTCTGCAATTCCTAATGTAAACCCACAAGTTGTGGTAAAAACCACAACTCACTTGTGAAACTCTCTGTTTTGTCTTCTGTTTTCTCGAGCTAAATGCACAGGGTGTGGAAACTTTCACAACCCAGTTGTGGAGCACCCTGTTTTGATTCCTTTCTTCTTTCTCTTTGTTTGGTTGATGATATATATATGGGTTTGGTATGAGCTAATATAACATGAATACACTTATATGACTATAAAATTTTATGTTTGATGAAACAAGAGGGGATTATGAATTGATTAAATGTTGTGAAATATAGTTTGAAAGCATGTATGTACAAAGTATGATTAATGGACGTAATTCCATGATCCTCAAGGGAGGTTACATGGTGGTGCCCTGTAGTTGTTGTGATTGACCGTATGAATGGTCGGAGTTCAGGATGGGGTTTATCCTGACATTCTAATGATCATCCATGCTCAAGTAGAAGTGATGATTCATGTGGTGAGAATAGCAGGAGGTCCTAGCTCATAGGTTCTTGGGTGAGTTATAACGGACTAACCTCGGGTGGCAGCTGATGGTTTTCCAGTTACTACACCACCCGGGTGCACAAACCCCTGGAACTCGACATTTCATACTAGTCCGGATGGTCAAATCACGTGGTCGGTCCTTGGTATCAACAAAATGCATTTGGTCATAGTCTGTATGGTGTTATGGTCCTTACTTGATTGAAATATTTGATTGATAACATGTTTTTTATACCTAGCTTACCCTTGCAATTGTGTGTTTTGTATGTGTGTGACTTTCCCTTGCAATGATCATCCAAATCCTTGGATGTGAGCAGAAGCTGATAATGACATGCCTTTGGAGCAAGCGTTGGAGATTGAAGAAGACCCAACTCTGAGTTCTTAGGACTCCTACTAGTTCTTAGTTTTGACAACTCTTTATTAGAGGACTTCTAGCCTTATTTTATCATGACCTGTATTTTGAAAACACTCTTTAGACTTTCTTAAATCTTTAGTTGGTCTTGTATTTTGGAGAATTATTAAACTTGTATCAAATTTTAAATTTCCAGCCAAATTTGGATGACTTTATGCATCTAATATTGGTATTTCACTCTCTCAACTGCTTTTACATACTATAATAGTTGATTCCCATTATATTGTATATCTATATAATAATTGGGATGTCACAATGAAATACAAAGGAAAATATTTTACTAAGATTAAAATAAAAAAAAGTTATATATTTTATTAAAAAGATAAATTATTATTTCAAATTTTAGAGGATAACAAAAAAAAAGATCAAAATCAAAATACATTTATTTTATAATTTTATAAAGAATAAAAATATATTCAAAATGAAATTACATTATTTTATAATTTTATAAAGAATAAAAATATATTTAAAACATGAATACTCTGTGTTTATAATATTTTACTGCATTTACCAACTCAAATTATAATAATGTATCATAATATAATATTTGTGCATAAGCAAATGAACTTTTTAAGTTTAGTTTTGTTCTATTTATAGGTATGAATCCTTCACTCCACAATGAAAACTCTGGAATTAAGCAAAGTTTTGTTAATTAACTTGCTTGGTGATATTGTCAGAGTATCTTAATATGTGGGATGGATATTATTTATATTTATTTAAAAAATAATACAATAAATAAATGTTAATAATTAATATAAAATTTACTATTCACTAATGTAAAAAGTCCATTTCACTTTGTCTAATATGTTTGGGTAATAAACTCTGTTAAACTGCGATAACTTTTTAAAATTATTGAAAACATTTAGACTTTAGTTCTCTCAAAAAAATCAAAGTCAATATATGAACAGACTTTTTGATTGTTTAGAAACTAATGTCTAAAAATTCTTAATAACTTAAAAAGGGCCACGATATCTAAGATATTTTATTTTAGCGACAAGTTTTAGAATTTAGTTCTTTGTAAAATGGAAGTCCATTAGTTCATAGGTTTCTATTTAAAAAAAAAAAAAAACTGAAGCCTAAGAATGTACCTAAGGTTAATTTTCGCTAAATCTCATAAAGATGTCACCTTTATGTTCTATTGCACCACAAACCTATAATTTTTTTAATACGTTAATTTATTTTTTATATGTTAGATATGTGATTAATTATATACTTTATTTTGTTTGATTTGAGATTGTTTTTTTACTGAACTTATCCTTAGTTTTCTTTTAAACATTCAATATAAAAATTATTATTTTTCTCCAACTCTTTTGAAGAAATTATATTTTATAAAAATTAATATAAGAAGAGACTAATACTAATAATTTTCATATGTATTGAATCTTGAATTATTTAGTTAAACAATTAAAAAGATTAATATTTTTTGATAGTTTATATATATATATATATATATATTCTTAAATTTAAATTAGTTTTTATCAAATCATTAATAAGTGAACAAAGTATTTAAATAAATAAAAACTAATACCAGTACAAAGAATTGAGAAGAGATAGATTCAATCTCAACATAAGATAATTAAGCTATTCATGATTAATTGAACAAAAAGAAACACGAGTTGTTGCTCCTTGTGATGTCCGGGCACTGACGAGGGCGGGGAGTGAGCGGCTCCTGGCAAGTTTCGAGTGGAAGGGACACATGGATGAATCGAACATACACCGGAATGAGAGGGATCTGGAGACTGTATAGGTATGAGACTATACGGTTGAAGAATAGCTTAAAGGAATTGATTTGGCTACTTATATCACCAAATGCATTTGTTTTTCGGTAGCCTATCCCATAAAAACTTCATGGTTAAGCGTGCTTAGCCTGGAGTAATTCTGGGATGGGTGACCTTCCGAGAAATTAAAAGCACGTTGGAAAGAAAAATGTTTTAAAGAAGTCCTAAAAAAAGCTAAAATTGAATATAATAAACATAACATGACTTTGGTTTTATAGACTTTTAAGAGTTGGCTTCAGCTCCTTTCATGGTGATAAACACTTGAGGTTTTCTTTCATGGTGGGTTTTCTTCTAGCTCAGACCCCTTTTATGATGATTAGCATTGAATGTTTCTTTATTGTAAAGTTTTTCTCGTTTGGCTTTAGCACCAACATGCTGCTTAATTGTGAGTGTCAAATTTGGAACTCAAACAGTCATTCTTCAATTCTTTCAAAAAAAAAAAGTGTTGTAATTTACACAAAATGTATTAGATTTTCACAAAGCCCATTCTTCAGACCTCATTTTGTAATTTTCAAGTAAAAAAGTGTTGATTTACCAAAATGACAAGGGTCAAAATATGTATAAAATATAGTAAAATAAACACTTATCAAATGACTATAGTCAAACCCACACTTGTTTTTATAATTGTCTTTGTTTTAAATTATTAGAACACTCTTTGTAGTAGCTTACCTGAAAGCTTAATTTTATTATTATCAATTATTTGACTTATTTAATATCTATCAAGTTCACATACTTTCTTTCATAGCAAAACCTTAAGTACATATCTTTCTTTTATGTTTTTTTTAAACGATGTATTGCTTTTTAGAAATCATAAACTTCAATTTTATTGAATTCAATCATTTCTAAAGCACGTAATTGATATTTCTTTTTTCTTTTTTTTTAATATTTTTATTTCAATTTGGAGGGTTTCATCGCATCAAAACTTAGTTTATTAGGTAATCTCATTCATCTTCTCTTTTTTATTTGATTCTTAATTTTATTTTATTTGAAAAAAATTTCTTTTGCTACTTAATTTTTCATTTGATACCAAGTTTACTCAAATCCTAGAGGTATTTTCCCTCTCAACATTTTACAAAAATAATAAATGTTGTGCTTGTCATAAAATTCTAATTATGTGTAAATGTTATTTAATATTTTTTTCGGTACGTTTTCAAAAGAAAAATATTTAATTAATATTTGGAATAATGCAGGAATAATATGTATGTTAGTAGGATATACTTACTACTTGAATTGGATGGGAATTTTTATACTAGATAGTGATAGGGATGAAAATGAATACAAATTTTTACTTCAGAGATTGAGATAAGTACAGTCAAGCATGTTCCCTTCACCTCTTGGATTCAAGTGATACTTTTTCATGAGTTAACTCATACCCACAGAACTTTTATGATAACTTTTGTCTTATAGGTTTCTTTCTTGTATGAATTTTATTTTTTTACTTTGGTTCATGCTAATTAGAGTCTAAGTTATATGAGTTAGGCCAAATTCACATATCTACCTAGAACATGGTCTTTTGCATGGACTTCAACCACCATTGTTTTATCCTTCATTGTGTTGATTCCCCCTATTCAAAAATGGTCTTTTGCATAGCCTTCAACCACCATTGTTTTACCCTTCATTGTGTTGATCCTCCCTTTCACTCTCATTAAGGTCGTGTCTTTCCTTGCCTCTCATTCTTGATCATGTCTTTCCAGGTTAGTCCTATGAGTCCATCCTTAACTTATGTTGGTGTTCTATATATTTTTTATGTAATAAATAGTTTTGGGTTTAGATAAAATTAAACTTTAAAAAGGATATTGGTATTTGAAATCATGTAGTATGATAATCAAACAACATAGGAATTAAAGCATGTAATCTGATAGTTTCAAAAGTTATAATAATACATTTTAAGTTTTGCATATCAAATTTGTTCTAGGATTTATTCTTCATAATATACAGAATAATATGAAAACTCTACTTCTATTTTCCTTGGAGATTGTAACATTATTATTATTGATGTTTTGTTAGATTTAGTGAGTTAGAGTTGAATATTAAGATTGAGATCAAGTTTGGATCTAATATAGTTATATACAATGTATGTTTGACACATTTGTGGTTATTGTTATTTTATTAGAAATTTATACCTTTTAATTATTGTTTAATTTTTTTATGGGTTAAATATGTTTTTAGTCTCTAAAGTATAAGGTGTTTTTGGATTTCATTTCTCTCCCAAAGTTTGTTACATTTTGATCCTTTATCTTTAAGAAACTGTAATTTTAGTCCTCTAAAAGTAACAGAAAATTCTGACTGAGTTGGCTAACAGTATGCCACATCAGTTTTCTTTTTTCCGAAACGTGTTGATTCTCAAGCTCACCACTGGAACACGCGTTACTCTCTCCCCAGCCTCATCTTGCTCCTCACCACTCCTCTCCAACTCTTCCAGCACTACGTTCCTCACCCTCTTCGTCCCCACCATGCGCAGTGATGATAAGGCATATCTCGTAGAGGAGCTCGGCACCGTCGGTCTCGAAGGTGGCGAGAAGTTCGGGATCAACATTGGACACGACAAGGGAGTCGCGGACCTATGCGACGACTATGAGGCGATTATGCTCTATGCCGGAGATGCCAGTGGTTTCCTCGATGGTGGGAGGGGAGAAGCCTTCTGGATGAGGAAGGATGTACTGGTACCAGAGGCCGAGGCAGTTGACAAGGATGTCGATGCGGCCGGTGATGTCGAGGTTGTCGTAATGCGATGGGAGGGTTTCCGGTAGAGGACAGTCTGCTTACCTGAAAATATTCTGGGTATTATGTATGCAGAGATTAGCAGAATGGGGATTAATTCATACAATACCAGATTCAAAAGATCCAGACACTACAATCACCTTTCACAAATTTTTGACCATGACCAAAAGCTCTTGAGAGTAAAGTCCTAAACTTTGCAAATGAAACCCAAAAACTAACAAAACCTAACAACTGCATAATTTTCATATGACCAAGCAATATTCTCCAATCGATTGTTTGCATCAAGTGTGTAGTCAAATTTAAAATTAGGTTCTTTCTCCTTTTTTATTGTTGAGAGAAATCGTACAACATAAGCTTTCGAGATTTGCTTGAATTTGGCTTCAACATCTTTTTATTGTTAGGGTTCTTATCAGGGTGCCACTTCATAGCAAACCTTCGATTAGCTTCCTTGAGATCTTCATCGTTGGCACTTCGATCTACCTAAAGAAATTTGTAATAGTCCACTCCCATATTCCAATTTGCCTCAGTCAGAACAATAACGTGTCCGTAGTTTAGAATCACAGGTAGAGGGAAGAGGCGGAGCAGAAAGCAAAGATGACACGTTTCAGAAAAAGGAAAACTGATCTGGCACACCGTTAATCAGTTCAGTTAAAAGTTAACGTCCGTTACTTTTGGAGGACTAAAATTATAGTTTCTTAAAGGTAAATGATCAAAATGTAACAAACTTTGAGAGATGGACAAAATCCAAAAACGTCTTATACTTAAAGGACTAAAAACATATTTAATCCTTTCTTTATTCAATTAGGTATTATTATTGTTTTATATTCAATTTATACATTAGCCTAAATTTTAATTTGAGATTTAATATATATGTAGTATTAACTGTTTTATTTAATCTTAAATTATTTATTTGAACATTTGAAAATATTAATTGCATTTTTTCTTAATTACTATATTCATTAAGTCGCATCTTATACTTTTATGAAAATTTGATTTATATGTATTTTATTTTTTGGTATTTGGATTCATGTTTTGTGGTGAATTTAATCTAACTGCTTTTATGTCATTTATTCGGAGGTTAATATGTTGACAAAATTTTGTGAAAATTATGGTTGATACTTTTGAATGTCTATTAATTAAGTACAAATAAATGTGTTTCTAAATATGACATCATGCCAGCTTTCCTAAAAAATTCATAAGTACATGCATGATATAAGTAATTTTGTATTCGATTATGTGAAACTAGATAGAAATTAATAAATGCAAGTCAAATGTTTAAAAGAATGGAGTTGAACTCTTTTAGCAATTTTCCATTTTCCTAACAAAATCCACTTAATATTAACATAAACTTCTAGAAAATAAAATGGAATGTTGGATCAAAATTTACTACTAGACTAAATTATAATTAATAACTATGACATATGTTAAGTGTTTACTACTAGACTACTAGAATATAACAATATGATAAGTGTTTATTTTTCTTATTTTGATATATGCTTTTTATACTTAAATTGCATGATTTTGATATATATTTGAGTAAACCGATTCCTTTTAATTTAGAATGTAAAATGTTGTATGGAGAATTAATTTAGTATCAAATTGATGTATTTTTATTAAAATGTATCACTTTTGCAAGAATATAAGAGTTGTGTAGCTAAGCCCCAAGATTACGACTAAAGTGTTGAAAGGCCATTTAGGAAAATTCAAACGTGGTTGCACAACTGAAGCCTGAAAGCATGGTGCTGAAACCAAGATAAAAACCCTCTAGTGAAGGAAATCTCAAAGATTATATTTGAGTGGGTCGACTTGTGATTAGGTAATGGTGGTTATATAATTCGACTTATTGTCGGACACTTCATCATTAATTTTGACAAGCAACACATAGTTCTAGTAGACAATATGTAATTTTGGCTAGACAGTATCTAGCTGTAGGCAACTTCTAATCCTAGTAGGTAACACATAGTACTCAACAAACAACATTTAACTCTTAATAAGTAATATATTGGTTTCGACAAGTAGTATACAAGTCTCATTAAGCAACACATAGGTCTCGACAAATATCATATAACTCTCGAAGGAGATTAAGGTATGTTATGTACTAAATTATCCTAGAACGAGATTAAGGTTATAAAATCGAAGGATCATCGTCCATCTCCTATATAAAAGATATTAAAAATAAATAGATAACAAATTCTTAAAAGTTAAGATAACGAAGAAATAAACATTGAAGAAAATATGAATAATGTAACTATTATTTTTAATATTCATTTCTTACTGCTTTTTAACTTTGAATTATATTATTGGCCACTCAAAATTGTTTTTGCATTTTTACTGAATGAGTGAACGAGAATTCTTCCAAAACAGCATTAAAACATAGTTATTTATGTATCAATTAGTCTTAATTCATGTAAATTGTGCATTTTCTAAGTTAAAATAATTTATTTAAAAAATAACATATTACTTTTATTAAATCACTAAATGTGTAGTAGCACATTAAAAATTTTAGAACATAAAAATATATTACTATTTTGTTTTAAGAAACTTTTATAGTTATTCTTGTAAACCATAATTCCTACACCATCTAATTTTTGTAAGAAAGGAATTTGAGATTCTTTCATATGATTTTTATTTCTGCATATAAAAAGGAATTACCCGTGTTAAAGTTGTTTTTTATGATTTGTGTATAATCAAATTTGCTTGTAAATGTATATTATAATTTATTGATATTTTAATCGAGTCAAATTAAATGTCTGTGTGTTAATAAAAGTAATATGGTACTTTTTAAATAAATTATCTTAACTTACTATCTTCCATTTTGATACTTAAAAAGAAAATATTGATTGTACTATTTATATAATAATTTCGTATGCTTATTATATCGGGTAACATTTTGTAATAAAATTCCACAGCATAAAAGTATATTAAATCTAAATATTATTTATACTCGTTTCCTTATTTACATTACATCCTACCTTAAATACCTTTATTGCATTAACTTAGTAAAAAGATAAAATAAAATAAATAAAATCTAAATGTAACACTTGCAAACTGATATTATATACTAGTAATATTCTTGGAGAGAAAAAAAAAAAAAAAAACATGTTATTTGTTTACCATCACTTTAGTTTTGGACCCTACCCGCACTAACTAAATGAAGTTGTGAAGTGCAGCTTTTCCGTTGCCAACTATATATTTAGACCCACCCTTTTCACTTTCCTTCATCTTCATGTTCATTCTTCTCTTCTCTCTTTCCCAAGGAACCAACTTACTTTCAATTCATCCAAAAACCCTGTAACCATGTTTTTCCTCTAACAATCTTTCTTCCGAACATGTCGTAAAATCCTCACTCTCACCTTAGCATTTTCAAACAAACTCAACTCCCTTGTTATTTTTCCCTCTGTTTTTCACATTTTCACTGTTCACTGTTGACACGCGCAAATGTCTTCCTCTAGTGTCTGCCAAGGGTTGCAATCTTGTCTCGAACCCTGCGTGATGGAGCCACGTGTACTCAGTCTCAAACTCGCACTACAACAAGGTTCCAATTTTCCTCAACCCTCTCCCATCACTGCCGACAACACCAACACAAACTCAGTTTCGCTTTCGTCTCTTTCTGCCTCCCTCGAAAAACCACTCACCAACCATGAATGTGACCAGGGCCACACAGATTCCAAAGAGGGTAGGGGCTGGAGTATCCTTCAAACTCTCTCACAATCTTCCGACTGTCACAACAAAACAGAGGACTCTGTCTACGTCCACCCCACAGTTAAACGCTCCTCCTCAATTCTCAGTGACAAAAGCTTGGAAATGTGCACCGAAAGCCTTGGCAGTGAGACCGGTAGCAATGCCGGCGACAGCACCGATGACATCTCCTTGTTCTCTTTTGACGCCACCATATATACTACTCTTACTACTACTAATACTACCACTGATGTTACAACTACCGTTGCAAGTTGCGAGTCCAAAAGAGTGAACCGGGCTTGCAACTTTCCACCGCCACTTACCACAATCACTGATTTGGGTGGCGTTCAAGTCCGGCCACGTCGCGAAGGAGGAAGGCTGATATTGGAAGCTGTGGCTTCTCCTTCTCCTTGCCCTTATTTTCGGGCTGAGCGCGAAGATGGTAGGCTCAGGCTGTGTTTGTTTGAGAAATTTTCGGACGGTGAAGATGAAGTTTGTGATGTTGAAGAAGGTGTTGAAGAGAAAGAAGAAGAAGAAAATGAAAACGAGAAAAGCAGAGAAGAGTACGGTGCAGAGGATAGTGGGGCGGAGGAGTGTGTTGAGAACGTGGATGAAGAGATGGGAGTGACCAAGTTCTCGAGACCAAGCAGTTGCAAGGAAAGTGGGAAAAGAGAGATTTTTTGTGATGGCTTGGCTAGTTTGAACTTCCCTCTCTTTCTCTCTGTTTCTGAATAGAATTTCGTTTACTGCTATTATCCATTCTCTCTCTCTCTCTTGTTTCATTTTCTATTTAGGATTGGAAGATGATCAGTGCTTCATGTTTCAGAATGTCCTAATGCTAGTTAGTTATTATAGTTATTAGTTATATTGGACATCGTCCTTCTGTGGTGTTTGTTTCTTTTCTCTTTATTAATTTTTATTGTAGGTTCAGTGTTGTTGTCTTGTTTTCTTTTGTTTTGTATATTTATTTGGCTTTTCCTGTTCCTAGAATGCCCCGAAAGCATATTATTTCTTGACAGCAAAATTACAAAGTGTGATTAGCATTGCAGACGCCAGAAAAAGAAAATGGAAGGAATAGTCATGCAATGGGGTATGCAGATCCCAATCAGCATATAATGACATCAAATCATTCACACCAAATTTAATTACTTTCTTTTGAAGCCCTTTTATCTACACGTACAAGTCTTAAAAGATACTAACAAAATCATTGAGCCTTTGGTTTATTTGTCTCGAGATTATTGATTTTGGATTAAAGTTCAGTACAAAGAAGTAGTGTTTCTCCTTTTAACATAGTGTTGACAATGGTTAGGGTAATAAAATAAAATAGTGTTAGAATTGGGGTCTCACGTGAGTCTCTAATGACAGTGGCTATTAGAAGCAAATCCCAATCCAATAAGAGTGGGTGCAATGTTTAATCTGAATTGGAAAATGGGGTAGCAAATCTGAGTCGTGGATGGAAAAGCATTGATGAAGATGATAATTGAATGGAGAAGAATGTCAGTTAGAGCAACATGGGTGGGCTAGCTAGGAATCTTGCTCATGGGTTGGGGCTTAGAAGGAGTGAGAGATATGAAAAGTGCATGGCTTCTTAATCTGGTAATAAATCAAAGAGGAAATTGAAAAAAGAATTGCTGCACGTACCTCCTCGTTCAAGAGCAAACCTAAAACAAGTGGTGGTGTACGGATTTAGTACCAATGCCCGGTAACTATCAAAAGGAGGGAGGGACCCCAAAACAGTAACGTGGACTGACTTCATCACTTAGTATCACCCATGTGAATGCCTTCCCACTCCTCTCAGTCCATCATGTTATCAACGCATTCTAAATTGCAAATATGACCCTACTCTCTTCCTTTACTAAACCATTCTTATCTCAGCTAAACATTTCATCAAACACATTGTATACACTCTCACATTTCATAAGAATCTGATTATTTTATATGACTAGAAAAAGAAAAAGTGTAGGTGATACCCCTAGTTGCATTGATGTGACCGTGAGCTTGTTAAGGATTAGAGATGAGTGAAGTTGGGTGAGGTTCTTTAAAATCGTGGAGTCTCTCCATCCATACGTTAGGTTGTGTTTTGTTGAGGGTTTGGATGAAAACTTTGAAGTATCACATGCATCATTTGGTCCCTAATATCATGTGCATTAGGAACCTTGGTTACTTTTAGCACATATATTCTCTCACCATGTCATGTCAGCCTAGGAAAAATCTTTGGGGCAACTAGCTAGCTGCCATGTCCCTTCAAATTATGGATCCTAAATTTTTCATACTAAATCCTTTTTTTTTACACACCTCTGTCAATCTAAAGCATGTAGTGATAATACGAGGAATGAGTTGTGTTAGGATGTAATACTAAGAACATGTTACACGTGAGGACATGGAGGTTGGTATTTGCTGTGGGCATAGCTCTAATTAATGTAAGTTTTGGTGGACAGACATGAATGGCACCTCGCAGTTGCAGATGGATCTGATACACATGGTAAAAGCAACAAAATAATTGTGCGCAACTGTGACAATATTGAATGTAGTTAGGGATGACAATCGTCATATATGATATTTATCTTTATCTAATCTATAATAAAAAAATTTATTTATTACTCGTTTAAAAATTATTTATTGTTGAGATTTAAAATAGAGTAATATATTTTTAAAAGGTTTAATAGACCCTTAATCCAACACACTACTTCCCACTTTAGTCCCTCTGACAATACTGACATAAGTAGACTAGGTAATTATTCTACCATTAAACTCATACACACAACTCACACACACTAACCAATAATTCTAACATTTATGAATATTTTAAAATTTGACCGTAGTAAATATTTAAAAGAAAATATTTTATAAATTTTTAAAATAAAATTTAAATAAAATTACAAAAAAATATAAAATGTAATATAAATTAAATTAAATTTAATCTCATAAATTAATTTTAATTTTAATTAAATTAAAATTAATAAAATATAAATTCAATTTTAAGTTTAACTTTTTACAAATAATAAATACCTACAAAGACTAGTTCTAATAAATATCTGTTTATAAATAAATATTACAATACATATTTATAAGTATCAATTATCTATTTTATTCACAAATATCCATAAATATTAGTTAAGTATTTAAAGATCAATAAAATTCAATAACTGATTATTTATTTCTTTTAATGGGCAACTGATTAATGTAATAACTTCTAAAATACAATTATTCTTCAGCAATAAACTCATTTTGAAAAAAAATTAAATTCTTTTTAAATGAGAAAAGGGGAGGAAATAAATGTTGAATTTAATTTTAATTTGGTTTGAGAAGACTAATGAAAAAATCATGACGATGAAGAGGAAAATCATGATATTTACCAATTACTAGAATTTGTTAATAATTATTGCATCATCTTTATTGATAAATTTGCAACTTTCGGATTATTAACAAAATAGTTATTGTCGTTAATATGTAAGCAAACTAAACTAAAATTATCAATAAATTTTATTATTATTGATAGAATTTTTTTATCAATAATACACAAGTTTTTATAGTATTTATAAATAAAAAATAGTAAATTTATTATTAAATTAGTTAACCATTACAAATATATTATCCCCCTCTCATATAATTTTGATTCCCTATTACCCCATGACAATAATGTTATAGAATTAGTCTACAAAGAACACTAAAAACATTTACCACAGACAGTACAGAACCAATAATAAAAATTTGGAAGGATCAAGAAGAAAAAAAAAATTAAACACAACAATTTATTATGTTAGAGTGTTAAAAACTTTAATATATGTTCACGACCTAGACTTTATTGAGAACAAAATTTCTCTTCCTCACATAAATTAAAGAAAAAAAAAATAACTTAGTAGAGGTTACAAATTAATAGTTCTTCTTTTATAATAATTCATATATTAACTTAACTTTAATGGACATATTTCTATAACTTAATATTTTAAGTGATTGAGAGTCTAAATTAAAATATTGA
Organism: Vigna mungo; assembly: GCA_036885675.1. Classification (NCBI taxonomy): domain Eukaryota; kingdom Viridiplantae; phylum Streptophyta; class Magnoliopsida; order Fabales; family Fabaceae; genus Vigna; species Vigna mungo. The sequence continues at coordinate 25,016,321 of CP144695.1, forward strand.
AACTTAAGTAAAAATAACTGAAAACATTTACATAAAGGAGGTTATGGTCATCATATATAAATAGATGTAATTTTTTTTGTTTCTTTCTCATCATTCTTATAATAAGAGAAAAATAATTTTTTCTATTTCTTTCTCTTTGTCTCCATCAGAAGAGAAAATAAAAAAAAAATATGTTCTATAGTTAGAAAATCAGATACTCATTATTCCTTATGACTAATTCAATTACTCTTCTGTTTACAATTCTAAAGAGAATTGAAAATTGTTCTGTTAAAAAGAATTTATTGTTCATTAATTATTGTTGTGTTTGGATGCATAATTTAACAATTGGTATCACAAATTGCTCATCAATTAATTATCTCATTTGGTTTCGAGATGAATGTTGTTGATGATTGTGTGTATTACAAAGTGGGAGCAAGAAATTTTTCCTGGTTTGGTATGTTGATGACATACCTAAAAGATTTAACATGAAGGATAGTAAATTAAGAGATTATCTAGTTGCTAAGGGAAAAAAGTTTAGTCGCAATCATTGTCCAAAAGGAAATTAGGAAACTTAGGAAATTAAGAAGATTTCATATGCTTTAGTTGTAGGGAGATTGATGTATGTCCAAGTATGTGTGTGTCCGAGATATATCATACATAGTTAGGGTTTTAACCAGATATTTAAGTAGTCTAAGAATGGATCATTGAAAAGCAGCCAAAAGAGTTGAGGTATTTCAAGAGAATAAAGATTTTATAAGTTGACATATAAAAGGTCACATCAGTAAGAGATAATTAGGTATTTTGACTATATACTATATTTTGGAGGATGTTAAAATAGTTTAAGATCCACTTTAATTATCATTTCTTTTAAAATAGTTTAAGATCATTTGGTTTTGTTAGCACTAATGATCATTATCAAGTCTGATTGTGATGTAATCAATGGATGAGATCTTTTGAATATGCTCGAGGTATATAATGACAGTTTTAAGCTGATAAAGTCTAACACATTTATAAGAATATATATATTTGTGACCAGTGGAAGATTGCTAGCAATTTGGGTCATTTATAAATATATATATATATATATATATATATATATATATATATATATATATATATATATATATATATATATATATATATATATATATATATATATATATATATATATATATATATAACAAATCATTAAGTGTGTTAGGACTATTATATTTTATTAGCCAATTTATTAAAGTGATGTAATTAATTAAGTTATGGCTAAAGAGCATATATGTCACGAAAAATTTATAGGGTAGAGATTATCGATAATATTTTAATTTGTTAAGGAGTTAAATTAAAATATACAAATTAAAACATTGAAACTTAAGAAAAAGTAACCCACAAAAATTACATAAAAGGATAATGGTTTCATATGTAAGCACATATAGTTTTTCTTTCTCTTCATCTTTATCAAGTGAAAATCAAGAAAAATACATAAAGTTCTCTATAGTTGAAAGATTAACTATTAATTAATCTACCTAGTTTCCAAAAAAATAATTGGTTCCAACAAGTGATTAATTATTGATTTGTGTTTGAATACATAATCTAGCATTATCTTAATTTAGTACACAACACAAAAACACATTAGATGCACTCTATAATATTAGATGCAATCATTTATGAGATGAGTATACAATACTTTACTATCATATGTTCTTAGTTAATGTATTGTATGACCGTTGGTTAGTCATGGACCGAGCGGTCAACAGAACATCCAAATCTAGCAAAACGATCAGTAAATCGATCGGTCGAACTACAACAAGATTAGTGGATAAGAATAATTATATTAAGTCAGGTCATTAGTATATGAGTCGTAATTAGGCCAACACTAATCTGAAATTCATTCTAAAAGTCTATAAATACATGTTTAATATTCAAGTAGTTTGTTACTTTTATTATGCATTTATTGTTAAGGTATTCAGACAAACACTTCAGAATGCTTTTTACCAATAGTATTCGATCACACTAAACGACAAAAAGAGACTTGAAAATTAAATTATGACCTAAACTTAAAAGTTCGTAGACTATTCATGTAAAAAGAATTAACCTCAATCTCATAAACCAAATCGGTTAATGAACACAGATTATATAATTTACTCGACCAATTTTCACTAATAAGTATCATTTAGCTCAAGTTTGTTTCCGTCTTATTTGTTGTTTACACGGATCGAAAGGCATGAATAATGGGTGTTTGCATCTACTGATTTTTATGGAAATGCGAATGTAAATAGGTGAAAGTTAAGTTGCTCAAGTGACTATCCTTCCCATGAGAAGATGAAACAAGGAGAAAGACAAGTAAGATCATGTATTTGACTTGTTTTCTATTATACATATGCAGAGATAAACTTATAAAACTGAGATTTTTTTTTTTTAATTTAAGCAATTAACTTTGCAATTTTAACTTAATTAATGTAAAGTGATTTTAATTTTCCTATTAACAATCGAAAAACTGTCATTAAAATAAAGAATAATTTTATTAATATTCATCATAAAATTATAATTAATAATTAATTAAAATTATTTTATAATAATAATAACGTAATTTATCAATTTTATAAATATATCATTTTATAATTTTTTTTTAAATTATTATATTTATCAAATCATTCATAAATTTTATTTTCATTTTCCTTCAACTCTCTTTTCTATATGTCACTCTTCACTCTCTTTTGTTTCATTTTCTTTTATTTTCCTTCCTTTTCGCTTTCTCAAATCTACTCACTTTATTCACTGAAACAACTAATGTTAAAACACTCAACATGCTTATTATGAGAAGTGAGAACTCACACTATTTGTAATTAACATAATAGTAATACTTGTTTTCATTTATTTCAGTGACATAACCTGCTAAGAGAGTTACAATAAAACTCTCAATAAATAAGCATTTTGAGTTATTTTTACTTAACATTTTAGATTTTCTTTTTGTCTTCGAATTTTTCTTAATATTTGCATTAAATCCCTTATGTTTTCGTTGTAGAAAGAGGAAGAGTTAGACTCAGTTAATCTTCTTGTAAACTTTTTAATATTGTATTTGATTCACTTATTCTGACTTATTCTAGCTTGGTCCATATACTTTTGAAAGCAATTATTATCTTATCTATAACTTGCTTTTTGTTCCTTTCATACCGAGAGTGGAAAAAGATAAATGTTTCGATGTTAAATTTATTTCTGTACTTATTTCTGGAATCTATTTATCTAACTTTAGTCTTTTTGGATGCACAAAATAACTTCGATCGGATTGGCATAAATAAATTTCCTTAAATTTCGAAATATTTATCACTTGCCCAAGTAAAAAAGAAAAAAAAAATCTTTATACAAATAATGTAACGAGATTAAAACCATTAACTCGAGTCTAGTGAATTCAAATGAACAAAAAAAATGATAAATCATAAACAAATAAGTTATTATTATTATTATTATTATTATTATTATTATTTCAAAAATATTGATATTAATATGGTTTAGTAAATCCTGGTCAATGCAAGAGATCGATTTCAAACCATTAATTAAAAACATGATTAATTGAGGTGGTAATGAATTTTAAATTTTATTAGCTTTTTATCACAATTGTAATGAATGGGAAAAAAGTGACTCCATTATTTATTTATAATCAATGTGTATGGATTTTTACAAGTTACAACATATTGGCAACAAAACATCATAGTACAAAATTTAGATATTTATTTTGGATGTGGAATAAAAAAATTGGAATCCAAAATACGCATTAGACATAGTAGATAACAAATGTTCCTTTACAAGAAGGCAAAAAAGACTCTGCAATAGCACTGTCAAGAGCATCACACATATCCTTCATTAGCTATGATATATTCCATGACTCACTTCACATTATCACAGTATTTCATCATAAAGATTACAATTGTAGGGACAAGTCATTTTCATCAAACAATGCTGTTCATTATTTTTAATATTGTTTTGTTTATGGGTTCATGATTTTGATCCAGTAGGTAGGTAACATGATCTGACAACAAGTTCGTCTCATCACACACACACACACACACACACACACACACACACACACACACACACACACACACACACACACACACACACACACACACACACACACACACACACACACACACACACACACACACACACACACACACACACACACACACACACACACACACACACACACACACACACACACACACACACACACACACACACACACACACACACACACACACACACACACACACACACACACACACACACACACACACACACACACACACACACACACACACACACACACACACACACACACACACACACACACACACACACACACACACACACACACACACACACACACACACACACACACACACACACACACACACACACACACACACACACACACACACACACACACACACACACACACACACACACACACACACACACACACACACACACACACACACACACACACACACACACACACACACACACACACACACACACACACACACACACACACACACACACACACACACACACACACACACACACACACACACACACACACACACACACACACACACACACACACACACACACACACACACACACACACACACACACACACACACACACACACACACACACACACACACACACACACACACACACACACACACACACACACACACACACACACACACACACACACACACACACACACACACACACACACACACACACACACACACACACACACACACACACACACACACACACACACACACACACACACACACACACACACACACACACACACACACACACACACACACACACACACACATATATATACTCATTTCTATCAATTATAATAATTAGTTTTAAATTGTAATAATTAGTCTTTATTAACTAATTTTTTATATTTATTTTCCCTTTGTTTAGTTTAATTGTTAATAATAAATATCAATTATTATAATTAATATTATAATAATTGATATTAAATTGGTAAAGTTTATTCTTTTTTAACTCTTTCCAATTAGGTTATCTAAGTTGTATATTTATATCATTCTAATACAATGATCAAATAAATTCATATTCATCCAAAATACTTTTCTATATGGTATCAGAGCAGGTTTTCTGATCCTTTTCTACTCTGTCTTTGTTGCCGCCGGTGGCCTATGGCCGCCGCACCGGCGGTTCCCCTTAAAAGTCTCTTTTTCAACATGTGTCTTTATACTTCAATGTGTAGTCCACCTAATTGCCCTAGCCAAGTTCGTCTTTTGGAATTCAGCTTTTAGAATTTTGTTTTGTTTCTCAGTCTTGCTTGTAGTGTCCCGCCTGGCCATGGTCTTTCGGATCAATACCTAAAACTTTCCCTCCTATAATACCCAATCATAGGCATTCTCATTAGCACCCAATCACTGGCCACCGTCGCCGTCAACCGTCGTCGTCACCAGCCACCAAAAGGACGTCGTTCCTTCCTTCATTGTCGGTTTTCTAGACGCTCTCAAGAACCACTTGGAATGCCTCTATTCCTTCATTTTTATTTTATTTTTTTTTATCTTCTTCAACACAGGACGTCGATCCTTCCTTTCTTTTTGTCTCTCATGGCCAACGACAACTTTTCATCTATTAGTAACCCTCATGAGCCATCAAAATCATTCACTTGCATCACCCTTAGCAGTGTCACCAAGCTTCTGCCCTCAAATTAGTTGAAGCTCTTCTTGATGGTTATGATCTTCTCAAATATCCAGATGAATCCTTTCCTGCGCCGCCGATGACGATCTCCACCACCGTACCTCCAACTCCGAATCCTGCTTATCAAACCTACGCCGACAAGACCGTTTTATACCTCAAGCATTTAAAGGAGCGTCTCCACACGGTGTCCAAAGATGCAGATTGGGCGTTCCTCAACTGAAGCAGAACACAAAGCCTCTCTGATTCATCCTTCCTTGGTTTGACTCATTATTGTCCAAGTTGCATCTCTCTTTCAGATGTCCAACTTGCGAGAGGATATCAATTATAATAATTAGTTTTAAATTGTAATAATTAGTCTTTATTAGTTAATTTTTGTATATTTACTTTCCATTTATTTAGTTTAATTGCTAGTAATAAATATCAATTATTATAATTGATATTCTAATAATTGATATTAAATTGATGGAGTTTATTTCCTTTTAATTCTTTCTAATTAGATTATCATGTATATTTATACCATTATAATTCAATGAAATAAATTCATCCAAAATACTTTTTTATAATTCCTTCTACACACAGAATGTTAAATTATATATTTTCCTATGAATAATTTAGGTTAATCAACAAAAATATCTCGGAAACCCATTTGAAAGCACTTTCCGGAAGCTGTAATCGTATGTTGCGGTTGGTAATAGCTTATCCATTTGACAACCCTAGCTCAAACACCCTCGTGCCTCAACTGCCTTACATAATGGATAATGGATAATGATAATGGATAGCAGTTATATTAGCCATGTGTAAGTTTAATTCTAATTTTTTTCTGACTGTAATTAAAATAAAAAGAAAAAATATTAAATTATAGGATCAAAATTGAAATCTCTTTTCTTCTCAGAGTTCATCTTCTGCTCGTACTCTTTTCTTTTTTATCTTCAATCAACCATGGCCAACACTAGGTTTATCTCCCACTATTACACTCATTTTCTTCTTACCATGATTTCATCTCCTTTTGATCTCATTTTTCCTTTCGTCTATCTTCAACTCAAATTGCAACATTTATCATATATTTTCCACTATCTCTCACTTTTTCTTCCCTTTCCCCTTTTCTAAACCTATTCCCCCAAAAATTGGGATAGAGGACATTCTACATTCTTCTCCCTTTCTCCAGCTATAATTATTAATTAACAAAACGTCGTACCGAGAACACGAACAATCTTCGGAGTACTTCCACCATCATCAAAAACAGGAAGAACGTGAGCAACGCGGTTAATAAATTCTTGAGCTCTTTGATGACACCGTTGAAGGCGGTGCCTCCGGAGAAGACTAGCAAGGCAGGCTGAGGGTGAGGAGGGTTAGGATTTGAGTAACAACGACAACGATGGTGGAAGCAATGGTATGATGAAGAGGCAACCATTGAATGTAATACTAAAAAAACATAACAAACTATCTATATAATGTCATTTACCATTACTCTTTTCATATTTACCTATTATGAACAAAGTCAAACATAATTGGTCCAGGTCATCAGCCACCGGCAACAACGTTAGTCAGGTTAGGGTTAGGGCTGTTTTGGAAGTTAAAAAAAAAAGCATTTGGCGTCGTTATCAACTTCTTGAGATTCAGGTTCATCTACTTTACACAAAATTCATCTCTCTCATTCTCTTTTAATATCCTCTTTTCACTAATTCCCTCGCACAACGTAGTTTCCTATGGAGAAGAAAAGACTATCCTCCTTGAACGAAAAAGAAAAGGGATTCCATTTTTAACCCTAAAATTTAATGTTTTTTCTTTTAATTTTAATTACACTTAAACAAAATTCGAATTGTCCTTCCATGTGGTATACCGTTAGCCACGTCAAAAAAAAAAATTAACTCATTATTCGTGAAAGACTAAAAATTACAGTTTTGTTAAGGAAAATGATGAAAATGAAGCAAACTTTGGAAGAGAGACTAAACCCAAAAAACTTGATAATTGAGAAATAAAAACATATTTAACCCTTAAGATATCAATAATTTTTAATTTATAAGATGATATCTAACTTGATTTTATTATAGTGTAACTAAGAAAAATACATAATTTTCATATCTTTGTCCAATGTGTAAAGTGAGAAAAAAATGTCGAATAGGTGTGAGAGAAAAAAAAATTTGCTTAATTTACTTACAATACATAAAAAATTAATTTTATTAAACAAATTTTAAACTTAACTTAATTTTACAAAATTAATTTATAAAATAAAATTATTATAAATTCGTATTGTTTTTAATCGATGTAAGATCTCTAACATATTCTTTATGACTATATATATATATATGATAAAACTAAAAATTAATAAGTAGTAGTAATATAATAAACCCAACACACAACAAATCACAATAAAATATATTTAAGATATTCGATATTATTTTAATAACTAGTAAAATAAGATTTGTATGTAAAATCTCAAACAATAAACATAATAATTTTACATGAAAATAAATATTATTGTTTACAATCCGCTCATCAAAATAATTGGAGTCCTATGTATTTGTTTGGCAGATGTTGTAAAGTTTAAATAGATGAATTGTAAAGTTGGATCCGTGTCATCGTAGGCCTAATCCACATTCCATTTGGTGATGTTATGTCTTGAAAAGCTTCAAGTGCTCTAAAGGCCAGGATTGAATTTTTAGATCAAATCTCAGTACATTAAACATCTTTCAGACATATCCCCAACTACCTCGCTACTTCTTTAATCAACCCATTGATAGGGACAACTTCCATGTGCAAATCCAATTATACACTTTCTTTATCTATCGCTTTTCCTCACTTTTTAAATAAAACAAAATTTACTAATTTTAGTTTTTTTCTCAATCTAATTATACTCAAATTTTAAACTAATTTAATTAATTCTATTTAATATTATCACTTAGATTAATATAACAATTCAACATATTCCAACATTTAATTTTCATAATCTTTTGGATATATCATCATATATGATAAATATATATTGATATTGTCATGTACTACCATGTCAATTAAAAAAATATAGATATAGGTGATGTATAATATTTTACTTTATATATCGGTTGCAAAATTGATATAATCAGTATAGAAAGTGTTACTTTTTATATTGGTATAAAATCAATATAAAAAGTATTTCACACATCTCCATGCCTAATACACCTCTGCCTCACAAAATCAAAGGCATCACCTCTAACAACTTTTTCGTACCAAACATTTGCATTTCAGAAAAATACATTAATTTCATCTCTTAAGAGTGAATTGAAAATGAAAATCAAAATACCAGGAAATGTAGTAGCATGCTCCTTTTGTCCGAATCCTCATTTGCCTTAATTGGCTTAAACTAGTCACCGGTTAAAGAAGTGCATGTGTTCTCCTTCGGCTTAACACTTAGATCTTGCGTGGGGGACAAAGCTTCTACGACTTCGATACAATCCACCGACATTGATTCCTCAAAGCTTGGCCATCCCTACCATCTTTCTCATTGGCAATGACCCACTTTCGATTTTGAGAAAGAATCTAGAGGTACACTGTTGGAGTAACTCCTCCAGGCACTAGTATCATTAATAGGAAGAGACCCAAACGTGTGACTCACAAGCCCACAGGCTGGGATGATTTTATTCATTATTAGATATTAAGTCAGCAAACTTATAGAAATTGTTGCGTTGTGCATGTTTGTTACCCATTAGGGAATATTGTTGGAGGGTGGTTACATACGATTGTAATTGTTGTTTTGAGGGGTAAGTAAAAAGTATTTTTCCCCTTCCCTTTTCTGTTCAGGAGTTCTCTCTGTTCTCAAATACAGAGACCTTTCGTTATCTCATCATTTGGTGCTCTCGTTGCTTTCTTCCATGGCGGAATTCGTTCGCAAGACCCAGTCGGAAAAAATGGATGAGATGCTCCATAACATGTCTCTTGTCATCTCCAAGATGGATGACCTAAACCTCCGCCTCTCAGCCCTGGAAAACCATCCTCCTTCTCCACCTCCTTCTCCTCTGCCATTTTCTTCACCTGTTAATCATCGGCATTTTCTCAAGCTGGATGTGCCCCGTTTTGATGGTTCTGACCCCCATGGTTGGATCTTCAAGATCTCTCAATTCTTTGACTATCATTCCACACCAGAGGAAGAACGGATCACCTCGACGGACCTGCTCTTGCATGGTTTTAGTGGATGTACTACAACGGACAGATTCATTCCTGGCCACAATTACTACAAGCTTTAGAGACCCGATTTGCGCCGACCGCTTTCGGTGATCCTCAGGGTAAGCTTTTCAAGTTAACTCAAATTTCCTCTGTTACTGTTTATATGAGTGAGTTCGAGACGCTTGCTAATCGGATTGTTGGGTTGCAACCCCAATTTCTTTTGAGCTGTTTTATTTCTGAGTTAAAACCGGAAATTCGTCGTGAGGTGCTGTCACAACAGCCTCAAACGCTTTCTCAAGCCTCTGGGTTAGCTCGTCTTCATGAGGAAAAGTTTTAGGATCTGACTCGTCTTGTTCGACAGCGTAGTGGTCCCGGACCGTTGTCGTTGCTGACCCGGTCACCCACTACTACTCTGGTACCTTCAGTTCCTCTGAAGCAGTTACCACCTCTATTACTGACTCCCCCTCCGCGCACACGCTTTAAGCAGTTAACCGAGGCCGAGATGGCTGATCGACGAGAGTGTGGTTTGTGTTTTAATTGCGACCAAAAATTCTCACGCAATCATCGTTGTCCTACACGCTACATGCTGTTGGTTGCTGAAGAGGATGATGACTCGGGTGACTCTTCTTTGCATGCTCCAATTTTGGAACCCAACCCACCAGATCCTGTTTCACCCGTTATCACTTATGATCCAAATCAGGCCCAACTTAGTTTGAATGCCTTGTCGGGCTTCGGGGCTCCCGAAACGCTGCGGGTCTCAGGTCAGGTTGCCCAATTTCAGGTAACAGTTTTGGTTGATGGGGGCAGTACCCATAATTTCATCCAAGAAGCAGTGGCTAATTTTTTGGGCCTATCTCGCAGCCCAATTTCAGCTTTGAAGGTTATGGTTGGAAGCGGTGAAGTTCTACCATGCACTGAAGTATGTACAGGGGTGGAATTAATGATACAGGGGCATAAATTTAAGGTGGACTTATATATATTGGGAATGACGGCGTCTGATATTGTTTTAGGGGCCCAATGGCTGAAACAACTGGGTCCAATTCTCATGGACTACCAAAACCTTACGATGCAGTTTAACCATCCTAATGGTCTTATTGTGTTGAAGGGCCAGACTATTTCCCCTCCTGAACCTATCTCTTTTCACCAATTAAAACGTGTTTTTCATTTAGACCCTACAACGCAATTCTTCTCTCTTAGAGTCACACCACAACCTGACACATCTTTACCCCTTCCTACCCTCTCACATGAACACACTCCACTCCAACTTCTCCTACACAAATATCAGTTCCTTTTTACTGAACCATCTTCTCTCCCTCCAAAAAGGTTTTCTGATCACTTAATTCCCTTACTCCCAAACTCTGCCCCGGTCAATGTTCGACCATACCGCTACCCACAATCCCAGAAAATTGAGATTGAAGCTCAAGTCTCTAAGTTGTTAGCCAATGGGTGGATACAACCAAGTGTTAGTCTCCGGTCTTATTACTGAAGAAGAAAGATGGCCCTTGGCGTATGTGTGTTGATTATCGGGCCCTTAATGCCATTACTATCAAGGATCGCTTCCTGCTGCCTACGGTGGATGAACTTCTTGATGAATTGGGTCATGCGCGGTGTTTTTCCAAGCTTGATCTGACTTTCGGGTTCCACCAGATCCGCGTAAACCCCAAGAACACTCACAAAACTGCCTTTCGCACTCATGACGGTCACTACGAATATTGTGTGATGTCTTTCGGGTTATGTAACGCTCCTTCCACGTTCCAGTCCACCATGAATGACATTTTCCGACCGTGGTTACGTCGATTTGTGATTGTTTTTTTCAACGATATATTGGTTTATAGTGCCTCTCTATCTGATCATGTTGCCCATTTAGAACAAGTTTTCTCTATATTATCAGAGCACAAGTTTCTTTTGAAATCGCAGAAGTGCGAGTTTGGAAGACCTAAGATTGCTTATTTGGGTCATATTGTCTCTGATGGCGGAGTATCACCTGATCCCTTAAAGATTTTAGCTGTGATTGATTGGCCAGTTCCTACATCCGTTAAAGGGCTTCGTGGATTTCTTGGCCTAACTGGGTTTTATCGAAAATTTGTGAAGGGTTATGCTTCCATTGCTCACCCTCTTACCGAGTTGCTTAAGAAGGATAATTTTCATTGGTCACAAGCAACACAAGATTCATTTGATGCATTGAAGAAGGCATTAACAATAGCTCCAGTTCTAATATTGCCGAACTTTTTTGAACCATTTCTTGTCCAAACTGATGCGTCTGGCACGGCCATGGGTACGGTCCTTTTACAGAGAGGCCACCCCATCGCTTATTTTAGCAAGGTATTTTGCCCTCGAATGGCTCGTGCATCTGCATATTTAAGGGAACTTCATGCTATTACTAGTCCGGTCAAGCGTTGGCGACAATACCTCCTTGGCCACTTTTTTGTAATCCAAACAGACCAAAAGAGTTTGAAGGAATTAATGTCACAGGTAATCCAAACCCCTGATCAGCAACATTATTTGTCCAAGTTGCTTGGGTATGATTACAAAATTCAATACAAACCGAGAAACACAAACGTTGTAGCTGATGCTTTGTCTCGATCACAATATCCCACGTCGACCTCTTGTTTAATATTAACGGTTCCGCGGTTTGTCTTCTTGGACGAATTGAAGAAAGAGCTTCAGAGCGATTCATCTTTCATTGCCCTGTTGGAAAAATGTAACACCAACCCTTGTTCCCATACCGAGTACAAGAAAGTGGGTGGATTTTTATTATATCAGGGAAGAATCTGGCTTCCTCCAAATTCTCGTTATAAGGTAACAATACTTCGAGAGTTTCATGACACCAATACAGGGGGACATGCGGGTGTTGCCAAGACCTTGCAACGTCTTAGTGCCAATTTTTATTGGAACTCAATGAAGAAGGATGTCCGTGAATATGTATTACAATGTACGGTTTGCCAACAAACAAAATACCAAGCTATGAAACCAGCAGGAATTTTGACTCCTCTTCCTGTTCCGTCTAATGTGTGGGAAGATGTGTCTATGGATTTCATTACTTGTCTCCCTCCTTCATTTGGATACACTGTGATTCTGGTGGTTGTAGACCGTTTTTCTAAAGGGGTTCACTTAAGTGCGTTACCTGCCCACTTCACTGCTTATAAGGTGGCCGACCTATTTGTTTCGATGGTTTGCAAGCTTCATGGCATTCCAAAGAGTATTGTGTCTGATCGAGACCCATCTTTCTTAGCAGATTTTTGACTGATTTATTCAAACTTAATGGCACTAAACTCCGGATGAGTTCTTCCTACCATCCGCAAACCGATGGACAAACGGAGGTGATGAACCGTACTATTGAGCAATATTTGAGGGCTTTCATTTTTCACAAACCTTCTCTTTGGTACAAATTTTTACCCTGGGCAGAGTACCATTATAACACCTCAGTTCATTCCCGTTCTGGCCTTTCCCCATATCAAGTTATTTACGGGAAGCCTCCTCCCTCCTTGCCCTCTTATATTGTTGGGTCATCATCAATTGTTGCCGTAGACGAAACATTGTCAGCTCGTGAGGCCATCCTTCAGCTGCTGCAACAAAAACTACTCAAGGCACAGAATCGCATGAAAGAGTACGCAGATAAACACCGCAGAGACGTGATTTATGAAGTGGGTTCTTGGGTGTATGTCAAGTTACAACCCCACAAACAGATTTCCCTCTCAGGATCCAAGTACCATAAATTAGCCAAACGCTACTATGGTCCATACAAGGTTTTGATGCGTATTGGCCCTGTAGCTTATAAATTAGAGCTGCCTTCATATGCCAAAATGCATTATGTCTTCCACTGTTCTCGTCTGAAGCCCCATGTCGGTCCTCCCCCGGTTGAGGTTGATCACCTTCCACCTAACTTCGTTGACAATCACCCCCTCATCACTCCACTAGCTATCCTTGACTTCAAAATTGAGGATGTTAATAACAAGCCATCCCGCTTGGCGTTGGTTCAGTGGCTGGGTCTGTCCCCTGACGACACATCTTGGGAAAATTGGGATGATCTGAAATCTTTGTACAACCTTGAGGACAAGGTTGAATCTCATGGGGAGGGTATTGTTGCAGTAACTCCTCCAGGCATTAGTATCATTAATAGGGAGAGGCCCAAACGTGTGACTCACAAGTCCACAGGCTGGGATAATTTTATTCATTATATACGATTGTAATTGCTGTTTTGAGGGGTAAGTAAAAAGTATTTTTCTCCTTCCCTTTTCTGTTCAGGAGTTCTCTCTGTTCTCAAATACAGAGACCTTTCGTTATCTCATCATACACGATGGCAGCGATGCTTTTGCAGTGATAATTTGCGATGGAGGAAAGCAAACAAGGTGGAAAAAAAATAATAAAATTGAGTGTCTCCATATTTGGAATTTAACATTTAGTTATAGAAAAATGAAAATTGCCCCCACTCAGATTCACCTTCGCACTGGACGTTACTACTATTTTTCGCCTCGACCCGTTGGTCGCCACCACCATCAAACGCTTGTCAAACTGAGCGTGTGCGGGTGAGAAAGTATTGCCTGGTTTATTATAAAGTGTCACTTGTTGAGAACGTGTGTGGTGCTTGAGAAAGGATTTCAATGTATCATGGTTTATTATATATCGATTATAGGTCTAACTGGTATAAATAGTCCTCTACTTTATTATGAATTTGTTATCGTCTCCATATTTTGTATTTTTGTTCTAGTAATAAACGACATTGGAAATCTTACAATATTACAATTATGTCATCGTTTCACTTGTTATTGAGTGGGTTACCTAACTAATTAGACCCTACATGTTTCCATCATGAAAATGACTTAAATAAATTGAGGTGGAAGATTATAACAAAGTCCAACTTTCACACTCTCAAGGCATCATGGGTTGTTGGATAACTTGGAAAGCTTACTTAACACACATTTCTAACCTTATAAAAGGGGAGGCTTGTGCAAGAACAAAACACACAACATAGAGCAAAGCAAGAGAGGTGAGAGCTTTGTACAATGGGATATTTTCGTAGTTACCCACTTTGAGAGTGAGAGAATATTTTCTTCAAAACGTTGGACGTTTCAAGAGGATTTTTGTTGTACCCATTAATAATTAATAGTGGAAGATTTGTCTAGACTGGGTCCTATGAGTTTTTCTCCATATTGGAGTTTTCCACGATAAAAGTTTTTGTCTCTTAAACTCTGCCTTCTCTATTCTTATGCTCCTTATTATTTGTTGATAAAGGGAGCCTAGCTTCTATACATTTTGTTTTTTTGATGATGAATATGTTTAAATGATTAGAAATGGTTTTAATCATTCTTACACAACAAAATGACATAACAAATGTTTAAATCATTAACATGTTAGTGCTATATGTTTTAATCCATTCATGATTAGTGAAATAAGCCTAAAACATATTGAAAGTCTAGTTTCTGGTAATTATAATTGATTACATAAGTGGTATAATCCATTAGAATAAGCCAGAATACTTAGAAAGCTAAACAAGAGCAAATCACTCTATTATAATTGATTACATAAGTTACAGAACCGATTAAAACAGATAGAGGCATAATGTGTCATATAAGTAACATAATTTGTTAAGAAAGGAAAATGGATGACTAACTAGGCTAAGTGGCAAAATAATTGATTATATAAGTTCAATAATTGATTAAAACTAAAAGCAAAGTCTAATCCATTATACAGGTTGCCTAATCTGTTAAGTTTGTTAGAATAAGCAGTTATAGGCAAATATGTTGAAATAATCGATTATACATGAGAAATAATCTATTAAAACAAAGGCAAAAGCAAATAAGATTATGCTGATAATGTAATCGATTAAACTATGTCAGGATTTAAATTTTCTATATAAACCTTACTCGAGACTTGTTTCATTAACATTTTAATTTTGAAATACTGATATACTTTCTGAGTTTTGTGTGTAGGGTCTCTCAATAACAGTTCTTAGAGGATTTCACGCTTCATTGGTGATCATACATTCAAAGATTCATTCAAGATCAAGTGGACTTCACTGTTGCTGATATATTTGCACTAGAAGAATGTGTTCTGATCAGTGTATCATTCTTTCTACATTGTGTACCACATGTGTGAGTAGGCCAGGTTAGAGATTGAAGGTTTTCATCTCTTGTATTGGGTGAGAATGAGTGTTTTCCTCTCTTATTTGTGTTGTAATCTAATTTGAGGGTGGCGAGGATAACAATTGAGAGTTTCATTGTATTCTAAACTCAAATTTGATTTAGTGGAAAGCCTCTCAACTCAGGTTGTTAGGAGAAGACTAGATATAGGTTTGATAAGCTGAACCAGTATAAATCTTGGTGGTCTTTGATCTTTCTTTTATATTTCTTTACTTAGTTGATTCATTTAATCTTTGGGTATTGATTTCAAGTTTTAAGAACTCTTTAAAGATTTGAAAAGGATTTTCGAAAAAGGTTAAAATCCAATTCAACCCCCCCTACCCTCCCTTCCCCTCTCTTGGACTGAGATATAAGGTTTCCAATTTCTAACATTATTTATTAGGAAATATTTGATCTCGATTATTACTTTTGTTTATTATTTGTAATTTATGTCATCTTTTCAACAACTAGTATCAGAGCTCTCGTTAGAAGCTTTGGTTCGTGATCTGCATATTAGAGATAGTAAAAGTGTTAGAACCGTGACTAAATTGGATTCTACCAACTGTTCAATATGAAATCCTGGATGGAAGATATGTTATTTTGCAAAGACCCATATGATCTTATTGAGGATTAGGGTTTCAAACCAGCGGATAAATCTGAGGAGGATTTGAAGAAGATAAACCAGAAGATTATTGGTGTGATTCAGCAATGGATAGATCAATCTACCTACCATCATGTATTAGGTGAGACTCTAGCTTACCACTATTAGGCAAGTTGTTTGAATATAAAAATTCCTTATATAAGGCATTCCTTATTTGAAAGTTGATGAATTAATTGATCACTGTGGAGGTTATATTAGAGGATGAGCGATTAGCATTGTTTTTGCTTAGCTCATTATTAAATAGTTGAGAGACAATTTGGAAAGCCCTCCTAGCACACGTTTTTACCCTTATAAAAGGGAAGGCTTACTGCAAGAACAAAACACAACGAAGAGCAAAGCAAGAAAGGTGAGAGCTTTGTGCAATTTTCATATTCTCCATCCAATACATCTGGAGAGAAAAAACAAAGAAGCCACTAGAGAGTGCTTTTAGTGAGATTAAAGAGTGGGACTGATCCTTTGTTTGTTTATTTAAATATCCAGTGACATATTTTCTTGTGTTGTTATCCACTTGGGAGTGAGAAAATACTTTCTGCAAATCTTTGAAAGTTTCAAGAGGAGTTTTGTTGTACCATTAAAGGGCGTTGCTCCCTCCACCACCCCAAGTGTTCATGCACCTCCTCACTATTTTCTTTTATTCCAAAACTACTCTACATCTCTCCATTATTTTCTTTTATTCCAAAAATACCCTACACCTCCTCATTATCCTCAACAATCTTTCTCTTTTTCTCTCTACATTAATGGAGCATTCACACACCTCCCTATTATCCTCAAGAATATTTCTCTTTCTTTCTCTGCATTAATGGAGCATTCACATGACTCAGATTTGAACTTGTGATATATTACAAAATATAAAATTCAGAGGAAACTTCAATATTAGTGCTCCTACCACTTCCATTTTATAAACTTAAAAGTTAGATGCAAATACAAAATAATAAACATAATAATATTAATAGTATATAATAATAATAATAATATATTATTATATACTAATTTTATAATGATGAAAGAACTAAATAAATTCCAAATCTTTAACAAATAACTTTTCTTTTATATTTTAAGTATTTAATAATATTTTTATATTATTTATCTAATAAATTAAATACTTTATTCAAGTTATTTGAGTCAAACATGTTGATAAGTTAAATTATAAATATTAAATGTAAAAAAACACACATATATATAAACATTTTTCTAGAAATTTAGAACAAAATCTGATTTTTACATTTTGCAATATATCACAAGTTCTAATCTGAGCCATATGAATGCTTTATTAATGTGGAGAGAGAAAGAGAAAGATTGTTGAGGATCATGGGATGATTTAGGATACTTTTAGAATAAAAAAAAAAGGTGGAGAGGATTAAATATTTTTGGAATAAAAGAAAATAATGAGGAGGTCCAAGAATACTTGGATGATGGAGGGAGTAACATCCTAAGTATTATCAGTAGAAGATTTGTCTAGACTAAGTCCTGTGAGTTTTTTTTTTTTCTTATTAGAATTTTCACGATAAAAGTCCTGTGTCTCTTAAACTTTCTTGTGTTCCTTGGAAAATTTTTTATCTGAATTACTACTTTTTATTGTAATTTTTGCTATTTTTTATAATTATATTAATAAATTATAAGGGATATAAAAAGTCTTCTTGAAAAATTATGTTTACACTAATAATACAAAGAGAATAAAATGTGAAGTTCATAATGGTAAGAAATAATATGAACTTGTATTCTAATATTGTCATAACACATAATAGCTAGGTTTTAGGCAAGAATATATTCCACCGATGAGAAATTAATGTAAAGATGGTAGAAAAAGTTATCATTTTAAAAAATGAAAACCATGAAAAAAAATCAATATTAATATCATTACATGACCAATTAAAAAATTATATATATATATATATATATATATATATATATATATATATATATATATATATATATATAGAGAGAGAGAGAGAGAGAGAGAGAAATAATGTAATATTATAGAGAGAGATAATGCAGGGAATAGGGAACGAGCCACTTGGGAGTGGTCTGCAATGATATGAAGGCATAGACCCAGCATGTACTATGTACTTCCATAGGTATACGTATATATACATGACATGATTAGGTATACGTATACATGACATGAATATTTATCTACAAGAATTCCTTGGAATTGTTCTGCATTTCAACATCTAATGCATGTAAAAAACTATTAAACTATTCTAAGAGTAGTTTTGAAATAAATATGTTAACTCAATGGTAGTAACTAGTTATCTTTTATCATAAGATTGAAACATTGAAAACAAGATTAAAATAATTGTTAAGAGAATGTTTTTGAAGTGATTGAATTCAAATAATTTTAGAAAATATTCTTAGAGTTTCTATTTTTTTTTTCTTTTATTAAATTTCTTTTTCTTTTAGATAAGTCATTTCATATAACCAACGCTTGTAGTTGAACTGGCTATATCTTAATTCATTAAAAATGTATTTCTTTATGGTGACCTAAAATTTTATTAATCCAATCCTAGCTAAGCCTAGAATCAAACCATACCTGGCTCACTTTTTAGATATATATATATATATATATATATATATATATATATATATATATATATATATATATATATATATATATATATATATATATATATATATATATATATATATATATATATATATATATATATAAATTCAAAGTAAAAATGGAACATTATCAACTGGACTTTTTGAGATTATAAATTATAGAATATCAATTAAACACTATAAATAAAAAAATAATTATATGAAATGCTATAAAATAGTAAAATATAATATTCGATAATAAAATAGAATAAAGTGTCACAATTAGAGTAGTAAATAAATATCATAAAAACAAAGTTTAAAACACATAAAGCATTAATGTTAATTAAAATAGACATTATGAATACATGTAATGTTAAATGTATCTTTTAGAATATTGCTAATTATAGAAATATAAATAAGGACAACACGTGAAGCTAATGATACCGACCCATAACCCAATTTGAGAGTTCCATTACCCAATCAAAAGGTGGATTGGGTTAGAAGTAGGTGATCCTATTTTTAGGTTTGTATATTTGAATTATAAAATAAATTGTTTATATACATATTATAAATTAGTTTTTTTATGTTTACAAGGACCACATGTTTCCTAAAACTGGCAAGTTATTTAAACAGGTATGCACCTGCAAAAATTACCTAAAAGCAATTTACATAAATTTCTGAAATACTAAACATCTTTTAAGTACCCCAAATAAATTTTAAATTCAACCAAATTCAAATAAAACAATTAAAATTAAATATAAAGCGTATTAAGTATTAAATTATATAAAAAATTTACTTATGGTAATGTGTGATCGTCTAGTCAACATAAGATCGGATGGCCCTACTAATCAGGAACGCATGACAAATCAATTGATCTAACAACATAATCAAACGATCCGTCTTAAATGAGAATTAGGACTAGGGATGATTTTCTTAAACCAAAACACGATCATTAACCATTGGGCCGTAATTAGGTCGATATTAATGTGAAACTCATTCCGAAATCTATAAAAACATGAGGTATTAATGTATATTAGTTACATTTAATGTGCATTTATTACTAAATTGCGGAATCTTTAATTAGAGAGTATCTTCTCTAGATAACCTCCTAATACCATATAAGGGAATGAAGGACGAACGATAACTAGTTCAAAGAATTGGATGAACGGCGACCTATGCAAAGAGTTTGATGAATGAACTTTAGAGAATCGATATATCTACAAAATTTTTATAAACAATGGAAATCCACACTTTTACAGATTACAAATTTGTTAAGAAATAAATTTTAAGTTTATCTAAATTTGACAAAACTAATTTCTAAAATGGGGTTTATAGTTATTTATATACTTTAAAATGACTTTATTTTTAGTTAATGTGAAACTTTTAACATAAATTTAATTCAATCTCACAACATCAATTAATAAATTAATATTTATATTATTTTGTATATTTTAAATTGATTTTATATAAAATATAGTGGGTAAAAACAAAATGAGAGGATAACTTGCTGTTTTCTATTTTTTCTCTTACTTTTGGTATTGATATTAATATTATGTGAAAATTGGAGGAAATAGGTCATAAGTTGGTCTCCTTAACTGCAGGTTGTCTTTTTTGTTATTTATTTATTTTTTGTTTTCCTGAATGGAGGATGGGAAGTCTATGTCATCCACAGAATCCAAAAGATTGTCCTCTGTGTCCCAACTCCATCAAACACTACGGATCCTCATAAATCATTTTCTTTTCTCTATTCCAAATGACGTTTTTCTTTTTACAAAAATCAATTTCTTACCATGTGAAAAAAAAAATTCATTATTCAAAAATGGGCTTAAAATCATCTATATACATACTAACATCTTTTTATTCTTCCATTTTAATTTTAATCTCTTGTATTATAGATGGACATTTTAAATTTTTCAACTTTTTTTTCATACCGTGAATTTTTTTTTAATAGTAGCTGATGATAAACTACAGACTAATTTGATTCATAGTTCTATAATTAATGATAATTTATAGGATTGTTTGCCTATTGGAATGGGTAAAGATTTTAGTAAACTCGTTATCCAACCCACTAAAAATATATCGAATTAGCTTGGGTTGAGTTTTTTCATGTTTTTATGTTAAACTCAGTTTAATCAATATTCACTTTTGAGCATGTTAAATCGAGTTAGATAAATTGAATCAAGATTTTGAAAAAAAAAAACTCTTTTTTATTAGAAGTTATAACTTTCAATATTAAACTAACTAAAAATAACATAATTTTCACAAAAAATTAATTGTAAGACTCCAAATAAACCAACAAGTAATAGTCATCATAAGTTTGTTAAAACTAAAATAAGGATATTAAAAAAATATATAACACAATTTATCGTATTAGGTAAAGTTTAATTCAATCATAAATAAAACTTAATCTAATTAAATCAAATCAAATTGTGTTAAATTGAATCATTTTGGGTAACTCAACCCAATGAACACTCGAACTAATTTTAAAGTTTTTGTTTTAGGTGAAATACTATTTTCTCATTACATTTGTTCTCGCAATTCGTGATTGATTATGTTGTACTAAAATTCTAAAATTTAATATATTTGGATACACTTATACTTAATTAATTGGAGATAATTGTTGGTGTGAAACCTACCAAATTTAGTATCTCTAAGATGCCGAGTTTGAATCTGTTGATGAAAAAGTACGGTTGATTTGGAAGAAAGACTCAAGATTAATCATTTGCTAGATGAATATTAATCATAAACAAAATAAAAAAGTTTAAATATCCAATTGATATAACTGAAATTGAGAAAGGTTAGATAGGTATACTGAAAGAACAAATAATTCTTAAAAATATTTTCGAAATACTTATCAATTGAACCATAGAACAATTCTCCTTTTGCATTGTCCCCCACAACACAACACAACTCAACAACTGACACATGAAAGTGATTAAAAAAAGGAAATCGATAATTTGAATTAAAGGTTTTGTGTTGATAAAGTATATAACAGAAAATAAGAGTGGAACGAGGGCAGAGTAGAAGAGTGACAATGGAGGAACATGAAGTTGGGACCATGCACTTTGAAAAAGGATGTACTAAAGAGGAGAAAAACCTCATTGAAATCAATGAGGTTTACACACTAGTACTTGTAGGTGACATAACGTGTCGAATCCCTGCATGGCTGTGAAGATTTCCATGTTGCATCTCATTGCTAAATTTTGATTTTATGTTGTCTTCTTCATGTCCCTCACTTAACAAAACAGGTAAGAGGGAGCTAGCTAGACTCCTTGCTGAATGCCAAACCTGTCAATCATGTCATATACAAAGAATATGTTATAAGAATATTCATGTTTAATGATTGAAACCACTAGCAATGTTGCAACTCTGCATTATTCTCTCCCCCATGGTAAAGAACCAATGAGATTTGGGAGTGAAGAAACTTGCTCAGGAACAGGAAATTAAGGATCTTTTGACTCATCTGAGAGTCACCTGAATATAGACACGTCTACCATTTTAGATTTCCTCAGGCTAACTTTTCACATCAGAGTCACACCAGCTTTCGCTTATTTTCTTCACATTCATCATTTTGCTGTGGTATATCTTTTAGAATTGTGTTTGGTTACTCATAGCATGCATGCTGCCATATGACACACAAGGTCCAATCACATCTCCTACCATATCCAACCTCATCTACTTCAAAACCTTAAGCTTCATAAATGCCGCTAAATATTTCATATGGAAGGGCATTTCAACATACACTCATATATAATTTCTTCAAAACTAGTTTTATATATATCATTAACACATCAAGTATATTATTATTATTTTTTTTTTAATTTTTTATTAATAAAAATAATAATAGTTTATTATATTTATAATTATTCATAAAGATTATTATATACTAAATAAAATAAAACAATCACATTTAATAGGTCATATAGTCTCATCTTAAAACTTTACAAATAACACATTATTTACTTGATCAAAAAAGTTATTTATGTAATATTGAAATGATTTTGATACATAAATAGTATAATATAAACTATAATATAAACCATTCTCGAAACTTTTTTTCTTAACACTTGGATCAATAACTTTTTTCTTGACACTTTGAATAAATAACTTAACATCGTTAGAAGATATGCAACAATTTTTATTTTTATTTTTATTTTAAGGATGTAAGGCAGCGGTTTCCAAAAATCCTTTTTTTTAATTGAGGTAAAATCTTGATTCTTTTTTTCTTTGGTTATTAACTGAGGAGAAAAAGTTGTCGTAACATTTTACTGCACTAGTAATATTATCGAAAAAGATAAGCACACCAGAAGTGGATTTAAAAAGAGAAAATGTCATAGATAGAAAAAAGAAACATGAGAGACATTATTAGGGTCATAGGAAAAATGAAGAAGGCACAGAAAGCACCTGGAATATGTAATGGACCTCAGCTAGGGATTTCACCTTATCTAGGTACGTAATTCAAATTTTTTTTGTAGTGTATATTATTTGTGTTAATATAATTTTTCCATCGAAGATTGTATTCTTACAAGTTGGTTGATGGATACCAAATTTTTGGAAGTTAAACACTTAGCTGTTATGTTCTGACAAAAAACAATTGTTTGCTTTGTTTTCTTATATAATTTTTATCATCATGTTTCATCCATACTCAAAGACTGAGAGGAAATAGCTCAAAACCAAAGTGATGCAGTCCTCTAAAAATTGCTACATTACTTTCTCCCATTGCTGCATATCCAGAGTCCCATCAAGACATACTCACCAAGCTGTCTGGTACCATCCCACAGAAACAAAAGTAACCTCATTTTCTTCTTTTCAACACTCCCCATTCACCGCCCAAATGCCCTTTACTGTTAATAACACTCACTTAAAATAAAATGTTGTAGAAAATTGTTTTAGAAGAGTTTATCATCAAATATATTTTCACCATCACATCTAAATTCTCACAATAAACTACTTTAAGTATCATAGTTCTTAGAAACATCCGTCCTAACCCAAGTTCTACGTTGTAGACATGTATAAAAATAATCATAGTTGAGTCTACAATATTGTAGATGTTAACATTGTACCTTTTTCATCAATTTAAAGTATATTTATTTACGTTATTTATTTTTAAACTTAGCTTTATCAAAATGAGAGTTTTATTTTTATTTTTTGCACTAGTTTTTCATTTCAAATCTCTATTACCTATACCCTCAAATTAGATTTTTTTTAATTTTATTCAATTTGATCGCTCATTTTAAATGTAAGATACTCCTATACTTATTTATTTAAATTAACCTTATAAATTTCTTATAATAATTTCAAAATTTTCCATCATATTTTATACTTTTAGCTAAACTATAGAATGTATAAGATGCTTCTTTATTTAATTCGCTAGCAACTTAGACACGTTAAATAAATTAAAATGAATTGCAATTTTTATATTAGTGATTTATTAATTTTAACGATTTAGTAATTTTACTAAGTATATTGTCAACCCAATCAATTGAAAATAAACTATATGTTATTTCACCGAACTTGACCTGTACTTAGTCAAAAAAGGTTTCAAAATTAAATTATTTCATATTTGAAAAATAAAATAGGTACATGAAATATTTAATTCCAAACAAACTCCAAAGGAGAGAGATCAATAATTACATCAAATCAAAGAAATTTAACCATGAAATATACACAATAAAAATCATTTTGGAAAAAAGAAAAAAAACCATGTTTAGGTAAGCTATATAAGAAGCCGTTCTAGCAATAAAAATAAATGAAATTAGTAATACTATACATAAAATATAACTTGAGGTTAGCCAGTAAGATTAGTGTGCCCAATATTGAACACGAATTCAACAGTTAATTTAAGTCAGTTGTGTAAGTATAAAGTTTCTTGATGACTAACCAGACGAATTCTTCTTCACTGCATATGCACGACATGCTGCCAAACCAACAAATGCCATTGCAGTCCCAACTGTATATTCAAGATAGACAGTTATTTAAAAATCAACAATTGAACAATACAAAAACAAATACTTTTGAAAACTTGTGATTAATGGCTTTATGACTCATGCAGCAAGTTCTACTAGTGGAAGGTAGCAAACAAAACACACCTGAGGCAAAAACAAGCGAGTGCTGAAGAAGCCGATGGTATTGTTTTCTTTTCTTGCCAATCTCAGTTTCCGGAATGCTTAAATGAGGGTGCACAGCAGCATGGACAATCTTATTGTACACGTTACTTGAATCGCCTAATTTCATACTTACGTGAATAGGTGCCTCTATTCCCAATTCTTGAGTAACCTGTAGCAAAATTAAATGGATGGTAGTAGCTTCCTAAACTCGAAGGTTTAACTATGAAATAATACATAACAATAACACATTCAATTATATCATAACACTGAATTGATATGCAATACCTTTACCGAATCTTGTACTGCCCTTGGATATGGCGTTAAATCATCCTTAGCAGCAATAAGGAGGCAAGGAACTCTATAACCCGTTAGATCTCCTTCTCTAGCAACCTTCTCAAGCAAATCTCTGGATTTCCTCCATGAAAGTTCATCTGAGCTGGAAAAAAAAAAGAAAAGAAAAAGTACGAAATCAAGATACCGCAGCATAATCCAAAAATAAACAATCAAATATGCAACTACGAATCGAACTAGGTTAGTTCAATTAAGGAAAATTCCAGCTAAGAATAGACGTCTAGCAGAACCTCAAAATCAGGTATGGTGGTACTAATAAAAGTATCTAAGATCAATTTTTTTACAGTCTAACATGAACTTTAACTTGAAAAAAGAGCCTTGCCTAAAAACATAAACAATGAAGTGAGCTTTTGGTTTCTGCTTTAAATATAGCATGTGTACAAATGAACTCAATAAATTTCCATCACAACATATATTCATCCATAATATGAGCCATCTCTGTCAATCAATGAGCGGCTCTCTTTCCCCACCTCAATTCTCCCACCACAATCTCTATCTTCCACTCTCCACGATACCAGCACACTGATCAACTCTCAAAACTATTAAGTTTCCTTCCAGAAAGATGGTGCTAATTTCTTGATTCCCTCCAAGCAAATGCATGAAGTGGCCAAAAAGGCAAGCATCTAAGTGTATATTCTAAATATGATAGGTTGACATGCGCACACACATATATAGAGAGAGAGGATGGATCAAGTTACTCCTAATGGCTCTAACAACTTATGACCATTAGATGAAGAAATAAGAAGTTTGAATAGAGGGTAACTCTTGATCAAGCTACTGCTAGAGTACCTTTAAAGAGTTACTCCTCATCTACACCTTTCATTTTCTCCTAATCAAATGGTTCTAATGAGTAACTATTAAGATCATTAGATTAAGAGAAAATGAAAACTAAGGATGAGGACTAATTCTGTTAGAGTTACTTTGGAAATAAATTGATCTCTCCTAATAGGATATAAGGTAGGGGGACGCAAGCCGAACGGTGAAAGACCAAATGGTTAAGGGAATGGGGTGAAGGACCGAACGGTTAAGGAAATGGGGGTTGAAGGACCAAAAGGTTAAGGAAGTGGGGGTGAAGGCCCGAACAATTAAGGAAGTGGGGGTTTCTGTTGTAAAGGGGAGCGGGTCAAAGCTGCTTTAAATAGAGCTCCTGTAACTCCGTTTAGGGCATGGAGTGAATTTTGTGTAAAGTCAGGTCTTTAGCATGTAGAGGGAGGTTCAGCTCTCGTAGAACAATATACTTGTACAGTGATTCTTTGAGCAATACAAACCCATATTCTTTCTGTTCTGTTTCTTGCGTTGAGTGTGTGAGAGTGTTTCAGAGGTTTCTTTTCCCGGAAACTTAACATCTCCTCTAATATATCATACTGGTTTTGATATTTTGTTAGATTGTTGAGGATTTATCTTGTGGCTCATTATACCTCAAATGATCAAATCAATAATAATTCTTTTGAGTGATTCGTAAAAGTTTAGTATAAAAGCACAAACAAAAGAATATAAGTTAAATAGACAAGACAGACAAAGACCCAGCCTACCAAAAAGGTTAAGAAGCTGGAAACTCTGGAAAGATGGTTGGGAGAGTGGAAGAGAGAAGGTGAATGTAAGCCACGAGAGTAAGGGAACAAAAAGGGGGGCATGTGGGATTTTAATGAAATATTTCATGACAACCATTCATTTTCATTGAATGGATATTGTTACTTCATTAGATCCGGTCATCCTAATCATTCTTTCAACTAGATATGCTCATTCTTCCAACAAGTTGTCCACCAAGTAAATGCAAGCCAAATTAAAATTCACATCAACTTTCAATGAATTGAAATTGTTAATCAAAGACTAGTTTTGGTAATTTACCGTCTGTTTCTAATTAGTAAATAACATTCATATTGATAGCTAATAGGGTAATATACCATGAAAGGCAGATATTCAAGGGATCTAAGGCTGAACCAGATGTCGTTGCAAGCAATGTTGCACAAAATAAATTTAGGTAGTTAGTTTATGCATAAATACACTCGACACCAACCTCTCTGCAATACATCATTTTAATTTACTGCTCATAAATATGCTGATTACAGCAAAGCAAGGTGTGAAACACCAATCCAATAATTTAAACGTATCAAAGCATGATCACATAAACACACTTTGCACCGTACCTGTCATACACAAAAACAGCTACATCACATGCTGCCAAATAGTCCTTATTTGACAAAACATTTGATACTTTACTCTCTGGTATCTCCCGCAACACAAGAGTTTTTCTGGCTCCCTGTATAGCGGAAGCAAACATCGGGATATGAGTATATAGACTGCATATTATACCCAATTTCCTCTACAACATCTATGTGACTCCTATATTAACTAGCAAAGCATGAGATAAAGACAATATCATTTTTCAAAATCATTTAAATAACAGTTATGTTGTGGCATCATGATACTCACCCCAATTAATTCAACGGCATTTACTGCAAACCTTTCAACTGTAGATGGAATATAATTGTTTGAGAACGGCCTGTGGAAATGGAGTTAATTGTTTCTTAGAAGGAAAACAGATATAAACAGTAGGAGAGAACGAAATTCACTAACTCGTGGATCAAAATATTTTTAAAGACACGCTGACTAAGGTGATTGGTTCTGAAGCACACCTTCCCAATAATGAATCCAACAGAGCAGACTTCCCAGAACTTTTAGAACCAAAAACATAGCATTGGAACACATTCCTTTCTGTTGCTTGCTTCTTGCGATCTACTGCTCTTCTCCGAGTAACACGGAGAGCTGCTGCCGGATTACCACTATATCCAATGTAAATCAAATTAGCCAGGCTACAGGGTGGATCAAGTAATGTCATAAGGGTCCACTGCATCATACAATTCAAGAAATATATCAATAACTAACTCATTCCGAAGAATAAACAGTATAAATTATCCCCACCTGTGACAGGAATCCATTAAGAGATATGTAACCCATGTCATTCATCTCAGCAGAATCCTTATACGGAGCATCATTCCAAGGACTGCAATCACAACCATGTACCAAACTAAGATGGACGACATCAAGTTGAAAAACTAACTATAAATAATTTCAAGAGTATCACAATTGAAATAGGAAACAAAGTGAATAATATACAAAGTACATACCACCTTTGAACAATAGATAAAATTAAAAATCAATACCACTATCAGATATGCTTCAGCTGAAAATTTGTAAAATAGTAATGTTTCCAAAGGTAACACTCTGTCTCTTATAGGATTGTGAAAAAAGCGTCTATTTTCTGAGCTCTCATAATGCAGAAATAAATACGTGTTTCATGCTGCACAAGCACAGACTTTAGCAAGGAGTAGTCAAAGCAATCTTTTAAACAGAGATTTATTGTCAAACATAGTTTCTCATCCGACTTCCCCACAGCTAAGATGCTTAAATTGATTTGAACTTATGATAGGAGCTGAAGGCATTTTAGTTATTATTTTCTATTTCTAAAAGTGTTCATAGAAAATTTGTGTAATTGGCACCCTAATTACATTTCTAAGCTTTTTGATATGCCAAAATTGGTTTCTATCAAATGGTTTCTATCATATGTGTAAAGCAAACCTATGAAGCTTGGACATATCTCTCAAATGATGTGTTCGTGTTACGTATCTGAACGAGAACAACCTCTCACACACTCAAGACAAGTAAAATAATAATGAAAGAATGGAATTGAACGAATGAATCTCTTTTATTAATGGTAATTTGTGGATAAATAAAAGTAAACAATAATTGGGAGCATAACCTCCGTCAATTATTTCCAATAACTGGAAGCAGGATCTCCGTCAGTTACCTGAGAGCATAACCTCTCTTACAAAACTCAAAAATCAAAAACATACCCTTAATCCTAGACTCTAGCCTTATTTATACTATAGTATTTCCCGCCCATCTCCTACTAAATATCTCTCTAGAATATATCTATATTTAATGTAAATATCCTCCTATAGAATCCCCTAATATCTATCATTAATTATAAATATTATAGATTGTATATTTCTTTGGACTGTATATTTATTTACTATAGTTATCTTGTATTGAATAATATCCTAATATATGGCTTTGATTACTCTAATTAACTTCTCTAGAATATCTTCTCAGAATATCTTCCTTATTACTCTAATAATCTTCCTGCCCATCCTAACTGTTGTGGCAGTTAGGATGCTTCCTTGTTGCTTCCAACCGTTCGGCCTGGTCGTCCCCACTTGCCTACCGTTCGGTCAACTCACTCCCCTTTTGTTAACCGTTCGGTCCACTTGCCCTCTGTACTCCACCGTTAGGTCTCCTTCTCTTTCTCTCCTATACCTTCTTCTCCTTCTCATATGCTTTCCAACCCTTACGATTACCTCCCTCCTTATACCCTAACCGTTCGTGTATCCAACACTTATCAGACACCAACATGTGTACAACATTTATGTGATAGGTATTGGTGAAGTGTCTAATTCAAAAGAAACTTTTTGTCTCTAACATAATTTTGATATGTTTCTAACACAATGTTAATAAGGACAAATACAATGATTTTTTAAAAACCCATAAAATTATAAACTTATTGCATAAGTTTCTATTATGATTATAGAAATAAGGTACAAATCTTATATAATCACGAACATTTAGATTATATAAGTATTATTGAGAACGTTTTTATTTCATCTCTTGTCACATCTTCATATAATGTGGAATTTTTTAAAATTGTTGAGCATAAGACATCAGTCACATCTTAGTCACGGAATTGCACAAAATCTATAAACAACACCTATAAAGGGATAAGGCTTTTAAGAGGCATGTCATTTATGACTTAACCTGAACATTTTGCAGGAAACAAGTCTACTAATTCTCAGTGAGCCTACGAATGTTATAAAGGATGTTATCTTCTTCTCTTTGCAATGATTACTCAGTTTTGTTGCATCTATAACTTATATTAAAAATTTCCTCCTATAACAGAACCAATAGCTCAAGCTTTTAGAGGCAGTCAACCAAATCTAGAGTTATACATCCAGAATAAGAAAAAGTAATTTAGTTATGCAGAATAAATATGACAAATGAGATACAGGTTATAGAAGCGACAATCAAAAGATAAGTTCACCTTTTATTTTTCTATAGAGAGAAAGTTTAGGATGAGGGAGGTAGCAAGTTCACCTTTCTGGAGCAGTACAAAATAACTTATCAATTTCAGCAGGTCGTAGGGCTCGATCCTAGAGAGTATCAAGGTTCAAAGAAGTAAATAGAGAAAATCTATATTAGATATGGAATACTACCTAAAAAGAACAGAGAGACAGGGGGTCGAAACACATAATAGAAATCAAGGAAGAGATAAGAAAACCATTACTACATACTTTATCTGAATCTAATAGTCGAAAGATACCATTTAGAAACTCTACAGCTTCACCTGTCAGCTCCACACTCTGTAAGATTATGTTGTACAAGAGTTAATACTTCGTATGATTTCAAATTTTAACATGAAAATTAAAATAACTTCACAACAATTGGAGATGAATTGTTGAACTATATAATGTCAGGAAATGCACTAATTGGGAAAAAAAATGCATATTACCATGCTGTGTCTTTTCAAAAACCATTTGACTCAACAGAAAGGTATCATAAAATCAATAGCAACAAATATCATCATCTCTCTCAATCTCAGTAACATGGAATAAAGCATCCCCTCAGTCTCATTTTACCTAACCTTTTAAAAGTTCCGCAAAACATTATTACTATTTTCTCAAATATAGCCTCATCTTTACCAATCCCTAATTATTCTACACACCTGTAAAAAATGAGAGAGGTAACGGTAGAAAGAGTTTTAGAGTAATTAATGTGATCTTGAACTTAACAAGTGACCAATAAATAGAAACAAATTCTCCAAAAATCTAACACTTAAAAAGAAACGGAGGGAGTAACTGAGATAACATATAAAGAGATAGGCAGCATAATTAGGAAAATAAAAATAATTCTAGTACATATATGAGTAAAGCAATTGTATTTCTTAGTATGTAACCTATAACATTAAAAACCAAATACAAAGAAAAAATGGGAGAATAATATATCAACAACAACAAACTAATTGCAAATCCAAAATTCTACATATGTATACAAGAGGAATGCTGGCAGATAAGGAAAGATCTGGACAATAACAATGTCTCAACATATAAGGTCATCTCTAAGAACAAATTCAAAATCCATACTAGTATATGCAATTCACCAATCCCGGAGACATAGGTTTTCACTACTAGTATATGTGAAACCTACCAGTGAATAGCTGAAATTGCAGTCAACAAATAAGTGTCTAAATTAAAAATCTACTCTTCCCAATTCAACAACCACACATATTTCCTATTATTGTTAATACCAATACGGAATAATGTACGGTGAATTGGTTGTATCGCTACTTCAGCATCTTCAATTTAAACCACAGTCAGGTGGACAAAAAGGTGGAATTTTGACAGTAATATAACAAAGAAACTGTCACCTGATCCAAAGCACGCTTAGCCGGAACAGGAAGGAAATCATCCTTCAGTTTCAAATTATTATCATATCCAAAGTTTCTTAGGACAGCCCATAATGTCTCTGGACGCCCTTTTTTGAGGAACATATTATGAACACAAATAAATCCTGGAAAAGTAAGACCAAGTGAGTTGACCCCTTCTGGTACTTTCTGCTGTACAACTGATTTGACCTCAGCCATTTCAGATGATTGCAATGGTACATTGAAACATCTAACCTGTTGGTATATTTGCATGCTTTAAATAAATATTCAAACGCAAAAAAGGAAATTTGAAAAAAATATAAATCCAACAATAACCTGAAAATCATTTAGTTCTGCTTCATTGAGGGCTTCATCCATGTCACGATCACAAAGAACAAATATTCTTCTCAATGCCCTAACACATCGATCTGTTAAAGCTTGACTTCCAATATTATACAATGGATCTACTGGATGCAGTACCGCTTTTTGAGCAAAATAAAAAACTTCAGGGACCTGAAATATTAGAATTAACATTAAATTCAGGCACTTATATTTTGCAAACAATGACGACAATATTATCAAGATCGTGTCCTTATATATAAATTAACTGCGATATTACATAGACTCGTGAATTTCTTACTTTACACTTCAGTTAGGCTGTATTCGATAATGTTTTCTCATAAACATTTGTAGGAAAAAGAAAATAAGAGAAAAAAATGAAATAAGCTTCTCACATGAACTAAAATGCTTGTGTACAAGTTAAAATCAGCTCTTTGTAGAAGCTAAAATCATTTAACTTTTCCAAAATGTTGATTTTAATTTATACACAAACTAATTTTAGTTTATAAGAAAAACTTATTTCGTTTTTCCTTTTAATTTTTTTTTTCTCTTACAAGAGCTTCTAGAGAAGCTTATCCAGACATGGTCATGCATCTAAAGGAGAAATGAGAACTCATTTAGCTGGATTTTTTTCCATCTTTTGCACTAATTGTATTTGATGAATATGTATCATTTCAGACTTCAATAAAACACGCCTTTTATTTTAGCACGAGGGAAATGCATTAGAAACTAGATTTATTTACAATATACCGCTGTAAACTGTAATGAATGGACGTGATACAATCTATAGCATCGACCGATAGGTGAGCAAGAAAATAAGATAGAACCCTGTATACAGGATAAAATGTCTATGAATAATTCAGCATCACCACGTACAAATAAAGCAGAGAAGCAAAATACCTGGTATTGCGTAGCAGCAGAGCATTCAATGCATGTGACAATTTCCTTGAACTGTTGCAGTAGCTGGGTCATGAGGCGCTCCAAGCTCACTTGCTGGCTTTCATCCCTAAGATCCAGCTTGCAACCAACCACAATTACAGGCACCTTCACCTACATTGATGCATCACCCAAAAAAATCAGCAACTATAAACAAATTATCACTATTTGTTTACCACTCGCTCTTCGTTCCTCGTTAAAAAATGGAAAACGTCATCAACCTCCAACTTATGCAGTTCCGGGAACCAGTAAGAACTCAACCGAGAAAACGAAGCCGTGTCGTTGCAAGCATAGGTTAAAACCACAACATCAGCTCTTTTTAACTCTTCGTTACGCTTGCTTTGTTTGTCCAAGCTACACACAACAAAAACGCGCGTTTATTCGGAGCATAATCAAACACTTCAAATCTAGAAGGATCACGACGAATAAGATAGCAATAACATGCATAATGTAGAGCGAACGAAGTTCAATAAAAAAAAATGCGATTCAGCTATCGCGCCTTTGATTGATCAATTGTTTCGTAAAATACGGATTGCTTCGACAAAAAAATTCGATGAAACTAATGCGTGAAATTAGTCTTGGAAAGTTGCGGAGCTGAAAGAGAAGGAGGAGGACCTGGAAGATGTGTCAATGACGGTAAGAGGAACCTTGTCGGGGAACAAATCGGGGGGCAAGAGAGTGGGCGGAATAACCGGCGTAATGGACTCGGCAAATGACTCCGTCGCGATGGCAGCTATCAGGCTCGATTTTCCAGTGGCGCGGTCGCCGGTGACCACTACTCGAACTCCACTGCTACCGCCGAAGCTTGACTGATTTGCCATTGATACGATGCCAGATATCAGACCAGGAACGACGGGAAATAATCAAAGTACGGATAGGTAGAGTTTCGGGTTTAATAATTGCTTGGAAATGTTAGTTAATTTTTATGAATTAATTATAAAATAGTTACTTTTAAGATAATTAATACTAAAATAATTTAATTATTCAACTTATTAGTATAATTAAAGACAGCCTTTACTTTAATCTTTATAATGTTTAATATTATTTATTATTTTAATTATTTTATATACTATTTTTAACATTGTTTTGTTTTTATCAATTTAGATGATAAATAAATAAAATTACATTTGTAGGAAATAAAAAATAAAAATAAAACGATATGGATAAGAATTTAAATAAATAATTTTAAAATGTAAGAAACTAAATGTAAAACTTGAATCACTATGAAGATTAAATGAGTAACTAAACGTCTATAAATTAATGACTTGTTACATATCGTCCTTTGCAATTGAATAACGATGTAGATTATTTCATGTAATTAGACTTTTTCTTCTTCAAAAAAGACTATTTATGAATTCAAACAAGAAACAAATATGTATTGTTACATAATAATAATAATAATAATAATAATAATAATAATAATAATAATAATGAAGCTCCATTTAAAAGATAGTTTAAATTCGATGGAAACGTGCTCTCCTAATACAACTATTTTATATATTGATATAATTTTCAAAATAGTAATTATAAAATTAAAAGAATTAACTTACTATAAATGAGAAATTATAATTAAATGATATATTTATATATGTGTGTGTGAGTATATTTTTAATTAAGTTTTTATAAACTAAAGAAAGTAAGAATTAATTTACTTTTATTACAATTATTATTATTTAATTTTTGTAAGTTTAATTGTGTCACATTAAATTTTGATGTTTTTTTCAATTTTAATTTTAATAAGACACTTTCATGAATAGTTTATTTTATTATTATCAAAAATAAATTTTTTAAATAGAAAAATATTTTTCTAATTTTATAATTTACTAATAGTTATAATCATTATAAAAATAAAAAGTATAGTTATAATCACTATAGAAAATGAACATGGTTACATTTTTGTAATAAAGATAAAAAGAATTTATATTTATTCTAGTTATATAATATAAAAAAGTAATTTCTTTTTTTATTTGTAAACATAGACACACAAAGGGTCTCAAATCCCTAACAATTTTTTTCCACTTGTTCTAGTTATATGATATTTAACAAGTTTGATAAAGAGTATTTTTGATGATGAACTTGTTAAATGTTTTTTCTTAGGTGATTACATTGTTAGATTAGGATTAAATTCATACAAGATAGATTCTTAGTTGAATAGAATAACAAAATTGCATAAATCTGGAGTGATGCTACTAACTTAATCGATTATGTTAGTTCATAATTGATTAAAATGAATGAGAGACACACCATGGTTATGTTGTCTGTTTTAATCAATTACATTAATAACACAATCGATTAAAACAAAGAATTTGACCTAATCAATTAAAGAATTAACCTAATCCATTAAATGTATCAGTTTTACATTTTTTGCTATATATGAGTTTGTAATTCCTTTTGTAAGTATGTGAAACATTCTTAGATCTATCATTTGTGAAACAAAAACACTTTGTGAGAATTCTTGGAGCATTCTTGGAGGAGTCAACATCAATTGTGAAGATTCAAAGGTTTAAGTCTTCAAGAGTGAAAGGAAAGATCAAGGAAGTGTAAGATTTGAACAAGGGGTGTACCGGGTTTGTTTTTTTGTAATTCTTTGTGAATTGTGATTACCTTTGTTGTGGAGGCAAGGTTCATAGAGTGAGTGTGTGTAGCCTCACTCTTAGGAGTGTGTTCTTGGTTCCTAGAGTGAGTGTGGGTAACCCCACCCTTAGAGTTTATTCTTGTTGAGATTTGAGATTTAGAGTACATAGGTGAATCTTGTATTTTGTAAATCCTAACATATTTATTAGTGGATTTCCTTCCAACTAAGGTTATTGGAAAAAGACTAGATGTAGATTCTTGAAGAGTTGAACCAGTATGAATCTTTATGTTGATTTATTTTTTTATTATTACTTATTATATTGTTGAATGTGTAAAATTCCTTAAAAAACAACTTTATACACATGAAAATCTTTAAGAACTTTAAATAGGGTTTCAAACAAGTTCGCCGTTCTTGAGATTAAGATATAAGGCTTTAATTTTAACATATTATTTTTCTTTTACATGTTATTAGCGAAAACACATGCATTATTGTATTGTTTGTATATATATTTTTTTAAATATCTATAAATATTTAAATTTTAAAAGTAATATAATTAAAAGAGTAAAATTAGAAAAATAAAAGGTGTATATAATTATAAATATAGCTTGAAATAAAATAAAATATAGATATTGAAATAAAAATATTATAAATAATATTATGAGCAATTATTTAAATTTGAAAAATAGTTACCGAAATAATAAAAGAGCAAACTATGTTATATTTGAAAATATGGATACTAAATCATTAAAAAAAAAATCCATAAAGTTTATATTTAGATATTTTTAACATAAACTTTAAACTTAATCATTCCTTCCACAAAAGACTTGTAAAAAAGAAATTATATCCATTTATATACATGAAACTTATCTTATCTCTTACCGACGTAACAAAAAGAGAAGATACATATAAAGTGTGCACTATGTTTCTAACCGGAACCTTTGTGCTTTTTTATTTACTATAAATAAATAATGATTACATCTTCTTCTATATATTGAGCATAACAGCAGCACAAGGAATTAATGTAATAACACCCGGATTTATGATTGGATCTTGTTTCTAACTCAGTGCATGCATGCAAAGCATTTACAATATGATCTCCTTTTGTGTATTTTTGGCTTGCATTAAGATCTAGTTAGTATGTCCATTCCTTTGGAAGAAATATATCAGGAGAACAACTTTGACTCTGAGAAATAACACTGCATTGCTTCATACCCTCTTTTTCATAATTTTTCACTTCTCCCTTTCTTTCGCCGTATTTGGGACCTGCATGTTATTATGGAACTTTCCTTTTATTTATGAGAATAAATTTCATGTCACCAAAATATTGTTTTTAACTTAAGATATTACAATATCATATATGTTTTTTCTTAAATAAATATGAAACCTTGAGAAGGTGAAATCTGCATGCCTAATTGGTGCACTTTCAGATTTAAAGCTTGAACTACTCGAGCTGGAAGGAGGACTGGAGCACATGCTGCAAAACATTACCGAGGTTAATTATTTTAATGTAAACTCTAATTATGCACATTTTCACCAAAACCTACACAAATTGCATGCCAAAATTAAAATCTAAATTTTAGCTTTACTAAAAAAAAACGGCTTGTTGAAAATTATTTGATAACTAAATAACCATATGGGATATGTTTGTTCATATTAAATACGCCCAAGAGAGAAGAGAAGAAATCAAGGGTGCGTATATAATAATAATAATTATTTTTTATAAATAGCTGATTTCTTCTCTAAAAATGTGAATGTCTATCTAATCCTTCAACATTATAAAAGATTCTTAAAAAATTAAAATGTTTCAGGTCTTACGTATCCTTATATAACAGAATGTATTTTCATGACAATCGATGTGTACACAAATTCAGTTTTTTTTTTTTTTTAATTAACAACTTTTTATCATTTTGATGTGACACTATAAAATTTTAATTATATCTCAGATTGTATATTAATAAAAACATCATTGTCTTTTTCTATTTTCATATTCTTTTTTTTTAGTTTTTTTCATATATTTTATTATTCATCTTGACTTTAGTCTTGTCCATCTTTTCATCAAGTTGATTATTTAAAATTTAAATAAATTTCAAGGTGTCTTGAGTCCCATACTGATCAAGGCTTAATATTGAGTTTGAGAAACTCTTTTTTTATCCCGTTGACAAAATATATATATAGTAGATGTGTGTGTGAGAGAGAAAGTGATTGTGATATGCTTTAAGAAATTATAATATTTTGTTCATTCAAAGTTAAAATTTAAAAAAGTCATATAATAGATGTTAAAGTCGTATGGCGTGTATGTTATAAACTATTTCATATGCAATTACATATAGTAGCAATTATTGATTAAATCCAACACGTCAATTAGTAAGATTTCAAACCAAATATTTATTCTAAATCAAATATTTATGTTATAAAATTCAAATATTTTAAGATGTGTAAAAACATATCTTAAAATTTATATTTAATTATGTGAGTATTTTAAATGTTATATAGTGAACTGAGTATGAAGATGAATGATAGAAAATTAAGATGAATCCATAAAGAGTGTTAAAGAAAAAACAAGAAGTAGAAATGGAATATACCAATAATTTATATATAACGTGAGACTTAAATTGAAATTTTGAAAGCATTTTCAAGGATTAATATGAAATTAAATAATTAAATTTAAAGACTCTAGATTAAAATAATAATAATAATAATAATAATAATATTATGTCAGGAGTATTTAAAAAGTAAAAATAAAGTTAACTTTCACTTCGGACCACTAGACTAAACTCTCACGTGTCATTTATGTATACAAAGTCAACTACCACGTAGACCCACAATATTTCAGATAAGTATCAAATTAACGACTAGATATTTTCCCTAGACTAAACCCTATTTAATATATCTACTAAGTTTGTGCAGGGATTGGGTTGATTTGTTCAGTACAAGAGAGTTTGGTTGGTTGTATTAGGATGAGTTTGTGATAACTTTTATTTATGAAATTTTTTGCTTCAGATATGACAGTCTACAAACACAAGCTTCAAACTACAGTTCAAATTCAACTACAAACCTGGTTTTCTTGTTGATTTTGTGCCTGCTTTTTGGGGTAAGAACACCCCAGTACCACCACATGATCCTTGGTCCGAAACTAAGAAAACAGCTTGCATTCCAGGCCCACCTGTGGCATGTTTAGGCCTTTGATACGATGATCTTGCAGTAAATTTTGAGCGCTGAAGTGAACATAACATATTTTAATTTTAGATACATTGAAATGCTGAATAGTTAAACTATTCACCAGATAAAGCCTCTGTCCATAAACAACTACATTAAATACATAACAATAATATTTCACTCTGCCTCCGCCGTATTCATTAACTGCTATATGCCTATTTATAGCAGAATTCCCGATATAGCAGACATTGACACAGTGGAGGTTACAATTAAACACTCCACCATTTTTTTAAGGCAATTGGGAGTAGAACAATTAAAATATACAGGTTTGAATGAATAACAGATGAAAGTTTCAACGCCTCGGACATATCAGTTTTTTTTTTTTCAAAAAATCCTATTGTAGATTGCTTCTCAAATTGCCTGTGTCAAGAAATGAGAAACCCTGACCTTACATTTTCTTTACGAGAATATTTAAATATCATCTGCATATCATTTTGTGATTAGTTTATAGTGATATTTATAATTGTTATTTTTGACTGTGAAGTAATTTTGAATCAATCACAAAATAACATATAAATGATGTTCAAATGTTATAAAAAAAAATGTTGTCTGAGTATTATTATTCTTATCTAAACCATCGATCCAAATTCTTTCTTATGTCACCGCAGCTTGGTTATGTATGAATAATGTGAGTAACGAGGCATGCGTCATGACATGTCTAATTTCATATTGCAAGCTTTGCAACTTTTCTAGCAAGCCACTAAATGTTATCTACTTTAGCACAGTTTTTGTTTAATATAGTATATATAGATGCTTCAGCTTTTCAAATTTTAAAATAAAACCAGACTCACTAGCTAGATTGAGACTGTTTTCAATTGACACGTTAACTTTCATCCCTTTATTGCTGAGTTTTCAGCCACGCCATCTGCCACTTAATTAAAACTAGGATCGGCTTTATTTCTGATATTTTGCTGTTCTCAACTCAAAAGAATGTTACCCACAAAGTAAAAAGATCAGGAATATATATATATATATATATATATATATATATATATATATATATATATATATATATATATATCAGAAGCATGCATCTAAAAAGGCCCTTTTGTTCCTAAAGAAAACTGTGTTCAGCAAAGGGTCTAACAGTACAAGTGCAAAAGCATATCTTTTTTATTCCCACTAACACCTAGCTAAAGTTCCTTATACAAAAGTGAAAGTCACAGATATGCCAAATTCAAATCTTAGCAAGAAGAGCCCATGATGATTACATAAAACTACTTTTACATTCTCATTTGGTAGTTTCACTTATTAATAACGTGCCTAACTCATTTTTGGAATTTCTGACATCTCATATTTGTATCTTTAAAGTGCATATTACTAAAACTACACCCTGATTAATACCTAAACCTAACTAAAAGGATATATTTATATTCTACCTACCACAAATACGCAAATATTGCACCTTTTTTTTGGTGACCACAACAGAGGCAGAGAGAGTGATTAATAGAATTACATAGAACAGTACCTGTGATTGTGTTTCCCTTTGATATCTGTGATATCCTGGTTGCTGATGTTTCTGGTGACTCCTCTTATGAATCTGTATGAACATTCAGATAACACTAATTAGCCGAAGAATAGTAAGTTGTTATTTGTAAAAAGTATTGCATCAAATCCAATCACAGAAGTCAAATGCACTATATCAGTTCAATCAAAGATTATGTGAACTCTGAAATGTGGAGAGAAATGATCATAATGAAGCGACCCAGTTGCTTGTTTGGAATTGAAACAGGTAGAAAAAGTGGTGTTGAAGGAAACAAAGTGATGAAAGAAAGAAGAGAAACTAAGGTACTGTTAGTAGTACTAATTAACCTTGTTGTTGGAGTCACATGCCTCGTCCAGAACATTAGAGGGTAGCAAGAGCTTTCCTTCTTCGAAACCAACTTCACCATCATCATGAAGAGAAGCCATGAGAGGAACAGAGAAAAGATTACAGTGATAATGATTTTGATGAATCTTACTCTGGAATGTGAGAGAGGGAGAGAGAAGCTTTTTAAACTCCAACTTCCAACCTGCAACTCAACTAAAATAACTTGCGTGTCAGTGACTGCAGAAAAAAATAATCATCTTTCACCAAAAGTTGTCAATTTGATTAGTTTTCATCCATATTCATTTTCAGGGCCCACATCGGTCACAATTACATATTAGGTATTTTAAAAAATAATTATCTTTTAAATAGAATTTTTTTTATCATTGAAAAATAGTTTTCATCCATAAAAATATTTTAGGCATTATAGAAAATATCGATCTTTTAGGTTTTTACTTTTTTTTTTTGTCACTATAATATCTTATCCTGAATTAAATGCAAAAATCAAAACAAGAACTGTAAATTAATCAACATTCCTAATTAGTGAATGTTTATATTAACTTAGTATATAGAAATAACTGATTACTAATCAGACTCCTGGAAGAACTTTAGAAAAACATGATTGTTTCTTGAAAAGTAATTCTCCCAAACATGTGCTCCAATGATTATTCTTTATGTTGCTTTTGACACTCTTTTTTGTTTACTTTATGTTATCTTTTGAAATAATTTGATCTGTTACTCTAGAAATGAGAGTCATGTGTATAAAGTGTTGAGTATAAATTAAAAAGTATAGGCATCAATATACATGAATTCGTCTTAATTTAATTAATTATTTTTTATTTAAGTTATTATAATCTTAGATACTTAAAATATTATTTAGAATGACTATATCAAATTCAAATAATACTTACTCTAATAAAAAAATATTCGAGACCTGCAAAGAATACATATAATAAAGAGAAAAATACATTTACTTTCTCAGGATCCTCTAATTTACTTTTAAGTATTTTCTTAGTTAAAACAATAGTAACTTCCTTTAAATTTGTAATAAGATGTAAACAATACATTTTTTATTTTTTAAAATAAATATTTATATCTCTTATTTTAAGATTAGAATTAGATGAAAGAAAAGCAAGTACAAATAGAAACCATGGTTTAGGACTTAGGTTGGGTTCGGTAAACCCCTTCATCTATTTTGGTGTTGTTGAAACTTTGATTGCGGTTAGTAACAGTTGCTCCATGCTCTTATGTTTATTTATTTTGGTCAAAACCTCAATTGGATTATTATTATTTTTTTAAAATGATGTGAAATTGTTCTAATATATATTTATAGTAATATAATAATCATAGTCAAAATTTCGTTTAATCAATCATCTAAACCTAAATTTTCAAAATGAGAACAAAACGGTTCTATAGATAACCTTATTATATCTACATATATTTGGAAGTTATAATTGTAGCAACTATTCTTAACCACTTTACCAAACCCTTCCAACATCTTTGAAAGAGTAGGAATAGAAACAATCTTCACCACTTCATCAATACACTATTTACTATTTTAGGAAGTGTATGGATAAATTTATTCAATCAAATTTTAAAAGAAAAATAAAATGAAATGAGGTTCTGTAAAAGTTAAAATTAATTATATATCATGTAGTTTCCTTCTAAAAGGGTTTGTTTTACCCTTGAATTTATTTTAATCTCCCAAATTTCAAAAAGGTTCTTTTAGTAAAAAGAAAATAGAAAAATAAAAAGTCATTTTGGTATATGAACATCTAATATGAATGACTAAAATTAATTTCAAATTTTAAACTTCAAAAAATAATCTTAATTTCTCAAATTTAATGTTT
The DNA here is from genome assembly GCA_036885675.1 of Vigna mungo. Classification (NCBI taxonomy): domain Eukaryota; kingdom Viridiplantae; phylum Streptophyta; class Magnoliopsida; order Fabales; family Fabaceae; genus Vigna; species Vigna mungo. The sequence goes on from CP144695.1 coordinate 25,059,144, forward strand.
TAAGTCTAACATTTTTGTTTTTAATTTTAAAGGATTAAAACCTTTTATTTGGTAACTGAAATACGAATTATGACCAAATTTGAGTTTTTCTAGAGGATGCACACAAATTTTAACCTGAACAATTCATATGTAAATTATACAAAATATTTAAATTAAAATTTATTTTTTAAATCAAAATTTTAAAATAAAAAATGTGATAATTATTAAGATGTATGTAAATATATTTTTATTGTATTTTAGATAAGCATATATTTAATTTATAATTAATTTTAATTTTTTAAATATATGTCTTATATTATTTGTTATCTAATTAGTTTTCTATGATTAATATATTTATTCCAAATCAGTAAACGAGATGAATTGAACAAAATATTCTTTTAATAACTTTTTGTTATATTGCACATATTTTTTAAAGAATTTAACTAAAATAATATAAAATTAGGTAACAATATCGTCTTCTGTATACTTTTTATAAAAAAAAATAAAAAGGAAAAATAAGTTGTGAGAGGGAAAAATTAAAATATCTCGAGTTTTATATCACTGTATACTATGGATAGGCATGGATGACGAAAACTGTCGTCTAGAGTAAGGGAATCATATTTTAAGATTTAAATATATCTGAAATTTTAACCAAAAAAGAAAATTGATGTTTCTTTTGGGTACAATTTAACGTTTTTTTTTTCAGGAAACAAAACACGAAAGTGATTACAATGATTGAGGATGATGACATGTGGGACTGATGCTTCTGATACAAACTAACATACGATACTTATTCAAACAAAAGTCAATCTTAATGTTTTGTTGTTTATTATTTCAACTTGTTTAATGTGCAGGATTTGTTGTTTGAAGCAGGTTGCGATTAATGAGCAGTTGAGAAGAGACCAGAGAAAATAAACAAAAACAAAAGGAGTAACATGTTTTATAAATTTACAAGACATGTTGTATTTAATGTGGCAGATTAAGGTTGGTGAAGCAAGGTTCTTAGTTTTTCTGGTGAAGAATGTTGAGAAAACTAGAGACATACGTAGGTTATATGTATCAGAAAACCAAGCGAACTAGATTGCATCTATCCAAACTCAAGTGATTTAGGTCACCAAAACTCTAATCTTATCATGAGTTGATACCAAACATCAAAATTCAACACTACACAAAAGCAGTTATCGCAACCAAACTTTGCAAAACCAAAACTCTATAAATAAATTATAACTAACCTACAAAATTAGGTCTAATATGGAGGATTAGTCTTTCCTAACATGGCAAATCAATGATGTTTGATTTTATTTTATTTTTAAAAATGCCCTCATTTAATGTTAACCCTACATAGAACACGAAGGTCAATTAAACAAATACTTCTTAGAAACAATATCTATATATATAGTTTTGGATAATTTTGTTATCTTTTAAAATTAAGAATGATCATTTTAATCTTATAATTTGAAAACTTCCTTAGTTTACTTATTCAAATCTCACAAAGATAAGTAATTTTAAAAAAAAAAACATGTAATAAAGTGTTCTATTATAAAAATTACAAAATAAAAAATAAGTTGTCACGCAAAATATTATTCACCTAAGTGAAAATTTTAACTTTATATTTGTAGTGTAAAAATATAAAAAAGAGGTTATGGTTGAAGATAACGTTTTATTTTCTATAACAATGGAAAAACAAACATGATGTTTTGTTTATTATGTTTAAGTTAACTTCTAAGTTTTATTAAGATGCAAACTTTTTTAAATTAGTATTTTTTTATTATTATTACTTGAAAATGTCTTACGCTTACCCAACACTTTTTTTAGATTTCCTAAATAAATAAAATATATGATATTATAAAACAAAGTGTCTCACATCGATAAATATAAAAGATTAAGTTCAAACTATATTTGTATGTCACATGAAGAGAATAGGAGACACTTTAGTAAAATTTGGTTTCATATATGAATGTCATTAATTTTTTTTCTTATGAATACTTGTACATGAAACTTTAATAAAATAGTCATTGTCAGAAGTTATAGTTTTTTTTTATTATTATTATTGACAAAGTATTATGTAGACGGTAAGTGAGGCAATCCAACCCATCTATAAAAAAATATATCATAGTTTTTAACCATAGACACCCATATAGAATTTTGTACCTATTTACTTCAATTCCAAATATCCCTACTTATACCCCTTAGTACGTGATTTTGCTTGCTAGATTCCATACCAACATATTTTTCAAAGTTTTTCGAATCTTATTAACTTGTTTTCAGTTTAACTCTTTCATAATAATTTTACACTTTGTAGTGAGTAAAGTGTCAATGTGAATAAGACATTGTTATTTTAGATAATTTATAATCATGCATTCAATTTGGTCATATTAAATATCTCTTTTACATCTATACATCTTTCTCTAAAGATAATCTTATTTCTATGCATTCAAATTGTCCAAATAATTGAAATCTACATTCCCTCCCCAATACTATTTTGTTTCCCGTTTAATTTCATTAAGTGGAAGTGTTGAAAGTGAACATGTGCTTGGTTATGGTATACTAATTTCACTACTGTCCACCTATCACATATATCTCAATCCCTTCTAGCTATTTTACATGAGAAGAATAAATGTGATGTATTTTTTTTTTCACTGCATAGCACACATAAACAACATGATCTACACCCCTCTTTTGTTGTCCAAAAGCACTCTTTATCTAAAGTGTTTTGCATTTGGAAGAGTCTTTACATATATAAGAATTAAAAAAAAATAACTATTTTAAACACTTGGATCATATTGCAATATGGAGTATGATGATCTACTTAAGAAGATGTTGTCTATCTTATTTTTTTCATAGTCGTGTGTCCTTTACTCTTTTGAAGGGTATATCTTTTATAAGTTGTACACAAATCATGCTCTAATTTTATTTCCTAGATTATTCTTTCTCTCCTCCATTGTAGTTGCCCTTCCCCTTAGATCTTACTTGTATCACTCCACAACAATGATTCATTCTTCACTCTTATGATAGAATTTAGATTCTTTCATGTTTTATACTTTAATTCTAACAGTTCCTTCCATAATTCCTCATTTTTCACTCATAATTACATTTTCCATTTACCTGACAAGGTTGTATTGAAATTTTCTATTTTTCCTATACTTAATCAATCTAGAGATGACAACAAATCAGATCGGGTATGGATAGTGTCTATATAATATATATATATATATATATATATATATATATATATATATTATACTATTTCTAAATGGTAGCTCGGACATTTACAATTTCCTATACTATTAAATGATTAATATCGAATTTGTACTGCTTATACTACTATTTACTTATTTATATTACTCTAGTATGTTTTGTGTAGAATAATTTTGATTGTGATGATTAAATTATTGAATGACCTTATGTGATCTTTGGTTTTCTAGTATCCAAGACAACCTAACGACAATGATTGTGGGTATTAACGTGTGTCAATATATGAAGAAAATTATCACATACTGTGAAGGAGGAACAATTACAACTGATGTAAGTTATCTTTATTATCATAATTAATTTGTAGTAAAATTTAATTAACTAATTCTATATTATTTTTCTTTCTCACAGTACTTTTCTAGTTGAAGATGTCAACAATATCGTGAAAGTCAAATAATTGAAGTTAGGGAAAATTGTTGTTTACATGTAATTAATACATGCTTATAGGTTATGTTAGGGTGATGTACATGCTTATAAGTATTGATAGGATATGTATGTTATGATTGTATATATTATCTTATAAAGCAATATATTGTTGTGACACGTACTAGACGATTTAACGATATTAATGAACATTCTTTTTGAGACATTTATGATATTTTTCTCAATATTTTATATTTTTTGTATATAATATAAACAATAGATAGTGTGGGTTTGTTCATAATAGAATCAATATTTTTTATTTTATTTTAAAATTATTTTTTTTAAAAAAAAAATTAGACCAATAGATAGCGCTTATTTTATAAAAAAAAACTATCTATTGGTGGGTGACAATAGATAGCGCTTTTTTTAGAAGTGTTATCTATTAATAAATAGCGCACATAAATAGCGCTTAAAAAGTGGTATCTATGATAAAAAAAATGCTATCTATGCACTTTTTTGTAATAGTATTTAAAATATAATTATGCACCTTAAAATATGTTTATTATTCTTTTATTAATACGAGCTTTGAATATTTGTGTGTGTGTGTGTGTGTGTATATATATATATATATATATATATATATATATATATATATATATATATATATATATATATATATATATATATATTGTGTCACGTGGTTTGCCACACTCGGGTGTACTGTACGGTCTATTTTAGGGACCAAGCACCACCTAGTTGTCCTCCTAGTCATCTTCTTAGGCTGTCCATCCAGGTCATTCATTCATGTCATCTTCTCAGCCATCCACCTACTTTTTCTTTCCAGGTCGTCCACCTAGGTCGTCTTCCCAGGCCAAACACGTAGGTTGTGTCCAGTATGACTTAACAATATGGTTAGATTATTAGTGATAGTGACTTATTAAACTCTTAATGCAGATTAAGGTGTGATTGGGTCGTCATTAGGCCAGCAAAAAGACCCATCGCAACTAGTATAAATAAAGGTCCCAAACATGACTTTAGGATCATTTTGCACATTATATACATCACTTGTTATGCTAACCGATCGATTATATCACTGACTTGAAAGTCAGATGCCTTTGACAAGTACCTACTTACATGGCTTCGACAAGAAGGAGGGAGAGTGAACAAAATGATAGAGAACCACTATGGAGTCTATCCGATTTTATAAACAACTTGAAGTGTTTTGAGTAAAGACGTCAACTTTATACCCAAAAAAAAAGAAAAAAAAATAATATATATATATATATATATATATATATATATATATATATATATATATAAGAATAGAACAAATTAATATATTAGAATAAAATAAACTTATTCTAAATTGTAATATTAAAAGGAAAAATAAATTAAAAAATTATTTGTCGAATTGGTGGGAAATGATCTCCATCCATAGCTTGTTTGATTATCAATGGAAAGAATGGGGCAGAGAGTGTTGGTCCACTTTAACTAACCTTCCATAAATTTCAACAAACGGAATTCAGGCCCATTAAGTACAACAAACTATAAATCAGTACTATTATGACGAATTACTTATAATTAGATTAGGTTAATCATTTTTTTTTCTTTTAGCGTTTGATTTTTGTTTTCGGATTTCAACTATTGAAAACTATAATTTTTCCTATGTTTTACAATTAGGCTTTGTTATCTTATATCACACATTTAAGATTTAAGATAAGTAACTAGACATGATTGGTAAACATAATATAACAAGAAAAAAGTTCCCTGCACAAATTTTCCCCTTTCCAAACTTTTTTTGTCAAGTTCACAAACCGTAAGTGTGCGGATGTATACAATAAGAAATCAAAGCTTTACGATGATACATTATATTTAACCGAGTTATCTCTTAAGAAAACTCTCATCGGTTATAGATAAACACGCAAGATTACAAAGATGATGACATCATAAAAAGGTACAAGGCCTCCTTAGTATCCAAATGTTATATCCAACAAGAAGGAATAAACTTTTTAGATATTTTTTCTTCTATTACCAAGTTCAGTACTATGAAGTTACTACTTGTCTTTACTACCTCAAAGAATTGGTTCCTATACCTACTTGATGTGGACAATACTTTTTCACATATGAATCTAAATGAAAAAATATACACGAAGACACCACTTAGTTTGAATGTCAATGAAATGAGTCAAATTTGAAAACTAACTAAATCTTTATATGACCTAAAACATGTCTATAAACAATGGTTTGACAAATTATTATTCTTTTATATTTTTATTGATTATACTCGATTTATGTCTGACTATTCTCTCTTAATTAAAAAAAAATTATGTAATATTTTTACAAAAAAATAAATCAATCTCCGTCAAAATAAAAATACATTTAATATATCAATGGTATAAAAAAATAGTTATATTTTAATAATAATATGTTAAATATATCATTGTTATAAAAAAATAGTTATATTTTAGTAATAAGAGTGAAATATAATATTTTTTATGTTAAGAATAGGCATAAAACATAACAATTATGCAAAGTTTTAATTTAATTATTTGTAAAACTCATGTTGAGTGTCTTGTTCAAAAGGTTATATCAACTTCTCAATTTCTCACAATCGATTATTTTTCTCTTTAATTTAATTATTTGTAGTCCTTTCTTCAGTGTTACATATTTGATTGATTATTTATTTATTTTTATACTGTTCATTTCCCTTCTAATTTCAATAGTTAAAATTAAAGTTCAATCACTCTTCAAAAACTTTATTTTTGAGAAATTGAACTTTGAATGGTCCAATGAAAACATCCTTAACATGTCTTACCTTAGTTCGCGAAGGTGAGGGTTTAATTGCGTATTTTTAAACCACAAAAACCCTTCTTCCTCTCCCTCTTTTCCACACTCACTAGTATTGTTCCAACTCCAACCATGGAAGCAACGCGATTCTCCGCTAATCACTTCCTCCCACGCTCCTTCCAAACCAAACACAACGCTACCAGAGGTAAGTTTCCCTCTGTCAACGCTGAAAAGGAAAAAAGAAGATGCTATTTATATAAAGCACTGTAGTCTCTTCTTGAACGCTAATTATGCAGTCTGCGTTAAACCTCTCCTATCTCGCAGAAAGAAGATACGTAAAATGCATCAACGGAATTGGTACTAGGGTTTCGCTTTTCACAATCCCCGCATTCAGCACAAGGATTTCTCCTTCGCGGAACCGGACTCTTTCTGTTAACTTCTCCGATAGGCTCCGGAGTGATTATGCACGCGTCGACGCTCCGAAGGATGAGCTTCCGAACGAGGACGTTGTTCCCGCCATTCGCGGTGGGGAAACGGCTGTTGCGTTGTCTCCGGAGTTTGATAAGTCGGTAACCTCGCAATTGAAACCTTTAATGTTCAGAAACAGGTTTCTGAACTTCGTGCGGTTGGGTTCCGTGATAAACGGCGCGGCTGAATCGTTTTTCAAGAGCGAAATTAGGAGGAGGTTGTTCGTGACGGCGGTGCTGATTGTGATTAGTCGCGTTGGTTATTTTATTCCTCTTCCTGGGTTTGACAGAAGGTTGATACCGGAAGACTACCTGAGCTTTGTGTCAGGATCATCTGTCGGTAAGTTGCATTGTGTTGCATTGTTGGCTGCTCACACGTGGAGACTGAGTTTAACCTTGTACCTCTTACAACATAAGACACCTTTTTGATTCTCATTGGCGAATGTTGATTGCATTAAGCTTCTGTGAATGTAAAGGGACTATAGTTGAATGTAAGAAAATAAATTGAGGAGAAATGTTTGGTTTAAGTTGCTAATGGCCCCAAAACTCAAATTTGGCTCATTTGATCTCAGATTGAGTGTTAGCTCAGGGTAGCTTGTGAGTGTGAAGTGGTAAAGAAAATTTGGACCATTGTGTTAGTGCTTTTTATTTATCTTTTTTTTTTTTCTTTTTCTGTAGAAAGTAGTGGAAGGGTGATAGTTTAATTCCAAAATTGATTGTAGTTGTGCATGAGATAGACATAATGTCCTAAACCAAGATATCTACAATTTGAATTTATCTAAATCTAAGATAATATATATGAAAATCTTAAAATAAGATAAGATATGTACTAGTTGAATTGAAATAAATCCTATTATAAGATATAAACCGTTGGATAACAGAATTGGGTCAATAGTCCAATATTTTCTAGAGCAATTTTTTGCTTGACTATTTTTCTGAGTTTATACATGTGAACAGTCATTCATGTAGCTTCTGGCAGATGAACTTGGTGATTTCTCCGCTGAGCTCAAGCTATCTATTTTCCAGCTTGGTATTAGTCCTCAGATAATAGCGTCCATTATTATGCAGGTATTCCCCGTTTGTTTTTTGAGTTTGTTAGACTTTGTTGCAAAAGTTTACTTTTTGTTACTTTGTAAAAGGATGTTCAACTACCTTCTATCATATATGGCTTTTATTTGTTTGGTATTTTACTATTTTGTCTTTAGAAGTTTGTGATATATATGGATCAGTGGTGTTCCTATTTTAAAACAAAATAAATCTTTGGAAAAGTTGCTCTCTGTACTTCAGATTTTGTAAGGAAATAAGTCTTTTGTAAATAAGTATATTTTTCAAGGAGAATGAGTTTTCTTATTACTTTTACTGTGAAGTACTTGATTGTAAAGACTCGAGAACACTGAGGTTCTCAACCAGATACCCATTTTTCTTGAGCATTGTTGATTTTTATTTTTGTGTTTTTGCCTATTATGAAATGCATTTGTACAATATATTTATGTGCAGGTACTCTGTCATGTTGTCCCTTCGCTAGTAAAGCTACGAAAAGAAGGTTTGGATGGGCATGAAAAGATTAAGAGTTATATGTGGGTCTATTTATCGATCTTGAGCAGTGAACTAATTTCTTGTTTCACATTGTTTTTCCATCTCCCTTTGTCTGATATGTGTTTTGACGAATCTCAACTGATTAAATGTTCATTTTGTTCCGCACATTGCAGATGGTGGATGTCATTTGGCTTTGCAATTTTGGAAGCTTTAATAGTTTCTTGCTACTCACTTCCATATTCAATTTATGCTGCCAGTTACAGGTAATCTGCATAATATTTTTTTTGCCTCCAAGATTTTAATAATCCAACAAATAATTGAACTACCAATGTTTTTTTCGCAAATTGATATCATGAATATGGGTTACATAGACGATTCTTTATATATTGTAATTCCAACAGATGTCTTTAGAAGTCGATAATCTTAATCATTGGTGGACATAGAAGTGCCATTTGCCTTTATAAGTTAGTATTATGACATTACCCTTTTTTATAAGCATATTACAAAATTTCTATTCTAGAATTTGTCTTAAGGTTTATACTATGGTTCTCATTCTCTTCTTATCATAATTCTACTGACTTATAGATATTGTGGGACATCTTGCCTCAAATTCCTTGTTTACATTTTAGATAAATATTTGGTTCTTTTGCAGGGTCAAACATGTAATGGTGACATCAGTTTTATTGGTTTGTGGTGCAATGACTATTACATGGATATGTGATACTATATCAGAATCTGGATTTGGTAATTTTCTTACTGCAAAGCTATTAATTTATCTCCTTTGATTGGAACTATGGAAATTAAAATTTAAAAGATAACCAGAGCATATGGTAAGGAATGTTATGGATGAATATTAACTTCGTATTTGTAAGAACTATGCAAATAATCAGTGGATGATCCTCAATTAACTTGTCTTATTTATTAGTTAGGCATCATATGTAACCTTGAACCATAAAAGATGACAATGAACAACATTTTATGGCTTTGATTTTGCCATTCTTTTTTTGAATTTGTCATTCTCTGCTTTGTAACTTCGTAAGTATGTAATCGGCTCTGCAATGGAGGTAAGATTCTTTAACTTGGCGTACAATACTGCTTTTTTGAAAGCCTAGTATTTTGTTTTTTATAATTGCTTGGAAGGAGAAACTTGTCTTTCCAAATTGTTGGCTTAGATCTGCATCTTTCACTCACTTCTTACTTTGAAGTTTTTGTTTAATTATATTTGCAAATGACATTTTTAAAGTCAGTTTTTATTCAAAAATTGTAGATCTGTTGGAAAGAACACAAGAATCATAATTACTTTGTCAATTTCGTCTGATATTGTTGACTTCATTGTTATCACTTTGCCACACTAGAAAGAAGCCGGGATGTTGATTATTCCCTATACTTAAAGTTATGTGATTTGAAAGACTCACCAGAAATTGAATGTCTGGGTAATTGTTAAATCTGCTGCTTCTAATAATACCATCTTCAGGTCAAGGCTCGTCTTTAATCATATGTGTGGGAATACTTACGGGGTATATGGAAACATTATACAAGATGCTTACTCAGCTTTCAGGTACATGTCTGAATGTGGATGGAGGCTTTTGAAATTTTACCTCATCTCCGTTCCCTATGTTCCTCATTCTGAAGCTTATTTTGACATATTAAAGTAACATGTCTGATATCAAGGAAGTTGATTTTCCCTCTCTACTAATGTTTTGACTGACATCATTTTTGGTAACATTGTTTAAGGGGATAAGGCACTGTTTTGTTTGAGAAAATGTTATTTTTTGTTTGTTTCATTTTTTAACTTTTAATTGCTAAAATGTTTGTTACGTAGTTTCTATCTTGTTTTTCATTTTTAAAAGTTTGTATATGAAACTTGAAATAAGTTATTTCCACTGTTACATAAATTTTGAAAACCATAAACGAAAATTAAACGTGATATTTTTGCAATTAAAAGTTTAAATGTTTTCTCAATGTAAATAATCCTTCAATGTATGTAATCCTTCACTGTAAATAATTCATTATTTTTGAAAAAATTTCTCAGGAAGCAGCAAAAAAGAAGCAATTATTTTTCTAAAATATGCTGTGAGCCAAACACACTTGACTTTCTTGAAATGTATTTTCATTTAATTTTACTTTGGTGATAACGAGTATATCTTAGACATGCTTTGCATTCCCAAAAATAAAAGAAAAGGAGGACCATAAAGACAAGTAGATAGTTCAGAGGATTCTTTATATTGCCAACTGATTTGATTAGCATATCAATGAACAAGCTTGCAGTTGAAATATAGAATATACTTACTGTTGAATTGGTTTTGCTCGTAGGAGCATTATACATAGAATGAATATTACAAAAGTGCTTTTACAAATATAATATCAGAGTATTATACAAATTTGATAAGGTGAAAAACTAAGGCAATATTATTATATTTATATCATTGAATCCTTTGTAACTTTAGCGATTTGTATTTATTATTATTGCACTATATTTATATCATTGAATCCTTTGTAACTTTAGCAATTTGTATTTATTAATATTGCAGTGAGTGCTGTGAGCTGGTGGCCATATGTGCTTGCCGTGTTGGGTATCTTCACTGTTGTCACTATGTGGGCAGTTGTAGTAACAGAAGGTTGTAGGAAAGTAAAGCTGCAGTACTATGGTTTTAAACTTGCTTCTGCAGCAAGGTAAATGACGTTGTCTTTGTTCCGTCGTTTGAAATTTGTTCTCTTTGAAAACCTAGATGTTAATAGAGTTTTGATATTCTAAAACATTGTAATTGACATTTTCCATTATGGATTTTTTGAGGAAAGTTGTTTGTACCACTGGTTGAGAAAATAGTACATTTGACTGTGCTATGCTCTACCTCTGCCTTGAATATTGCCTTATATGGGACCTAGCTTATATGTTTATTAGACTTTATTTGCCCTTGTTATTTTTATGCAGATCCAGATAATTTATACTTCCTGTCTTGATGGAATTAAATGATACTTTTGTGTGTACTGATGCTTTTGACAATTGATACTTTCATTCATTTGAATCAGAGAGCAATCGCCTATTACAGAAGTGGAGCCTTATATTCCTTTCAATATTAATCCAGCAGGGATGCAGCCTATTCTTACCACCTCTTACCTCTTGGCACTTCCAAGCATTCTTGCAAGGTTTGTATACAGTCCTTTCCAATATTCAATTGGTATTCTTTGTTCAACCTTATATTAAGTTTCATGCTCTTTTCTCTGTTTGCTAGGTAACACATTTGGCCCATTGTTGTCAACTTGTGCTGTCTAGAGAGTCCTTTTTTATTTAATTCTAAATTGGTATTGTTGGCAGTCTGCTGAGTTCACCTTTTTGGGAGCACGTCAAGGAAATATTGAACCCTGAAACTTCTGTCGGTGCTGAGCCATGGGTTTACTATTCCATATATGCTTTTTTTGTCTTCCTGTTCAATATATTTGACATTGTAAGTTTCTCTTTACTGTTACTGTATATTCTATTTGATGTAAAGAGTTTCTAATTTGTATTTTGAGTTTCATTTTGATATAAGCTGTTAATTTACTTTACGAGAATATGTGAAAAAATAGTGGATGGATAAATTTAAGGCCGAATTTGCTTTCAACTGTGAATTTGGAATGGAACAAGAGAAACAGTGTCAAAGCTGTTCCTTACTAATCTACACAATTATCTGATTCCGAGCTGCTTATTTTGATTGTTTTCAATACCGTTGAAATTTATGTATTGTAAATCAGTTGAATTGTTGCTCATTAAAAGTTTACTAGGTTAAAATATCGAAATGACCTATGTATATTTTGTAAATGGTCTTACACGTGGATTGTGCACAGGCTAACATGCCAAAGGAAATTGCGGATTATTTAAATAAGATGGGTGCGAGAATACCAAACATAAAGCCTGGGAAGGCTACCATAGAATACCTCACCAAGGTTCAGGCATCCACACGATTTTGGGGTATGCTACTGGTGAATGGCTGCAATTTTACAGTTATTTTTTTATTTCTTTATCAAATATATTTCTAGTTATTGTTAATTCACTACCTTGTGGAAAATTTGTAGGGGGGCTACTGTTAAGTGTTCTGGCCACTACATCAAGTGTTCTTGACCACTATTTGCGGCGTGTCAATGCTGGGTTTGCCATTGGTTTTACATCAGTTCTAATCATTGTAAGTGCACGAAAGATTCTTGTAATCGTACTCTGCATGCAAACTCATTGGTAATATCAAATTATCAGGCAAGAAATTCATGCCAGCTGAACTTCCCTGGCTTGAATTGCTTTTTACGCAATTCTAATTTGGGAGCATAAAATTGGCCTGCTAAGTTATGGACCGTGCATGTTACTCGTTTATATTGCGTTTAAGGGGATAAGACTTATTTATCCTTATTACTAATTTCATCATACAAAAAAAAAAATGAATCATTTGTATTGTGCATACGGGGATTTAGTCGAACACTATTCCGTGTACAAAATGATAATGGATTTGGTTCAAATGTCATACTTATATTACCGTATTGAAATCTGAAATAGTATTTCTTCAAACGTAATACATAAATCATGGAATGCTTTGTTCAACTTCCTTGTCTGTTGTACAGATTAACTGAATAGTCCTTGGTTTTGTTGATCCAGGTCGGTTCCATTATTGAACTCAGAAGATCATATCAAGCATATAATGTGATGCCAAGCTTAAGTAATGCCTTGAGACGATATGGTGTATAACTTATGGAAAAGCTATGCTGTTACTCCCCTGTGCCAATTTGATTTGAACCTCTGGGATAACATTGGCCACCGTTGTATTCGGTGAGTAGCCTAATTTTTCCGTGTAAGGTTTTACAAATTCTGATACGGATGATAATTGATCAGGTCTACCAATGCTGAAAATATTTCGAGAAAGCTTTGGTTTTTCGGGGACATCACAGATTTAGAGTTTAGTTTGGCGGTTTAAGAATATCGAGGTTGGAGTGTTGTGTTGGTAGTAAGGGGATGCTATATTCGGCTTGTCGATACATGATAGTAGCTGATTCAAAAGCCTCATCTTCTGGATTCTCTGGAGGAATTTTTATGGATTTAGGAAACTATTTAGTTAGGGTATAGGTGTAGTGGCAGATGAAATATGTACAGGAATTTATCGTGTTTTAGACGTGACATGTAATATAAAAACGAGTTGTTTGGATGTAGGAGGTCAAATGCCTTTGATAGTGGGTTGGAGTGTTTCTTTCTACACAAAATATTTGAAGCACCTCTCATCTATTCAGGAATTGATTTTTTCAGAATGTATACTCTGAATAGTACATGTCAGAATATATGAGAATTGCCTAGATTTTTATGGGGTACAGGAAGTTAAATTAGTGGGTTGATATCCCAAAGGACTGGCCAAAGTGTAACAAGAGATTCAAACCTCTGCGTTTTGAGATTACTTTTTTCTATATCCCCACGGTTTGTTTGACATCTGGAATTGATACTTACGTGTTTCTGGAACTACTTTGTAAGCAAAAAAGAAACAAACCAATTCTTGGACTTGGTAGTTTCAAAAGTATATTTCTGATTTGAACGATTTTGTAATTCTAAAACTCCGAAGTTGATGAATTGTTTTCTTTTCCCTCCAAGGAAGATTAACTTAAACATTAAATAAAAAATTTCAATGATATGAATTGTAAAATAATATGGATGCATTTACACTCTTGGAACTTGAATGTTATGAATTTAAGTCGGAAAATTCGAAACGTTCATCACAGGAGTAAGGAAAACATAGTAGATTTAGGAAAATTAACGGAGAATGGGAGTGAAAAAAGGATTGCCGGAAAATTTTGGCTTATGGCAAGGTGATATATATAAATTTCAGAAAAAGAATGCTTGACTTACGAAAAGAAATAATCGAGGTGTTGAAAAAGCAAACAATAGGAGCACAGTATTTTTTTGCCGTTCAAAAAGCCTTAGGGTGCCATACAACAAGTTTAATGATCCATGAAAGACTTCTGAACAGTGAGTACCATTTGAGTTTGAGATCTATTGTGTTTCCTTTTCGCAAAATATTTGGAAATGAAAGAAAACATGAAAAACAATGTCTATTTTTTTTTTTTTTATAAATTGGCTGGAAAGAAAGTGAAAAGAATTTTTTTCTTTCCTTCAAATTAAATTTTCAAAATTTTTCTACATCTTTATTTTCCACGAAACAAGCAGACCATAAATTATATTGGGCCTGTATGAGTAGGTAGCTGAGCCCACCGTTTGGCGGGTCTTCTGATTTTGATTTTTGACATTTGAATCGAGCAAGAGAATAACCACAGATTTTAGAACGGAAACTATGGCGAACTCAGAACCGAAGACGGATTACGCAGAAATCTATACAGCATTAGATGCCTTGGATGCCTCCTCCATCTTTCACACCTTCTACGACGTCGTAGGGTTTGTTCTTTACATGCACCAGCAAATCCCCTCGTATGTCTTTTCCCGTCATTTCGAAACGCCCGAACCATTTTTTCATTATTTTTTAAAAAAATTGCAAACACGTTGAATATTTTGCTTCAATTTCGATTTCTAGATTTGATGACATTTAATTTATGCAGCACGGTGCAGGAAATGGCCATGGAATTTGAAGCGATGCATTCGGAGTACACGGAGCTGGTATGTCATAATTATGAGTGGAAATTTTGAATTTTGAGTCGTTATTGTGTCATCGATTTGCATGAACCCCGAATTCGTTAACATCAGGAAACGGAGTTGGGAACTGAGGTAAAGCCATCGTTTAGGAGAAAGCATGTTAGCAAAATGAGGGATATCAAGGTAGGAATAAAGAGATTGGATAAGTTGATGAATTCACTTTTGAATTTGCAAACCGCGTTTAAAATCGTGATCGACGAGTTTCCCACCATAGACGGTGTCGTTTTGGCGCTTGGAGCTAGCCCACTTCGACCTCAGCATATTTATGAGTTGAATTTTTCCCATTCGATTGGTGTTTCCAAGGGTGCTGATGATTTTGCTAGGAGTAAAGCGGCTGAGAGTCTTTCGAGAAAGGTTCCTTGTTGTTATTCCTTTTATGTTCCTAGTTAAAATTTTATGTGCTCTGTGCGAGGTAGTAGTGTTGGAGATTATGTTTCGTTTTTTCTTTAACAGGCGATTCGGACACTGATATCGAAAGGTGCTGGCTCTGTGACCTATCCCGGTAGTTATTCACTTCTCTAGTAGATAAATATTAAGGTCAATTTTTCCCTATTGACTATTTTAGGTGAACTAAATAAGAATATAAAGTGAATTGAACTTCCATTTGTAGGATCTAAATAGAATAACTTTAAATTTTAACTTACGGAAAAAGCTTATTTCATTTTTTCTTATTTTCTTCTGCTATAAGTGTTTACGAAAATATTATCTAAACAAGGCCTAGGGAGATTAAATACTCATTGTTCCTGTAAAGATCCATGGTCTTAAAGATGGCCCTTCAAAGTTTTGGTATTTCATTGTGTGATAGAAGGATCAAGGTGGAACCAAATTAGTGTTCAGTGGCAATTTGACGGACTAAATTGATGTTTGTTCAAGCATAAGGTGTCAGATTGATGTCCAAAATCTTTGTTGGATCAATTTGATGTGCCGTGTATTTTTGAAGGGTCAATTTTAGCATTATCTCTTAATTTGAATGAATTTTCTTTATGTAATCGCATTTTTTGATTTTCTTTTAATGCCACTCTTCTACTTTGTAGGCCCTATCAGATTGTTTGTTTTGATAAAGGCCCCATCTTCTTTCAATCAGCCTTTGCATTTTCTGCCTAAACGTGATTTTAGGTATAACAGAAAGGTAAAATAGACCACGAGGACATATCATAGTTGCCTTTTTACATGTTGTAAATGCGTGATTGTTTTTGACTGCATAGGGCACCATGTGCTGTATTTGTTAGTGGAGCCTTTCTGATTCTCACTATTTCTTTATTTGGTGAAATAGCTAGTGGTATTTATATTTGTTGCTTCCTGAATTCAAATATGGCGCACATTCTGTTTCATCAGAACCTTGTGTTAATTTTCTTCTCGAACTGTTTGCAAGACTGCTGCATTTCATCATAAAGATCATCATTGACATTTCATCATAAACGTAATCATTATCCAATGGAAGTGATTCAATTTAAACTAAACACCAGATTATCTCATTTCTACTAGTCTATTCATATGATTTAAAAAATAAAAATGATAAGTATTAAACGTTCTTATATTAATATACAAGCATTTCACTTGATAAGGGGTGGGGTCAATATATAAATTTAGAGGATACAAAAATTAAAAACTAATATATTTTTTTGCAATTTTGGACAAAAGAGGTGGTGCAAATGCCCACCCTCATACAAGCAGGTCTGCCATGGCTTGGTTTCCTATGAAACTGAAAGAATTTTTTTCCTGGCACTGTGATAGGTCACAGATGTTTTAGACAGTAATCTAAATCTTCCAGTATTTGTTAGGGTGTGTTTGTCAACTTCCAAATCTAGCCAAGAGGGTGCTAAATAGGGCCAACTATATGAACTTTTGTGACAAAGAACCTACTGATACTCAAATTAAATTGAATCTGGTTCAAACTAGTTTATAACTGGTTTTAATGCAATGTTGTTTCTCTTAAAATTAGAAAACATAAAATAATTTTGATTTCACAGAATTGAGATAACAAGTTTCTTTGAAGTTCCCATAACAAAATAATTATGTCAGGGGAGGGGAGTCAAGAAGTCCCACGGTACATACAAGGATATATTTCTTTTCTTTTGAAGCTACCAAACTCACTGTATGATTTGTGTTTAATGTAATTCATGAATTCTATGCCAATGATTTTAGATTGGCTTATATTTGTTATAAATATTGTTTACATTGTTTAATCTAGTAGCAGCTTAGTAGGATCACATGCACTATATATCTTAATAAAATGATTTTTTTGGGTGAGATGAGTTTCTGCTAACAAAATTGCATTTCCACCATAGGTTGTGCCTCTCGGACTACTGTTTAAGTGCAGAAATCAGAATGAGGAAGTGGTCGCTACTGCTTCAGAAGATTTAATTTGGTATGTTTCACAATTTATGACTGGGCATCTCGTGTATAACTAAGTTTTCTGTTTAGATGAGTTGCCTTGGTGCTGCTTACCAAATTTCCTGTATTTTCACTAGTCTTAACTGAGGTTTTTTGATTGGAAGGGGAAAAATCCAGCAAACACCTCCCGTCCATTCTTCATTTGACACATTATAGTTTTTGCAGTCAATTCTTTCATTGTTTTTTTATTTATTTATTTTTACATTTTGAGTACAGTCAGGCTTTTTATGTCTAAGCTGATCATCACTGTTTGTCAGGGGACTGTTAATTTTCATTGCTGATTGATATTTGTGGCCTCCCTAAATAGTAGTAATTTTATATATACTATTTATATAGTTTCCTCTCTCATGATGCAGACTCTAGTCTTTTCCTGTCCTCTGTATTCCCTTGTATTTTTCTTAGTTGCTTACTTTTCATCCTTCTGTTTGTTACAGGTTTCAATGTCGACATGTGATAAAAGGCCTTGCAATGAACACATTGCCAGAAGAATAAAATCCTCCACTTTACAGTAAGATAGGAAAAAAATGTAAATATATGATTCATGCTTGAAGCTAATGTTCCTTGTTGTACACTTGATCTTAATGAACACGCTGCTAGCTGGATGTCATTATTACACAGCATATTAGACAAAGACTACAGATGTTGGCCTGGTAAGATATGTTACTCATTTGAGGATTCTTGACGTATAAAAAAAGAAAACAGCGTCTGGAAAAACAATAATTGCTTTGCAACTACTCACTGACATTTAATCCCCAAAAATATGGAAGTTGTGATCAAATGCTACATTGCTTTACTAAGATTTAGCACAGGCAGCTAGGGGTGCATTCATCGGTAATTGCTAACGAGTGATTTTTGAGCCAAAAGTAATTGGTAACGGGTTGGAGAGTTTGCACCACCCTCAAGAGTTTGAAGGTACAATTTAATAATTTGATCTGTTAAGATTAGGACGTCTGCACTTCGAGAGAAGACGTTTTTGAGTTTATTGTGACACCTTAAAATTGAGAATTTGAGACTCACAATATGTTATAGTCACCCGTAGTTATTTATGTTCTGCTGTTCTTTCTCGTTTTGGTTTTCCTAAAGGGTTTTGAAATTCTCATTGAAAGGGGTTCCTTTCGACAACTTCAACTAGAATGGAGGATTAGCATATCACATTTTTTTTTTCAATTCTAAGTTTGACACCATTTTAGTTTTTAGATATTATGTTAGGAATTTGGACTTATTGTGGAGTGTAATTTTTTGCTTACAAACTTTATTATGGATGTTGCATTATATCTGTTTATGAATATATGTTTCTATAAGCATGTTAAAATGATCACGAAAGAGATTAAGTAAACTGAAGATATATTGAATAATATTTATTTGACCAAAAGTATATAAGAACTCACGATGATATGAATATGCAATACAACAAACATGGCACATATATAGTCAATGTCCATGGTATTTTTGCTTACAAAATGACTAGCCCAGTGGTGAAAGTATACTAACTGCAGGGACTAATTAAGGAGGAGAGTGATGGGTATGGCAGAATCCCCCACCCCCATGGAAGTCCATGATATTTTACATGATGAATTCACGTACTGAGTTAAGGAAATATAGAATGAATTAAATTTGTACACAAACTTATTCACCCCATTGAAGTGGAAATCCATGGTTAAAAATGATCATTGGAAGGCAGTGTGTATGGGTCATGGTGGGGTATAATCTGGTTTAGGGCATTCTTCACTTCCAGAATACTAGCCATTTCCCCGTTCCCATTTTCCTTGACTTTGGCCCTCATCTCTGCGACAAAGATTCCATCATCCCTAACCCAGGATTGCACCATCATCACTTCAACCCCTAACTCCCTCAACAATGTCATCACATCCAGCAACAACCCTTCCCTATGTACACACTCCAACTCCAACAGTGCATCGCTCTCTATGATCGAAACCTCCACCTCCCTCATCCTCCTCTTCCCCGCGTGCCGCTCACGTGCCTCCAAACTCTCAATCTTCTCCCTCAGCTGTTTTATGTATTCGATGGTGTCTCCCAGAATCGATGCCTTGTCCATTCTCGTTACAAAAGGTACCATTGAACGCAATATCAGAAACCTCTCATTCAGCTTCTCTCTCCGACGCCGCTCCGCCATCACATGGCTTGTCTCGTATGACGGGGCGCCCTTCCCCTTTACCCGGTTGGCGTGCAGGTAAGGAACACTGAAGAGAATGTACTTGAGGAGCCACTGCGATGTTACGTCTGCCACCGTCATCTGGAGGTGCCCGCGGTACTCGTCGCTGCCGGAGTTCCATTTGTTGAAAGCTGATTGGAAGGAATCGGTGAGGTGGTTGACGGAGGGTGAGTCCGGCCACCACCCGGAGTTCTTCTGGAGGATGCTGGACACTGTCTGAGAGTAGTGAGTGTCTGTGTCGCCTTGTGCTTTGTTTTCTGAGGGAGGGTGTTCTGCAAAACAAAAAAACAAAACCTTATAAATATCACTTATAATTGTATTAATTATATGATAATTTATGATTAGTAAAAACAATTATGTCATATAACATATTTCTCATTTAATAAAATGATGCGCACAGTAATAAATTCTTCCAAAATTTATAGCTTAAACAATAAGCGGGTAATTTTATATAGCCCTTCAAAGTAAGTTTATTTGAACTTTGCAGCTAAAAAAATGCAATTTTTTGTAAATTCATCTCCACCTTTTAGCTTTTCCATATACAAAGAACTAAATTTTTCTCTTTTAGCTTTTTTTGTAAATATTTTGTTCTTTTTACTACTTATCTTGGTATGTAAGTTATTAATCGAGGTGATCAATGTGTTTCTTATTATTAGGTTTCAAAGAGATAGTAAAACATTTAATATGATTTAAGATCTTATGTGTGTATATTTTCTTTGGAGTCTTGTAAAATTTTGAACAATTAGGATATTATTTAATCACGATGATTAGACAAAGTAGATATAGGTATCTTGTGAGAGTGAACCACTATAATTTGTGTTAATTTGTTTCTCTAATTATACTTGCATATTAAAATTTGAGTTAAAATGGCTAAAATGGAAAGTTCAAAATGCATTTCTTTGTGTTTAAAACAACATTTTGTAAAAACTATCTTTGATTAAAAAGAAAAACTAGTCATTTTCTTAAAATTTTTTAAGTTCAATAACCTCATCTCTTAAAATCAACCCTCATTTTTAACACTAACTCCTATGACACAATCCTTTTGCATAAGTCAATTGTCTAACTCATTAGTTTTCATTACGTTATTTCTTTCCTAATCCGTTGTTTTGATTTTTCTTGGCATTAATGATGAGTCATTGTTAGAATCTTAATTTTGATATTTAACAAACAAAAACATTATTTTAATAAATTGACAATTACTTCGTATGGATCAAATGAAATGTTTCATCTAATATATTTCACATGATGTTTACGTAGAGATCATTGATATATCATCTATAAAAGACAAATGCAGTATGTTTTTTTCTACAGTTATATCATATTACCTTGTCCTATGTTTTGAAAATAATAACTTCAAGTTCTCTTGGGACTTATGGAGCAAGAAACCTCTACTTTGTTTTTTAATTATTATTAAAGTATAGCATATAAAGACATACACACAAACTAAAATATATAAGAGCTACTATATCGCTACATGACATGTTAAATCTACACAATAATCAAATATTACAAACCTTGGGAAGATAATTAGTGTGTTTTATCATATTAGAAGATCAATAAGTTTGAAATGCATTAAATGACATTTAATGTTATACAATGACTTTCTCATTCTGAATAATGTTTATAGAAGATTTCTCAAGGCACTTCCACATTATAATCAATATTACAATAAGCAAATAACTCATATCATCCATAACATCACATCATTGGCAAATTCCTTCTTTTCTTATATGTATACATATACTCGCTTATATACACTCATTACCTAATCAACTAGTCACTTTACTTAACTGCTATATATAAAAAATTGTTCTACAATGCCTATTTAAATTATTTTTTTATGACATTATTAGACTAAAATCAATCAAAATTGACTAATGTTCACTATTACATTTAATATATATAAAAAGATTATATAAATAATATTATAAACCGACTTTTCGTTAGAAGTCAATATCCTCATTTCTGTTAAGGACAAGCTAATTTAGGACAGGACAATGATATAAGATTCCAAATTACTCTAAGGAATCCTTTATTTAAATTAAATGAAATATTTTATTTTGATATTACAATTAATTTTTTTTATCAGCAATTTATGGTTTTACAATTAATATAAATCCCATTGATTTAATAGGAGGGCTTTTTTATAAAACTCATTCGAAGCCAAAAAAAATAAAAATAAAACAATAAAAATCAAGTATAAAACATTTCTCTTTTTTGTATCGATTAAAAATGTAATTGAAATAAAATTTATTTATTTATTAATTAAAATTGATATAAAAGTGTTATTTGAAATTAAAAAGATGTTAACACGTTATTCTTAATATCAAGTATTAAATAATTGATGTGTAAGTTGTGTTGAGTATTAGACCAAATTCGTAGTAGGTAGGGAAAGAAAAACCTTAATATTTAAACTTAGAAGAATAAAAGGACAATTGAAAAGAGAGGATGGTCCGAGCTGAGATAACTAGGGCAAAATAATGTTAATAAACATCAATTTTTTATATTTATTATATATTATATATTATATATATATATATATTGTTTTTTATACTTTTATTTTTAATAAATTTATTTTTTATAATTATTTTATTTTTATAATATGTGTCAAGTAAATATAAATATATGTGGTCGTATTATTATTCTAAAATAAATGTTTAATAATTTAAATACATCCTTTTCTAATAAAATATAACTTATCAAATTAGCGATCTTAAAAATTACAAATTATCTTAATAAATTAGTAGGAAAATATCAAACTACATATATACAAGTGAAATAAAGAGAAAAAAAAACTAATAAATATGATAAAAGCAATGATGAAGAATGAAACTATAGAAGTTTTAAAAGAAAGTAAATGTTTGAGTTTAATATAGATACCTGGAGGTTGTGGTGGTAGTTGAAGTTGAAGAAGTTCCAACCCTGCAGAACACAGTGCCATGGACGCCTCTGTGGGGAACGAATCCAAGTGGTTGGATCCATCTCCGGGTGACCCGACCCGAAACCCCTCCAACGTGTCCAGCTCCATTAGTTCGGTCGGTATGAAACTGTTGTTACGAACTGCTAATCCTGCTTCAGAATTCAACTTAACTTCTTTTCCTTTGTCAACGACAACGTTCATGTCGTTTTGGTTGGGTGGTGCAGTAGTGGCAGTGACGACAACTGGGTATGAAGAAGATGTGGGATTGGAGGTGGAGTGCTCTGACAGTGCAGGCTTTGCCGTCGGAGGGTGCTGATCTATGAAGAAACTCTTTATGTGTTGGATGAAATTTAGGTCTTCTTCCATCTAATTGGTTAATCATGAAACATGCATGCATTCAATTTTAGGTCATGTTTTTCTTGAATAAATACATGAATCTTTGTTTCTTCATTACCTTGTCGGTTGTGCCCAGCTCAACCACGCCCTCCAACACAGGAATGCACACCACTGTCTGCAGTTTGCATGGCACAAACTTTAACGCATCATCAAATGCTCACGTACTGTTAAGAATTATTCACTTTTTATTTTTTTCTTCCTATTAATTCAAGTCCATATTGTTTGATTTTCTCTAGTGAGTATATGTGAGGATATTAGGTTATTTCATGTCGAAATAAATTTGTCAAACTAATTGATTAATAGAGTTTATTTTGTGTGCTTTTATTAAATTATATGTCAAATATATATTATAAATGCCATAATAGACAAATAATTGTCAAGAAACAAAAGTCTTGCTATTGTTTTGGTTTTAGCTTCTTTTTTGTGGAAGCTTTATATGCCAGACTCTGTACGCTGTGAACCATGGTCTTTCTCATGTAATTGTTTACCTCTTTTCTTTTAGTTTAATGAATTCCAGTTAACTGATCAAAATGTTTTTTTTTAAGAAACAAAAAACATGTTTAAACTATGTCTACCAGAAATGGACAAGCTGTTGGAAAAAATTTCACCTGAATATTAGCACTCTGGTCGTGGAAGATTTTGCCATCATTGAAAAAGGAGAGAGAAGAAGATAGTTAGTAAGTGAAGCTTCTTATATGCATGCAAAATATTACATAAACACAAAAAATTTAATGCATAGTTTTAAGTATTGAAAAATCAATGATTAATTTAGAAAAAAAAGGACATATTGCTTTTTCCTTCTTCTCTTATGTGTACATGTTTGCAGTGGCTGGGAATTGTGCCGAAAAGTGATGAATGAAATGATGATTGTGAGTTGCTATTTTATATTGTACGTACCTTGGCAAGAATAGCTCTGGAAAATGCTTTGCTCTCTACTTCGTTTGCACCAGTTAGCCATATATGCTGCCTCCTGGCATATGCTGTTCCCGGCAACCTTAATTTATATTTTACATCATCATCAATCATTTCTATGTCAAACTAATGCTTTATGTAAACAGAACCAGGCAAAAAATTAAGAAAAAATGTAGACAGGTATATATAATGTAGTAGTCGATAAAATACCACCAGTGCAATGTTGCATCATTTTCCAGACAACAATTTCAGCTAACACTACATGTGTATTGATTCTTATATTTTAGATTCTAGATTAAGTGTATATATTTGTTGCAACTTGACAATTTTTCAGTCTTATTCAATGGTAAAAGAAAATAAAGGAATGTTGTTTTGAAATGATGTGTTATCACAATTGGTTGAATATTAAAGTTTTGCAGTTCTTCTCTTTTCGGTTTCAGCCTCGAGCTGTGTTTCTGACCTTTGCTTTTTGGGAATTTCATATACTTTGGAAAAAAGGGAAAGAAAGTAATATGTATTTTCTTCCAAAGATTGAACGTATAAATTATAGCAATTCCCTTTTTCAATTGGGTTGAAGAAAGCTAGGGCTAAACAACAGTTTCTGGTCTGCCTTTGTAATTCACCGTTGGTAACTTTATTTTCTGTCCAAAAAGAAAACAAAGCGATAAAAAGAAAATTTTCGTTTGCTTTGAATGCTTCAAACAATCATTGCAATTTTCTTTATGTATTAGCTTTACTAAAGTTGCGTCTCCACCGACTTGTATGAATTAAATCTTGACCGAGTTTTAAAAATATCCAAAAAGTATTTAAAATTATAAGAATGATTTTTAACATGGATAAAACATCAATCCACTACCCTTGAAAACAATTAATTAATTAATATTTAATATGTGTGTATGATATTGATAGTACGTAATTAATTTACGTATGTAATTGAGTTTCAAAGAAGTGAATGAAATTTCGATTAAAAAGTAATTATGTTAGTAATTTATTCAAAAATGAAGAAAGAAAAGTGTTCCATAAATCACGTCTGATCTACATTAAGAAAGATACATAATTTAATAAAATATTAACTGATCATTCTGAAAAGCGAGAATTTCATTCTAATTTATAGCTTAATAATATGAGAGTCTTTAAAATGAGAGAAGAAGTTTTGCACTAGTAAAATTATCAAATCCTCTTTCTTTTTTTCTCTTAAAATAAACCCAACAAAAATCATTTCACTACAAAATTAGAGGATTTTATTATACTTAGAAAAATGATGAAACGATTTTCAACGGTAAATTTTGATATCGTGAAAAATAATCTCATTCCCAAAAGTAGAAATTCAAATCTGTAACAATTAGAAGCTTTTTGGACTTTATCGATAGCATTATACGATCAAGTGGGAGAGAGAGAGAAAGAGAGTGTGTTTGATCTGAAAAGTGAAACCTAACTATAGCAAGTTTGTTTGTTCTGTTTATACTGCACTTTAGATCTATCTACCACCAATCACGGTCTCGTAAAAATAACAGAAAAAAGTAAAAGATGAAGAACGAATTCGACAGAAAGTTGACGGATTGACGAAGAAGATAAAGGTAATAAAGTTCAGAGAGATTACCCGACACCAGGATGAAAGGAGAAAGAGACACACAACAGATAGAACCATTCTGATTCCGTTAGATCTTCAGGAGACAAAGCAGCACATGGTCTTCGTGTTTGCGAGTTCGCTTCTCCAGCAGACAAAGATTCATATAACTCTCGAAGTTGATCGCTTCTTTGCAGAGAAGCTTCCTCAGTGCTGACTTCCATTGCTTGAACCGTCTTCCTAGTCTTAATTGCTCCGTTGTAGTATCCATCACCCCACGTCAAAATCCTATCAAAAATCGATGTAAACAGTTATTCTAATGCAGATCAAACCTTAAATCAGAAAAGAGTTAGTGTAACTATGATTTGATGAAGAAACAGAAAATGGAGAAGGTTGGTAGGTAGGTACCCTTGTTGGGGACAAAGTTGCCAGAAGAGGCTGTAAGTCCATTGAACTGATTGCACTGCGGTCCTTAACATGGTTTGAAGCCTGTTATTTGGCGGTGCAGCCATTGTTCCTTCCCAGCAGCTACCACTCCCTCGATTCTTTTATCTTCCTACCAATCTCAAATGACAGAAAATTTTGCTATGGGGTTTCCGAAATAAGGGAATGGGCGATGATGATGATGGATCATTGGACTTTGTCGTTATTGGTGACTTCAAAATCGGACATGTTTACACTAGCAACAGCAACAACATAAGACTAAGGCGAACTATGTTAAGGACAAGGTTAAAGCTATGGTAATTACACTTTCGTATAAATGAGTTGGTTTCTTCTGCGTGCATTAAGAAGAAGAAAAGAGGATTTACAAAAGTATGACTTTGAGGTGAGAATATATATAATATAAAGATTAAATTAACGGTGCGATTTTTTTATGTTATCATGTAAATTGCAAATTTCAATTCACACATATGCACATTTTTCAACAGTGCCAAAAATAGCTTTTCCTTTCCCTTCCAACAGATTTTCAAAGAATTTTATCTTAATCATGTCCCTAAGATAAGTCTCGAGTCTATTACCTACAAGGAGACTGGGATATTATATATACATACATACATACATATATATATATATATATATATATATATATATATATATATATATATATATATATATATATATATTAAAATATAACAATGTAATTGCTCTTTTTTTATAACGAATTAGTTTTTGTTTACCGAGACTAGTCAACTTTTTTTTTTCCAATCATTGAATCTGATGAGATAGTACGTTTTTTTCACTGAATTTCAGAATTTAAAAGATTAAATATTACATAAAATTTAATTGATTTTACGTAAAACAAAAATGTAAAAGTTAATTACTATCATCCAAATATATAATAAAGCTCGGAGTTAGTTATTGTTCATCTCAAACACATTTTATAATGAGATTAAAGGTTTCTGGGGCAACTTAATCACCAAGTTCTCCCAATTAATGAATACTTAAACGAATTCTTTGATGTAAAGGAGAAAAGGAAGATGAGGTGCTTTAATTAATGAAAAATGGGACACAAAATATACAAAATAAGAGAGAAAACAAAGTTGGAGAAAATTATTTCAATTTCTTTATTTTCTCTTTTTTTTTTAATTAAATAAGAGCTTTTTTTTTTATTAAGGGTCTCTATCCTTTTGTAACAAATAATATATTTCTGTATTAACCATCCTTTTTCAATAAAATACCTATTTGGAAACTATTTCATAAATTAAAAAAAAATCTGAAAAAAAATTTAAGAGAAGGAAAGAATTATAATATAGAGTGATGAAGTGATTTTAGTAGAAGTGGCGAATAAGTTAGTTCTAACGAGGTAAATGGGTAAATGAGGCAGTGAATATATATATTCTGGAAACATAGTGTGTAAGGCTCCATGGTCATTTATGTTGACTGGTTGCTCTACCAGACAGTTCTGATCAATGTTTTATGGTATTATGTATGTACGTACCAATTTCTAAGCAATTTTTTTTTTCTAGATAAACCTATCTTTCATTCTAAAAACTTCACTTTTATTTCTATAAATTTCTCTTTGTTAGGTGCAAAAGTATAATAAAAGAGTATAATAAAAGACTATATCTTATAATTAAAGGAGAGTGTGTATCAATGTTTAAGTTATTTATGCATAATTTATTTCCCGTGGAAAGTATTTTTATACGGTTGTTTGTAATGATGTAATATATCAACTTTATAATATTTTTTTATTACAAGTGTAAACAATGCTTGTGATTATCTGAGAAGTACATATATATTATATTCAATGATTGATAATTTAATGAAAATAACGATACTTTATCAATAACGTAATGATTGCGTATCATGTATTGTGTGTAGTTTAAATCAAGTTCATGTATAAATATTTATTCTTCGTAATAAGAAAAAGTTATGCATGTTCAATTATTTATTTCTCGAATGAAAAATAATCATAATTTATCCGTAACATAATGATGACATATCATGTGTTATGTATATTTTAAATTAAGTTTAAGCACATGTTTAACTAAAATGTTTTATTTGCATAAATTAATCTATTAAAAGGTAAAATTCTTTCAAACTCGTAGATAGTTTTATTTAATACAGAGTGTCAAGGGCGAGTTTATCTTCTAATGATAAAAATCATATAAACTATTTTTAAGGATTAAATTATAAATTAATTAATTCATTTGAATATGAACTATATATCATATGATAAATTTAAACTGAATCTACTACACCGATTAAAAAATTAAAATTAAATATACTGCTTGCAAGAGAAACAAGAGAATCAGGTGGCAGCAACTTGACTAGGTATTGGGTTTCTTGATTAGATATACATTGCATGTTAATTCTTTGCATTTTTTGTTATATGACTTCTTATATTTCACATCAAATATTAAGTCATTAATTTTTTAATTAGTCAATATATATATATATATATATATAATGAGTAATGTTATGAAAAAAGAAAAAGAAATAGACAAATGTAATAAAAATGAGATGAAAGAAAAAAGAAATATAAATTTAATTGTAATTTTTATTCTTCTCACAGCCGACAGAATGAATGTGTAAATCTATTATTGTTTTTGTGGACCATCGTGCATCTTCTATTATAAGGTACGAATCATATACTTATTATTGCTCTTTTTTTCCTATAAACTTATTCATATCCATTGTTAAATATTTATTTACTTCAAAACTACCATTTTATTTTAGTTTACCTTTTCTTTATAAACAATGAAATATTTATCGCTTAGTTTATTTATTTTAAAGCTACCTTATTATATAGAGTTTTAGGATTATAAGAATATATTTTGTTTTATTATTATTATTAAGGATGTATTTAAATTTTAACTAGAAGCTCTATAGCCTTTATACTCAGCACGCTGATATAAGCATGTTCATGTAATTAAAATATTAAGTTTTTTTTTTACTATTAAAATCCATTTGACAGTCTTTTTGGCAATGGAAGACAACAGCATTATGACTGTTAAGTTCTATGCTTTATCTGTATGAAATTATAACAGTGTTCTTGAAGAGTATATAAAAGCAAAAGATGTTTCAGTCTTTGGTTGAATATCTTTTTGAAGGGCCCTTTTTCCCCATTCCATTGCCTCAGTTTCCAATCATTATTTTCTCATCTTTTTGACCATTATATTGCGAAGGCTCTGTTGTGCGTTGTGCTTTTCACGATGAGTGCACTGTTAATTTCAAAGTACAACATATCATTATAAAGTGGTCATTTATCAAAGTTTTGCTTTCAAGACATACTATGATCATGGCATCATTATTGAATTCTATACCTTAATTTTCTAATAACTTACACAATATAAAATCATAAATGTAAATTTTGTGGAAACTTAACACTAACTCAATTGGAAGTTATATGTTATGGATTCTATTGTAAAGGGATCAATTTGATCAATGGTTGCGTGGAAACGATATTAATATCAATTATGATGATCACAAAGTCCAATCAATTTCTTACTAAAATCCGTTAATAATTAGATATTTTAATAATTTATCGATAAATTCTATTGAAAATTGTAAAATTCTCAGAGTTTGTTTTCGCCTTCAACATTTTGTAGTAAAATTTGTTGATCAAATTTTTTGGTAATTGAATTATTTTCAAAATCTATCATAGATGTCAAATTTTATGCAAAAGTATGTTTTTAAATTCATTAGAGAAGTGGGAAAAGAAGGAGAGGAAAAGATGGTAGAAGAAAAAGAAAGAAAGAAGATGAGAAAAAAAGAAGAAGAAAAACAACTACAATCGCAATAATTACTTATGTATTATAGTTGTTGATAATTATTGATAGATATATGTTTGTCGATAAATATTAATCAACAAATTGGAAAAGAATTAATTTTATGAACAAAATTTTTCTATTATTGATAAATTTTGCTTGTTAATAGGTCCACTTTTTTCTATAAGTAAATCCAAAGCAAAAGATACTCCAAGGTAATAAATTCTATTATTGAGATCCAATTACATATGAAACGATTCAATGATGCACACAACAGACGCCTTATCGATCCACAATAGACAAGTCTCTAGTACAATTCTCATATGAGGTGGTCCACACATAGCTTTACAAAGTAAACATCTTAGTGGTTTACCGATTACATGTCTAGTGGTTTCAAAGATTACACATGTATTTTATTCAACAGTATGAATCAACTCAACTTTTCAATTGTCAAAACAATATATTTTTACATTAAGCTTATAATCCTAAATTATCGTAGTCATTAGTAAATTACCAAATCAATTTGCTAGCATCATCCACAAGTCCATTAGGCATCTATCACTATATAAGCACTACAAGAAAATTGTGTATCATTGACAAACACAATCCATTAATAATAGAAAAAAATTCATCTATAATTTTAGTTTATCGATAGATTACTGAAGACTATAAATCCATCGGCAAAATTTTGTTAACTCATTGGCAAGTATACCAAATTTTACAAGTAGTAAAGATATTGCATCCAAGGATTGTTTCCTAAGGGATTTGCATTTATTTAGCTAACTATGATTACTTACTAATTTAAGCAGTGAATATGAACATTGAATGATTCAATAAGTTAAAAACATATAAAATTACTAAATATGAAAGTTATAAAATGATCCTGGTAAAGACTCATTGGGGTTGAACTTCATGACCCAAACTTTATACAATAAGTTATAAAATGATTCAATAAGTTAAAAACATTTAAATTACTAAATATGAAAGTTATAAAATGATCCTGGTAAAGACTCTTTGGGGTTGAACTTCATGACCCAAACTTTATACAATCATCTACACAATATATTTCTTACTTAGATATTGAACAAGATTTGCATTAAAAAAAAATGTCTAGAATGACCAAGAACTTTGGTCTATGTCTATAACCAAACCTCCTCTTGGATGTTTTATCCATGTCTAAGTTCCAAAACATTTTCCATTAGACACCACCCAAATAACATAGATATTTTATCATGCACATGAATAATAAAGATAAAACACACAAGAATAATGAAATATATTCTATTGCATAGAAAAAGCTACAAAAAGTTTATGTACATTACATTCCACCCTAATGAAATGAAGTTTAGCTACTCTTATATATCTAGAGAAGAGATTAAAATGGTGAGATGGATGAAGAAAGATGAAGTACTCGAACCCAAAGAGTGCCTCAACCAGTGTCTTGAGTGTGAGTAGAGAAGTTTGATATATAAAAAACAATTTATCCTTGTAGAGAAGTTTGATATAAATTTAAATGTAAGTAGTTTAAATTATATTAATATGAAATTGGATTTTTTATTTATAATAAAAAAATTTAAAAAATCAGAATTAAAATTTATAAAAGAATTTGTAGAAATAAATTTGAAATACATTTTCTTAAATAATAATTTGTATATTGTTATTTAAATTTTTGTTAACCAAAAGTATATCAAATAATTATTATGTTTGACAATTTATACATATATTAAATCATAATAAAAGTTCACAATAATATTATTTTATTATTCTAATTATTATTTATTATATTAATATTTGATTTATTAATATTAATTATAATAAATTATTAAAAAGCATAATTTGTTTTACTTTCTTATTATAAAATAGTATTCTATGATCCATTCAAGTTGTAATAATACACTGATAAATGTTTGACAGTTTTAAATAAAAGCTTGAATAATAATAAAGATAAGTGATGTTAATTAAGGAGTCAAGATTGAACTTGGCTTCTTTCCACTCAATTACAGTACTCTTGATTTTCTATAAGTTATGTTTTTTATTTTATTGTTTGTGGAAGTACCCTTAAATGTAGTTCTAGCCTAATTCTTAGTATTAAAACCTAAGGGTTTTAGACACAATATGGTTTTTCACACTGGTGGAGACCCTTCTTTAAACCAACTAAAGTCTTAGATCCATCATTGATATCTATCGAGTTTTAAAAAATTTGATTGGATCTAAACACTAAATCAGTTACCACTCCATTTAGGTTAATAAAATATGATGATTGGCTAAGTCATCAAAGCAATAAAAGCAAATCCCTAACAGAAAACAAGAACATAATATATATTGAATCAAGTGCAATACATAGAGTTTCAAGAAGTTATATTCAATTCTAATTAGAAAGAAGTTAGTTGCTTATATGTTTACAACAAGTACATAGAGTAGCTCTTCTCCTTTCGTGGCTTTCTAAAGATGTTATAATGTATGCCTAAGCACTCTACTAAGTTTCTCTCTAAATAATGAACAAAGTCAACATCCAAATAATAAATGTATGTTCTCTTTTTATAAAGAAATAGTGTTCAACTCCCAAAGTGTTGGTCATCCACGATGTTTTTTTATGTGGGTTTTCTTCAATGCTTGAGCTTCCAACTTCATGATCAACAATTGAGCTTTCCTTCCCAAATGAGTTTCTCTTGAAGCTCAATTGTCATTCTGGAATTTGAGGTTTCTTATAGTAAAGGTTTCTTCATGTGTGGCTCAACACCAAAGGCTCAAGACCAAAGTCACTACTTAGTAGTAGGATTCATATTTTGAATCTTCCTAAACCGATTTACGTGACTCAATTCCAATTTTGAGCTTAACACCAACTTCTTAATTTCCTTCATTTTACCTGCAAAAATAAAACAAACATATTAATTTCTTCTTTTTATACTCCTCATTCTATAATTAAAGAAAAGTGAGATTGTTTTACTAAGATTTGCGTCAAATTTATACATGATAAGTGTTTCAACAATATGCAATTTTACTTTAAACTAGACATTTATCAATGAACAATATCTCTTTATCCTCTGCTCACTTCAACAACTTTGTATTTTTGTAAAGTGAATGTTATTTTTGTCTTTTACTCAACTGTACAATACATTGTCATATATCTTTTCATTCATGCGTGGATGGATAAAAACTTTCTCCAACAAATTCGCTCATTCAAATTATTGCAAATTCACATAAACAAATGTCTAAGAAATTCATATATTCGTCCTCACACATCAACATTAATACTATCATCTAATACAAACACAATCTTAACCTTAACATTCCATTAGATTTATATACCAATCCAAATATGAAAAAAATGTAAATATTTATATCTTATCCATACCCAAATTTTCATTAGTGCCAAGCTAATTTCTTCTACGTCAAGTCTCTTGTCCCCAAAAACTAGGACAAAGTAAATAATATTAGAATATTCTAATTGAATTTTTTCGTCTAAGACTTAAATCAGAATAAGGTGTAAATGTACTTAATTAGTAGTGTGAGAAATCAAAACACTCTGTAAATATAGATTAAATGAAAAAATAGGCCTTAACCTTCCATTGAGAAAATAGAGTTTTCCTTCATAAAATATTGATCATCTATTCTATCATATTTTTATAAGTATACTTTTCTCTCTTTATTTTCAGTTGTATACTCTTTGCCAATATTTTAATTATGGACCTTTATGTGTTGATACCCTGCTCCTTTTTTAACTCACTTAACAACCCACAATATTATTATTTTTAATATTTTTATAAAATTTAATTAAGAATTTACCCTTTATTATACATTTATTTTGATAAAAACAATGGGTTGTATACAATACAGATTATCAACATTTTCTTATATTTTACTGTTGCCTTAAAAGAATAGGAATAACTCTTTTAACAACTCTTTTTTAATAATTTTTTGATAACGCATACGTGACAACTTATGATTGGTTTGTTTCAAATATTTTTTTAAGATAAATTTAAACAAACGAATAAAATGGTGACACGTATTCTGTTGTAAAAAAAGTTGTCAAAGAGTGTTGTTAAAATATAATTGTCCTAAAATAATAGTATATACTTTAACTTTAATGTTTATCACATTTTGGAATAATATTATGGCTTAATGATTACTTTAAATTCAATAAAAAAAGAAGTAAATCCAATGTCTCTTTTTTCCAACGTCTTTATAGCCTAAAAAGTAAATCCAATACATTCTTTTAATTATAGGTGTTATTCAATTAGGAGTGGAGGGGAAATCAATAAAGAATGAATAAAGGTTATTTGATTTAATTTTTCTGATAACCAGACAAACCAGGGGCAGCAGTGAAATCACCTTCTCTGTCATAGCTCCTAAAGCATGCATAATTTTATTGTATGTCTCCTTTTGTCTTAACATAGCCACATGAAATTTATAAAGTGGTACTATGTGGACACTGGTAAATAAAAAAAAATTCACTTAACAATTTAAAATAATAATATATTTTAAATATAATTTTATTTTTTTAGTATAAAATTTTAATATAGCATTGTAAAAAATTAATATTATTAACAGTTAAAATAATCACTAATATTAAAATTTGTTAATAAATTAAAATTACTAATTAATAAAAAATTTTAATAAAATATTTGTGAATAAATTTTGTCAATGGATTATTTATTTTCTTTTTGTAATTTTTCTTTGTTAATTACTACAAAAAATTTAATGAATATTTATCGATAATTATTCGTATATATTAACACAAATATTTGTTTGATAAATATTGTAATTTGATTTTTTTTTTTCGTTCTTTTCTCCTATTTCTTTTATTAGGCAAAGTTACTAACATCGTTGTTGGCTCCATTAGTTTTGTCGTTGTCATGCCAACTCTTACTTCTCCACTTTCTTTACCTTTTCTTTTTCCTTCTTTTTTCTTCTTTTCTCCTTCTATAACTCTTCTTTTTTTTTTCTCCTCTATTGTCTTTACATCTACCATTGTTGCCAATATGTTGCTGCCACTACATTGTTGTTGTACTACCATTTCACTATCATTACACCACTTTTACCAGTTCAGAAATAGCGTTTAATGTTACATGGTTAATATTTAATGTAAGAAAATTCAACGTAAAAAATGACCAATGACAATTTTATAAATAAAACGGCATTCTAGGCATTGGTTAGGGAGGTCTCCAACATCAAATATGATTTAGACGTCAACTCCCTTAACGTCAGACGTTAAATGGTCTACATCCAAAATTGAAAAGTCATTGTTTTATAAACTTTGGACGTCGGCTACAGGTCTTTCGACGTCAAATTTGAAATATACATCAGTTCCCCTCTCCACGGACGTAAAAAAAGTGCGAAATTATCTCATTTTAGGCGCTAATATTAATTTTTTACCACTTAGACGTCGGCTAGGAAGGGAGGCCAACGTCTTAGAGCAATTTGATGTCAACTGGGAGGGGACCTAACGTCAAATATCCTACATTTTCACCCACTCGAGAACGCAAGCACCAGGTACACATTTTTTCTCTCGCTGCACTTATCTTCTTCCTTTGCTTCCTCTCGTTCGCCATTAACATTCAAGTAAGTTTTCCTCCACTTTACACTATTTAAAATCATTTTGCACCGATTATATTATGTTTGGAACTATTATCTTTCATTTGCACCTATTAAAATTCGTTTTCATTTGCTTTTGATGTAGTTCTTGTGTGTGAGTTCTCAAACCTTAGTGACGACGCTTTCCGTTTTCATTACTTGTGTCCATTCTACATTGTTTGTGCTATTTTTTTTAGTGATTTCCATTTTCAACCCTTCAAGAAGGTTAGTATTATAATTTCTTGAAACGCATAATATATATAATTTTGTGATGTGCTGAGAACATTTTCTAATTTTTAAGTGTGATTTTATTGTAAAAATAAACTTATATTTGAAAAATAAAACAAATGGGACGTCAATTAGTGTCAAAATCGACATCTAATGACGTTTGTTACATCTAACGTCAAATTGACATCTCTCAGTAAGACGTCGGTACTATGTTGGACGTTAAATGTCCAAAATAAAAGACGTTTTTGCAATCACTACCATTACATCATTACTGTCTTTTTTCTTTTTTTACACTTTTTTAATTAATTTATAAACATATTTCATTATATTGGACGAAAATTATCTCGTAATTACTTATATATTTTTTTCATCAAAAAATTAAAATTCTATTTTTTCAAATTTTTTTAATAAATTTAATTATCCATAGATTTACCAACATATTTTAAGGTCAAAACTCATGTAACATCATTTTATCGATAGAATTTCACGATGAAAAAATTATTTGTATAAATTACTTACAAATTTTATTGATAAATTTATTTCTATTGATAAAACCTGTCAATAAATTATATCTTATCAAATAATTTATTTATTTTTAAATAAAATTCTATTGATAATTAAAGAATTTCTTATAATATATATTATAATATTATTTAAATAAATTATTAAATTAGTGTTTTTATTTGATATTGCCAATATATTAACATGATATAATAATGTATATTAAATTTTAAGTTAAAAATAAAATGAATATAATTAAATATTACTATTTTGAATTGTTGAATATGTATATTTTTTTTTTATCTAATAATGATCTCAACGTATATCACCATTCTTATAATTGTTTTGATCTTGACCGAGGTAATTACATATAGATTATTTGACTTTATAATGGTGGTTAGGATATGTTAAAGGGTAAAAATAAAAGAAAATAATAAATGGAATAGTGGTAATAGTAGAACTCATTCTATAAAGTTTCATTTTTACTATCTTATATGGGGTACAAATGATGTAATGTAAAATATAGGCTAAAACGTATATTGTATAACCATTGCTGCCTCTTCAAGTTTTCTTTTTCTTTCATGTAATAATTTAGATTACCTAGTTTTACAACTTATAATTTATAAATATTTTGATCGTGACTTTTGACTTCACATTGGAATTTAAAAATAAACACCTCTTTACCCTTTCATCCATAAATGAAATTCTATTTCTTGCTTCCAAACACTTCAAATGACACCCTTTTCTAAGCTAAATTGTTCAAACTCCATTATTCAAAATCCAACCTGCTATATAATCCTTACCCTAACATTATCTATTATACCCTACTTCTTCAACAAAAACCTAGTTTAACCTGTTTTTCTCATTCATGGACCCATGCATATAAATGTTAAATCATTATGCTTTAACAATGAAATGGTATTTTAAATCTATTTCATATTATTAATTCCAACTTAACCTTCAGGATAATCTTGTTATTGCTCTTAATTATATACACATGCAGAACAACTGCTGTCAAGCTTGTGATCTATTTTATTGAAGGTAAATTATGACGGATTTAATTTCATTTTATTGATACGTATATGAATCTTATGCCATATTTAATAAAACTTTTTAACAGTGACTAATTACTTAAATTTTTATTTATTTAAGGGCTGACCGGAAATCAAATTCCCTTATTTTTTTTTAATTCTTTAAAGACAAGGAATCTAATCAAGTACGTATAATTTACTAGTATTCATTTGAGTCTTAACTTCCTAAAAAAAATACATTTAAGATAATTTAAATGGAGAATTATAAATTTGGATAATTAAAATATTAGAATGAACAACATTTTAAAGTATTTATTCTAAATCGAAAATATTAAGTTTAATGAAATAAATACATAAAGCAGCCACAAAAAGAATGAAGCAACGTATCAAAGTTATAAAGCAAAAGCAAAAGTGATAAATTGCATGGGTAAATTGGGCATGATTAAGAAAGTAAAAAGAATAAAGACAGAATATTAGTTATAGCTACCAAATATGATTAAGAAATTGAAAAGCGAGATAAATAAATAAATAAAATATTGAAAAAGAAATACAAAAGGGATATACCATTCAGCCAAGTATAAAAGACTGACCCCCACACAGCTAACAAGATAAATGATTATGTCTAAAATTAGAGTTAACTGACAACAAATCCTGTTTTTTACTTTCTGCACTCCACGATTTCTTTGTACACCTTACAAATTTTTAAAATATATTCTGAAAATTTTCTGAAATAAAATTTTAGGAACAAAAATTCCAGATTTTCAGTACACATGAAACATATTCTGGAAGTAACAACCTGAAATAAGATGTGCTTGAGTCTTTTTTCTATTATTATGGGAATGTAGTTAGTAATTGTGTGAGTGCAGAAAGCAATAACCAGTTGAGTATGGAAAACTAATCATGGATCTCTAGGGAAAGCCCGGTAGAAAACAAAGGATCAACTTAGGGGAGAGACGATGGAATATTGCCTCCTGCACCTGCATAATTACTAATTGCACTCCATAATAATAAATTAAACACCTTTATTTGAGGCTGAGAATGTATTTCATGTGTTCTGGAAGCCTAATTTCTAAAATTGTATTCTTAAAATCTGATTCTGGAAATTCTGTTTAGGAAATTTTGGGAAATATCGTTACATTAGTCGCTTTGTATAAGATATGTGGCACGAGGCATGTCATCCTAAGATATGTGGGAAATATCTTTAAAATTAATTTTATGAGTAATGAATGGATGTAGAATATTAAAAAAAGTTAAATGTTTTAAACATTTCTGAGTTATGTTTTGTGGGTGGGTGGAATTTGAAGACAGAGGAAATTCCATTCCACCATGGTATTCATTTAATTGGGTCAAACACTATCACACAGAGCTGAAGCTTATAACATCACATCAATTAAATCTTTCTTTCATTACTTACAACTTTTGCGGCCAACAAAGCTAACGCGTGCACGTATATCATTCTGTGTCCACCCCAACATGCTCGTACATTTGTCGTACACATTACCACACACTCAATGCTTTTCTCCATCAAATTATAAACCACACATCTCACTGTTTTTTTTAATAAGCATTAATTTTAGAGTATTTACTTTTATATATATGCAGATAAAAAAAATACATAAATACAAAACAAAAAATATGTTAATTCATGTTGAAAGTAGTTTTTGTGTCTTTAAGAAGAAAACAAAGAGCA
Source organism: Vigna mungo (assembly GCA_036885675.1). Lineage (NCBI taxonomy): Eukaryota > Viridiplantae > Streptophyta > Magnoliopsida > Fabales > Fabaceae > Vigna > Vigna mungo. Next base: position 25,097,777 of record CP144695.1, read on the forward strand.
CCTTTTGGTAGTGCAAAAACACTGGATAAGTCCCAATGGAGGGAGTAAAATGTTTTAAGGAACTTTGAGAAACATGATAACCTTTCTGTCAATTAGAGGTAAGGTTTTTTCTTCTTCTTACTCCAACTTCTTCCTCTCCATTTTCTTTATCTTTTCCTTTTTTTCACTTTTAGGGGACAATGAATACAATACAACAATTCAGGACCTTTTCCTTTTTAGCACCTTCTTTAAATATGTTTGTAATTTTTATACTTACATTATATGGATCTGTAATTTGTCACTGTTTCAAAATTTTAATATGTTTTAATCTTTAAATTTGACAAATAAATTAATATAAACCTCTTAATTCAATTAAGTTAAATTTTTTTACATGTTAAGTAATATTTTAAATTAATATTTTAGCAAGTGTCAAACAATGTAAACAATTGATACGTTAGTTTAAATTTTATTTGATACGTCAAAAATATTTAACATAATTTGATAAAAATATTATATTTATTTATTTTTAAAATTTGAAAACCAAATTATATATAAAAAAATAAAATTAATTTTGTATTAAAATTTAGAAACTAAAAATATATTTAATTCCTATTTAATCGACAGACAAATTATATGACTTGGATTATTTTACTTGTATATACATTACATTGTAAACATATGCACAATCGAGGACTAAAAGCACCGTTTAAATACCAAAAGATGATTATTCTTAGCAAGTTACAATTATAAGAAGAGAACTAACATCATCAACGAATAGCCCCTTAAAATAAAATAACAAAAAGAGTCTGTGTCACTATTACTTACAACTTAATTTATAGATTACTAAAATGCAACAAAATTATACCTCTACTTAATTTCAAAACAAAATGTTACATCAACAAACAAGAAGAAAGTGTAAAATGATGCTAGTACCTCATATTTAGGGAAGACAAAAAATTATGTAACATTTTTAATGATAATGAGTACTGATATTTTATTTATGTAAAAATCTAGAAAATATAGTATTAGAGTTGATAAGTGTTTTAAATAATATGACCAAGTGTTTTAAAGTTAAAACAATTCGCTAATATAAATAGACTTTCTTAAACTCATTTTGTTACTTAAAATACAACCCATCTCTCTAAAACTCTTCCTCTAAGTTATCTCTCCATTCTTTTTAAGAAATCTGACTCCTCAACCATATGTTTGACGATCAGGAAGTTATTAAATGATCACAACAATATGTTCTCCAATTTCTATCGATCAATTCCTAGTTTAGAGTAAGTAAGTTACAATTCCTTTTTTTCTTTACATTCTTATTTTGAGATCATGCATTGTGATCTCTTGTTGCACATGTTTCATGACTTCTTTTCCTAGTTCTTTGTTAATCTGAGGTAGGACTTACTATGATCACAATTCGATGATTCGTAGGAGCTTTTAGAGTTCCTTGTGCTTGAAGCAATGAGTGTGCGTTCTTAGAGCTCAGTAGGTTGGGTGTGATTTGAGGGTTGTTGAAGTTATGAAGTGGTTGAAATTTGTTCTAAAAAAGAGGTAGTAGTACTTTGGTGGTGGTTTAGTTTGTTTTAAGTGCATTTGGGGTTTAAACTAGTGAGATTTTGAATTAGAGACTTTGTATCAAAATAGAAGTTTTTGAAAGTATTGATAAGTCATTTCTAACTTGTTAGATGTCCTAATTTGATAAAAAAAAAATGAGCTAGAACTTGTAGAATTGAATTTTAGTCTCTAAGTTGAGAATTTAGTTGTTTTTTAGTTGATACCTTGTTGTAAACAATTGATTATTAGTTTAAGATAGGTTATACACTTTTGTTTAGGTCTAAAATAGTTTATAATCCAGTCTAGAAGTGTTAGAAGTTGGTAAAAATCATTAGAATAGGTCATGAGTGGTTTAAGTGTGTTAATTATGTAGTTTTGGTACTGTAGAATTATGTAGTCAGGTTGGGCGAGCAAAATGGACTCGTTGGGAGAGTTTAAGGAAGTTATGGCAATGAATTTCAAAGGCTGACAACTCGCTTAGCTTGGGGAACTTGCAGTTTTGGGACTCGTTGGGCGAGTATTTTGGGTTTTTGGCAAAGAGTTGTAGAGGCTAAGCAAGTTAGCTAGCTTAGCTTGGCAGACTGTTTGTTTTGCCTCTCGTTAGGCGAACAGAGGTTGTTCGCTGGACGAGTGGATCTATGTTCTTAAGTGTTTTTGAATCTTTTCTTTTGAAGTGTATGGCATTAAAAGTTATAATGGTTTGTTCTATTATATGTGATAAGGTTTGGAACATATGTTTGAATGAAATGAGGTGTGTAAGAGTTCTAAGAAGGATTCTTAATAGTTGTATCAAAGTATTGTTAGTATGAATGTAGGGAGCTTAGTCTTGGAGGTTATCCTGACACTTTAATGATCATTCATTCTCAAGTATAAAAGATTGATACTTGTGGTGAGAGTAGCAAGAGGTCTTAGTCTAGGTGCTTCTAGTAGTCCTAAGACGTAGTACGGACTAACGTTGTGAGTGTGGTAAGGTGAAACCCATTGACAATGGTTTTTCAAAGAAGTAAAGGTCACTACAAGTGCACAACCCGCCATAGATCCACATTCATACTAAATCTAGATAGTCCAATCTCTAGGTCTTTACATGTTTAAGATGTTTGGATTGCTTTATATGAAATGTGATTCATGTTTGAAATGGTAATGTATAATATGAATTGTTTTGTATAACTAGCTTACCCTTTTGTTTATGTCTTGTTGGTATGTTTTTGTGCTTAGTTGTCTTGGTTATGATCATCTGGTGGGTGTGAACACAGGATAATGAGGTGACCATGAAACAGGCGTTAGGTGGAAACATCCTGGACGTTTAGCAATTTTAGTAGTTATACATATAATGGTATTGTTTTCTTTTTGTAGTTTAGATGATCATTCTTGTTTATAGTTTTGATCTTAGCATCTTGTATATAAAATTTGTTTTTAGTTATATTAAATTATTGTAAATTCACTTTATAATCTTGTCTGATTTATTTTATTAATTATACGATAGTTCCATCTATAATTTAAATCCTATACTTTTAGATGTTACAATTTACTTACTTATTGAAAGTATTATATGAATTTAATGATATTCAATCTATCATATTTAAATATTTTTCCAAAAACTAAGTAATTAAAGAAAAAATAATAATAAAAATATTAACTATTGATAAATTGTTTAGAATTTAATTTAATATATTTATATATTCCATTTAAACTAATGAAATTAAAATTATTTTTGAACGGATTAATTTTGTAAAACTTATATTTTAGTAAAACTCATTTAAATTTGTATTTTAGAAATATAAAATTTATATACATCAATATTTTAATGGATTATTTTATTAAATTCTACTTTAAGTATTTATTTATTCACCTAAATTTATACTTTTTAATTTTTTTTAAAATATTTAAAATTAAGAAAAATGTTGACATAGGCGGAAAAAAAAATTCGCAAAAGCTTTTCCTAGATATTACGATAGGTTATGGGGTAAATATTTTTAGACCAATCCCAAACTATTGTGATCCCTTATGAGACATAAATTAGTAATGCAACAGAATATTTCTTTAATTAGGAAGAATTATGATTCTAATTAAACTACTTAAAAAAGTATTTGACTAGATAATGATGTGTTATTTATACTCACACCGATTAATTCATCACACGTCCAGCTACATTACAATTAAAAAATAAGCTACTAACAAACTCCTCTTTTAGCCCACACATATCAGCCGTTTATTTAATTATAAAACCAATAATCAATAAAAATATTAATTAAAAAAGTTATTGTAAAATTTTACTCTTAAATGATTGTGCTTACATTGTTTACCATCTTTTTTTTTTATGTTTTGAGAATATATTACTTATGTTTACAAAAAAAAAATCAATCCTAATTCATCCATAATCTTTAATGTCATTCAATTTTTTTTAGAAAACAATAAAAAATATATTATTAGGGATTCTTAGAATATTCTAGCTCTTTTGAGAGAAAAAAATTGATTACAAAAAGATACACAAATAAAGATTCAAGCACATATTTTATAACTAAAGTCATTGTAAGCATAAATTTTATAACATAATTACTCTTAAATTGAAATTATATAATAATTTTCATTAGATATATTTCTTAATGAATCTGATTAGTTATCAGAGTAAAATCTTAATTATTTTACATGCAATCATCTACCTCCCTTATCTTATCTTTTTTTATTTATAATTTTCAAAGTGGACTTCCAACCATGGCCTAAGAGTCCATAAGCATTTTTACCTTGCTTAAACATGTTGGATTTATGATGATGGTTTTAATATGTATTACTAATCTATTTTTTGTGGATATGTTAGTCGATTGGTCTTTTGAATACACGTTCATTCTTTTGAGAGAATTGACCACTCGGTAAGTAAGAAAGTGTATTGACTATATGGTTATACAGTATAATATATAATTTGATTATATATATATATATATATATATATATATATATATATATATATATATATATATATATATATATATATATATATATATATATATATATATATATATATATATATATAAAAAGGAATGTAAACCATTTTGATGATGAAAAAGTTGCAGAAAATGTGATAAGCTCCCACCCTAAGTTTAATTTGTAGGTAGTGTGATGACATGTCAACCCCAAAATGAATTAGGAGTGGGATGGTTTGGTGAAGATTCCTCATTACAACTATAGCTGCTAACTGTATGGTCAACTAACCAAAAATTGTTAATCAATATAGTAAGATAACTTTTATTATCTTACTCAAAATATATATAGAATTAACGTGTGAGCAAAGTAGACCTTCGTGTCACGTAGTTCATTGCATCTTTGCAAATTCCTCATGGTAGACATTCTTGACCTCCACGAAGGCCACCTAAACTATGATAATATTTTTAACTTGGTACGTACATGTGACAAATATCTTACAGAACCACCATGTTCACAAAAAACATGCAATACATATATTGAGACTTGTTAATTATGTCGGATCATGCTCTTTCTATCAGCAACATCTATTACACTGCATGTCTTAGTGGGGATCATTTTAGGGCTACATCTTTTGCTATTAGGTCATTGGATAAGTATATATCTACTATACGGAATTCCCCACCATCAAAAGATAAGGGTCCTCAACAAAGATTTTCATGGCTTCTTCTGTTTTTGTTTTTCATCTAATTAATTGAAAAAAAATAAAATATTTGGTCATGGTACTTTTTTTCTTAATTAATAATTATGAAAGTGTTGTAGAAAATAGGAAATTAAATAAGAGTAATTTGGTGGAGAAAGATTAGAAGTGTTTGCAAACGTGTTCCACTATAAGGTCACTAAAAAAGGATGTCCTATACGAATTCCAAAGGAAGGCAATGTGCATAAGAGATATGACAGTCCTTGTTTCATTTCATTCTCTTATAGTCATGTCTTGATGAGTTCCACTAACTTTCTACTACACACAATTCAACACCAATACTCATTCATTTCCTCACATACCTTTTAGCCATAAAATCAACCAATTTGAGGCCCTAGATAAATAATTCGCTATTTCTTACTAATAATACTCATCAATTTTTCTTAGTTTTATTTCGAAGGTGACTCTTAAACTTTTGGATGGGTCAAGAACAAAAGCAATTTATATCATTTAACTATTGAGGTAAACTAATAAAGTATAGTGTTGACATTTCATGTACTCTTTAGAATTTGATCTTCCATCACCATCAGTCCCCACTTACATGCCTTACTATAAATTGGATCTATGTCCAAATTGAGCTCATCAAGAGAATAAGTTATAAAATTCGTAGAGAGAAAAGGGAAAGGAATCGAGAGAGTGAAGACAAAATGGAATCAACTCACGTAATAGCCATTACAAATAGAGAAGAAGATAATTTCCCACATAAAACCAAAGAAAACAAAACATTCAAATTTGGGAAAAATGAAGTCCACTGTGTTTCCATTGCTTTCAGTGCCAGACACAAGCAGATGCAGAGAGACCAAGACACCAGGAAGATGATTCACTGCATCAAAGTAGGAATCTCCTTGGTTTTGGTTTCACTTCTGTACCTCTTGAACCCTGTCTTTAAGCAACTTGGTGAAAATGCAATGTGGGCTATCATGACAGTTGTCGTCATGTTTGAATTCTCTGCAGGTACTTTCACCAGCATTCATCTCTAACATAACTCATTGCAAATATGAATATCTAATGCACATATACATATTTGATAAACATGTCAGGGGCCACACTAGGAAAGGGCTTCAACCGTGGACTGGGAACTATTGTAGGAGGAGGACTAGGTTGCTTAGCAGCACTTTTTGCACAAAGCATTGGGATTGGCAGGGTTGGCAACTACATCATAATCGCTGCTTCTGTATTTATATTGGGTAAGCTTCTCATAGTTATTCTCTAACAAACATTACTAGTGCTCGTGGCTTCTGGCTACTGGGTGACCTCAACGTTATGCATAACTTAATAAACTTTGGTGTTAATTTCAGGATCGTTTGCCACATATCTTCGACTGATTCCAAGCATAAAGAAAAGATACGATTATGGAGTGATGATATTCTTGCTGACTTTCAATCTAGTTGTGGTTTCTGTCACACGCGTGAATGTGAAAGTGTGGGAATTAGCCGGTGAACGTCTCTTGAATATACTGATGGGCCTCATTGTATGCGTCTGTGTTAACTTGCTCGTCTTTCCTTTGTGGGCAAGTGATGAACTTCACGATTCCATCGTCTCCAGATTCCTTGACCTTGCCAATACAATTCAAGGTATATCTATATATGGCAATGCCATTTACGATCTCATCTTAATCTTAATCGTGTCTTGAACAGAAACACGAATGAAAGAACGTTGCTTGATTTCAACTTGTTTATTCCTGAGATGTGGTTGTGTTTTTACTGATAACTTGCTTTCGAGAAAAGCAATTAAAAGCTTGGTGGTATCACTTCAGATAGAAAGTGTTTTTTTCCTTACAACATACAAAAATATTTTTCGTGAATATATAAAGATAGACCGAAGTTTACACTTGAATAAGTATTTTTACACCGTTTAATGTATTTTTTATTAAATCTTAACAAACAAGATTCACCGCTGAATTATAAATTTCCGTGTGAAAATGAACTGTAGAATATATATATATATATATTATCAGGTTCAATATTAAATGTGTATTTAAATAACTATATTAGGCTCGTGACAGTAGATTAAGACCTGGAACAAGTGTGAAAGGGATTCAATTATAATTTATTAATCCTCTGTGATTGTAGGTTGTTTAGGCGAATGTACCAAAATGATTAACGAAAAGGAAAATCAACCCTGTGCTAGCTTCAACGTTTGCAAGTCAGTGTTGAACTCCAAGTCAAAGGATGAATCATTGGTAAGGTAGATTCTTGTGTTTCTTGAAATTGAATGAAAAAGTGTACATTAACTAAGTGTGGGGAATAAGTTTGATTTTTATATTTTCAGGCAAGTTTCGCAAACTGGGAACCCTGGCATGGAAAATTTGGATTTTCCTACCCTTGGGAAAGGTACTTAAAGATTGGGGAGATTCTTCGCGAACTGGCTGCATTTATTCTAGCAATGCGTCGTTGCCTCGAAGCATCAAAAGAGGTAGGTGCATATTTTCTTTCTTTTTTAAGGTTGTTGTTATATTATAGGGTTTGCTAAACGACAAAACCAGATTTTCGATGGGCTGAATGAAATGAACCTTTAATGTCAGCCCATGGCCACATTGAGAGAATCACAATGGGTATATTTAGAAACATGCGAAGCACTTGAGTCAAAGGTTGCGTGCGTTCTGCAAGAACTTGGAGACAGCATGAAGCAAATGATGAAATGTAATGCAAAGGGTTGTGTTTCGGAGCAGTTGAAAGCCGCCAGAGAAGATTTAAGCTTCATAATTTCCACGTGCAAAATGGCACAACTTGAGGATGATCAAGTGCTAGCCATTGCTAGCTTCGTCTTCTTGCACATGGAAGTGATACAGAAAGTTGAGGAACTGGTGAAAGAGGTGGAAGAACTTGGAGAAATCGCAGGTTTTCGCACCCCAATAAGTGCATTGTCTTCGTAGACCCCATATTTTAACAGTGATTTATCTATCTATCTATGTATATAAACCACTCCCGATTTTAGGTCATAGATTATTATTACAAATATGTGTTCTCTTGGTGCCAAAGAAACACATGAATATATATGTATTTGGGTGTAACATCCAATAATTGAAGTTAGAAGATATGCTAATTAATAATAACTAATAACCCTTTTTCAAACTCACTATCTTATAAAATTTTCCCGTTGGTTAATCTTAATAGCTTTCATCTCTTTGAATAAATCTCTCCTAATGAGTGATACCCAGAAAAGAAAAATGGTATGAACAGTACTCATCAAGTTAGATAACGAAAAAGCTTATGAATATTCATAGTGGGCCTTGACCTAAAATAAGTTAAAAGTAAAAACATGTACTTTTATTTGTAAGAATACTAAATAGTTCATCTAACAGGTTCTTGTATTTCATCATGCTTACGCTATCACTGGCGCAATAGTTCTTGAAAAATATCTAGAAAAAAAAAATAGCAAAATGAATGGAGGGGATTGATGAAACTAAGCTTCTTTCAAATTTGATTATAAGTCACAGTCCGTTCATCAACGCAAAAGAACAAAAATTAAATGGCCGGCAATGCACAGCATATATCCACTTGAAACCTCCGCTACACCTCTGTCATATCACTAATTCCCATCATTCAATCACCTTCCATTTCCTTATTTTATGGAAACTTCATTTTTTTAAATTATAAGATATGAGTAGTTTCATTGATTTATAAAGTGATGTTAGCATTTTTAGAGTAAAAGGCTGAGAAGGTGACAAAACGCATCGTGTGCTGGAGTTCAATCAAAGACTAGAAGAAGATGGGTGTAGCAACAAAATGTGTAATAATTGGTATTGGTTTGTTGTGGCTGTTGAGTGTTGCTGAGAGTGTTCCCAACACGAGCATCATCAACGTTCTCTGCAACAATGGTGTGTACACCTCAGGGGACCCTTTTGCAATCAGTTTAAATTATGTGTTCGAAGACTTAGAGAAGGAAACAGCAACGAAAAAGAATTATGAGTACCACAACATTTCACCATACCCTAATGCCTATGCCTATGGGCATGCTACTTGTAACATTAATCTCACATCCTCTGATTGTAAAACATGTCTTGGTGCTGCTAAAATGGCCTTGTTTACCACATGCCAGGCACCACGGATAGGGGCTCGTTCAGTGCTCCATGATTGTACAATCAGGTACGAGCAATACCCATTTGACGATTAGAGATAGAAAATTGGATTTTCGCTGTTCAACTTTCCATCATCATTTTCAACATGATATTGCAATTTTTTTAGATAGTTTGTAATTGTATTGCAAATGTATACCGTATACTTTGTTCACGCTTCTACACCTTTTTTCTCAAAGTAATCCAAGATATTTCTTGTTGATGTATGGTTTATGTGTATCCCACTGAGAAACTATCTTCTTTTTTCTACCAACTATGATTATTTTTCTCTGTGGAGTAATAGTCTTTCATTTCTGAAGTCTGATTTCTTTCTTCTTTTTGTTTGTATAGAAAAAAAAAAGTTTAGATTTGAGGTTTGATTCTTTTCACGGTTTTATAATTTTGTTCCCCTTTTTCATGGTACATAACATGTACGCGATTCTTCTGCATGTTGAGTAAGAGATCAGTTGCGTGACATTAAAACTTCAGAAAGGGGAAAGATGATGCATTAAAAAAAGGGGAACAGGTACAAAAATATATAAGATGCCTCGTTTGCCTCCATAAATTGTTGGGAATTTAAAAAAATAATAATGGTTTTTCTTTCTGGGAACACCAATATTCTGGTATTGATCTTACGAATTCAACCAGTCCGGATGAAATTGAATAAGATTTATCGACAACAAAACTCTCCTTTGTTTTCAAAACTAATTCAGTTTTTAAGTATCATCGAATGTAATCACTTTTTAAGTGTAATTTTAAAACTAATTCAGTTTCTGTATTTACTGGTCCAAACACTTCAACACGAAATGACATAAGATCCCCGTTTTGTTAGAATGAAACGCGATTAACCCAAGGAATAGCCGAGTATAATTCCCGTTAAGTGCAGAATGCCAATTTCAAGAAAAACTAATCTAATTTATATGATTCGTCTGTATTATTCAAAGAAAATTAAAATACAAATAAATCTTGAAACTTGAACCAGATTGCGTGCATGAATCGAGGATTGAGCGGTAATAAATTCTGCACAACCCTTTGAATTAAACACTTAACATTTTAATAATTTCAATAGTTGTTGAATCTATATAAATTATTCTGAAGTATTTGCCTGTATAAATAACAACAAACAATAAAAGGTTTGAAAAGCTTTTGTTATATACAATGTACAACCAGCAACATCATGGATCATATGAAATTTACAAAAACAAAATCTGTATGCCTTCTAATCAATCAGGTTTTAATCTCAGCTGTTATTTTTTCTTTTTTGTACAAGATATCCCTGAAACTCACCATCCAAAATTCAGTTCCCATCCCATCTAGATATGTTCACCTACAATGGCAGACCACTATAAAGAGGGTGAAACAATCACTTTGCAGGAAATTAAAACATTTAAATTTCTTTGGTTGCTAAGAATGAAATTCTGACATCAAGCGAACTAACAAAAAGTTAGGTGCGCCAAATCCAACTTCCAGCTTCACCTCGCTCAAAAAGAGTTGTCACTGATTTGTATAACTCAACATTCTCTGTAAACTGTATATGTCAATTATATTGGAACTTGAGAAACATTTGTTGTGTTCTGTTTCTGTTCCCGAAACTCCTCCCTCTTGAGAAGAAGAGCATAAAGAAGCTCATTCCATGAATCGGGAACACCAGGTAGGCACCAATGGCTACAATCTTGCCGCTGCATTGGGGCCGTACCATCTGGTCCCAGATAGTAAATGGATGCATGGCCGTCTCTCCGGCGAATTGACATTTGTGTTACATTAAGCAAATCCGTATTCAAGAAATTTGATTTATTTTTGAGTTCTGACAAGACATCGACGACGGTTCTGAAATGGATGTCGGATGCTGCTGGCAAGGAACCTAAATCAGGTAATGTTTCCAAGTGACAACCACCGCCAGTATTCCAGTCACCACCCCTGCTACATCCAATGAATGTGTTAACAACTCCCTCATCTTCTTCCACGTGTTAGCAGTCATATATTCATAGATGTAGAAAGCGCTAAAAATAAAAGGTTTTGACAGTTTGTTGAGAAAGGAGCCGTACAGAAGTTAATGGTACGGCAAAAAAATCGGATCAGGTAGGTATGAACCAAGACACAAAAGTATGGAAGCAGCAATATACCTTAGAAAGAATAACACACAACTTACGTACACAGATTCATGATGTGTTTAAAATTTTGTTTCAGCATTCAATGGATACATGCCAGTAAACATATTAGATGAGGAAGAGTTGGAAAACTTCATCAATGCCACCTACCAGCAGTTAATGTTGTTAGTCAGTAAAGTATATGCATCTGTTAAAAGGACGGTCCCTTAAAGAGGCAGCGAATCATGTCCTTGTGTCTTAAAAGTTTAGTCACACGTAAAAACCAAAAATACAGTCAAAACACCCTGCAGAACACTGTTGGATTTTTTTCCAGAGGAGACCCTATGGAAATTGTGACATATAAGCCATGGGAAAACCCATATAAAGAACATGACACACTGCCTTTAACTCAATCTTGAGCTAATAGGTTTGTGTATTTTTTTCTCCTTATACATATTTTCTAACATGTGAAATCCCGTTCACCCTTGATTCCTTCACACTATTTCTCAAGTATGAGTCCCTTCCACATTAGTCATATCTAATGTGGTTGCTAAAAGCGTTCTTAATTCTTCGACCCCAATAAATTTATAGGAGAGTTCAGTGACAAAATTACTCAAACAAATTGAGCAAAAAAATAATACTGCATATAGTTCAGTAAATTTGAAAGTTTAGGCAAACCTGAAATGGACGGGTGCGTAAGTTCGGAAAAGGACGTAAGTTTTCTTTATGTTTACTTCATTAGCTATCCAATGAACTACTGTCTCTATTGATTTCCTGAATGCGTCTTCTGTAGTCATATTCATCTTCACTTTCTCCCCTATTTGGAAGTAACAGCCCCTAAATAAAGAAATGATCCAAAAATCAAAGTCATAATTACGCCAACATTGATAGATTGATCACATGAAGAGTGTAAAATATTGTCGCAAACTATCATCAAAGGGATTTGGAATACGCTCAAGCTTTTCCATATCATGGAGATAAACAGAGCATAAATAATCAGCTTTTGTGCATTGAACTATACTACAAATTCTTCACTCTTACTGCAATGACAATATTTGCCACTGCCAGTAATATCACAACATTCACATAAATTCATTCTTTCTTCTTGCTAAAGGGTCCCTCGTATGCAGTATTAAGGAAAGAATATAAATCTACCCACAAGAAACTCTCACCGTGTCAGTCAAATAATTTATCCGGAAAACAATGCAATTATTTATTTCTCATAAATAAGCCTAACCCAAAAATGCACAAAAAACCTTCTTTGACAGGTCCTTGTGAAAAGGCCAAATTTAGGTGGCACTTAAAAGATTGAATTATTAAGAATGACAACAGATAGAAAAGGCCTTACATTTTGACAGTCTTCTCATAATTCCACCAATGTCCAGCATTGAGAACCAGCATATCTGCATCCCTCCACTTGTGTGAAATCCAGTCCATGTGATCCAATCTCAAAGTCATTCTTACCCCATCGGGTGCACCAGAAGGAGGTCGTCCCTGCACTACAAGATACGGTGATCTATAGTATTCAATGGTGCAGTTGAAATCTTCAAACTTGAATGCCAAGAAGCCTGTGTGCTTTGTAATTGGGCTCCCATTAACCTCATAGACCCTAGTCTTATTTGGAATTGCCGAAGACAGCATACAAAGAAGCGATTCCCATTGGTTCCTTCCAATTGAATCACCAACAAAAACCAGTCGCTTGTTCCGTAGCTTTTCCAACATCTTTCCTGCGTCAAATCTGTTTACAAATACACAGTCCATCATCATATTTCATTCCAGCAAGAACCGAAGAAGAATCAAACACAAACAAAACAAGTTGTTCAATTCAGAGCAGGAAACACCAAAACCGCTTACCCCCCAAATCAAATATAATTTTTTTCTCCTTTTTCCATAAAGAAAAACAGACCCGGAGTAATTCTTGAACTTGAGCAATACACCAGAGAATATGGATAGGCAGTTAATGACAAATGAAACTAGCAACAGGTGACAATTTAGGAAACCAATAACAGAAACGCTCTTCTTTGCCTATAATCTCTGGCAAAACTCACATCCTAACTTTACGACAGGCCAGCACCTTTTTTACTTCGTATCCAGCAATCCAAAAAAGCAAAAGAAAAAAAAAAGGAACAAACACTTCCTTCATACCGATTCAAACTAGTAAAGTTAAAAGTAAAAGAATAAACGCTTCCTTCATACGAAGTTTAACAACAAAAAAATCAAAGATAATAAAAATAAAGGATAGTTCATCAAAAACAATTAATCAAATTCAAGGCAGGTATAAAATAGCGCGTGGACGGTGGTGATCCCATGAGCAATCAACTACAAGACAAAACTCCAAAATCATTTTGTGTTCAGACCAAAATCAAGCTTTCCTTTTTTTTGTCCTCATTTTTTCAGCAGTATCCAATGCCAACCAACCAACACAAAATATAAAATTAAACTCGAAAAATAACAAATTTAAAAATTGAAAAAAAGCGGGGTTGGTTAGAACCTGGGCAAGTTGCAATCTTTGGGTTGCCATCGCCATTTAGTGTAGAAGGTGTCAGGCCTGCCGTTCTCGGAGCAGCGAAAACCTTGATCCATGAAGGAACAGTTTGCGGAATTGTAAAGGGGGTAAGTCTCATCCCAAACCCAATTCCCATCAAAGACATCACAGGCATGACCCTCTGGGCTGAGAAACTGAACCGGGCTCGAAGCAGAAGAAAAAGTAACAGGAGAAGTAACAGAAGAAGTTGAAGATGATGAAAAATCAAAGTCAAGGACGGTGGTGGCTCGGGAGCGGAACCCTTTGTAATCCACGTAGAAGAAGCAAGCGATGAAGAGAGAAGCGACGAAGAAGAACGCGAGAACTCCAAGAGAAGAGTCAAGAGGGGAAAAGCGTTTAAATTTCTTTCGAAAATCAAAGTGGGTCACGGAGTTGTCGCCCGAATCCTTTGGAGAAACGTTCTTGCTCATCTCGTTGGTAGGAACAGAGCACACACACATACATTCATTCGTTCATGGGTTGTGAAGGTTTAAAAGATGTGGGGCTGTGTTGAACAGTGAGGATGAGGAAGGGAGAAAGGTGGGTCCACAGAGGAAAACAAAAAGGCATTAATGGAGAGAGAAGCAAAGCAGTGTTTTAGAGAGTGGTTATGGGTAAGAGATGAAGTTGGGATTTGTGAGAAACAGAATGAAGAAATGAGGGGTTTGAAATGCGAAAGGTTGTGTTGTGATCGAAACGTTTAAGGTAGTGGGGGAGGGACAAGAGTGATAGTGGTGGAATTTTGCTGGAAATTTGTTTACAATATTAATCATGTGTGTGGAGTGTGAACTACAAGAATGGATCTTTAATTTTTATATTATATTATTATATTCTTTAATAATCAACCATAATTTGAACTAATCTCCAAAACCAACTATTCTTGTTGTTGCCAAATCACTTTGAATGGCTTGCTGCAATTATTTTGAATTCTTCATAAGTGTTTAATTTCACACTGCAGAAAAGGAAATAAATGTTGATTTTTATGGGATTGGTTGATGATCAGGATAAGGCAGGGTTTGCAATCTGAGTCTTACTTGTCCAATTTTTGAACAAGATAAATATAAGATTTATTAAAAAAAATTAATTCAAAGATTTTATTTGTCTATTTCAATTGTGACATTTTTCTTTTGTCTTAGATTGAGATATCGTTCATCTTTAATTTTGTTATGAAATCTATTCATTTCATATTTAGATTTTTTGTCTTAGATTGCCTCGGATTTGTATTATGCTTTATTTTGTAATTTTTATTTTATTATTTTGAATGTAACTCATTTTTAATCCTCAAGAGCCAAAAAATTAGAAATTTAGGATCAAAGTCAGATTATTAGAAATGATGAGACTACAATTTTACTTTTTAATTGTAAAAGAGTATTTTATTTAAATTTGAGGGAACAAATACTTAAGTCTTATTATTGAAAAATTAATTGAAGATGTATAATTTAATTAATTGAAGATGTACATAGAAATAAAATCTCCATCTATGTTAGTTATAATTAACTTTTAATGGGTTTTCTCTCTACCATAATTCTTCTATCGCACTTAAATACAAAAATTGTTTGAAAAATGTAGACTTGATTCTAGTTATGACAATTCATTGTTACATAGATTTTCATATTGTTAACTAACTATAGATACATTTAGATGTGATTTTAAAAGGTTTTTTAATCTTTTTATCTTTTTTTTTTTGTTTGATTTGGTCGCAATATCAGTTAAAGGTTTACCAAATCCCTTAATTTTAAATATACATTAATGTCACTCGCTTTCAGTATTCAATTGAATTATTTAATGTTTAAAAATACAAGAATTTGGCTTTTAGTCAATTGAGATTGGATATTAAAATTGTTAATATTTTTAAACAATTTTATTGCTAATAAAGTAGAAAGTCATTATGTGGAGAGGCATTTTAGAAGTTTTTGATATTATAAAATTGATAAACATAAAATATTTTACAGAAAAAATATTAAATAAAGAGGCATGTGTTTAGTTAGTTATCTATAATAATTGTTGTCTTATGCATAATTTTAGTGTTCTCACATGTTCCTTTGTGAACTAGTTAATCTTATAATTAAAAACTACAATAAAAAATTACTATTATATTTTATTAATTATAAATACATTGTAATTACAATACAATCACAATGTAAAATAACTTTTAAGAAATACATTCATTTATATTTTACATACATTCCTTTATATTTTTTAGGTATCAATTAATTTTGATTATATAACATTATATATATTCAAATATAATAATAGTTTTGTTTATTTTTATTATATTCAATTAAACCACTCCGTTGAAAAAATAAAATCTAAAAAGTTTAAATAAAATTTGGTTTTGAGTTTCGACTTTTTTTGTTTATTTTTTATATAAGTATCCATTTATATATGTGAAACGTATAATTTTAAAAATAGAACACAAATAATGTTGTAACAATAAGAGCAGATGAATTAAATTATTTTTTTTTTGTGAGGAGTTATATAACCATGTTTAGTTAAAGAAATTCTATGATTATGTATTATACTAAATAATGACATTATTTTAATTCAAATTTAATAAAACGTAAAATTGTTTAGTTACAGATAATAGTATTATTTTCATATAACTCTAGAAAAAAATCAACAAAATAAAAAAAAACAATGGAATTAAAATGGTAATTCAATTAATACGAGTATAGCAACAATTAATAACTTTATCATATATGATAATTTACTCCAACAGTACATTTTAATAAGATCGTAATATATATATATATATATATATATATATATATATATATATATATATATAATAATTTCTTAAAATAATTTGTAAGTTGAAATAATAAAATATAGTAGTAATGAATTAGATATTAAAATAACTTTGTGATAGGTCAGTCATACAAACAACACCAATCGAACCCCTCCAATTGTTACACCATAATTATTACTCAAAAACCTTTGGCTGTTTCCCCTTTCTTTTTATATTCTTTCATTTATTGTTTTTTTTTTCACAACAATGAAATATTTTATAAATAATATACGACTAAATTGAGAAAAGGAACAGAAAAGGTTACAAAAAATTATTTAAGAGATTAAAATAGATATATATTTTGAGTGTACAACTCCTTAATTATCTGTTAATTCAACTTAATTGGGATTTATAGAAGAAGATTGTTTGGACTTTTCCACAAGATGTAACACGTCACGTTTTCAAATAGAATCTGGCTTTTTTCTAAATGAAAATTTGGCAGGTTGTAGATGTAACTTTTTGCATTAAAAAATCTAATTTGTCCTAAACACTCTTAATTAAAAAATTATTAAAAAATAAACTTTAAATTTAATTTAATTATAATATAAAATTGGTATATAAGAAAATGTTTACACTCACCAATATATATATTAAGAAAATATGAGAATTACATTTATTTATATATTATGAAACCATTTTACCTAATTTTACCAAAATTTTACTTTTATTGAAATTTTTGTTCATTTCAATTTAACATTTGAATACAAGAAAAACATGTATATGTGTAGTGATAAAGATGAAGAAGTTCAAATTTTGAAACTTGATCTAAAATGATTAATGAATAATGTATAAGTAATTTTTAGTTTTTGAAATAGGAAAATATATCTTTAACAATTTTTTTTAATAAATTTTTTTAACAATTTTTTTATAATTATTTATGCAACAGCTTGTAAATATACAAATTAATAAAATAGTGATATATAGTTGTACGGTGGTGTATCTCCAAAGTCAACGGCCGGCCTTACAGGGGCCCATCATAGTGCCAATAGTTATTGGGCTCGAGGCCCAGCACCAGAACAAAAGATTTCCAGATATATCAATCATATATATTCTAAACAGAAATATATCAACCAGATATATTGCAAGCACAAATAAAATCCAAACGAAATATCATATCAGAAATATGCCAAGTAAGGTTATATTTTATTCATATCAGAAATATGCCAAGCAAGATTATATTTTATTTTATCATATCAGAAATATGCCAAGTAAGATTATATTATTATATTTTATTCTGTTTATATTTTGTTCATCTTATATCAATCCAAAGCCTATAAATAAAGGCCTGAGGACTCCAAGCAAGGTACGAGTTCTTCACACTCCCAATACACTCCACTCATAATTCTTAGCACTCTCTTTGCTATCATACATCATCAATCCTCTCCCATAGAGGATCGAGTTCTCTCCTACTGAGAATCTATCATACACGCCTAACTTGGGCGTCGGAGCGCCTTTTCAGGTACCTCCCCCTCCGGTCCAGGCTTGAAGAAGAACCGAACGGTTGAGGCAAGCATAAAGCGTACGGGTCAGAACAGGAGAAGCAGACAGAAAGACAGAAAGCGACGTCATCAAGGTCAGTCCTTCGGTCCCAAAAATTTATACCGAAACATTTTGGCGCCCACCGTGGGGCCGAGTGACAAACCCAAATGGCAACCACGAGGAGCATGGAGGACAACAAAACACTAGAAAGATGATCAGAAGCAGAGACAAGGGTTCGGTATCAACATCGCCGCTTCGGATCAACACTAGCAATTTTCGACAAAATAGAAACTATACAACATGGATCATCATCAACCATCATCAACAAGATAAGTATTTTCCACCAAAAATAAATAAATAAATGAATAGATAAAAATAAAAACCGAAATATATCATATCATTCATGATATATTACCTGATATGTGATACATCAAAAATATGTGTTATACAGGATTATTATTATTATCGAAACATGATATATTATAATCTGTAACCAAAATCGGTGCAAATTGAAATTATAACCGAAGTATTTATTATATATATTATTATATAATATACAAGGATAAATATTATACCAATTCACGAAAAGTGGCAACCATCTCACTTTTCCTTTTTGCCAACAAAATATGAAATAATATAAAGGCTTTCGTTTGTCTTTGACTGCTTTTATTCATGATTAGCCTATTTGATACGATGGCTATTACAACTTAATTTCTTTTTCGGCTTCGATATTAATTCATTTGGAAGTGGACAATTATAACTTCATGCATTGGAAAACCTAGCATCTGTAATGCAGGTATACGTAAAACCCTTTCGGGAAAAATCAGCATCGGTGGAATCTCCTAACACCGGCGAAAAAGCCGCGATCCAGGACAAGGGGAGCATCCCCGGATCAGCATCGTTTCATATTTACAGAAAATAGAAGCTTGAAGACAGCCACACCTTCGCCGACTACAACCCCTCTGGCACATCACCAATCCAACAGTGACTTGGCATTGTTCTAAGAAAGAGAAAAAGATCCCAGTACCTTAATGGTTCCAAACGCAGCGGCAATTGCCAACCGGCCACTGCGACAACGACAACCTGACTCTTGGCACTAGGATAGTTGCATCCCGACCATCCACGACGCGTCTTAATATGGACTCTGCAAAAAATCAACTGAAGACCAATCAGTCTTACTCTTTCGGCCGGTCGACTTTTATAACACGATCTATTTTGTTATGAATTGTCTAACCATGTAAATACATTGGTTTGTCTTATTACTCTTTTCGAGTTGTTATATCTCTTCAATGCAGATGACAGGATCTTGCACACAAATCATTTGGCTTATCTGGAGCTTACCATAAAACAAAGACCGAACGGTCTAGCCTATATTTCTAACTTGCAGATTATTAAAGCCGTTAAATTTCAACCGACCGGTCTCAATTATATCTTCAATATATATCTTTTATGGTTGCATCTCAACCGACCGGTCTCAATTATATCTTCAATATATATCTTTTACGGTTGCATCTCAACCGACCAATCTCAATTATATCTTCAATATATATCTTTTATGGTTGCATCTCAACCGACCGGTCTCAATTATATCTTCAATATATATCTCTTACGGTTGCATCTCAACCGACCGGTCTCAATATATCTTTCTGATATTATATCTCTTGCAGATTGCTAAAGCAGTTACAATCTCAACCGACCGGTCTCAATTATATCTTCAATATTATATCTCTTGCAGAAGCGGTTACTAAAGCCGTACAATCTTAACCGACCGGTCTCAATATATCTCTGATATTATATCTCTTGCAGATTATTAAAGCCGTTAAATGGCGGTTACTAAAGCCGTACAATCTTAACCGACCGGTCTCAATTATATCTTCAATATTATATCTCTTGCAGATTGCTAAAGCAGTTACAATCTTAACCGACCGGTCTCAATTATATTTCTAATATTATATTTCTTGCAGAAGCGGTTACTAAAGCCGTACAATCTTAACCGACCGGTCTCAATATATCTCTCTGATATTATATCTCTTGCAGATTGCTAAAGCAGTTACAATCTTAACCGACCGGTCTCAATATATCTCTCTGATATTATATCTCTTGCAGATTGCTAAAGCAGTTACAATCTTAACCGACCAGTTTCAATCAACCGACCGGTCTCAATTATATCTTCAATATATATCTCTTACGGTTGCATCTCAACCGACCGGTCTCAATTATATCTTCAATATTATATCTCTTGCAGAAGTGGTTACTAAAGCCGTACAATCTCAACCGACCGGTCTCAATTACATCTTCAATATATATCTCTTACGGTTGCATCTCAATCGACCGGTCTCAATTATATCTCTAATATTATATCTCTTGCAGATTACTAAAGCGGTTGCATCTCAACCGAACGGTCTCAGTTATATCTTTCAGATTATTAAAACATTTATATATCTGGACGCCGTCGACCATTATGACTAGAGAGATTTTGATTCTCCGCTGTTGCACTAACAATGCTCCATATACGTTAACATATCTTATATTCCATAATTTCAAATGCAGGTTTGGATTCAAAAGCAGGTTTAAAGAAAAGATTTCCTTCCGCTCATCGATTTCAATGAAGTATTTCAGTTCAATTCTATGTGCAATTCATCTTTACACTGCAGGACCGGGCGCCATGTCCGCCAGATTCACTCTTTCAGGACGCAATGTCCCACCGGGCGCCATGTCCGCCAGTTTTCCTCTTTCAGGACGCAATGTCCCACCGGACGCCATGTCCGCTAGATTTACTCAAATCTAGAAATCTTTCAGGACGCAATGTCCCACCGGGCGCCATGTCCGCCACTTTCAGGACGCAATGTCCCACCGGACGCCATGTCCGCCACTTTCAGGACGCAATGTCCCACCGGACGCCATGTCCGCCACTTTCAGGACGCAATGTCCCACCGGACGCCATGTCCGATAGATTTACTCAAATCTAGAAATCTTTCAGGACGCAATGTCCCACCGGACGCCATGTCCGCCACTTTCAGGACGCAATGTCCCACCGGACGCCATGTCCGCTAGATTTACTCAAATCTAGAAACCTTTCAGGACACACAGTCCGACCGGCACAACATACAATGCGACAAAGATACACCGAGCGCCAAACAAAACTAAGTCCTTCGGTCATGAAGAAGCAAACCCCTCCCTTTCCCTCGGACTTGGGGGGATGATGTACGGTGGTGTATCTCCAAAGTCAACGGCCGGCCTTACAGGGGCCCATCATAGTGCCAATAGTTATTGGGCTCGAGGCCCAGCACCAGAACAAAAGATTTCCAGATATATCAATCATATATATTCTAAACAGAAATATATCAACCAGATATATTGCAAGCACAAATAAAATCCAAACGAAATATCATATCAGAAATATGCCAAGTAAGGTTATATTTTATTCATATCAGAAATATGCCAAGCAAGATTATATTTTATTTTATCATATCAGAAATATGCCAAGTAAGATTATATTATTATATTTTATTCTGTTTATATTTTGTTCATCTTATATCAATCCAAAGCCTATAAATAAAGGCCTGAGGACTCCAAGCAAGGTACGAGTTCTTCACACTCCCAATACACTCCACTCATAATTCTTAGCACTCTCTTTGCTATCATACATCATCAATCCTCTCCCATAGAGGATCGAGTTCTCTCCTACTGAGAATCTATCATACACGCCTAACTTGGGCGTCGGAGCGCCTTTTCAGGTACCTCCCCCTCCGGTCCAGGCTTGAAGAAGAACCGAACGGTTGAGGCAAGCATAAAGCGTACGGGTCAGAACAGGAGAAGCAGACAGAAAGACAGAAAGCGACGTCATCAAGGTCAGTCCTTCGGTCCCAAAAATTTATACCGAAACAATAGTCTATTGTCAAAAAATTGTTAAAAGAAATTGTTAAAATATCATGATGTCTTGAAATATGTCTTATTCTAAAGAGTTTCTAAAATTCAACTTAAAACTTTTATAAGATCCAAAATTAAATAAAAGGATAGAAGAGCATACATAATTATCTTCAATCTCTCTAATTTCCAATAAAAAAAAAAACTTATCCATGACTTGAGATAAGGTAAGTGAAAAAGTAGAAAACAACATTAAACTTCCACATGATGTTTTGATTAAGAACGCTAGTCATTAAGCACTTGTTCTAATAGACATGTGAACCTTTTGAAGTTGCTTATTGAATTTATTTTCCTGGAGAATAATGTATTTTTTTCTTGGTTGATTGACATTTTTATTTTTAAAATGAAAGATGAGGTTTGATAGCACAACTGAGTGGGTAAGAAGTAGTTTTAGTTATGATTATATCACTTCCATTATTGCATATAGCAATTTAGATTAGGTTTTGTATTGTGTAAAGGTGCTCCTTTTTCCTATCACTACTATTTTAAATACTACTTTGTTTCTTCATCATTCTCCTTCAACTTTTAGCCAGCTACGAACTTTTTCATCTCTGCTAAAAAAGGGGAACTTTTTCATCTATTATACAGCTATTTTTGTGTTTTAATACAGATATATAATAGATAAAAATGCAGTTATTATTATTACTATTATTAAACAACTGTTAAAATATTATTATTTCTAAATATCGTTGGACAACATAGAACGTATCATGAAAACCCAGGCAGCGAGAGAAGAAAAAATAAACGATAATCTGAAAAAATAAGAAGTGAATTATTGGTTGGTAAAAGGTAACTCCAAAAAGGATTTAAAAACCCTTTTATACCGTACATAAATTAATTACTCCGCTAATAAATTCCTAACTAATTTAATTAATGCTAATTAATTATATCTCTTATAATTAGTTATCTATCCATTTATATATATCTATCTATATGTATACCTATACCTATATATATATATATATATATATATATATATATATATATATATATATATATATATATATATATATATATATATATATTTCACTTTAGATGTTGAATTATAATTGTCCATTTTGTGGGGTGGGGCTTTCTTTATTATTAGACATCTCTTTGTCCATTTTGGTGAATGTATCTAACAGATGATGTTGGTGTTTTGTATCTTGAACCTATAATTTATATTTAAAATTGAAACTTGATTTGTCTTTCTTTGGAAGATTCATTAAATAGATATTATACTAATAAAATATGGGTTCAATAATATAATAAATTGACATTACTTTTAATAAAAAGAATTTAAGATATTTTTTATCTATGAGATTTAGAATTATACTTAAATATATGATAATTTTATCCAAATCTTTAATATAATAAATTTTCATTACTTTTAATAAAAAAAATAAGATATTTTTTTATCTTTAACTATGAGATTTAGAATTATACTTAAATGTATACTAATTTTATCCAAATCTTTAAAACAAGACATTTATGAGTATTATTTTTTATAAATTGTTTAACTTTCTCATCTTTAATCAATGCGAAATTTAGGTTCATATTGAAGTTTTTCATAATTTTTTTTTTACACTATAACATTCTCTTAAACGGAAGCATTTCAAACCATAATTACTTCATTGACAACATGCACTTGTATCATCATTTATTATAATGGAATGCACTTGTCTTATATAAACCTTTATCAATAAGACTTTCAATAAAAAGATGATATTGTATTCATCAAAACCTATCACTAAGACAAATCATAAATTTTTATATCATTAATCTCTCTCAAGAAGATTTCACAAAGAAACACCACATCAATGAAATACGAGTTCAACTCACATAAAATATTAATACTATATCTAATTCAAATTCTTAAAAGTAATGAGTCTATATGAGTTGTTTTATTTATTTAATTTTAAACTTTATTTATATTTATTCAATATAAATTATAACCTTTTAATTTCTACAAAGTCATGGTTATTTGAAAGATTTTAATTAGAAAAAGTGACAATGTTTCTATTTGATTGATGTTGATATAAATGTTATTGATATTAAAACTTGGTTTTAAAATTTAAAGTTCAATGTCTTATTTAACTTTTTGTAAAATTATGTTTAGAGGGTATAGTTATACAATTGAATCTAACATTTCCTATATGAATTAATATTTATAAGTTTCTTGAAATTGTAATTTAGATTCTATAAATTTTTTAAAATATAGGAATTTCTAATTATTTTAGTAACAACGAGTAAAAAAATTTAGAAAGTGAGTAATAAGACATTTATAAAATGTAAACTGTAAACAAAAATATTAAAAAATATACAATTTAAACCGCCAGTGGGAATTAAAATACAATGTTTTTGTTTGTTTCAAATTATTTTAATTGAAATCTAAAATGCATGTATGTTCTATTTATTATAATAACTTTATTTATATTTAAGTTCCCGCACATATTGAACAAAAATTTATATGATGTATATGAATCGATATAAAAATACCTGTTTTATACTATAGGATAACTTTCCCAAAAGCCTAACAACATTTCTTAATTATGCAAATTTTACTTTCTTTGGAATTGTGAGTTTAGATGCTTTTAAAATTGCATCCCTTAGATATCACAAATGTCGTATTTTATATTTTTAATATGCAATTTGTGTCTCTTAGGCATCGCAATGATGTCGTTTTAATTTTTAAATATATCATTAATGTTAATTACATAGAAAATCTTCAATCCAAATAATTGAGAAATTTTAAGATTATGATATGTGAATAATTAAATTCCACAATTATAATTTAGAAACAAAATAGCAAATTTACAGTGATTAAGCATATAATTAGAGCATGAAAGGATGAAATTATCTGTTTGAGCAAGGAAAATAGTGATAAATAGATTGAATTGTGTGTTGAAAGTAAACAGTAAAAAAAACTCTTAAAAAATTTAAAATTTGTGAGGGATCAAGAATTCCATGCCATTATTAGGGGTTTTATTATTGCTATAATTTAGATTAATGTCATTTAAAGAAGAAAAAAATATAAGATCGTGGTACATGTAATGTAAGTGTGGGTATTGATTTGGAATTTTTTGACTACAGGTCACAAATATTTTAAAATATTGAATTAAAAAATAAAAAATAAATAAACAAATAAATTATGAAAGTCTTTGTAATTTATTTCATCGAAAAATTCATTGACTTTTGATGTTTTGGGACTATAACATGGATGCCACCTTCCGTAGATAACATAAAGAACGTGAAGTTTTGAGATTTTGCAAATAACAAATCATAAGATCAATTCATATCTCTCATCATCACACACGCACGATGTTTCCACTTACAAAGTGTCTTCAATAAATTTTTCATTCAAGATTTTCATTTATTCTTCAAGCTAATTTAATTTGATATTTTTAAAAATTATATTTATTTATATATTTAAATCTGTATTATTTGTTCGAGATACTGAACACATCATTATTTTGATATATAATGAGAGAAAATTTATTTCTAAAAATACAAAATTATGAATCTAGAGACATTTTCCTGCATGAGGAACCCTTTGTCCACTACTACTAGCATGATCATTCAATATATTGGAAATAATTCTACATTAGTTTTAATAGAAATATAATTGAAAGTAACATGTTTCAAAATATTGAATTATCATGTATATTTAGAATATGATACACACCTTCTTTGTTGGAATATTAAAATTACATATCCGTTATCACTATATAATCAATGTGGAAAGTTAGTATTACTTTAGTATATTGTTTATTTTGGGAGAATCCTTAACTTTTAAAATGGCAAAACCATTCCCAAACACACCATCATATAGTTTAAATTGGAAAATATTGATAAATAAATATTAAAACCTAAATAAGTAATTAGGTCAATTCTATATTTATGCAAATTCAAATTTGATGACTAATCTTGAACATGTTTAGTCAATTTCTTTCATTGTTCAATATCCTAAATTTGTCATAAATAATGAATATTAGCATAAAAATTAGTATGAAATGACATTAAGTTGTGATAGTTAAAGAAAATATATTAAAAACCCTTAATATGTCTCACTAACTTCAAATCATCAATGGATACAAAGACGCGTTATGCATATTTAAACCTTCTTTATGAAACTTTTTTTCATATATAGTAATATTATCCTTTTGAGTAAGATACTTTTAAAATATCAATCATTTTATTATGTCATGTCCATGTCATATAATTATTTAAAAATCCATCACAAATAAGGGGTTAACATATTATGTTTACAATTTCTACTTGCACATTCACACAATTAATACATAAATGACAATTTTTTTTATCAATACTAAGTCAATTTCATTTGACAAATTGGAAAAAGATGTTCAACTCCATTCTTGTATTTTTCATACATGAACTTCAAATTTGCATTTATAAAATGTGATTTTAAACTTAAACTTATTTTTTTTTATGAATGATGTTTCTATTTAAAAAGACAATTTTCTACATTCAATTAATATGTATTGAAAATTTTTTATTCTTCTTATTTTTGTTGGAAGTCCCACATAGACTAGAGATAAAGACAAATTATAAAACATTGACATGCAAGATCAAGATCATAAAACAACTCTCGTAGAGAGAATATGAAATTGATACAAAGAGATTATGAAAATTTGTAAAGAAACTTTTCTTTCTCAAAGAATAAACATGAGATTATGTAAGTTTAAAGAAAACATTGACGTGAGAGGATGCAAAAAATAATTCTTGATGATCTTCTCTTCATGCAGTCCTCTTTATATAGGCTTATTCAAAAAAGATTAGTTACTAAGAGCTTTAACTTTCATGTAGGGATACAGTCTTTTGTACGAAGTCAAAAGCTATGTTGCGTCTTGCAAAGACAACTGTGTTGTGTGTACGGAGGAAATAGACAAAAGGTACGAAGGAAACATTTCTAGAACATTATATACTTAAATGTTCTTCTGATTCTGGTGCAGACTTTTGTATGAAGATATTGTACTGAGATGATTACATAGAAAAAGAGAGCACAACATAACAAAAAAAAACTACTATATTCATGCATTAAAACATTAGATGATCCTAAATGTTTAGGTATTATACGATAGTTTAGACCATCCTAAACATTTAGACACTGTCTGTTTGAGTAACACATAACATTTAAGATAAGTTTCATGTATATCTTTTGCGATTTTATCCTAGACTGTTTATGTTATTAAACACTGTTTCATTTAAACGTTTTATTAAACTTCAAAACAAGATTTGTTTAAGGGATAAGGTTAAACAATCTTGTTTTAATATATATTTGTTGTCATTCTTTGTTGTAAAACACATTAGTACACTTTATGATATTTTTACTTTTCTTTTTTCATATTCTTTTTCATGCATCGTACTTTGTCTAATTTTTCTTAATCTTTCATACCTAAGGAAATTTATATTGATATAAAATGCAACCTAGAGTCTAATATTTCTAATGATTTTATCCAAACCAAAAACTACATAAATTACTTAATACTATTTTTTTTTATCAAACTTTGAAGGAAAAAAAAAAAGTAAACCAATGATTATATATTGTAGAAATAAGTAATTAACATGTTATGATTTAGTTCTACTTGTTTCTTAAATAAGTATAAACACAATCAAGCTTGTTTTAGTAATTTATGGAGCTCTTGGGCATGATGACTAAGTTCAAGAGCAGAATAGTTAGGCTTAATTGGATCACTTTCGTGTCATAAACATTAAGTTAACACTAAGGTGTGTGAGGCAAAAAAACAAAGTTAATTTTAAACATTCATAGAGATTATGAACGTTGCGGGAATTTTTGACGTAGGTAACACACGTTTTTCTGTCTCTTACCGACATGCCAAACTTGTGTGTGGATTCCCCACGTGTTTTTTTTTTTCCTTTCGTTTAATACTTTTTATCATTAAAACAGCCAAATTTTGCTGCTAAGTTTGAAAAACACAATTTTTTTTAAATAATAATAATAATAATAATAATAGACACGAATTTTTTAAAAATTAAAATCCACCGAATGTAATGATTACTAAGGGATGCACAAAGCTCAAAAAGGTTGCCCTAAATGAAATTGTTCTTTCTCCTATCTCCGAATGTAAGAAAAAAAAAAATATAACGTTATCATATTTAATTAAATTACTCTGGAGATACTTTTCATTTAATTGACATTGTTACGTATGAACAGAAAATACTGGTTACATTAGGTCTTTCGTTTTTATTTTTTAGGAAAACTTTTGATAGTTTCTTAATTTTTTAAATTGTCCTGATTTGTTTCTATTTTAGAAATTTTGATATAATCAGGTTGTTTTAGTTAATAACAAAAGATGTATCACATATTAATTTATAATATTTTTTAATTTAAAAAATAAATAATTTATTACACGTGAAGTTAGTATCAAATTATAATAATAATGTAATATAATTGTAACAAATATCATGTATTGTCACATCAAATATTTTGGTTTAGTTTTCATTTAATTTAATTAGAATTAAATATGTTTTTAGTCTTTAAATTATATTTTGGGTTTCGTCTTTCTCCGAAAAGTTTATTCATTTTAGTCATTTTAATTTTGAAATTCGTATGCTTAGTCCTTAAAATTGAATGATATTAAGTTTTTTTTATGTGACAAACAATGAGCCCACGTGTGATGTCAGCTTCCTTCATTATTGTGTACCATGTTACTTTTCTTTTTAGAAATCAGATTAAGCGATTGCCACATTTTGGTTTCTGAAATCAAATTAAGGTTCTTAACTTTTTTTTTCAATTGGGGAAAAGTAGTTTTACTCGAAGCAAAGTAAGGAGTTTAAGCAAGGTGGTCGTGAAAGAAACGGTGGCTTTGAAAGACAGGTGTAAGCAATCAAGGTAAGTTTTTGTTTTTCTTTTTCGATTATGGTTGGTCTAATTTGGGCGCAAAATGTTGATGTCTGAATGTAAGTCTAGAAATGGTTTTCGACCTGTGTTTGCATCACATGGGCAAGTTTGTCAAGAATAAGGGGCTACATTATGTTGGAGAAGAAATACACGTGATCAAAGGAGTTGATATGGATTGTTGGTCGTATTTTGAAGCAGTTGGAATAGTTAGATGCAGAGTTCAGACTATGGTGGAAGGGGTCAAAACAAAGGTTGATGAATAATCTCATAATACTAAGTGATGATAGGGAAACATTGTATTTGGCTAATTACGTAGGAACAAAATGAAGATGTAGAAATCTATGTTCAACATGTTCCTACTGAGACAATGGAAGTTCAATTTCTTACTTATGGTGAAAAGGCAGACGAAGGACACATAGAGGAGATGGAGAAAGAGGTTTCCAAAGTGCGTGATGAAGAGGTTAATTTACATGAGTAAGCATTGTCTGAGAAAGAGTGGTGTTATGTAAAACAGGATAATAATGATCACGATCAGGGTGTAGAAAAGGTTAATATTTTTAAAATATTTAATGAAAATAAAAATTTAATAAAATATCGGTATAATATTTATATAAAAAATAAATTTTATTTTAAAATAATTAAAATTTTCAATTTTAAAAAAAACTTGAAAAAGAATCATAATAACAAATTCAAAATTAAGTTGTGATTAAGATAATAATATTTAACATATATTACCACGTGATATTATTACTATCTTATTATATTATTATTATTATTGTTATGCTATGTTAATTTAATCTGTGACAAACTTTTTATTTTCTAAAAACTTAAAAAAATAAAAAACTTAAGAAAAAAATATGAGTTGACACAGGACACGTATTCAACTTAACTTTGTTAACACAATACTATCAGAAAAAGTCTAATTACATCAAAATTTCTAAAATAAAAATCAAATTAAAATTGAAAATTTCATATAAAAGTAAGGACGAAAGAGATAATTTAATAAAAAAATATTCTTTCTACATGGTAGTTTATAAATATTGAATGTAATCATATTTTATCAGAAACATACTACAGCAAAACAAAATTAAAATTTTATACGGAACTCTAAGAAAATTATAAGATGAAAGTTAGAAAAAAGTAAATTAAGTTGATCTCATAAGTTAAAACCCTCTTTTATCACTTCAACTTCTGGAGAAGATAGATGAAAAGCTTTCTGAAAGTAAAATTCTATAGGTTGATTTTAATTTTAATTTGTTTGGGAGAGAAGTTCAATTTATTTTAACTTCATATTTTCCATATAATTAATATTTTAATTTAAAATTATGTTAATAACTGTATTTTAAAATAAACCATACTTTAATTCAAATTTAAAGTTGATAACATACTCATAATACCAATTTCACTCTCACAAGTCATGTGTGGCAGATCAGTGTGAAATAAGAGAAGGAAGAGAATATAGAAACGAGTTAATTTAGTAAAAGTACAAATTTCACCATCCAATTTGCTTTTTACGGTTACTATACAGAATTAATACGCAAATTTATAAAATAAGAATAAATACATTTCATTATTGTCTTTTATACATTATATTTCAATTGCGTGATATCCTATCAAAAGATGCTTGCAGGAGAAGAATTGCAGGCTGATTTCAACAGGGAAAAAAAATAATTTTATTATATGAAATTTCATGAAAGTATTAAATGTTGACCATTAAATGAGAGTAGAGAAAATAGGCAACAGTAGTATATCTTTTTATAGTTATTTTATTAAATAAAATAATTCGACAATACAAATATTATTGAAGGAAAATCCATCACTTCACAATTAGTAAAAGACAAATTTTAAATAGAAAATATTACGACGAGTTGTGGGTAAAAAAAAATACTAAAATAATTTATTAAAACGAAACAAAAGGTACAAAGCTTTCTGATTTTTCTAATTTTTATTTTTTTAGTCCCGATTAGAGATAAGTGTAATTCAGTGTATATAAATGGATGTAAACTTCAATTTACAAGTCGATTTTGTAGGTTGAGTTAGGTTCACTTATAACATGATATTAAAGTCATGATTAGAGCCTATCCGCGATATCTAAGTGGATGCAAACTTTATTTTATAAACTGATTTTGTAGGATTGAATTAGACTTAAAATCCATTTCTAACATTTTTATAAAAAAATATTGTGTGAAACATATTCTACAACTCCACTTGAATTTTCATGCTTTTTATTGATTCTTATTCGGCATAGTAAAAAGCATAAATTAAGGACATATGAAAATAGGTATAGAAAATGTAACATGACGAACCCCATATATGCTACATGTACTACCATACAAAAATTCTTTCCATAAGTCATAGTTACATTGTAATGAAGTATTGAGAATTAGGTATGAATTAAAACTCTTGTGTTAATTATAAATAAAAAAAAAAGTTTAGTGGCATAGACATAATTACAAAGATTAAATAAGTTAAATTCAAATTAAATTATATTTAAAATAATTATATTTTTTCAACCCAATCCAAATTTAAATTAATGATTAATTATCATATTTTAATTCATTTTGATACCACGCATTTACTTTTTCTCCAACTACCAAACCATATAACACAATCAGGAAGTTAACATTTAACAACTTATCATAAACTTCTCTCTCTGCCCATATCCCAATTAACTTATCATAAATTAGTCTCTCTACCCATATCTCAATTAATCAAGACATGGATATGCTCACAATTAAATAGAAAAATTAAAGAAATTATTTTTATTTGTCCAATAAATATATAAAAAATACTATTCAATAAAATTTATTAAGTCTCTTCATTTTTAGAATAACCCAAACTTATATTTATTGAGATAACATATATGTATCATAATTAATTTTAACAGTCTAATATCATAATTATTATTCTGTTTTATTAATTATTATATTATTATATTTTTGACGTAAGTATTATTTTAACAGACCTATAAGTTTATGTCTAAATTGATTTTATAAATACAAATAGTACTTCTTAATAATTATCCATTATCATTATATTAATAAAATCTTAATTTTCTTACTAATTTTTTGAGTGTAAGAAATTCTTTTAAGTAAAATTTTGAGCTCCACATAAAATATAATAGAGGAACAAACAAATTATAGAGAAAGATTAAAAAATTTAATAAAATGAATCTTTCAAGTATATTTTTGAGGTCCACATAAAATATATTCCTAGTTTGCAGGCAGAGTGGAATTAACAGAAACGTCTGTGTTATAAATTGTACTGAATTAAAAGTCTAAAAGCAGGGGTGTTTCTGTTTAATGATCTCTTTATTATGGTAAGCAAAATCATATCTTACATGGTAGTGCCAAGGTCCAAGATTTGTTAGAGCTATATTAGCTTATTCCATTAAATGACTATACACTACCATTTCATAAAACGCAGTACCAGAACGTCATAAACGCTGCAATGCCACTCAGAATACAAAGTCTATCCAACCTACTTTCGTTTCTCATCTTCTCCTCTTTCAACTCATTCTGTACTTTTGAATACATGTGGCAAGACTCAAGTACTTCACCGTAGTTTTTGCTCCTTCTGCTGCTAAGTGCATCCTTCAGTATATGCAAACTGTTTCTTCCATTAACATGAGCACCTTCCATGTCTTCCAACTGCATGCTCAGCTCTGTTAATTTAACGGTTGTTTGGACCCCTTCTTCTTCTTCTTCTTCTTCGGTATGAACCACTCTAAACTTCATAATTAGAATACACTCCACTACTTGACAAGGAACAATGTCCTTGGCAGGCAGAACTGATCCAAAGCGGATGACAAAATCCCTATCTGTTGGCCAGTGTCGTTGTCCACCAAGAGGGCTCCAGCTAGCAAGATTTGCAGCTTGTTTCATTTTCTTGTTTACTATAATCCAACTGAGCTGGAGCCCTTCGCAGAGCTCCCGCCACAGCTTCCCATCTTTCCTTTCCCTCTCCATCGATGTAACACGTGGCAGACCATCAGATACTGAAAGATGAACACATCCATCATCGTTATCATCTCTATCTGCATAAGTGAGAAAATCAATCCGGAAAGGGCAGTTATAGAACCACCCATCATAGCTATTTGCATTTGGGATTCCCCAAAGAACTTTGGAACACACCGGTTTTCCCTTGAACCTAATATCTATTATAGAAACAAAATCTGATGGACAGACGTTTTCCGATTCATTCATGTCTCCATAATACTCAGCTTCGGTCCAATTGTCCGGGTACTCATGATAGTTGTTCGGTTGATACTCTACAACCTCCTTGTTTACAACAATCGGGAAACAGTCTGCATAAAATTTCCGGAATCCACCGATAGAAGATATCAAATTTTTTACATCTTCTCTATTGGTTGAAGGCCACATAGATGAACATACGTTCTCCCATAAACTCTCTTCTTTAGAGATGGAACACAACGTTGCACAAGTACATGCTGCACTGGCCAATGTTGCACCATCAAGTCGACGAAATATATCATAGAAGAGATCACTGCTTAATGCGGGAATACTTTCAACCGGTGCCACTGACATGGTGAGAATCCTTTGACTGCCAAGCAAACATAATTCAAATAAAAAAACAAATGAAGAAACCTGCATTCTTTTTTAGTACAAGAAAGCATTTTTTTTTTCAGAAAATAGTAGTAGTGATGAATATAATGTTTGGCTAATTTGGTCAACACAAAAATATGTAGTGTCTCATAGTGCTCTCCAGGACTTGAGCCAGTGTGTGATCAGTTTTCAATAAAATCCAGAGTCCAAGACCCTATTAGAATTCAATCTCAAATGGTACTATTTTTTTCCTATATTTTAAGACTATCCCAATCGGTGGAAGGAAACCTCATTTGAACAAAAAAAACACTAAACAATTAGATGGTATTCCATAACAAGCTTAACACATTGAAAGCCCTGGTATAAAAACAACCTACGGTAGATGTCTACTAGGTAATTTCTAAGACCTACTACCTATATAGTAAATCACTACTCACAAAGAAATGCCGGGTAAGGGACATGGGCAATAGGATGATGATCAAATAGAAGAATTAATACACTAATTTGGATTTCAACAATTTTGTAAAGCAGAATGTTGAATCTATAGAACTTTCTTAAGTTGCAATGAAAAGTCACACGTAGTTTAAAAGGATCATTTGCAAAATAGAAGGTTGAAATTCAGTTCCAATCCTATGCTGCAACGAGGTAAATGTTAGCAGGTAGTAACGTATATTGCAATAACAAATAATACATGTGGACGTTACAGTCAAAAGTGCCTATTATAGACAAATAAATAAATGGACCTCTTCTAG
This sequence comes from Vigna mungo, assembly GCA_036885675.1. NCBI lineage: Eukaryota > Viridiplantae > Streptophyta > Magnoliopsida > Fabales > Fabaceae > Vigna > Vigna mungo. The sequence continues at coordinate 25,132,027 of CP144695.1, forward strand.
AACTTCATCCTATACTTACAGGAAACAATCAAATTATTACATGCAGTTCTTTCTGTTAGGATCTAACTGGAGCATGCTATTGGACTTGAGTCCCACTTTGGAATATGGGATTTTAGTGAAGGGTCTAAAACTAACTCTTGTGTATGAACATCACTTTCTACTAATAGGCATCAAATTTTCACTGTCTCTCAGCCACAAACGACGGGGTGGGTGACCTCAGCATTTTCATTAGAAACTACTTAAAGGGCTAGTGCAGAACCAACAGGCATGGGCAACGGGACATTGAGATGTTTGGATACAATTGCAAGAAATGAGAAATAAGTTCCATCAGATCTCTAACAGCTAACTCTAATGGTGTCATTCTCCAAAGGTTCTTATCAATTAATAGTGAAGTTTTTTACCAAGTCTTAGTTGCAAACGTGCTCCAACCTTAGCATTGCAATGTTTGCAAAGGATTAGCTAAAATGACAAGGAAAAGGTGACCAGCATGGGCACAATGACTGTGGATCATGGTGGGTTGTTAGCATCCGATTGCAGGCTAGAGGCTTGAGTTCCACATTGGAAGTGAATTTTGGTGTGAGGTTACAATGGTGTGTGATTCTTCTAAACTCAATACTAGACCAGCATCTAGCAAGCCAACAATAAAGTCTCAATAAACATCCAAGGCACCACATGCCCTTTCACTTTAAGCAAACATTTCTGTGTCTGCATAATGCAGACCAACCCAGTAGTGTAATAATCACCAATCCAGTACAGAACCCTCAAGAGGTAAGCAACTTAGAAAGTCTCTCCACACAAGTTGCTTCATCAATAACTCACAAAGAAATCACACATTAATCATAGTACAATAAAAGAGTAAGCTCTCATAACAACAACTTATGATTTAAATCACAGAGCTCTAATAATAGAAGGCCTTCAGTTCATATTAATCAGATATCATATCACTAATTTCAAGGAAGATGTAAAAGATCCTATTATGTAGACTTCAGTAGATACCAATGACAAGAAAGCATCAAACCTCAACACACACACACACACCACGCTAATTGACACAAATAACTAGCAGCGCTTCACACAATTAAAGCATAAAAATACTCTCTAGCCGAAACATGGATAGAATGTATAACAAATAGAAACCCAGAAGTAATAAAGATAAAACTGAGCACAGAGAGAAGGAAAAGGGAGTTGTGACCTCAGATAAGAAAGAAGAACAACATGAAACAAGGAGGTGGAAATAACAAGCAAGATTTGGAGGAAATGAGAGATAGATAGATGAGAAGAGAAAGAGAGATAGATTGTGTGAAGATTTTAATTCCGGGGTTTGCAATGATTCTGAAATCACGGGCTGTGCAGAGAAAGAGGTGAGAGAGAGGGTGGGGTACCAATTTACTATGCTTCACCAGCATCAAGGGATCTGAACTGCCTCATCATATCACCACACAAACTTTGCCACCTAATGCATCATAAATAAATATATTATCTTACAATAATTTTAATTCAAACAACAAAACTTTAAATTTCTTTTCTCCTTCTAATTTAAACAACCTAATGTTCCCTTCTTCCTTCTTTTAATATTATAGTATATCCTAATATTATAACAAGTTCTTTTTTTGCCACAAAAAGGATAAAATAATTTTTGCAAAGTAAAACTAATTTATTTTATTTACATAAGTTATTATTTCAATTATTATTTTACTTTACCATTTCCTAACAATCCCTTGGCTCTTTTATTTTCTCTTTTTCTATATAGAGGAGCATTGCTTTAATGAAAATATTAAAGACGATGACATTATTTAAATAAATATGTAATAATATTTAAGATAATTAAGTCCTCTTGCCAAAATTTGTTCACTTGAATAATTAGATAAGCTATTATATATAACTATTTCAATTGAAGGCACCCATATTTTAGTCTTGTTTGATCACGTGGTTTGGGTCCATCAACCAAACAAGCTGAAATGATAGATACTTGTCTTACTATAAAGAAAATATAGAATATATATTCTCTTTCCCAAATTTTGCGAACAACATCTCCCTTACTTAAATTTGTACAATTTATATTAAAATATTTTTTTATTGATAAAATTCATGATAAAACTTTCATTAAAAATATTATAATTTGTACAATTATGAACACAATTATTAATATTTATTTAAAAATATTTGCATAGCACTAATGACTTTTTTGGTGTTAATTAAAAAAATGAATAAATATATTTTTAATTAAAATTAATGTGAAAATGTATTGAAAACCACTGCAAAGATGTATTAATCCAAATCTATTGTTTTACAATAAAGGTATTCATTATCATTTTTATTTTCATTGTTAGTAAAACAATTTGGTATTTTATAAATCTCATTCCTAGTGTGATAAGTTCAGAAAACTAATTTGTAATGTAAAATATAAAATATAAAATATTAATAATTTTTCAAATTTCTGTGTCCAGTAAAAGACAATAGAAAAAAAGAAAATTTTCCATATAATATTATAAGAGTTTTGTTCAAAGAATCTGAGTGTTAAGCAAACAGAAAATGAGATATCCTTAATCTCTTTAGTCAATTTTTTAATTCATACTATCTCTTTTTATTTCTTATCTTATGTTCACGTGTTACTTCCTTTATTAGGTTGTAGCTGCGAAAGACAGATGCTATATTATACAAGACAAATGAGAGGTGACACAATCTGACACGAATGTTGGTATCTACATGCACCACCCATTCATCTAATTCTCTATAATTAAAACAGGTTACCCTTTTCCTCCACACCACCCATTGATCTAATTCTCTATAGGTGAAGTTAGAATTTATTTTTATTTAAATTGAAAATGTTAAATAATATATATAACTTAAAAGTCTCTAACATAATTTAACATTTTTAAAAGAAAATTAATATAGTTAAAAAAAACTAACCGATTAAATAAACTTTATTTATTCATTTTTAAAATTATTTTACCGAATTTTCTAAATCGATATTTGAGTTAAAAGTATTAAATAATATATATAACTTATATGCAAGTCTCTAACATAATTTAATATTTTTTTACTCACTTCTGCATAGAATGAAATTAGTTTAAGACAACATTTTAGAACACTAATATCTAAGAGGAAAAAGAATCATGAAATAAAATATAAGAACTAAAAGTGCAATTAACTCAATTTATTTTCATATTTTCTAAAACCCCGATATAAATTATAGTGTGACCCCACCATATGTTAGCTGAGTATCACCTATTATTGAAAATTTGTCCACAGGTTTATTTGGGTTTCTGCCAATGATAAAAAAAAAAATCATCTTTTTAACATATACACCACAATATTTGCTCACTTTGAGGACAACCCAGCATCATCCGGCTTTTGTAATTTTTATGATATGAATATAGTAGTCTATAAAAGATCACAGGTATAACCAGGAAGAGAATCGATTTTCTAATATAGAAATTGTCAATAAAATACTAACAATATTTAACTAGCAATATAGACAAGGACTTGAGTTTGAATTTTCATTGTTAGTGTGATGATCTTATCGATAGATAATCTATAAAAGGTGATATATGCATCTGATTCCCTGGAAATGTGACACAGCTTACATCCCCGATGAAGGAACTCACAAATTTCTCTGAGTTCTCAGGTCACAAATAACAGGAATGATAAAATGATGCTCTTTGGAAACGATATCCTCAGAACATGGCAGGAACCATATAAACCTAGCAGATATGTGCTTGAAAACAACTAAAAAGAACACCACTAATGGTTCCTCACCAAGTGATGAAATGTTTGGACAAATTCTACAAAGATTTCTAAAATAGTAGACATAAATAAAAATAAATAAACTAAGTTTCTTCATAAACCAAAATTAATTCAATGATTTTTTTTAGTGTAGAATTTCTCTGATTTTTAATTTCTTGCATGAATAAATTTATTTTATATTTTTCTAATTTTCCTCTGCTATTACTGAGAAATTTGTTTGTTCAAGCATTTCATCAAACAGTATCTAGTATCCCTTATCCTAAAGGCATTGAGTGGGGTACTACATCCTAGTGTTCTTAAAATAGCTATTAAAATAGTACAGGTAGTAGTGAGGCAGACACAGCATGATTAGAGAAACTAAAAAGGAAAATAGGAAAATACCAGTTGTATGTTGTTTATACCCGAGAAGAAGGGAACAAAAGAACCTGATATTTTTTGGATCCTACAACAAGACAGAACACAATATACAAATTGAACTGAAAGCAAGGAGGTTATTCGATTTGGAGAATTTTGATACGTAACGAAATTGAAAATACATGAATAGGAAAAGTTCAGGCGTCCGTGGAGGCGGTTTCAGAAGCAGAGACGTCCGGCAGGTCGTCGATGGTGGGTTTAGGAACATCAGCATCGTCGGGGTCACGAGCAGGGTCGGACTTGTCGACAGAGGCACGTGCCTTGGAGAGGAAGGGTTTGAGAGCGAGCTCTATGGCGAGCCACGCAAATGCTAGGGCTCCAGCAACCACCACCGCTTCTTTGGCCTTCCCCATCCTGATGATACTGTTGCTGATTCTGATAATATTCTCTGATCTCTCTCTCCTCTCAATTGTTATTGTAAGATTGCGTGCTCACACTGTTTACTCACCACCACAATTTTCAAAACCTTAGCTTCTTCTGCACTACAGACAACTCCTCCTGCTCCTTCCCCTTTCTATCTTTCTTTCGCACCTAACAACCATTTTTTACCAATTTATACTAATATATTTTTATTATTCAAATTATACTTTTTTTTTATATCAAAGTGATTGTTATTTCTTTATGTAAAAAATATTAAATACATCATTCTTCTAATATATTCTAACTGTCTAACAAAGAAGTGTCTCTTTGTTTTCACACAACAAAAATGTCAGCATATAAAAATAGGACAAAAACTTTATTTTTACTAATAACAATAATCATAAGAAAAAATATTTATAATATTAAATAAATAATAAAAGTTTTTCCTTACTGGACAGCGTTAGTATATATATACTATAACAAGTCATTTTACATTAAATTAATATATTTTAACAAAATAATAATAATAATAATAATAATAATTTATTATTTTATATTAATTACAATATCATTTTATATATACTATAACAATTCATTTATTTAACATCATATAATTTAATTAATGAAAACTTCGTTTAATAAAAACCCAATTAAAAATATTTATATTTACAAATAATTAAAATTTAATTAAGGCAATAATTTCTAATATCAGCCTCCTTTAAATTAGAAACTAAGATCATGCAATATACTCTCTACATCCTGTAGGTGTTTCCACAAAACCTCCTTACACTACTACCAGATTTAATTAAATTCACAAAGACTTTTTGATTAGTCTAATCCCTAAACTGTCATATATGATAAAAGGTTTATTTTCACAATACTTTTAAAGTCACATCTCAAATTAATTGAAGTTAACAAAAACCTTCATAAAGGAATCTATAAATTAAACTATTTTAGATTCATTGGATAAAAATCTATGTAAGTAAGAATTAATCTTGTTGTTTAGCTTTTTAATATGGATCAAATAAGTAACCATTAGTTGTTTTGGTGGTTTTGACATGACAACTCGAGTTTAATATACTACGTCTAAAGTCTTCCATTGACATAAAATCACATCTACGAACCATAAAACTACACATGTAAGTAGCAGATTCTCAGTTGAAATATGACAATGATCCAACAGGGAGAATTATACAAGGGAACTTCAAAGCATTGATGCAAGAAAATGGCAAAGTGAACAAAGTCTGCATGACTAACTTAACTGGTCAACATCACTTCTACAACGTCTTTAAACTCATTAGAAAAATTTCCTAGAATAAAGGTACAACCAAAGGCCACAAATTCTGTTAATTTGCAATTTAACGGCCACGACCACGTCCGCGTCCACGCCCTCGTCCCCGACCTCGCCCCAAAGGCTTCCCTGCATATAAAATCAGAACATTGAAAACCAGAAATCCAAATATAACAGTCAACCTGAACATAATGGGCCTCTGAAAAAAAAATCTACTGCTAGAGTCAGTCAAATAAGATACAGTACCAGCAGTTGGCTTCTTAGGCTTGATCCTAGGAGCCTCTTCAACCAGTAATGTCTCAAGATTCAAGCTATCAGGAAGGATATAATAACGAATGTTGTTGCCTCTCACACTCAGATGGTCCAAAGTAACTGGGTTTTTCCCTTTCAGAGTCAGTTTAACTGTTTTTAAATGTGTATTCATACTGATATCAACACCTGTAATATATTGACAAACCCATGGGTAAGCACAACTAAAGCTACAAAATACTTCTCATGCAATCCCAAATAAGAATTAAGGGCACCAAAAGGGTAAACTCAAAATTAGAAATGAGCTGATAGGTACTCATTAGTTACAAGTAAAGAGAAGGAAATTCCTTGATGCTTAATTTGATCGAGTTTGGGAATATGTAGTAATGCATTGCCCTATTATAATATAAGGATTCACTATCCTTATGAAAAATGCCTGATCTCGTTTCATCATAAAAACAGGTGTAAAAGGCCGTCTTAACTTATTGCGTTGAACCTAAAGACAAAAAGTGTGATATAATTTATATAGTTTTCTATGCGTGTGCGTGTGAATAAGCCAAACTAAATCCACGAGAAGCTTGTTCAAAAGAAAATTTCACAGAGCAAACAGCAGGGGTCTAAATTAAAATGAAAGAACGAAGAGAATGGTATATGTCAGCCAAATTCGTTATAGGTAAGGCAATAAAGGAGTTGCGTATCATACCATCAAAAAAGAGTAAAGGACAAAACTAAAATGCAGATACAATATAGCTAATCTAAATTACAGCATTATGCAAACTTACTCCAGAGGCTACAAGGTTAATAATTACTGTTATGGAATAAATAAAGTTTATAAATAGATTTGCCTCAAAAGTGAGGTATCCAGAGTCCATAGTTCACGATGCTTCTTACAAAAATCTCATAAGCAATACATATCTTCCCACTGTTCCAAGTTAAGAGTTTAAACATAAAAAAGTAATTAATTACTTCTTTTACATCAGACACTTTAATGAAATTTATAAAGGAGAAAAGAGTGTCAGTAAAACTAAGAAGACAAGCTGGAAATCATGGATACAATACAGGACAGAAATATAATAGAGGTGTAATACGGACACAGATTCACCCAATTTTAAAAATTATAGGACACAACATGGATATAATACAACAGAAAAACTACTTGAAATTTAATATTGATTTTAAATTGAAGAAGGGAATTTATGTTTAAAAAATGAGAATGGGTTATTATAGATGGAATATGATGTTAAAACTTATCCACTTAATGTATTATTTCAAACGTATACAAAAAGCTTTAAAAGTAGAAAAATTATAAAAATAAAACTAATAGTTTTGAAAGTGTCTGCATTTACCCAACATAGAAAAATATTACATGACACAGTTACCATCTATAAGTATTTGGGCTTCTTAGAGGACATTACACCATAGAAAAAGACAACAAAAGTTTTAATTCATAACAAGGTATAACAGTGAAAGTATAACATGAAGAGAAATCAAGAATGCAGAAAAAGCCACAGCATACAACCAAAAAATGGTCTGCCCTACATTAAGTTTGGGAGCAAGGAGAACAGATATATTTCAAACTTAAAAATTCCAGATCATATTAGCTATGCACTAAGTTGCAACCTATCAGGATGACAGAGTCTTATTGACTCAGAAAAATAGCCATCCACTCTGACAAGACATGAAAATGTTAACAAAGGAATCACAAGTAAAAAAAGTCATATACCAACTATAAAATCTAATTCAGACTGAAAAAAAAAAATGTTGAACATGAAGAAATGGATCTTAGTTTAGCATTGCCAGTAATACTTTGCAAGTAATACATGATTATGATTTTATTTTTTTGGCCTGATTGATTATAATAAAACATAGTCATTTGATACGTAAATGAGATTATTAATAACATAGCATCCAACAGATTTTATTCAAACTGATCAACCTAGTATAACTAATAAGAATCTCTGTAGTTTAGGTTGATATATTATATGGACATGTGGTCTTCTATATACAAAAGAGAGAGCTAGGGTGTGTGGGTGTTAAATTGTAGCATCGCAACCATAATTACATACACCTACTGTGGAATGCACACATGCTATCTAACATATCAATTTATTTACAGAGAACCAAACTGCCTATGCTTCACCCTTTTTTCCACAATAACAGAGGCATCGATGAAGTTCTTTGAGCACAAGGTTTAGACATGTCAGATCTTGTCATCTAAATACTACTCAGAACTAGTTCCAAAATGCCCAAAAAAAATGAAAAATAAGAGTGCAATGGAAATTAGGTTTAGGTTTATGAATTGAGAAAACAAGCGATCGCGACAAATATCCAAGACTGAAAGTCTTTACGCTAAATCTTAATATACAGGTTTAAGAGCGAAGCAAAACTAGGGTTTAACAAAGACAGCAGTCAATCCAGGTGGTGGAGAGAAAACCAATCGAAAAGAGCGGAAGAGTACCTGTAATGGTGCCGTGAACAACAGTGCCATTCTTAAGCTCAATCGAAACGGTTTCGTTGTTCAGCTTCATTAGAAACCTGTTCCAGTTTTACACGCCTTTTAGCATCAAATTGAAACGAAAAGAGAGAGAAGTGAAAACGACAACGAAGAGGTAAGACCTGACGAGCTTCATGGTGGAAGAGAAAGACGATGAGTGAGTGAGGGTTTTGAAACACAATATAGTCGCGCGTAGCTGTGCTGTGTTTCTTTTAGATATAGATTCTAAAATCAAAGAAGTAGAAGATGCAAAACAGCTTTTATAACTACTGCATTGCCCACAATCCTCGTTCAAACAAAATGGTAAATAGCAGAAATGTAAAATAAATATTTTTTTTAAATATAAATTAGGCTCAAATACTACTTGATTATATTTTCTTATGTGAGAATTTTTTTATGTTCAATATCATTTTTATTTGATAAATTTTATTTAATTTGGTCTTTTTTTTAACATTGTGTAAATTGTTAATTTAATAGAACCATGTGTGTTACTGTTGCTTCATATTTTTTTAATTTTGGGTTAAATATGTGTGAAAATTGGAATTAGTCACTCTTTAAAACTTTGGTGTAATTTAGTCCCTCAACTTTAAAAATGTATAAATTTAGTCCTTTTAACTAATTTCTATTAGGTTTATTTGATGTTTCAAACACGTTTCATAATAGTATTTGAGTTGTTTACACTTATTATGAAACGTGCTTGAAACATCAAATAAATTTAATAGAAATTAGTTAAAAGGACTAAATTGATACATTTTTAAAGTTGAGGGACTAAATTAGGCCAAAGTTTTGAAAAGAGACTAATTCCAATTTTCTCGAAAGTTAAGGAACAAAAACATATTTAACCCTTTAATTTTTTATTAATTATTCTTAAAAAATTTCTTAACTTAAAAAAAAATCATATGTCAAGTCAACATTATGTCAAAAGTCAACATTTATTTAAATATAAATTAGGCTCAAATACTACTTGATTATATTTTCCTATATGAGAATTTTTTTTTATGATCAATATCATTTCTAATTTCTATTTTATTAAATTTCATTTAATTTGGTCTTTTTCAAAACTGTTTAAATTGTTAATTTAATAGAAACAGGTTCAATGTTTTACTTGCAAACAATTTAGTCATTTTATTTGTAATTTTCATAAGAAGTTTTAAAATTATTGCAAGTAATAGGGTCATATCATTGTTGAATGTCTCACACATCCTTCACGATCAACCTAACGTATTGTACAAGCACTCCACACCATTAGTAATGTATCCACCTATCTTCCTACCCAATGTTTATCCACCTATCTTCCTACCCAATGTTCATCTGATGATGGTTGATAGAGGATTATCTCTTGAACATATATGAGAATAACTTAAGGAAGATCATTTGCAATTCAAATTATCTATAACAAGAACAAAGAAAAAAATACGTCTTATTGAATTTTATAATGTTATATGAAAAAGGAAACTCAGAACATGAAATGATGAGCACTATTGAAGAATAATGCAAGAAATTAAATAAATTATAATTTTATTTTAATTTCACATGTTAAATTCATTGGACGAGTCGATTTGTGTTCGTTAGGAGAGCAGGCTTCGCTAAGCAAAAGTTTGTGTCTATAAATTTTGTTTTCTATTATTTTTATGTGCTTTAGGCTTTGGGCTTTATTTTAGGGTTTCTTAAACTTATGTATCTATATATAGAGGTATCCAAAACTGATGTAAAATTTTTTGAGTCATATTATATGCATTTGCATACTTTGAGAAAATTCTATTGGTTCTTGGATTAGAACTTTGATTCTTATCAAAGATTAACATTTTTTTTGGCGAATCTTGACTTATCAACCAGCTAGGTTGTGGCGTCCACATTTCTGTCTTATTCTGCATTCTTCTTTGATTTATTTTTTTTTGTGTATCTTGAGGATTCAAATTCAAAAACTATTGTAATCTTTCCTAGACAATATCATATCATTTTGTATCTAGAGCAAGGTTTTGGCTTGAATATCCTCTTTTATCTTATTTTCTTGTCATCTTAAAAAAAGCTAAAAATTATTGAATGTTTATGTTTTGTGCTTTGTTTTGAAATTGTGTTTGGTTCATTATTCTTAGAATTTTATAAAGAGTAAAACCCTAAATATTTTATCCAATTTCATTTAGTTTTTAATTTTTCGTGTACTTCATTTAAATTGTGTATTTCGTCTCCATTTGATTTGTAAAAATTATCTGTTTTTATGTTTTTTTGTTAATTGTAGTTCCAATTAGCTTTACCTTGCATAAGTTTTGGTGTTTAAAGGATAATTTGTTTTTTTTTTTGTTTGTGTTGAACTGCAAAATTGAAAAAAAAATACTAAATCTAAGTAAAAAGAAAACAAATATATATTGAAAGAAAAGATGGAAAGTAAAAAGAGAAAATAAAGATCTAAGAGTATAAAAATAATTGTAGAGTTCAACATAGTTATCATGATACATTATTTCTCACTACAAAAATAATTAATTTTAGGAGGGTTTTTTTTTCCGGTGGTTTTGGAAACCCCGAATGAGTTCCAACAGATTATGCTTACAATCCCATATAGTTTTTGTTTTTTTTAAAGGTTTAATAGGTTCGTAGGTCCCTAAATTGGGGGTTTTGTTTCAATTGGGTCCTCCAATTTTAGAAGTGATCAATTAGGTCCCCAATTTAGTCAATTTGATTCAATAAGATCCTTTCCGTTAAATGTATATAACGGCGTCAAGTTTATGACCATGTGGCAGTCTGATGGTTCCATGTGACACAGATTTAAGTGCTTAGGTGGATTTAACTTAATGGAAAATAAATTAATAAATGAAAATATATAAAAAAATGAAGTTATTAAGCATATTAAAGGAATGTTTCATAAATTGGGGTCACAATTACTGGTATCTGCGAAATTGGGGAAAACTGCCACTTAGGGTTTCTTTGGCTGGGTTTTCTTTGGTGAGCATAGATTTTGCGTGGGAAATTAGGGTTCGTTCCATAAGATTGTGGGAAGTTAGGGTTCGTGGAGGTTGTAGTTCTGCGATGTGGGTGGGTGTTCTGCCACAATGTCGAAGGAGCACTCTTACTATTCATCGAGTTGCAGTGCTAGGCGGAAGCAAAATGGTACTGTTCACCATCTGCTACTGTGGTGAGAGTTGTGTGTTGAGAACTGCGAAAACTACGAAGAATCGGGGCAAGCAATTTTGGGGATGCTCCAAGTATAAGGTATGTTTAATTCAACTCAACCTAATTAAGTTGTGGTACAGTTTGTGAGAAGAAGGTGGTACTCCCTAATTAAGTTGAATGTTGCCTTTACAGAATGGTGGTGAAGAAAGTGGTTGCAACTTCTTCAAATGGTGCAATGATATTAAAGGTGACGAAAGGGGTAGCTTCTTCAACAGTGAAGGAAACAAAGAAACTCTGATGAACAGTGAAGACATGGATAGTATTAGGAAAATGATATTGAATTTAGAAAAATCAGTTTTCAATGTTCAGAAGTGGTTGAAGGTGCTGATGTTGTTGGTTTGTGTTATATGTGTAATACTGATAGTTATAGTTTCAATGTTGATGAGGAAGGGATTATTTCTTGTAACTTTGTTGTAGGTTTGGTTTGTTGTAATGAAATTAATGAAATGAATGAAATGGAAGGGTTGTTATAAATCCAGTCTACTATTGAGCTGATATTACTGTTTCCTGTATGTTTCAATGCCCCTTTTATTTTGCTGCATGCAACACTTAATGAGTTTCAAGGCATAAGCTGAATTGGCTTATCATTTTGAGTACTGTTATGGCATATCTTTTTGAGTCCTCTTATGGCTTATCATTTTGAGTACTGTTATGGCATATCTTTTTGAGTACTGTTAATCTTGGGTTGTGTCTTAATTGATGGTCCATCTGGTTGGATTTTGACGATTGCTTTATCTACTTGATCGTCTTGGATTGTACTCTGGGGCTTTCTTGGTTGAGTTTTGAATAAAGTCTGGATAGCACAACCCTAAGATAATCAAGCAACAAAGGGTTCGGTCATCAATTAAGATGCATCATCAACTTGGTTAGAGAATCTCTGTTTGTGTCTTATTTGAAAGTTGCTTTACACAGCTACCGTAGGAACTTAAAGTCTTGGAATGAAGGATGATAACATAGAGAACATGGGCACATAGTTGCTTATTGTCATGGATTGTAGTAGGTATTTGCTTTACTGCATTAGGCATCATTAATATGGTTTTAATATGGATAAAATTTTGATCTTAAGTTAAAGTAGTCGATCTTTTGTTTGAAAGTAGTGTAGCAATATGAACTTTGTATATTGGATTAAGTTAAACAGTTCCTACTCTCAATGTTTTAATACTACGTGAGGAGGATCAGAGTTACTTCCCAACTCTTTGGGAACTAGTGTTATGATTTACATATGCAAGGATAGTGGCATGAGTTGCAGTAACAAGTGGAACCTTACATGAGGAAATATTGTTTGAAATCACTATGCTATTTACGAGATGTCACAAACACGTGAATCAATATATATATATCAGAATATATATATATATATATCAGAAGTTGAATTTGGTTTGACTGGAAAAGTGTACGCATATATATATATATATATATATATATATATATATATATATATATATTGTTGCATATACAACATGCTATCTGTATAGAAGTAATCATTTTCAATTTGAAAACCTATCTTTTCCACCTATTGAAAGCAACCCTCAAAACCAAATCAAGAACTCTGAAAACAACACATATTCGTTAGTTATTCCTTCCAATATTTGAACACCAGAATCATTGAACAAATGGAGTTGGTTCAGATGGCATTAATGGATCAAAGACTTTGACAGCATGATAGCATGGTCACATGCTATATATGGTTTAAATAATCACATGAGTATGATTCAAAAACAGTATGTGCAGACAGAGTAGAAACAGGCACTACATATCACTGCAAGAGATAACAAAAACTTTTTAAATAACTTCTTAAATAACTCATTACAGCAAACTGGTATCAATATCAAAATATTTTTACATCATTACAATGTTCAAAAAACAACTGCTACAAAAAACATCTTCCTTGCTTAAGGCTGATTTGATGATGGTATGATTTCTTCATTTGTTGGGTTGCTTTGTTGAGTTTAGTCAGGATTGACTTCACCAGTTTGGGTTGATTTCTGGCAAGAAGTTCTGTTGTGACCCAGCTCCTTACAAATGCCACATCTTTTATGTATACCACCTTTCCTCATTCTTGTTTCGTCCCTGACTAACTCCCATTCCTGCAATCTTCTTTTCTTCTTGGGCCTCCCTGGCAATGTTATCTTTTTTGGAGGGAGCACTTCATTATATAGGGTGATCTGCCACATATTCTCACCATTAATTGGATAGACAACGGAAGAGTACATTTCTTCATATGTGGATTTCCGAAAACAAACTGGGATGAATTCCTCTGCATCCAAATTCAAAAACTTCATAGCAGCCAATACATGACAACATGGAATGCCCGAGATAGCCCATTTCCTGCATGTGCATTCAAATTTGTCTATATCAACTATAAATTTGTCCCCAGCTTGGGAAATATGACGAACTTCAAATAGCTTCAGTCTTGACCAGCTGGAAAAACAAAATTAAAAATGAGATATCACCAATACATGGTGTTAAAAATTATAAAAGGTTAATATATTAAAGTTACCTAGGAATCCAATATTTGGTAAGCTGGGACTCCTTATTCAGTCTACTCTTGATTTTAGGACAAATGGATCCAGACATTGATTGACTTTTGATTCGGTTTTTTGCCCATTTGTTCATCAAGTAAAGGCGGATCTCCTCCAACATGGTTATGATTGGCTTTGACCTTGTATGGACCAACACACTATTGAATGCCTCTGACATGTTGTTTACCAAAGTATCACACTTTGAAGTGGCGGTAAACCATGATCGTGACCAGTGTCTACATTTGAATGAAATCAAAATCAAAGATGAGTAACACATTCTGCTACTTCCAGAACTATTAAATGAATCACATAAAAACAGAATAGGAAAGATGATCATACCTGGGAGGAATTTTTATAAGGTATTGGAATGCTTAAAGGTTCACTTCCTTTATTCTTTTCATTTCGGTTTCCCATGCTTGTGGATGAGTTGCTGTCGCTGCCTTCCACATCATCTGCTTTAGCTGCTTTCCAGGGAATTTTTTTCTGAAATTTGCGTAAAGGTGCCTAACACAAAACATTTGATCAACTCTAGGAAGCACATCTTGAAAAGCTTGCATTAAGCCCTGTAATTTTAAATTAGCAGTGTTGTTAAATGTCTCATATAAATTGTAATGAAAATGAAATTACTAATTTAAGAAAAAGGGGATGTGAATAACCTTTTGTTGATCTGATATGAATGTCAGTGAAACACCAATGTCTTCAACAAGAAGTTCCAGAAACCATTTCCAAGTTTCCTTATTCTCTACTTCGACAATGGCATGTGCTACAGGTAGCATCTGGTCATTTGCGTCTCTTGCAATAGCAGTTAGTAATTCACCACCATATTTACCTTTTAAAAAAGCTCCATCCAGCCCTATAATTGGCCTGCAGAAAACAAAACTGTCCTTGCAGGCCTTAAGACAAACATAGAACCTCTTGAAAATATGGCCATCTATGTTCTCTTCCACTTCCACCTTCACTGTGGATCCAGGATTACGAGCTAAGAGCTCATTTGCATAATCATAGATCCTTTTATATTGTTCTTTGAAAGACCCATCTACATGGTCTGAAGCAATGGACTTTGCTCTAAAAGCCATGGATCTAGATACACCAACATTCCACTTTCTACTTATTTTGTCACGAATTTCCCCTACCTTGACTTTGGGATTTTCTCTCACGGTTTTCTCCAACCTCTTACTTAGCCATTTTGAATTCATTAATTTGACTTTGTGCTCTCTACTACAAGTGTGGTTGTCAACAATAGTTCTTAATTGCCACGTTCGTACTACATTCATATAACCACAGTATGCCATCCAGGGGCACTTTCCTTTAGCACCCATACACTTCACTCTAATTCTCTTCTTATCATTTTTAACATATGATAAATTTCTCCCATTTTCTACTGCATATGTTTTTATGGCATCCAGAATATCTTGCTTGTTAGCAAAATAAGTGCCCAAATCCCACTTGTAATCCACCATTGTTTTAGGCATACTAAATGTTACAAATTTTCCATAACTTTCTTGGTCATCATCTTCTCCATCACTTTCTCCTCCACTAAGTAATTCTTCTGATTCCCAATTATCATCAGACAGACCTCTATCCTTCTCAATATTTATACCAACATCTTCATCACTATCGGAAATGGGAGTCCATGATGGTGCAACATCTTCCACATCAACTTCAATTTCACCAAAAGAATTCTCAACTCCATGCCCAACCTCTTCTTGGATATCACAGTCAACTAGGTCATCCATACTAGGAACATCCACATTGCAATGAACATTGTCATCCTCACCACTAGAACTCCAACTATGAACATCACCATCACATACATCATCATATTTTTCAGACTCACTAACATGACATTCAGTTTCAATCTGACCTTGTACAACATCTTCTCTTTCAGACTCACCCACATCACATTCAGCTTCTATTTCGACATATACAACATCAGCGTTCATTTTACCTTCTGAAACAGGAACTTCACACTCACCATCACCTACCTCCTGACACTCTTCATGACCTTCCTCACAGCCACCATCCTCATTACTAACATGCATCACAGGTTCAACTTCTTCTTCACCAATATTATGTGGAACATTTTCTAAGAAATGTATGACCTCAGGTTCAGACACTAAGTGAACAACAAATAAATGCACTTGTCCATTTAGCCTAGCTAAGTTCATAATGTGCAAGGCTCCTCTATCATTCGTCAAAGCCTCTAACTTATCATCTGACACAGAACATCCCCCCACAAAATACCACAACTCCTTAAAGCCATTATATCCAAGTCCTTTTACTACACTCACTATAATGAAGTAACTCCACACGTCGGGGTCAAAAGCCAGACTTGTACTTTCCCCCTTATACCTAAGTGAACCATCCTTTTTGAACTGACCTCCATGGTGGAAAACTACTTCAAAATGATCCTCCATGTAATACACTATAACAGTATATATCCTATAAAATAATAAGACGGCAACAACGACACAAAATATATAAAATTAGAACCAATACAAGGAAACACATGGACCAACACAACTTAAACAAAACAAAAAGCACAACAAACAAACATGGGGGACCACATTGCAAAACCAATATAAAGCACAACAACAATTACTGTCTACTAAGACACTTCAAACATGGGGGACCACTTTCAAAAGGCAAATACTGTTGAACAACATAAACAACACACTACTGCACCACATCGAACATGGGGGACCACGACTCACAATGAATCATTATAGAGAATATACAAAGAAATAAAAATATTACTAACCTGGACACGTGCTAGACGTCCAACGACCTTCGCGAAACTCTCTTCCACGTGATTATGCAACGACCTTCGCGAAACTCACTTCCACGTGCTACACCGCCAAAAATTACCTGCTTCAAGTCAAAACCACCGATTGATCATTGTCATATTATGGAACGAACCCTAACTTCCAACAATCTTATGCAACGAACCCCAATTTCCAACGCAAAATCTATGCTCACCAAATGTAATCCGAAACCCAACCAACGAACCCTAAGTGTCAGTTTTCCCCAATTTTGCAGAAACAACTAATTGCGACTTCATTATATGAAACTTTCTTTTAATATGCTTAATAATTTGGTTTTTTTTATATATTTATTGATATTGATTTATTTTCCATTAAGTTAAATCCACCTAAGCACTTAAATCTGTGTCACATGGAACCATCAAACTGCCACATGGTCATAAACTTGATGTCGTTATATACATTTAACGGAAAGGGTCTTATTGAATCAAATTGACTAAATTGGGGACCTAATTGATCACTTCTAAAATTGGAGAACCCAATTGAAACAAAACCCCCAATTTAGGGACCTACGAACCTATTAAACCTTTTTTAAAAAAAAAGAAGCTTTATGGCTGTTACTAATAAAAATAGTCCCTAAAAAATATATATTTCTTAGAATAATTTTTGGGCAGTCCTTAATTCACCTCCTTTTCCCCCACCTTTCATTTCTATTTCCAAAAACTTAACAAAAAGCTAAGCCCCAATTGCCTCCCTTCCTCCCCACTGCCTTCATCAAAATCTTCTCCTCTTATGTGTTCGTGGAGCGTCTCTCCCCGCTGCCTTCATCAATCTTTTTCGTGCTTCGTGTTCGTTTCTACTTCGTGCTCCGTGTTCATTTCCCGTTCTTCATCAACCTTGGGCTGAGCGTCGAGGTTGAGGCGGCAAGGACGAGGCAGCGAGGACTCTGTTGAGGCTATTTTTATCACTTTAGTCTCCCTGGTATGTTCATCTTATCTCTTCAATCTTCATCTTATCTCTTCAATGAGATTATTCTCTCTGTGTTCTTTTCCTCTTGCATGAGCCTCCCATTCCTAATACTTCCTTGTTCCTCTCCTTCCTCTTTTACTTCCCATTTCAATTCACACTATAACCTAATCTTGATTTTCACTCTAACCTAATCTTCATTTATCTCTCTATCTACATCTTCATTTTTCACTCTAACCTAATCTTCAAGATGAGTTCCTTTCACTTTCGCCAACCAAGACTCATTTTCGTAACCACATCACGAGTTTCCGACTTGTGATCCCAAGTTTTTTTAAATAAATTTCTAGAATATTTTATTTATTGAGATTTATAACTTGATTCGATTTCAACACTTGTAAGATGTAATAAGGAGATATTGTAAGATGTAATAAAATTTCTAGAATATTTTATGTACTTGATCTTTTTGGATATATAACGGTTATTTACTCCTTTGAACTTTGCAGGTCTTGCATGCTGGTGGAAAATTTGGTGGTGCCAACAGTGGGTACTGTTTCTCAAGAGGTTTGCACGGTGTTTCGTTAATTTGCTTATTCTGTTTTACACACCTGTTTCCTTTGGTATTTTATCCGCCGCGGAGTTTGAGTTGGATAGTGAGAATTTCAAATTTGTATTTGATTGAGTAACCTGATAATGCCAATTTTTTTAACTTCACGAACTGCTATTGTGTAACCTCTTAATCTACAGTTGTTATGGCTCTAAATTGGGTTTAATTTTCCTCTTCAGTAGGAAGAAACATTGTTCCCTTTCTTTAAGTTTTTTAGGAGGTTTTCTATTGAAATTTACAATGTTTCTAATTGTATGATTGGCTTTTTGGCTAGAAACTAGGTTGCTTGGTTGAGTTCTATGATAATGTTCTTTTTCAAGAGGATGACATGTGTGCGTGAGAGAGATATTTTGTTGTTGTTGAGGATGATTATGTGTGTGTGAGTGAGTGAGAGATTTAAGTTTTGGCCCTGGCTAATTGGCATTTGATACTTGATTCTACGGTTGTAATTATATTTGTACTGTATGTAAATGTTGTGTTTGATTAAGAATACAAAAATATGATTAAGTTATGTTTGTCTGGGTAGTAGTTAATTTGATACCATGTTGCTTCATCGGTTTTTGTGGCACGAACTTCTCTATAATTGTTTCTCTTTGTCGTGTTTCTGATAAGTAGAACTTGAAGGCATATGAAATTTGTTTTTGGCATGATAAGTTATATCGTGACATTATAAAAGATTAATTCTGATTAGGTTTTATGTTTGTCATGGTATGTGTTAATTTGATGTTACCAAATGGAACTTAAAAGAAATGGTTATTTTCTCAGTCTCTCCTAACACATATTAGAGCATTTTTCTTGTATCTTTCAGTTTAAGTTGTTAAATTTATGTGTAACAAATACTTTTATTATTTTTTGCAAGCACGTTTAAAGTATTTATTTGAGATAGGTAGTATAAATAGGTTTTCAGGTTGTCATTTTTTCTTTAGATATGTTACCAAATGGTCAAAACTAATAAAAGTGTCATGTTGATAGACATTGTCCTAAAAGTGTTGTGCGCATATTTGATATCATTTGGATGTTACATAGGAATGAATATTTCCAAATTGGATTTTTATTTATGTTCATTATTTTACTGTAGGAATTAGCAATGCATAGATGGCTGTTGTCTCGGGATTTCTTTGAGTATGAATTTTACTGTAGAAAATTTTGTGGATGTTATTTGTTTTGTTTTTAGCTACCCATAAGAAGACCAATGGAGCTTTTGTCAATAATGAAGTAAGAGAAATTGGAGTAAGTTTTATTTTTGCCACAGATGTAATAGAAATAGTAGATTTCTATGTGCATGAGATTGAATGGTCACTCATTATAATTCAAAAGTATATGAGATGAGTTCTGGTAGGAAGTTGTTGTTGTTTGTGATTTGATAGGTTAATACTCTAGAAATTTGTTGTAGAAGCATGTTAATATGTGAAAGGATAAATATGATAGTGAATGGAAGATAATAACTTGATTGTTATGAATTGTAATTGAAAGGAAGCTCTGGTTAAGATTATTTTAATTGTTTGGAAGAATTGAGTTATTCTTTGGATCCTTTTTATTGAAATGTAGGTTGGTGTTGTTTGGGTTGAATAATAAAGGACGTGTTCGGAAATATTGATTGTGAATGTTGTTATTGGTTGTGTGATTCTGATATGTGAATTTTATTGTTAGAAGTCTGGTGATTGTGTACTATAAATGTGAAAAGAATTTGTGAGCACTTCAACTGAACATGATTGCTAGCTTGTCTAATATCAATTCTTTGTGCAGTGATGTTATATGAAATTGTTTGTGCATTGATAATTGTATATATACTGATAGTGAAATTGGTGAATTGTTTTATTTGATTTAGAGATGATTTCACTATTTTATTAAACATTGTATGTAGGAAAAAAATTGAAGCATATGAATCTACATTATCATTGTCTCAATCACAAGAAATATCCACTTCAAGTTCATTAGTTCATGATTTAGGAATCAAAGAGCATTGTGGACGTGTTCGCGGTTTAGGTTTGGGTCCTTGCCCATCCAAAGTCTTTGGAGTCCATGCTTGTTCTCATAAGGATCATCTTCAACTTCTGCTTCTAATGTTGTTGAATTACAAACCCAAGTTAATGAATATTTTATCAATTACTTGGTTTGTTCCTTTTATGATTAACATATTAGATATCATTTTTCTTACTTTTTAAATAATTTTCATCTGTTACAGGTATCTTTATTGACAACACAAGTCAATGAAATGAAGACAGTGATATTATTATTGTTGCAAAATTATCTGAATCAACTACCTTCACAGCTTGCTGCTACATTTCAACCATCATCGGTAATAATTGTTAAATTTATTTGTATGATATTTTTTTAAATATATAATCGACTAACTATTATTTTATATTGTAGGTATCTGATCAAGGAAGTGTGCGACATGATGCATGTAACGAAGAAGAAGAACCTTAGACATCTTTGTCTTTAATTTTTAGTATTGAACATCTTTGTCTTTAATTTTTAGTATTGAACATTGTTGCTTTTAATTTTTATAGTATTGAACATAGTTGTTTTTAATTTTAATAGTATTGAATATCTTTATCTTTAATAATGTATGTTGAACAATATAATTTACTTTATATAATAATATTCAATTTTAGATTATATTATTTGATTTTCTTAATATTAAAACCAGATTTATCATAATCCAATTTCAACACAAAAACAAAATGATCTGGAAGCATTACTAGCGGTTTTGGATAAAACCTATGGAAATAAGGGCATTTCTTTCAAACGTAGTTACTTCCGACGGTTTTCCAGAAACCCCAGTTACTTCCGACGGTTTTCCAGAAACCCTTGGAAATAAGGGTGGTTTAGCACAACCTCGGTTAGTTCTGGCGGTTTGCCAGAAACCTCTAGAAATAGGGGTGGTTCAACACAACTCTGGTTAGTTCTGCCGATAATTTTGTGACGGCGATTTTCCTAGTGGTTCTCTGCAACTGCGGGAAACGTGTATTTTTGGGGTTAAAACCCCCGATAATGCTAAAAAAAACCCTGGAAAAATTATAGATTTTGGTAGTGTCTTATGATTGTTAATCAATTTAAATATATTAAAATTTTTTTAGAGTCTCTGTGTTGTCTCATTTAACTATTTTTGGTAGTCTTATTATTTTCTATTTTTAATGTTTTATGTCTTTGAAAATTTCTTGAGGTTTTGTTTAAAGTTTTGTATTTTCTTTAACCTCTTGGATTAAGATTTAGATCTTGTGATGTTTTTTATATTGATTTGTCACTCTTTTCTTAAGTTACTGAAGTTCATTGCCAAACGCTAAAAGGAATTTGAGTCGAAAAAGGAATTTGAGTCGAAAATGCCAAAAGAGTACTTTAAAAAAGAGAACTTATAAATGTGATACACAAGTGAATTTTTGAGTGAAACAATTAGAAAAGTGATGAGGTTTTAAATATATTATGTTATTTTGTCTTCCTAACCTTTCTTGGAGGATGTAGCAATATTGAGCAATACAACATGTTTTATAAAGGCATCCTTCGATAAGTGGTTTAACATATGGTTTAACTTATCTTACTCTTCGTTGGGATCATTTGATTAGAGGAAATGAAGTTGCACAAAGCGATACACCTAGTGCTTGTGTGGTATTGAAGGAGGAAGTCAATGAAATTGTGCCACACATAGTACACCTAAATAGAAAAATATGTGAGCTTAGAGGAAGGCACAAACATGACAAGGTATCTTTGTCAACTAATAAGACAAGTGTTTTAAGATGCACTAAATGTGAAGGCTACGATCATGAAACTCATTAATGCCTAATTGGAATGAAACTTCCATGACCAATGAAGACCTTAAAAATTATATTTTATACCTAAAAGAGAAGGAAAAAAGGACTTTGCAAAAAGTTAGATGTGTTGAAAAGAAAATAAGAATGAAAACTAAAGAGAGCACAAGAAAAGGAAGCACTATAAAAAAGCAAGCAAGAAAAAAAAGAGAGAAAGAGAAGAGAAAGAAGAGAGAGAAGAGAAAGAAAAGTAAGAAAGAAAAGAGAGAACGAGAAAAGAAAGAAAAGAGAGAAAAAGGGAAGAAAAGAGAGAAAAAGAAATAAAGGAAAACAAAAAGAGAGAAAAGGAAAAATAAAAATAAAAAAGCTTCCTGAACTATCATTTAAAGGAAGTATTAATTCATCTCGTTTTATTTTATTGCTTAGAGAACAATTATTCATCAACAAGCAGTGACACCAACAATGGGGAGAAGAAAGAATGATATGACCTAGAAAATATTTATTCATCAAGAAGCAATGACAACAATAATGGAAAGAAAAAAGAATGATAGAAAAGGAAATCACAAGCTTGGAATTCAATGAATTTGTGCTTGATATTTTGTTAGCTTTTTTGTCAATTACTTTGGAAAGTCAAAGCCGTTTTTTTAAATTTGGACACAAACTTATAAATAGTTGAACACAAGTTAATTTGTTTGTCCATTCCCAACCAATCTATAAACAAGGAGGGAAGTTTGAAAATACATGTACACGAGTTAGCTTACTTGTCTATGTCTAAGCAACCTAAGAACAAACAAAGTCATAATTCTGGTGACACTAACATGTGTCAAAAAAAACGTGTGATATAGATTTTTTAAATTTTAGAATTAAAAAATTAAATTAATATATTATAATATTTGCTAAAATTAAGAAAAGAAAGGGCAAAGATGGAAAAGGAAAAGATCTAAACATTGATTGTCTCTGCAATTGAGAAAACAAAATCAAAATTTGGGGGAATTTTCTTAATTAGGTCCAAGACCAAAAAAAGTTATGGTGTAGGCTTGCTTCCCCTATACACAGGCTCCACCACCTCCAACAGATCAACAACCGTGGACTCTCTACCCAATCTACAGCGTCGTCGGCGACATCAAGCGCCACCGGAGTTACTGTCAGCTACGGTGTCAGGTTCTCTCCCTTTCTTCTCCTCTTCGCGCGCGAGGTAGTACGCTTGCCTCCCGCGCCACGTCTTCGCCGTCACAACGAGGTCAAACGCCGCCGCGACTGCATCAGGGTTGTCGCTCTTCCTCATCGACTCAGAGAGCCGCTGCGAACCACCGTCATCACCACTGACTGAGGTTTCATCAGCACCTTCGTCGTCGTTCCTCTCTTCTACGAATGCAAGACCAAACCTTTGTTTGGGTTTATATCTTTACAACATCGCTGTCATTGGAGCTCCTAATCGCCGCTCACACCACCATCGGGCTTGCTGTTGAAATTATTCTTTCATTTCGCTCTTTCTTTCCGATCGGGTGCCGGCAATGGAGATAAAGAAGCTTGGAGCTTTCTTGTTCTCTATTTTTTTTCTTATACTTCAAATTGTTTATACTTTTGCGTTTGGGAGTTTGAAGGGGTGAATTGTTGGCGATGGCTATGGAAGTGCCGTCGGGTTGAAGAGAGCGCAACACAACATCTTGGTGTGTGTCTGAAGATGATGATAGCTTGATGTGTTTGTTACTATTGGGAGAGTGATTGTAAAGAAAAAGGGATAGGGTCTCTTGTCGGAAGAGGGGAAAGCAAGAGCCAAATCCCCCCAATTTTGATTTTGCTTGCCCAGTTGCAATTGCAGAGACAATGAATGTTTCAGCAAAAAGATCTTTCCTTTTTCCATCTTTGCCTTTTCTTTTCTTAATTTAAGCAAATATTATAATATATTAATTTAATTATCTAATTCTAAAATTTAAAAAATCTATATCAAACATGTTTTTTTTGACACGTGTCAGTGTCATCAGGCCACGTCACACATTAATTGACGCCATTTGATGAAATTGATGGAAATGACTTATTTGCATCAAAATAACAAAAATAAGAGCCTGATTGAGAGGTAAAAAAACAAGGGACGTATTTAAAATTCTGAACAAAAATAGGGATCTATTGAGACATTAAACCTTAATATAAAGATGAAAAAGTTTATAATAGGTGAGTTGAAAGATTGTTATTATTTTTTTCAATTAGACTCACTAATTCAACTAATGATATAAGAACTTAGCCTTTTGATTGATTTAACAAGTGACTCCATGTTTAAAACATTACTTTAAGTTGTACGTTTCAAACTATAATATAAAAATAAATAGGCTTTTAAAACGTGTCATCGTTTGTTAAAATAAATTACTCACGTTAAGTTTTGATATTACCACACAAACAAATAAAATTAGAGAATTGAGACTTTTATCAATCATATAATCTTTTTAAGACTGTTTTGTCCCAGAGATAAAAAAAAATATCATATTTTTTATTTTATTCTTATCAACATTAATAAAATAATATTTATTTTAAACTATACAATAGTTTAGAATAAATTAATAAAATAAGTAAAAATATTTATTTTTCATTAAGTGAGGAAAGACTGGAGAAAAACTGAAAGGCTTATCCGTAAAATTTCCCTTTAACCTAAAACATAGATTGTATATTTAAAACTCTTCTCATGACTTATTTTTTGGTCTTTTAGCTATTCATATATTTTTGAAGAGCTAATTTCTTAAGTTGGATGCCACTCAATAAATTATTGTGTTCATGTGTTCTAAGTTGTTCATCTTTATATTTTAATATTTGTATTTTCCTAACTTTTTAATGTTCATTGTGAATTAATTTACTTGTATATTTGGTTTAAATAAAATTGAGAAGTATTTTAGAACTAAAATTAAGTAATTATGATTACAACTTAGTTTATATCAACACATGTTTTTTTACCAAAGTAGTATATACTTTTTTAGTTTACTATAACAGACAAGTGGTGATGGTCTCGGCCTCTCTCATATATATATATATATATATATATATATATATATATATATAAATTTAACTTTTTTTTTTAATTTTGAAATATAATACTACTGATATAATTGTTTAATTAGAGAAGACTCTTTTTAACATTTAAAAATAATAATAAATAAAGAATTTCATATTATTTTTTTAAAATATAATAAATAAAAGTATCCTTAAACATGAAAATGTTGAATAAGTGAAATATAAAAATGAATCCATATCAACTTTAACTTCAAAATTATCATTTTTATAGAAAGAAACATTAAAAAAAAAATTCAATACTAAATTATGTAATTTTTGTTTGTTATATTAGTACAATGATAAAATATATAAGTTTTACATATATATTATTTTAATTTGTATTAAATTAAATAATTTCGTCATTTAGTAACTGATTTCAGTTATTATTTAAAAAAAAAAAACAAAACAGGGTGTCGGATGAAGTTTGAAAAGAATGCAGAAGAGGTAAGTGTAAATAAATAAATAAATAAAGTGAGAAAAAAAGAGGTGGTTATGTCGGTTCTCTACGGGGCGAAGACCCGGATATGTATGGTGGCGCACACCACAGCAGATCTTTAAATTCTTCTCCTTCGAAGATCAATTCTCGGTTTCTTCATCCATCAAAAACCCTAACCACATTCTCTCTCACCTCACTCTCCTACTCTTCTCAATCTGTTACTCCCATGAGCTATCACATGGTAGATTCGATTCAT
Source organism: Vigna mungo (assembly GCA_036885675.1). NCBI lineage: Eukaryota > Viridiplantae > Streptophyta > Magnoliopsida > Fabales > Fabaceae > Vigna > Vigna mungo. The sequence continues at coordinate 25,158,084 of CP144695.1, forward strand.
CCTTTCCACATCCATAATCTTCACTCTCTGCATATGTTTTCTGTTTCTACTCCTCTACTTCGTTCCTTTATTCGTTACACGACCAAAAACCAACGCTCCAGAACAATTCAACTTATTTCTTTTCTGCTTAACATCGGTCTTCATTTTCGAAAATACAAGGCACATGTTTTGTATCTGTTTTTTTTTGTTCGTGGATTAATACTACCTGTAGATGTAATGCGTCGTCTAATGTCACGTTTTCACAATTTAATATAAGTAGTTTTCCAAATTCAGTGACGCACGTGTAACTGTATCCACTTTATCATGCTTTTCTGAATTTTGTTTTGTGAGCATTTGTCTTAAAGTATTATCGTACCTATGGAAGCATTTTAAGGTGACGTTTTTGCTGTTTTGTCTTGTGCCAATGAATTTCACTGTGCAAACTGCGTGCACAACAACCTTTTGGTTTGTCTAGTATATACGTGTGCGTGGAAGTGTGGCTATTGCTCTTTAGTTGTATTTGTTCAACTGATTCTACTACTTGCAATTTTATGTTCTGCATTTTCTTATATTAGTTCTGACTTATTTATCTTTTGTCGTTTATTTCTGTTCAGATACCTCCCATTCTATTTCTTATTGTGAGTTCTTTATGCAACAGAATAATGAAGATACACGCAGAGGTTTGAAAAGAAAGCCCCCATACATGGATCGAGGGCATGAACGGGGACCTTACAATATGAATTCTAGACCTTATGCTAGGAACATGGTTCCTGATGGTAGGTTCTTGTATTTGTTTGTCTTATATTCAATTCAGACGGATTTGGTTGTCAATTATAGACTATTACATAGTGAAGATGTTGCCCGCTACTTCAATCTCATTCTAGTATATTTTCTATTTTTCTGTTTGGAACTTAACTATACAAATTATGGATTTGCTATAAATAAATGAAACTATAAGTTATCTTTGGCTTGAAGGGTTATTTTTTCCCTGCACCAACTAGAGTTTTCGTGTTTGGATCAACTTATTATAGCGAGATACTCGTTTTTTCTTTATAATGGCTCCATGAAAGAGATTTTTTCAGAGTAAAAGAGAACAATTATATTCCTCCAAAAAGGTTATACCAAATGTGGGCCTATATGGAAGATGGTTGTCTATTTAAATGTCTGTTAGTTTTGTGCAATACGGGTAAGTTACTTTTGTGAAAGTGTTAATTATAAGCTGTAGGCATTGGGACATACGGGCACATTTCATGGCCTTTACTATAGACGCAGACTTTATCTTTTGGCTAATCATTATTCTTCTTGGAAAATTGAAGTTGATTACATAGTTTGAACTTACAAGTCACTATTGCACGAACAATACCTGTTTCTTTAACTAATTTGCCGTTTTATTTTGTGTGCAACTAATAGACTATGCATGAATGGTTTTCTACTAAGTTCTTTTGCATAGTTGGCTCCAGGCGTTAAAGATTGAGTTTGACATCAATCTTACTCTCTTCGTCACCTTTACTCATAAAACCCTAGCACTCAAAATTACACACTGATCTCACCAGGATCTCACTCATGGAATACACAACAATTTTATTAATGGATATCCAATTTCCATACATCGAGGTCCTATATATAACTTTTAATCATAAATAACTACCTAACCTATCAATTCTTCACAAAATTAATGATCATGCCTATTTCTACCTGTTACAATGGTCCCATCTTGTGAAGGCCTTGCCCCAAGGACAATTGCTCTTCCGTGCTCGGTAATACTTCCTGCCATTTTACATTTGGAAATTGCCTTTTTAATTGATTCATGCCAAATAGCATCCTTGGACTCGTATGATTCCAATGGACTGGTAGTTCGGTAACACCTTGATTGCCTTTTTTTTTCAAGCTTTGGTCTAATATGTCTAAAGGTTCCTCCAATTTTTTTATTGTGGTTTTCTACCGCATTCTCTGTCCACCTGTTATGCCCTTCAATGCATGGAGAGATATATGCACATCCTGTTGGTGCAGCAGCTTCTGCCCAATTGCCAAAGTTGCATGCACCTCACCTGAATCTGGTTTAGCATCACTGTCCACCTCCATGTCACCTTGTGAACCAAAAAATGTGACAAAGCTTATCCTATACTTTGCACTTTTGCATGTGATGTCTATCTCATTGCTGTCCACAAAATTGACAGGCCTTTTGCAATTCTGTCGTTGATGTCTTTCTTATTTGCATTAATTAGATTAGAGCCTTTCAAACCTGTCACCGAACGTGATCCCAAAGACAAAACTGACCGATGGCGTTGAATATTGGTGATAAGAGTAGATTTTTGTGTCTGGTTTGAGAAGGACCAGTTTCTTGTATTTTGCTCTTGTAGCCCACTATGTAAGATTGTTTGGTGTTAGACATTTTCTTTTCCAATTTTTGAAGTATATCATCATGTGAGCGTGCTAATCTTATTGAATCTTGGATATTCTTCAGTCCTCACAGACTTCTCCAATAAATTGTGTAAACCTCCCAAAAAAAATATTTCAGTCACATCAAATCTATCCAATAGTTCATCAAATCTCTCAAGATAATCTAGCAAAGAACCTTGTCCTAGTTTGGATTTCCGCAATGTGATCAGTGTAATTACGTGTATGAATTGACTTGCCACATCTTGCAAGACCTATTGCCACCCTTTCTTCGTGGCTTGGCTATATGTAGAGTAGTTCCATTGCCACACGAATGCCTTACCCTCCATCGACAAAAGCAAAAGTTTGCCTCGCTGATCCTCCAGAGTCACCCCAATATCAAAGAATTGCTCAATTTTCGCAGGCCATTCACAATAATCATAGCCATTGGGACATGGAATTTGTGCTTGCTAGGTACTAGAGTGAAATCTTCTACTGTTTCATTCGGTGAGTGATCCGACTTGACTCACCCATGGAATTCATCTTGATATATTTACTGAAGCAAATCCTTCATTGAATCCATGTCCTTCAACTACTTCTTGAGTCCCTCAGTACAAACCTCCAAATCTTTGTTTGCTGTTGAAGCCCCCATTGGTGTTCACTAAATCATACCACTGTTAAAGATTGAGTTGGATATCAGTCTTACTATCTTCCTCACCTTTACTTAGAAAACACTAGCATACAAAATTACACACACATATCTCACCAGGATCTCTCTCAAGGAATTAAAACATTCCTCAACAATTTTATTAATGGATATCCCATTTCCATATCAAGGTCTTATATATAACTTTTGATCACAACTAACTTCCTAACCCATCAATCCTTTACAAAATTAACGGTCATGCCCATTTTCACTTATTACACTAGCCTACAATTTTCTTTACAAAGTTGAATTCTGTTTTACTGCTCTTCATTCTTGTAATGTCGTTACTCTATGATTTTGTGCTTTATTTTTTATAGAATTTTATTTTTAGTTGATTGTATATTGCAGGTTGGTTTGACTGCCCTGCACATGGACAAGAATTAGGACGCATAATCCCTTCAAAGGTTCCACTTGGTGAATCCTTTAATGATAAAATTCCACATGAAAAATATACTCCCAAACAAGCGATTCATCAACAGAGAGTCTTAGGTCGGGAAGTAAGTATATCAAATGCACAGTAATAAACAATTTCCTCTGATTAATATATTCAGCTTGGAAATAAGTATGTGTTTAAGTATATTAAGGGAGACAATAGTAGATTGACGTGCACAAGTTGCCAATATAAATAGATAAGGCATAAGATGGATTTGTTTGAATCTATTGATGTGACTTTTTCACCATATTTTTTAATGTGATTGAATTTTTCATTTTGCTATGTAAAAGAAATTTTCATTTTATTGCTCACAACATTTAAAGGAACTTTCTATTGTTCACATATATATGACAAAATATAACGTGCTTTACAAGGATTTGGTGCAAATTGACACCAGACAGCTTAGATTACGGTGTTTTTTTTGGGAGAAAGAGGTAGAAATAGGAAGAATGAGGATAGTAGTATTTATATTTTGTTTGCACAAACAGAAAGATTAGTAATCATGGAAAGAGGAAAATTGGAAATATTGCGGGGTCTTTTAAATGTTCTATCAGTTACCTGAATAGCTGTACCAAAAATGTTGCGAGACTAAGAACGAATTTCAAGCAATTTAAAAGTATCCTTAAAAAACTGAGTATCTTTCATTGTTGTGATTTTACATTGTGTCCCATGAATTAATGCTTGTTTTCTTTAGTGTTGTATACAATGTGTTGCAACCAGCTTCGTAGTCCTTAACTTTATGTATTTTTGCAGCTTGGTTTAGTGATTGATCTGACAAATACTACTCGTTATTATCCTCTATCAGATTGGACAAAAGAAGGAATTGCTCATGTCAAGGTAACTATATCTTCATTCTATTGTTTATGAAATGTTAATTGCAATTGACTTTAGATTTTCTATTTGTTTGTGCAGATAAGATGCAAAGGAAGAGATGCTGTACCTGATGACCAATCTGTACAAAAATTCTGTGATGAGGTAGTTCCTTTTCAGTGTTGACACTGTTGTTCACTGTTAAAATTCACAAGCATTACTTTTACTGATTTTTTTTTTAATTCATGCTCACAATTTGATAGTCAAGTATTGTCTTCTTGTTAGGGTTCCTAACAATTGTGGTACAGTGCTTGATATCTTACTTGAGGTTTTATGATTTATACTTGTTAGATATTCATTTTAGGTTCAAGATTTTTGCTCCCAAAGAACAAATGAAAAGAAATATATACTTGTACATTGTACCCATGGGCATAATCGCACAGGTTATATGATTGTTCACTTTCTTGTGCGTACGAAATCTATATCTGTTACCGAGGTGAGTAAATTTATTGGACAATTCATTGGTTTGTTTTCAATACCTGCATGAATTGAGTAATTAACGTGTAATGCATGCAATTTTGGGCTTGCTATCTTCCAGGCGATAAATAAATTTGCTTTGGCACGTCACCCAGGAATTTACAAGCAGGACTATATTGACGCCCTGTACATGTTTTATCGTGAAAAGAAACCTGAAGATCTTGTTTGTCCTCAAACTCCTGAGTGGAAGAGAACTTCGGATCCTGATTATCGTGGCCCAACTGTTCCGGCTGTGGACAATTATGGGCACATTCCAGAACAGGTATGTCCACTTTGTTGACTGTGTTTACTTAGCTTCTTAGTTATACGATTTACTGTTCTTCCACTGGGTTGAAGGAACACCTTACTTCGATGGATGCTTGAAGTGTAACTTACTTCCAACCAGTTTGTATGAACACGATTCTTCCATTTAATTTGTTTTATTTTTGTTGAAAAATATCTGATATGGCATAAAAATAGAATTGGCTTCATCTTTTAGATCTTTCTGTTTTCGTTGTCGAGACTTAGTTGTATATGCTGATAACAGAACTTTTTTTTAAAAAAAAAGTGGCTATTAGATCAATATGTGGCCACTTTAATATTGAATTGTTTTCCTTATATAATTCCATTTTTTTTTTCTCATTTATGTGCTCAGTTGAAATAGAAAATATGACGTGTTTTTACGAACCTGAAGTCTGTTCACAAGTTTTCTTCTTCTGGGAATTATATATTTATGTGGATTTTCCTTATATTTGGTTCTATCTTCTAGGAGAATATAGTCAGAAATGAAGTAATGACAACTGACGATGTTTTGGGAGATCCAATTCCTTCAAATCAGCTGCGAGCGATGCAAGAAGTTTGTTATCAACTGCTCAAGTTGAACACCGGGGTGGGTTTCTGAATTGGCTTTTTGTTGAATTATATATATGTATATATATATTCTTGAAAATGACTTAAACTCAACGTAGTTGAGATAATCAAGAATGCCCTTTTTTTTGTATCACATGTAACAAAATTCATGCATCACGTATATGATTTAATTTTCATAGGAAATAGTGTTTTGGAAGTAGCACCCGTTCACTCTTTTCCTACACAATATTTGTCTACGAAGAGTCTTAATGTATATAATTTAACTACTGTAATATCTAGGAAATAAATTTCAATTTAGCAATATTTCCCTGTCTCTCTATTTCTCCGGTCATCTCCCCCTTAAAGTAAACATAAATCTATCAATCTTACACAAAGTTATGCTATCTAGAGCAATCTGTTGTATATTATGACGCATCTCATTAAAATTCCAGGGGAGCTTTGAATCCAAATAATTTTTTATTTGGAAAGATTAGTTTCGTGTGATTACTCTTATTCCATGAATTAATTGCATTTTTTTTTTGGTTTTCATATTTAATATTATCTCTTTTTAGGGGAGAGGACGATTGCAGTTTCCTGGATCACACCCTGTTTCTCTGAACAGGTCCAATCTTAATACATTTGATCGTTTTGGTTTTTGTTACTTTGAGATTTATACGGAACTTTAGAAAGGACTTCACTGTTTTACTGATATGGACATTAACAATTTTTCTAATCTACTAGATCCTTAGGAATTAACAATACCTAAAGTATGTGTTCACTATCGTCACTCGTCTTTCACTTGTTTAACAGGAAGTTTGCACTATTCATGGACATTTTCATCTTGTGCTTTTCGCAAATTTTGTTTAACATACTTATTTCTTTCAGAAATTTTCAAATTGGCTGACATTTCTTTCACTACATTAAAAAAAATCTTTTCTATTGTTGAGTAGAGCTGATGGATAAGGATAACTAAGTGCAACATAACAGGATCTTTATGATATATAATTCTTATAAGAGATGCCAATAGAGAAGTCATGATTGCATACTTTCTATTAGTTTAATTTGGGTGGGATCATTTGTCAAAACCTCTGTGACTAATTTCCAAACATTTTGGAACTTCAAATTCCAGATTTCCACACTGTATATGTTATAATTTAACTTCTGTCAATTAAATAAATTTTTGATCCATTTTGCATTGCATAGACAAGTTTTTGGTTTTTGTTATCACATCGACTATAGATTTAGTCAAATTATAATATATCAATAGGTGTAAATCTTATCTTGTAGGTTAGTTTTGTGAAGTTGAGTTAAATTTAAAGTTTACTTTTAATTTTTTTTGAATATTTAAGATTTTATTTGAATATTATTTTGTATTTACAAAATATTTACAAATTGTCAAAGGGACCTGACTAAGTTGTTATAAACTTCTTGACATGTGTTCAATTCCTACCAATAAAAAAAAATGCTAAAATTAACTTCAAATTGCTGTTTGGCTTAGCAAACAAATTTGGCTCAGTTAATGGATGTTCTGTGAGACATTTCTTAGTTCTATCCTTTTTCTGTTTTTATGAGAAATGAACAAAATATTCATTTTATGCAGTTGATTAATTTTAAAACTTGATTGTAAATCTAAGTCTTCATTTTTGTTAATCATCTTCTTTGGTTTTAACAACTTACTTTAGATCATTGTTTTTTTCTTTTGCAGGGAAAACCTGCAACTCTTGAGACAACGATATTATTATGCCACATGGAAAGCTGATGGGACACGCTATATGATGCTGATTACTTGTGATGAATGTTATTTGATTGACAGAAAATTTCTTTTCCACAGGATCAATATGCGATTTCCTTGCAGATATTCAAATGGGGTATATATGTTTATTCAATTTACTTTGTTGTCAAGTGAGTTTTATCTGACTTGGGTATTTGGAAGCTGTGTCTCGTCTTTTATAAATTTTGTTTTAGGTTATCTAAATGATAACTCAATTGCTTTCAAGGGTACACCTGAGAGGAATCACCACTACACATTACTTGATGGGGAGATGATTATTGACAGGGATCCACACACACATAAGCAAGAGAGAAGATACCTCATCTATGATTTGATGGCAATCAATCAGGTCTCTTTGATAGAGGTACACATTTATTGACAACTACCGTGTTGAGATATTGTTGACTTCTTTGATGGTTTGTTTTACTCCTATTATATTATATAAAATAAATAAATTTAAACTGGTTAACTCTTGTTTACGCTTGCTATTTTTAGTTGTTGTAATTCAGGGTCTACTAAAACCAGATGTATGCCTAAGGTATTTATTTGTATTTCAGTTAACTAAAGTGTCTACAAACAATCATGAAGTAAAATGAGCACATGTAAGCTTCTAGTTGGATTTGAAACTACCTCTGAATTGTGTCCTTTTCTTAGGAAGTTTGAAAATACCTGTTCATCAGTAATCCTTATTTTTTGGTTCTGCCTAGACAATGCAAATAGTGAAATAATAAGGCATCATCATCATTATCATCAGAGAAGCAGTATCTAGTTTATTAACTTGTAATTAACTACTGTACAATAAAATATCAGATACTATTCAATATTCCTGGGAGTGGGTTTCTAATTTCCATTAAAGTCTGGCTGCTAATGTGAATTATGTAATCATTCCAATGACAGTATTTGAAAAGTTGGTAAAACATTAAAAAGGACATAATATACTAGATAACGTACGCCTGGAGCCCTGTATGTCCTTGGATTGATGTATACAGTTGTGATTGGCTGACTTTTGACATGCCCATTTGGTCTTAATACATGCAGCTGCCGTTTTATGAAAGGTGGAGATTGCTGGAGAAAGAAGTGATCGAACCTCGTAACATGGAGCGTGAGAGCCTTTCAAAAAATACGGATCCTTATTATAGATATGACTTGGAACCATTTAGTGTATGTATAATGATTATTTTAGAATTTTATTTTCAGAATCATTTTCCAGTGGGATAAGCTATTTTGTTTATATTTTCGTATTTTTGTTTTAGGTGAGAAGGAAGGGATTCTGGTTACTATCCACTGTATCCAAGCTCCTACATAAGTTCATTCCACAACTATCGCATTCATCAGACGGTCTTGTATTCCAGGTAGTAATTAGTGTCTCTAGAGGACTGAACCTCCCAAGTTGAGCTTGGATGTATAGGATAGTTGGATGAACACTTTGGCTTGTAGGAAACACCATCTGTTTAAGGATGATGTGCTGAAAAAATGCTGTACTAGGGAAGTTCATATTTCTTAGTTCTTTTTTTGCAGCATGAGTCAATATTGGATTTTGAGAAATTTTAATACTGATGTAGTTTTAGTTTTTAACGAATACTAACTAGCTGAGAACATATCATCATAAATGTGCATACAGGCTTTTTGGTTTATCTACTTGTCCATTGTTAATAGTAATGGTTCTGTCAGGGTTGGGATGATCCATATGTCCCTCGCACACATGAAGGTCTTCTGAAGTGGAAATACCCTGAGATGAACTCTGTTGATTTCCTCTGTGAGGTTGTACAAGTACTTCTTCACAAGTTCAAAATTTAAATTAGTTTATTTGGTGTTATATTCTTTTCTAATATGACAATTTGTTGACGATGCCTTTGTTGACAGGTGGGAGCTGGTGATCGTCCCATGCTTTTTCTGTTTGAACGTGGACGGAAGAAGTTCATGGAAGAGAATGTTATCTTTAAAGGTTGTACAACTTGTAGACCATCATTATTACTTTATACGATCATAATGTCATTATTATTTGTCCAGATGACAGTTATTTGCATGAACCAACCGATTTTGGTCATATCTGAATTGTGATTGAAATGTATTCATTCCATTGGCAAGACTCCCTTTACAATTGAATCCGTCTAAGCTAGCTATAACATAAATTAATATCTGGAAAGGTGAAGCCATAATTTGTTTTTAATTTTTGGCTCCAAATGATTTTCAGATGCATCAGACATTTCTTCCTATTCCGGAAAGATCATTGAATGCTACTGGGATTCCGGGGAGCATCATTGGGTCTGTATGCGGATAAGAATAGACAAAGCAACTCCGAATGATATCAATACCTATAGAAAGGTTATAAAACCCGTTATACTTTTCAATTCTGTTACGCAATCATCTTTTGATTGTCTACGTTTTTTGTATTCTAATTCATGTAAAAGGCCTGTTGAACAGTTTTTGTAAATTTTTTAATACAGGTAATGCGAAGCATAAAGGATAACATCACTGAAGAAGTCTTATTGAATGAGATCAATGAGACAATTTGCCTACCCTTGTATGCAGACAGAATACAAAAGGATATCAAGGCTCATCAGCATATGGTCTCCTCAAGGCGCAAGTGAGTTATTATACTATAAAAACTAAGAATGCCGAGTGTTGTGTATTTACTGAAAGAGCAAGCAAGACTTCTGAAGTACGAGCACAGAAGCTGTACATTTTTGTCGCCAAGAGATTGTATTTGTGCTGCGCCATCATCAACCTCGTGCATAACATAGGAAAGAAGTTTAGGTTCTATGATTTTGCTTGGGTTACAAGATTTTGGCTTTGGTCACTACTGTATATTATCAATTTTGCCTATTATTTCCTCTTTATTTTTATTTCTTATTTACAGCATATCACAAGATCATATTGGAAAAAGCTCAACAGAAACAGCTTTAACAGGATACAATAACTCAAGATTTCACTAGTTTATGTATTCTTTTTCAAGCAACTTGTATTATATTTGACACTTGATAGATGTGCTACAGATAACACGTTTGTGATACAGATACTGATGCTTTTGTTTAGATCTTAAGCACGCAATGGAATTCTTTAACTGGGGTTGACGTGCCTAATCCAGCCTAATTTTCCTTATTGCTTCTTCAAGTAAGTAGACTTGCTAAACTACCTTATAGATAGGGAGTCATATATGACCATCGTTATATATATGGGTATTGCAATGACTTGCGAGACATACATTTTCTTTTCCTGTGCTGTTTCTTTGATACAGTTATTTTTAAATCAATATTTTTATTTATTTATCTATAAAGATGACAAATATGATAGGTTGTTCATACATCTTTATAATTATTGATAAGGAAGGTAGTTTAGCGCCACACTTTACAAGTGTACTTTAGCATGCAGCATATGAAAATGTAATAATAAATAATTGCATTGCACCGACAACACTTGACATGGGTGGACGTAAGTAGCACAGTTATCCACGAATTTCATGGCATTTATGTTCTCAACGTTCGATCACCAACCACAGCGTCTTCATCTCCCAACGGAACCTTCGAAAATGCCTCTTTCATCTCTCTGCAGCAGGTTATCGTTCTTATCCATCTCCCTCTTCTTGTCTCTAACACCCACACTCCAAATCCCCTTGGTAGCCCCAATCACAAAAGACCCTTCCACCCAACTCTACGCACTCTCCCTCTTCCTCAAAACCCCGCTCCAGCATACCACACTCCACCTCGACCTCGGTTCCTCCCTTACCTGGCTTCTCTGCGACTCCACCTATACCTCCTCCTCCTCCCACCACATCCCCTGCAACACCTCCCTATGCGACTCCTTCCCTGCTAACGCCTGCTCCAACGACACATGCGCTCTCTTCCCTGAAAACCCTCTCACAAGAACCACCCTTCTCGACACCGCCCTCATCGATTCTCTCGCCCTTCCAACCTACGACACCTCCTCTCAGAGCCCACTCGTTCTCATTTCCGATTTCATCTTCTCCTGCGCCGTCGCCCATTTACTCCAAGGCCTCGCTACCAATGTGACCGGACTAGCCGCTTTGGGCCGGTCCAATAACTCCCTCCCGGCCCAAATAAGCATTGCATTGAGTTCCCCTCATTCTTTCTCTCTCTGCTTGCCTGCTTCGTCCAACACAGGCGCAGCTATCTTCGCCTCCACCTCCATCTCTTACTTTTTCTCTTCCAAAATTGACCTCACTTACACCCCACTCATTCTTAACCCCGTCGCCGACACTGTCGTCACCCACAACTCACAACCCTCCGATGAGTATTTCATAAACGTCACCTCCATCAAGATCAACGGCAAGGCTCTTCCCATCGACGCCTCCATCTTAACCGTTGATCAAACCGGCTTCGGTGGGACCAAGATCAGCACTGCGGAGCCCTACACAGTTTTGGAAAGTTCCATTTACAAACTCTTCGTCCGGTTTTTCGTCAACGAAGCCTCAGCTTTTAACTTAACGGTGACGGAGGCCGTTGAGCCCTTTGGCGTTTGCTACTCGGCGGGAGACCTCACGGAGACAAGAGTGGGACCCGCTGTTCCGACCGTTGATCTGGTGATGCACAGCGAGGAAGTGTTTTGGAGAATCTTCGGGGGGAATTCGATGGTGAGGATTGAAAAGGGAGGAGTGGATGTGTGGTGTTTGGGTTTCGTGGATGGTGGGATTCGTAGGAGGACGGCGGTGGTGATTGGAGGGCATCAAATGGAGGATAATGTAGTGCAGTTTGATCTTGACTCAAATAGATTTGGTTTCACCTCATCTCTGTTGCTCCAGGGTGCCAAGTGTGCTAATCTCAATTTCACTAATCTTACCAATTCCATTAATTAGTTCTTTTTCAAAAAATGTACATAATAACGTCTTCATTAGATTATTGTACTGCAATATTCCAAGCATTGCTTATTGGTTCTAAAAATGGAACTCTGCTCTTTATCATGCTTGCAACTTCTCTCTTTATTTGTTGCAACATTTAGAACTTCATAACACATTTCTTCTGCCTGGAATAGTTTAATCATCTACCTGTTGCCTCAGGTTGCTGTGTTCTTCCTATAGATTTTTCAGTCTTCATCTCAACCCAGGGAATTAAAGAGTTTTCCGTAGTAACTTATAAGCATGTTTTTCTCCTAAACCAAGTCATCATATTGATTACCATACTTACCTACCTTCCAAAACAAAAATGATGATATTTCTGGGAAGTAATTAATCTGAAGCTAAGGGCATGGCGAGAACAGTTAAAGATTTAGGATTAGGTCCTCTTTATATACTAATGGAATCTTACAATTATAATATTAAAATGATTATAAAAATATATAATTTTATAATTTTTTTATAAAAATAAAAAGTAAATAAAAATAATATCTTCAGATGTGTCAAATAATATTTTTTTTTTATATAGTTTCTTTCATCAATTATCGAAGCAATATTCAGTGTTACTCTCTCCACCTCTACCGTTTCAGCTTGCACCTTCCCAGTGATTTTTTTTATTCCAAAACAAACCTTAAGTAACTTTTTTTTACTTTTACCTCATTTAATATAAAACTCTAATCCTATTCTCCTCCTATTTTTCATTGCCGTCGCAGCATACCTTACATCCCCACAGAGAACCTCTCTTTTCACTGTCTTCTTCTTACTCTTCTTTTCCTCTCTTATTTCTTACCTCTTCTCATTTCCGTTTCCTTCCTCTATTATTTCATTGCTTCTATTGTGTCTTTGCTTTCATTGTGCCATTGATTTCCTTTTATTTGCTGTTGAAATATTATATAGTTGTGCAATGTTATGTTGTTGTTGTATGCTTTGTGCGCATAAGGGAAATGTTTTTTGGGGAGATCCGTTTAGCCTTTACTGATATTGACATTCCCCAAACGGATATTCCATTGGTTTTTTTTTAAATTTGGAATTTTGATTTGTTAATTATTTACTTTTATATTTATTCATTTGTAGTTGATTTAATATTTAATTTATATTTATTTATACAAAATAAAAATTGTTTATTAAAAAAAATTGGTGGAACATCTTAACGGAAATGGAAGTCCGTCAAGGGACGTGGGTTTTTTTCTTAACAAATCTCCAATTTCTATTAAAGGCTTTTAACTGTGATAAATACACTTTTACTGAAGGACAATTAGGGAATGTGGGGGGTGGAGGAAGAAGTTGGGGTGGTGTAAGGAGCAACGCCCTATTCAGTTCAGTGTCTAAGATGAGACATCTCAAAATATTGGTTTGCTAATCTTGGGAAGTAGTGGGCTTGTTTTCCCAAAACATCTCATAAAAGTGTTTCTTTGTGTGTCCATTAAATTTCTTGCTGCACCCCCATCACATTATTTCGGAAAATTTCATCCTGAATAGGGATCAGATGAGTGTATTCCGGAACACTCATCTCTTAATCACAATAGAAGACAGAAACAAGTCGCAAAGGCAATAGGAAGGAAGGCTTGACTACATTTCTAAAGTAAAAGTTTTTTAAGCAGTTTTTTATTATTTTTTTAAATCTTATTAATGACTATATTTTCAATTTCTTCCCTCTTCTCAATGTTTTAAATCAAGTTAACATAATTTCTTCTGTTATAATCATGATAATGACATTAGTGTAATATGTCATTCGTTAGCAAATTAACTTTAATTAATAATATGTTACATGTAACATTATTACTATCAATTTGATGGAAGGGACGGTTTTCATTTTTTATTTTTAAACTACATAATTAGAACATTCAAAATAATCAGATAAAATTGAAAAATCGTCATTGAAATTGAAAAGAAAACTTATTTCACCTAAACTTTTATATTTATTGATTTTCTAACATTTTATAAATGTTAAATTTTGTGTTTCATTTCAAAGGTTTATATTTATCTATTTTTTTAAGTGTGAAATTTGTGTTTCAATTCATTAAGTGAATAATGAATATTAGTAATTATTAATTTATTTACAAAAGAATAAACAGAAATAAACTAAGTTCTTTTCATTAATTTAAAATTAAGATGAGATATAACGAAAATTTCTGACAATTTCATGTGGATTCAATTTAAAAAGTGTGATCAACTTATACCTATGTGTAGTCAATCCAAACTTTTACCTATACACATACAAACACATATTTGAACTGACACAGACAAACTATCACCTACACATGTACATATAAAATTTCTTTTATATATTTAAATATTTACTATAAATGTAATTGGTGATACGATTTGTGATTTAGAGTCCAACTAATCATATTAAAATAAGTTTTGATATAATGTTATAAAGTAAAATCGACTGTTAAAATTATGAATTGGATTTACTGACAGACACTATCTTACTATCTTGTTAACTTAATATTGTAGAATAGATTTATTAAATAATATTAAGATAACATCGTTTAAACAAATCTTCTTTTAAAATTTAATATAATTATTTAATAAAATAATATTTATCTAATAAACTATCTATGATAAAGTGCTAAACATTATCTTAGATGCTAAATGTAATTTAATTAGACTTTGTCTAAACGTTAGTATATGTAATATGTTTAAATATTTAAGAACCTCTAACGTTTTCAATATATGTACGATATAGTAATTTATTGTCTATTCTACTATTTCTTTTTCTATGCATATCATTATACATAACTTTATTTAAAAGCTTTGTAGAGATGGGAAGATATGATCGGAATTTTTCCCTAATACCTTTTATGTAACACTTCCTTACAACTAGCATAATTGACTATGCTAAAAGCAACATAACATAAAAGCAACATAACATATGACCTCGTCCCAAAATATTACACATTTACGAAAAAAATCAATGTTTTGAGTAACAGCTCTTTGGGTGTTACTCCCTCCACCACCCCAAGTGTTCTTGCACTTCTTCACTATTTTCTTTTATTCTAAAAATACGGTACATATTCCCATTATTTTCTTTTATTCCAAATATACCCTACACCTCCCTATTATTTTCTTTTATTCCAAATATACCCTACACCTCCCCATTATCCTTAACAATCTTTGGGTGTTTCATCCTATACCTCCAATCCTTCACACACCTCCCTAATATCCTTAACAATATTTTTATTTCTCTCTCTGCATTAATAGAGCATAAATGACTCTTTCTCTCTCTGCATTAATGGAGCATTCACACTTCTCCATAATATCCTTAACAATCTTTTTATTTCTCTATCTGCATTAATAGAGCATTCAAATGACTCATATTTGAACTTGTGATATATTACAAAATATAAAATTAAGAGGAAAATTCAATATTAGTGCTTCTACCACTTTCATTTTATAAATTTAAAAGTTAGATGCAAATACAAAATAATAAACATAATAATATTAATAATAAAATATAATATATTATTATTATTATATACTAACTTTATGATAACGAAAGAACTAAATAAATTTCAAATCTTTAACAAATAACTTTTCTTTTATATTTTAAGTATTTAATAATATTTTTATATTATTTATCTAATAAATTAAATAATTTATTCAAGTTATTTGAGTCTAACATGTCAGTAAGTTAAAACATAATATAATGTTAAAAATTATAGATACTAAATGTAAAAAAAAACACACACATATATAAACATTTTTCTAGAAATTTAGAACAAAATCTAAATTTTATATTTGCAATATACCACAAGTTCAAATTTGAGCAATGTTCCATTAATGTAGAGAGAGAAAGATTGTTGAGGATCATGGGGAAATTTAGGGTATTTTTTGAATAAAAGAAAATAGTGGGGAGGTGCAGAGCACTTCGGGTGGTGGAGAGAGTAACACCCTAGATCTTTTATGAAGAAATTTATATAAAAAGGATTGCATGAAGAGAAAGATAACAAAAATCAAGAATTATCATTGTGCTCACGCTGCCTTCATTTCTTTCAAGCTTACATTGTATAAACTTTTTCTTTGAAAAAAAATATGTTACATGTTTTTACATTTTCATTATACTAAAACTATATCTTCTTTAAGAGAGTAATTATTTGCTCTTGTATTTTAAAAACACTTTATTATTTTGTATACTCATAAGTGAATTAAAATACTTTTTAGCTGAACTCAATGGAATTAAACAATGTAGTCAGTTGGACTAGTGTAAAACCAAGAGTAGTGAAAATCATCTAACCTAGGGATGACAATGGGTCGGGTCGGACACGGATAGTGCCTACCCGCAACCCTACACACCGGATAAAAATGTACCCGCCACCCGACCCGCTACCCGTCGAGTATCCGTTTAGAAAATACCCGCAGGTATTTTAAAACCCGCGGATACCCGCAAAAAATAAAAAAAAATATTTTATACATTTTAAAATAAAATTTAAATAAAAGTACAATATATATATATATATATATGTGTGTGTGTGTGTGTGTGTATAAATATATATATATATATATATATATATATATATATATATATATATATATATATATATAAATTAAATATAAATTAAAATTTAATTTTAATTAAATTTAACTTAATAAAATATAATTTTATTTTATTTTTAATTAAATTTAATTAAAGAATATATAAATTAATTTTTTTTTTATTTTTTGTGGGTAACGGATACTCGCGGGTCGGGTAGTATACTACTCGTACCCGATGCGTTTAAAAGCGGGTATTAAAATACCCACTATCCGTTACCTACCGAGTAGTAAATATTTGCAGATTTTACCTACATATACCCGTGTCCGCGAATTTTTTTGTCATTTCTAATATAACCAATTGGATTAGTTTGTAAAATTTGGAGTACTCAAACTCGTTTTTTATCTTTTAAATATTAGTAAAACTTGATGTATCCTATATTAAGTAAGAGAAAATACTAAGTCTTTTATACAGTATTTACAATCTTAAAATAATAAACCTTCTCACGACTGATTTTGAAATATTTATAACAGAAATTTATTATACTGTAATGATAACATTCAAATTAACTTTTATTTAAATAGTAATTTTCTATTTTATCTTTTCTTATATTAATCAATGCATAACTTTGATGAATATCCATCATAAATAAATATTGTCAACTTTAGACCATCCCTAAATTAATGTAATCTTGTTGTGTAGTGATCGAGTAGTCACGTAAAGAAATATGGTAACAAGTAGTATGTTATGTTTTTATTTATGAAGCACTAGAAAAAGCTTATATTTTGTAGTCCATTGAGTTGTGTTTGTAACATGCACAATGATATTTTGATATTTATGTGACTCATCTGACAACCTATTTTTAGGAGTAAAATAATCATTCAAAAATAATTTTTTATTTTTATAAAGAAAAAGAGAAATTAAAAGATAGTCTCACATCACATGAGTGTAAAAGTCTTTTGGGTGTTAAAATATCACCTTACTTGTAACATTTTGTGTTTGTTTCCAAATTCTGGATTTTCAAATGGGCCTAATCTCAAGACAAGCGGTGCTACTATCTCTGTTCTTCCCCTGTTCCGGCGACAAACCATGTAACAGTTATATTGAGTCAAATGAAGAATATGTTTGAGGTGAGAAAATGAGTCAAAGAGAATATTGAAGCAAACCACGTTGTTGTGTTGTTATAAACTACACTTCTGTCACTTGGAATACTGGGCCATCCTGAAACAATTGTGTGGCACCAATGTAACATGAAAGGCTATTGTCCCAATTCAAAACTTCACATCTTCACTTCGACCCTTACAGCATGTGATTATGTCCCAAAAATGTCTTCTAGACCGCATAATTTGGTTGATATTGTGGGAATATAAATGTGAGTAATAGTCAAGTTCATAAAAGATGAAAAAGTTAAGCACGAAAAAAAAAATTATAAATTTATTGTTTTAATTTTTAGATTAAAGATAATATTTTTATCCATATGGATTTGACTTAAATTTTAGGTTTAATAGGTTCAGAGGTCTCTATATTTGGGGGTTTGTTTCAATTAGGTCCTCCAATTTTGGAAGTAATCAATTAGGTTCCTAATTTTGTCAATTTAATTCAATAAGACCCTTTCCGTTAACTGCAGATAACGCCGTGAAGTTTTTTAAGATGTGGCACGCTGACGCTTTCAGGTGAAACAATTTGAAGTGCATGGATGGATTAAAAAATTTTAAAATTATTGACAAATAAATTAATAAATGAAAATAAATCAATAAATGAATTTAATAAACATATTAAAACTATGTTTCCTCGGGTCAGGTAGGTGGTGCTGCAAAAGAGTGGAAATCTGCGAAATTAGGGTTCATGGCTGGGTTCGTGGTTCTTGGCTGGGTTCGTGGATGAAAGCAGAGAAAGAATGTTCTGCTAATCAGCTTCGGCCGGAGTAGCTTATCGTCAATGGGTTGCCCCTCAAGCCGGATGAGATGGCAGATTTCGCAGATTTCCCCTCCAGGCCCAACTAGCCCAAACCCCTCATTGCCACTGTCACGGCCAACCACCATAACCACCCTGGATGCTCCATCTGCGCCACCAACAACCACCACGACCCCAAACGAAGCAGAAACACCCTCCCCTTGCGAGATCAAGAACACCCAGAAACAAAACGCAAAACAACTCACCATGTTCACGAGATCAATCCCAAAACGGAGAGAAGGAACCTCCGTTGCACCTTCGCTGCCACATGCACCAAACCGCTCTACCTGAACAAAAATCCCAACCACCACGCGAAGGAGAAGGGGAAAGGAAAGCTTTCCCTCCTTACGATGTTGTCTAGAACTAGAAAAGAGAAAAGGGAAAGAATTTTCCTCTGCCTGAAGGAGAACCCTCTACAACTAGGGTTTCTACATGAGCTTGAATCAAAGAAGGGAAGAAGAAGGTTCATGACAAAAAGAAACCCCTGCGAGGCCATCACGAGTAGTCATCGAAGGCGAGATCATGCCCGAGTCGTGCCTCTCACAGTGTTGTCATTCTTGCCGCCGAGGTTGTGCCTCTACTCGAGACGCAGAGCATGCTCGCCCCAATGTTTTGGGTGGTTCGCAATAAGAAGAAGAAAGAAACTTTAAGCTTCTGGTGGCTTTGCTTCCTCTTACGTTATCCGAAGCTGGGTTTTCTTAATAAAATTTGATTAGGGTAAATTACCTTTTCGGACTTAGACTATCAAAAGAGAATTTAATTAAGGCTAAGGAAATCTAATTTCATGTTAGGAATTTTAATTAGAGCCCAATTAATTAAAATCTGACATTTAATAAGAACCCTAATTTCGCATATCTTTCCTCTTTTCCAGCATCACCTACCTGATCCCAAATTAGGAAACATAGTTTTAATATGTTTACTAATTTCATTTATTGATTTATTTTCATTTATTAATTTATTTTCCAATAATTTTAAAATTTTTTAATCCACTTATGCACTTGAAACTGTCCCACCTGGAAGCGTCAGCGTGATACATGTTAAAAAACTTCACGGCGTTATTTGCAGTTAACGGAAAGGGTCTTATTGAATCAAATTGACAAAATTAGGGACCTAATTGATCACTTCCAAAATTGGAGGACCCAATTGAAACAAACCCCTAAATATAGGAACCTTTGAACCTATTAAACCTAAATTTTAATAGTGTGGTACTTTCTCAGTAGATTATTTTTTGAAAGACTTCTAAAATATAAGCAAACATATAAACTCTTTCCGAACTGAGAATACCTTATCATTATGGTGGATAACCAGATGTCCCATATATCCATATATTAGAACTAGGAATGGACAAATGAAATTGTACTGCACTCTACTATTAAAAACTGTACTGAACTAAAAACTAATTTGTTTAAACTGAACTGAATTGTTTTTTTATTTTATCAAACTGAACTGAACTATATTGTACTAAACTACAATACAAACTAAATTGAACTACTAACTGAATTGTAAATTGTACTAAACTACAATATAAACTGAACTGAACTACTAAATGAATTGTAAATTATACTAAACTACAATATAAACTGAACTAAACTACTAACTGAATTGTAAACTGCACTAATTTTAACTACTATACTATTTTTACTTTTTTTAAAGGAAAAATACTCTTATTAGAAAAAAAAAACCACCCGAGTATATAAATTAATTAGTTTATGTATAAATTTGTTTGTAAAATTTCATCTCATTAATTTTTAAGGTATAAATTACATGTAGTTTATAGAAAAAAGAATTTTTTTTATTTTTATTTTTCTTCCATAAATATTTCTAGATAAAGCTAATGCGGTCCTATTAATATATTTAGTAAAATTTATATGAACTTCATCTAATACTGAATGCGTAAAAAGATATATATATATATATATATATATATATATATATATATATATATATATATATATATATATATATATATATATATATAGACGAAGTGATTTTTTGTAGACAGTACAGTTAACTGAACCGAAAATTTATTAAGTTCAGTTTTTAAAAACTGAACCATAAAACAGTATATTTAAGTTATAGTAAAAATGATTGAGTTCTTTTTAGTATAATATAGTATAATTAACTATAGTATACAGTTAAGTATTTTTTGTCCAGCCCTAATTAGAACCAAGGACTTAATGGTTGAGGGATGCACTTGTGTTTTTCTTGGTAAGCAAAGTACATCTCCCCAAAACAGAAAACATGTTCCACTCACCTTGTCTCATTTAATACCAAAATCATGCTCACATGCTGAATATAGAATGCAGATAGATGAATGAAAGGTGTCTTTGCCTGTAATATTTCTGCACGGATAAGTTTATCTGTTACTTCTTGTAAGTAGTAAAGTAATGAAATCACAGTTGCAACTGCGAAGTCTATTTAGGACTTTCTTTGTACCATTTTGATGACTAATCTTACTTTGATCATGAACAAAGTCTTGCAAATGCCATTGTTTTGTTTTAAAGGATCATTCGTTATGCAGTCATGGAAAAGATGGACTCACTCATCAATTAATTCAGTCATTTTTGTATATTAAAAACTGGTGCTTAATACAGTTAATTAACTTGCATAAGCAATTTGCTCCTGCATAACTCATTTGGGTTTTTATCTCATTTTTTCTGGAGGCAATTCTAATTGGAAAAACCCAGGACCACATAAGTTGGTGTCTAAATTCTCTTTATATGTGAAGAGAAATTTCATTTTGTAACAATTTGAGTTAAGCTTTCCTTTCCAAATAATATTAGAGTTTATTTTTTAAGTTCATTAAAAATATCACTTATATTATTATAGTCACTCCAAACACAATAATACAATTTGTTAAAAGTTGTATTGAAAAAAAAATTGACGTTTTATATTAACTAAAATAATGTGAAAATAATATATAAGACCGATGAATTTCTTTATCTTACAAGTTAATATTATAAGATTATCATAGAAAAATATTAAAATATGAGAAACTTATATAAAATTTTGTCTCAAAATATATTAGATGGTTTCTTTCTAAGTGATGTATTAATTATTGCCATCAAATGCAGTCATGTATAGTACTGCACAAATATATATATATATATATAAAGAAAAGCCATTAAAAAAATATTGATACAAATGGTTATTTTTTTATAAATAGTTAAATAAATAAGATGACTTATCTTCATAAAGATAAAAAGGTAACTTAATAATAATATGTATACTAAAAATCAGTTATAAAAAAATATTGGATTAAATATGTTTTTAGTCCCTATACTTTGGAGCGATTTTGGTTTTAGTCCATTTTCAAACTAAGGTACAATTTAGTCCTTCAACTTTAGAAAACTCTAGTTTTAGTTCTTTTTACCAATTTTTTTTTTAAACTTTATTTGTTGTTTCAAACATGTTTCATTATAGCATTTAGATTGTTTACACTGTTTGACACATTTTTGCTTCAATGTTAACTGAGAAACGCGTTTGAAACAGCAAATAAAGTTAAAAAAATTTGGTAAAAAAGACTAAAACCAGAGTTTTCTAAAGTTGAAGGACTAAATTATATCTTAGTTTGAAAATAGACTAAAACCAAAATCGCCCCAAAATATAGGGACTAAAAACATATTTAACTCAAAAATATTTAGTAGTAGTTTCAAATAGTGTTGCACAATTTTCTACGAAAGACAGGTAATGCAATAATAAGAAAAATAATTATAAAGACATGTTTTAAAAATTCAACTAATAAGAAACTCCATTCAATAACTTCTAATAAGAACAAATTTGTTTTTTTTTCAAAAACTCATTTTTAAAATCAATGTTTTACTGTGAAAAGAGCTTTCAATGACAGTTGAAAAAGATTTTTAACGACAGTTATATAATTATTGTTAATTAAATCATAGTGGTAAGTAGAGAGAATGACGGTGCATGTTCAAATAATAAATGATGATTACAGGTGAGAATCGTGGTTATATATGTACGAAAAAACAATGAGAGTTCAAAATAGCTGTAATAGAAACAAAATAAAAATTTAAAAAGAGAAACTATGATAGTTCTAGCTAGAACTGTAGTTACAAATGGTCTTACAAAATCAGTTTTGGTTAGAATGGAAGCTAAATCAACATTTTTTATTTATTATTTATTTTTAATTTCATGTTTCAAATAAGGAAATTGAAATAAAATATGAATTTTTATGTTTTTTATGATCATAATAAAATTATATTCTTTTATTTTATCTAGATATAATTTGATTATAGAAATGAATATAAAAACCGTTGATTCTAAAACCCTCGTATGAAGTAATGTCATTTATGATCTTTTAACAATGGTTCTAATGGATCATTGTTGTTGTTTTCTCTCCATTTCCCTTCTTGCAATCACTACTGTTGTTGAAAACTTCTATTTTATTATAAAATTGTCATCAGGATTTATTTGATTATGGTTGTTTTTTAGCTGTAGTTAATGAATAACATGAAAAATTCTTTATTACAGTAATACATAAACGATATGTAAAAAGCTATATATTTATATTTTACATTTAAAAAGTTATATAATCGTATATTTTTACATTTATTTAAAACAGAATATAAGAATAAAATAATCTTTAAAATGTAAAATTTTATATTTTTCAAGAAATAAAAGAGAATAAAAAATAAGAAAGGATCATGTTAAATGAATGTAAAAAGTTTAGGTGTGTTAAAAAGAATATTTTTGTTAAAAGTGATATAAACATCAACGTCGTAAATGTATCACAAAAAAAACGAATGTCCTTAGATAAATATTCCATCCGTACCATTGAATTTTACTTGAAATCACTTGAGGTAGCTAGGTTTCTTCCGACATATTCACCCGAAAAAAGTGGTAACTAAAGTATTTGTGATTTATATAAACGCGTAGTGTTTTAAAGTCTATCGAATCTATGTCGTGATCGAGTAAAAGGCCATATATTTTAAGGCTATCTTGGTATAATCTTTTGAGATAGGAGGAAGATGCTAACCAAGCTTAAACTTCTATACGTGTATAAGAGACAAAATCTGCAGATAATAAAAGAAAGGAATAACAAGATCTTATCACAACAATTTTATGCTCTACTACTTATATACAGCCCCACTATACAAAGAAAGAAAAAGAACCTTGTACTCTCACGGTCCACTCATGTTATTTTTGCAGACACCTTCCTCCTCAGAGCACATACATAAACTTTTCTCAACACTCATGTTTTGTTTCATTTCTTTCATTAAACCACAAATCAATGTCTCTCTCTTTGTTTTTCAAAAAACAGGAAATGAATACTTTTACCTAATAATATCAGGCTTGAAAATCTCTGATCTGATAACAACATGCAGTTGAAAAGGGAAGATATGGGTTTGACCCGAGAGACCGCGCCAGGAATTTAAACATTGGAATATATTGTGATGACCACCATATCTTCACTGATAATTATTCCTAGACCTTCTTTTACAATCTTCAAAAAATCGGTGCAGAGAGTGATATTTCATATCCCTTTTGCCTATAAATACCAGCAACAACCAATGTTGTCAATCTCACATTTCATGACTAGCCTTCTTTTCAAAAAACTTTCAACATACGTGATCGATATATGCAATATACAACTCAATAAACACACTTTGTTCTTATTGTTTTCTCACTCTCAGTCAGTTTAATTTCTGACCCTTTTACGCGCATGACGATGTCAGTGATGTGTAGACCAACACATCAGGCTCTGAAAAACGTTCCTTCCGGTGGACAAAGCCAGATGATGAGGCCAAAAGACAAGGTGGTGCTGGTGATGGGAGCAACGGGGAGCGGAAAAACCAGGTTGTCGGTGGACTTAGCAACATGTTTTCCCTCAGAAATCATAAACTCTGACAAAATGCAAGTGTACGAAGGGCTTGAGATTGTCACCAACAAGGCCACCAAAGAGGAGCAGCGTGGGGTCCCACATCACCTCCTGGGGACGCAGAACCCCGACACGGAGTTCACGGCCTCCGACTTCTGCGACGCCGCTTCACGCGCCATCGAGTCCATAACGCGCCGCGACAAGGTTCCGATAGTGGTGGGAGGATCCAACTCGTACATGGAGGCGCTGGTGGATAGGTTCGGGCCGCGGTTCGAGTGGTGCTTTCTGTGGGTCGACGTGTCCGTGCCAGTGCTCTATTCCTACGTGGGGCAGCGCGTGGACCACATGCTCCGATGTGGAATGGTGAACGAGTTGAGACCGTTTTTCAACATGAACGGCGATTACTCGCGTGGGATAAGGAAGGCAATTGGGGTTTCTGAATTCCACCCGTACTTCCGGCGGGAGGCGACGGCGAGCGGTGAGACGAGGATGAGGCTGCTGCAGGAGGCGGTGAGGGACGTGAAGGGGAACACGTGCGACTTGGCACGCAAGCAACTTGGGAGAATCCACATGCTCCGAAGTGATGGGTGGAAGATCCACCGCATTTGCGCCACGCCCGTGTTTCAGAAACGTGGCCGCGACGCCAGCGAGGCTTGGAACAACATGGTGGCGCAACCCTGTGCCTCCATTGTTTCTCAGTTTCTCTACAGTTCTGCCAATTCTGCTTCTGGGAGAGTCGCACCTTCTATGCAACCAAACTAATCAGTTAAACCTAATACATCATTTTCTTTCGTCAACGTTTCAATCTTCATATTTGTGTGTACGAATAGTATCAGTCGAAATTATTTGATAGTCTAAGATTGTCACATGTTCATGTTCTTGGTTGATCTCAACTTCACACGTAACCAAATTCATACCACTTGATTATGTGTTTTGTTGAGATTTTCTCTGGATCATTTTTGTCATTTTTTGTCTTTGCTTCTGTATTTAATCTCAGAAAAAAGAAAAAAAAAATACCACTGCTGTTATTTATACTCCAGATAATATTGTGTTCATAAAACATGTCAATCAATTATATAAAATGGATTGAATGGTTCTCTCAAGTTATATCATCTTCCCACTATAACTTTATTTATTTATTTTGCTTTTAGTTTGATAAATATAATTGTACTTTTGGTCTATATCACGCATGCCATTTTAGAATCTAAGGGTGCTTTTGTTTGATGAAGGTCAAATCTATTCCAGGAATATAAATTTGAGAAATTTGTCTGGAGTTCTAAGAAAATATTCTTGGGTGATGGTCATTCTCCAGAAAGTGAGATTATAACAAGATTTATTTCGATTTTGTTCTCATGGTGACACTTCGTAAATTTTATTCTACTGACTCTAATTACATTTTCAATGTCTTCAAATTTCAAAACATTTCTACTATAACGTTAAAATCTAACCAAGTAATTTCTAAAATTTAGCTAAAACAAAATTTTGAATAATAACATTTTGAACACAAATATTCTCTAAAGGATAAAACTAGTCTTGAGGGTATCGAAATTAAGAAAAGAGTAAATAAATAGAAGAGAATTAATGAAGAAATCAAAGAAAAAGTAAGGAATGGATATTGAAACAGGTCAGGAGTGGAAATTATGAGATAATTGAAAACTCGGACTGTATCAAAAAATTCATGAGACAAAAATTGAACAAGTTACACAAAGGGAAGAGGAAATATATAAAAGGCAAGCCCTAACAGGTATAACAACGGGATTTTATTTTTGTCAATTATTCTAATTATTATGTTTTTTCTTTATTTTATTTTGACTTAACAGTAAAAAAAAGGAAAATATAAATAGGTTAGTTATGATTAAAAGAGTATAACAAATTATATTTACAACAAAAATATTCTAAGAACTTCACAAATAATATAATGACAACTTTAGTACTGATAATTGTAACCATTTAAATCTGTTTTAGTTGATTTCTTTTATCAATTCTTTTTTTTTTTTGACAATTTATCTTCTTTTACATTTTACATTTCTTGTATTTACCTTTTTGGTTTACTTATTTTCTCCTTAAAGATATCATGTTTTAGTTCATCTTTCGTCTTCAATATTTTCTTTCACATCATGAATTGGTGATATATAAATACATAAATTCTTAACTAATATTCATATAAAAAGACGATTTAGTGAATTAGGTATATTCTTAATATTTGTCCATAATCTAAATAGATTTTATACATAAATTGTGTTAATTATAAAATCTTAAATTAAAATATTCTAATTTAGATTAAAAAATAGCTTGTTTGTCAGTTCTATTATCACAAAAATCCACATCAACGTTATTTGGTTAACTAAAAATACACTAAACAAGCATCAAACCAAATCCTCAAAAAGTAATTACAAATTCAAATAATTAAAAATTTTGATTAACACAATTAAAACAATACTAAAATCCCATCGTTTTAATATTTGATGGGTACAAATGTTATTAAGTCTTCTATAAACATCATAATAAGAAAACATCATAAAAGTATATAACATAGCGTTGATCGATAAATTTGTATATTTAAAGTTTTCTTTTTCAATTTTACTCATAATTATGAGGAAAAAAAGTGATTTAACAATTTGCTTTCGTTTTATTATTACTTAAAAAGTTAAACGAACAGACCAATAAACAGAGAAAAACACGTATGATTTAGCTTTTTAGAGGTGGAGTTAATCAACTAGTTGACAATTTTACTCTACTTTTTCTATGTTAATTCGATGGCTTTTTCTTTAGCAAAAACCAAAGATGCTGTAAATGAGAGGAAAATGTTTCGTAGCACGAAAATTAAGGTATATTAATTTCGGCCAAATTCAACCTTTAGACTTTGAGTCCAAAGTATGATTACTAATTGGTCAAATTAATATTACAAAGTTTTCATGCAAATATATATATATATATATATATATATATATATATATATATATATATATATATATATATATATATATATATATATATATATATATATATATATATATATATATTTTAACTAAAATCATATGACATGGGAAAAGAGAAAAAATAATTTAAACTCTTCTTTTTCTTTATTTACACTGTGATCTCGACTCTTTAATTTTTAATTTTTGAGAATTTAAGAGTCTTTAATTTTTATTAAGAAGATAACAAAATTCATATTAATATTTAGAATCAACTTGACGATCCAATCCAAAATTATACTTCCACACAACCTCTTATCCTTAATCTATTATAAGGTTAAAAAACAAATATATAAACCTCATAAGATATAGACTATTTCCACTTAAAAGAATTTAAAACCTCACTCATTTATTAATTATGAAATTTCACTACATGAAGCAACCATCAATGTTTCATAATAATAAAGTTATAATACTAACCTTATAATTATGTTTTAAACCAACAAGTTTTGCACCTTCAAATTTTTTAAATTAATTATCTCAAACATTTTTGTCAAATTTGAAAGAAAAACACTTGATTTGTCCGAGTTTCTAAAAAACGTGTTGTATATAAATGTGCTACATCTTACATCTTACTGATAAGTAACTATAGGAACTTTCACTTGAATTTTACAAGTAAGGATTGAAAATTTTACTTATATTTTACAAGTTGCACAATTTGACAAGAAATTCATCATTTATCTTCCTATATGTTCTTATTTTTGCATAAATTATTTCAATAATTGTTTTGACATCTCATTTTCACATCTCAACTCCTTCCGCTAATGACTAGAGTTTTCAACCATCTCTCAAATATTCTCATTTTGTCTTTTCAATTTTTGTTAGAATTTTCACGTCGACTAGAAATAAGGTCAATTCATAGTATATAAATGAGTATAAACCTCACTTTACAAACTGATTTTGTGAGTATATAAACGGTGAAAGATAATAAACTTTTTAGTATCCTACACCAAAATATTCTAACAAAAAACATGAAAACTCTTAAAACTATATATAGAGAGTATTTGTCTATTTTTCTATTTTATATATTCTTTTATTTAGATAATCTCAACTTTTTAACTTCTAGCCTGTTAGCATTTAAGAGTCTTTGAAACTATATCCTCTCTTTTATTACTTTATTAAACTCGTTGTCACACTTTAATTAATTTTATACTTCTTACATCCTTTGTCATAACATTAAAAAGATGACAAAATTCGTGCTAACATTCATCATTATGATCCAATTGAAAATGATTCTAATAAACTGAACAATATTGGCTTAACGAATTGAAATAAACAATTTTCTATCAATTTATAAGTTTTATTCTTTATTCACATTTTTTTATATATTTATAACAATTTGATGAGTTTTTGCAAAAGTTGAGGAAAGAATAATATAGAACAGGTTAAGTTTCCAACACGCTTTGGAAAATGTTTTCTAAGGTGTTTCAATCATATAGCTTACATTTCAAAGAAGTGAGGGAAAGTTTAGTCTTTATTTTGAATTACCAATAAAATAGATGTTGGGAAGATTTTATATTACTGTTACAATCGGTAAAAAAGCATATTTAGAAGAAAAGTTAGAAAAGAAGTTCTGTCAGAATACTTTTAGACTTAAATGTACGCTCAAACATTGATAGTATAGCATGCATGTAACTTAAAGCAAAAAAAATGGGTAAAAAGGTAAAAAGAAGAAACAAAGAATTCGGCGTGGACTATCTACCGCTCTGACCATTGACCACTTTCTGTTTTTTTTTTTTTCATTTATTTATTCTTCTTACATTTAGTTATTAATTTACATTCAAATGTAATTTACAGTAAATAATTCTAATTATCCTCAATTTGTTAAATTTATTAATACAAATTTATTCTTTTTTAGCATTTACACTAATTTTCCATATTAGAAAACATACCATGTATGTCAAAAAATATGTCTTAATTAATAGGATCCGATATTTTTATTATGTCAGAAAACATGTCAAAAAATATGTAGGAGTTTTTTTACTACTACTACTATTATTATTATTATTATTATTATTATTATTATTATTATTATTATTTCATCTTTATGTGATTGTGTGAACTGTTATATTCCTATGCGATATATAGGAAGAGATAATTTTAGAGGTAGTAGTGAAGAGTTTTTTCTTTTTAATTTTTAGGCCATCATTTTAGAAACTTTATGTTTTAGTGTTGTGTAATATAAATTGTAATTGTAAATTATGTATGATATATTGTATATCCACTAGTGTTGCACAAAATACAGGCAAATTATCTCAGTCTAAAAATTAAAGTAAACTTAATACAATCAGTTTTAGGGGTGGACAAATCGAACTAAACTGTATTACACTGCTAAAAACTGAATTGAACTGTCTGAACTGTTTTTTGTTTTATCAAACTGAACTAAATTGAACTATATTAAATTGTACTAAATTACAGTATGAACTGAACTGAACTATTAACTGAATTGTAAACTACACTAACTGAACTGTAAACTGCACTAACTGAACTGAATTATTAACTGAATTGTAAATTACACTAACTGTACTATTAACTAAATTGTAAATTACACTAATTTTAACTAAACTACAATATAAACTGAACTGAACTACTAACTATACTAATTTTAAACCGAATTGTACTAATTTTTAAACTAAATAGTATAACAATACATGTTCTTTTTAATTGAAATTTATTTTAATATTCATTTTATTTTATTCATAAGTGTTTAATAAATTGATTTTTAATTATTTAATATTATTATTTTCTATTTTATTTATATTTCTTTTATTATTAAAAATTATTTTATTTTTTATTTATTTATTTTATTTTATTAATAAAAAAATATAAAAAATAACATCATACACTAACACAAAATAAATATATATATATATATATATATACATATATATATATATATATATTTATATATATAACTTAAAAAATATAAAAATATAAATTACATTTTTTATTTTTATTGATAAAAAATATAAATTTTGTGATAAAAAAATTGTCTTAAAAAATTAATTATTTTTTTTATGTGAAGAATTTTTTTTATTAATATTTTATTATTAAATAATATTTTCTTGACAAGACGAAACCGTTGAAGTGGAACTAGAGAATATGTAAGAGTAGATACAATTCTCACAGTTAACTGAACTGTAACTGTTAATTGTAGTACAGTATTGATCAGTTAATTTTGCCCAGCCCTATATATGAATATTTTAATTTTGGAAACTGAAAAGAAGTTTTCAATTTTAATTTGGCTCTCTTGATGGATAGTAATAATTAGGAAAATGATATTTTAACATCATTTTTGGACACCATTTTAACATTGTACACGTGTTAAAATGTGGTTGGACGATTTCAAATTAAAAAAAGCTGAGGCAAAGACATATTTGAAAGAGAAAAACCAATTTTTTTTTTTAATTTGAAATCGTCCAACCACATTTTAACACGTGTGCAGTGTCAAAACGGTGTCAAAAAATTGGTATTAAAATATCATTTTCCTAATAATTAATAGCAATCTGTGATGGGATATAACTGCAACTTCTAAATGAATCTTGTGCTGGACATGTGCTTGATTCAAATGTTGTAATTTTAATGAATCTTTTTTCCAATAAAAAAATACCTCGAACTGTTTTCTCTTATGAGTTGAAGAGTAAATACTAAAAAAAAAACTTGTTAATAAACTAATAATTTGATGCATTTGAAACATGAAAACTTTTTGCATTAAATAATTTGATATTGAATAACTTTTTTCTTAATTATGACGTTATTAATGTGAAATATGTCTTAATTAATAGGATCCGATACTAATTTTTAGTAGAAAATTTGACTTATTATCTTTACTAAAAAAATTCTTACAATTATATTTTTCATATTGACTAAATTTAATTAATAGTATATAAAAAAAATTATACACGTGATATAGAAAAAGTGGCATCTCAACGAGAAATATTAAGAGAAATTCCCATTAATCTCAATATGTAATTTAGTTTTATATTTGAAATTTAAAAGATGTTTTTTCATGTTCTATATATAAAGTTTGACCAATTAAGAAATGGAAAGAGAAAATAAAGAGTATGTTTATATATATATATATATATATATTTGTATTCTATTTTTTTAATTTGAACTCAGGTAAATATAAAATTTAATAATATTTTAATTAAAACGTATTTATTTATAAAATAGAAAAAAAAAAGACCTGAAAATATATGGAGTTTTAATATAATATTAGTTAATTCTACACTTCAAAAGGTTACAAAAGTTCATTCTTTTCAACGGAAATAATTACCCCTGATTCATAAGACCAAGTACATCATAGTAATAATTAACATGCGAACAAGAACATTATTATTAAGATTTAAATTCATCAACCCACAAAAACTTCAAAAATTAATTACTCTTTTAACTGATCACAAAGGTAAACAAAGGTGTCTTTGTCTCCCTGGTCATAGATATAAAAATGTGACTAAGGTACATCTGTTTTCACATATGGAAATGATTTTTAACTGGGTGACAAATTTGTGTGTTGGGATTCACATGAAGGTAAAAATTTGTTTTATTTTTTCACTGGGTGAAGCTTTGAGTATTTTGGAATTAAAATGAAGAAACATGTTTTTGGTCCTTTTACCAGTTTAGTATAAAGTGGCTAACTGGTTAGATGTGATGATGTTGATGTCCCAAAACTGCTTTAGGTAGTGGTATCTGAAATATGATGTTGTTACTTTCGACCAATGTTAAGATAGAGAGAATATATGTCAAAATATTTTGTAGATACAATCAAGATGATTAATTATTACTTGATTACTCTTGACTTTCTTTTTTCATAAATTGTGTCTCTTGACTAAATATAAAGAAGAGGATGATTATTGTATGGTTGAATTATGTATTATCCATTCACTTTTTTCTTTAATTTAGATTATGAAAAGTGAGAAAATAAAAATTAAAACAAGAAAAATTGTAATGTAGATGGTCAAATACACCTTTTGAGTCTATCATGACCTTAATATAATATAATTGAATAACCAAACACATATAACATATCTCAAGCCAAATATCCTATACCAAATACTTTCTAAAAGATAAACTTATTATTAAAGATTAAGAATTACACTTTAAAAAAAAAAGTAAACTCAATACATCTTATAACGGATGCTGGACACTGAGTACCATGTTTTCTAACCAAAGACTAAGTATCATCCATTGCTAAATGCGCTCTTCACTAAAATTGAGTGCTAGTTACCGATACTTATTTTTTTCTATCGAAAATATCAACATATCACGTAACTTAGTCAAAACCGATTACAGAACACCATATGTAAAATGACTATTGGACCAAGACTCATTGTGCTTATATTCGAGGTCCATCCAAGTAACAGTCATGATGAGTAAAATATTCCTATAAATATAATTTTAATCATGTTTTGACTTCAATTTTCATTAATCATACTTTGACCAAAATATTTTACAGAATACCGATTTAAACATCGAAAAATCCTCCATAAACATACTCTACTACCTCGTTTTGTAAAGTATAAGTATCGAAAGATGAAAAAAGTTTGTGAATTGAATAATGAGTCTGAGAAGTTTGTGACTATAGAGAATGAATACCAAAATGAAAAGTTTGAAGAACTAATACTGAGGACGATAATTAAGTTTGTAAAACTAGAAAAAAAAATCTTTGCAGAATATCTTCTGTAAATAAAAAAATAACTATAATAAAAGTGAAAATTGTTTAGGTTAAATAAAAGGAAAAGTAAAATAGGTTATTTATTATTGGATATTGTTTTTAATTATTAACTATTACTATAATAATATAAAAAGGCGATTACTTATGTGTTCATTGGTAGGGGTTTTAAAATTCTTCTGACGCCACCAACACGGCGTTCACTTACCGCTCAACCTCAACCTCACAAAAAAAAATCATCTTAATTCTAAGAAATTAATCTTTACATAATTATATTTATATTCTTCTTAGAGATAAATAAATAGAGTGATATATGTAAAATGATTACAAATGACATTCCATGAATAAAGACACGTAAAAAGGATTTTTAAACATTTTCTAAAAGGGGCTCAAAAGTAATGTTAATCAATTATAAGATATAATGAATTATGATTATATAAAGTGAATTATGTTAATCCCATTGTTAACACTTTTTACGCATTTCTTTTATATTTTTCTGCAAAAAGTTTTGGTGTCTCTCTTTCTTGTTTTATAGGCTTGTGTTTTACGAAACCAAACAAGAATGCCTCAACACTTCTCCCAGTTTTTCGTTCTTCTCACATCAACTTTGAAGGGATGCAATTTTTCTTTTTATGTAAAGTCTCAAAAAATGTATAATATGTATCACTCGTGTAATAATAGTCTTAATAATTTCTATACTTTTTAGTTTGTTAGTTTCATTTATTTATATTCTTAATAATGAAAAGGTTTGTTGTATTTTAATTAAGAATAATAGGTTAGCTCGTATGAATAATATTATGCGTTGCCTTATTTGTAAAAAAAAAATTAAGTTTTATTATTTGTCAATCAATAAGTATATATGTAAATATTTCCAAATAGTTTAAAAACACATTTTATAAACTTTTAAAATAAAATTACAAAAATATAAATTAAATTTAATCTAATAAAATATAAATTAAATTTTAATTTTAACTAAATGTAATTTAATAAAATTTAAACTTGCATATTTATTGAGAATAAAAATCTATGAATTAATATGAATAATATAATATTACATCCGACCGTTCATACTAAAATATCTGTTATTCACAAATATTCACTACATATTTCATTTTATAACTTTCATATTAAAATATCTGATATTTTGGAGATAATAAAATATATTATATATCTCATATTAATTAAAAATATGATAAAATTTTATATTATATATTGTAAATGAGTTTAAAAATAATATAATAATAAATTTAGAAGAAAATTTGATGTGGTCAAACATTACTGCTATTCTTGGAGGACTTTGACCAAAATAACACTGCATTTTTTTTTTTTGCAGACAATGAATGATGGTGAAGAAGAAAAGAAACGAAAAAGGATGTATTTAAGATTAATAGGCATAACTGCTTTTCACCTTTGTCATGATCAAAGCTGCAAAAAACAAGGCTATATTAATGTAAACAGTAGTAATTAATGTTGTTGTGTCGACCTCATAATTGTTAAATGGTTGTCGGTGTAATTTGATAAATGCTTGAAACGCAAAGGATAGTATGGGAATGTTGTTGTTAAAGCACCAACCAACTTTTGGAATTTTTGTTAATTATTATTACTTATTTTTTTTTTAGACTTAAGCAAAACTTCTTTTAGATATTTTGATTTATTCACATGGGAATGTTCTAAGCAAGAAAAGGGCTTGCCGACTGTTGACTACGGAGAGGGTAATGGGCGGTGGAAGGTGTGGGACATGAATAAATATCTTAACCATCATAACTCAATTCATTAAACAGACTATTTATATTTATATTGACTTCAATATAAGGCCAAACTCGTATCGTACCATTCAGAATGTTATATTTATATACATGCTTTTTTTATTATTTATATAGGTTAGAAATAGATGGTTAAATAATTGTATAGATTCAAGAATTACAGTAAAAGTTAGAAATATAATATACCTATTATATGTTTCAATTTAATTTGTATCGTATAACATTTAATCAATTTCAGAATGTCTAAAGAGTCAACTATCTTACAAACATTATTATAGTAGTTATTTTGAAACTGAATGCTTGTAGTTTACTTATTGAACACTCATCATTCAGAATTATTATATTTAATATTGATTAACTTACCACAAAATATTATTAGTATTAATTGGATTAAGATTAGGTCATTAGTGATCCAAACTCATTTTAAAATTTATAAATATAGATTTGAGATAAATAGCTACAATTTTATTAATTATTGTCACAACCCATTAATTTGGTTTTTATTAGGTTCGGCCATGTGTCGACCGGCCGGTCTCCCCTGGTCAGTGAGAGACCAAATCTGCAAACATTTAATTCCCTTTTTCTCGTAATCCGTGTAGCAGCAGAGTAGATAAATCCCTGAGAGTGGAAGTCAGGTGGCACGTTGGGAATGGACCGGGTATTTTTCAGTGGAAACCAAGTGGCAAGCATGGAATGGTCGACCGCCCACTTTGGAGGTCATCCTTAAGGTAAGAAGAAGATCCTGACGCCATTTTCTCATGCAATCTTCTTCTTCCTCAAATCTTGTTTTCTGAAAATTTTATTTTTCTCCTCCTTCTCTCTAAAAACTCTCAACCTTCTCACTAAAATTCTAACCTTCAATTCTTCTCCGATCACTAGCATCCGTTCAAGAATTTTGTTGCTGGCACCAAGACGTCCAACCTGTACCAAACAGAATTTCATTCTGAGTTGGTAAGTGTCCGACCCTTGAGGTTTCCTAGCCTTCCTACATGCATGTGCCATTAAAGCTTGCATGTACCTGTAAACCATTTCCTCTGAACCTATATTTTTGTATTTCATTTTAGAATTTGGAAACTTAGAAGAGATAGTTGCTATCCATCCACTGTTGAAGTCTTAGCAGGAATTAGAGGTAAGGGAAGTTTATGAAATTTCAATATTTATTTTCTTGTATGGTTGAATATATGATTTTTGGTGTGTTTGACAGTCTATATGGTATAATGAAAGATGTATCTAGTATTAAACCGATTTCTTTGATTTTTTTTAGACTTAAAGGAATGTATAAGAACTTAGAATAATTGATTCTATAATCGAATGGTCATTAGGACCGTCCGGTTTCCCTATAAATCTTGAGTTGATTACTTATTCCTGAACCTAAGATATGCTATTAAGTCAGCTATTTCGGATTGTTCTGTCTTACACAGAACGCCCGGTTTATAATCATATTATTTATTTGGAAAGCGTCCGGTATTGTACCGACCCTTGATTACTCTCAGAGTGACCAGTTTTGTAAGGACATTCACTTTTCTGAAGAGAACCTGTCTACCTTAAACCGTCCGTTTTTCTTCGAGCTAGTCAGTTAATTTTCATTGATCAATTTCTTTATTCGTTTCTCATAACTAGTCGGGTTTCTCTTTTGTTGATTTAACTCTATATTAAATTATTCCGACCGTTTTTCATTAGTTTACATTCACTTTTGTTGATGAACCTTTATTGATATGTCCGTCCGGTTTTCATGGGTCTAGTTCTCTTTGCTGTCATCGTTAATTTCCCATTGAGTTTTCCACCAGTTCTTCTTGAAATATTTTATTGAGTTTTTCCTACATTAGATTTATATCAAGTTGTCGTCTGGTTGGATTTGAATTGTAAGAGAATTCCAAGGAGGAACTTCTCATGTTTGAAGTGATTTGGTTTTGGTATGACCGTGGCAAAAGGCTCAGGTTCTGACTCTATTCCGATATTCCGTGATTACACCATCTCAAGTAGAGGGGAGTAATTCATGCGTGGGAATGGCGGGAGGTCCTCTAGCCTCAGGGTATTTCTATACCGAGGTGGTTCCATTGGACTAACCTCGGGTGGCGGTCTGTTGAGTGTATCCCAGCCAGGTCCACCCGGGTGCAGAGAGCGGCGAGCATACAGGGTCATACGTCCGGACAAGAATTTTGAATAATTGATGTTGATGATGTTTCTTTTATGATTTTATTTGGAAAGAACTTATTTATTTTTTTTGTTTGTGTTATTGTTGTAAATGAGTTATTGAATTTTTCATAAGCTTACCCTGTTGTTGTCTTTGTCTTGTCTTTATTGCCGGCCGGTATTTGACTGTCCGGGATTGATTCTCTTCACTGCAATGATCATCCTTTGGGTGTGAGCAGAAGGTGTTCAAGAGGAAACTTTGGAGGAAGCCCTACAAGTGGAGGAACCCTTGGATGTGCTACCAGAGCACTTTGCCGGACCGACCGGTCCTTAGCTAGAGTTTTCTTGTTGTAAATTCTGTAGATGGCGGCCGGTTAATTTGTTTTGTAAAGCCGTCCGTCTTAGACTTTACTCTCAGACTCTCAAATTGTATATTTTTGAAGGATTAAGTTATATTTAATATGTGCCAGTTTTCGTTCTTTATCTTTTAATTCTTTTTGATCTACTGTTCTTTAATATTGTTCATGATAACTCCTAGAATAAAATATACTTTTGTTCTATATATTTATTGGGATGTTACAATTATAATATAACATTTTAATATTTAACTTATATTTTAGTAGAGACATTAATTAAATAATTAAAAATTTAGAAAATATTTAGGTAACGAGATATATTTTTCACTCACACAATTATAGTATACCAATTCACTTTTTGCAGGCTAAATGCGAAATAATACCTAGATGGACTGAAAAAGAGAGAAAATGCTTCCATCCTCACCACTGCTATTGAGGAAGAAAAAGAGAAAATGTTGAAAAAAAAACTCTTTCCAAAATTATTTCAGCTGTTTTGAAAAGCTCCTTCCAAAATAGATAACATGTAGAATTGTTGCATCAAACTTGTTCAAAAATATATGCATTTCATAAAGTTTATTCTACAAATTTCATTTGTTCCTAATTGCACTTCATGTGTTCCAAAAGTCACATTCAGAAAACTTGTTCTGGAACATGTAATTTAGAAATCACTTTTATATGTATATATTAAAATAAGTAATTTGAAAATTTGAGGGGGTGCACAAAAAAATTCTGGAAGTGGAGGAAGTAAATGCCGTGATTAACAATAGAATCAAGGGTGGCAAATTGGCCTAGTCAAAAATAAGTTAGTCTACAAGCAAAGTTGATTCAAGACTGAAGCCTTTCCTGCTACTAAGACACTGTTTGACATTTTTAATATGGAGGCTTCTTCTTGCACCTCATTGTTTTATTCTTACACCTCCAAATTTTCTTTGTTCTTCCCGTTTTACATCTTTAAATTATATAATAAAATAATTTAGTATATATGAAATGTAACCAAATTGTAGAATCTGGTAAACAATTATTGGATTTGGATATATACACATGGAGTTTTGAAATCCTCTTACTACACCACCAAATTCACACAAACTGGATTTGTAAATTTAATTGAGACTAAAATTACTCTGCACCACCCCCAAACAATTTTGGATAACAAAATCCAGTGAATATCTTGATACCCGAATCTTGAAATTTGGTGTGCATGTTGGTCCTCGTCAGATCCAAAATGAGTTTTAGAAATTTTGTAATGAGGAGGGTTGTTTTACATATCTCCGTTTTGTTATCCTCATTAATTTAGCATGTTTATTCTTGGTGCATATTAATAATCACAAGCACCTTTTAACAGACAACAGTATAAGATTAAGTATATTAAAAAAATTGTCGAGGAAGAAGGTAGGTGGGTAATAGGAGTAACCATTGCCCTGTCACCTACAAACTTCATCACACACAAGACATGATAAACTTGAAACAAGGACAACACTCTTGGACATAACACATTTTATAATACCAACACCAAACAAGCACGAAACATCCTAGGAACACCACAGTATATATATATATATATATATATATATATATATATATATATATATATATATAGATATATAGAAGCACCTTCCAAGGCTTCGTATCATATCACATTCAACATGATGGAGAATCTCAACCTGATAACACTGCCTCTGCTATTGCTACTAACATTAGTCACAAAGACGGAGAGCCAAATAAAACCCCCACTTATTCCGGTGGCAAAGCCTCCACGTCCACTCTGTGGATCACAATTTGCACTGGTGAACTATGCATGTTCCAGGTTGCCGTTCCGCCATGGAGCGCCACCGGCTGATTCTCCTCCACCCCCAGAAGGTGAAGACGGTGACGGAGAGACACACCACAGTCACAGTCATCACAGACATAACCACAGACACGGTCACGGTCACAGACACCACCACCAGACCCCTGAAGAAGAAAACTGTTGCCGGTGGGCGAAGGAAGTAGACAGCCAATGTGTTTGTGAACTTCTGCTTCGCTTGCCACCCTTCCTTGTGAGACCTGTGCACCAGTACACACTCAACGTTGGAGACGCCTGTAACATCACTTACTCTTGTGGTTCACCAATCTGACTCTTTTCTCGACTTTTTAAGGATTTATGTTTTCTTGTTTCTGGTTTTAGTTTTACCATACATGTATGTTCTGGAAAACATTGTTTTTTTTTAATAAGATTTAATATTATTATTATTATTATTATTGGGAGCTTCTACACCACCCAATCTTATTAGGTGCATAAGGTCTGGATTTGTAGAGGAAATCCAAAATTACTTTATAAACCTATTTTACCCATCTCAATTTCACATTAATCACTAAATTACTCTTTAAATAATGAATATAACCACTCAAATATTACTTAATTCTTTATTTACCTATTTATTCTTTTACATTTAAAATTAATAAATAAAAAATAAAAATATGATAAAATGATAGGTCTATTAAAAACTAATTTAGTGACTATTTATATTGAAACTAGGTAGAATAAATTGATGATAATACTAGTAATAATAACTTTATCATATAAAATAAATATGTAAGAATATTAATATTTACAAAAATATCAATAATTATAATGTTTCTATAATTAATTGGCACACAATTAATATTAAATATCTTTTGGTGAAAAGAACCCATAATAAATTGAAAATATTGGATTAAAAAAAAATCTGCCAATTCTAGTTTTCATTTTTTCTGAAATTTTTGAAGAACAGCTAAGAACTTTGAGACATTTTAGTTTTGGAAATAGTTATTTTAATAATTTTTTTTTATAATTTTTTTACAACACATACTTAGTGGTTGTTATTTGATTTGTTTAAAATATATTTTAAATATAAATACAAAAAGACTAATAAAATAATGACACCTATAAAATAATGACACCTGTTTTATTGTCATCAAAAAAGTTATTAAAAAAATGGTTAAAATATCAAAATCTTTTAGTTTTTCCGCACTTTTTCTTTTTATCATTTTCCCAGACTCTAATAACTTTCGTGTGTCCTACAAAATGAATGCACCTGCTTGGAACTTATTATTCAGATTGCACCCCCATAAAATCTAATAACCCAATTTTACCCTCATTAAATGGACAACGAACAACAGGGTGGGCATGCTCTTTAAGAGGGATTACAAAATTATATCATGGGAATTAAAGCGCTCCCGTAAATTTATTGTAGTAAGAGGGAAACCAAAATTTTAGATTTATATTTTTTTAATCAAAAACCCCTAAATTATTTTAATTTATTATATAAATATTATGACTATTAATATTTATTATAATTACTAATATGTGTAAATATTTATTTTACATAACTAAAATTATTATTATTATTATTATTATTATTATTTTTATGGTTTATTTTAATATTTATTTGTTTAATAAGTAAAATTTAAATATAATTCAATTTTATAAAATCCATTTATAAAAAGTGGATCTGAGTAAATAAAAATATTAATAAAAACAAAATTGAAATGTCAACAAAAGGAAAACAATAAATCATACCGAGAAATTAAAATAAAAAAACAACAAATTTAAAAATGAAAATGAAAAATTCGTACATAAAGAACAAAAACAAAAGTGTAATATATGGAAACAATAAGTATAAAAAGTAAAACAACAATGAAAATTATGATAGAAATAGTGATGAAAATAACCATGTTTTTGGCTTATCAAATTGTCGCAGAAAAGTTGAAAACACGATAACGAAAATAAATATTTAGAATCAAGCTTAAAAAAAAGATTTTAAAAAAAATGGAAACAAAGAATGTAAACAAAAATTGAGAAACATAAACAAAAATATAAATGAAAACTAAAAAATAGATAAGATGTATGAAAACTATTGAAAGGGAAGTCTCAAGTTTGAAGTCAAAATGTTTTGAAAGTGATTGAGAGATGAAGATGTGGATTATGTGTTTTAGAGTTTTCATGTAATTGATTAAATAAGAGATTTTAAACCAGTATAGCCGAGTATCCATTTTCTTAATGAAAATAAACCAGTTAATATATTAAGTGTTTTTAACGTTCTTAAAATTTTAACCCATTATAATATTTCATAATTGATTATATAAACTTACATCATTAAATGAATAAAGAATTCAGTCAATTAGATATGCTCCTTAATTAATTAAAATGAAAGCTTTGTAATTATTTTTACAAATATATGAGAATAATTGATTATATGCTTGATAGTCATTTCTTATTTTAAACTTTCAAAATCTTATAAGTAGATATTCAGATATTTCAATTAACTTTTCTAATCAATTTGACCAAATTATATTATGATTGACAAAGTTGTTTCACATTTTCAAAAGTATTTTCAAGTTTCAAATAATAAGAAATTATGTTTAGTTTTGAAATTCTTGTGATTTTTTTTTTTTGTGTTTGGACAATTCTTTTCAGTTAGTTATTACTATTTTTTTTTTAATATTGTCTTATGGTGGTTGATAAAGCATATCATAGCTTGAGAATTGATGTAGGTTGATATTTTCTGTAAGATAATATCTTCTTAGATATGTTCTTAGATATGTTGACTGTTATATCGAGTTTGTAATTATTGTTTGTTTTCTACAAATTTCATTTGATAGCATAACCATCTTTTTAGACGCGAGAGACTAAGAATTAATTTAGGACTAATTGATCTGAACTAATATAAATATTTTATGAAATCTTTTCTATTAATTTATCTTTGTATTTACTTTGCTTTCCAATACAATACAATAAAGTTATGGAGATCGTATAGAGATTATTTATATAGTTTAGTTATATCCATTCAAAATAGCAGTAATATAATACAAACTTAGTATTATCAGTTAATGACACAATTAAACAATATTATGTTTAAATAACCAAAATTGTGATTTGTAGACATTTTGGTCTTTTCTCACAATCTGTGCAAGTAAAAATCTATTAAGAGTAGTTAAATAATTGAATATCCGAAGGTTGAAAGGTTAACTTTTCTTATATTTAATGTTTATAGAAGTAACCTTTTTGAGATACTAATTTGATTGTTAGAGTCACTTCATAAGTATCGTGCTTCCAACGACTAAGAAGATTAGATACCAAGAAGATAAGATAGTGAGAAGATCATAGATCGAGAATACAAGATACCAAGAAGGCCCAAGAAATCCCACCTAAAGACCATCCTATAGAAAATAATATGAAAGAGAGATGTTCGCAACCACAAAAGAGGTCATCCCAGAGAAGAGACAAAGACAATGACAAAAAGGAAAGGAACATGCTCTTAAAAGGTGTTATCAACATTATATTAGGAAGATTTTCGACATGAGGAACATCAAACTCTAATAGGAAGAAACACGTGATGGCATTTTGATCTTTTAATGGCATAACCTGAATGACCAAGTGAAGTATATATGTTGATCGTCATCTTCACAGATGAAGACTTTCAAGCCATTAACCCTGGTAAAGACAATCCCTTGGTGTTGAACCCGCCAATTTTACAGTGGTGAAAATGTTGGTGGACTAAGGTAGCTTGGTTGACATATTATATTGGAAAATTTTCTAACAATTAGGTTTGTTATATATATATATATGTTTTACAATGACCAAATTGTTGGATTCTCGAAAGAGCAATGTAAAAACCAAAGGTCACAAGTTTGAGGGAAGAAGTATAAGATACAAAATTGTCAAAGTGCGATATGTGATTGCTTATGCTAACACCTCATACAAAGTCTTGCTAGAAGAACCTTCGGTTAAGAAGCTTAGGAGATAACATTAACTCCACAATTGATCATGAAGTTTCTGTCATAGTAGGAGAAATTGTTACCATTCATGTTGAACAAAAGACGACATAAGAATGCTACATCATTAGCTTGAAGATAGAATCTACACCAACTAAACCGAATCGACATTGATACAATGAATAATAAATTGTTGTTACAATTGACCTAAAATCATGAGTAAACGATAGCGTAAGAACAAAACCTAGGAAAAACATTCCTACTAGGAAAAAGAGATTAGAACACAATTAGGAGAAAGTTAGAAAATAAATAATATGAAAATCATAACCGAAGTGTTAAAAAATAATTGAAACGTAAGGATTTGACTACCTTTTATTAGAAATCATAATGTTATTTAGATTTGTGATTAAAACAATTTGATGGTAAATATGGTGGTGATCCAAAAATTCAAAGTTAAAACCAAATTATTGAGTAATAAAAAATGTGATGAGATTAGACTTTCTCTTACTCTTTCATTAAATTAACAAGGTATGCATTTGATTTTTATACTGAAAATATGAGCGAGCTATCTCAATATCAAATCAGTGAAGCACTCATCATTTTGCAAATGCTTGGACTTTTGACACAATAAGCGTTAAGAATACACTTTTGCCCCTACACTAAGGAAACCTAACCCACCTAATGCCTTTAAACTTTTATTAAGAAAGCGTTGGTGTGGGCCAAATACTACCCTTGGATAGAAAAATAAGAAAGCACGTGATGAAGAATGAATGCAAAAGTTTATGCATTTGATTTTAAAAACAATTAGTTTATTTTATTCAAGAAATACTACCAACCTTGTATTTGGTGACATTATTTTATCACACATTTTTATATTTATTTAATATATAATACAAAAGTAAAATATTATAAAAATAGTATCAAATTAATATTAAAAAAATTATCTCTCAAAAAGTATATCTTTTTTGTTTGGTCCCATGCTACAAAATATAATATTATTTTATTCAAACTACTACAACACGTCATTTAATATATTATATAAAACCGCATTTGAAAATTGTAAAATGTGATAGTTAAAATCAAGGACGGATCATCATGGTGACTGAGGGGACCTTGGTCCCTCAATTTTATTTATTTTTTATATTTATATAAATTAATATATAATTTAAATTAATATTTTTAAATTTTAATATATTTTATATATTTGATATTTTCCAATTTTTTTTTTATATATTTATATACCCTAAAAATATTTGTTGAAAATCCATCACAGT
This sequence comes from Vigna mungo, assembly GCA_036885675.1. Lineage (NCBI taxonomy): Eukaryota > Viridiplantae > Streptophyta > Magnoliopsida > Fabales > Fabaceae > Vigna > Vigna mungo. The sequence continues at coordinate 25,202,547 of CP144695.1, forward strand.
GATAAAAATTATCATATTTTTTTTATTTGAAAATAATTTCGATACAAATAACGTGCCTAAATATAATTATCTTCACTATACTAAAATGTAATACAATGTATTTAATTGTTGTAATTTGAGTACAAAATTATTTCAACTTCTTCATAATCTCATAATTTAATAGTGATATTTTTCATAAAATCAAAATTACTACTAAAAGAATATAATAATAGATATTCACCAATACTTTCATTCATAATTCATGTTTAAAAAGTTTATATTATCCATATATATATATATATTTTAACAAAGGGTAAATCTTAACTAATGAACAGATCTCAGCTTTTAATTGTTATTTCCAGCTTTTATTGTTTAAAGCTATGAGATGAGATTTCATGAAGTTACATGAATATTTAAGATAAATGGTTTAAAAATATGGTTTTAGGAAAGATATATTTTAAAAGTTTATATGTTTTTGTGGATGTGGTTGTGGTTTGCATAATAACGATGATTTTTATAAGAAATAGATAATTATACATGCATTGAAGAAGATGTAGGACTTGAAAAAATTATTTATATCAAAAGATATTTGAGATAATTTTTTATTCTTATCTTTTTTTTTCTTTTTAATAAAGTCTATTTATAAAACAATATACATTAAAATCGTCAATAAAAAAACTATTCTAAATTAGGTAATTTTTATTAATTATAGATTTTAAAAAGAAAAAAAATTAGAATTACAATCTAATCTACACATATATAGCATTAGATGTTAGTCATGCATCAAACTATGTCATATGATAAGTCGTTATACAAATCTACACCACATAAATCAAATGTTTTCCTCCTATATAACTTATCCACATCCAAAAGAGAAATTGCACACTTTTTTGTCAAACAACATTAAATATTAATTGTTTCCTGTCTTCTACATCAAGTTATCAATATATTTCAATGCAATGCATTTCTAGAATATTTCCTAATGGGTAGAAAATAATATCCCAATTGAAGTGATTCTCAACTATTGTTACAAAATTACTAATTATTTTTATTTTGTATTTATGTTTCTTCTTCTAGCATAACATTAGGATGGTATATAATATTTACATATTTTTCAAAAAAAGTTTTGAAAAATGAAATCTTTTCTCTGTCTATTTATTTTGAAAAAAAAGTTGAACAAAAACGGACTACTATACCGCAATCCACAATAAATTAGGCCTGGGCCCAACGCAATAAAAACGTACCTAAGTTACAGTGGCCACCGATACCGACACATTCTATTTACGTAACAAATGGCACGATCAAAACGATGTAGAATGGCAGGTACATTTATATTTTCTTAAATATTATTATTATTGTTAATATCCTCGTGATGGTGCGTGTGTTTTTGTTTTGTTTCTTCGAGGGAAGTGTGAATTGTTGTTACTTATTTTGCTTTCCTGAAGTGTAAGCAACAGAGTATGTTGCATGAGCAGAGGGTGGGTTTGATGGATTTTCGACCAGGGAATTTCGTCTACGATGCTGAGGATATTCCATTTGGGACTCTCTGGTGGTTCATTTATGCTGGTGTTTCTTGCTTGCTTGTTCTCTTCGCTGGGATTATGTCTGGTCTCACTCTTGGATTAATGTCTCTGGGTCTCGTTGACCTTGAGATTCTCCAGCAGAGTGGTTCCTCCACCGAGAAGAAACAAGCTGGTACCACTTTACCTAACATTCTCAACCAAATATTATGTTATATGTTAACCTCCTTCTTTTCTTGTTTCTCTCTTTGACCTTTTCGTTCACACTTGCAGCTGCTATTTTGCCGGTTGTTCAGAAGCAGCATCAGTTGCTTGTTACCTTGCTCCTTTGTAACGCCTGTGCCATGGAGGTATTCGCAACTTCGTTTTGGGAATTCTAATCCTTGATCAAATGGGTTTGTTTTCTTTGTAAAAATAATTGCTATCTGATTACCCTGCATAATTGTTTTTTTACTGATCAACGGAAGTAAATATGTTCGTGTGGTAAATTTTTTTATCCTGGTTGTTTTCTTGAAGAAATTGTATTGCTTGATCATTTTCATTGTTGGCCATTTCTTGAGAGGGTTTAATTTAATAGTTCAATTCAATCAACCAACCAGCCAACCAACCAACCATCCAACCAACCAGCCAACCAACCAACCAACCAACAATTGTCTATTCTTTCAATAATCAAAAAGGCAAAAAGGTACATGATATAGTACGGTACCTTGAATTTAGAAATTGGACATGTTTTGCTGGCTTGATTTCCCCATTGGAGAATTCTAGGGATTTCATTTTGCACTTCAGTTTGGTGTTCAAAGTGTTAAACCCACACTGCTTGTTAATTATATAAGGGTAATTATTTAAAGAAGATGGTAACTTTTCTACAAAATCATTTCTTGTTTAACTGAGTCAAGGTCATCATATTTATCTGTACAGCTCTTACAAAAATACAATGCTAATTAAGTGAGAACTTAGGCTGAAGAAATTGAGAGAAATCTCTGTTCTGAGTTTTTGGATCAGTTTTAGAATAAACCTATAATTAATTTGAAAAATCCTGACAAATCTTGACGTTCTCAAAGAATTGTAAATGTATGCTCAATGAACAAGTTTATACTGTAGTCAACTTGAAATTGATGGCACCTTTATTTCCCCTTGGTCAACAAGAATGATGATCCCAAAAGAGAAAAGAGCAAAAAAAGCCAATTATAACAGATGTCACTGAACCAATAATTTATGTTAACATTGCTTTTGGGTAGCTGATGTTATAACAACTAATGATTATTTGTGGATCCTTCATTTCGTGTTTTCCTTTCCTGCCGTTTTGATTTTGCAGGCACTTCCAATTTACCTTGACAAAATTTTTCATCCGTTTGTAGCAGTACTGTTATCTGTGACTTTTGTTCTCGCTTTTGGAGAGGTACAATATTTTTCGAATCCAGATGTCGGGCATCATACACTAGTATTTAAGCAGAAAATTACACTGACTGTTGTTGCAATGTCACTTTGGAATAGGTTATCCCACAAGCTATATGCACGAGATATGGGCTCTATGTTGGTGCTAATTTTGTGGGACTCGTACGTGTTCTGATGATCATCTGTTATCCTATTGCTTTTCCTATTGGAAAGGTAAGGCCTATGCTTGTCTAAATTATAATTTTAACTGATAAAATTATATGCAAATCATATTATTCTCCAACCCCCAATATGCTGTAAAGGTGATACACAACTTCACCTACCCATTACAATATTGCTTGTTGTTTTTATGACTCTGATTATGTAGCGATATGCTCAAATATATTTTTCTTTCAGTTATCCCAATTACTAGTAACCTTATGCCCTATAGTAAAAGGGCTTCGGACAATTTGGATTAGGTTATATAAGGTTGAACCATCAGTAGTCATATTAAGCTGTTTTAATTTTTTTCTCTGAAGACATATGCTATATTGTTCGTAATAGCGGACATTTTTATTCAAAATAAATTGTGGCTTTTGTAGATCTTTACATTTATGCTTCCAGGTTCTGGATGTTTTACTTGGTCATAGTCATGCATTATTTAGACGAGCACAGTTGAAAGCCCTTGTCTCAATCCATAGCCAAGAGGTATAATCTGTTTGAATTATGACCATTTTGTATAGCTTTTTAATTTGTTACTGTGTTGAAAAACAACTTTGATACATTTTATAAAGGAATGCTGACTATTTCTCCATGATGAATTTTCAATTTCTTCAATTACTTCTGTTTCCCCTGACTTGTCTTTCTTTTACCATTGAAGGCTGGTAAAGGAGGTGAACTCACTCATGACGAGGCAACAATTATCAGCGGAGCATTAGATCTCACGGAGAAGGTAGCTACTGTTGGCTTGGAGAAAGGCATTCTGATAGTTTTATCTCTTGCCATCTATATGTTACAAAGAATTTGACAGTTGTCATTTCTTTAAAGACTCCCTACATCAGAATATATGAATGGCGTGAAATTTGCTCCTGATATATTTGGAAAAGTAAAAATATACTGTGCCAATGAGACAATATATGCTCCTAAATGTATGATATTTTTTGGCTCTGTGTTTAAAGCTGTAGAATAAGACTATCATGAGTGCCTAAGTTAGGAGAGCATGTTTTTTCTGGCAAAGAAGTAACTGTCATGATTTTTCGAATTTCAAATCTACATTTGTATGTATGGTCCTTGCTTCATCATCCATGCCAGTTCCTTTGCTTAGCAACTGGACATGTTCTGAAAAGCTATAGCTGGATTCTCTTTATTGTTTTACGGTAATAATCCCAGTAATAGTAGTCTATGGATATGTTAATTTACTCACTCTTTCAGGACAACCCTCTGTTTCAGTTTCAAGATAAATTCAAACCCAGATATATCTATTATATTGGCTTGATTTTATAAAACATTTCTACATCATTATGCAGACTGCTGAGGAGGCCATGACACCAATAGAATCTACATTTTCCTTGGATGTGGCTTCCAAATTGGACTGGTGCGTTTTTTTCTATTGGCTTTTCTGGTCAGATCGATGTAGCAATCTCAGAAGGCATAGTTATTTCTAACCAAATTATTGTGGAATGTGGACTACTTCACTTACCTGACACAGTTCTACCTCACTTTATCGGTCTATTATTAACCTGAACTTGTGTATTGTATGCGTGAATATTTTTCTCATTCTTTTTATTTTCCCATAATTTACATTGAAGTGGCAGAGCACGTAAATCAATGAATGATTTTGTAAAAACAAGATATGTTGCAGCACTCCAGTACGGACAGAAATTTATCTGTTGTCTGGAATATGTGCTTCTGTGTTATTAACTAATTACTACGCATACACTCTTATAGAGAGAACAGAATGTAATTGACTGTTAATACGAATGGCTGTGTTTGAATTGATGAAAAGGGGTGGTATGAAGTGAAAGGAAATGAAATGATATTTTGTTCAATTGTTTGGTTGTTTAAAATAGGATGGAACAAAATGAACTTCATCAAATGCATTGCACTGCATTTCATTTCACCCTAGGTCCCTTTTTTAATTTTTAATCTCCCTTCAATTTTGAATGTAGGCATTGACTAATTATTTTATATACTATATATTAAATTGGAAAAAGGTTTGTATTACTTAATTGATAATAATTAGTACTTCAGATATTCAGTTAATTCCTGCGCTTAATTATCAAGTGCTATATTTATCACTTGATTTTCTTATGCATATGATATATATTTGTATTTCATAAATGCATTGCTGATTCTGGGATATCACATTCCTTATTTCTTTGGACTGATTAAAAAAGGGTATCCTTTTAGTAGAGTAGTTAGTGTGGGGTTAGTTTTCAATTGAAAGTCGGGTTAACTTCTAGTGAACCGTTTTTTGAGTAAGTTAAGGTAATTTATTTTTTGAACAACATTCCCAAAAGTAAGGGAGAAAGGTCATCTAGTTACCTTTATCTTGTTATTTGACCTACATATATTTTGAGCTGAAGATATTTTTTCTGCTTAATCACAGGGAAGCAATTGGGAAAATTCTTTCACGAGGCCATAGTCGTGTTCCTGTATACAGTGGAAACCCCAAAAATATAATTGGCCTCTTACTAGTGAGTTTTTACACACAGTGATTCAGAAATGCTTAAAAAAATGTTTTTCTAGAACTAACCGCTAACAACATTTTACCACTCTATTTGCTAGGTGAAGAACCTTCTTACTGTAAGAGCTGAAACAGAGACCCCGGTCAGTGCTGTTTCCATCCGGAGAATTCCAAGGTTTGACCAATGGTGACCTTATACTTCGTCTATCTAACTCATTCATTCTACTAAACTGTTGTTCATTACTAATCCAGAGTTCCAGCAGATATGCCTCTATATGATATCCTCAACGAGTTTCAAAAAGGAAGCAGTCATATGGCAGCTGTAGTCAAGGTTACACGAGAGACAAAGTACCCTCTGGCAACTGGTAACATTGAGAAATCCAAGGATGAAGAAGTCATAAAGCAGAGTTCTCAACTAACTATTCCATTACTAGCCAGGTTTTACGAGAAATCAGAAAAGGTTGTCAATATTGACAAACTCTCTAAGCATGCTGCAGAACAACAATTTCAGAAGGGTGTCACAGCAACAAATGGCTCCCACCACTCTCTTGACAATGTTGACGATGGGGATGAAGTTATTGGCATCATTACCTTGGAAGACGTGTTTGAAGAACTCCTTCAGGTAGCCTCCACTTGCACTAATCACAGCTCGGTCATTCACTTTTGCTATCGTCCCTTTAAGATTACCTTAGTTACATGGGATTGTTGTGCATTATTGGTGCTTCAAAAAGAAAGTATAATTTGTTTTCCTTAGAATGAAGAAATTTTTCTAATAATTTTCATCCTTGCAGGAAGAAATTGTGGACGAGACTGATGTGTATGTTGATGTACATAGAAGGTGATATAAACTTTCTAGCTTGTTTTTCTTCATCTCTATTTCCCATTGCTTTTTTTTTTTTTTTAAAGTGGAAACTGAATATAAGAATAAGGAATGCATGATGATTTTGGCAGAATACGTGTGGCTGCTGTAGCAGCTGCTACATCTGTGGCACGGGTTCCTTCTGGCCGAAAGTTGGCAGGTCAAAAGCCTATAGCAATTCAGAATCAGGTTTATGGTTTCTATCTCTCTGAACTTTAGGTTGGAATGGAAAGATGACAATTTTGGACTATTTCTACTAAAAGTTTGGTAGAACTTTGAATGAATTAATATTTTTTAAAATAACGTAAAAAATGGCTTTGCATTTGGAAACGGTATTTTAGAAGTGAGTTTAAATGATTTTTTAAAAGTAAATATATCCATGCTTATAAAAAATGTAGCAAGTCTCAGATGAAATTAGTCCTACAAAATTCGAAAGATATAACGTCATCCGAATACAAAATTAAAAGTGAGCCTACTACGAAGTCAGTTTTCTAGCCTCTCATGCCAATCTTCAGGAAAAATTTACTGTCCATGCCAAGTCATTTCAAGATATTTTAGTGAAAGATCATTGAAAATACACTTGAAACTTTTATGCTAGATGCTTCCATTGATACAGTTCAGGTAACAGTTATAGCACTATTATATGATGTAATATTTAGATATGTTGTATTGAAATAACGTTGCTTTTCATAGGGGAATTGAGCGATCAAGAGAAAGTTGGAAGAAGTTTGTGAAGGATGATTTAAATTAAAGAAGAATATCATTTGAAGATCTTTTGAATCAGACCACCCTTCCTGTATGTATAACACAGGAAGGAGATGTTGGTCATACATTTTATTTTTGGAAGTCTTTTTATGGACATGTAGGTCCAATAGTATCTAAGAAAATATTATTATCTTTTACACTTTTGTTTTCTTAGCAATTTTGTATAATTAATTGTTAGGAATAATCATAGTGTAACTCTAAGTTTCACATGACAAAGTTATATAACATATAACAGATTCATAAACCCAATGTCTTGGGGTTTTGTGATAAAAGTGATGTTAATTCTTATGCCAGTTTGGCTCATGTCACACATATATAATTTCTCTTCTGAAAGAACCTTCTAAGAGAGAGAAAAAAAAGAAAAAAAGAAAAAACTCATCATTAATCACACTTCTGGCCTGTCATGGCTGGGTTCCTTTCATGCTGAGCTGAAATTGGTGCATCTAATTAATTTTCTGTATGACTTCATTGCTGCTGTATTGTCTGTGACTAAGCTTTTGTTGTTGGAGCCGGATATAGTATGACAAAGATGATGATTATGGGGGGAAAAGAAAATTAGGATATGAAAAATGCTTGTTTCTCGTAAGAGACATATACCAGTATCTTGGCTTTGGCTGTCTCTTCGTTTATTAGAAGAAAATTGTTATGTCGCTTTCTGTTCACGTGAACTGTTCTACACATCATTCAGCCACTTCGATACAAGTAGGCTTACCTTTCAAATCTTTTTCTCTGCATAGAGCAAGTCTTTTTACATTCCTCTTATATTTATTAAAGTAAGCCTCTTCGAGGTGGGAGTTATTCAACTGAGTAATGGAGAAAAAATTATAACATAATTGGGGTGATAATATGTTAGGTTTTGGAGATATTAGACAACAGTAAATGGTAAACAAATTTATATAAGATATCATATTAACACTCTTAAAACAATTTATTTATGAATCTTTTTACTTATATCTTGTTTATCTTATTTATTTTTTCTAAAAAACTAATATATGTTCTTATTACTCACCTTAAATTTATGTTATAGTATACTAAGCATAGAATTTATGGGGTGTGGTTGGTCGAGTGCAGTGCTAAGATTGCGACCAAACACGATGTTGTCTTCTTTTAGACGAAAAATGTCTGACAAAAAAAGGGCTTCGATTCAATTCAATACTCAACTTCCTTACACTGTGCAAGATTTTGTTCTACATTTTAACGGTACACACGTCACCACGCATCTCGTTATAATCATAGCCTAAAAATTTATACTCTTTATTCTTTTTTTTTTATTATTTTATTTCAAGTTCATCGTGTGATTGCCTTTTGCCACTGTGGAATGTCACTTTAATTCCACTTTTTCTGTGTGGATGTAAATAAGTTGCACCACAAATTATTCTTCATATATTTTACATTCAACTCAATTATATATATGCATTTAAATATATAAGAATGGGAATTCTGCTCAGATTGTGCTATAAATTAGGCTTAATTAAATGTTTTGCTCTGCTATTTATATGTTTTATGATCAATTTTTTTTATTTAGTTTGAATCAAATTCTTTAATTTTTAAAATTATGATATTGTGACTCTTTGGTATGTTAAATCAATATCATTGAATTCTCAAATTATTACGAAACCATTTTATTGCTAATTTAATGAAAAGTAGTTATTATGTTATGTTTTTAAAAATTAAAAGACTATATTAACATGTTATAAATTGTAAAATAAAATAAAATAGTAAATTGAGTCTTAAAAAGATATTACGCGGTTATCATGTATTAAATATAATTATACGTAAGCCAAGCGTAGACTTAAATATAATTATCGTATTATTTATTAGAAATATTATATTATTTTATGTTACTGAAAGATCATTCATTATTTTGGAAATTTACCATTTTAGGTTAATGAGGAGTTTTTACAATACATTATTTGTTCAAGAAAGGAATACTCACCGAATTAAATTTTCTCAATATCAATTTCAGACATTAACTATATCCAACGACTCAAAAAATTAAAGTAGACAACAGGTAGAACTACTTCTATATACTGTCAACATTCTATCTTTCATCATTATTGAATCCATCCTATCATGCAACTTTTGCTATCACCCAATTCAAATTTAACATTCATTTATGCTTAACAAAGAAATTGAAAATAGAAGAAAATATCTAATGCATTGATACAGTGAAATATAATGAATTATGAAAAGAATTATATATGTCATGATATTACTTTCAAGATAATAAAATTATAGATCTAATCCATATTTGTTTCATTTTGTCTCTAATATTACTTATGACTCTTTAAGAAATGAAATATTTAATATAGTGGAATTATAAATCTTTCACCTTATATTTTTTAATTGAATATAATATCATTTATAGATTTTTTTTATATATTGTTTCATTTTTTATTTATTTAGTATAATACTTGAATTAATATTATATTCTTAATATAAGGGAATGAATCTTAAGATTTAGATAAATTTAAATTCTAAATTTATTTTATAAGAATCTATTTTGATTGTTTATTGAATCTATTGTTTTATGTATTATAAAATTATTTATTAATGTTTAATTTTATTTTTAATATATATATATATATAGAGAGAGAGAGACATAAAGATGTTAAAAGTTTTAAGAAATAAAATCATTTTACAATATTATATTATATAGTTATAGAAGTGAGTGGAAATTTAAACCAAGTAACAATCGAGTATTGAAGATTTAATGTTAAATTTAATAAAGGATAAAATTCATGAAACTAAAAAAGAATGAAAACAAAAGAATGTAAGTCAAAAGATGATTTCTTGTCACACTCAACGACGGAAAGCACTACAATCACTTAAAATCTAAAACAACAAACAAAAGGCAACAGTTTGATCCTTCCTCTCGTTGCATTCTAGCTTCTCGAAATATAACCATATTAAAATAAAATAAAATAAAAATCTTAACACGATGAGAGAAAAATTTAAAACGATTATAATAAAGAATAAATTTTGAAATAATAAAGTAATTACTAAACAATGCTTATTAAAATGGAAGATCTTATCTTAGATTGGGAAGGTACCCCTTCTAAAATCTGACTCTGCTCAAAAGAACATTAAGTTATTCAGATAGATTACTTTATATAAAGGAAGCCATTTTCAATACTCTGTTTTCCAGAAACATTAGTGGATCATAAATTCATAACGTTATAGCGTCGAAATGGAACCCCTGACCTTGATAAAACCAAAATGCTACTAAATACAAGTTAAAAAGTGACTGTCATGTCAAAACTATAATCAATGAGGCTGATTTTACAATCACTTCACCTTAGAATCATTGACTCCTTTTCTTCATACATATTCTAATTTATACATTAATCACTACGTACCCTGCTTCATTCATCTACTTTCATCACATACAAACCAAAAACATGGTGAATTCATCAGCAAAATTTGGAAACCGAAGCATGCAGTGACACCATAGTCTGTAACAAGATGAAATTACTCATGCCAGCACAAGAGTAACACAGTGCATCTCCAAATGATGTAAAGCCTGGTCCTCTGTTGCCGAATGTACTTGGAACACCGCCCCCAAGGTCGAAGCTTTGAAGCCCGCAGCGATGAGAACATGGCAGAAGTTGCTGTCATTGAAACTTGGCAAGGTGGGTGTCGAAGTTGAAGATGAGGTTGTGGTCCCAATGGCGAGAATTTGAGCATGTACATATATATATATATATATATAGGGAAAGGGGTTGAAAGGTTGAAGATATGAGTGAAGGAAATTTGTGGTGGATTGCATATTGTGGCCCGTGGGTGTGGAAATAGGACATGTCCCACTGTCCACCTAAGATATCTAAGTGACACCTATGACCTTGTCTCCTTATCGCCAAACCCATTTGAGAAGGACTTCTCATCCACTTCTGCTAAGTAAGACTCTTCCTTGTCCCCCTCCATAATCGCTTTCCCTTAACTTTTCTACCGTGCTTCTATTCACCTACTGTACTCTTCCTACCACACTGTTTCTATATTTATCTTCTTCCTTCTTTTCTTATTTTTCCTTCCATTAATTCAGATGTCCTCACACACTTATCATTTCTCTTTTTTCTCTGTTACAACTGTTCATCAACTTTCTTATTCATAATTCCAGCTTCTCATCATTGATGGAATATCTCTTTCTCAATATGTTTTCCATTTCTGGTATCAAAATCTAAGACCGTATTCGAAAAATCTTCCTCTACTTTAACTGAAAAAACAACCAGAAATTGGTTTATGCCATACAGTTGTCAACAGGTAATCAACATATATATATTGATTCTTCCTGAGTGTAAAGGACTCAGATATGTTAAGTTTGGGATATCTTGGTTCAATCATATGTGCATGCAGATGAAAATTACGTATATTATTAAGAGGATTTGATGAGTTTAATTAATAGCAGAGTGAGTTTTGAGAAACTGTTTGTTCAAATGTCACATGATTCAATGTGTGGAGAGGGGACAGAGGGGATAAAGATTATCTAAAGACTTCAATTATGGTGTGAGAGACATAAGCATTCAAAAACTTTATGTAAGAAGAATATGATTTTTTTTTTCTTTGTTTTGGAATGAAAGTCTGAAAAATATAGAGCTGATATAGATGGGTTAATATCTCTTGATCCTACTTTTTTCAGTTTATATATTTTTATTTCAAATAATCTTTTAAAGAAGCTTTCACTTTCTCATTTTTCATGTGTTTTTCTAAGCCAATTCTACAAACCATTTGGTTCTTTTCATTTTAAAGCCAACTATTTATTTATAAATGTCATTAAAAACTAGAAATATGTTTTTGAGAAAATATTATATGGAGGAGAATAGTTAGATGGTAGTTTAATAATTAAGATTGTTTTCTTAAAAGGATCAAATATATATATATTTTTTTTTGGGATGGTTGCAATTAGCAGGAAATTTGATGTTTAAGAGTTATTTATCTTTCATGTATATGTATTGTTAGGCTATATTTTGTCTTACTTTCATACATTAATAATATGACTTATTATGAAGTTAGGTAATTAAAAAATAAAAAATATTATATTATAAAACCTGGTGTTTTAGGATTGATGGAATTGGATAAATACATAGGTTAAACAATGCTTAAATAAGTTTTTTTTTTCTCTAATCTATAATAAACAATTGTTTTTTTTTTGTCTAAATTACATTAAAAATATTTTGTACCATAGCATTTTAGGAAAGTTATATAAATCATTCTTCCTATATATATGTTTGAAAATAAATATATAATGAATTAACTTATTATATTATTAATTAAGTCTTTGTAAGATAGTATTAAATTGAATTTTCTCTAGTCTAATATCTTGTAATTTTTATGTCAGTTTTTGCTTATTTAAAAATAAAATAGTGAAGTAGCTTAGAAATAGAAGGATATGGTGCCCATGAGTCGTGAGCTAAAGATCTTTAGGTAAATAATTAAGTGTCTTTTGTAATGTTACGAAAAAAAACAAAAAAAGTTTAGCAACTATATAATATTATGAAACGACAATAGAACTTTTTTTAGTATTCAAGATATTTACACCGGCAATTGTTGCATGTACATCAGCACCTTTAAATTTCAACTTTTTAATATTTCAAAAACAACAAAAGATTATTGTAAAACTTTATCTTGTAATTATTGTTAAAAAGAAAAATTGAAAAGAATGGAGACAATTTTACTGCTTTCAAATTACTTCATGAAATTCTTTACATTACGATTACATGTATTTCCTTACAATTATATTTAATTCATATTTTCATCCAAAACAAAATAATAAGCTTTTGTGGGACTATGTTATAACACATGGTAAAGAAAAAGATAATTTCACTAAAATAATATATTTAGTGGAGTTATTTTGCAGAGATTTATAAGCTACATAAATTGTAATATATTTTTCACCTCAATTTTTTCACTTGTTCCTTAAACATTTACCATTTCTATCTCTCCTGTGTCTTTGTCTCACACATTTGTCCAAGGTACGTTGCATTTTTATTCTTTACTTTTGGAATGGTCCATCGACGTAATGTGATTCTAGCTTTTCGTTTTTTATTTTTTACTTTTTGAATGGAGTGATTATGGGTTTTTGCCTTTTGTCTTCTTTTTCAATTTTATTTTTTGCAAATTCTTTGTTGGTGACTTCATAATGAGTAACTTAAGGCCAACTATAGTTAGTAATCCATGTCTTCCATGCCAAGTGTATGTCGTTTATTTCTTCTTATGTTGTTTGATTTTCTCAATTAATGAATGGGAAAGGATTCTAAAATTGGGTGATCATCACATCTTTTTTTTATCTAAAACTTCAACAACCAAAAATCTAGGTGAAATAGAAGTTTTCAAGTCTGTATATTTGAATTTGGAAACAAAGTATTGTAATTCTTAATTCAATCGTAGTTTTTTCTATATATTCCATGATTTTATTTTATTTTTTATGATTTTTTAGTATTGATATGAGTACAGTGAATATAGCTTTTCTTTCCATGTGTTAGTGTATTTTATAAAATATCTTTGTTATTTTGTTTAGATATCTTTTTAATGAATAAATATTGGATTACTAAATTTTAAAATACAATTGAATAGTCAATTGATTTAAAAAAAAAAAAAATCTTAGATTTTGCTTTCGAGAATGCTATGGTTGGATATACAATTTGATGTTCATGTCCTAAAAGTGAGTTTATGAAATGACAAACTAAAGGTATATTTGAAGTGCACCTGATTTTAAAACCATTTCCCCTAAATTATGTTATATGGAATCTTTATGGTGAGAAACAAATAATCAATATTTCTAAAAATGAAAAAGATATAGAAGAGACATCTCATTTTGAAAATCTAATGGAAACAATGATAAATGAAGTATTTGAGCATTATATTCAATATATGCAAGAAGGTCTTAATATAGGCACATCAGAACCATGGGTGTAGATGCTATTTTGAATGAAAGGCCAAAGGAGGATCATAATGACTTTAATGAGTTTCTCGACGATGGAAATGAAACGTTGTGTAGCAAGTACACAAAATTAGAGTTTGTCGTCTATTTGTAACTTTGATGTAGAACCTTGTCTTATTCATCAATAAGAAGTGGTGTTCTATGTGACATCATCGTTTTATAAGTAGAAACCATAAATTTAGATATAATCGTGTTCACTTTGATGATATTAGGATCTAACATTTTTAGGCAAGTGGAAAATATTAATGTTACTTATTGTCCAAAAGTAGAAACACTAGTACAAGTTTCATTATTTTGAATTGTGCAAATTGTTTATGTAAATAATTTTCATTATATTTATAATTATGGAAAGAAAAAAACAATGAGCCAAAAGGAGTTTGAAAAAATCAGAATGAAACTTGAATAAAAAACTTATCAGTTCAGCCACTAAACTAAGGAACGAATAACATGTCATTTAGAAAGAAAGTGAAAGTTGTCTTGGTTAAATAACATGTCATTTATACAAATTAGAGTGTAAAAATCACTAGAGATCACACATTACTATTGTATCGTATGGTCCAACACACCGGTGTGTACCGTACGGTTTGCCTTAATATCGAGCACCAACTAGGTTGTCCTCCCAGATCATCCTCCCAGGTCGTTCTCCCAGGCCGGCCACCTAGGTTGGCTACCTAGGCCATCCTCCTAGGGCCATCCTCCCAAGGTCGTCCACACATGTCGTCCTCCCAGATCGGCCACCCTCCTAGGTCATTCACCCAGGTTGTCCTCCCAAGGTCGTCCACCCAAGGTCGTCCTCCCAAGGTCGTCCTCCCAGGTCGTCCACTCCAGGCACCCAGGTCGTCTTCCCAAGGTCGTCAACTCAGGTCGTCCTTCCAAACTGTCCTCCGTCCTCCTAGTATGTTCTCCTAGGCGCACCTAGACCGCCCTCTCAAGTCATCCACCCAAGCCGTCCTCCCAGGGTCCTCCACACAAATCGTCCTCCTAGGATGACCACCGTCCTCCCAGGTCGTCCTTCCAACAAGTCCGTCCAACAGACTATCCTCTCAGACCGCCCACCTAGGTCGTGCCCAATGATAATGACTCAATAAACCCCTAAAGCATATTAAGGTGTGGATGGGCCTAGGCCAGCGAAAAGTAAAGGCTAATTACAACTAGTATAAATAAAGGTCTCAGGTATGAATTTAGGATCAGTATGCACATTATATGCATCACTTGGTCAACTAACTGATCAGTTATATTACTAACTTGAGCGTTAGAGTGTCTTTGACAGATATCCACCCGAACAGCTTCAACAAGAAGGAGGGAGAGCGAATAACATAACTTGAAAGATTACTAGAGAGATCATCTCGTCATCAGAACACCTTGAAATGCTTTGAATAAAGGACCTCAACCCATATCTGAAACAATTATGTATAAGTTATAATTATTATTATTTTTAGAAAACATATTACATAAGCATGTATAATCATAAGGCATATTATAATTACTAATGAAAAGACACTTGATGTCTTTTTTATTTACCTATTTATCTCTCACTATATACATTATTTTCTCGATCATTTAAAATTATTCACTTTATTTCATTTTATATTATTCCATACATTTATGTTATGCCTCAATGTATTCTTTATATTTTCATTCATTTGCTTTGCAAACTATTTTAATGTTTTCAATCTCCTTTATCCAAGATCTTTCGTATTTATTTGTTATATTACTTTAAATTCACATTTATTTCATTATAATCAGTATCGTCAAGTCAAGTTATTTCAATTAATCTTTATCATTTTGTATTATTGTTTTATTTTTTCAATTAAAACTTTCTTTAATTTTTTAAACTATCATAAAAACAAACAAAAAAAAAACTTTTATCTTGTTAATATAGACGATAGAATTCCTATAATCATAAATATAAATTTTATGTCTAGTGGTAAAAGTTTAAGTACAAAAATTAATTATTCTGAATATGCAAATTCTGTAGTAAAATTATCATGTAAGTTAAAAAATTATAGGTCGTTATTATAACCATATTTAATTCACATTTTCACCGAAAACACTTCTATAATATACAAGATTTGTCACATTTAGTAAACTATCTAATATGAAAGTACAAAGAGAGTCATTAGAAAGAAGAATACTACAATAGTTTAAAGTAGACTCTAATGCACTATTAATGAAAAAAAGTTAATGCCAAGCATGTATTGAAAATTTGTTCCTTTTGTAAAATTCTTGATGTACTTAAATTGAGATACGTCAAAGTACGTAGGTTATTGTTCCTTAAAAAAACAGTGTAATGTTATTGTTCTAAATTTTGATAGTAAAACATTTGATTATCGTAATGCAATAGCTTAAACGAATATATAATATAAAAATGAAAAGAAGTGTGAAAGCAATTGAAACCGAAGCATTTCTCCGACAAACCAACAATTATTGTGTTTGAAGAATTCTTTTTGTCCCCTTCAATATTCTACAATCTCTGCCTTTACACTTACATCAAAACATAACATATTTTCTTTCTAAGAATTTTCATTTTAATTTCTAAAATGTTTTATTCAATTTTCTTTTCTTATTTCTCAATGCCCTAAAAACCTTACATTGTATAGAAAATTTTTCTAAACATAATATTCATCTTATACTATATCCCTACTTTTATACTAAGATATAGTATACTAAAGAGATTGAAAACTTTGATAAGTTTCAATTTCAATGCCATTTTATTAAAATTCTTTTTTTTTTTACTTCCTTTTACCATGTAATAAACATTATTATTTCTCATTTATCTTCCCTCGCTAGTTTTTATCTAATTTCATCAATTGGGTTGATCACTTATTTATTTTTTTATGGCATTCAACTATTCTGTCTTGATTATGTCGGAGAGATTATGGAGAATAAATAAATTCATAAAGAAAAAGAAGTAAATATTTGTAATTGCTACATTAAAATAGGTAAGAAGAAGAAGGACTTTTTAAAAAGTTGCATAACATGATTGATTTCACAAGATAAGAATAAAATTAGACAAAAAATAATACAACTAAACCCCACTATTTTTCAAAACTATTCTTTTCTGTTTTCTCTTCACATTAAACACATATATTAATTTATTTGCATCATCGTTCAGTCCAGTAACAAAGAAGCCATAAATAGAATTTGATTAATTTCTTTTGTTGAATTTTTCTGATTTTCTTTTTTTTTTCTTAAATATGATTTTAGTTTTTACTCTTCAAAATTAAAATTTGTTTATATTATAAATTTTAATATATTTTAGTCATTAAATTTTAAAAATAAATAAGTATAATTTTTTTACTTAAAAGTACTAAATTTCTTGAACATAATATTTTTAATTAGTATGTAAGTTTAATCAAAGGGTATAAAAAGTTTGAATACTAGTTAAAAATATTATTTGATACATTAAATTAATGCATTTGAGATAGAATAATTATATTTATTTATTTGTAGCTTGAAACATAAATAAATTTTAATTGAAGTCAAAATTAAAAGCTAAAAGTATATTTACTTTTTCCTTTTTACATTCGAAATATAAAATATACATAAATGGATACAGTGTAAGTTAAAGACAGTAGATGTGAGAGTTTTTTGAGAAATAAAGATGGTAGAAAAGAAGAAACTTATAGACTGAACTAATGGTGTAGATATGATGCAGAACAAACAAAGTGAAAAAAAAAAAAGAAAAAATCTTAAGAAAAGATGAATGTGTGGAGGGAGGAAGAGAATCTTGGACAGAGAGAAACCAATGATAATGCAAGAAATATCGATCGATTGTTGAATGTGACTGTGAGAAGACAGATGCATTCTGATTTCCACACGAGGCCAGAATATAAGTAAGAATCATCATTCTAAGTCATTCATCAAATCTACTTATGCATATGCATGCCCACAGTCACGTGTACTGTGTCGCTGCATGTCACACCCAAAACCTTGTCACTGTCAAAACAGCTTGCTTGCAGCCATGACATCACCTCCGACCTCTCATTTCAACCCTTCTTTTCATCTCTCCAGTTCAACCTTCAAATTATAAACTGCCATCTCACCTCCTGTTTTATCGCAGGTCCCACATCGATTTCTGCATTTCTTCATGGGCTTGGTGAAGTTAGTAATTTTGGTGGTGCTGGAAACAATAACATATGATTTATAAGGTGGGCTTTGTTCGTGGGCGGCCGAGCCCATGTTCTGACTATTCCTTTCTTCACCTCATATTTTATAGGTGCGCTTATTATTATAATTCAAGAAAGAAAATGATCTCTTTAAATTTTACACTTTCTGGAAAATATGTATTTTGGATGATATCCGAAATATGTTTTCTAAGAATATCTCCAGAAACATGTGTTTCAGAAGTTTTTTTTTTTAATATATCCTAAAAAGTGTAAATATTTAAAATTATATTGTAAATTTGACTACAAAACCTTGATAGAGATAGTTATTTTGATGAATATAACTGAAACTATTAAAATAGAATATATAGATATAATATCTTGAGTTCTCATTAACAAGGTATGAAATGATTGAGTGATTGTCATAATGGTCACAGTTTCAGGTGCAGTCATTGTAATATATATCTTAAATCAATGAGATGGTTCACTCACTATCATAATTGCTTTATTATTTTTAACTTAGCTTATCCTTTTGGAAATTATTTAGGGAGGTTTATCTGAATGGGATTTTATCATAGAAGATAAGATGCAAGGGGCCCATTTTTCATTTCATATTTACTTTTCTTTTTACTATCTATGTAAAGATTCATTCATTATTAGTGTTCAATATATGGCTCACATGAAATGCACCAAATAATAGTGTTCATTATTAACATCTCTCTTTCAATACTTACCTTCCCATAATGGAGTATACACCAGAAAGAAAATCATAATGGATAATGAGAATATATGGAAATTTCTTTGTCAAATAACAGCAGAGTCCAAGTCAAGAATTATTTGATCCCGTTATCAAAATCTAGGAAGACTAGTTAGCCTGTACTTTAACCTTCATTCATTACAACCCAAAGAGAAAGAAATCATTTTTAGGTCACAATCATCAAAACAAACAACTCAGACTAATGTTCATTAATCAGTTTAAGTAATGATATACATGAAATATATAAGAAATCAACACTAGAAGAAACATCTACAAATATACATTCCTTATGTTTTGATCATCTTCAACAAGAGAGCACCAATTTGAAGTGATTGTAGAGTCTTTCAAGCCTCCCCCAATGCCCTCTTGATGTCGTTCTGTAAAGGCAAACGAGAATAATTTCAAGTTTCAAGAGCCACACTTATCAACATTTTTCACACAAAATATCATTGCATATTCTTAGAGTGCCCTGTGAGATTGCATAATCTTACATAAGAGAGAGAGAGAGAGAGAGAGAGAGAGAGTAGTACTTCAATGGACAGCGGTGAGGTGGTTGGACCATAACGCTTTAGGACTTTCCCTTCCTTGTCAACCAGAAACTTGGTGAAATTCCACTTTATCCTAGAACCCAAAAATCCTGATTTATTTGCTTTAAGGAATTTGTAGACAGGTGCTGTATTAGGTCCATTGACACGTATCTGCAAATAAAAAGGAATTTAATATATGTAGTTAACAACATGATGCTAAACAATGGAATTTACAGCCATATGTAGTAATTAATATAGCAATAGCAAATATGCATAACTCACCAAGAAACAAGTCAACAGTAATTAGCTAAATCTAGACTTTAAGAGTATTACTAAATTGTCATTTGTAAACATAACCACACTGCCAACATGCTTTTCATTTGGCATCTATCTAGCCTTCATTGCTTTCAAAAACTAAATGCCAAGTCTCAACACAAGAACAGATTTTCCTATCTCTTTTCCTTCACCAATACATTTTATGAGGCTCATATGACAGTACTTAGTATTAACCATTTTCTAATATAAACAAAGAATTTAAGAGCAAGACACAAAATTGGAGGATAAGAAATCCTAAGGGGAAAAATTGATAACAGATAAGAGTCAAAGGAGATAAAGAAGGCCAAAAAAGAAAATATCACAAACCATGCAACAAAACATGTTAATCTCTCTGAAGATCCAAGGTACACAATCCCCTGAAAAGATCTTTAGCAGAACACCACAAGGAAACTAAACAATATACTCAATCCCTAATAAGCTCAAAAAACCCTCCCCTGAAAATTCTAGCATTTATTTCCAGCCATGTACACCAATGGACTGCAAACAGTGCAGTGCCAAAGCTTTTTGGCACAGCCTCGCCTTTATTTAATAGAAGAAAACTGTAACTCTGGACCTGTCCCTCATGGTTCCAGACCAACACTTTAATGTTAAATGACATGATTTCCAAATAACAGTACAATTCAGATAAGTAAAAAAATATAGCACATTGTCTCAATGTTCGTTTGGATTTTATTTCTAGTCAAGTCTTACCTAACATAAGGTATATGGAACTTACAACATCCCTATTTTAATGAGACAGCCCTTTTATTTTCTCAAGTTTAATCTCCAAAAAAACAGGGCTATTTCTGGCACAAATAACACCTTGATAACAGCAAAACCAAAACTCTACCAAGTCAATTTGCTGCACTTATTCCTTTGATACAACAACGACATGAGATTTTTAACCTATGACCTCTTGCGAACTACCTGTTAAAAGTCACACATCAACTAGAGATAATACTAATTTATAGTATATAAATAAGTGTAAACCTCACCCCGGTTTTGTAGGATGGAGTTTGTTAGGTTCCTGGATACCCACTCACACACTCACAGCAAGGAAATCAATTGTAAAAGAATGAATATTTGTATTCACATCAGCAAATGTATGGTACAATCAGTAACCGAGAGCCTAACCTCCCTCCACAGGCAAAAGTCCTGTCTCTACACAAAGAATACAATGAATCCTCCCCCCTTTACAGAAATCACTTCCTATTTGTAAAGTTTCTCTTCCCCTTCCCACTAACTAACTAACTAAGTGCCAAACAACTCTTCCCTCCTAACTTCCCTCCTTTCTTAAACCCATTATAACCTATCACCTTATATCCTATGAGAGGTAGACTTAAAATCTTCTTTTTAACATGATATCAGAATTATGGGTTAGTACACATTGAATGAGGCTCTATATTTTACAATAAAAATAGAGTAATGCTTAGTCATCTAAACCAGTTACAGATTCAACAAAGACACACTCACAACATTGAGCGACAGGAAAACAAGAACTGGGGCTTGACTTTCTGAGACACTGTCAAATCCTACCTATTATTAGAAGTGCAGTGTATTTCTACTTTGGCACAAATTGACTCCACAAACATGATTAATATCCCATCAAAGTAGCATTGCCCAAACCATTATATATATGACATTTACCTAACCAACATTTAGATCCGACTCTACCTAAATTTTTTTGATTTATCCCAACATTTCTCACTTGTCCAATTATTGCCGAACAGTTTTTGGATATAATGTGGCCGATTTCCCCTCTTTTGCAATTAGTTTTGCTACAACATCAGTTGCTCTAACTAATTGTCCACCCTTTCCAAGCATATTATTAATACTTTTACTTTTAACTTTTTTGGTTCCTTATCCTTTTCTTGACATCTTCCTAGTGTTCGTGTAATTGATGCAGACCATGTCTAAGACAAACATATAACAGGCATGGCGACTAATTAGTAATTCTGAGTCCAGGCAGATTGCAAATCGTAGATTTATTTCTAATCCAGATACCTTTTTGTTATTTTCCTTTTAATCCTTAACCCTGATCATATATTTAGCTTCAGAGTAGTAACCCTTCAAATTTACCAAGGAAATACTGTCATCGGTTCAATCTGCACTACTCATGGCACTGCATTAAGCAAAGTATTGGAACAATACCTCCCCCTCTGCCAAAAGTGCCAAAAGTTTACTAATGTAGTCCGTGTTGCCAACTTGTCATAGTAGCATTTGCATGCTCAAATCCCAATCATGTCTCTCAGCCAACAGCAAAATATTTATCTCACTGTTTCGTTACTTATACCATTAAGCAATCCTTTACATGAAACTCCACAGCAGCAGCTCACGTCTCAAGAACTCAGAATAATTTAGAGTTGCCTGTTGGCAACCTCTATCACACACCTTTTCACTCCATTAACCAAATTATCCGTATGTTCTCCAGGCCTAATAAATAATAAAAATGACACAGAACTAGATATCTAGATCACAGTTTTAACTTTTAAAGGATCCTAAGTTGTATTGAGTGGACTCAAGCAATAGGGCTTGTTATTCCTTCCCGTTTGAAAAATACTAATGACTACCAACTTAAAGCTACTGCACCAATCGGCATTTGATTACAAAATAAAATTAGAACAGCAAACCAAAAAATCAATGTATCGTCTTTCAATTCAAACATCTAGGGCACAAAATCAAGCATTAGATCATCCCGATGCCTTACACAGACAACCAGCATCATACATACCTTTCCAAAAATGGGATATTCGGCCTTGTACCTTGTACAGGCAAATTGCTCTGCCTCCAGGCTATTCCCCGGCTGTTGCTTCAAAAACTGGTTGCATGGAAATGCCAGTATCTCAAGACCTGAGATCAACCAACAAAACACTCTCAAGTATGATCAATTAAAGATATTCCTTTCAAGCCCTTCAATCTAACCAAGTTCAAAAGTAATTGTTCACTGAAAATACATAAATTTAGGATCCACGAACATGCAAGCCCAACAACTAAACCAAAAAACAGCACCTTTGTCTTTGTATCTGCTGTAAAGCTCAGTTAACTGGGTGTAATTCGAATTCGTAAATCCACTGTAATTCAGACCCACAGAGTTAATCAGTCAACCCAGGAGCAACAGAAGGATAAAGAGAAAGAAAGATCGAATTTTTATAACAAACACAAAGAAAATTGAATTAGAAAAAAGAGGGTGCATAAAAAAATACCATTTTGAAGCAACGTTAACTACAAGCAGAACCTTCCCCTTGTAGGTGGTGAGGTTCACGTCTCTTCCCTTGGGATCCTGTGCCAACCATGAACCATATAATAAGAGAATTCTACAATTGTTTCCAAAATGAAATAATAAAAAAATAAGGGTTTTCTGATGTTGAGATAGATTCTGAATATCGCCTCTACCTTGACCGAGAATTCATGGATGGAATTTTCCGAGACTGATTCCGCAGCACCCATTTCTGAAAAATTCACAACTTTCTATATCTCTTTGCTTTCTTAATTTAGAGGGTACAGTCTGTATATGCTAATATTTGGGTTTACCAATTTGTACTCTCTTTAACTCTTTCACTTCAGATTTCATTCATTAGGTTAACTGTCCTCCAGCATTGGCAGCTGGACCACTTTTGCGTTTTTCCCATGTTTAAACCTTTTCCCATATTCAACGGTTTCTAATTGATTGCTAACTTCACAGTTATCAATTTTTTCCTTTTTTTCTAACTGTCATCTTCTTACTTTAGAAACTATAAAAAATACATTACATTAGCAAATGAGTGTAGATTTTATTAACCGTGTCATAGAATTATTTCTGTTAAAAGTAATATAGAAATATAATTTGTATATACTAAATGAGAGAATCTTCTTTATATATCTTTGTAGATCACACCTTTATTTTTCTTTTACACAAATTAGTAATGTATATTTTCTTACAATATTTTTCTTTCATGTTATAAATTAAAATGTTAAAAAGTAATAATCCAGGTACTTTATTTAAATAAATTTATTAAATTTATATATTAATATTAATATTATATTTAACTTAATAAAATAAAATATGGTGTGAATAAAATGGTTATGAAAATTTCAGGCTCTTTACTTTTATGTTTCATTAAATAATATATAAGTTAATTAAAAATGGATAAAAAGAAAAGGAGTAGAATTATTATCTTTACAGTTTCTCTTTATCATCTCAGATTATACAATATTGATTTAAAAAGAGAAGTTGCTTAAAAACCGTTCATTTATAGAAGTAAAGTAACAGACCACTTTATTCATCATGGTCACTTTTCACAAGATAAACCCCAAAACCTGTAAAGTTCTCTTACATATTGAATTATAACACGGCCTTCTAATTCTAGGTGAAGAAGAGCATGAAATTTTTTTTATTTCCATCCTTTTTGGAGGAAAGGAATGGAAGGAATAATTTCCATACCCACTTTTATCTGGTAAATGGTTAGTCATAATTACACTTCTTTAAAGTGCTGTTCAATTTTTAATTTTGAGATGACGTTTAGAAGATAAAGAAAAAAAAAAAAAAACAAGTTTGGCTCGTTTGCACTAACAAAGTACATATAAATTCTACTGAAAAAGTTACATCCATGCTCTTTTACTACAGTTAAATCATTATAATGAATTTTAAAATATGATTTTAAATAATCTAATCATTAAAATTAATATCTAAGCGTTTATATGGTTGAAAAGACAAATATATATAAAAAAAATGTTTTGTTTGTCACTATGTAAGAAATATGGTCATGTCTGATTGTTTCCTCTTTGTTCGTTTCTCATACATAACTTATACTATTATCATATTCTCTTTTTGGAAAATTGTTAGACTTTAATACCATTCTTCGTAAGAGATTGTAATAAGCTTTTTTTTTTTTTTACAATGGAAGGCTTCCATGGCTTAAATGTTAACTTTTAGTTCTATATCTCAAATATCCGACAAAGATATTATTATCTTAAATGGTTTACGAGTTAGAAATTTTTATATACAAAATCCTCATAAAAAAACGAGTATGTCCAAACTTGTATTTATGTAAGAAAGAGATAATATAAGTTATATATTTCGAACTTTAAAAAAGGAGAAGATTTAGAAAAAAGATATAGAAAATATATAACAATCAAACTTTTATATGGTACAAAAGAGAGAGGTTTCCTTTTATAAAAGAAACCTTCAAACTTCATTAGCCTAGACACCAAAACATATTCAATACAATTTGAAATTCAAATAAAGTAAAAAGGGCACAATCATGTCAAAATCAAGACAGCCGTGATTAAAGAAAAACAAAATATGTGAAAGTGATCATCTTAGTAAGATAGTAGGTCTACCATTAATTATATTCTTTCACTTATTCAAACATGACAATATCCTAGTCAGAGCGATTCATTTTGTTATGCTTCACTGCGAGTCATACTCTCAACTAGTGGATCCCAATAAGGATACATATGCTTGTGAATCATCACTTTCACCATTAGTTCTTCATTACAATTATCAACCAGGTCTTCAGCCTTTTAGAAGGCTTCTTCATAAACATAATATTAATATTATGTGACAAACTTGAAATCCCTTATCTAAGTGTTGCCTTTTTCTAGGATAATTATATTTAGGGGATAAAATTTGAGTGATCTTTGAGAGAAAGTGACAAGATTTGGATCAAAGAGTTTAGGGTGATAATTATTTACTTCACATAGATGTTCGGCTAGTTGAATCTTGTAACTCTCATCTAATGGATAAGTTTCAAAAGATCCTCACATGTGTGTTTCATTTTTAGACCATAACAACCCAGTGAATTCTTGAAATATGGATGATGGATGATGATGGATATAGAAACTAAAGAATTAAGAGAAACTTTGGACAATCTTCTCAATTCTTCAAATTCTATAGTTATTTTTAATTATTGTCGCCACCAAGATAAAGGAGAAAATCATCCTAACAAGATTCATAAATAGTAATCATCTTTGTCAAGATAAGTGAAAATGTTGTAAGCCATTTTGGTCTAGAGAGAATGGGATAGAATATTGGATAATATTGCACCGAATTAACCAAAGAGTTGGTTCAGAAATATCCCATCCGGTGCCATAGAATAATTCAAAGATTCCTCTAAATCAAGTTTCTGGAATAAAAATGTTTGTTTGTAGGATAATATTTTATGGTTTCATGGAAGAAAGAAAAAATCCTTGTTTTGGCATATTTAAGGATTTCAGCCGGGGAAATTGGTGATAACCTCGGAGGATGGACCTTTCCATTTTTGGATTTTGAAGGTAAATGTTTTACTATAAACATGAGACTTAAATATATTGGATAGATTTCCTTGGTCTGGAGAGGAAATCAAGTATTAGGTTGCAGTTTCCCTTAATATGTTTGACTGAGAACTCATATCAAAAAAACCAATCCTTTAATGAGTATTTGAGTATCTGGAGGCATTTTGTTTTTGAACTCAATAACCTTAATGAGGAGTTGTCCATTTGAACTTCAAAGTGATGCCCTCTCAAATGAAAATCAAACTTCTTTATGCCATTTTTTACTGTCAATGCTTCTTTGAAGGTGGTGTGGTGCGTTTCTCCTTTTTTGAATTGACCACTGATAGGTATTCCAAACTTATATGAATCAATTTGGCTAAACTGTAAAATATTATATAACATTTACTGAACTTCCTCTAAAGAAAGGACCCAGAACAACATACAAGTTTCTGGTTATTAGAGAGAACCAGACTCTCCCTTCCTAACTTTCACAAGTTACAAAATATAAGATAGAAACTGCTAAAACTGTCCATTTTAACTTTATAGAAGTCAAGTGTAACTTATTACAGACAAATAACTATCTTACATACAGTTAAAACTGTCTGTTATATAAAAAATAACTCATACAGTTTTTCTTCTGCTGTAAACCTTCCTTTTGTACCTATCAATACCCCTTCCATGAAGTCTCACCTTGTCCTCAAGGTGAGAAGCAAGAAACTCCATTTTCCTTATTGATGGCAGTAGCATCTTCATAGCTGTTTCCAATGGTGGGAGGTGTTTTCAACTGTGTGAACTACCTTCTTTTTTCCTAATTTTGTAAATTGTATCAAACTTATCAACACCCCCTCCATGAAGGTGCACCTTATCCTTAAGGTAAAAGTTTGGAACTTCTTTATGAATGCAGACAACAGATTCCCCTAACTCTTGAATTTCCTCTTTCGAAATAAGCAGCATATGGAGCTGTTTATTTTTGCAAGTATGATTAGACCAAAACTTTTCATCACACCTGAAGCATAAGCCCTGTTTTATCTTATCTTGCAATTCTTCTTGGGACAATTTTCTAAATGGTGCTCCTCCTTGTTGAGCCCCAACATGAGAACTATTGATGGTGCTCAGACAGCCACTGCTCTCTCCATTTCCTCTGTTGGAGTTGGTAAAACCCACTGAATTTCCCCCTACCTTTGAGTAACTGCAAGTAGGTGGCAATTGTCTGTAGGTGTTACTTTGAAGTTGCACAGTAAGAGAATCTCCCTTGGTGGTGACTCTAACCTTTTCCTCCACCATTTGAGCCTTCATCATTAACTCAGCAAGGCTCTTGGGCTCATACAACTTAACCTCTGCCCTTATTTCGTCCTTCAATCCATTTAGAAAAATGCCAGTCAAATAATCTTGTCTTATACTTTTCAAGAACCCTGCATATTGCTCAAGTTGTTCAATATACTCTCCCACCTGCCCAATTTGTCTATGCCCAATCAAGACTTCAAAAGGATTTTGAAGCATTGTTGGTTGGAACCGATGAACAATTGCCTCTTTGAAAGCATCCCATGTGGGATTCGGATAGCAAGTCTCACACCACTGAAACCAATTTAGGGCTTTGCCTTCCAAAGCTACCATAACCGCCCTCATTTTTTCCTCCTCATGGACTTCTTTCAACCGGAAATATCTCTCCAACCGGTTAGTCCAACCATAAGCATCTTCTCCTGCAAAAACAGGAATATCTAGCTTCCTTCATTTTTCCCTAATCATTCTTGAACGTCCACTTCCAGTCCCTCCTTCATTAATGCCTTCCTTAGCAACAAAAGCACTATCCGTTCTTTGTTTATCAGAGGATGTGAAACTTTCCACCAACCCTGACAGCCCTGTAATCATTTCCTCCAACCTGTGGAACCTTCTCTTATTTTCATGTTCCTGTTCTTGTACTAGGCGCTCCAAACCATCCAATCTTGCCTCCATTCTCGTATTGACCATGCCTCACAACCACCACAGCACCAGGAAAGTGGCTCTGATAGGTATTCCAGACTTATATGAATCAACTTGGCTAAACTGTAAAATATTATATATAGCATTCACTGAACTTCCTCTAAAGAAAGGACCCAAAACAACATACAAGTTTCTGGTTATTAGAGAGAACCAGACTCTCCCTCCCTAACTTTCACAAGTTACAAAATATAAGATAGAAACTGCTAAAACTGTTCATTCTGACTTTATAGAAGTCAAGTGTAACTTATTACAGACAAATAACTACCTTACAGACAGTTAAAACTATCTGTTATATAAAAAACTAACTCATACAGTTTTTCTTCTGCTGTAAACCTTCCTTTTGTACCTATCATCCACTAGCATGCCCACAATAGTATTTCTTATTTTTCTCTTCAATGAATATTGCTCCCAATAATGGTCACTAGAATCTGTTTGAAGAATACTTTTTCCATTTCCATGAAATTTTAAGGCTGGTGGAGCTTGGGCAATCTTTTTCATTTCTTGAATGGCTAGGGTTTTAGCAAGTTCCCAAGGAGGAAGATCCTTTTTTTAACATTTTGGACAAGAGACTCATGTATCTTGCAGCACGAGGGATAAAGCCTTTGATAGATAAAACCTCCTTGTAGGATATCAAGGTAAGCTCTTCCTTTTGTTACCAGCCATGGCTTTAGACTGTTTAAGTAATTAGCGGTTTAATATCTTTATAAAGCATATATAAGCCTACAAAAGTCCCCACTTACTGAGCAACTGGCATAAATGACATCATCTTGTGCAATTCTTAATCTCATCATTCATGCAACATCTCAAATATCAAAATTTAAAGGAATGACTGAGATATAATGCGAGCTTTTTTTAAAACTGCAGAGGATCTTTATTTATTCAATTTTAAAAGCAAATACATATTTCTTCACTTCTAAGAAAGCTTTTCCAATGTTCAAGAGGGTAACAGCTAGGCATGCCCTCCATGAGACGGTACACTTGCTTAGTTGCACATACCAACAACATTAATCAATTCTAACAAGTCATGGAGAGGGTAGAAATGGCCCCAGACATTTGAATTTTTAAGGCCAAGGTTTTATCATTAGACATCAAATTACAGGCTGCATAGTACTCCCACTGAGTGCATGACAAAAAGAAATTTCTGAGAAATAAATAAATAAAGCCAATACTCAAGTAGAATACAGCTAACTCATCTTAGTTACCGAAGGGGAGTTTTTTCTATATTATGAAAACAATTTCAGGAAACAGCCCTTGAACAAATTTTGTATTTTTGATCACCAACATTAAGAGCTTCCTTGAAATAAATTATATAATCTGCAACAAAAGAATTTGATAAATTGACAGCCTAGAGATAAGCTACAGTTCTCCAACGACTGTACAGAGACTCTTCTTCCTGCTCTGCATTCTGCAGAAGAGGCTGCAATATATATGTTTATATACAAATCTAGCAAATTGTAACCATATTCTGTGCAGTTTCTGCGGAACTCTATAAAGATTTTTTCTTCCATGTACAGAAAGATGGAATCAAACCACCTCTTCTAAACAAAGGCAGTACCCACGCCAAAATGTGGGTAGTATCTAAACATTCAATGAGTGAATTATAGGTAACAATGGTTACTAATTAGTGAAGGATAACAAACACGCCTGCGAATAGACAGAAGCATGCCGACCTCCATTTATTGGTAATTTTTCTTCACCTGGGCTGCCAAAAGCTTGGGCCTGAAACATAATTATCTTAAACCTCAATTCAATATTTTCACGTAATATTTAAGAATTCAAATAACATATGTACATCAGATAATAAAGATGTTTTAGAGATTGATGAAAATCTGTCAGAGGGGGTATATACCTCGGTTTGCTACTGGAATTGCATCTTCATAGTGAGGTCTAAAAGGCAACGAGTCCCTGTAATTCAGTGCTGGGGGAGGAAATCTCCATCCATGACCTGGAAAACTGGCTGGTTCACTTGGATGACAACCATAAGGAGCAGTCACACCTCTATCATGATACCACGGACCTGAAAGCAGAAATCCCAAGAAAGATAATTACTAATACATATACAACCAAATAAAACCACGGCATGCCTGCAACCTTCACCTCAAAATTGACAATCCAAAAGCATAATCAGTGATCAGTCTTACCATAAGAAGGAGGAACATTCCATATCTCTTGGTAATCACATGAAGGAGGTTTTAATCTCTCATGATTTTCATAACCAAATTCTCTCTTCATACTGGGCACAAAGTGGTAATCATTGGAATAGGGAAGGGGTGGCAGAACCTCCCTTTGAGACTTCATACGATGTTCCCCGTGAACAAAAGAAAACTGATTAGATGGCACATGGTGAGGTGGTGGTATCGAGTAACATTTATTATGCATAGTACCACCATCAGCGTTCCTGGAAATGTCGGTTGATTGTATAGGGAGAGTGTTGAAAGAGCAAGTAGACGCCTTCATCTGCATTGGCTTGTCTCTACATTCATGGACAGTATACTGCATTGCCTCACTGGCAGGTTGACCATTTCTTGGTTCAACAAAGGGCTGAGCCATAGGATGCGGTGCATTGGCTTTCACGATCTGCAAAAAGAACCGAAGTCCAAGTAGAAAGGAAAAGGTTATGACATCAGTTGTCACATGCTGCAACTTGTTACATTGAGTTTAGAAAAAACAAGCAAGAGTGTAAACCATACCAGTGAATCTTCAAAACCTTTTGAATCAACTGCAACATGAAATTGATCAGAGGTAGCTGATGTGAGCTGTGCAGTAGATGGGGGTGCAGGTAGAGGAACAGGAGGAGGAGGAGGAGGAGGAGGAGAAGGAGGTGGTGGTGGTGGTGGTGGTGGTGGTGGAGATGAAGGTGGTGGTGGGGATGACGGTTGCACATCTTGTGGCAAAGGAGGAGCAAATGACATAAGATTCTTCTCAAACTCGGGGACATTTACTCTATCAACATTACAAATTGAATTTAATTCAATATCAACAGAGGGAGCCACATCTTCCATTTCAAGCTCACCATCAACATCTTCCAACACATGCCTGCGTTTTTCAATTGCATGAGCCATTTCTTGCACTTCATGTGTTTCAGAATCATGCTCAGGAGTAACAGCCTCAAACTCCTCTCCATCAGAATCACTTCCTCCATCTTCAAGCATTCGGGGCATGCAAAATCCAGGTAGCTGAAAACTTGAGTTGCTGCAAGACCAAATGCAACTTGAGTTAACACGCTTAAAGAAGTAGGAGAAAAGCAGAGTCAATAATGCATCACACCTTCCATATTCATCAAGCATGCCCTCCATGTCTCTGACAGGGTCATCAAAAGGCCTGTCTCTTCTTAATGAACGGCGTGAGAAGACACCTGCAGAAGCTGAAGTGCTATATGAGTCTATTTCCCGCATATGATGCCGAATAATGGGTTCAGGAAGGATTTTTCTCTCCAACCACAGCCTTAATACCTACATAATTGGGAGGAAAAATTAACAAGGATAATGACCCAAAAAAATATTTCAAAGGGAAGACTTGAGAACATCTCTGATTAACTTCAGTAAACAGGAAAAAACTCATTAACTTGCCTTAAGACACTGACGACGATTTTCTTTGGCAGCATTTCCAGGAGGTGCAACTGCAGACAATAGACGTGGCAGCACTGCTTTCATGACGGATGGATACACTCCACCAATGTCTCCTGGAAAATAAATATATTTTCAACATTAACAGATACTAATACCGTAAGTTCTTTTATGATTACAACATCAACAGATACATGTGCACATATTCTACTGGTTGTGCTTGCAAGATTCAAGAAGAAACAACAATTGAAAAAGAAAAATACCTTTCAACCCTCGAGAACATTGAGCAATAGAATCAACAAGAAAAAACAGATCCACCCTCCGATGCAGGCTCGTCTCATTTTCCAGATTACGAACAAGAATTTCAACCACCTAGAATACATCCCGAAAGCCCAGCCCCCCCAAAAATGCATATATCATTAAGACAAGGTTTTAATTCCCATCATGGTAAGATTTAAATCTAAACATATTGGTTCAAACTAATTTAAGCAAGGACAAATAAAACTAGACTGGAATGCCAAAAACGAGATGAGTGATGCCCAAGAGAAAAAAATGATCAAATAATTTCGAAGACTGTCCAAAAGAAGAGAGCATTAATCTAAAACCAGCAAGCAATTTATTCTTCAATAATTTAGGCAAAGAAAAAGGTTTTACAGGCACAAGACAATCTTCAAGATACAAGTATGCCCAATGAAACTGACTCCAATTTTTTGGTTATCATAAAACCAAATGTTTCCTCCTAAAAAAATCCAAATTCTACCAGGAGATTTGTATCCAAAATGTCATAATTATAATCCACGAACACGAATAAGTTCAATTCAGCCTTCTATTCGTCGCTGAGCAGAATAGGTAGACTTGCCATGGGGAACTGTAAAATTGGTGGAATCAGAGAGCTTTCCAAGTTTGCATGGATCACGGTTCATGTGCCAACTTTCACTAGTGAGTCAAGTTTCTTTTTCTTTCATTTTGGGCTTTTTGTAATCCTAAGCCCATAAAACCTAATCCCAAAACAACTTTTCTGTAACCCCAACACTAACAACATAGGAAAACACCTTCACTGACCTGACATCCCTGCATCTTGTTCAACCCCTAGGTCAAAATCTGGTTCTCTCTCACCCAAGCCCCAAAATCGTTGCATGAACCACTGCAACCAGAGCTCTTCTCTGGCATCCTTGAGGTTGTCCAAAGAAATAAAGATCTCTTGAGCGATTATGATTGGATGACCTTTCTTAGAGGTCTAGTCTAGGTTTTCAAGTGTAGTGTTTTGCACTAGTAGTCACTTGGTTGGTACTACAACCATATTTTAAGCAGCTCTGTTTGATGTTTATGACTTGTGAGTTTTTTGTATGCGGTTTAGTCATTGACTTTCATATGCATATATATGAAGATTATACATTGCAGAATATTCTTCATGTTACAACTCATCGATTTGTGTTTCTGTATCCCCTTTTCCAGTCTAAATTGAATCTCGAGTTTAACCACCTTGTTTTTATACATCCTGAACCTCTAAAAATCATAAAAAGAGCAAAGAAAACCAAGCTCACATTGAAGAACAAGAAAGCAAAGGCCTTGAAAGGCACACAGACTATGAAAAGCTTTCTTTTGTGTATACAACGGCAGCACCAGAGCATCAAGATTTAAACCTATGCCCCTATACAAACTATCCCAACCCTCCACTATTAAGCCCACCTTATTGGGTTCCCTTGACTCAAGTAAAACTAATATAATCAAAAAAGTATTAACAGTTCAATGGTCAAACATGTCCTATTGACATGGAAGTAAATAAAAATATACAAAGCACCATCACATTACCTTAGTTGCAATGCCAAACTTTGCACAGTCAATAGCAATGCGTGTTGCTCGACCAATACTTTCCTTTGTCCTTGTCAATGTCCCAAGCATTGCTTCAAAGTACAACAAAGCAGCATCTCCTGCTTCAGTTGACTTGCCCACAGATCTTGATCGTTCATTTGCCACAATCCCATCTTTCCATCCATCAGTAGGACCCGATAAAGTGTTTTTTTGGTGTACATCAGGGCTACAACTTCCATTTTGAAGGATATTACTACTGTCTGATGTAGAAATATTGCAGACTGATGTTGTGTTTGGAGGTGAACCTGGTGGAAGGCAGACTCTGCCATCAGTCAAAGATGGGCTTGACACAATCCCTATATTACCCTTTTCACCTGAATAATCATTTGATATTGAAACAGAATTCATATCCTCCTCTTGTCCTTTAAATTTCACTTCTTTAACAACCTCATGCCTGAAAAGAAATAATAGCACAAGATTTATTGAATTGGAAGAAATGCACCATACAATACTTTCATCACACAATTGTTCTCTTTTCATTTTCTAGCATTACCTTTAACAGATTGATTAAAATATGTTTATCATATGACCCCCAGTGATTGAATTTCATTGACCCCAATCAAAAGGATGTACAACAGAAGGGTGACAAATTTACCCAATAGCGCTGTTTGTGGAAATGGATAGAAGAACAAGCTGGGGAAGGTGGCAATCAACTAATGGAAAGGGTAAGGTGGAAGATTCACTACACAACACGTGGAAAGTGATGAGGAAAGGGAAAGCATATAGGGAGACATTATGCATGAAAATCAAATGGATTATACTAGATACATGAGGGCTTAAAATTCTTTCATTGAGAGCGGTATTCTCTTTTCTATTTTTCCTGAGTAAGGAAAATAACTCAACTCAGGTTCTTAGTTTCAGTGCTATAGGTAGGTGCTTACTTTCTCTTCTTAATCAGAAGTTGTACGAACTAAAAATTTAGGTTGGAAAACAACTATTTGCACAAGTATGATCAAAACAAGGAATGCAAAGGTTCATCCTGACAAATTTCAAATGATCAATAATAGAATAACAGAGAAAGGAAAGCATGAAGTTTGTGAATGTTATAACTTCTTCAACATTTGGTTGAGCAATATTTGAAACTCAATGCTTCAGTGTAGACTGAAAACAGCTTGTTTAGAGCTTTACTCAGGCTAAAATTTTAGCCTCTCCAAAAAAAAAATTCTTTAGAGAAATAAAAAAGCATATCTGCATAAATAATTAAAGTAAATTGCTTTTAACATAATCTTTTCTCTTTTCTCCCCAGGGATGTGATCAGAATCTAGTAATTGTACAAGCTAAAATAACTTACGTGTCATTAATTTTTTTGCTGTCACCAACTACTTGCTTCACATCCTCACAAACAACCACCACATTCTGGGGCACGTTAATTCTGTTTTGAGGTAATAATTTATCACTTTCACTGGCCCCAAACACAGGATCGAGACTTGTTCCACCATGCTCTAATGTATCTGGTGCATCTGAATGGTTCAAAGGCCTGATGTTGCCATCACAATTTGGTAACAAGGATGGAACTGGTGAATCTTGGTTGCTCCCAACTTGACAACATTTCATATCAGGATTAGGAGAAATTTTGCCATGTAAGTGAATTTGAGAAACTATTTTGGAAGGAAAACAAACAACAGAATCACTAAGATCTTCACCAACTTGCTGTCTATCCTTCCCGATTTCATTGTCGTACTTGGCCAACTGCTCATCCACTTCTATAGATGACTCATTCTCTATGGAAATAATTGTATTTGAACGAGCTGAGAAACTACATACACTAACATGAGAAGAATCAATGCCACAAGAATCCAACCTTTGAAGTTCTAAATCGTTACCTCCTTCATTATTATCAGTCATACAAGGACATTTCTTGATAGTAGATATACAGCACCTACCAGTTGATGCCACTAAAGAGGATGATGATTCCATGCAGGCTTTACCATCTTCAGCAGCATTGGCAGACATTGCTTCCAAAGCACGATGGATACGTTTAGATGGAGGCAGAGCAGCTTCATCATTTACAGAAAAGCCAATCATTTGGTCTTTCTTAATTTTACAAATATGAGAACCATTTTCTGAACATGGAGCTTTTAAGTTAGAAGGAGAAACATTAACCAAAGCTTCTTTCAAGACTAATGAGCCTACTTCAGTTCGGCTACCATTCTCACAATTTGAGGATGTGGTTAGCTGATGTGGTGAGTCAGTAATATCTTTGTCGCCACTCTTCACCTGGACTTCTATAGTGCTATTGAGTTCTGCCTCTGTTGATGATTTATTCATTCTAACTCTGGCTCGTTTCACCAAGGGCAAGTGTTCATCTCCATCTTGGTCAGGGCATCTCTCTTTTGAATTTTCACTCATATTCAGCAAAGTTTGACTGGCATTCAGTGCACCAGCATCATTAGTTTCTTTCTTCCTATTTGGTCTTCTTTTCTTCTTGCTGATTATAGTCTTTATTTCTAGACCAAGACCTTTGCTCAAATCATCTTCACCTTCAGGGCACTCAAAAGGCTCAGACTGTTCAAGTTTTAAATTACAATCTATTGTACTTCCCTCATTTAAAGTAAAAGCATCAGAATTTATAGTAATAATTTCAGAACCATTATCCTCCATACTAAGATTTGAGGCAAATGCAAGTGAATCAGTATCATCGCAACCTAAGATATTAGGAGAATTCCTGGTATGTTTACACCTTCGTATATCCATATTCAGAATTGCATCAGCTAATACATAGTCATCACTATTACCATCACCGATATTTTCACCATCATTACAAGGTACAACAAAGGCTTGGACCTGTAATGTGCTTCTAATCCTTCGAGCTGGTTCATTTCTCAGGGTAATTGGAAAAGGTGATTTTACAGTTGCAGTCACAATAGCATTATCAGTAGGTTCATCCAAAGATGCCTCTATATTATACGACTCATTCCTCAATTCAACAGCATCCTCAGCTGCACAAACTACCTCAGGTCT
Organism: Vigna mungo; assembly: GCA_036885675.1. NCBI lineage: Eukaryota > Viridiplantae > Streptophyta > Magnoliopsida > Fabales > Fabaceae > Vigna > Vigna mungo. The sequence continues at coordinate 25,238,982 of CP144695.1, forward strand.
GCCAATCACACAATTCGAAGATTCCTTTTGTGAATCAATTGCCAAAGGAGCCTCGATCTCATCCTTTGACCATAGGTTTGCAGATGGATCAAGTGGATTTGATAAATTTGCAATGGCAACTTCACCATCAGAACTAGTGTCATCATCTAGATTATCACTCTTCAATTTTTCATAACTTTCAATAATCTCCTTTACTGCACGTGCGAAATCAGCACCCCTTCCTGGACGTTTGGCAAGAGATTGTTTCTTATCTTCAGTAAATGCTTCTACATCGGTAGGATTACAGAATGCTCTGAAAAAACAAATCACATTCCAAACTAAGACAACTTTCAAGCTGTATAAATATAAGCCTTGTGCAAGGGGAAATAATTAAAGGTTGAGAGAGATTTTACAACACAACACAGTTATGAAGTCTTACAGTTAGCTTAAAAATAAATTATATTCAAAACAATCTACATTCAGTCAATTGAATCATCAACTAAGAAATAGAAATTAAAATTTCAACACCTAACTTATTATTCTTCCCTTTCAAGTTGGTGTAAGTCACTTCCTTCCCTGATTAAGTATGAATGTAGAATGATTTAATCAATATTAACTCACATCATACCTTATTTAATCATAAGGAATCTAGTTCGAATATTTCCTCAGATCTAATAACTACGTAGAAACTTGTCGTCTATCAACGAGTATGCAGAAATTCGAACCTTATTTCTAGTTACCAATTATCTTTAAGTATAGGAGAGTGCCTATACTCAAATATGGGAAAATTATTACAGCACATTTTATCATAGCCTTTACAGGGACTCAAGGCACTCAGGTGCAACCGTCCTTCCTTTTTTTCCTTAGCCCAATGCCCCCATCAGTGCAACAGCCTATTCTATAGAACCCTTTAAAACAAATAGTCCAATTACAGCCTCGTAAATTTGAGGACAGCTGTACAACTGGATGGCAACAATTATATAACATTGGACAAAATTGGTGCTAACTTTAAATGGGAAGCAGAGGCTTTGCATCTCTGTGACAATCCACCTTAGAGTAACAATGAGAACGTAGAGGATATATTCATCACAACCAGTAGCTGAACTCAGTGCAGATTGGGTTATCTCGGAATTTTATGCAACTTGAGACATCAAAATATATGAGACATGTCTAAAAACTTATTTGAAAGCTCAGAAGGTGGCTATAATCTGAGTTAAGGCAAGACTTGTTCATACCAAACTGAGTAACCTTTCTGCCACATCCAATTTCCTGTAAGAATGGTTTGTGGCAGGAGACAAAGCTGGAATCAGACTTTTAAGTGGGAAGAAGAGCTTGAGTTTTGAATTCATATGGCTGGTCTAAGCATACATATATTGGATAGAATACCTATGCCTCTCAATCCAACACTGATTCAGCTCTCATTAATGAAGAGAGAAAACAATAAACATGGTATAGGCCAAAACCAAGCAAAAGCCCTGAACCAAGACAATTTATGGTATAGTTATACCAACAGAACATCAGGGAAATTAAACTGGTTAAAACAGAGACAGAGTAAAGCTAATTCTACAGCCGTCGAGAAAAGGAAGTAACACCTTCAACTTCCTACTTTCAACAGAAAGAAAAGCTACAAAACTGTCTTTAAATTTTAACAGCCGCTTAAGCTCTGTTGTTCATTCTGTTAAGGGTATAATTCAAATAATTACTAGGTTCTCTCAACAAACCTTCTCACATACTGAATTCTCTGCCTCACATGCCATGATCCACAATCACTCTAAAGAAAGTATTGTGCTAATAATGTAAAAGTGACTAGTCATGTAACTTAATACATTTCCAGTAACTATTTAAAGATTAATAATCCAATTCCAATGACATAACCCATATATTCAGCTGTAAATAGCGACTTGCTCCTCACAAATTTTTAAAATCTACAAGCCCAGTTTTAATAATTACTCCATCTTTGCTGCTGACAAAAAGTCCAACTGTTAAGGGGGAGATAATAATGAACTCTTGTCAACACTGACATTGAAAAATGTCATTCTGATCCAAAAACTATGATTCTAGTGAATTTCAGGAAACATCACCAGGTAGGGACAACGACTGGATACATTAATCAACTACATTATCTTGAGAGGGCAAGTCTTTACCATCACATAGATTGTGTCAGAGAGTTCTCAACTATCCATTATTTGTCCTGCCTATAAAATCTCATATATTAGTGTTAATGAAGTGTGGTTAAAGCATTTTTAGTTTAGTCCATTTGAAGAAATCTACGCTTCCTGCTTTGCCTGAGAGTTTGGACTTTTAAGACATTGCATTGTGAATCTTGCAAGTATGGAAAAGCATCAGAGTGCATTTTTCCTGTTTTCAAAAAATTTTCAAGAACACTCTTTTCTTTTATGCATACAAATGTGTGAAACAATCCCATTTTGTCTTGGTTTTTTGGTTTCTACTAGAGCTATGGAACACTCATTTTTTGGGTTCCAACAATTACTTCTAAAAAACTTAATGGTAAAAGTTATTTATCTTAGTGTGCTTGTATTGAACTTTGGTTTCTTGGCTAAGGTTTTGATGATCAACTGGAAAAAAGACAGCAGTGAAATATCATCAAGTGTTGAACAGTGGAAGAAGTTCAACTAGCAATTTTGTGCTCTGTTGTAGCAACCTATTGAACCTAAGATATTATGGACCCTCAAAACATGTAAATCCTTTTGGAAGAAGGCTTAGAACATCTTCTCAAATGACATTCAGAGACTTCATGATTTTGTACATAAACTGCCATCTCTCAAATAGACAAAACATAAGATGACATCTTTCATTGTTGAATGTCAATCTACTTTGAGGAGTTAAAGATGTTCTTTTAAGCAGAAGTTGGACAAGTTACATATGGTCATGATTCTCCATGCTGTGAATCCAAATTTTGATCGTATTCAAGATCAAATCTTAACCGGTCAAGAAGTCCCGTCAGTGGAAAGACTAACAACACAACCATGTTGTTTTCCAACTCTTAAAGGTAGAAATCTTAATGATCCTACTGACGCTTTTGCCATGGTACTCAAGGAAGAGGGGAACATGGCAATAGAGGAGGTCAAGCATGTCCTCAAAGATTTAGTTGTAAGAGAACAGGTCATACTTAAGAAAATCGTTACTCCTGCCATGGCTTTCCTAACAAGACAAAAAATATCTTCACATCCAAAACAATTGAACCAAAGTTTCCTAATGAAGAATAGCAAGAATATTTGACGTTAAAATCCAGCAGTCAAGCACAATCTTCCACACATCCCAATTTCTCAAAAATCTATATCTCAAACCATAGAAAGTCAAAATCTAAGGATAATTGACTCACACTTTTGATCAGATTTATGTTAATACCTCCTTGTTCTCTTCTAATTCTTCTCCTAAATGTATTCATCTCATAACCTTCCCCAACAAATCCAAAGTTGTTTCTCAAGAAGTTGGTCAGGTTTTTTTTTCTCATTTAAATAAAAATTTGTTGTATTTATTCTTGTATCCCCTTTAGCCGTATCCCTTTAAGTCAATTAACTAAGTCATAATTTGTTGTCACATTTGAAATCAATTCATTTGCTTAAACAGGAGCATGTATGGATTGACTGATTGGCAAAGGACATGTGTGTAGAGGATTGTCCTATTTTGGGATCAGATCAACTGTGTCTTCTTTTGCCTGACCTTCTCCTAAATTTTTGCATGCTTGTTTAGGTTATCCACACTTCTGAAAAATTAAAACAAAATGGCTCCTAAACATAGTAAACTTAAAGTCTTAAATCAATACAGAAAACATGTCAGATCCTTTTTCCCAAGCAATAAATCAATATGTAAATATGTTTTTTTCTAGTCATTCACTCTGACATTAGTGACCAATATTTTGTTACCTTATTGATCAATATTGCAATTGTACTTAGAATGTTCTGAATTTTTGTCTACATTTATATCTTTCTTAAGTGAAATAAAAATAATAATAATTTGGACAAGTTATCAAAACATTCATAAATGATAATGCAAAAGAGTATTTTTCTTCTAATTTTTCAACTATCTGAGCTCACATAGAATTTTACATCAATTCACTTGTCCTAATACATCTCAGCAAAATGGTGTAACAAAAAGAAAAAATAGACACTTAATTGAAATATTTGGTGCAAGTGTACTAGATCACGAGGGTGGTATTATTCTTAAGACATGTTTTCTTATGAATAGAATACCCTCTTCGTCTCTTGATAATAAAATTCCTTGTAAATCAACTAAATAGAGAACCACAAAAAGTTCCAAATTAGTTTTAATAACCATAAGAATAAGTAGTAACAGGGCTAAAGGAAAGATTACAGGGTGAACTTAGCAAGAAAAATTATTTTGAGGATGCCAAAAGAAAACATAAAATCCATAGAGCCAAAAGAATCTAAAATGAAGAACAGAAGAAGGAAAATTATTACAGAAAAAAAAAAACACTGAGGACCAAGCAGAGACCAAAACATTTCATATCCGAGCATTCACAGTCACAAAGCCTAACTCGAAATCCAGTATATAAACATTTCTACCCACAAAAACACCATAAGCAGAACTCTAAATAATAATTTTACTATCGTAGGTTATTGATAGGGTTCATTTGGCTAAATTTTGAGATTTAAGACTTTGAAGAGTCAATTTTTGCATGAATTGATTTAGGGAAAATCTGTGTTTATGTTTTAAAATCTTATTTCCAGTAAACAATGAGAGAATTAAAATTGAACAAGAATACCACAATTAAACCGTACAGAATCCCTAGGTCAAACAAGATATGAACCATGTCATATACTTATACCATTGAAAACAACTTGGTTTGAAATTTCATCATTTATATTCATTCCCTTATCAAACATGAACACCATATGCATACCAATAGCAATTCAATCATGTAAGACATGGATTTGAATACACACATTTGTTGGGTTCCAAAGAAGTAAACAAATACTTTCTTCCGATCAGCAGAGTAACCCCACTTCCGCGGCTCATCAACCTGCCCCAAAAATAAAAGACAACTTAATCAGCAAATAAAATTCTCATAAAATACAAACCAAACTAGGAGGAAAAGTGCCCAACTGTCCATAACAAACGTATAAGCTGTACAGGACAGTAGAAAATGCAAAAGCAAAGCTCTGAATTGTTTAACAACGGCCCCTGGTCTCTTACCCTCTTCATATTTGTTCCTAACCAAATTCCGGTAGCCTCTACACCCAACTAAGTCATTCATTAAATATTTCCACAAGATAATTATTTGATTAAGCCAGTATCCATGTACTGTCAAAATTAGACAAAACAAGTAGAAACTTAAGCTAAAGGCATACTACATACATGGTCAGACCCAAAAACTTTTAATAAAATACATAATATACATAAATAAAAACATCCGAATTAATTGAAACAAAAACAGGCAACCACTTACACATAACTTCAGCTAAGGCAAACTAGATAATCAAGGTCAGACCCCAAAACTTCAATAAAATTCAATATACACTTTAAAACAAAACACCACTCAAATTAATCGATTCGCACACTTTCCACTGCACCATAGTTCACCAAAGGAGAACAAACAAAATACGCACTCCAAGGGGGGTGCTGTGTTATTCTGGACAGAAAAACACAGTCAATCCGAAAACTCAAGCATTTACTTAACAATTAGCAGGAAGCACTCACCGTCGCAGGCCAAACAGGGAACCCCTTAACCTTAGCAAGCACGAGATCGCCGACCTTAAACTGACTGCAAGCGGCGGCCGCCGCCGCCGCCTTTTTTCCGCTCTTTCTCCGACTAGGCGGCATGGCAGGAAGCAGCTCCCGATTCGCTCCGAATCGGAGCGCAAAAGAAAACGGCAAAGGAACTTAGGTGAGGGATCGAAGGAGCTGGCAGGGTTGGGAATTGGCAGAGAGAATTAGCAGGCATTGGGAATGGAGAAAACCCTAATCAGGATAGAATTTGAGAGAGAGTGAAAACCATGAGATAAGAAAAGAGAGAAGAGTTTGGTTTGGTAAGACTGAGCGAAGAATAGAAGAAGGTGCTGCTTGTACTGGTGCGGTGGTGGCTTAGTTTAGGGTGCGCAAGGTTCTGGGTATATGCATTCACACACTCCGTGAAGTGCGCTAATGTGCACCCGGTGCGCTCACTGTAAAATGAAGTAAATAAACCCTCTTTTCTTCCCTCTGCCACGTCACCACTCCCTCAAATAAACCTTAATTTAATCTCGGTACTATAAAAATTCTAATCTCTTTTTTTTGAAATCAGCGCTTATAGTCAACTAATCTTGAGTCTACCACTGTATACTATCGTAAATAAAATTACATATTTTTTAATTTTTTTAAAAAGATCCCTTTTATTTTCAAACTTTATTATTGCTATGAGAAATAAAAGCATTGTTTGTAGTAATTTTATTACTTAGTATGATTAAAATAAAAAAAAGCTTAGGATACAGTAGTCACTATTCAAATACACATTGCTAATGAATCAACTTTGCTAGTCTTTTTTTTAATACATCACATTTATTTTTAAATTTTGTTCCACTCAAATAGAATTATTACGAAAAACATTTTTTTCCTGCAAAAGAAGTTGTTATTATTTAATATAATAAAAAAAATTATGATAGTGGATGAAATTTAAATACATAATGCTGATGAACATTCTCAATTGTAACTTTTGTATATCTTCAATTTTAAAAGTTTCTTTCTTTCTTTCTTCCCTTTGTTACACTTTAATTAATCATTTGACATTGTTATTACATGTTTGGATAAAAATGTTAATATGTTCAAATATATAAAATCCATTTTGATTGGGTTAGTTAAGAAAAAATTCAACTTAAATTCATACTGTTTTTTTATATTTGAATACTTTATTTTAGGTCTTTAAATTTTGAATAATTGTGTTTTTTTAGTTGAAATTTAATTTAGAACAAATAATTACAAGTAAAATAAATAATTTATTTTTTATATAAACTTAAGATGGATGATGTTGATAGGAAGATAAATTGGTCTTATTATGTTGGTATTATGTTTTCTTTAAGCACAATATAAATGTGTAAAATTGAGTGAGAACATTTTCAAACTTTTTAATATTTTCTTTTAAACATAGTATAAATGTGTAAAAGAAAGAAATAATAAAACACAGTGTTTATACTAGTTCATTTAAACTTGAGTTAAGTTAAGTTCTCTCTTAAGAACTTTTAAGGGGTTTCATTAATCTTGTCAAGATTAAACGAGTTTAACCCACTCTTGGTTGAGTATTCTTACAACCCACATTATTTTGGTCACTCCCTGCACCCCTAGACAAGATATCTAGTATGAGTTTAGTGTCTATAGGATCTATCCCTAAACAACTGTCTAGACCGAGTTTACCCACTTCTAGTTGAGTATTATAGTCACTCTTGACATCAAAGTATAACACACTCCTAGTTACAAGTATTTTAGTTCTCTCAAAAACCTACAACAAATCTACTACAAGATACACAAAAAGGTACATATGTTTAACTCTCAATGAGAGAATATGTTTACAATTACAATCTAACACTTGTATAGTTAAAGACTCAAGTTACTTTTCTAGAGAGGATGATTATAATGATATGCAGTCTTATAACTTGGAGGTTGCTTCCTTTGTTGAAGAGTATAAGACAATGTAAGTTTGAAGAGCAACGATATTGATCTTCAATCTTCATGCTTGTGCTTGCTTTTTTTCTCTTCTTTTTAGTGAGGTTGTTCTTTGATTGGAGAAGCATCAGACGGTGTAAGCGTAAAGAGCAGTAGGACGAAAACTTGCTCTTTTTATCTTCTCTTTTCTTATTCAATGAGGTTGTTTTCTTTGATTAAAGAGTTGCATATGAAGTAGGCTATGAGTAGCAACATTGTTGATCATTAAGCTGATTATGATTTGTATGCTCATTCTCTTCTATATTCTCTCTGGATGGAAGAGCTTTAGACGATGTGTATGAGCTTGGTGAGAAATAGTGTGAATGTTCAATGCATATTCTCTTTCTTTTCTTATCTTCTTTTTCACTATGCTTTCAACTTCATTATTTTTTTCTTCATTTCATTTCAACCTCAACTGATTCAACCTCATTTCTTTTCTCCTTTTTTTCCCCAACTCGAGCATAATACTTTATCACTTTTTTTTCTTTTCTTCATCTCTCTACTTCAATGCATATTAGAAGCATAAGACATTATAAACTTGAAGATTAGGTGAGATAGAATGATGATTTTTCGTGAGCATACTCTCTCTCTCTTTTTCTTCTTTACTTTTTTTTTTATTTATTTTTCACATATTCTATATTTTTGTTTTAACCATTCTTCTACATTTTTCTCAAGAGCAACAACTTTATTCTCTTTAGTTGATCTTCTTTATATAGGTCCTTTTGAAAGATGATTGTTGGATGCTGAGTTGATTTTCTAGAATATTAGGTAGCTTTTAAGTGAAAGGTCAGACTGTTGTCTTTTCATCAAAGGTATAGTACTTTATCAGAGTATTCATTAAATAATGGCTTGTAGCCTCTGTCAAAGTAGAGGTTTTTAAGAGATTTATTCCAAAATGTTCTTTGTGTCTCTCAACGGCTTTATCCAGCATGTGTAGATGTTCTGATCAATTCTTTATGTATTCTTGTTTTGCATGGATTATAAGGACAAGGTATGCAACCAAAATAATACTTTACAATATATGCATTTGTTCAAAACATATTGTCATATGTCTTGCTAGTAATTAAGCATTTATTCAAGTATATCATCTAAGAAGGGATGAACATATATAACTCTTTGGACAGTAGGCGACATAAGACATTAAACTCTTATAAAAAACTGTTTTAAATGAATATTTTAGGACGCTTTTCATTGGACAATATTCTTATACGATACTTTCGTTTATAACATTGTTTTTTATGTAAGACATTTAAGTTTCAATATTATTACTATTCTCAATAAGGAATATTTAGTTTTGAATGTAAAGTAATATTCTAACTAAACCTAATCAATTATTTGCATGTTTTAAATAATTTTTTGTTGTTTATAATTTCTGTAATTGAAAATTCTTATGGTCTTTTAAATTAAATTTTTATAAAAATATTACACACAATAACAATATTCTATTTGTTCTTATGGTCTTCTAATATTATAAATTTACTTGTTCATAAACAAGTACGCAACATAAGTAAGTCCACAAAGATAAAAAATATCAAAATTTGCATCAAATAATGCATTTTATAATGTAATTTTTTTTTTAAAGGAACACATTAGGTTTTGACTTGAAACCAAAACCTCAAATATATAAAGTTTTCAAAACAATATAACATTCAACTATTTCAATAAAAAAATTATAATCTAACTATAAACAAGATAATAACTTAAACTATTTTTTATATGAGAAATGCTATCATTGTTCTCTTATTTTAATGATGTGATGTTGTGATATTGAAGTTTGATTATTAAAGACCCTTTAAACATTTAATTTGGAGATAGAAAGTTAACTAGGAAATGTGAGATAGGCTGTGAATTTAACCTCCCCACACATACTAGAGAAATATAAGATTGATTTGAAGTTTTTGGAAAGGAAGGCGAGAGAAAATTATATGTATGTTTTCTTCCACTTTACAGCCTCTACCCTGGTTTTTACTAAATTGCTTCTCTATTATAAATATATATCTTAAACTTCAATTTTATTATAATTTATAATCATCCTTAAACTTTATTTCATCGTATAATGTCAATAGTCATAGTTGTTTTTTTATTATTTTGTTACAGTTAAATTTTCACATATTAATAATATGAACATAAATATAAAATAGCAAGTGATTTTTTTTAATGTTTTATGTTTGCAAAATTATTTAGAATAAAAACTAATAAGCTGCTGGGATTTAAAATAATTGTTGAGATTTCCTGAGTTTAACCCAAATTATCGAGAGGCTATACACAAAATGTAATTTTAAGAATAGATTGAAATAAAGTTGAAATTAAGATATTCATGTAACAAGTTTAAGTATCAAAAGGTAAAAATTTAAATTTTAGGATATTTCTTTGTAAACATAGGAAAATTTAAATATCAACGATTGGTAGTGATAACTTTATATGTATCTATTTACAGAACAGGGTAAAGTTTAAGGGATTTATTTGATAGAGTTTAAAGGTTAAATGATCATTTCTCCAAAAATTTAAGGAAAAATCTTATCGTATCATCCAATACTTTTGTATTAAATATCAGGCTTCTCCTTTTTTTTTTCTTTTCAAATTTGATAAAGAAACCACTCATAATATTTTCAAACTTAAAATTTCAAGAAAGTAAGTGAGATATTTTTTAGATAGTTAAAATTTATAATTTTAAAAGTTACATATTAATTCCTTAATTATCACCAATTTCAGTTACGAATTCTAACATATTTTAAAAGTCTGCAATTAGAAAGGCACGGATAATACTTTTAAATGATTAAAAATAAATAAAAAACTAATCTTAAAAATATTTTTTTTCTTCTAATTTTTCTACGTGGATGGTAAGTAGCGGCAGTAGTAAAATGTGAGTCCAGATGATAAAGAAAACGGTAAAAAAGGACGGTAACTATTTGACATGCCTCCGAACGTTTTGGCGCCAAACACAATCCCTTTCTTTCTCTGCCCGCAAAGAGCGTAATTCATTCTCTGCAAACCAAAATTCACTTCGCATTTTTCTCTCCGCTGTTTGGACACCGCCAACAAGACATTCTGCTCTCTCTCTCTCGTTTTAAAAATCAGGGATACCACCGCGTCGCCACCGCTTTTATTTCCTATCAACCAAACATGCATTCACATTCAGGATTCTTCGCTGGATAGAGGCTTTCACTGTTAAATTGTCCAGTAAATTTCCGTTCCAATTCTCAATGTTCTTGTGTCAGGTTTTGACTATTGCTTGTTTTGAAACGTTCTGGAAATTACAATGGCGCTAATCGTTGCTCTTTCGTGCATGCTAGCTTAGACAATATTATAAGCAAATGAAATTGATGGTTATATTTGTTTCTCTGGTTCTTTTATCTGAATTTTTTGCTGCTTCACGGAGAACAGTTGAATGCCTGAATACATAGCTATGGCTGGACTTAAGATTGATGCGTGTAACTTGTTGATCGTTGTGCCGCGGAAAGTGGAAGCTAGTTAGAGAATAATAGTTTTTAAATGATTTCTAGTGAAGGATTAAATACTGTGATAACGTCTAGATTTCGGTAAAATGCCTGAATTTGTATAATAAACTATGAAGTTATTGATCTATAATTGAAGTGAAAGATAGAATGTCATTAGTAATGGTATGGATGTGATAAAATGCATGCACAGGTATGATGAATTATGAAATTATTGATTTAAATAAAGGTTAACGGACAGCTTAACCGTACTTGAGACCTAGAGAGATAGTGAGAAACTGAGAGAAAAATGTAGATGTAATAGGTTTTATTTGTTTCTTCTTTAATCTGAATTTTTCCCTGGTTCAGATAACCTTTGGAATTCATAACTATAAAGTGTCCGTGACTTGGTGTAAAAAATGGAAACCAGGAAGAGAAGATACTTTTAGTTCAAATTTGGCTACTCTAAAGTGTTGGATTGAATGCTGCTAGTCATGGTCTGTGATTAAATGCCTGCACTTTGTATAATAAATTATGAAGTTACCGATATATATTATAATTTGAATTTTGACTTCTCTAATAAGTGCTGGATAAAAAGCAGTTAATAAATAGTGGTTCTTTTATGATTTCTCTTGTTCATCACATATCAATTGAATGCTTGAATACACAATTACAACATGCTTAGTAACTTGTGAATCATTTTGGTAGAAAATAGAAACTATCAATTCTTTGTTCAAATTTGGGTTTTTTAGAATGCAGGATAAAATGCAGTTAATGACCATTTATGTGGTTGAGATTGAGATAATATTTATATTAAATTATGAAGTTATTGATTTAAATGTGGATAAATACATAAATTATAGTATTTCTTCATAGTTGGAAAATGGAAAGCCAATATGCGATGTTTGTATATGATACAGGAAAAACCTTGAGAAAAGATAATGGCGAGTATTGCGGATATTAGTCTTTCGGCAGCCATCAATCTGTTGTCTGCATTGGCATTCCTGTTGGCCTTTGCAGTATTGCGACTTCAGCCCTTTAATGACCGGGTCTACTTCCCAAAATGGTATCTGAAGGGTATAAGAGGCAGCCCAACAGGTTCCACAGCGGTAAAGAAATTTGTTAACTTGGACTTTCGGACCTACATCAGGTTTCTGAACTGGATGCCTGCAGCGTTGCATATGCCAGAACCTGAACTCATTGATCATGCAGGCCTTGACTCAGCAGTGTTTATTCGGATATATCTTCTTGGGTGAGTTGTGCACGAAGTATCTCATTGGAATTTACATACGTACACATGGACTGAGTTTAAGAGAAATAGCAATATCTGATACACTTTCTTGTATTTAAATGTTTGACCCTTTTTCTTTTGTGATATATTCTTTTTTCTGATTGGAATACTTGTGTACAGGTTAAAAATATTTGCCCCAATTACCCTGCTTGCTTTTATCGTTTTGGTTCCTGTGAACTGGACAGGGAACACATTAGAAAAACAGGGAGCTAAGAATTTGACATATAGCGATATTGACAAGATTTCAATATCAAACATCCCATTTGGATCAGATAGGTGAGATTTATGACTGTTGTCCCTGCTCTGAGTTTCTTTCTCTTGCTCTCATAATGTGGATTCTTAACAAATGGAAGAAGTGGTTGTATTGGGAACGTGAGTGCAACCTTGATATCTTTGCCTTTTTATTAAGAAAGTCAGAATACCTCTAAAAGTTTCAGTGTTAAATGTCTTAACTTCCTCTTCCTCTTCCTCTTCGTTTATTATAATAGGTTTCAGACTTTAATTTCGCGTCTTGAATCAAACATTACGTAATCTGCTTGCTTTGCACTTGATGTTTCGAGATTTCACTTCGTTTTCTTCCAGGTTTTGGGCGCATATTGCAATATCATATGTCTTCTCATCTTGGACATGCTATAGTCTATACAAGGAGTACAAGAATGTCGCAGCAATGAGATTGCGATTTTTGGCAGCTGAAAGTCGTCGTCCGGACCAATTTACTGTAAGTTGGTCTCATTTTCATTAAGCCTGTGTTCACTTGTAAGGAATTTTCTGTTCACGGTGATTTACGAAGAATGATTTGCGGGATTACCCGTGTTCACTTTCAATTATTTGCAAGCGAGTAACCGAAGGGTTTTGGAGGATTCCACAAATTTTGAATCATCGCATAGTAGCGAGGATTTGCACTGATTGATAATAAAATGACTAATAACCCCTTCCATTCCCATTTTTTAATATCCCACGTGCTTATTATTAATAATAATAATAATAATAATAATAATAATAATAATAATAATAATGGAATTTTAAAAATTAATTTTTCTATTTTTCTTTTTTTATAATAATTTTTATAATTTTAATATAATATTAACCATTATTATTTTATATTACTTTTATTATTAAAGATATTTTGGTATCTTTAAAAATAAATTCATTTAATTAAATTATAATTTTTTTACTTTTTAAAAATTAATTTTAATATATTTTTTTAATTTTTTATTTTTTATAAACATTTTTACCATTAAATATAACATTTAACAATTATCATTTTATATTACCAATTAAACAAATTTTCTATCAATTAAATTTTTAAAATTAGTTTTAATAATTATTCTAAATTTTTACTCTTAATAAACATTTTTACAATTAAATATAACATTAACAAATATAATTTTATATTACTTTAATACCTAAGGGCATTTTGGTAATCTTCATTTTCTATCAATTAAATAAATTTTTTTTAACTGTCACATCAATCAAATCTTACACTAATTCTCACAAACTTCACCTCCAAATCCACTCTCAATTACCTTCAAATCCACTCAAGTAAACACAAAAAAAATCACCCTCAAATCCCCTCAAATTCACTCAATCACTCTCTCCCAATCACTCTCCCCCCATCACCCCTAAGTAAACACACCCTAAGCTTCCTTTGCTGCTTCACTGCCCTTCATAACAAATAAACACCATGGAAAATCGGTACCCGTATTTCTGCACTTATGGTGTTCTAGCTCCTAAAAATCCATTTTCTTGCCGATACGATGAAAGTGACTGCTTATATTTACGGAAGTTGATCTTATCTTAACATCATGTGATTCTGTGTTATTTTGTGGCCGAGTTACCATTGTATTTCTTTGACATTTTATATTCTCGATCAAATGGTCCTGGATCAGCGGATCCAACATTTGACTTTAATATTTTTTATAGTAATTCAAAGGGAGGAATTTTGTTAAAACATCAGGTTCTCTTTGCATCCCTGTAAAATTATTAAAAAAATTCGGAACCTAGTGCTAATATTTTATTTCAATGACGGAGTGTGCTCGCGTGCCGGCGTATACTGGCGGCCCTGTGCATGCACGTGGGGATTTATACTCTCCCTATTTTCATGCCATGCATTCTACAATTAAACATGATAGTAGTCTTTAAGCTTGAATTTGTTTTATAGGACATTAATGATCAGAATATTAGTATCCGTATTTTACTAATTTTAGCAGACTTGCTAGCAAACAATCTTTTCAGCTGCTGGCTCGTTATCTTTTATGTTGAATATTTAATGCAATGCATAGTTTTCTATCTTGTAATTTGACTGGACATTTATGATCTGAAAGTTAGTATCCGCATTTAGTATTTTTAGGCGACTTCCCTAGCAAACTATCCTTTGCAGATGCTTGTCTGTTATTCTATGTTGAGTACCATATATGTTTATTCTTGGGTCATTTCCGAAAGAGTTCTAAGTTGCGGCGTTCATTTATCTTTTATATATATGCATGTTTTGCTTTTGTTTCCCATTATTGGAAGGATTGAGCTAATAATTGCAGCCATTTCCAGCTGCCCTTTAGCAAGCTGAATATTGTTTTTGTAATAACCACTCATTTTTTTACAGGTCCTGGTGAGGAATGTTCCCCCCGATACCGATGAATCAGTCCCTGAGCACATCGAACATTTTTTTTGCGTCAACCATCCTGATCACTATCTAATGCATCAGGTATGTTGCTTAATTAATAGATATTATCTGTAAAAAATGTAATTTTTTTAGTTGTTTTTGTTTGGGAATTACCACTTCCTCTTCTTGAGCTTACATAAACCCTCACAGACAGGGTGACCCGAACCTGGGAAAAAAAGATGTATATTTGCAAAAACGCATCATAAACACATAGTAATATAAAAAATACCGCAAACACATCAAGCTTAAACTTTAAAGTGATTCAACATGTCCATATCCTTGAATAAATACTCACCCACCACTATTATACAACTTTTTATAAGTTGCAAATCCTCATGCACGTTGCTATTACAATTATATAGACAAAGCTATAGACCTTATGTCCATGCAAACTTCTACGGACGAGGTTGAAAACCTTCCTCCAACATTACACAATATGCTCTCTCTTGTTCTCACAATCCTACCAATCAACACTAGTATATATTTTACAGTTGTTGAGAAATCCAAAGAAGAGAAACATGGAGAGATTTTCTTCAATGACCTATGAGTCTAATCAGATGAATTTAATACTACACTCAATTCAAAACTAAAACATTAAATTTCTAGGTTTTTTTACTTATGTGTTACTCAACAAATCTTTGTTATATACAAAGTACATGATTGCACTTAAACACTTGCACTCTCACGGTAACTTACAATAATTTATTTGATAGATAAACAAAAAGTCTGTATCATGATGCGAACTGTATATTTACTTATCTTGATATATAGTTACAGTTAACTGGGATAAATCACCTAAGAATTTGGGTCAAACCTAACATTTTAATACATCGACCTTCCTCTCAGGAATTATGATTTGTAATTTACTGAGATTTACTTCAACTTATTGAGGATCTTCTATTATGAATCTTAAATTTGTATTACTTATGCGATTTTCTCTCGTGTAACAAAAAAATATTTTATTATGAATTATTGATAGGTTGTTTATAATGCGAACAAGCTTGCAGCAATAGTTGCACAGAAGAAGGCATTACAGAACTGGTTTATTTATTACCAAAACAAATACGAAAGAGATCCTTCCACGAGGCCAACTACTCGGGTAGCTTTCTTTTCACGATTTACTGTTAAATTACTTTTTCTAATTTCAGCAGAAGAGACCTCCTTTTTGCATTTCCTTTTTCAAGAGAATAGCCATAATTAAATTGGCATCCACTAATAACCTCTTGTTTCACGATTTGATTTCTTATCTATAGACAGGTTTCATGGGTCTCGTGGGGACTAAAGTCGATGCTATTGATCATTATACTAAATCAATTGAAACACTGAGCAAAGAAGTAAGTACTGATCAAATTATACAATGGATACGTCAATGTCATCCTTCTTATCATTTTTGCAATTATAGTTTTTTTTTCACAGATATTTTTATCAGGTCATCTTGCCAACTCTTTTCACTTTTATAATAATTTGAAGAAAATTATGGTAATTGGTTCATGCTATAATCAGTGGAGATGATGAGCTACTGTTCTTTTAGAAAATGGATATTGTTCTAGCCAACAACAAAGGAGATCTATTGACCAAAACACGATTGATTTTGTTCGTCCCTTTTCCCTTCTCTAGTTCTCCCTTTATATTCTTTACTCAGATCTCTTTGTCTTCTCCTTTTCCCAAGGTTCTTTCTCCTTTAAATCCTGGTTAAAGTTATTTAACTCTCTTTTCATAATATTGCCCTTTTGTCTTCCTCACCTTTTACTAGACCCTTAACATGACTTATTTCACTATCAGACAACTTCCTATCATACTCCGAGGTATTAGGCCTAAGCCAAAACTAATTGTACTAATCGATAATGAACCTATCACCACACATAGTCACTTAACTTCTAGTATCTTTTAGTATCTTGTACTAAAAAGTTACAAACCAATCATAATCATCGGTAATGGACCTATCACCAAATAGTCCCTTTGCTTTTAGTATCTTGTACTAAAAAGCTACAAACCGATCATAATCATCCTTGGGCCTATTACCACATAACTCCTTAATTTTTAGTATCTTGTATTAGAAAGTTATAAACCTATCACAACCATCGGTAATGAACCTATCACCACTTGGTTCCCTTAACTTTTAAAAGTTACAGACTAATCATAACCATCGGTAAGCCTATTAACACAGGATATGATTTTATATTCAAGGAATTAAAAACATCCTGGACATTTCATTTCATTCCCTGCTCTTGTTTCACTTGCTAATTTGGTTGTTCTCGCTTTTGATTACTACCCTCATGTTTATGTCGGCAAATCTCAAGTGGTACATGCACAGGTTGTAAATGGCATGCATGATTTCAGTTTTTCCTTGCAGTTACTCATACACTAAACTATGGCTTGTCAATAATTAGGTTATGTTAAAATTAAATTTCAACTGCTACTTGAACTTGTAGTTTCCATGCATGATGAAAATTTAATTGAAAAGATTCATCTTGCGCCTGAATGTGTAAGGGGAGGGGATAAAAGAGAATAAGAAAAAACGGAAATTTAGTCATTAGACACGTTTGGAAGATTTTTATTACAAATATTTTTAGAAAAGACGATGAAATTAATATTTTTATTAATCAGTTTATGCAGAAGCTAAAAGTAAAAATTTAAGGAAATTAAATAACATATTTGATCACATGAGCTAATTTTAACTAACTAATAAATTAATTTTATTTTTGTTATAAATATTTACGGTTAAATTAGTGAAAGGTGGATGTCAAGTGATACCAGGCTAGATGCAACTTTTACTGCTAACTCAGTTGACATGGGTATTAATTTCTTGGTGTTCGATAATTTCAAACAGGAAGCGGAAGAAAGAGAAACCGTTATAAACAATCCGGATGCTATTATGCCTGCAGCTTTTGTTTCATTCAAAACACGATGGGGAGCTGTTGTGTGCGCTCAAACTCAGCAAACCAGTGATCCGACTATTTGGCTCACAGATTGGGCTCCAGAGCCACGGGATGTCTTTTGGGAAAATCTAGCAATTCCATATTTTGAGCTGAACATGAGGAGATTGGTCATGACCGTCGCTTTATTTTTCCTCACATTTTGCTTTATGATTCCAATAGCATTTGTCCAATCTTTGGCCAACATTGAGTCGATTATGAAGGTCTTACCTTTCTTGAAGCCAATAATCCAAGAGTAAGTCTTCTCAATCTCATACCAGTTACTAATTTTATTATGCTAATTTTGAATGCTAAATTGCTAATAAATTCCTACTTGATTTTTCTTTTCCTTTTCCTTTTCACAAAAATGAAGTTTAAACATAAGATCGTGTAAAGTACTCACATCCCATGTAACCAGTGAACATATATATCTTTTAAAATTCTCAACACATTAAATGTTTTCATTATTCTGTAATCATTTAAGGCTTTTGTTATTGCATTACACTTTTAAATATATTTTTACTTGTAATTAAACTTTTCGTTGGCATTTTCGATCATTTAAAAATAACGTGTTTTTGAAAAACAAAATTAAAGGAAAAGTGATTGTTACAAAAGCAGTACAAATGATTTATTACAGTTATATATATATATATATATATATATATATATATATATATATATATATATATATATATATATATATATATATTCTATTAAATGTTGCCCTATTTGCTTTTGAAAGCCACTTTTACAGTAGTTTATTTTGATAAACCATTCTTAATAAGTTATTTTTAATTTATTCTTGGGTTCTGTATTTTTAAATATTAAACAAAAATTTAAAAAATTTAATAAATGTTTTTTGTTAAAAAGTAATTTTCTTTCAAAAAGAAAAACTCAAACAAATTCACCTAAAATCTTTTCCTATGTAATCAACTAGAATAACTTTAAAGATATATTTGGAGAAAATTACGTTTCTTTTACTAATCATTCTAATCATTATAAATTAATAGTTTACTACATAGTTATAAAGAATAAATGTTTATCTTATATACTTAATTTTTTTAATAAATAAATAATTTTAAATTTATAAAGTATATTATTATTTAAACTTAAAACAAACAAATATTTTCAAATATGTAAACAATATTTTGAATATCTATATATAAGTTGGGGCCCACCTATTTTTATATTGAAACTAATATGCAATTCTGAAAATTAAGTACATGTATAAAGATTCAAAGAATCATAGTTAGAAATAGTTGAAAGATGTTTTCTAAATACACACCAAATTATTTTCTAAAATTAAGAATAAAAATCAGTTCAGTTTACAGATTAAAAAAATCATCATTTTAATTTTGAAATAATAAAATGTCTGCCACTTTGGTATTTACTTTAATCACTAAAAATAATGTTATTTCTTATGTGATTCAAATATTAAATTAATCAATTATTGTTAGTAAGTTTAATACTAATTTAGTGTAAATTTTTTATAAGCATATCTATGCGCACAGAATTTTTTTTTTTTTTACATCCATTTTGTTATAGGAAATGTATTATAAATTCGATAACTATTTTAAAAGTAACACTAACATTAATTTATTTTTAAAGTGTGTTTTTTTATGGATAATGATATTTAGACAACATTTTTTTGACAACATTTGAACATTAATTACGTGTCAATCTCTGATTGGTCAAAAATTATTCCACAATAGTGTTTATGATTATTATTATTGATTGTTGAGTAATTTTTGACCAATCACAGATTGACACGTAATCAATGTTCAAATGTTGTCAAAAAAATGTTGTATAAATATCATTATCTTTTTTTATACTATAGTACATAGATTTTTTTTTTTATACATTTAGAGATTTTTTTTTTATACATTTAGAGGTATTAAATATATGCTTTACCATTTTTTTTGAGATAAGTATTAAATACAGTTCCGCAAAGGTATTTTTTAGTATGGTTTCCTCCTATGAGTTTTGCCTTCAATTAAGTCGATGTTGAGAGCTTTTTCGAGTGAATTACTAAAATATTGAAGTGGCTTACTATGGAAATTTTATTGTCTGCAAAAGCGCCATTCCTTTCAGTAATGGGTGGCTTCATGCACTGAGTTGCTCGTTGCAGGCCATCTATCAAGTCTCTCATTCAAGGATTTCTTCCAGGGATAGCATTAAAGATATTTCTTGCAGTGCTTCCGAAAATTCTGATGACGATGTCGAAAGTGGAAGGTTTTACTTCCCTTTCAAGTTTGGATCGGAGATCAGCTTCCAAATATTACTTGTTTATTCTCATCAACGTATTCCTTGGGAGTGTAATAACAGGAACAGCATTTCAGCAACTTCAGCAGTTTCTTAATCAGACCTCTACAGAGTAGGTTCTTTAGATATCTTTTATTTGGACACCGAGATTGGCAGCATCTGACATGTATATTATTTTGCAGGTTCACAAAAACAGTTGGCAGTACAATCCCCATGAAAGCCACATTTTTTATCACATACATAATGGTCGATGGTTGGGCTGGAATAGCTGCAGAGGTTCTCAGGTTAGTTCCGTTAATTACTTTCCACCTGAAAAACGCTTTCTTGGTGAAGACAGAGCAAGACAGAGAGAGTGCAATGGATCCTGGAAGCTTGGATTTTGCCACATCTGAACCTCGCATCCAGTTATATTTCATGCTGGGGCATGTGTACGCTCCAGTCACACCTTTTCTTCTCCCCTTCATTGTAATCTTCTTTGGTTTTGCCTACTTGATCTTTCGGCACCAGGTGAGTCTGCATAGAGTTTGCAGCATTTTTGTTGTTGTTGTAGTTTATGCATATCTAAACAAAAATTGTTCTGATTGCTGCTTCAACTACTAACCCTGCATTACACCAATTTTCTTCCATTAAATGTTTGAGTAAAATGATCATGTTCATATTAATGCTTAATCAGGACTTTTTTTTTTTTCTTGTCCAAAGATTATCAATGTGTATAACCAGCAATACGAGAGTGGAGGAGCGTTTTGGCCAGATGTCCATGGCCGAGTAGTTATGGGCTTGATTATATCTCAAATTCTTCTGATGGGATTGTTAAGTACAAGAGGTACAGAGACGTCGACGCTAGTGCTTATTGCACAACCTATCTTGACATTCTGGTTTCACAGATATTGCAAAGGCCTCTTTGAATCTGCATTTGTAAAATTTCCACTGCAGGTTGGTTAAGCAATTTTAAGTATGCCTACGTGTTAAAGTATTATTTTGTATGTTCCAGAGGGCAACTATATGTAGAAGGAAACAAGTTCTGCTATGTGGTTTGGAAGATATATCTGCTGCTAACCAAACGATCAATTTGTTTGAAAATGGTTCTTCACAAGTCCATATAGAAGAATAAATACACTTAAAACATTTTTCATAAATTAA
The DNA here is from genome assembly GCA_036885675.1 of Vigna mungo. Taxonomy (NCBI): domain Eukaryota; kingdom Viridiplantae; phylum Streptophyta; class Magnoliopsida; order Fabales; family Fabaceae; genus Vigna; species Vigna mungo. The sequence continues at coordinate 25,260,318 of CP144695.1, forward strand.
GATTATCTTCCTATTCACTGAATTTTTATAAAAACAAAGATACATAAACAAATTTTATTTTAAACAAAAGTTCAATGCATTTTACTTGATTGTTCTTTAAGTGTCTGTAGAGGGAGATATCAATGGTGGTCCTGTATTAGCTGACATACTTGATATTTGGCAGGAAGCAATGGTGAAGGATACACTTGAACGGGCAGTTGAGCCAAACTTAAACCTGAGAGTTTACCTTCAGAATGCTTACGTACACCCAGTTTTTAAGGACAATGATTTTGAAAAACCAGCAGCCGTTGATGAAGAAGAGGAGAATCCACTGATCAAGACAACGAGACATACTCGTAGGGGTAGCAAATCTGAAAGTGAAAACGGCGGTTGCTAAGGTACTGCTGCCATTTGAGATTCCAAGAAAAGTTTATGGATTGAAGTGATTAAGTGAATGAGAATCAGCAATTTTTAGTTAAAATTTGAGATGCATCAAGCAGGATTCCCAGAACCACTTGCATCGTAACATCCTGTTGCTATCCATTGCCTTCCAAAAATGTTTTTTGTTGTGTAAAATATCAGTATGTTCTATGCTGTTGTAATTAATGTAGAAAAAACTATATTCAATATGTACAATAACAGAAACAAACCTCTGGGATGAAAATAACTGTTTCTTTTGTGATACAATTTTTTTTTTTAAAGGAGTTTGATCATTATTTACGCATCAAAAAGAAATTTATCTTTACAGAAGATTTTTACACTACGTTTTTTCTCAAAATTTTCACCACTTTTTATATACATTTATTGCATAGGGATTGGTTCATTCGACGGTGTTTATACAGTCTAGTAGATGGAGAAGCCCAAGAACGACATGGAAAGAATGAAAAATAATTAAGAGATGTTTGTTTGTAATGATAATTACAACGAAAAAGTAATTTTTGATAAGGAAGGCAACGGTGAGGAGTGAGTGAGAGAATTGAGAGAAGACAGGAAATAGTTGTCCTTTCTTTCTTCAAAAACGCAAACAGCAGGCGCAATGCGGTCCCTTGAAGGATTATTTGACACAACACACAATCTCTTGTTCTCTTATCTCATTCATTATTCCTCTAACATTGGTGGGTAAGGTTTGGTGAAGTCCAGATAAAATCGATGAACAATAGTTTACTGTAAAAATAAGTACCTATTTTTAATGCTTTATTTGGTTGGAGAAATAAAAAGTGAATGAAAGGAGGTGAAAAATAAAATAAAAGTTAAAGGTATTTTGATTGAAAACAATAATTTAAAAATAAAGAAATAAATAAAAAATTTTGGTGAATCCCATTGCTTTTCAAACATGTCTACTATAAGATTTTATATCGATTATTTCTAGATATTCTATTTTTTTTTCTATTCATATTCCTCGTGATGTAAACAATGGTTAAATAAAAGAAAAAAAAAAAGTTAAAAGGAAAACTCCAAGAAATTTAGGGAGTCTTATATTCTACGAAAATGGGGGAGCGTAAAATATATCTTCACTCACATGCATAACAACCTTACTGTAATCTCTATCAGTCCAACCTCATGCAATGCTCAATTAACAACAACTGAATTTCCTTCCTCAGATTCAACTATGGCAAGTTTTATGTCACTCTTCTCCTTGTCACCGATTCCTTTCAATCAACACAAATTCGAAGCCAAAAGTTTTTGTTTTCACAAGCCCTTGATCCAAAGTAAGCACCACCAACTTGGATCGCAAAACCTCTTTTACCCCTTTTTCCGAAACCCATCTTCGAAATTGTGTGCCACTTCGCGATTGTCCATTGAGGAGACGGAGCAACAAGTCGGAACCTTGACCCGACCGGAAGACCTGAAAGGGGCGTTGGCTTATTTGTTTAGGACGGAAACTGGTGGAGGTTTGGTGAAAGTTTATGTCACAAAGAAAAAAGATAGGTATTTTGTTTACGTTGAGATTTCTTCGTTGGATGTGAATCATTGTGGTGAAAGTGAAACATTGGTGTTGTGTTGGGGTGTGTATAGAGGTGATGCATCTTGTTTTGTGGATATGGATTCGACTGGGTTGAGTGGGATTGCGGCAAAGCGGATGAATGTTAGTCCTTTGGTGCAAACTTCTGTTGGCAAGTTTGGAGTTGAGTTGGAATTTGATGCCAAATATGTTCCTTTGTACTTGTCATTTTTCTTGATGTCATCTTTGGATGCAGGGTTGGAGATTAGAAGCCATAGGAGAACGAATTTTTGCGTGCCGGTTGGGTTGCTTCCGGGTTACCCGAGTCCTTTGGGGCTCTCTTATTCTCCTGATGGCTCTGTGAATTTTGCTATTTTCTCGAGACATGCTGAGAGTGTGGTTTTGTGCTTGTATGATGAGAAGGGTGTGGAGAAGCCTGCTTTGGAGGTTGATTTGGATCCCTATGTGAATAGGTCAGGTGACATGTGGCATGTCTCGTTTGAGAGTGTCGAGAGTTTTGTGAGCTATGGTTTTCGCTGCAGAGGGGGTGTTCATAAGCAGAACAGAGGTGATAGTTCTGCTGAGCATGTTGTTTTGGACCCGTATGCTAAGATTGTCGCTAATTCTTGTCCTGGTGGTCTTGGACTAATGCAGAATCTTGGATGGTTGAGAAAGGAACCTGCTTTTGACTGGGGTGGTGATTTTCACCCAGATTTATCCATGGAGGAACTGGTGGTTTACAGGTTGAATGTCAAGCGCTTCACACAGCATGAGTCAAGCCAACTTCCAAGTGGTTCAGCTGGAACCTTTACTGGTTTGGCTGAGAAGGTTCAGCATTTTAAAGATCTAGGTGTGAATGCTGTTCTGATGGAGCCGGTTTTCACATTTAATGAAAAAAAAGGACCATTTTTTCCTTGCCATTTTTTCTCCCTGATGCACATTTATGGACCATCTGGTGGTCCTGAATCTACCATGGCCTCTATGAAAGAGATGGTTAAAATTATGCATGCCAATGGGATAGAAGTTCTTATGGAAGTAGTTTTCTCAAATACTGCTCAGATTGGTGCTCTACAAGGAATTGATGACTCATCCTACTATTTAGCAAATGGAGTTGGTGATTTGAAGATGCGGAGTGCTTTGAACTGTAACTATCCTATAGTGCAAAATTTGATTCTGGACAGTCTGCGGCATTGGGTGACTGAGTTTCACATTGATGGCTTCTCTTTCGTAAATGCTTCACACCTGCTGAAGGGATTTCATGGGGAGTATTTGTCTAGACCTCCATTAGTTGAAGCAATTGCTTTTGACCCAGTGCTCTCCAAGACTAAAATCATAGCAGATTGTTGGGATCCTCATGACATGGTAGCGAAGGAAATTCACTTTCCTCATTGGATGAGATGGGCTGAAATGAATGCAAAATTTTGTAATGATGTGAGGAACTTTTTAAGGGGTGAAAGTCTTCTTAGCGACCTTGCAACAAGACTTTGTGGGAGTGGAGACATGTTTTCTGACGGACGAGGCCCAACATTCTCTTTTAATTACATAGCCAAGAATTTAGGATTTTCTCTTGTAGACTTGGTTAGCTTCAACAGTGATGATGAATTAAGTTGGAATTGTGGAGAAGAAGGAGCCACTAACAACAGCAGAGTCCTTGAAACACGACTCAAACAAATCCGTAATTTCCTCTTTGTCTTGTTTGTGTCATTAGGAGTACCTGTTCTGAACATGGGAGATGAATGTGCCCACTCCTATGGTGGTTCTCTTGCATATGGTGACATAAAGCCAATCACTTGGAGTACTTTGACATCAGGCTTTGGTAAACAAATCTCACAATTCATTTTCTTTATGAGTTCACTGAGAAAGAGGAGGAGTGATCTTCTTCAGAGAAGGAGCTTCTTAAAAGAAGAAAACATAGAATGGTATGGAAGTGATGGGGCTCCACCAAGATGGGAAGATCCATCATGCAAGTTTCTGGCTATGACTTTGAAGGCTGAAGTAGCAAAATTCCCAGAGAGCTCTGTATCTTCTGATATATCTGGGGATCTATTTATTGCTTTCAATGCAGCTGATCACCCAGAAACTACAGTTTTACCCTTGCCTCCAGAAGGGATGTCATGGTACCGCTTAGTTGACACAGCTCTTCCATTTCCCAGCTTTTTCTCAACCAGTGGTGAAATAGTCCCTGAGATGAGGGCAGGTCTGTTTACTTATAAAATGAAGTCTCACAGCTGCGTTTTGTTTGAGGCGTGTAATTATACCATTTAAAAGGACTACATTCCCCTCGGATTTTTCAAATTTTGTCATTCAGTTATAGGTTTGTAGAAGGCATACTGAGCAATGTATGCTTGAATACCGTGTAAAAAGTAGTTTCATGGTATTGATTTCACATTGTCTTTATTTTTTGATAAATAAAGGAGTATTTATTTTAGAATTGTTAGTGTCAATATCCAAACTGGTTGGTTAAGGCTCTAATCGAAAAGAGTATTATATGCAAGAAAAATTCTACATACATATAGTATGGTACCTTAAATTTAGGAATCGGACATGTTCTGCTGGCTTCTAACGCCACTGGAGAATTCTGGGTATTTCATTTTTCACTCCAGTTTGGTATTCAAAGTGTTACACCCACACTGCTTGTAAATTATGTAAGGGTAATTATTTAAAGAAGATTGTAACTTTTATTCAAAATCATTTATTGTTTAAGTAAGTCAAGGTCATCATATTTCTCTGTAAAACTATCACAAAAATACAATGCTAATGAAGTGAGAAATCTCTGTTCTTAGTTTCATAGAACCAATAAATTATGTTAACATTGCTTTTGAGTAGTTGATTGTTGGTGGATCCTTCATTTTCGTGTTTCCTCTCGTGCTGTTTCAATTTTGCAGGCACTTCCAATTTACCTTGAAAAAAAATTTCATCCGTTTGTAGCAGTACTGTTATCTGTGACTTTTGTTCTTGCTTTTGGAGAGATACAATATTTTTCCAATTCAGTTTTCTGGTATCATGCACAAGGATTTAGCAGAGCATTACACTAACTGTTGTTACAATGCCACTTCGGCATAAGTTATCCCACAAGCTAGGCCTATGCTTGTCTAAATTCTAATTTTAATTGAAGAAATTATATGCTAATCATATCATTCTCCAACCCTCAATATACTGTAAAGGTGATACACAACTCCACCCACCCATTACAATGTTGCTTATTGCTTTTATGACTTTGATTATGGAGTGATATGCTCAAATAGATTTTTCTTTCAGTTTTTCTAATTGCTAGTAGTAACCTTATGGTTTCTATCTCTCTAAATTTTTTGGTTGGATTAGAAAGATGACAATTTTGGACTATTTCTGCGAAGTTTGGTAGAACTTTGAAAGCATTAATATATTTTTAAAATAACATAAAAAATGGCTTTGCATTTGGAAATGGTATTTTAAAAGTGAGTTTAAATAATTTTTTAAAATAAATATATCCATGCTTATAAAAAATGTAGCAAGTCACCTTACATTGTGCAAGATTTTGTTCTACATTTTAACGGTACTCACGTCACCACGCATCTCCTTAGAATCATAGTCTAAAAATTTATATTCTTTATTTCTTTTTCATTGCAAGTTCAGCATTTGGTTGCCTTTTGCCACTGTGGAATGTCCTCCTCTGCTAAAAAAAAAACGGGGGGTTAACTTAATTATATATATTTTTAACAGCTGAAATCTTATTCGAGTCAAACAATAAAATCTTAAGAGAATAATTACCTGAAAATTATCTGCGAAACGTCTCTTAAATAATTAAAAATTTCAATGTTCTAACAATATAATAATAATCTTGAAATCTTCTCCGTTTGTAGATTAATTACTAAGAGGTAATAATAAATTGGTGAGAAGGCATAATGGCTAATGTATGCTCGAATACTGTGTAAAATGTAGTTTCATGGTAGTGATTTCTTATGGTCTTTATTTTTAAATAAATAAACAAGGAGTAGTTATTTTTGAATTGTTAGATTCAATATCCAAACCGGTTGGTTAAGGCTTTAATGGATTCTTTTTTTTTTATATATTCAAGAAAAATATACATACAATTACCCTCCCTTGTGAATTCACGAGGCTAGGAATCTACATTAGTTTTTAGAGTGTATATATTTTCAGAATAAAACTATCCCTATGACACTAAAGACAGTCACTTCAGAATTATGCTCTCATACTTAATTTTGTTTATTTTATTAAACTTTATAATAAGGTAAAAATTACTGTGGATCAATCCAGCATATTCTAAATGAATTTCTTGCAGCAATGTATTTCATCCTGAATAGATAGATTGACATCAGCTTCAAGGGTGTTGCAATGATTGAAGAATTTTACTGTATGAGAATTACATTACATAAGATCGAAGACAGATAATCGGTGGATTACAATGAAGTTGCATGTTTTTGGTGCTAACGACCTTCATATGTATAGGTTTTGTTAAATATATCATCCACAAAAAAAGGAATTGCACTCTAATAAAAATAACATAGGGACAGCTTGAAATAAAAAATGGCTCATGCCACAACTGATAGGAAAGCAAATTTTACCTGAATAGTAATGAAATGTACAAAAGTAACTATCAAAGAATAAATGAATTAGTATAGTATTTACCCGTTCAGGTACGTTTAAATTCAATTATCATTTCAGCTGCTGCGCCCATCACACGTATCCCTCCAATTTCCAACAGGCGAAGAGCCAACTCGTGTTCATCCATACGTCTTAGTCCCTTGCTCAGTCTCTTGAGCAAATCCTCGTCAGCTTCCTGAATCCACGACGGAGCTCGGCTCACCATCAAGCTGACAAACCATGAAACATAGGCCTCCCAAGTAGCACTATGACAACGCATTGATGTAGTCTTGTTCAGGGCACTCTCAAGAAATTCCATATGCAACCCAATGACTTTCGTCAGTCGTTTAGGTTGATGCGAGTTGTCAATACCCCAGGAAAATGATATGCTAAGGAAGACAAAAAATGCCAGTGCATAACCTTTGAGCATGGCAACCATAACTCCAGATTCTCCACCACCCTGCTCCAACATGGAAGTTGATAAAAACCAGTAAGGCAGAGTCTCACTTATCAAATATTGAACGAACTTTGGTCCACCTGATATCCAAACCAATGAAGCGCCGAGTAGAGCGGCATGCTCCACACGTGCCATGGATCTGGCCAGAGAAACTTGGCCATATTTGATCCCAAACTTGGTTTTCTTTGATTTCCTTATACCCCCCTTGGACAAATCACTCGCTATGTCTCTAACCGAAAGCATTAGAATAGGCACAATTTCTTCAATCAATAACGCGATATCTCCAATAGACCGATACACTCTTAGGTAAAGAATTCCTGGAGCAACTGGAAAGATCCCATCGGATATTTGGGGAACTAAGCCATGACCAAGAAGGGCACCGACACCGCCATTATTATAAATGCAGGCAGAGCCAAGGCCAAGGGTGGACGTGAAGCAACTTTTTAGTAGTTGAACTACAGAATCCCTGTTGTGGTGGAAAACAGTGCTGGAAGCAGAGAGCACAAAATAGTTACTCCAACGCTTCACCTTCTGGACCCACAAAGACGTCACAATGGGCAAGGAGGGCCAGGGGCAAGCAGAAGCAAGGGCAGTCACGGTAGGGGCAATCAGGGCAAGGAAACGTTCAGTGGCCTTGTCAAGTTTATATGTTATCGTGAGGCTTACAAAAGCTGCCAAAGGCAAAGGAAGTGTGGGTGGAGACTTTCCATCTACAGCAAATTTGGAAGAAAACAATGTCAACATAATGAACATTTTCTTCTTCCACATAGAATGATAAATGCAGATAAAGGTAACAGGTGGATATTCATTGGTCAACCATTCAGTCAGTTGTAAATATAATTCCTCCTGCGCTCTTGAAAGAATATGCATCTTTGTTATAATGTCAATTAACGATTTCCTGCTGCAAATAAGTAATATGATAAATGTTTTCTTTTACATTAGTTACTTTTTACTTTTGTTCCTTAAGACCACTTATTCGAATTCTTCTCCTTTATGTTTTAAAGAAAACACAAAATAAAAATATAGAGTGGAGATTAACATTGTGTTTGGATCTATTCAAATACTATTTATACTTGAAAAGAGATGAAAGTGAGAAATTTTGGACCTATTCAAATAATATTTATACAGATTGAAAAGAGATGAAAGTGTGAAAATCAATGCATAAAGAAAGTGTTAAAAAACGAGGTAAATTTATAATCTTAACTTTCGACACTATTCAGAGTCTATTTGCAAAGAAAATATATACATATATTATTATCTAGAAATCATGTGTATAAAGGTTTTATTATCATTTGACATTAATCTATTATTGTTTTAATAATCATATTATTAATATTTATTTGTATAAGTTTTTACATTATAATAAAAAATAATTTAAATGATTAAGTAAAATAATAATATTTAATAATAAATGTTCTTACAATATAAATATACAAAATTCAAAACATTAAAAATATAAATAAAAATTAAATAATTTAATATTTTACTAAGTATATATGTTTTCATATTGTAATTAAATAATAATTGAAATAAAAATATTAAAATAATGATCAAAACGAAATTAATCCAGTTAAAATTTTATACTCTATAATAATTTATTTTAATATACAATTATTTTAACCATATCTCTTTTATTTACTTAGATTTGATAATATTTTTTAATTTAAATTTTATTTTAACTTTAACTTATATTTAAAAAATTCTTTTATATCAAATCACTTTTAAAAATTACTTTTTAAATATATAAAAAAATTCTTCTATCACATCAATCATATCTAATACAAATTTTTTCATACAATTTTTATTTTCTTCCTACCAATCTAAAGTAATCTCAATTTTCATTTTTTTTTTACTTTTCCACTTGCAAATTGATCTAAACAAAGCATAAGAGAACTTTACCTATATCAAGGCTTGGGACATTGAAATCTACTAAGATGTTCTTTATTTCTTGTTGAACAAGGGATAAATTTGAGGCAGGGCTGGGCCAGTCAGTTCCATTCATTAATGCTGGCTTCCATACGCCCCTCGTAACTTCAGCTGAAAAATAGCTTGCAATGGTAACCAAAGAAGCCGGAAGGAAATCAGCTAGATCTTTGAGACCTGAGAAAAAGCATGTGAAAATCAAATCACATAGCAAACAAAATAAAAGTTTCAAAAATCAGCATTGCAAAACAATCCGGTGCAAATTTCTCAAATATAGGATTACGTTCGATATCAAGATTTTTTTTCCGCCGCATCCGCTACTTAAGAGAATGCAAAATCCTTGAAAGGGATCTTTCTTTATCCACCTCCATGGTTTCTCCATGCCATGGATGTTAGGACAGACCATTCTGTCATTTAGTCAGATTTTCTAACTAATGATCCGAGATAATTATTACGGATGCTGTAATTTAAAAATATATATTATAATAATACCTCTGCGAATGACAAGATTATACAATTTAAAATATACTTTAAATTAAAAAAAATATAAGTATTTCACATTAATAAAAATATATTTTCATTATTCAATAAAACAATCCAAATTTAAAAATAAATCTTAAATTATATATTTTTAATATAATTTAAAATATATTTTAAATTCTGAATTATGTAACACATAGTTCTAAATTATATAATTTACCATGTATTTCTGAAATTTGAACATAACAAAATGTATTTCAAAATTATCAAATCTAAAATATTTATCATTCAAGAATAATTAATTTTTTTTCTAAATCTGCGAACATTTAGGATGAAGTTATAACATTTTTAATTTATGAATAATTTAGACCTTTTTTATGTCCATACACATCTATGTTACAATCTTGACCTCGTGTGCTACACCATCACCGTTGCATGCGTCATTCTTATTGTATATGTGGCTAACAGAACACCAGTTTTGTTACCTTCATTACTGTTCTCTCCTCCTCCACTTGTACCACTGTCTCTACTATATATTACCACAATACCATCTTTATTATTATTATTATTATATCATCCTTATTACCATCATAAGATATATTAAACAATATTAGCACAATAGTCACGTAATTTTCATATTGCCAATGCCTAACTCAGCATTTTCAAGTAGTGGCTGCACTTGGAAGAGCTAGCTGGTGTCATCATGTATAGATTTTTAAAATAGTTTCCTTAAGGTAAGGCTACTTATTTATTTAATCAATTTTCAAAATTAATCTACCTGATATTTGCATTCAACAAGCTTGGATATTTGTTCCAAGCTTCTAATGAAAGATACTTTTTCTATATCTGTATAAAAGAAAGAAATTAGGTGAGGTCTGATACAAGAAATGCTTTAACATTTCTCATATTCAGTGGAAGAAAAATAAAAAATTCCTTAGAATAAAGATATAATTTATGAACAGGTAAGAATAAAATTCTCACTTGTCCAGAACTATGTGTAAACTTCTTAAAGTTTTCTAACATAATTGTCACTAAATACATTATTTCTCTTAAAAATCGAATAAGCAAACATATTTTATAATTATTTGCTAGAAGGGTAATATTTTAAGGAATAACAAAGAAATATGTTTATTAAATTTTTTGAAAATAGGCAGATAAGGATAGGTTGGCGTTCTATATATTTTATTTAATTCTTCGATAACCTTATATAATATTATTTTATTTTAAAATTTCATTTATATTTATTATTATCATATATATATATATATATATATATATATATATATATATATATAATAGTTTATTATTAAAACAAGCATTAAATGGTTGGCTTTAGGATTGTGTTCGGTTATTTATTTATTTCCTTTGCTTATTTAAGTTATTTTAGGACTTATAGAGTTTACACATAATCTCCAGGCTGACATTATTACATTATGTAGCCTCAGTCCTCATTGTAATCTTGTCCTGACTCAATATGATTCGTGCTAAGTTGAAGTTAAAAATTATGGAGACAAATAGAGAACAAGGCATACCTGTTGCTAGGTCACGGGTAGAGAGTTTCCCATAAGCGCAGGATGTCAGCGAAGCATCCAGGACAAAGGGAATAGCTTCGAGGATATCCCAGGCAGGCACTTTTAAAGCATCATCGAATGCAAGCCCAGATGAACAGTTGTTTCCTGAAGTTGTAGGTGTCGAAGGTTCGGCTCCATTACTTACCTTCGAAAACATCATGCTTAGTAGGGCATCGACGATCCGATGAACAGGCCCTCCAGGCACAAGACCCGAGCGGGTAGAAGCCATGCTTTCTTGATGTTTCCGGTACCAGTAGTTTAATTTTGGGAAGAAATCCATAAATACAGGGTCTGCAGGAAAGCTTAAAATGTTTGACCATCTTTTGAGCATTTTCTGGTCCTTTGCTGTTCTTCCAAGCGACGCCAATTTACTGTTTCGAACTAATAAAAGGCATTCAGGACTAAGTAGTGATCCAAATGTTGGCGCTGTTGCATCGCTTCTCACTTGTTCAACAGGTAGACGATCAAACCGCCAAAATCTCAGCAAAAGAGTAAATGCATTAGAGAATACCTCCCAATGAGTGAGTTTTTCTCCGGCTGCAACAGTCCCCGAGGCATCGGGAACACGTGATCCAAAAACCTCACTTATTAGCATTAGTCCTGCCGCAAGTAATGGAACCTGCAGTAAATGGCATAAATACAACATCTGAACGAAGAATGTACATGCAACATGTACTAGTTCTCTATAACATTCCATCCTCCTTTAGCTTTAATGAAAATTAAGAACATAATTTATGATAGAGCCTTCCTATACTACAAAAAGACTTAATAAAAACTTCCCTTAAAAAGAAAAAGGCTAGTTCGCAATTTAACATGTCTGTTAAACTACAATGATAAAAAAACAGAGCATACCAAACCATGTAGGGAGAATATATGAACACAGTCTACAGATGAGATTCCCAAAAGTAGAACGTTTAAAAAGGCAGCTTGACTGATCAAATGGCTCTCAGCCCCAGAGTAATTGGGAGGATCTATAGGCGAAAGCAATTTTGTGATAAAAAGAAGGGTAAGCTCCTGCAAACAAAGATAATGAACAAATAACTGACAAAATTAAAGGGACAGAAGACACATTAAACAAGCTAAAAACTAAGAATAGAAGCCTCTGGTAAAATTGGAATGCTAAAAACAGTACCTGTACATTCCACCCACGTCCCAGAGATGCCCCACACATAATGGTAGCAGCAGATATCTTGTCTTCATCTGAACCATTGATTGCAATTTCATATATTTTCTCAATCTCTGCTAAGCTTACATCAAAATCCATGAAATTCAGTTGCCTTTAAATTTTCAAAAGAGGACATCTAATATTGGCTTCATGAAAAGAAGGATGCACGGCATGCTGTACTGTAGAGGAGCTATTATGCAATACTATCTTTGATCAGATAGCCACCACTTTCACTTACACACGAAGACTCCATAAATGTGTATTGCGTATTTAGTGTCTTTGAATTATAAATCTATATTTGATCTAAAAGACAAGAATCTCAATGTATTTTCCAGATCAATAAGTCCCTTTATCGAGGAACTATGGGAGCAATAAAGCCTATACTAAAGAATAGTATCTATAGCAACCCTTAATACTGTATAGTATATATATGTTGTTTCTGTTATTCCATATCTACCCGTTGTATATTATGCGATTTGCATACCACGTCAATATCTGTATAGATTAAAGTTTTGAAGATTCTTTTACGCATATATCCACATATTTAAATTACATTAAAGCACAAAATGCAACCACTGCTGAAGTATGAACAGTATTCTACGTCAGTAGCATGAATGATGAGAGCCAAGACTTCTCATGAATTTTCTGATCGAATGAATGAACACAACGTCAAAAATTCAAAGTACAAACTGTGTTATACCCCTAAACCACCACCAAGAGACAAAAATAAGTAGCAAAAGCAGCATTTTGGAAAGATTAAAATTCTTGAAAAATCCTTCCATCTAATTTACGTAAGTCAAGCACTTCCTCGAATTTTTCCGTTCTGAAACCAAATTTAAGAGGGGATTGAAAGGGTCACAGAACATATGAACTATGAATGATGCAGCTTACCTGCAAGCTGGAGTTGCAACTAAGACATTAACCAATTCAGGAGTTAGCTGTGATCCCTCCATCAAAGAAGACCAGCCAGGGACATGATTAGAAATGCTACAAGGAATTTGATTGCTGCATTCACTCACATAGCCAGGCCATAGATAAGCTGATGCATCAAGTAGGTTTCTGGCAATACATGCCTCGACAATTAGATGGCGTAAGTTGCCAGCTGCATGGAAAAACATACAAGAAAAACAGCGTCACTATACACCAAAGGCATAAAAGGTAAGGGATCCAGAACAAAATATGAACAGACTTTTATGAAACGAAAAAGAAAATTACAGAGGCAAAAAGAGCATTGCCAGATGACCAGATTACAAAAATGTGATTGAATATCACAGGTCTAGGTGCCAGCGCCATCAATAAAACTATGGACAACTATAATTGTTATATGTGTGAGATAGAGTGAGACAAAAAAATAAATTGATAAGCAATGTTTACTGTATGTTCACAGGGAGACCCATTTGGGGAAGCAACAGAATCATAGAAGCATACCTATCAGTTAGAAGTACAAATTCTGCCGCCAAAAAGAAATCTTTACAGATTCCCCATTACCACAATAAAAGAAATTACTCACAATATTTTATCGGCAAGCCGTTTGTATATTCCATGTATCCACTACCAACAGGGTTTCCTGATAAGAACAAAATAGCTTTGGCAGCAGCCTGATTGGCTTCCTCAAGAACAGGCTGAGGTGGAGTGAGTAAGGACTCATAATCACCCAATAGCTGTAAACTGGTAATCAATTCCCCGCGACACTTCCCCAGAGCTGGTTTTTCTGTCCCTTTGCTTGTTGTAGGGCTATGTTCAGCTTCTTCAATCAGTTGACCTTCCTCTTCTTCTATAATACAAGTAACCACGAGGGTTGTAATGCTCAGTAGCATACACATGCAGGTATCAAGACGAGGTATAGGACCTTCTTTTGAATCTCTCTCCTAAAACAACAGGGTGAATAATATAATATTAGATTTGTTGTTGTGAATATATTATGTAAAGTACAATTGCATGCAAATTTCCAGTGTCTCTAGATCTTTTATGAAGGACCAGTGAATCAAATTAAACACAAAGGAGCCATGTGCCAACACAGAAAAAGTAAAATGTAAATGACATGAAGCACAGTCTTTCACTTTTAATGATCATGCACAGGAAGAAATTTATCAAGCAATATTTCCGGGAGTATCATCGGCACCATACCCTTTTTGTTGGAACAGTTCCAACCCTTTGAACCAAACGCAATGCTGCAACCCATAGCCCCAAAAATGTGCTGTGCCACATAGTGCCATTAACAACGTGTAAAGTCTTCACCAAACCTGCAATTACAAGTTCAAAGAAATAACACGACACTTAGGAAATAAAAATACAAATAAGTTTGTCATTTAAATCAAGAGTTCAACTCCAACCCAAAAGATGCCATTTGGATTGTTTTTCCATGTCACAATCCTCTCATGGAAAAACTTGAGATCACTATTCACATTTAACAACTTTTTTTTTTTTATAGAAATAGCAGCAGTTCTATTTGTTACAAGGCAGATTTTATTCTGTGATATCCACTTTCTCACTAAGCATTTTGAAATTTCTATAGATCCTTTTCTGGCTGCTTTCTAATCCTTTCTGTCTGCCAAAAAGAGAGGCTGTCACTTGTGGTGTATTTTGGCATGATTCTGGTATGTCTTAGAATTTGGGCTTAGAGCCTAACCCAAACCCATAAAAGTAGCTTGTAATTTGAGGATTGTCAAAGTTTTATAAGTTCTGCATAAGTCATATTTCTAGGTAGTTTGAGGCTAAACACACTCCTCGAGGTTTCAATTAAGGCCCAAAAGAGGACACAATTAAGACAACCTTCCAACACGATGAAGCTAGAAGGTGTCAATGTTTCATAGGCTGGGGTATGACATTTTCTAGTTTCTCCTCTCTCTTTGACTTGAATCGGAAGGTTTAGTAAGATTTGTTTTAATTTTGTTGGGTAAAACCATAATGTGGTCCTTGAAATTATATGAACCACATTAACTTCTGAAGGAAGCCAAAAAAACGAGCCTGGAAAGACTCAAAATATCTGCGCGTATGGAAAGAAGAAAAGGAACCATAATAACTATGAACCCAAACTTGTTAATGTCTAGACTCTTTCATCGAGTTCCTTTTCTTCCTTGTATAGTTATTTTCCCAACATTTTCACTTAAAAGAAATAATACCTGTAATAATCTCGATAGCACTAAAAGCTGCCACTTGCCCTCCATCCAAAGCATCTTCAAGAATAAGATCAATAGGAAGCCAGAGTGCAGACCAACTATCCCCAGAAGACTGCGCAGCAAAAGACATGGGCGAACCACCACATATGACTTCTTTAGTCCTCACCTTAGATTTTATTTTGAATTCATGAGAAACAACCGCATGGATATTTTCCGTCAAACTCATAAGGCTGTCTACGGTATTATTTCTCAAATTCCTTAAAATTGGAGAGTTTGACACAAGCAGCTGTGTTTGGTGAACGAAAGATTTCCAATATGATGGCCTACAGAGATAACTTCCCTTCAATAAAAGGTTCTAAAGCCTTAATTGAGATTCACTCAAATGAGTAGTTAGCTGGTTTACCTACTGCAATGCATATCATAATTAAGTTCTTACATGTTCCAATGAACTAAGGAAAGGATCCTTGAAGTCATTTTGTGTTGCAAAAATTCTGCAATAATCTCTATAGCCATTGCTGTATTTTTCTTCTGAAACCCCTCAACATCCTCAGTTTTCTTTTCGCCTGTGATGTCATGTCCATCAATATCCATGTCATGTGACCTGCATAGCCATATAGGCTTATTCTCTGTAGTGTGATCTAGTAACCCTTCGTCATGTAATGATGCTTCAAGTAACTGCCATACGACTGAAAAGACAAATTCAACTAGAACAATTCCAGGCTCCCACAACTTTTGACCGTATACTTGAGAAAGCTGAAGAGCATCATCAATTGATTTCATAATCCTAAAGAATCATTGGTTTCAAATGTCATTATTAGTATTCAAAAATAAACAAAGAACCTACCGATACCCTGAAAAAAGAAAGAGAAAAACACACAAAAAACTACTTGAGCAGATTTATGTTTTCTTTATCTAAAAGATAATATAAATATCTACTTGCATATGATGAAATGTAGCCTTAGGAGATAACATTGAAATTTGAAGAGAGGTCAAATCTACTTTTGCGAGCAATGCACTAGATGCAACTTTTCTTTCTTTTAACATACATATCCTTCAAATATATCAAGCTCTAAAATCTCATCCCAATTTGTGTGGTCAATGGTTTGAGCCTTTGAGGGACAGATATGTTAAAAACAGCAGCATCAACAAGTAGCTTCCGGTTGACAGCATAAAGCCTAATAGTAAGACTTTCAAGTACCACAAAAAGCTAAGGAGATTCACTTCTGTTTTTTATTTCATTTTGCCTAAGTAGTTTTGTCTAGCACTATAAATAAGAAATTATTGATAACAAAGAAGAATTTTACTTTTGTGGATTGAAAAAATGGTCAGGACCTAACCATAGTCATTAAGTGTAAATAATATGTTAAAACTTCAAATAGCAAATTGGATAGCAGAAGCTTTTGCCCAGTTATCTCAAATACTTTTTAAACATGATTCATCATTATCAAGGGAAATTGTCGATCATACATCCTAATTCCTTTGCATGAAATTTTAAATATTTTTAGCACATTAGCATCCTATTCAAAAACCTTCAAACAATATTATAACTAGAAATTTTTAACATTACATTAAGCTATTGTAGTGGTCTTTTGTAATTTAGGCTACTAAGGTGAGTCTTTAGCCTATAAGATCGACATCAGGCATAACATATACACATCAATCTCGTAACATCGCAAATTTCTACAATAATAGATTTACCATGACATGAGCAGTGTGTTTGCATTGACGCCTGCATGGCACGTATTCTCAAATTTTCACATCAAATCAAAGAAAAACACAAGTACAAATGAAGACCCAATAACACTGGCTAGATTTGGCTTTAGTTGTATCAGACAGGACTTATTCAGTTTGAATTGAACAGGAGCAATGATAAGTCACATTCAAACCGACGTAGTAATAGAATATCCAAAATGCTAAACATATTCAGAAGCTAACACAAACAATTGCTGTCCAGCAAGTTCAGTTGGAGTTGGACCTCACTTTTCATAGTTTGGAGAACTGACATCATGTTCAAGCATATCTCGAAGTTGCTTAAGGAGTTCCATATAAAGTCTGTAAGCAGTGGGGTAGAGTTTTCTGCGTGGTACAACCCTGCAGTAGCATACACAGAGAAGAAAACAAGTAAATCAGTGTTGCAGTTGCAGTTCCATGCAATGTTCCACAAAAAAATAAATAAATAAATAATAAAAAGAAAATCAGAGGTCAGTATCGTCAAACTTTCATTTTCTAGTAAACCAAAAATAGTTCCCCTTTCTCTCTATCTTAACCATCAACCACGATGAAACAATTCCGATAACGAACGGAGCAAAACCAACGTTACAGTACGAATTCCTTCATTTAGTGATTCTACATCTTGAGATACATATTATATAAATGGAACATTAAGCAGGACCGTGAAAATGCACTTTCCAGAAACAAAATCAGTAGTTAAATTAATTAGAACGTAAATGTATCAGAGGAAGTGAAAAATAGAAAACGGAAAAGGGAAATGGAAGAGGTGACTTTACGCGGCAGATAGAAGTGCGACGAGGAGGGAGGGAGGGATGATGTCGAGAGATAGGGAGGCGTGTAGAAGCTTCCATGCGGCGGCGGAGTAGTTGTCCCAAAAGAAGTGAGAGACCAAGCGATGAGCGAGTTCGGTGGAAGGGATGGCAATGGCGGAGGAGTGAAGCGTCGACCTGATGTCGAAGGCCCACGCGTAAGGATCGGTGTTGCTCTCAACGGCCAACTTCGTTTGGCGTAGGACCGCGTCCCACGCATCAGCCTCGCTGGTTTGCGCGGGAACTGCCATAGTTAGGGAATTGAAGAAAAAAGAATTTGAAAGAGGGAAGAGAGAAGAGAATGCGAGAAGAGTTATTATGCATGGAAAACAATCCCCATTCCAGTTTCACTCAAAGAACTGTAACATTCCTTCCCATCTCCTAATTTCGTAAATTTAACTATAATTTTTAACATAAATATGAAGAAATAAATTTTATTATGCACTGTACTAAAGAATTGCATAACTGGATTGTAAGAAAAAAAGTTCCTTTTAATATAAGTCTAATACAATCTTCTGTAGTAATAGAAATAATTATTCAGTTGTTTTTTATTTTTTAAAATATATTATCATGTTATGTTTATTACAACGAATTTTATATTCATTATTGATTGATAAAATACATTCATACTCATAATATTTAATTGAAGTAAACAAAAGAGATAAAATTATGAAATTTTACATCGTCTTTTTTTTTTTTAACAATCAGTTCACAATTTTTTAATAATAGAATATTATATTTAAAATTATTATACTGATAAGTTTTTATTGGTTAGGAATTAAAAGTGATTTGATTAGATAAGAATGAATAAGATGATTCAAATATAAATAAGATGATTCAAATATAAATAGAAGGCTTAAATTCTTAATTGGTCTCCATATTAAGAGAGAATTTTCAGTTTAGTACCCGTTTTTAAAAGTGTATACATTGGGTTCCCATATTTTGCAATTTGTGTCAACTTAGTCCCTTTTTAACCATCAGGCTTAAAAATTACAAATGGACAAGTCATTTTGAGTGCAACATGTTTCTTAACTGTTTGAATCTTTGCACACCTTCCAATTGCTGTTACAAACTTTTTAGAAGTGTCATAATTGACTAAATTGACACAAATTGCAAAACATGGGACCCAATGTATGCACTTTTAAAAGTGGGTACTAAACTGAAAATTCTCACTCAACATTGGGACTAATGAAGGATTTAAGCCTAAATAGAATAATCCATAAATTTATTTTCTTAATATTTTAATATTTTGGAATGAAAGTGAGATCTTGATTTCTTATATTTAAAATTTACTATTAATTAATATTGAATATTTTAATGTTTTGAATGAAAAGTGACGTGAATCCCAGACCAATCATTATTTTATTCTGAATCATTTATAAAAATTTTACCTTTTTGTCCTTAATTTATTTATAACATATTGATAAACGTAAAAATATTTCTTTTCATACTTATTAATTAATTTAAAGTTGTGTTTATTCATAAAACAATGTGTTTTTCTCATAGAAAAGTTGTAATAGTAATTAGAAAAGTTTTGTAGTCTTTTGTACAGAAAAGTTTTGTAGTCTTTTGTACAGAAAATGTTTTACATCATTGGAGTGTTGTATGCAGTTTCTCGCTAAGTCAGTCATCATTCTCTTAACTACAAGGAACATTATTTGCTAGTGCACCATCACAACTTGTTGAGCAAATTAGGTCAGTTAAAGGATTAGCAGTTGAGTTTTCCTTCAGCGCATACATAACTGTGTGCTGATAAGTGTGAAAAATACTTGGTTTTATACTTATTAATTAACTTAAAGTTGTGTTTATTCATGAAACAATGTGTTTTCCTCGTAGAAAAGTTGTGTAGTTCTTTGTACATGAACTTTTTACATCATTTGAGTGTTGTCTGCAATTTCTCGCTAAGTCAGTCATCATTCGCTCAACTACAAGGAACATTAGTCCCTCAGCACACCATCACAACTCATTGAGCGAATTGGGTCAATTAAAGGATTAGTAGTTGAGTTTTCATTCAATGCATGTATAATTGTGCGCTGAGCAGATTATTTAAATCTGAAATAGTTCCTAGGTCAAGAAAGATAGAAAAAAAGTCTGTTTTGGGGAGAGAAAAACACGAAAAACATTAGAGGAACTCTAGGAGACTACTTCAAGATATCAAAACATCATTTCTGCAAAGAATTACTTCAAATGTGTACGTTATAAATGACTAGGAGTAGTTAGAATTCTATTTCATTGGAATTGGATGTACTAAACTCACTTTGATGTAATTTTTCTTTTCAATATATCTTGTGTTCAAATGTTTTTCTTGCTTTTTCTTGTCATTATAATGTGGACATAAGAAAGAATAACCAAAAGGAACGATGTTAGTAATAACATATTTTCTTCTGGTTATTTTTAAGCATAAGATTTTAATATAAATTATATGTTAAGTTAATTAAAAAATTAATAATTTAACATATAAATTTAGAAATTGGTTTAAGGAATTTAACAAAGTATACAATAATATGAATGCTTGAATGTATAAAATATTGTCCAATATATTATTCTATGATTCAAGAACCCAATTCTAGTGACGCTTCCTTTTAAACTTCAAATCATAATTTTTAAGTTCTTATTATTTCAATATAATTTTATTAATATAAATTCTACTTTTATCATTACTAAATTAATTTTGGTAAATGAATCAAATTAGACAACATTTACTCAATTTTCTTGGGATTACGATTTTCACAAACTGAGTTCTAAAAGTTCTCATTAAATTAGTACTACAATTACAATATGCAATATAACAAGGTAAAAATGAAAGAAATTGAACGTGAAGATCAATAGAGAAATTTAAATCAAACTTGTCTTTACATATTTAATTTATCTCACCTTGTGCATATTTATCTTATCTCCACAACTCGATTTTAGATTTTGAGTAACTTAACTTCTTGTCATAAGCATATTTTTTAATGACTTAAAATTTAATATTTATATTAATTTTTAATTTTATAGGTTTATTTTAAAAAATTATGTATTGCTTTTTATATATTTAATGTGTAGCCTATAATTTAAATGAAAAGAATGTAAGAGAATTAACTATATTGTGAATTAATAATGTATACACATATTTCGAGTGGATGAATAGTTTATGTCTCTTTTATTTTTATTTTATTTTTCCTTGTATATTTAACATAATAATAAATTCAAGGTTTAAGATATAAAAACATAATTAAAAACAAAATAAAAAACTTAAAACGGGTAAACAAAATGACATTCATTATGTAATGTTATTGATGTAGCCCAAACACTAGTTTAAATAATATATTGACTATATAACAAATGGAAGACCTTTATTAGCTCACAAATTATTGACCAAATCCAAAAAAAAAATACAACACATTACCAATATGTTTGATCAGAGACACTCTAATTACATGAATAACTCTTAATAAATCAACTAAAGTAACATCCCAATAATTATAGTATTAAACTATAATATAGTTATTATATTCTTGATATGATAGAACAGTCATAGAAACGAGGAATAAAAATTTTCCTCATTATACAAACCATCACTTAATATTTAAACTTAATACATTCCAAACTTAAAACGATTGAAATAGGGATCCCGTCCATAAGAGCTAAACACTAGTCAATCCTTCATCTAATGCATGTTCCACCAACGTCTCACCACTTTCTGCTCACACCCACCGGATGATCATCGAGAGAAAACACACAACACAACCATAACAACCAAACAACAGATAAAGCAAGGGTGAGCTATTGTAACAAAGTAATATGATATATTTAGATTAATAACATAATATCTAACTTATAAATCAAATCTCTTTATAATACAATAAACACACCATGATCATCATAAACTCAACCTAGTCAAATAATCGTATGAATATTGAACTCTAAATAGGTTATGCGCTTACAATGGTACTTTACTCAGATACATCATATCCTACTTTGTCCCCCAAAGTGGATCTTCGAATATAAATACAACCACTGAAGCTACATCCTTCCCAGTATGTCCAACTTCTCAAGATGGATCTTCGGTAAGGATTTTCCACTCTTTACCACACTCTCGTTAGGCTTAATTTTTTTTTTATATCCAACATCATAACATTCATTTCTTACAACCATCAAACAAAATGAATATCACAAAATAAATAAAGCTATACAAAATAACTTCGTTGTAAAATAAATTCATAATGCAAAATATAAATATTTTGGGGAAATAAGAAGTTGAATTCGGCAGAGCCAATTAGACAACTTCTCATCCTTCCAAAAATGTAAAAGAAATAAATAAACCTAAAAAAAATAAGTAAAAATACAAAAGAATTAAATAAGCGTAAAGTAAATAAAAGTGTAAAAGAAATAAATAAACATAAAGTAATAAAAAAATGTAAAAGAAATGAATAAACGTAAAGTAAATAAAATAAACTTATTGGGGAAAATAAGAAGTTGCATCGGCAGAGCCAGTTAGACAATTTCTCATCCTTCCAAAATTGCAAAGTAAATAAATGTAAATAAATAAAAACTTAAAGAAATAATATCGTATTGGGGAAATAAGAAGTTGAATTCCGCAGAGCCCGTTAGACAACTTCTAATCCTTCCATAATCATAACAACATCAAATGATAATCATAAATTAACACAAAAAAATAGAATCAAATCACATAATTAACATATACAGGTATCATCACAAAAGCAATTTCACAGTCAACACATAAATAAAAACAATAATTCCATATATCAAACAAGAACATAAAAAGGCACAAGGATAGTTCCACTTACCTAGTTTCCTGCTTAGAATCTGTTTTCGAATCTTCCAGAGTCTCCCATTTCAAACAAAATTTCCTCTCACTATCTCTTTCTCTCAAAATTCTAAGAGTTTTTGGTGTAAATTTTAGCCCTCCCCCTTATGGCTATTTATAGTTAAAAAATTTTACTATTCAAATTATTATTTTTTTATATTATTTATTAATTTAATATTATTTTATTAATATTTTAATCACCAATTGCAAAACCACTTGCAAATCTTATCCTCTCCTTAATCATGCAACTTAGAGAATTTTATCCTCTCATTATTATTTTTTTTTTCGTTTTTACTATTCACTATTCACTATTATATTTTTTTTAATTTTTTTTTTATTATTATTTTTTTCAAAATCTTACAAAATAGGTTCTCAAAATTTTAGACTCCTTATTCTGAAATTATTATAATTTTCTATCATAAATTTAAATTTTTCTAACCTTAATTTTATATATATATATATATATATATATATATATATATATATATATATTATTATTATTACTAATAATATTGTTAAAATTTACTTATATTTATAAAACTATATATTTTTTATGAGTCTTACAACTAACATTTTATAATAAAAATGTTAAGTTTAGTATCCGTGATCGTTTCTATTTTCGTCAAATGAGAACCAAATCGAACTTACTTAACGAAAATAGGAACGATCAAGAATATTAAGCCAAAATATTAAATAAAAATATATGCATTAGAATTTTGAAAGCACATTTATTTATATCTCAATTAAAGAAGAAATCGTTTAGTAAATAATAAAAAATCGTTTTTTCTCATTTTTCCATAAATTCAAAGTAGATATAATTTTGGTTTTTATATTTTTCGTAAAAAAATTGTCCCATAATTTTTTTAAAAAAGTGTAATAATTCGTTAAAACACTAAATTTGGAAAACTGAAATAATTGTTTACCTTTAGTCTCTATATAATAAATTTGAAATATTTTTTTAAAAAATTAGAAAACAAAAAAAAGTCTTCCAATTTTGGAGATCAATACTGGCAAACACACCTATATATATTCACATTTTTAATACATTAAAACATATATAATTTTATATTTAAATTTTGTATAATTTCAATAATTTTGTGTGTTTGTATATGAATGATTTTATAAAAATAATATTAAAGAAATCACGTTAAAAAGGCAAAAGATTATTTAGTTATTTTAAAATAATAATAAGAAAGTATTCAATATTTCTCTTATAAAATAAATAAATAAAATATTTTTTACTTAAATAAAAGATAAAATTGTCCAACTAACGTATGACACTAAAAATGGTATCAAATAATACTTAAACACAGCATAAGAGTAAAATTATAACAACCATAAATTATGCGAGTTTATTTGAATTTGAAATAAATATTTTTATGCAAATAACATTTTCAAAAACCATTTATTCGAGAAGCACATAAAACTTTTTGTATTAAGAAAAATATTAAACTACTCTCTTTAGAAACATGCAAATTAAATAAACATAAAAAATTTAAAAAAATATTTACATATTATTAAGACAATTTTAACGAGAATAAACACAAACAAATCAGAGCCACCAATTCAACATGCAAACACAGCATTAAACTCATTTTTAAAGCACATCGTCTGAATCACCTATTCAGATATCTGACGCAGTGAGCTGTGTATAGATTATAGATGACGAGATTTCTCGAACTGAGAACACCTTGGGGAAGGAAAAAAGCAATGCAGTTACATTAGTTTCATTTTGTCACATTAAAACTGGACAAAGCTTCCAAAAGAAATAAAAGGAAAAGGCAATACAGTTACGTAGCATTAACATCTTAAAGGAGTTTCCTTCTGTGGTAGGATTAACCATTTTCATTCAAGAGATACATCACAAGGTGACGACGCTAACCGCTCCTAGCCTCTCTCCTAGTGGCATCGTGCAACAATTCAATGTCCACCCCTTCTGGAGGTAATTGCACGTATCTCACTACCGAACCTCTGATGAAGCAGTTTCTTACTGAAAGCTGACATCAAACACCCACACGTTACCAACTAGAATACCAAAAGAATAAAAAATCTAACCATCGTTATAGGTATTCAAGTCAGATATACCAAATTAAGGGAGCTAAATAAAATAATTAACCGGACAAAAAACTTGGCGACATATATTTCTTTTTTCTTCTTAATTCAAGAGGAGCTTTGACCACTTGGTATAAATCTTCCTTGATTCTAAGGTTTCCTCGTATGCGCATCAGAATTCAGCACTCTGTTTAGCAATGATATCCTAAAAGTGAGTATCTTATTCTATTTTGGTACCATACTTTCTTATTATATCTTCTACCATCAAACTCACTATACTCATTTTCTTAATGGCACACCAACATAGCTTTAATTCAATCGAGCATCCACTTTAAAACAGCAAGTACCAAACATATATAAGCTCCAAAATCTCAATTCACATACTTTCCAATTTCCAATAATCTACGAGATACAATTTATAACAACTTCAATCTCTCCATATTCATAAAACATAAGAGAAAATTGGAAGCAGGAAAGCTGACCATTAACAGCCTCAGTCGGATTTATTCTAGGTGAAGTCAAACGTCACCTAATAAATCCGTTATGCCTTGACATTTAGATTTGATGTATCAAAAGCAACTTATCAGATGCAAACATAGGCAAACACTTTCAATGAAAGTCCATTTCGTAGAAACACATGAACAGGCATATAGAAGAGTGTAAAGTATCAAGGGCATAACTTTTTCTCTTTATCTTTTTGTTTTAAATACTTGCAGAGTGTAGGCACCACTCCTCCAGTCACTAATAAATTTATTATTTTAGATAACAGTAGATATAAACAACACTTATAAGGATTCCTATCGTAACCAAGAAATATAGGCCTGCCTGCCACCGACACCAGAACAGATGAAGTTTTCCTGAAAAAGAAACTACTGGAGGAGGGAGACCACTTCATGATATAAGAAGAAACTTGAAACCACTCTCAATCGCATATAAACATAAAACTAATGGAGAACGTACGCTAAATGCTAAATATAAAAGACAACTTCCCTTTTACATGCTTTCAAATGAAGTTTTCTACCACAACTACCAATTCACATATACTGATGTACAATTCAAAATCATTGTCAACAACAACGATTCAAAATTAACCAATAAAAAAGGCACATCAATACTCAATTCAAATCCCAGATACAGAAAATCCCATTATTTAACATGGATCCAATGCTTATTAAACATACTTAATTGAAACAAACTTTAAATTAAAGAGTACTAAAAAATCTATTTTTTTTTAATACGTGGTTAAACTGGAGTTGTTATGATCTATATAAGAGGAAGGGGGAAAGGTCAGGTGTGAGTTCAAAGTTCAAAAATCCAATATCTACATCAGACACAGAGAGCCTAAGAGAATGTTACGACTCAAAAATCCGATTTTATTCCAAAGGAAAGAAAGAAACCCTACGAACAAGGGTTATCAGTGGCTCCTCGACAACACGGAAATCCATTTAATCGTAAACTCTACATCCAAGTAAACTCAATTAAACCCTAGAACGAGAGAGAGAAATGGAATACCATGTGGGGGTACTTGTCTTGATCAACGACGCGAGTGTTTTCGAGCTTGATGTTGAGGTACTGATCAACGGAATGCAATGTCCCTCTGATGGCCAAATCGTTCTTCAGCTCTACAGTTACTTCTCTTCCCACCAAATCCTTGAAGTACGAGAAGAACAACTAAAACACAACCCAATTCATCACTGTTAAAAGAATCAGAATGAAGAAAACAGAAAAGAGAAAAGAAAAGAAAGAAATCTGTACCATGTTTGAACGGAGGGAGAGAAAACGAGGCTGCGGTGGAGGGAAACCAAAAGCTGCAACTGCGATTATGTAACCTTGTTTTCGCTCTATTCTATATATTCAGTAGTAATTAAAACCTCGATTATAAGATTTAATTTTTCAATAAAAAGAAATATTAGATGCAAGGCAAAATAATATTAAAAATACTTGAAATTTAATACAATAAAAGAATATAATTCTAAAAAGATGGAGATTAATAATAATTATTACACAAATTAAGAGAAAATAAATATAAAATATATATTATTTAATTTCATTATGTGGATAATAAAAGAAGTCATTTTATTCATATTATGGTTCTTTGGTAATATAGAAGATGATATTAATAATAAAAATTAAATTTTAGTTAATATCAATTAGTTTTTAATATAATTTTTAATTATATAAATTGATTTTTTTTTTCAATTTTAAATGCATATATATTTAAAATATATTTGTAAACCTTTTAAACGTATATGTGGAAATTTATTTTTATTCTTGACCAATTTTTATTTTCAAAAACTAGAAAGTTATAAATATAAATATACTATTAAAAGTATATTAATAATATTATGAGTAATTTATTACATGTGTATATTTATATATATATATATATATATATATATATATATATATATATATATATAAAATTTTATGTAAAATAATAAAATATATAAATAAGATAAAATAAATAAACAAGCACAAAATTTCACATCCAACATGAAAACAAAACAACTTATATTTTTCTCATGACACATCTAATATAATCATGTTATATATTCATCCTAGTAAATAACTTATATTATGGCGTGTAAGAAAAAAAAAAGAAAATAGAGTTAATTAGAATTAAAATAGAAACCTAACTAACCAACATAATATAAATTGTTATTACTACTAAATTATCTATTTATCTAGATATTCCACAACATGTAAAAAACTTTAAGGACATTATCTAATAAATTTTACTTTTAATGGTCAAGAGTTAATTGTAATTTATTCTTCATTAACTCCTTTTTAAGAGATTCCAAATGAGAAAGTAAAAAAACAAACTTAAGCTCTCGAAGCCTTATGTTAAGTGAATTAGGGTCAAGATTAATGTGAGTTTAACCACACAAAAATACTTGCATTATTAACTCTAAAGTAATACTTTAAATGTAAGTCAAAGATGAAGTTAAATCGTTTTAGGCCTACTTGAACCAAAAATTGAGATGAAGTGACTCAAGTAGAAAGACGAGATAGGTTGACCCAAAGGCCTAGCCAGGCCAACCTAGGCTCAAGGACGATAAGGGTTGAGCTGGCTAAAGGCCGAGACGAACAACTCAAAGGAAAGGAGTTTAATCTAATCAAAGTATTGTGGAATATTAAGTCAGAAAATATCACGTGGGACTTAGAGGAAGAAATGAGAAAGTCGCATCCTCATCCTAAGTGAATATTTTAGGTCGAAAGTTTTTTTTAGTTAAAGAGTGTGTGGGAACCTTAAAACTTAAAACAAAAAACACACTTCTCCTTTTGACTCACAAACCCTTCCCCCAAGATGTTTGTTTATTCTCTACAAAATCTTACTTTTCTTCTCTTTTAACTCAAGAATCGAGCACACCATTATCATATTTGCATCAAGAACAACAAATTTCACATATTAGTTCCTTTCTAGGGTGAGTCTCAATTGTTTTCCTACCCTAAGTGTTTTTGGGAATGGTTAGATGTTACATGCAAGTAAATTCTACTTGCATGTGGTTATGAGTTTGATTTCTATTATCATTAATATGTTAGAATTTTAGAAGTATGCTTAAATATTTAATCTAAGCTCCTTTTATGTTTAGCTGTTTTTCTTTGGAAGGTTTTGGTTACAAAGACAGTTGAATCGAACACACATCTAAATGTAAGGGAAGGTGACTATGATATCTTTTATATTTAAATAATGGTTGAAAATATGTTAAATGGTTTGATTGAAGTATATATGTTTGGCTTATGACAAAATTGATATGAAAGTGTGGAAATTTTAGTGGGTAACCTTTTGTTTGGTTAAGTTTGGGTGAATTAAATTGTTATTGTCTGTTTGTAAAATCTGAAATGTGTAACTCGTTGGTTTCAATTTTGAATCTTATATTCAAATTCATAGCTTGTGAAAAAAATCCACATGTTACCTGTGAAACTCGTTGGTGCGAATTCTACATCCTGGAGACAAATACACAAGCTGTGGGAAAATCTACAGGTTGTTTGTGGAACATTTTGTTTCTTTCTTCGCTTTTGACATTAACTCAAGCCATTTCTTCGTTATATGTTGCATTGTATTATCTTTGTGTTTCATAAATTTTGACGGGTTGCTCTTGAACTTTGGTATGTTAAAATGTTTATACATATAATTATGATGTTCAAGATATTGTTTTTAAGATGGAATGCTATTGTGTCTTGTTATTTGTAAGGTGTATTTGTGATAAGTGTAGAAGTGAGATTGATCTAACTCTGCTAGTAATTTGAGTCAAGTAGACGAAATTTTTAAGTGATAAGAGTCGAAGAAGGTTTATACTTAGAATGATGATATTAATCACACTCAATAGAGGTATTGAAGCTACCCTGTATATATTGCTAAGTGGATTGGGAAAAGTTGTCTATATACAATATAGTTATAACTTTTGAGAAACAAAAAAATTTGATTAAAGATAGGTGCAAAATCTTATAGCAGTAACCAATACAAATATTCTCCATAGGTAGAATCTATTGAATGATTATGTATGATTGTTTCAAGTTAAACTTATTGGAACGAAGAATATCATACGATCTAGACTATATTGTTATAAATCAATGTTTATGATACTTCTCTCTTATTTAAAACTTATAAGTTTTAAATTATATCTAGCTTATCATGTTTTTGTTTGTGTTTGGTATTGTTCTTTTGCTATGTCTGTGGTTTTTCTACTAGAGTAGAAGAGAATGTAGAATTTGGAAAAGAACAATGTTGAAAGTTTAGTAGGGATGATGAAGTACATAAGTAGTTTGTTCTTCTGAACATCCATGAGCTAAGATGTTATGTATCAATTACTCCATATTATCTATGTTGTGAAATACTTTAGTGGGCTATAATGAAGCTCATTATAGTCTGTGCACGAAATGGAATGATTTTATAAATGTAAAAGCAAATTTTTAGGAAGTATCAAAATTGAAAGATGTTCACGCCATAATGAATAATGAATGGCATGGTCCTGAAGCTATGGTTCCGAGGAGCAAATCCAGAAATAATGCGAATGCTACGGTGGCTTAACTAGTTTGTGCATTAGCATAATCGGTAAAAAAAACAAAGAGATGCTAGATGAAGACTGTCAAATGTTAAAGAGTACTTACACGCAGCTAAATTGAATAAAAATACAAAAACAAACGGGGAAGTAGCGATCAAATCAACAATTTCCAGACATGTTTTCCAGTAAAAAGAAATCCTTAAGATATTACAGAAGAAACCTACGTCAAACAGAAAGGTAACAGCAACACAAATTACATTTACATCTCTTACACAAGAATAAGCTAAGAAATTTAAAATTTGCCTCTGATCCTATAAAAGATTATATATATTTTCCCATCAACTACAAACTCTCGATCTTTTTTAAAACGGAGAGTAGAAGAGGGGTTGTACAGAAAGCTGTTCAGTGTTGAAACTAGAGCCTTTGCTTCACCCGCCTCCCATTTATGTCACTGCCATCAAGTAGTGCTTCATTCCTATGCTTGCACATGAAGTCCGAATGCTCAGTAAATCTGGCCACGTACTCCAATAGCTCAGTCAGAACAGATGGGCAACTTTCCTTCAAGTACTCAAATCCGTCAGTTTGCATCACAGCTGAAGAATCAAAAGATGAAAAATGGTTAATAATAAGAACTTTATGGATGAGGGATTAAGAAAGTTATCAACAATTTCATTTGAGATGGCCAGTGTTAACAATAGTAAACTCTTGTAATAACCATCTATAATAAACGTGTTTTAAATATGAGTACCAAGTATTTCAACCATTAAACCAAAATCCTGGAATAAGTTTACTGATTGTTCCATGATCTAGGCACCTTTTTGTCTTCTATTTCCATGAAAAATTACAAGAGAAAATGAAGCAGAAAGCAAACTTACACATTTACAAAGAGAAAAACTATTCATAAAGGTTCTGGTATAAATTAATGGTGACACAAGTCTTTGAGGTCAACTTGGGACAACCAGAAGCTTTAGCATGGGTAAATTAGTTACATAAAAAACATCACTTTAAAGTAAAACCATATTATCCCTTTAAAGCTTAACAATTTTTTCATGCAAATACAAACTAGAAGACAATGACGACAATTGACGCATCTCTACTGATATTCAGTAACAACTCTAACTTGCAGACAACTGTCACAGACCCCCTCTAATGCTGCACACTTCTTCTGGTAATTATTCAGATGGGAAAAACAAACCTCTAAGATTTTCAGAAGTAGCGATAAACTTGAGACAAACAGCTTTCAGCTGGAAGCAATGGTGCTGCTCTGCCAAGGCTAGAGTTGTAGCCACAGTATTAATTGCTACATCTTCACAAAGACTTGCTTCACACGTCAGCCTAAGCCTCTCTAGGCCATATCGATCAGCTGCTGCTAGAAGATGCTGAGCCATCAAGGTTGATGCCCACTTTGAGTTCAGCCCAGTAAGCTCATGCATATCTGGTAGTGAGTCCCAGTATATAAAATGAAGCAATGCCTGAAAAATAAAGACACGACACAACTGACAAAACATTCTACATGCATATTGCTCACTGCAATTTATCAAGTTAAACAAAGACAGACACATTAACATTTGAGTTAGACCCAAGTCTTGCATAGTTGCATCTTGTAAATGTACGGAACCAGAGTCACCATGTACACCCATAATGCAATTACAAAACTAAAAGCTTGGAATTTTCTCTGCAAATTAAAATTATTAAAGAAACTATTTGTTATATTATGCCAACAGCCAATTACATTCATTAACCAAGCACTTTGTTTGGATGGAGAGATGGAAAGTGAGAAAGTGGAAAATCGGAAAGAAAGAGAAAGAGGAAAAAATGAGTAGAAATGAAAGTGACTTGAAAATGGACAGTGTGTCTTATTCAGTAAGAGTGATTTTACAACTATCACTATTTTATGGTCATAAGCAGCCTGTACACAACTTCTGAAACGAGAACCTAGACACTAAGGAGTTGCTTAGTTTAGTTTGAGAAAACATTTCCCGCCTCCACTTTAATTTAGGAGTTTGTAACGGGAAAATGAAAAAGAAAATAACAAAAGGTTTTTTCCCCTTTTTCTATATAAACTTTTGAAAATAAAAACAAGTTGGCATTTTTTAAAGTTAAAAATGAAAACAGAAAAAACATTTTCTCAAGCCAAACAAACTCTGAGGATCTACAAGCTCATAATGATTAATTTAAATGAGAAAGGTCCACGTGTTCTCTGTGAGCTACCAGCAACTGAGTCATCCAACAGCAAATGATACTACCATCTGTGGGCAGTGATACCACAAAATTTTCAACTTATCTGATAGCCATGATATGAAGAAAAAAGTTATACAATGAAATGTGTGCATTTTCAAAAGGGGAGAAACGAAAAAAGAGATACAGATTGAAACCACATTAAAATGAGATTTTGCAAACCTATTGGAATACAGTAAGACTAATTAACACAGGTACCAGAGCTCATTGGGTATAAAGAGATAAAAATTCCTAATAATAGCACTATAAAAGAACGGTCAAGGGAAAAATACACAAATTCATGAAGCACTCGCGGTTAGGATGAGAGCAAAATTGAAACCAAAACCACATTAGGTGACCACATTACAAACAAAAACAAATAAAAAATGGGAAGCACAAAGAGCATTTAACAAACCTTGAAAACTGGAGCTTCCATGTCTTCAACTTTAATACACTGGGTATTCTGATCTTTCATAGGACCAAAAAGCTGTGCTCTAAAAACAGGTGACCGAGCTGCTAATACCAATTTATGAGCAGAAAAAATTTCTCCGTTCACTTCAAAATTCACATCACTTCCTTTACGACTTTCAAGTAGATGCCCAAATTGATGGCCAATGCTAGAAGGTGGTATTGCTATCGTATAGATTTTAGGACCTTCCGTACGTGACCTCACAACACCAACACTACAATTCACAGAGAGACAGTCATCTTTAAGGTAGTCCGATGTTTCTAGAGCTGTTCTCTTAAAAAATCTTTTGTAACCCCTGAAACACCCAAAACATCAACTAATCAGTAAATACAAAATAAAACAAAAAATAAGTACAAGGATATGAAGCCACGTACAAAGTTCAAGGATAAGGGGGGCAGGGGGGGTAAGATAACTTGAGGAATGTAAAAGATCTACATGGATCATAAAATCCTTCCTAAAATAAATGCAAAACTATATTTATACATACATGCTTATACATAAAAAAAAAATAGCATAGATAAGAAAAATAAACAATAAATCATAAATAACTAAGAAGAAAAAATAAGAGGTCCAAACATAACAACACTCAACAGACCCAAACACACTAAATAGGCCCAAACTGAACAGAACCAATATAGGCCAACACATACCAATCAGCTGCCACGCAACCCTCCAACACCTACATACAACAAACAAAGGATGCTTCCAACCAGTACAACTATGCCAACATCTGGAAATGGTAATATCCGACAATGATGGTGTCAAAGACCAATAGTGAACTGCAGATTGGAAAAGAGCATCTTTGTTCGTCTAAGCGAAGAGGATAGAGGCAGATCAACAATGAAACTCGCAATCCGCATAGCTAGTGACCTCTGTACGAGTTAGGAAGTGGATCCCAATCGTCCAAAAGAAAACTCATAGTATCAGGAGTTAGCGACTTTACTTGTGATTTTTTACAAGACATTTCTCCCATTTTACTTCTCCATATTGATACTTCTCTATCACCTTTCCACAGCATTTGTGGGTGGAGCAACTCCCAAGGGATGAAAGATCTCACCACTTAAAACACTAACTAAAATCCACTCCATTAGACAAGTAGGACAAACATAGGGCACCCTACGAGACTTACCTCAGAAAATAAAATGAACACACAATTTGGTATAGAACAGCTCAAGTACTTGATATGAAAATGCAAATTGTAGAACCTTAAACCATAAATGGGGGGTACTCGTTAAGGAAAACCTAATCCGACCAATTAAAAACATTCAATTACTTTAAAAAACACATGTAAATGTTTTCCTTCTCAATAAAAGTTTCCATTTTTGTTTCCTTAACTGCTTCCTCGAAAGCACATGTTAGCATACGTTATGTAAACCCGTCACCTTCCAACAGTATTATAAGTTAAGAAACATACTAGTTTTTTTTTTTTGGTAAAAGACCAGAGGTATCCTTCTCAGACACGATCTTGCTCGACTCAGTAAGACAAAAATGAGCGACAACATTTAAGGACTCAAAAGAGACACCACTAGTTAAACTGGAATTCAGGTGCTCGGAGACGACTTAACAAATATGTCTTTTAGACAACACAAATTAAAGTGCAAGGCAGGGACGAAATTGAAAAACAAGATCAATATCAAAATTGATTTTTAAATCTCAACCCACCACATACTACCGCGGTATTTTAACGTGTAAGGCCCGCTTTCGAGTGTCCTCTCGAAATGGCTATGCACCTTGTGCCTCTCCTTGCCACTCTGATCCAAAAGGGTTAACTCGAAAAGTGCCCTAACGTCGGTGCCGTCGCTAGCCAGAGCGATGAAGAGCGACACGTAGGTCGCATTGTCCTCCACGCTCTTCCCATCGGGGTAGAAATAAATCGCCCAATCGTACCCTCCAACGGAAAACACGTCGGAGGCCATGTACTTTCCAATCCCGATCCCCTTGGAGAGGGAGTAGCCCGTGATCTTGAACTGGTGCGAGCCTCTCACGGTCTCCGTCACCGACGTGGAAGACGTGGTGGCGGGCGCCGCCGAAGAGGGGGACGCCGATGAAGAATTCGCCGACGGCTTGGCGGTTTCTCGGAGAATCTTACCCATGCGCTAGCCACCGTAGCGGAATCGGCGATTCTAAGATTGTGGCGTTGGAAGGTGCGAATTGGGGGAATTGGGGCAGTGAGGTCGATGCGAGGAATTGGGATGGGGATTTGAGTATCGGATTTGGATAAGTGAGGTTTGATGAGAGAATATAGGTTCCGTCAGGGAGAGGTGTCAGATTGTGGAAGACGATGAATTTCTAGGGTTTCGATTCAGAGAGAGAGAGAGAGAGAAAACGAGAAGCGAGGAAAAGAAAAGATTGCGAAACGAAATGACAGATAAAGGCTCACGAAATAGAATGGCTATGCCTTTAAATAATTATAATTTTTTGGAATATTTATTATTTGATGAGTCGCGCAACTACCTGTCTCGATCCGCTCGCGTTCTTTCCCAAACACGTGTACCTCATACTGTAATAAAAAACTTACCACACACTGAGCCAGTTACTCCTCACTCACTCACTTATGTGGACCAATTGGTTAAAATTACTGCTGTAAAATCAGACCATCTTATTCAATTTAATTTGGTTTATCATTGGTTATTTAATTTATCAACTCATTTATTAACAAATTCAAAAAATTTAAATTTGATGAAGTTTATTACATAAATTAAATGGCTTAATTTATGACAATTTTTTTTCAATTTTAAAAATAATTTTTTTTCTATTTTAAATTTAAATAAATTTTAATCTAAAATAATACTAAATTTCAAAATAAAAAAATATAATATAATTCAAATATAATATAAAATCATATTAAACTTTAATAATAATAATAATAATAATAAACAAAATTAAATGAGTGACAAATTAATCCAATTCATTACACATTTAATTAAAATAATATGAGCTTTTAATAAGTGAAGCTAAAAAATATTGGGTTAAATACGTATTTAGTCCCTCAACTATCATGCATTTTTGGTTTTAGTCCCTCTTCCAAAACTTGCTTCATTTTCATCCCTCACCTTAATGAAATTGTAATAGTTAGTCCTCAAGAACCAACGGCGTTAACTTTTAAATGAGTTGGTTAACGGAGAATGACACATTTACGTCATGTGTGCAGTTATTGAAAATTACTAATTGAAGGTTATTCACACTGAACTAAAATTAAAATTAGGGGTTATTCACTTCGAAAGGAAAATTAGGGTTCTTTACGAAACTTCAATCCAATTAAAGAAAGCTGTGATTAGGGTTATTTTGTTCATCCAATTGTGGTAGCAGTGTTTGGTTTGGTTGCGGTGCTTGGTGGCGTTGTTGTGCTTCCTGACGTTGTGGTGCTTCGTGTGGTTGCCGTAGTTGGTGTGGTTGTGGTGCTTGATCGTGTTGTTGTGAAAAACGTCTTTGCAAGTATTGGAAGGAACGCGTAAGTAAATATTTTCCTTTTGATTTTCGTTTAGGGTTGGTGTTATTTGTTTGAAATTTTTGATGTTACAATGTAGGTTTAAAAGTGGTTTTCGAAATTGATATTTAAGTTTCCTATTTTTGAATGGAAATTCAGATTAGGGTTATATATGGGTTTCTTTGGTTGAAGCAAAATTGAAATTTCATATTAGAGGTTTCTTATCTACGTGTAGGGTTCGCGAAAGAAGAAATCATCATTTAATTTTCAAAGAAATCATTGTTGCACTGAAATGAAATCTGACAGTGGAGGAATTGGTTGCACGCGAAGGAGTATTGGTTCGGGAATGTCGCAAACATGTGCATCCTCTTCTCAGTTAGCATCCAAATTTTGTGGCTGTGGGGAAAGATTGTTGCTGTTGAAGGCAACTACTTTGAAGAACAAAGGAAGATTATTTTTGAGATGTAGAAATTCGGCAGTAAGTGAATAATTGCTTTAGTTATGGTGATAAATTTTTTATTAATGGTTTGTAATTGTTATTGCAGAGTAATTCACATTGTAACTACTTCGAATGGGTTGATGAAGGAGAATTTGAAATTGAAGCAAACTTACAAAGAAAAAGTGAAGAAGTTGAAGTCTGTTTGGAAAAGGAAAAGGTTGTACTGGATCTAAGGAAGAAGAACGAGAAGTTGAAGAGGAAATTAGAGGAACAGAGAAAAATTGGAAAAATAATATTTTTGTTGTTTGTTTTGTCGTGGGCATTAACAATTATGTTTTGTATTATGTTTTCATTGAAGATAAATTGTAATTAGTATTGTAATTGTGTGTTGTAAGAGTACTAATTGTGTGTTGTAACAGTACTGTTAAGTGTTTAATTCAATAAAATATTGGTACTTATGTTTAACTCTAAATTATGCTTCATCCTTTTGACTTTTGAATGGTAACATTTTGATTCCGTGTGACAGTATAAGCAGTTATAAAACGATGTTTTAAAACTGCTATCAAAGTTGAATTGGTGACATATTACTGTAAGTGCAGAATGGTAGCAGTTTAAGACATAAGTTAAGAGCAATTACTAGAGCAAAATTCTTTTTCCTCTTCTTTTTGGGCGTTTAATTTTGACAATTCAGCCTTTTTTATATGTTTGCTTTCATTTCGCAGTTCAAAGTTTCGTTCTTTTTCTCACTTTAGATTATAGAGATAAATCTGTTAGTTATTATGAGATAACCATAATTACCTTGCATCTTACTGCAATATTGATAGCGTCTGAAAGCCTTAGATCACAGCTACACATTCTGCAACATTTCCAACCTAAAATAAAATATAACTATCATATAACATTTTGGTCTAAGTGCAGAAGTGCATAGTAAACCATCAATTTTAAGCCAAAATTAGAAGTGGAAAGGTGATTTTGTGTAACAGTCTTGTTTGAAGTGATTTTACAGTTTAAACACATTTCAAATGAGTAAACAAACTTGTTAGAGTAATCATTTTCGAATTGGAGGCACTGCTGAGCAAAATTAGGTGTCAAACCACCTATTTCAAGCCATTTTTATACTGCAAACTTCAAAATAAAGTGCAGA
The DNA here is from genome assembly GCA_036885675.1 of Vigna mungo. NCBI lineage: Eukaryota > Viridiplantae > Streptophyta > Magnoliopsida > Fabales > Fabaceae > Vigna > Vigna mungo. The sequence goes on from CP144695.1 coordinate 25,297,639, forward strand.
TTTTGAATGCTACCATTTATAATCTGTTTGACAGTTTAAACAACTATAAAATGATGTCTTAAAACTGTTAGGAAGGTTCAATTGGTGACATTTTGGTCTAAGTGCAGAATTGCATAGTAAACCATCAATTTTAAGCCAAAATTAGAAGTGGAAAGGTGATTTTGTGTAACAGTCTTGTTTGAAGTGATTTTACAGTTTAAACACATTTCAAATGAGTAAACAAACTTGTTAGAGTAATCATTTTCGAATTGGAGGCACTGCTGAGCAAAATTAGGTGTCAAACCACCTATTTCAAGCCATTTTTATACTGCAAACTTCAAAATAAAGTGCAGATTTTGAATGCTACCATTTATAATCTGTTTGGCAGTTTAAACAACTATAAAATGATGTCTTAAAACTGTTAGGAAGGTTCAATTGGTGACATTTTGGTCTAAGTGCAGAATTGCATAGTAAACCATCAATTTTAAGCCAAAATTAGAAGTGGAAAGGTGATTTTGTGTAACAGTCTTGTTTGAAGTGATTTTACAGTTTAAACACATTTCAAATGAGTAAACAAACTTGTTGGAGTAATCATTTTCGAATTGGAGGCACTGCTGAGCAAAATTAGGTGTCAAACCACCTATTTCAAGCCATTTTTATACTGCAGACTTCAAAATAAAGTGCAGATTTTGAATGCTACCATTTATAATCTGTTTGGCAGTTTAAACAACTATAAAATGATGTCTTAAAACTGTTAGGAAGGTTCAATTGGTGACATTTTGGTCTAAGTGCAGAATTGCATAGTAAACCATCAATTTTAAGCCAAAATTAGAAGTGGAAAGGTGATTTTGTGTAACAGTCTTGTTTGAAGTGATTTTACAGTTTAAACACATTTCAAATGAGTAAACAAACTTGTTGGAGTAATCATTTTCGAATTGGAGGCACTGCTGAGCAAAATTAGGTGTCAAAGCACCTATTTCAAGCCATTTTTATACTGCAGACTTCAAAATAAAGTGCAGATTTTGAATGCTACCATTTATAATCTGTTTGGCAGTTTAAACAACTATAAAATGATGTCTTAAAATTGTTAGGAAGGTTCAACTGGTGACATTTTGGTCTAACTGAAAAATATGCAAGTCATCTAACTGAAAAAAAAAAGCTTCTGGAAATATTTAGTTAGTGGAGGCAAACATTTAGTTATTCCCACAAAAACCAGAAAAAGCTGTTTGATTATTACTACCAAGTAAAGCAGCACCTATACACAAATCGATGAACAAATTTAAAGGACAATACCAGTAACAATAATTTAAAGCACAATTCCTAAAGTGGACAGTGATTAACATTGAATTCAGTCAACAATACTAAGTGGTCCAACATCACTGCAAATAACAATTCAGTTTACAAAAGCAAGTGGTCGCTGACTACTTTAATTTAAAGTGCTGCACTACATGCCAAACAATATTGTGCCCACTAGTACTGGTCTCCCTAAGTGGGTCACATTCATTACAAAAAGGTCATATTCCACTACTAACTCAATTGCAACTTGCTTGAGATCTGACAATTTGTCTAGACAGTCTTCCAGCCCTTGCATCTCTATGTGTTCCCATTCGTGAAGTGCTTGCAGATCCAACCCTCCCAGCTGATGCAGATCCACCTCTCCCAGCTGATGCAGATCCACCTCTGCCAGTTGATGCAAATGCCCCTCTCCCAGCTGATGCAGAACCTCTTGCAACCCCTGTGTCCTGTTATATGAGAAAGGTAGTTAGATAAGACATACTTGTAAAAAAACTACCTTGTAATTAACATGACCAAGAAGAATTACCTTGCTTGACTGCCCATTTTTACAACTTCTTACATTGTGTCCATATGCATGACACCTGCTACACTTCATACCAATATTTTTCTTGGACAGCTTTGAATGGCTGACATATTCATCAGCTTCTCTTCTTCTTAACTTTTTTGGCCTCCCAGGAGGTGTTTTATAAATGGGTGGTAGTAGTGGTTCAGTCTCAGATCTAGGCCAAAGTTGTTGGCCATTGATTGGAATTATTTCAGGTGCATAACAAGTTTGATATGCTTGTTTCTTGTAATGTGGATGAACATAATCTTATGGGTTCTCTAATTTATAATGTATGGCAGCAATGGCATGTCTACAAGGTATTCCAACTAAATCCCAAAAGTAGCAACTACAACTATGATTACTTACATCAACAACAAACTTGTCCATAGTAAAGCCATGAGTGACTTGAAATTTTGAACCCCCTGCCCAAACTGGTAGCCAATTCCCACTCTTCTCAACTTCCCTATCCAGTCTTTTTCTTGGCTTAGGCATAACATCACCATGATATGTGTTTGATTTTTCTCTTAGAGTTGCAAACCTACTCATAATATATGACCTAATCCATTCCATCATAGTAATTATAGGTTTGTCTCTTGCCAACAAAATTGTACTATTAAATGATTCAGATAAATTATTGATCAATACATCACATCTAGGATAAGCACTAAATGCATGTTTGCACCATGATTTAGTTGGAATTGCCATTAACCAATTATAAGCATCAGAATTGATAGTTTTCAACTCACCCTTTTTTTTTCCCATTCCTGAAAGTATGTCGCCTTTGCTGCTGCCATCATAAGGTCTCTAATGAGCAAACCTCCACCGAATTTCTTCTTATAGTTGTTGTACAAATGCCTTAAACACAACCTATGCTCCACCCCATCCAAAATCTCATCAAATACTACCATTAATCCCTGCAAACAAATCACAACAACCTTTACTGCATAATAGGACGAAAATACAAAATTAAGTTGAATTTGAAGTTACCTTTTGTTGATCCGAAATAAAGATCCAGCGTTGACAATCTATGCCCCCAATATCATCTAGCAACAGGGACAAAAACCACCTCCATGTCTCCTTGCATTCACTTTCAACCACAGCAAAAGCTAGTGGGAAATATTGGTCATTAGGGTCTCTTGCCACTGCCACTAACAACTGCCCTCCATAACTTGTCTTCAAATGACAGCCATCAACCCCAATGAATGGCCTGCAACTACCCAAGAACCCTTGTTTACAACCCTCTAAACACATGTAGAATGACCCAAACCTTGGAGGCAAAGTGGGTTGGGGTCGATTCACCTTAATCTTGAAGGTTCCAGCCTTGACTCTTAACAACTCAGCCACATAATCATAAAGACGACCATATTGTCGTTCTCCATCACCCACTAAAGAGCCCGTTGCAATTTCCTTTGCTCTTCCAGCTTTCCAGGGACTTATTCCAACACTAAATGACTTCTTCATTTCATCTATGATCTGGTTCACTGTCATGCCTCCCACATTAACAAATCTATCTACCAAAACTTGTGCAATCCATTCCACACTTGCACTTTTGTTACCAAAAACTCTTCCACACTTGTGACGTCCAACAAGAGTTTTCACTCTAAAAGTTTGCCTTCCTCCTACCTTGCTAGCCATAATTACAAATCCACATCCCTTTTTGCAAACTGCCCTCACCCTCTTCAAATCATTCTTAACAAACTTCACTTCTTTGCCATTTAAAACACTATGCTCCTGTACTGCACTTTTAAAATCTTTCAATGTCTTAAACTCCATTCCTAATTTAAATTTAAAGGTCTTTGTCATATCCTCTGTTCTATACTTTGGAAACTTATTCCTATCCTCACACACATCCTCATCACTATCATCATTTGAAGACAACTCATCTGTATTGTAATCTTCAATTATCTCATGCTCATGATCTCCAACATCTTCATTAATCATAAATGACCCCTCACCACCACTCTTTCTTCTCCTGACAGTTTTCCTCAAACTTTTCTTCCTCTTTTTCATTGTACTCCACCTTTCCAAAACAGGATTTATGTTTCTTCTTTGTACCTCCACTCTCTCATCCTCCATCCCAAACCCATCATCGTCATTTGTCATTCTTTCCTCTTCACTATCATCCACATTTTCCACCACTTCACCATCAACATCATTGTCCTCTTCCTCTTCAACATAAGCCTCATCCTCCCCCATCTCTACATATTCACCCCCAACATTCCCATCTTCCTCTTGGTAATCCAATTCGACATCTTCTACTTCCACATTCCCCTCCACTACACCAACATAACCAACTTCTTCATCCACAATAAAATTTTCTTCAACAATATTCTCCTCTTCATCACCAATATTCAACTCTTCCTCCATATTTACCTCTTCCTGCATCTCCTCTACGTGTACTGCCTCTTCACCAAAAGTAAGAAAGGTAATTTCTTCTGGCTGACTAGGTTGCAAATGCTGGACATAGATTTCAACCTCATCATTACTTTCCTCTGCATACTTACTCAATAACACTGCTTCCCTATCATCACCGAGTATTCTCAGGTTGTTCATCGCCTTTTGTTTTGACCCCTTCCACCACAGCTTGAACTCTCCGTGATACTTGAACTCTCGAACAATTCCCACTGCTTCAAAGTAAGACCACCGGTCCGAATCAATCCCTTTTATAACATGTATTTCTCCTCCCACATATTCTATTCCCTTATTATTCATGAACTTCCCCATGTGATGCAGAGAAATGTCAAAAGCCATTGGTAACCCTACATTGTAAAATGAAAATTTTACACACACAATGCACAAAAAGCAATGGGCAGAAAGCAATGGCACACTAAAACAAAACGAAAGGAACAAACTTACCTTCTTCGAAACGCCTTTCTTTCACACACAATGGGCAGAAAGCAATGGAGCCACACTAACCTAAAACGAAACCAACAAAATTTCGAGTAGTCTTTTTCTCTTTCACACACAATGCACAAGCTTTTTTTGATCCAACACGAACAAGAACCCTAATCGCGTTTTTGAGTAGTCTTTCTCTCTTTCGCACATAATCCTCAATACTTACTAAGTATAAACCCTCTTCATCTGATTTCATCAATAAACACGTCAATTAAATTTAAAAACACGTGGCAAAGAATAACAAGGATACGTGGCCAGCCGTTAGACAACTCACCACATTTTTAACACCGTTTGGTTTGGGGGACTAAAACTTAGAATTTCCTTAAGGTGGGAGACGAAAGAGTAACAAAGTTTGGAAGAGGGACGAAAAACAAAATGGCTTCATAGTTGGAGGACTAAAACCATAATTAACCCAAAAATACTTATATAATATCTTTTTCAATCCAACCCTTTTTAACGTTAGTAGTTTAAACTTGGTTTGAAAAATTTAATTGAAGTATTGTAATTTATTTTTACTTTTATATTTGTTGTTGATTCATTTGAGAATAAATTTTGTTGATTATTCATGATTTAATCTTTTATCTTAAATTAGTACTGACATTGTTTTTGCAACGGGTCACGTTTCAATTTAAAAAAGAAATAGTTTTTATACATTCTATTTGTAAAATTCTTTATACAACATGGTCTAATTAATTAATAGAAGAGCTTATTGCTCAATTGAGTACACAAGAAATGTAAGTATCAATATCAATAAAAAAAAAGTCAAAATATTAATTAAGTATTTTTTAAATAGTTATTTCATGATTTCCTTTTTGTTTTTGAAAATGTGGTGAATTGTGTGTTTGGTTAAGTGAAAATATATATTATACTTTAGAAATATAACAATTCAGAGTTATTGTTTCTGAAATATAAAGACTAATGAAAATATTGAATTATGCTAGATAACTTCCAATTATATATATAAGTTAGTGTAGCAATATGGTAAAGTCATTTTTAAGGAAATAATACAGGAGAAATGTATTAATGAATAATTTATTCATCGATGAATGACTTTTAATAGAGTTTGAAGAAAAAATAAATTGTTTTTTGAAAACTATAATTGTATGTATTTTTTAGTTATCTTAGTATTGGAAAAGGTATTTTCTAGTAAACTCTTATGAGAATTTTTATTTATTTTTTATGGAATAATTTTTTTCCTTGAAAACTTTATGAATGAACTAGATTGATGGATGTAATTTGTAGTGATTTCACACTCAACTTTGATATAAATGTTGATACAGTGAATGAAACCCAAACATTGTTTAACCATTATTTTTTAAATTTGGATTTTTCAATATATATATATAATTTTATGTAAAAGAATAAAATAAATAAACAATCACAAAATTTCACAAAAGTAATATAACGTCTTAATTGAGGTATATTTTCTCTTGTTTTAAGAATTCGAGGCAGATAAAATTTAGTAAATAGAAAAAATCACGTGCATCGATCATGATTATTTTTTATGATATATTTTTTTTTAATAACTTTTTTTTAAAGGAAAATGTCAACAAGACAAAATCTAAACAATACTATTTAAAACGTGATCAAGTTGTTACATATTTTTCTTGGAAAGAGTCAAACTCTAATATTAAAATAATTATATTAATCTATACTACTAATCAATCAAAACTCTCTGTTGTTCACTTAAGTGGATTTGAGGGAAGTAATTAAGTGGATCTGATTTGAAGGTTTTTTTTTTGTTTATTTGAGTGAATTTAGAGGTAAATAAAAAAAAATTTGAAAATAAAATATGTCAAAAATAGTATAAGATTTAATTTATGTGACAGATTAAAAAAATTTACTTTCAAATTCAGTTTGACTTACCTCCAAATCTATTCAAATAAATAAATAAAAAATTCTTCAAATCGAACGAGAAAAATTTATTATTAGTGTTTAGTAAGTTGATAATAGTTGTTTGCTGATTAATAAATATATTAGTTTCTTTTATCTAACCAGAAGATATTGCTAGGTGAAAATAAAGGCACAAGGAATAAATGGAAAGAAAAGTTATTAAAGTTTTAAAGGAGAATAAATAAGGTCAAAATAATTTTTAAAACGGTGAAATTCAATTATATATTTATCACATATTTCATTAATGTCTTTCTCTCTTTTGGCATTGATCACAGGAAGATCTGTGCTTAAATGTTATTATCTTTTATTTGAAAATATTACAAAAAGATTTAATATGCATTAATTATTACTCTCATTCCGGTACACGTATATGTAAAGACTTTTCTAAAGTGTTCAACATTTTGAAATGATTTAAACATGGTTGTAATGCAAAATAATACATGTTTATGTTATTCATCGTTTAATGTGAAACTTTAGGAAAGTATTTTAATAATGCAGATTAGACAATTATAAAGTCACAACATGATCATACATCATTGGTAGGGAACACATAAATATGCATTAACATATAAGAAAATTTTTTATTTTTATTCATTCTTTAGTTTAATTTAATTGTACGGTAGTAAGTCTCCAACGGTCGGTTACACCAAACGGTCTTATTGGACTTACGGCCCATCGCTTAGATCAATTATTATTGGGCTCATGGTCCATTACATCAGATATATATCAAACAGATATATCAAAACATATCCAAACATATGTCAATCAAAACAGAGATATGTTAATCAAAACAGAGATATATCAAACGTATCAAATAATATCCAAACAGAGATATTATATCAAATAATAGTTCTCACTCATTGAAATTATTTCTTACTGAGAAGACAGACAGAAAGCAAAAAGGTAAGAAAACAATATCATCAAAGTTAGTCTTTCAGTCTTCAAAATATTCACCGAAACATTAATGTTGTAAGTTGCTTAAAAAATCAAATTCTTCTATTTTTTTACTTTATTTTTATGATGGAAGAATAATTATTTTTTAGAAAAATATTTAATGAACTCTTACATTTAATTTTAATATAGAAAAACTGTGTTGCTTTAGGACTATTTTTGAGCTGAAAAACTTAAATGTTAGCCTTCATTTGTAGTATACTATAAACAATATCATTGTCATACATACGAAACATTCTGAATTTTGATATTGAATTCATTTTAATGTATTAAAATATTTTACAATATTAATTAAAAGGTAAAAATATTTTATACATAACTTTACAAGTAATATTATGAAAAAAAATAATATTCTGACTTTTGAATTAGTCATAATTAGATTGAAAAAGCTATTGCTAGTACATTCTAATTAAGCTATACTATTTTCTTATACTCTTAAAATCTGATGTATTTGTTATAATTTTTAACCACAGAATCTGTCAAAAGTTAATGTATTTATTATGTTTTGACGTTGATATTGATATCTTCTCAGCCAAATGTTGCGTCCACTTCAACACATAAAATGTGAGTATTTTATTTATAAAATAAAGTATTTATTTAATATATTTTTCTGGTCCCAGCAAATGCTATGCTACAAGCCATTTTTCACTAAAAAGGTAATAAAATTACTATTAATGTACTTATACAGTATGAACCGACCACAAACTGTCTTTCATGGAAATTCAAACGTTGACTATCAAGCGGATGCGTACCATTAGTTTTTCCATTTTGGAAGTTTCTGGATCCAGCAAGTTTGTTTTTTTTTTGTTGAGCTGATGGATCACAATAAAAACCTAATTATTTTTTGAGGTTTGTGGAAAATATTCAGGATTTGAGGTGTGGGAAGAGATAACGGCATGAGGGCATGACTGAGTGCACGAAAGGAGGGAGCTTTTGGCTACAGAAAATCGTTTATTAAGCCGGGTTTCTTTCAAAAATGGTGCAGAGTCTTTGTTTGATGGCATCTCATGGTTACCCAACTGGCCTTGTCTTACACTCACAACTGGGTTTGGCGGGTACCAACACGAAGGTAACATCAACAAGTTGTGGTTTTTATGTTTTTTCTCAGTATTAATGAGTGTAATGGTGTTTTACTGTAAAATGGGTATGTTGATTCAAGTTTTCAATGAGGGATTGTGCCCATCTGACCTTGGTATGATCACGCAAGGCTATGTTTGGAAATGGGGATAAATTTTTCGTTTTAGGTAATTTATAAATGTTATAGATTATTCTGTAATTTTTATGATGAAAGGAATAGAATAAGAGATCATCTTACCTTTTAATCATTCGTATTCGTAATTCACTGTGGAGGAGGGAGGGTGCATTTTTCATTTCTAAATTTAAGTATAAACTATTTTAGCAAATGAATCATGATGATTTGAAGGTTACACGATAATCTCACATTTCATCTGTCTGATTTTGTAAATTTCTTAAACTGTGAATTGTTCCCCTTGATAACAAAGTTTCCCCATAACCAAAACTCACAATATCATCCTCCATGGGTTCTAATACTGAAATTATTTTGACAGTGTTGTGCATGCTTAATTTAGTTTCTTATATTTTTTTAGTTTGTTTTTCAAGACAGGGCTACCAAATATCCTTTCCTTCTCCAGTAGCGAAAGTCGACCTGATTAGATACGAGTCTCCTCATCTCAAGCAAAGCTCATGTGGGGAGTCATGGAAATTCCAAAATGAATGGGTTGATTACAATGAGGTTATTAATGTTGACTTCTCAGTTCAACGTCCCGTGCTTACTGATGAAAAAGGTCCTTTTTGTGGTTAACTTTATTTATGACGTTAGATTACTGTTCGATCGTTCCCATACATGTGGGTAGAAGTGTTTAATGTTTGAAAACTTCAAGTACCAGTACACCCCTACAGACCTTGTACTGCATTCATTAGTAATTCTATCTCTCCTCATAAACTAATCATGTGGAAATATCACATTTAGCTAGCTACTCTTCTTAAATTCTAGTTGATGTAAATACCTTTTGAATTTCAATGTTCTCTGATTGCTTTATGTGTCTTCATGCAAATTTCCATCGAGTCTCATTGTAGTAAGGAGTATGGCTCCTTTTTTGTCTTTGTTTATTGATTATGCATCTTTCTTTCCCATGTTAATTTAGTGGTGATAAGAACCTTGGAAGAACTACACCAAAAGATGCTAGCTATGGTTGTTGTAGAACCGAAAGCTCTATAATCCTCCACTGGAATCCCATACTTCTAATGTGGGACTCAAGTCCCTTATTGGATCCTAAAAGGTGGCAAGATATTAAATCTGATGACCAACGATTTAGAGTAACCATTGAAGGTTGGCTTGTTCTCTAAGATGTTATGTAGTACAAACTTGCCTAAGATATTTGGTTGCATCTTTTCTTATTTTTTAGATGAATGCCTGGGATGATTTATGGTAGTAAATCTTTTTGTGCTTATTCTGACTTCTGAATATCGTTATTTGTCTTTGGTTGCAGCAAACTACTCAAGTGCAGTCTTTTTTGGCTTTGGAATTGTTGAACAATGCACTAAGCGTGATAACATTATAAATTTGCTAATGTCTGAGACTGCTGAAGCAGGGAAAGATGGAGCAAATTTATCTTTGTTATCGAAGTTGAAGAAATTGCAGTTGTCAGGCAATGGTGAATCTCAGCAACCATTGTCATCCCTTATCTCTCCAAGTAATCAATTCATTATTCAGAAGCCTTTACTGCGTTTAGTTCAAGCTTCAGCCCTTTCTTCAAAGATCACGGTTCATCCAGATGGTCAAATCACATTTATGGGTACTGCAATTGAGTTGAAAGATCTTGTCTCTGTAGTTGCTGAGTCATACTTATCAAAAAGCTCACAAAAGGGTGAAAAGCAATCTATGCTTGTTCCACACTCCAATTGGTATAAATATTTTGACAATATTGACTTTTTTAAACAGATTCTGATTGTCCAGTCATCTGAACGACTATTTTATTTGCTTAAGAATTCACTTTTATAAAAGTAATAATATAACTTTCTTTGTAAATTATGTTGATCTTTGGATTAGCATCAACCACTCTGCATTAGTTAGATATTCAACATCTAAATAACAGTTTTACCAAAGCAAAGCATGTTTTCAAATACTGTGTCTCTTTTCTATCCGTTTAGGTTTTATGTAACCACCAGACTGGAGTCTTTGCACATCTTATCAATGTGTCTCCTTTGTATTATTATTATGTTTATCACAAGAAGTTAAAAGTTGAGTTCATGATTGAGCAAATTTTACATGTAAAATTGCCCATGATCACTACTATTTAGATTAAATTCAAGTGTACACTTGTCTTGTCATACATGAGTTTTTCTTTTAAATTTTACCCCTCTATGTGAGTTTTCAATTTAGTTCCTATGTGTGCAAAAAAATTTATTTGTTCTTTGCGGGCTATTGCTATTATAATGCTGTCAGTTGAAGTAATAACATTTTGAAGTATAGGTGTCAAATTATAAGTGTCTTATGTAGGAACCAAAAATATTCTATCACTGGTTCCTATATGTGACAATCATTTCTAATTTGATTCTTGCAGTCTATTGCTGTTATAATATTGTTGATCAAAGTTTCATTACGTAGTGGAGTATGGTCATCAAATTAAAAATGTGTCATAAGGGACTGGGAATATTATATCTTCGACCCTCATTTGACAATGATTTTGAATTTGGTCTCTCTATTCAGTGATGCTCATGTCAATATCACACTGTTAAAATAACAGACAACAGGGACGATATTGAAAATAATTGTCCATATAGATATTAAATTGAAAACCTTTTTGTATGGGGACCAAGTTGACAAGAAGTCTTGTGTAACTAACATATACCTTTATCCTTTTCTTTGTGATATCTAGAAAGTTGATTATTGTGTCAATGAACCTCCATTTATCACTCCAAACATGGTGACTTTATTTCTTTATATGTGTGCGTATGTGTTATCATTGCAATAAATTTATGAAGTCTCGTACAAATGCATGTAATAGGGTCGAAATTCAAATCTTGAAGAAGGCATTTGTTTGTAGGCCATCCTAGTGTGTACTTAAATTTGTTGAGTTGTGCCCACTGACAATTCCTAGCACTTTACTCTCACAGCAATGGGTGGAGGGAATTCACTGTCTTTGGTCCTGGAAAATATGAATACTTGTATGGGAGTTAACTTAATTTAGTTTAAGTCAACTGTTTAACTTGTGTTTCCTTGCTTCAAATGATTTTTCAATTATGGTGTTATCAGTTCTTCTGTAATAGAAAGGACCTATATATTTCAAGACACAATTTAACGGTTTATTTGATGATATTCCATATGGACAGGGTGAGTATCAATGAATTAGAGAGAAGTCATCCTTCTACATTGAAGAATCAATCCACCTTGACTGCTCCTTTAAAGAGGTATGCAGAATATACTTTTCTTGATATTGTTGACCTGTTTTCCTGCTGGGATATGATCTAACGTTTAATTGTAAAAATAGCCTGTATTAATCTTCCAGCACCCTTGTTTAGCTTTTAAATCGCTGAGCATTGGACTATTTCTATATTGTGAATTATATAAACTTGAGATTCAAACAGAGAGAAGATATATGTTTAGAGGGCTTAAAGCACCATTCTCATGTTCTTCTATTTATATTAATGAAGAGTTGATACAATAGGAGGAAGATGAAAGATCAAGGGACTGTTCTAGACTGCTATGTACAAAACTAGGTAAAGTAAGTAGAGATAACCCCAACACACTACTCCCTACTTTAGTCCACTGATTACACTAACATAAGTAGATTAAATATTTATTTCAACACTTCCCTTCAAGCTGGAACATACAAATTGTATATACCAAGCTTGGAACAGATAAGCTCAATTCGAGGTCTCCTTAAGAACTTGGTCAACACATCTACGAGGTGGTCATTTAATCCAACAAACTCGTTATATATATATATATATATATATATATATATATATATATATATATATATATATATATATATATATATATATATATATATATATATATATATATTTATATATATATTTATTGTCATCAACTTTTCACGGACAAAATGACAATAAATTTCTATATGTTTAGTTTTCTAGTGAAACATTGAATTTAATGCAACATGGAGAGTAGCTAGCTTGATTATCACAATTCTGGATGTCATGAAGTTAAGCTCTTGAAGGAACTCTTAACCCATATAAGTTCAAACGGTAATGATACCATTGTCCTATATTCAACTTCAGTTGTCGATCAAGCCACTGCATTTTGTTTCTTACTTTTTGTAATGACTTTTCGTCCAACGAGGGACTAAACATATGCATCATTGCTTTCTCTATTTTTGGGTTAAATATGTTTTTGGTCCCTTAACTTTCAGTGAAAATTAGAATTAGTCCCTCTCCAAAACTTTGGCCTAACTTAGTTCCCCAACTTTAGAAATGTATGAATTTAGTCCTTTTAACTAAATTTCGTTAATTTTATTTGATGTTATGTTTCAAGCACGTTTCTCAGTTGACATTGAAGCAAATATGTGTCAAACAATGTAAACAATCCAAATGCTATTATGAAACGCGTTTGAAACATCAAATGAAGTTAACAAAATTTGGTTAAAATGACTAAATTCATACATTTCTAAAGTTGGGAGAAAGTTAGGCTAAAGTTTTGAAAATGGACTAATTCTAATTTTACTAAAAGTTAAGAGACCAAAAATATATTTAACCCTTTATTTTTCAACTTTTAATATATATCAAAACAATCCATCTGATCGATCTTTTTAATAATTGCCTGATGAGAAAAAGTTATCATCTTCTATAGTTTCTTTTGATATTGACTTTATACATGGTTGTGGATAAATCTGATCATGTTCAATTGTTGGACTGCATACCAAATAATACAATACCTCTATTGTAGTTTCTTGCTCAAGAAGTATTTAACATTAATGCTTTTCTCTTATCTACAGCCCTGAGAAAGTGAAATTCAGGCCATCTCCAAGAAAGAGCAAGAAAGTAGGCATGAACAGGGATCGCTACAAAAACTATTCATATGCATGTGAGACCCTTCTGACCCTTATGGTGGACAAGAAGCAGCGTGGCAGGACAGCAATTCTCTCCCTGAAGAAATTTAGCTCTGAGCTTTTTGATCTCCTGACACAGTTTACTGCCAGTATTGGTGGAACTGGCGTTGCTTTTCTGCTATTTGTAGTGTGTAACCTAGCTGATGGAAAGGCTACCTTCTGTGCTTCTAACTTTTTCAACACTGGGTTTGGATTGGGGTTGGTTTGTCTTGCTGGGGCAGTAAATAAGCTCAGGGTCACAATTTTGAGCATCAGCAAGAGCGCAGGAAAGTTTGGTTTGAAAGAAGAGAAAATGATGCAGAAGCTGGATGAGAGCACAAGAGATATTTACTATACTACTGCAGCATTGCTAGCAGTGGTGATGCTGAGATTTGCTTCTTGAGTGGCATCTCCGAAGACTAGTTTGATGAAGTGAATAATGCTCAGTTATTTCTGGTTAGTTGGATGTCTACAGTGATGGCATTGGTGAAGCAAAGCAGACTGTTAAAGAACAAATGTTCCAGTTAGTTTTACAATGAGATCTTCAAGGTACAATGCTGATCGACAATCCACTGTTATTTTCCTACTTGCAATTAACCCGAGAAGTATTCCTAGTATTGTAGCTTGTAATATAGAAATTTGCAATGGAATCAATAAAATGACTGCTCTATTTTCATCGTTAAAATTAGTATGATGTTCAACTGAATACTTTGGTTAAAAATAAAATTTAATAAAAGGTCTTCACCACCATCTACATTCATCAAAATGGGGAGCTGCGACGAGTACCTATGAAGTCTGTCAATGAATAAACAAATAGTCTATAAAAGGAAAAAGGCGGTCTGACCATTTGATACTTATGTATCAGTCATGTAAACTTTTGTATTTGTAAAAGAAAAAGAAAAAGTAAAAAATAATGAAAGATACTATTAAATGGGGGTAAAAATATTTTGAGTGTCAAAATATCACTGTTGGTTTTAGGTCAGCAAGAGTTGTTAGCAGGCACAAAGTGTGGAAGAGAAAAATTAACTCTTTTTTCTGCGTGGAGATTATGTTATTTACAAACAAGTCCACATATTTTTATTGAGTTATTTTTCTCTTATTTTATTTATCATGAGAAGAGAAAAAGAGCAGTCAAAGTAAAAAATAAAAAAATAAAAAAAGAATTGACAGAATTTGTCTTGAGTCATAATCTTCAGTTTTTTTTCACCATCCAACATATTTTAACAGTTTTAGCATGCAAAGGAAAACGTTGAAGAGCTTTAAGCGGAAAAAAGAGCTTACTAAATCTCTCTTTAACGACAATAATTTGTTCATTTTTTGTTTCAATAGTTATTTTATTTACTTTAAAAGGCAATATGTTTTAAAAAAATAGATATATATTAGGAGGAAAACAGTTGAACTATGTTTTCATCTTTGCGTATTGTCAAGCTACCCAAACAATTTTTTATAAGAAAGTTTTTTTTTTATAAAAAATAAATATAAATTTTCTAATTGTATTTTTGAAAATAAAACTGTTGACGTCTTTTTTTTCATTCTCAATTAAAAACTCGTTTCAAATACATAATGACACTTTAGTTTAGCTATGTTTTTGCCAGAGTCCGAGTTAACATGTCTAATAATCTCATGACTCAAGTTTGGCTTATTAATAGTATGTCATAGTTTCTTTATTAGACATACTGTGTTAATTCTATAACCAAGGTAACAAACTTTCAAGTTAGTAGATCCGTTCACAGAAAAGACTAAAAATCAGACTAAACATAATTAAAACCATTAAAAAATATCACGTTTTAAACATTAAAACTAGCTAAAGTAAAAAACAGTCTTTAATTGTGAAAATGTCTGACCTTAAATAAAAGTTTACTGTCTGACTTTAAAATATATGCCATCATCAATAGAGGTTCAAACAATATGAGAATCGTTATTAAAAACAAAAGATTTGTAAAACCCAATATCAATGGCTCGGACTGTTGGAACACAAGATACACATTATTCTTCATAAAGCAGAAAAAGTCTGCAGTGATCAAAGGCATATTGAAAATTATGCACTACAAAAATGAACATTGAAGATTAATTTCTCTAAATTTTACTCAATTTACTGAACTTCAT
Source organism: Vigna mungo (assembly GCA_036885675.1). NCBI lineage: Eukaryota > Viridiplantae > Streptophyta > Magnoliopsida > Fabales > Fabaceae > Vigna > Vigna mungo. Next base: position 25,313,377 of record CP144695.1, read on the forward strand.
CCAACACAACCGCTAAATGATAATTACTTGGCACATGTTTGTATATTTCAGGATAAATAGTCAGGTCTCAGGGCTTCCAACCCCTTTTAGCAAATGTGTAGACTAAAACTTGAGTCACAGAGAACGGTACTAGCTCAGTACTTTTGACACCACACCTGCACCAACTGTTCTGCCGCCTTCTCTCAAGGCAAATCTTTGTCCTGTAAAATCAATTGCAAGCAGTAAAGCAAAGTTTCCAGTTTCCAAGCATGAAGTGTACAAGAATATTCAACATACGGATAAATACATTTAGGCACGTACACTGAAATAATATTTAGTTCACTAATGTAGTACTACTGACCTGCTTCAAGTGGAACGGCTGAAATCAATTCAAACACAGCTGTAACGTTGTCTCCGGGCATAACCATCTTAACATTTTCAGGCAACTCTACCTTTCCAGTGATATCAGCTGTCCTCAAGTAAAACTGAGGTCTATAGTTAGAGAAGAATGCGGTGTGTCGGCCACCCTCATCCTTTGTGAGTACATATATCTCAGCCTCAAATCTCTTGTATGTTTTTATAGAACCTGGCTTTGCAATCACCTTCCAATAGAAGGCAGCACAAGGAAAGCGGTAGCTCAAATTTAGTAATTTGAATTCAAAACTCAACAATTTTACTAAAACAGACACAGATGATATATGTTGTTCTCTTGCATGCAACTACAACTTCTAACAAAAAAAGGAAAAACTTGATCTCTGCAACTAACCTGACCACGTTGAATATCTTCACGTTTCAGACCACGGAGAAGAAGACCAACATTGTCACCCGCCTAATAATACATACACAATCCATTTTAGTTTAACATGCTATACGTAAATAGCCATATCCCTTTTGCATGAAGATAACAGTCACTTACTTGTCCTTGATCCAAAATCTTCTTGAACATCTCAACTCCAGTTACTGTTGTTTTCAGAGGACCACCCTACCAAGGAAAACTCAGTTTTAGGACTACCATTATAAAGGAATTAACCAAAGCTCTGATAGAGAAATCAACTAATGCTCATCAATAACAAACTACTAATCATCAGTCATTAGTGGAAAATGAAAATTATATAGCAGCAAAAGAAAGCAACAAGTGGCCATTAATAGAAAGTAACGATGAGGGATCAGAGGGCAGTTATATACAGGAAATGACTAAATGAACATACATACCTGCATTAGACCCAACACCTCCACTTCTTCACCGACTTTAATGACGCCTTGTTCAACACGGCCAGTGGCAACTGTTCCTCGCCCCTTCATCACAAGTGAAAAATATAAAGCAGCTGAAATGATGGAAACCATTGCTCCCATACATATTTCCATCCAATCCAATATATGCAATAAAACAAATGCAGATAGAGAGAACTAGGCAGTGTTGAAAATAGAAATTTTGATATTCTTACAAGGGAAAAAAAACACTTAAATGAAACAACAGTGTTTAAAGCATCATATTAAGATTTAAATTACACCACTGTGTCATATCATTACAATAAAAAAAGGCCGTAACAAATACTACCTCCTTTCCTTTTTAATTCTTGAAAAACCTAGACAGAATTATTAAGAATTTGAAATTTTATCCTTCACCTAACTGGATTTAGAAGAGCAAGAAAGAGATTGTTCAAGTGACCAGTTACAAGGATGATCCAGTATTATAAACCACTATTCCACATATGCTCCAGTGTTCATAATCCCATCTGCTTATGATGTTAAGTACATCAATAATTGCTGTAGTTTGAGTGAATTGAAGGAGAATATTAGGAATTTAAAACAATTTTAATATTAAAAAATAGTAATAAATACTGTTGAGATAAACTTAAATTTTAGGAATTTATTAGCAATTTTGTTTGAGTCTTATTTTATTAGTTTGGGTATAATAATATTTATTTTGATATTGATAGAGATAAAATAGGATAAGTAGTTTTGATTTTCTATTTATTTAAGTACAATATTATTTTATTTTGTTGATATAAGATAGAGATAAATTAAGTAGTTACTTTTATTTTGAGTGAGTTAATATTTTGTTTTTAGTTTTTATTATTTGTAGTTAGCCCAAGGCCCTATTTGCACCTATGGTGAATTGAAGAGTTCAATTATTTTTGTGTGCCACATTTTATTTTAACAAATAGTACTTCTTAAAAAGTATAGTAACCTAAACGGTGTTTATACTGGAACAGATGGAAGGTGATAGAACATGATAAAAACATAAGACTTACATTACATACTGTAAGAATTTTATAACTGAGACGATCTTTACTTCAATGAATCTGCTTTCTTCAAAAATTAACCCAGAAAATAAAGTTCAAGTCCTTTTACCTGAATTGAGAACACATCTTCAATTGGCATTAGGAAAGGCTTGTCAAGTTGGCGAACAGGGTCAGGAATGTATGCATCTACAGCATCCATTAATTTTAGAATCGCTTGTCTTCCAATCTCGTCATTTGTACCTTGTAAAGCAGACAGGGCTGAACCTCTAATGATCGGGATTTCATCCCCAGGGAACTTGTAGAAGCTCAGAAGCTCTGCCAAACACATTAACATATAAACACATTTTAGCAAACAGGGACTACAGAAACTAAAGCAGACTCATTCATTTTCTGAGCATGGACAAGAGAAGGGAAGCCCTAGAGAAACACCCTACCACGTAGCTCCATCTCTACAAGCTCTAACAACTCTGGATCATCAACAGCATCAACTTTATTTAGAAAGCAAACAAGAGATGGCACACCAACCTGCATAATAGATTTAAAGATAAAATGTCAATCTAGAAGTAAGGAGGAAGGTCCAGACATTCTAGGTATATATATACAAACCACATCAGTAGAATACCTACTTGGCGAGCAAGAAGAATGTGCTCCTTTGTTTGAGGCATTGGTCCATCAGGTGCAGAGACAACAAGTATACCACCATCCATTTGGGCAGCTCCCGTAATCATATTCTGAAAAACAGACAATTATAAAGCATATAGTCAACAAGAATTATTTTGTTATTCAAACTAAATAAAACCATTAGATAAAACATCTAGTAAGTACATAAAGGCAAGCTGGAATGCTAAATCCACCAGCATTCATGGAAAATAGAAATCTGACAGATGCAGCTGTTGCCAATATGCAGTGTAATCAATAACTATAAAATGTATTTAGTTACAAACTAATCTACTTCCAAATTCCTAGCACACATTTTGCATCTCGTTTTGAAAAGAAGATCAGGCTACACCAGCACCAAAATATGCTAAATTCCACAATTAATTATTATACATGGTAAAAATTCTTAAATTTGTCCGCCACAGCTTAGCCACCCAGCTTCTGTTAGGAAATTGATAACTCCAATCAACAGAACCATTCTTGGAGAAATTAAACCAAATTAGAAAGCTTACTTTAACATAATCCGCGTGTCCAGGGCAGTCCACATGCGCATAATGTCGTTTTGCAGTCTCATACTCCACATGAGCCTGAAAACCGAAATATTGAGCAAGTATACATCTCAGCAGAAAACAACACAATTGATTGCAAGAACAAAAAGGTACGATTCCAAACCGTCGCAATGGTGATTCCTCTCTTCTTCTCTTCAGGAGCCTTGTCAATTTCATCAAAGGCAACAGCCTTGGCCTTCCCTTCATCCGCAAGCACCTGATCAAACCTAATTGAGTAATAAACACCAAAACATCCACCTCAACACACATTTAAACAAAGAGTGAATCAAGACCTTGGTGATTGCCGCGGTTAGCGTGGTCTTCCCGTGATCCACGTGTCCAATAGTTCCGACATTAACGTGAGGCTTCCTGCAACATCAAAAAATAAGATGAACAAAACAAGTAAAACACATATTAATAACGATTACTGTTACTTACATATTTTAAATTTTGTGACAAAAAAAGAGAAAGAGAGAGTGTTACGTTCTGGTGAAAGTGGCCATGGATCTCCACCATGGATTGGAATTGAAAGAATAGGAGGAGGAGGAGGTGGTGGAGTCATTGGGAGTAGAGAGAGGAGAACGAGATACGGAAGAATGGATTTGAGAGGCTAACGGGAAGAGGCGGCGAGAAGTGGAAGAGGAGTGTCTGAGAAGAAGAGTGGCCATTGATGAAGTGATGAGGAGAATGAAAAGCCCTAACTATGGAATGCAGAGGCGAGGGTTTTAGGAGAGGGAAGACAAAAGCCAAGTGCAGTGAGTGCGAAGAGCGAGGGTTTTAGAATGGGCGCCCGACACCGACCCGTCATATTCGTGCGGCCCAATTCGAACACTCTCATAATGTTTCGGAACACAACGCTGAAACAAGTATCTGAAATAACCAAATACTTCTTTTTTCTGTTACAAATGTTTTTTTCTTCTTGGTACTAATCTAGTCAACCAAAATATTAATATAAGAAAAGACAGAAATTATTTGAAGTGATTTTTATCTTTTAAAGATTATAATTGATTTAATTTAAAGTTTTAGATAAAATGACTCAATTCGTGTTTGGTTTATGAGAAATAATTCTGTTCGAGGTAGAAAAAAAAATTATTTAGGAAAGATATTTTTTTTTATTACGTACAAGTTAAATTGAAGACCTTGTGTTGAAAAATTAATTCATATTCCTTGAACTAATTATACGTGTTATTCATTTACTAACTTTTTAAATTGAAAACTGACAATTTTTTCTTTATTCTTTTTAAAATGAATAAATAAATTAAAAGACAATTTGTGTAATTAAGCACTATTATTTGTATTCAATGTAATATAGGTTTTAGTTTTAGTATAGATGCTTTATATTCAACTTGAGTCAACTCTAATTTTCTTTTTGGAATTTTCACACGAATGTATATAGTATGAGTTTTATGATTTTAATCACTATTTTTATTTAAAAAAAATACGGGTAAAGTTTGTTTATTTTTAGAAGTTTGGAATTTTATAACTTTATTTTTTTTTCTTTAGTTTTCTCAATATTTTTGGGTTCATTTTTTAATTTTTTGAAGTCTTAATTTTTAAAGTTGTTTTTCTTCTTTAATGCAGTCACTTTGTATGTTATTAGTTGTTAATGAATCCATTATTTATTTTATTCCTTGAGTTGAAATTGTCTTCTATTTGATATATTTTTTCAAAACTCTAAATTGTAGAGTATATATGTCTCACATAATTATCCAATTAATGTTAACATAGTTGCTTTCTTTGATGTTGTATTCATCCTCACCAGTAACCATTGGACTCACCTTATACAAGTTTGTTGATGTGTGTCTCATACACATTGAGGACATGCCCCCAATACACTAGGTTATGTCTAAAAGATGAATTTTACATACTAATCAAATTCAATAACAAATCACTAGACCTTACCATAATGATGAGCTTGAAAAAGAATGTGTTATTTGAATCAAAAGATGAAGAAGAAGACAAAATAAAAAATGAAGAAGATGAGGAACAAATTTCATTGGCGTCATTAGTTATTATAATTACTACTTTTGAAGTAAAAAAAAAACATAGTGTGACACCTTTTGCAACATTGACATTGACAAACCTATTTAATCCTTAATAATCAAATGAACAATATTAAATGATACCTTTTTGAGACATTATCATTGATGATCTATTATGTTTTGACTTGAAAGAAATGTCATGTATACGAAGTTTTTTTATGAAGCTTTAGATAAAGTTCTATGTTTATCAACTTTTTTTTATTTTTTTCATCGAAAAATTTCTTACAGGATATTTATTGGAGATATACATGTTATTTTTTATTTTGGAAAAATTGTTTGTTTGCTTAAAGTCAAATCATATATAATAGTTACACTTTGTTACTCTTTTATATCCTTATGTAAATGAAAGCTTTCTATAAGCAATAAAATAGTTTCAATTATATTTGTTTTTTTAAGATACTTTTAAAGGACAGTGTTCTCTTTGTATATCTTTTACTCCTTATCAATCTTTATTAGTATACTTTGACTTTAATGAAAGCTAGCTTGAGGGTTGATTGAATGAGTCAATTTCTATTTTAAACTCTTCATTGATTGATCGAAATATGACGGTGAAAGAAAGACATTATAATAATGTGAAGTTGTTAGATTTTTTGAAAATAACCCATATATTTTTAAGATTTAAACAAGTTTCTTACAAAACTTAAGTATGCATATTTTTGTATTGTTCTTTAGGTAAACTCTATGATTTGTGATTTAATAACTCAAGATATTTTTGTTGATGTTGGTTTTTATTGCATTTTTTCTTATCATGCATATTAGGTTATATGGTTGTTATGTTCATATAATATTTTTCCACTACATATTTCGTGTTTAAGGATGGTAAAAAAGTCTGTGCTCACAAATATTTATGGATAAAAATCATTAGGATAGTAAAAGGATATTTATGATGAGTGTAAAATCCATGAAAAATATTCATCTTAATAAATAGTAATAATTTTCTCTTATTATTATTAGTAATAATAAATTTTATAAGTAGAAAACGTGACTAATAAATTTATGAAAAAGAAAACGTGGCAAGTTAAACAAAAATGGTAGCTAATTCAAACACTTCTCAACATATTTCTACATTTAAAAACAAAAAAAAAGTTTAAAAAAAAGACAAAAAATCTTTCGGTGATTGGAGGGGCAAAGGGTCAGATTGAAGGGGGCAAAATTAAAAAAGTTGCAATTTCGTCCAAACATAGATTAAAAGTGTCAATTGCATCCAAAGGTAGAAAATTTTGTCTCAATCAAGTTCCTTCCATTAAATAAACAGGCGTTAACTTTTTCTTTCTCTCTCTTCTGCTCCTCTGCTCCTCTGAATACAACTGCTTTTTATCAGGACACCCTTCAATATTTTAACAATTCATACCTGTATGTCAACTAGGTAGTCATAAGTAATAAATTTTAAATAATTTATTTTCTTCTTTGTATTGGTTGGTGGGGCCATGGATGACCCACCATTTAGGAGAAAAAAAAGTATTGAAGAGTTTAAGTGTGGCATAGATGAAAACTTTAAGGAATTAATTAATTTTTTAGGAGAGAGAAATGCTTTATTTCTAGTACATGGCTTTAGAAATAAAAGGAATTGGGAGAGAGAAAATAAAAGCTGATTTCTTTCTTTTGTTCGACATAACAAAAATAGTTTAAGAGGGTGTGTGAGCACCCTATTTCTTTAAATCAAAGAGTTATACCCCTAATGTTGGGGTGTTCTAGGAAAAAAATTAGAATATGTTAGGTTGAAGGGGAAATATTAGATGAAATTGTTATCACATGTTAGGGTGTTGATATTAAAGATATGGTTAAAATATTAACAGAAAAGAGTGGACTAGATAATGAGTTTGTTTTTAGGATTTAGGGGATATTTAGGGTTGGAAAAAGGAGAAATCTACACTACAGCGGCGAAACCATGAGAGGAAAGATATCAAAAAGCAAGGTTTCACCAGTTATTCTGGAGTCGTGAGTGTGGTGAGAAAGCTTTGGTTTGGTGAGTGGTTGATCCAAAAGAGCGGAGGGGCATCAATCAAACAGTGAGGAAACATTTGGAGTCCAGGTAAGGGGAGTAGTCAGATATATCTTGTGTAAATTGTGGGTTGTGATTAAATTGATAGTGTTGGGTAGTGATTTTGCATTTGGGTAGGCTATGGCCAGTAGATAGTTCTACTCAATATTGTTGACAGTGATTCGTTGTCACTTGTTTTCATTCTGACACTGGAAATGGTAGAGAAAGTGTGTTTCCTTACTCCATTGACGTTGGACGAAAACCTTGCTTCTTTTCTCTTTTGTTGGGGTTGTGAACTTTGGAAAGGGTTGAACGTTGGGGAGTGTAGTGAGTAGTACGGGAAGGTTGCAGGAAGCATGGAGTGTAGAGGATAACATTGGGATTAGAGAAGCAGAGAGGTAACTTAGGTAAGCCTAGGGTGAGTTGTGGGTTGTGAGAAAGAAGTGGAGAGAGGAAATATTGCATGAGAACTGTGAAGATGGTAAAAAGAGGAGATAAATGGAGTAGAAAACAATCTTTTTATTTATCATGGGTTGAAGTTTCTTCTATGAGGAAGTGCACAAGAGAGATTATTTTCTGTAATATTGATTTTTAAAGGTTATGAGAGAAAGAATTATTAAATTAAAATATGGGGGAAAAGGGTGATGGTTGTTTCGTGATGTGATGTGGGTTTTCTTCCATGGCAGAGAGCGTAGCGATGTTTCAGGTTGAGTTTCAATGGTCAAAATAAAAGAAAAGAAAAGATAAGTTGGGGAAGAAAAGGAAGAGGAGTTATATTAGTCTTGCATGATTGTTATTAGGTGTTTTTGTTTTGCAATTTTGGGTCATTAAAGTTAGGCTAGAATGATTCTCGTTGTGCATGCAAGGCAAAATGGGAGAGGGCATTGTTTTTGTAATTTGATACATTTGTGGGGCCCGCAACTTTAAGTGGTGGAAAGTAAGAGAGATAAACTTTGTTATCTTTTTCTTTGTACAAATGTTTAATTGCTTCCTTAAAATAAAAAGGGTTTAATTGTTTTATTTGGAAATCAATCATTTTATGCTGCTGCAACTGACAAAGAGACTGCATTGCATAGAAAAGCAGAAGAGAGAGAAGAAAAAGTTAACGTCATTTCCGTCTATTTAACGGAAGGGACTTGATTGGGACAAATTTTCTATGTTTGGATGCAATTGACACTTTTAAACCATGTGTAGACAACATTGCAACTTTTTTAAAAGGGTGGATGAACTTGGCATACTTCAACAAAATTGGGAACAAAGCAAACAATTAAACATAAAACATAGTATACTTGTAAGACTTAAAGAAGCATGTAGAGAGCAGTTTGACCACAAAGTTTCAGAAGTAAACATAATATACTTGTAAGGTTCATGGAAACGAGAAGTATAAATTGCAACGATACATGATTGAATTATATATGATTAGTATGTTCAATGATTATATGTTATGGTTAGCTTACTCTTATTTGTTTATGCTATGACCGTATAACCCGTGTTATAGGTGAGCAAAAAATGTTGCAAATGCAGTTGTAAATGCATAGGGATGAGAGAAACATGCTGAAAAAAAACTTTCAGGGGCTTTTTGTTAAAAAGTAAATGATGTCCAAAAGTCCAAGAGCTAGGTCAAACCGATTTTATAACCACAAGCATCTACTTATAAGTTTCATAGTGAGCTTTTTATTAAGATTGACCTAATTATGGTCTAATTGTGGGTAATCATAATTTACAAGTTGATTAATATTAAGGTTAATGTATTCTAATGTGATCCATCTATTTGCTTGGTAGCAGATCAGATTCACCAATGGCTCATTATATGATCTGAGTTATGACTTAACTGACCAAACAGTCACACAGTACAACTATTAAAGTAAAAACTCAAGAATGGATGAAAAAGAATAATTTATCATGGTAAAAGGTTGACCTAACAATCGCTACCAAATCCATAAAAATATATCATAGAATTGGAAGATGAACAAGTTGATTGTAAGTTAGAGAGTGGAAAAATATTCATCCACAACAACAATTATTAGCTTAAGAATCTCTAGCTAAAGCATTAGAGATCGAGAATGTCACCTAAGCAACAGACAACAAAGAATTGAAAAACAAATACTAGTAGAAAAAAGTCTGTGAAAGTTATAATGACACTGTAAAATATAATATTGTACCAAATAGCTAATCTATCAATAATGAATCATTTTAAGATAGTTCTTGATAATCAATTATTGATGAGTTAGAGTCATAAATAGGTTTTTTTTTGATGTAATAATTTCACACTTGTTTATTTTCTACTTTTATTGGAAGAGCATTTGTATTGAGAGATATAATTACTTGAAAAGAAAAAAAACATTAAAAAGGGTTGAAATTTGCATAAAAGAAATTAGAGTTGCCTTGTTTAAGGTAATTCTTGCTTACAAATAAAAATTATTATCTTCACACTTTTTATTATATATCATAACTAAGTTTAAATAAAAAAAATGAATTGTTTATAATTTCTTCTATTAAAATAGAATGGAATGAATTGCTTGATTATGATATTGTATTTTAAGTCCTAAATCGGAGATGATCTAAGTTTATCTAAATATGCATGAAAAAACTCTATCTTGTTTATAATTGTATTTTAAGTTATTTCCTTCTTGTTTTCAAACACAAACATTCTTCCTATTTCATGAACCTGATACATCATAAGTTTACCATTATTCTGGATTCTAGATTGTTAGTTTTGACTTATCAATGCTTCCTTCTTTGATTGTTGTTTTTTCTAAACTGTTTTTAAAATTTTAAAATTAAAAAATATTTAATACATTGAAGTGATACGTTTCTTTCACAATAAAAGACCCTAAATTAAACAAGTTAAACATAAAATAACAATTTTGAATTGAATTGAAAGGATAAAAAAAATGTAAACATACTACGCATGCACCAAAAGAAAAGGGGAAACGAAACCGTCACAATAATACAAATATGAAACCAGCGTTTCGAAATGTGGCTCTCTACTGCCATTTTTCTCGTTCCTTAAACCCTAATCCTCTCCTTCTCGTATCCCCGTTTCGAAGACCCGAAACGTTTCACCTTTCGACCCCCGTTTCGTGCTTCTCCTCCTCAATGTCGGAGCCTCAGTCGTCGCTAGAGAAGCAGTTCGACGCGTTCAGGGTTCATCTGGAGCAATCTGGAACGCTCCGTGACCGAATTCGAAGCGTCGTTTCGGAGATTGAGTCCTCCACTAGGCTCATCTATGCCACTCTTCTTCTCGTTCATCAGTCTCGCCCCACTCCCGGTACCACCGAACACTTATGCTCTTCTGCTTTCCTTAACCATAACTACATTAGTATCCCCATCTCTCTTTTTGCCTTTAATGGGTTTATCTTTCATGGACTTGCAAATGGGTTTGTTTTTTATGGCTCGAGTGTTAAATAGAAAGCGTCAAGACTTAAACATGTATTCCGCATTTTCTGGTTTGATATAAGCAGACTTTTTTGTTATCCATTGCAAGTTTGAGATGAATTTTGAGGTTGAAGTGTCTTAAGTTTATTTTGTTTATGGTTTAGTTTATTGTAGCAAGGCAATGCATTCTGTTAATATCTCATGGATATTTGATTTTTTGGGTTCGAACAGGGCTTTTAGAGAAGGCCAAGTCTCAGGTCAATGTGTTAAAGGAGCAGTACAAGGAACTTGCTGAAGTTCTCGGAGGAAGCTCTGGGCAATACTATAGGTGATTAAATTCGGAGGAACTTTTCATCTTTTATGTATGTTTTATTTTTTTATTTTTTTTTTGTGTTTTATTGTGTAATGTAGGTATCATGGTGATTGGAAGTCTGAAACACAGACTGTAGTTTCGATGCTTACGTTCATGCACTGGCTAGAAACAGGAAGCCTTCTCGAGCACAAAGAGGCTGAGGAAAAACTTGGGTGTATGTCTTAATACTCTTTAAAATTTGAAGTATGCCCTACATATGTTAGAAGCACCAAATGCTTGCATTCAATCAAAGGTTTTATAGTCTCAAATACCATTAAATTCTTTGTTTTATATCTAAGTGTCTTGCCTTGTGCATCAGCACAGGGTTTTAACATCTAAATCAGAGAGCTAAGCACCTTTTGGACAGCTAAATATCTGAACCTTTTGCAACGCTGTTTTAAATTCTAAGAGGCATTTAATTTATAGGATTGTGCCAATCTTGTGTGGTTGATAGTTTATGGCAATTTATCTACTTATCTTCTATATGCACCATACCGCAACCGTCTTTTGTCACTCAGAATAAGTGGATGCAAATTGTGTTATGCTTTCCTGCCTGTTTTTTTTCCATGATGTCAACTACTTACCACTCATTTCTAGTCACTGAGATTTAGAAATTCTGTATGCTAATTGTTGTTTTGCAGTGGGTTCAGACTTTGGTCTAGACGTTGAAGACTACTTAATAGGTGAGTCTTTTAAAATATGTGCTTGGCTATCATTAATTGTGTAATAATCGTTTCTGGTAATGAATATGATCCTATTGCGCATTTTCTTGGCTAGCTTCCTTCAGGGAGCGTGGTCAATTTAAACATGGTTATAGTTTCAAAAACAATCTTCCAACTCCATCTTTTGATTTGAGCCATAGCTGTAGTTTTTGCCGATTATAATTTCATAGTTTTGTTGTATGTGTATTGATTCATTTTTTACCATGCAGGTGTCTGTTTTATGTCTAATGAATTGGTAAGAACTCATCTTGCACAGAGTAGTGGAAATATTCACTATACACTGTTTTTAACCATATGCACTTACACCTACACAATAGATTATCAAACTTCTGTATGTTTAAGGAAAAATATCATGACCACTGCAACCTAATTTACAATTCATTTGACGTTGCAGCCACGGTATGTGGTGAATCAAGTGACAGCTGGGAACTACGATTGTCCAAAGAAGGTCTTAAAGTTCTTGACAGACCTCCATGCTGCATTTCGTATGCTTAATCTTCGCAATGATTTTTTGCGAAAGAAGTTTGATGGTATGTTATTACTTGTACCTTGTCCATGCATTCTTTCTTTTCTTTTCTATTGCCATCACACCACACTACCTAATGATAGTACTGTCATTGCATTCTCAATGTTGACACAAATATCTATCATCTTAAAGCAAGATTAGTTTACTAACTGCAATGAGAACAGCATTACCATAACGGATTTACTCAGAAACTGGCAATAATTAAAAGAACATATATATCCCAGCTATGGCTCACTCTCCCTCCTCAAATGACGTGCACCAAAGATACTTGCACTGTTTGCATATATTACTTTTTCATAGAGTTGTGTTCACTCATACCGTCCGTTTGGATGATATCTTTCAACCTTTGACATGGTAGGCATGAAGTATGACCTTAGAAAAGTAGAAGAAGTTTATTATGACGTTAAAATTCGGGGTTTGACACCAAATGGTGAGCCAATTGGAGACCTGGAGACCAAGAAACCAAAGGACAATCTTTAGTTGTTATAGCTGTTGAGCCAAAGCGACATGGAGCTTTACTGACTGCTCATCAATTATGCACCTTAAATACTTAGGCTGCTGGCCTTTTGTTAGCTGTAACTGGAATTCCATTTGTAATGGTTGATGAAGGCAGTTAAAATTCATTAGCAAGAATACAGTTGTCTGTATGTGGTGCGGACTCTCAAACCCATTGCGAGGACTGGGAACTCTGTTTTCACAATGTTCTAAATGGGAACTCTGTTTTCACAATGTTCTAAATGGGAACTCTGTTTTCACAATGTTCTAAATGGAAAATATGGTACTTTGAAGAATTAATACCTTTGTTCCGTAGAACAGGGGTCTTCAGTTCAATTAACCGATGATTAAGGTTTTTTTTTTTTAATCTCTCACCTCTTTGGTCATCAATGAATTAAATGAAGTAATTTCCTGCTATAAATTGATATTAATTTAGGAATGGTATTATCATATTTGTGTATATATTTGTTTAAATATTAACTAATAATTGTTAATAAGTTATTACTTAAAGAAGTTTGGGTTAAGTATCTTTTTAATTCTTGAATTTTTACTTAAAATTGAAATTCATCAATATTTAAAACTTTGACATATTTTAATCTTTAAACTTTATAAACAAATGAATATAGTTTTCTTAATTTAATTATGATAATTTTTTATGTATTAAATTTATTTTTCAACAACTAATATTAAAATAAAATGTTAAATTGTGTAAATAATTAAATATATTAACATAGAGACATACTTGATATATAAAAAAGTTAATATAATTAAATTAAAAAGATTATATTTATTTATTTTTATGTATGTGTTTGTGTGTGTGAATTTTAATTGTGTCAAAATTCAGAAAGTTCATAATTCTGAAGGTAAAAACATATTTATCTCGATATGAATTGTTATCAAAATATGGATCTCATTTAGGTTCATTTGTTATATCTCGATATGAATTGTTATCAAAATCTATGAAATTAAGAAAATATATTATGACATCAAATATATTTTTAAGATCAGAATTTATATATGAAGAAATAACATATATTCACACCAACTTAATCGTAGCACATTTCTTTTTTAAAAATATGAGAAATTTTAAAATTATAAATGAACTTGTGATGATATGTTTCAAGTATTGTTTCTGAGAATAGGCTTTGTGAATAGTTAATAATTAATGAAATTGAATGATGTTGTGAGAAATTAGATCCAAACACTCCAATTGCTCCATTATACACAATAAGAGAGAGTAGAGAACAAAATGCACGAGTAAAATCAAAACATTCAGTATGAAAATGGAAAATGACAAACGAGAGAAGAGACTGAATGGAGAGATAAAAAAAAAGACAATGATATTTTGACAACTATTTTTTAACAACTTTTTTACAATAGGACACATGTCATTATTTTATTGGTCTGTTTGAATTTATGTTTAAAAAAATATTTGAAACAGACCAATCATAGACTGCTACGTATGTGTTGTAAAAAAAAATTGTTAAAAAAACTTTTTTCAAAAAAAAAAAATACTACAATGACACTGCCATTAGTTTTTGACACGTCAAATGGATGTTATTGACTTTATCCATGTCAAGAAAGTATTACTCTTATTAATAATGATGGCAAATTTTAAAGAATAAAGATAGGATGACATACATTTATATTTATTTTGACACATATTATAAAAGTAAAATGATTATAAAAAATAAATTTTTGTATTTCTTTAAAAAAAAATTATATGAAATGAATATAAAAAAATAGTGTATGTGATGATTTTTCAAATTCAAAACCATATTACCATTCTGTAAAAGCACATAGGTTCTTACATGTGATTGATAGGTCTAAAGGGAAGTCAAAGTTCTCTCTTATAACACCCATCACACCGTAAAACATCACTTACGGGAATCATAAAAGTTGTTCGGGATTTTGAATTTGAGTCAAAATAACTGGTTCTAGAAGTCTCAAGGTTCGTACATAATAGTTTGTTTTCTAAAAGGTGGTGGTAGTGACATAAATCAGCGGTGGAACCGGGAAGAGTAAATGTTATAAGAAGAAGGAAAACGCTTTTTTAATAACTTTTTTTGACACAATTTTGGCACACGTCACGATTGTTTATTGATGTTTTTCAATTTGAATTTTAGGATTAGAAAATATAAAAAAGTATTTTTTTGGAAAGGAAAGACAGAGAAAAACCCAATTAATGTTGAAAATACTTGAAGATAAGAACAAATTATAATATATAAAATAAATATCATCTTATAAGTTTGTAAGATTGAGTTAGACTTAAAAATCACTTTATAAGTTTGTAAGATTGAGTTAGACTTAAAAATCACTTTTTAATTTCTAATATAGCATCATATTAAAGTTTATCCTAACACATTCCTACTTAATCAAATCATAATACACAGCAAATTCTATAAACTATATATTTATGAAATGTATTACGTTAAAAATTCGTTTTAATGTTTGGTATGGTAGGAGCCACTTACATTCTGGCTCTCTGATTGTAATTTAAAATTCAACAAGTGCGATGAGTTGTTTAATTTCCACATAAAGACACACGAATAATAATTACCCATAACCACATAAGCATCTTATATATGTATGGGAATAACGTGATTCTTGCAAACTACAAGCTTTTGTTTATTTCGCCAATTCTGAAGAACGGTCCTCTTGGAATCTGATACCATCTACAAAACTTTCACGTCGCCATGTTTTCAGCCTGATTTGTGATGAAAGAGAACAATTAAGGAACACTTATATACAATGTATTAGGAATGCACATTTTTCCTTTTTGCTTTTTATTATGATAATTAAAACAACATACTAACAATAAAATTATTAAGTACTTAAGAAAATCTCTTTTATTGTTTTATTCTTCTCTTCCTTTTATTTTATTTCCTTGAGAAGATTAGGACTCAGCCGTCAACTTTGGCCATGGTTCAATGATACTACAAGCCATGATGTGATGATAATAACATACAGTAGTACATCAGTACTTGGTTGTTTTCGAGTTTGACACCATTATATTCCGTGGAAAATTAGAAAAAGCTCTTCTTAATCGCTGTTTGGAATCTTAACTGGATAGCTCCTACGAACACAATTACTCCTCATAGATATACCTATTCAAACGTGTCACTATTTCTTTCTTATTTTAGCTCACAATCTTTTCATTTACACCCTGATAACACATTATAAAACAAGCCCCTTCTTGCAAGTTACACTCAACACAACTTTATAATCGTTTGAGCTTAAGCAAGATTGTTTTAGAAACCATATACCCTGCATCAAACACTTTTCAAACCAACCTGCATCATGGGGAATAGGAACTCATCAAGTTCAAAGCTCCATGGAAAGGCAACAAGAGTTGCTTCAACTGAACGTGGATATGATCCAAGGAAGAGGTGGCGTGTTGCTGATCCAGAAGTAGACACCACACGCGCTCGGAAGGGACAACATGGTAGTGCGGCGTACTCAGATAACACCCCACTCGATAACGATGAAACTTTCAACAGTTTCATTCGACGTGCCAAGGGTAAAATTAGAACCGTGTCCCACATCGGTCGGGAGCAGAGCAACGTTGCACCTGCACCACTACCAAATCACGACGAGGCTAATGCTAGGGACAACCTAAACGACCAGTTTTCAAATTTTATAAAGAGTTCGAAGAAGAAGTTGAGAAGTACATCAAGCATGAGAAAGCATGGTTCCTTCAACAGGAAGTGACCATTGATAAACCAGGGAACCTCAAAGAGATTGGCTTTATGATGATTTGACATATGGGTCCGTCTAATATTCTGTTATATACTGCATGAAATAAGGCCATAAGTCATGCAAGCATTATACTCTTATATTTTTCTATTTCGAGCATAATAAATGGGAAATGTTTATTTTGGGAGAATAATTTGTATTGGTTGATTGTTTATTTGTAAGATATATGCATTGATGTTTGTCTTTAATGAAATGTTTATAATTAATCTGCAGTGCTTTTATTGAAAGAATAATATCAGTTTAATTTAGAACTTCACAACAAAACAAGGTTATCCTAAACTAATTCGGTATATATATATACATGTACGTACACTCAATATTATACTTTTCCTTAAACGATTTCATTTGTGCAATTACCTAATTTGAGATGTTCAGAGCCCCCAGATTGGATAGTTAAATTAATATATATTCAGTGTCACACAATCTCATTACAATCGAAAGTTTACTGTCCTGAAATTTAACCCACGTACGTTCTGTCCTCTTTGTGGGCGACATATAGAGCAGGTAGAACATTCCATCATTAAGCATTAAGCAGGCATGGAATCTTGAATCTTACCTTAACCCAACTCTTTCAATGGTGATATATGATTTTAGTGATTATACCCAACTCCCTCGTTTGTTTGTTTTCATTGGCTTGCCCTTACCAGCATTTCTTTAAAAGAAACATGATTCATGTGCCTATTGCTGCATTTGCCATCTCAAGAAGTAATTATTTAATATTACAAAGGTTTCATTTTCCTAAAGCAAGTTGTTTAAAATTTTTACATCGATAACTGTCGCTGTCCAGATTATAATATTGAGTCCATGCAGTTTTTTCTGTGAAACTATAGTAAAAGCACTCAATTTGCATGTGCATGCTGTTCTTATAGCATACAATGGATTTAATTGAAATCACTACGTAGGGTACATTTGTTTCTCAGACAAAAATACAGTTTTAAGGGTTCATCCTGCTTGAATTGTCTTCATTTAATTGATTTTGGGAGGTTGCGTTTTGTACTTAAATCTTCTATAATTAAATTTATACTAAATTTTCAGTTAGTTTCTTTTTAAAATAAATATTTTCTAAACAAAAATTAACACGACAAGCACTATTTCAGTATATTGAAAATAATTTTAATTTAAGAAGAATAAGCAAACTCTACATGTTATATAGGTTTGATATGAGCTTCACTACAGTTGCTATGAGGTATGATGTCCTTCGAATAACAAGGTCAGGTTAGTCTTCCTTACAGTGTGATTTGTGAGAGCTTTTGGACTAGAAGTTTGCAGAATAATTAATGAAGTGTTAGGTCTAACCAATTTCCTTGGTTGACAGACACAAACCATAATATGTGAGTTCTATGTGATTATTAATGATGTCTGTAACTCCAAATTTGTCCAATCTTAAGATGTTTAGATGTTTAGACTAAGAAGTTGTCTTATGCTTATTCTGATGCCACAATTCATTAGTCTGATTCATATAGTTTACAAACAGGAATTCTCATGATTTGTGGAAGTAATGTAACCAATCAACCATTAATATGCAAGGAAAACTCAACCACTAGCATTACGTATATCGAAACAAAATTAACAAGAATTTAGATTAAACTTATTTGCATTATTAGATTAAGGACATGGTTGATATGAGAAATCAATGACAATCACTAGAGACAAATAATTACAGAATTTTTGGGGACTCCGCGTCCTTTTTAAACACACAGATTAATTAAGAATCAGGATTCGGGTTGAGATTTTGCAGTGCAGTATTCTACGGTCAAAAATAAAACTCTAGAAATATTACAAAGCGGATTCTTTTTTCCTGGCTCTGATCTTATTGTAATTTGTAGTTCAATAAGTGCGATGAGTTGTTTAATTTGCACTAGAAAGACACGAATATTAGCTCCATTAGGGTAATGGAACCACATACGCATGATGTGATTCTTGCAAGCTCCAACCGCACTTTGTTTATTTCGCCAATTCTGAACTATTGCTTTAGGAATCTGATACCATCTACCAGCTCCTTCGGAAACTCCCATGTCCCTTCGTTTTTTCCCTTAAGAAAATAACCTACTCAAGCGTAACATAAATCATACCGAGACAGTTTTTATGTATCGTCATTTCATTAAGAAATCAAGCTATTTACATCCAATGTATGCATATGTTACAAGCCATGATGCTATAGTATTACTACTTTGTTTACTTTTGAGTTTAGCATCATTATATTCCGTCGAAAATTAGAAAAAACTGTTCCTAATTGCTGTTGAGAATAATAACTATAGGCAGCTTCTGACAATTGGTTCCCACAAAGGGTTACAGTTAAAAACGTGTTTCTATATTTCTTTCCTTCTTTCTAGTTTCCTGATTTACACAGTAAAACAATCTTATATATATGGCCAGGCCCTTCTTTCAAGTTACAGTCAACTCAAATCTTCTGATCTTAACCAAGTTTGAGAACCGTATACTGCATCAAACACTTCCCAAAACTAAACCTGCACCATATCCATGGGGAATAAGACCTCATCAAATTCAAAGGTTCATGGCCAGGTGACAAGGGTTGTTTCTACCGAACCTGGCTATGGGATGGGAAGGTCTACTCCTAAATTCAGAGATGAATACATATCCAAAACCAAGGCAGAGACCCTAGGCACTTGGAAGGGACAACATGGTAGTAGGGTGTACTCAGATGACACCCCACTCGATAACGACGAAGCTTTCAACACTTTCATTCGACATGCGAAGTATAAACTCAGGAGCTTGTCCCACATCGGTCGGGAGCAGAGCAACGTTGCACCTGCACCACCATCAGATGATGACGAAGGCAATGGTAGGGATAACCAAAACAACGAGTTTTCAGATTTCATTCAGAGTGCAAAGAAGAAGTTGAGAAGCACATCAAGCAAGAGAAGGAATGCTTCCTTCAACATAGGCTAATTAATGTGTTGATGCTGCTAACTTAGCTTCTGGTGCCTCTACATTTGTTATTGAGTATAAAGCGAAATAAGGCCACTAGCCATGCATTCAAAGCAGTTTACATGATTTTTTGGGGGTGAGGGAATAATCTTATTGGATGATTTGAAGATATGAAGATACAAAGATTGAAGTTTTAATATTGATTTATATTTCCGCTTTTACCAGCTACATGTGTAAGTTAATCAGCAGTATAGTACATTCCTTTATTGAACATTAAAACATACATGGAATCTTGAATCAGACCTTGTGATGATTTCTGTTCTACCTCCTCATTCGATTTCACTTGCTTTGTCTACAGTTCTTGAGGAAGGTTTTAAAACATGCTTTAAAGAAGGACACGGTAAGAATTACCTTCTTTTAATTTATCAGCAAAACATTTTGTGAAAAGGAAAAGATCCTTCTGACGATGAAAGGAAGGATACTGGTCGCTGGATATACCAGATTCTTTTTCCCTTGTATCTCTTTCTAATTGACATTTTCAAAATTGTTGGCGATTGTGCTAGTTTGACCATAAGAAAGGAAAAAGATAAAAACACTGAAAAGCGAATTCACCTGAATGAAGGAAATTAAATAGTCAAGATCATAAGATCACAACTTTTTTTTCTAATAGTTCGTTTTTCAATATTTTGCTTGATCAAACTTTGTATGTGTAGGGAAGATGAAACTGGTGGTGTAAGAAGAAAATAAATGAAAAACTATATTTTCACTCAATATTCATTAATTATCCATTGTATATATACAGCCACTTTATGTTTCAATCAATGTTGAGAAAATATTAATGCGAATTACATTAAAAATAATAATTGGTATATCTATTATTGTATGTGATTGTTTTGACTGATTTATAACGTTTCAGTAATTTAAACTACGCACCAAAAATATATTCACTAATATATTTTTAGGTGCATTTTAATAATAAATGTTAATCTATATGTACAAAAATATACACAATGTTATAACGTTTTTTTTAAATCAATAATATAATTAATAATAATAACTTGATCTATAGTGTCAAAAATTGTTTAAATGTTAGTAAAGAATAATAATTTTTTAAAATTGTTAACTTTTTTATTTTATTTTTTATGCAATTGTGTGAAGATAGGTTATTGTGGGCTCTTTAAGATTATGTTATTTAAATGTATTGGTTTGAAAGTAAGTAAGATAACTTTGTATTAACACTTGTAAATTTTTGGGAAGTTGATATAGACTCTCTTGTATTTGAAACTCAAGTAAAGCAAGTATATTAGATAGAAGATTCAACTTGGTAAGTTGTCACTAAAACCACCTTTAAAGATTTGCTTGATGTATACAATGATGATTTAGAGAACAATGATATGGAAAACAACTTGGGAGATGAATTAAAAAGTCTATTTTTGTATCAATATGTGATTAATGAAGATGATCGTGATGGAACAAATGCAAGTATAATATGAATAATAATTCAGCATAATGTTAATGCTTTTTTAATGTAATTCTTATTGTGTGTTTTTCTATGCACAATTTATTGTGATGTTCTTTTATATTCGATAGTCCTAGAAAAAATGTAGAACTACTTTTTTTATTGAGAAACTTTCCTTTTATGACTGGTGTTATTATTATTTTCATCTATAATAATCTCAAAGGCAAGTACCTTTAAGACTAGTGATGAAAAAGAAAAATCATCTGCATCCTCTATACATTTTTTTTATTTCGTAATTTACAATAGTAGAAAGAATTTTTTTATTATTAATATATTTTTAATACAAAATAAAAATATATATTCTAAATTATATAATTTGAAATAAAAATGTATTTCAAATGACATAATACAGAATACAAATATATCCTGAATTGTCCCATTCAAATTACAAAATGACATAAAAAATACATTGAACATTTCGAAATACAAATTTTGCATTTTATTCAATTCAGCATATATGAATTTATGCGATGCATAAAGAAATTTATGGTGATGTGCTCCCTTATTTAATTATGGATCATATAAAAAAATACACATTTCATAGAACGGTTGATAATGAATTTGAATCTTGAAATTTTTTTAAAATAGAGCACAAAAAAAAGTTATATATATTAGAATTAAAACAACATATTCCATCCAAAATCCAAGAAAACAAAATGTTTGTATATTATTTTTCTTATTTATTTCTACTTAATACGGGACTCTAACTCACATTTCAGCGATATGATCCTTACATTGACATTTCATTCGAATTTGTTTTCATTCTCTATGTATTAGCTACAAAATTGTTTATAATTATGACATTAGATGGAAAGAAACATTAATGTAGAATAGTATGATCGAGCTCTCGTATAAGAAAAAAGGTAACTTTTAAAATTAAAGAAAAGTACAATAGAAAAAAAAACAAAAAACCACGTTAAGTTTATGTTAGTCAATAATTTTTATTTTAAAATCTTATTAAGAGCTACAGCATATTCTATTTGGTGGCACAAATCTTTTTTCTTTCAATATCTATCCATAAGAATTTAAATATCTTTTAATTTAAAACTTAAAATGTTTTTATAATATACATATTTATTTAAAATTACATGCAATTTGAAAATATATCTTACTGTGTAATTAGGAATTGAGATTTATACATCATTAATTTTAATAAAAAGCTTATTGACTGTTGTATAATGCATGCATAACCGCAGAACTTACGTTTTGTCGTATCAATAAAAGATGCTCACCTCATAAAGTTGTTACTGTTGCCACCATTTCTTTTAGTAAAGTCACACCAAACCATCGAAGGATATATAGCTTAAATAAATTACGCGTTTCATGAAGTTAATGTAAAGTAAAATATCCATACAAATATAGAATTTGTAACATCAATTTAAAATATATAAATGGCTGAAAATATCTTATCATTCAAACCGGTTTATACAATTAAATTAAAAAATTAAACCATATAATATAAAAGATTCCCTTGATATTTTGTCGTGCAGGACGGTATCATTCTCTGGTATTAGTTTCAACAAGTGTGAGTTGTTTTCCACGAGAAAGCCAATAGTATTTCTTTCTCAAAAACAATGCATATATCTGATTCTTGATTGCTATATTGCTACTGCGCTTTTGTTTATTTTATCCAATTCTACAAGTCTCTCTTGAATCTGATACCAAGTGCTTCTTTTTCTCTTCTCTTCCAGAAGGACTAATCAGTAAAATGTAGCAACAATTCCATAACGTGACTCTCTGGTTTTGAGTGTAGTAAGGGACTGGAAGGAATTGGTATCTCGTTGAAAACTCAATCAATCATAGCTGTTACGAATCTACCCAGGTGGCTTCTTCAAAATACAAAACTCAAAATTCAAACCATCTTTTATTACTTTTTTGGTTATCCAAATCATGTTCACACCACTGTCATACACAGACATGTAAAATAGTAGTATATAATAAGCCTTCAGCAGGTATGGTATTGCATGTTGCACTCTTAGTTTACATTTTAAGCTATTTTGAACCTATAAACACCCTTCTCTTTGCACTTTCTATGGAAAACAACACCAACTCACGCTCCTCTATATGCTGGAAAATCCGTCGAGCACTTGCAACCAATCCTGCTTTCAGAGCCATTAATCGCATCAAACACTATAACCGACAACCTGGAACTGTCACCCCTCATGCAAATTCTCCATCTTTACCACTATCCACTAAAAGTACGAAGGCTAAGAAAACGCAAGGAGAAGGAACAATCCCGATCAAGTTTGATAACTCAATCCCGATCAAGGTTGAACCTGAACCAAGGTATGGTGAAGGCAAAGATACCACAGGGCATTTGAAGGAACAGCAACAAGGTAAGAAAACCCTAGATATCAATGACACTTTCTCTGAGTACATTGAACGTGCTAAGTACAGAATCAGAAGCGTGTCAAACGTGGGTAGGGGGCAAAGTAAATCTGCACCAGTTGAGCATAGTGGGAATACTAACAGGTTGGAAAGCAATAAAGAGCATCTTTCAGATTTTATTCAGCATGCTAAGAAGATGAGAACTACGTCAAGCGTTGGAAAGACTGGTTCATTGAAAAGAGGGTATACTAAGAGTTGAGATGGTGAACATGACCTGCAGGGAGATTGGCAAACAATGTTCATCATTAAGAAATAATGCTTTCTGACTTTATGTTGTTGAATGTGTTCGTTGGCAAAAACATATTTAATTTCTTCCTGTGTATATCTTATTGAAATTGGAGAGTGCGATGATACCTATCTTAAGGAGAATAATTTTTTGTTTAATGCTTTCTATCATAATTTCTTATGTTGAGTTCCTGACATCTAGGATGGAAAATGAGGTAGCTTGATCATATCTGTGTTGCTCCTCCATAATATGTATTGAAAATATATTTCAATATAAAAGTAATTTTTAAGTCTTTAATTAATTAGTATCTTTAATTAAATAAATTTTAAAAAATTATTACATTTATATGTTATATATATATATATATATATATATATATATATATATATATATTTCTTTAATTTAATCTTAATTTCTTTTTAAAATGAAGCAATGTTGTCATCCATCAAATTTAGACAAAAAATTATTTATTATTTGTATTAAACATAACTTCAGTTGTGTCCTCACGTCAAAAAAACTCATTCTTTTCTTCAATTCTCGCTTAGCTACCAAATCTTCTCATTGGACGAAAAGGTACTTTTCAGACATGTGGCTTTTATCCAGGTTGTTGGGCCTGTTGAATGGACTAGAACTCTCAGGCTCTCGCTGGGTAGACATGGCTCGTTGGACGAGCCAACTTTGGCAGCAACACTTAAACATGAACATGATCCAATCTTCCAATTTCCTGCATAATAACCTAAAAATAAGTAAGTATCTATATTTGTAACACATATATACAAGTCTTACATTTTTTGCATGGAATTTAACACACAAAATAAATGATAAAAAGACAAATAAAAAGTTCTAATAAATGTGAATAAAAGATAATTATTACACTTATCAACAACTGAAATGATAAAAAGACTAACTTAACGTTTACCAAAATGGAAACCATCTTACTAATTAAACATTAATATAGTTATTGTTATATATAAATAAATAATTTATTTATATAATTATGTTTAAATATTATAAATATATATAGTTTTAAATATAATATTTAAATAAAAGTTTGATGATATAAAAAAATAAATAATTAATCAATTTTATTGTAACATATATTAAAATATTTAATTATAAATTTTTTTGTAATATTTAAATAAATGGTTAAATATAATAAATATTTTTCTAATTATAAATTATATGTTTTTTAAATTTAGTAGTTGTTATATGTTAAATGCAAGATTCAATACCATGGTAATATGATTAAAATTTACAATTAAACTTTTGAGTTGTATATTATATCAAAATGAAATATGTATCAACGATCATTGTTAAAATAAAATCTAAGTATCGTAACAAATAAAAATAACACAAAATTGATGTTGACATTGATACTATGATAACTAAAGTAATGGATTATAGAAAGTACAACTAATAATATCAACACTACTAATAATAGTGATGAATTATACTAATAATAAGAAGAAAAATATTAATAATAATAATAATAATAATAATAATAATAATAATAATATTCAAAAATATTATTTGGATATAAATTTGTTTGTGTTAAATTATAAAATTGGTATAATAATTAATTAGTGTTGTGTAGTAAAATAATATAGTTATATAATTAAAATTTATAATTAATGTTTTTAGTTATATATTATAGTAAAATGAAATAAGTATGTATGAGTTGTTGATAAAGTAAAATTAAGTATATTATAAAATATG
This sequence comes from Vigna mungo, assembly GCA_036885675.1. Lineage (NCBI taxonomy): Eukaryota > Viridiplantae > Streptophyta > Magnoliopsida > Fabales > Fabaceae > Vigna > Vigna mungo. Next base: position 25,338,797 of record CP144695.1, read on the forward strand.
ATTCCATTCAAAATAAATATAACACGGAGTTGATGCTAAAATTTGTAAATATAGACAGATTAAGATATGTTAAAATATATTGCTAAAATATTATAGTTAATATTTTCCAACTAAGAGGTGAGTGAATTGGTTTTAAAGAAATTTTAGTTCTTTTTCAAAAACAGATATTTTATTGTTGAATCATTGGACTTTTGCACACTATCAACACAAAATCATATTGGTTCAATTCAAATTGAATCTACATCTAGTCTTTTTTCCAAACAATCTAAGCTTGGAAGGTTTTCCACTATTTTCACAGATATTATAGAATTATAATTTCACCTCAATAATCCTAACCTCTAATAAACCAAGAACAAACTCTTAAATATGATACTTCACACAATCACATCCAAACCGTTCACTTACACAATGAAGAAAAGTGTACAAAATGATTAATACATCAAGAAAATAAAATAGAATACACTTGGAGTGTGGATTTCACAAGCTAAGCCAATGTTAAGCAAGAAATCACAAAATAAATTCATCTTGATATTTTCTTGAAGGATTTTCCAAATACCTAACCATTGCTCTTTTTTAGAATTCAAAAACTCCTCTATTTCACTAAATAAGTTTCTTGATTTCGTGTTTTGAGAATGAGAAAATGTTTGTATTTATAAGAGGTATTCTGCTGATGTTATTAATCGAGTGAGAAATTTTACAAATCGGATAATAGCCTTTTGATATAGTGTTAAGACAAGATCATCTAGAGAGACTAGATTATCTAACAACTCATATTTTGAAGTTTGACATATAATAATTAACGAAATATTAGTAAAGTGTCCAAAGATTGCACTTACTAAGAATAATGCCGAACAAAATATGTACTAAATGAAATAAGTATTTATATTGTTTTATGAAAATAGTGTTTTCCAACACACTCACGCACGCACGTACACACATGTACGCATACACCCACCCACCCATATGCACGCACGTAGATGTAACATCACGTTTTTTTTATGTCCGGATTACGAAAAAAATTAAAAGCTTTTAAAATCATCATACCATTGTAAAAAATCCAATTATATAATACCGAAATTTATAAAACAAACAACAAAATAAAGTAAATCCAATTACATTGTTCATGAAATTTATAACTCAAGGCTCTAAATAAATCAAGGTTGTTCCCCACTCTCACGTCGCTATCATGCATCTGGAGCATCTGCTACACCCCCTGCTCCTGTATAACCAAGGTCATACGATCATCGCAAGACACACACACAATCATAAACACAAACAAATATGGGTAAGCCACCATAACACAACCAATAACAATAAAATAAAATATGTATATGATAATAAACACAACCTAACAATAATTCACTATCTATAACGCTATCTGCAAACAGAATCATCATGATCATCATTAACATTCTCATTAACTATATCATTACTATACTATCCACATTTATCCTTTTCAACATCGTCTCTAAACACAAAGTTACTTTGAACTCCCAACATTACCACGAACAACATTATTCTATCTCCTGTACCTAACCCTACCACCTGTAGCTTACCCGTACAGGTCCATATACAAACCACCTGTAGCTTCCCCATACAGGCTCATAAACATACCACCTGTAGCTTCCCCATACAGGTTCATAATCATACTACCTGTAGCTTCCCCATACAGGTTCATAATCATACTACCTGTAGCTTCCCCATACAGGCTCATAAACATACCACCTGTAGCTTCCCATACAGGTTCATAATCATACTACCTGTAGCTTCCCCATACAGGTTCATAATCATACTACTTGTAGCTCCCCCATACAGGTTCACAAACATACCACCTGTAGCTTCCCCATACAGGTTCACAAACATACGGTAGATAGTTCAAAACTTAGGATTTACTAGGTATAGGATAGACACATCCCTCTATTCAAGTGTACAATACTAACAAAGTCAACCAAACACAATCCATAGTCAAACTAAATATTATTCACACCTCCTTTTTCATCACTTACACATCAATATAAAGTTTTATGTAAAGGTAATATAAATTTCTATAATAATTTAAGAGTCACAATTCAATCCAAAATAATAACTCATTATTACTTTAATTAATCAAGTCTTGTTACTTCTCTTTTTGGAAGTAAATTAATTCCTAATTCCACAATATTAATTTTAATTAATTTGGTTTCCAATAAATTATTTTCCTTCTTACTTCAAATTAATTCCTCTTTTTCAGTAATTAATTTGATTCTAATTAATTACTAAATACTAAATTTCCACGTATAATAATAATAATAATTAATATATTTATCGTTTTCTTCTCTTTCTTTACAATTAATGTCAGTAATTAGTTGTAATCAACACCTGATTTAATAAACCAAAACTTTAGTTAAGGAAACCTAAACCTAATCACCACCTGATTTACTATAAATCCCAAAACCTTGATTTTGATGCTAATTACAAGTAAATAAAAGTTTGACGTGAATTCCTGTTTGGGAAAGAATTTAGGAATTCAATTAATTCCTTGACAGAGTTCCAAAAAGGTGACTTCTAAAGGCGGTTTAATATAATGAATATGGTATCTTCATGATTGAAAAACTTGTTAAGAATTTTAAGATCATGCAATTACAGTACAGACATCTATGGACAGCTTCCAAAATTAATTTACAATTAAACAAATAATTAGATGAATACTCAAAATCAATAATACAATCACATTCATCATATAAGAATGTAAAACTGAGCTTCCCATACCTTAGCCAATCAAAAGAATAAGCTTTCACCCTTTCTTCTACAGACTTTCCTTATCTCCAGTCTCTCTGTCCAATGTTTTCTTTTTCCTTTTCTCACAAAAGTAACGTACCTCTCTTTTTACTTTTTCTTTTCTTTTATAAACCTCCTTTTTATTTTTATTTTAAATAAATCATATTATAATTAAAAGAAACTACCTAGGTAGTGCTCCCTATAATATCTCAAGTGGTTTAATAAAAAATAACCTCCTACCTTTTTTTTTTCTAATTTTCAACTTATATTATTTAAAGTACTTTTCTTTATTTTCTACATCCTTATTTATAACATCTGCACCACAATTATGAAAATGGAAAATACATCTTTTTCCCTTAAAAAAAATATAAATAAAATAAAACATAGGTTTCACATTAAATCTTTTTCCTTAGGATTTGAACTCACATTTATTCAATCCTAGACACATATATATACCCACAAGCCAACACATCACATTACAATAACATATAATAAAATCTACAATTTTCTCGGATCTTACAGTAGACACACGCACACACACGCACACGCACGCACACACGCACCAACACACCCACACACCCACACATGCACACGCGCGCGTGAACATGCGCGCACACACACACCCACCCACCCAACCAGTCACCCACGCACGCACACGCACACACGCGCGCGCGCACCCACACACAGGCACCCACGCATGCACACATGCAGACACACACACGCACACACACACATGCACCCACACACGCACGCACAAACTCACACACAAACGCACACACGCACACACACTTTTACTATTTCTTTTTCTCATGGCAACCATGTTGTTTGGTTGAAAGTATGGTTGAAAGTATAAGACTTTATGCATGAATGGTTGTGACTAACTACAAAGGCATCTTTTGTGACACTTGCAATGCTTATCCCATAAAGACTTAATGTTGCCTTCCTTTTCACCTAACTTGGATGCTCCATATGAGATTTTCATCTGACATCTTTTATTTTGTTTTTCCACTTGATTCTCTCTGTCTCAAATGCCAATTTTTCACAAAACTCATGCATTCAACACTCTTATTATTACTTTCTTCGTATTAAAGGAAATATAAAATCAAAATTAAAATTAAACATATTTTTCGTCTTTAAATTATATTAAAAAATTACATTTATTTTATTTTTTGCAAATATTTCTACAAATCTATATATACGAGAGAATCTTAAAAGTTGAAGGTTATAAAATTGGTAAATGTTTTCTAAATTCTTTCTTTGGTTTGATTTCAACAAAAAATAGGTTCTTTTTGACAATAATATGAAAATGAAAGTCTTGGTCATTTGGTATATTTACATGGAAAACTTTAAGTATACTTTTTTGTTGGGTAAATTTGTCATTGAAAAAAATGGCAACTAATAACTTTGGGCGTTTCAAGGTATAATTTTGTTTTCTCGGAATGTTTCATTTATACGAAAATTGTTTAGAAATATTATTTTCGTGAACGTATTAAAAAAATTAAGCCGAAATAATAAAATTTAGAAAAAGTGATAATTAATCTAAACTCTTATTCATATTGAAATATAACATACTCACCATTTCAAAGTTTTATGTAAAATAAAGGATTTGTATTACCACATATCTTTGTTATAAATATGTACATGAAAAATGTGATATTTCCATTTTTATTGATATCTTGAAGTGATAAGTTCAATAAATACTTAAATGTATTTTTAGTATTTAAATTTATTTTTAGTTTTTATATTTTAACTTAAAATTAAAATTTGTATGTGTACGGTATGATATCTGGGACGAGCGGTTACGAAGAATAACCGATCGGTTATGTATAATATCATAACTATGCAGGGCCATAATTGGGTCAACTCTTGTTATTGAGCTTGTAGTCCACCACAATCAAAATATCAAATAATATCCAAACAGATATATATCAAAAACATATCCAAACAGATATATGTCAAGTAAGTCTGTTTATATTTTATTCTGTTATATTCTATTGATCTTATATCAATCCAAACCAAAACCTATAAATAAAGGGCCAAGGACTCCAAACAAGGTATGCAAACATTTAGCATACTCTCTGCTACAATCACATTACAATTCTTCCATTCAACGGACCCAAACTAAGTACTACGCTGCTTTGAATTGGGAATACACTACTACTGACGCCTAACTTGAGCATCGGAGTGTCTTTACAGGTACCTCCCCCTCTCGGCCAAAGCTTGAAGATCACCGAACGGTTGAGGCTAACACAAAGCGTGCGGTCAAGATCTAGGAAAGACAATCAGAAAGCGGGAAAGTCACGTCATCAAGGTTAGCGTCTCGGTCCCACAAAATATCTACCGAAACATTTTGGCACTCACCGTGGGGCCGGGCGACATCCCCATGAAAGCCTCGAGGAACAAGACAAGTGCTCGGTATCAACATCACTGCTTCGGATCAACACTAGGAATTTTCAATAAAATGAAAACTACACAACATGGATCATTATCTTTACGTGAAGTCTCATCAACAAGATACTAAAGTCGTTACATCTCAACCGACCGATCTCAATTATATCTTTGATATTATATATCTTGCAGATCATTAAAGCAGTTACAATCTCAACCAATCGGTCTCGACCATATCTTTGATATTATATATCTTGCAGATTACTAAAAGCGGTTACATCTTAATCGACCAATCTCAACTATATCTTTGATATTATATCTCTTGCAGATTACTAAAAGCGGTTACAATCTTAACCGACCAATCTCAACTATATCTTTGATATTATATCTCTTGCAGATTACTAATGCGGTTACAATCTTAACCGACCGGTCTCAATATATCTCTGAATTATATCTCTTGCAGATTACTAAAGCGGTTACAATCTTAACCGACCGGTCTCAATATATCTCTGATATTATATCTCTTGCAGATTACTAAAGCCGTTAAATCTTAACCGACCAGTCTCAATATATCTCTAATATTATATCTCTTGTAGATTACTAAAGCGGTTACAATCTTAACCGACCAGTCTCAATATATCTCTGATATTATATCTCTTGCAGATTACTAAAGCGGTTACATCTCAACCGACCGATCATGACTCTAAAGCGGTTACATCTCAACCGACCGATCATGACTCTAAAGTGGTTACATCTCAACCGACCGGTTTCAATATATTTCTGATATTAAATCTTGCAGGTTACTAAAGCCGTTAAATCTCAACCGACCAGTCTCAATTATATGTTCAACATTACATATCTTGCAGATCATGACTCTAAAGCAATCACAAACCTCTAAAGCAGTTACATGTTAATCCAGTTTACATCACGTGCAATTAGCTACCTCAATATCTCCATCCATACGAAGACCTACACAAGGCCAGGACCCAACGCGTCTTGACGCCTTATGGGCGACCAAGTCCATCCATACGAAGGCCTGGGCCAAACGCATCTGGACGCCTCAAGGACCAACGCGTCCACCGGACCAACAAGTCCAAACACGCTAAGGACCAACGCGTCCTCTAGACCAACGAGTCTAGAAACATTAAGGACCAACGCGTCCTCTAGACCAACGAGTCTAGAAACACTAAGGACAAACGCGTCCTCTAGACCAACGAGTCTAGAAACACTAAGGACAAGCGCGTCCTCTAGACCAACGAGTCTAGAAACACTAAGGACCAACGCGTTCTCTAGACCAACGAGTCTAGAAACACTAAGGACCAACGTGTCCTCTAGACCAACGAGTCTAGAAACACTAAGGACCAACGCGTCCTCTAAACCACCGAGTCTAGACATTCTACGGACCAACGCGTCCACCGGATCAACAAGTCCAAACATGCTAAGGACCAACGCGTCCACCGGACCAACGCGTCCACCGGACCAACGAGTCCAAACACGCTAAGGACCAACACGTCCACCGGATCAACGAGTCCGGACGCTCACTTACTATCAGAAGCATGAATCACTGAATAGAAAATAAAGTCTCCCTCGAACTTTTAAGTCCTATAGTCAATCGTGGCTAAAGCCTAACACTTAACTCGGACTTGGGGGAGATGATGTACGGTATGATATCTGGGACGAGCGGTTACGAAGAATAACCGATCGGTTATGTATAACATCATAACTATGCAGGGCCATAATAATAATATCAAATAATATCCAAACAGAGATATATGAAAAACATATCCAAACAGAGATATGTCAAGTAAGTTTGTTTATATTTTATTCTGTTTATATTCTATTGATCTTATATCAATCCAAAGCCTATAAATAAAGGGCCAAAGACTCCAAACAAGGTACGCAAACATTTAGCATACTCTCTGCTACAATCACATTACAATTCTTCCATTCAACGGACCCAAACTATGTACTACGCTACTTAGAATTGGGAATACACTACTACTGGCGCCTAACTTGATTGTCGGAGTGCCTTTATAGGTATATCCCCTCTCGACCAAAGCTTGAAGATCACCGAACGGTTGAGGCTAACACAAAGCGTGCGGTCAAGATCCAGGAAAGACAATCAGAAAGCGGAAAAGTCATGTCATCAAGGTCAGCGTCTCGATCTCACAAAATATCTACCGAAACAATATGTATTTCAAATTTTAATATTATTTAATTTTTAAGTTTTAATCATCCTAATCAATTGTATTAAAGTTTTTTTTAAGTTGGGAAGTAGTCAAATATATTTGAGTTTATTGAGTCAATATCTATTTAATTCAATTTTAAAGTTTAAAATAAAAACTGTATCAAATTTAGTAAAAAAATAAATTTTAATTTTATATCTAGTTTAAGAAGTAAAAAAATATTTAACCCTTAAATCAAACACAACTTATAAATATATATTATTAATGATATGGTTAAAATAAATTTTGATATGCTTATTAAGAAAAAATTATAGACCAAAAGTATAATATATATATATATATGGTTTAATAGGTTCGGAGGTCCCTATATTTGAGAGTTTGTTTCAATTGGGTCCTCCAATTTTGGAAGTGATCAATTAGGTCCCTAATTTTGTCAATTTGAATCAATAAAAGTCTTTCCGTTAAATGCAGTTAACGCCGTGAAGTTTTTGAACATGTGGCACGCTGACGCTTCTAGGTGGCACCGTTTCAAGTGCATAAGTGATTATAAAAGGGTGAAATCCCTAAATTAAAAGGGTGTATTTGAAGGTGAAATCCCTAAATTAAAACGGATTTCACCCTTTTATAATCCACCTATGCACTTGAAATGGTGTCACATATAAGTGTCAGCGTGCCACATGTTCAAAAGTTCACGTCGTTAATTAAAAAGCTTTAATTGATTCAAATTGACAAAATTAGGGACCTAATTGATCACTTCCAAAATTGGAGGACCCAATTGAAACAAATCCCCAAATATAGGGACATCCGAACCTATTAAACCTATATATATATATATATATATATATATATATATATATATATATATATATATATATATATATATATATATATATATAATCTTACCGTTTCATCTTATAGAATTGAATTAATTAAAAGTACATTTAAAAAAATCATTAAATTTTATTGAAATTTGATGTGACTCTCCCATTTTGTATTGTTAAATAAATTCATTGTATTATTTTAATAGTTTGTTTTATCTTATCATTTTTAAATTATTGTTAATACTGTTTTATTAATTTTAAAATTTTAAATTAGTTCTATTTTTTCAAAATAATTGTACCAATTTAGTCTATTATATTAAATTGAGGAAATTTTGTTAATATATGTTTGAGGACGTTGAAAGTGTTTTGTTGGCTTGTGTAACGCAGTGATAGCCAATTTCTCGGTAACATTTTCATTAATTTAATGAAAATTAGTAAATTAATGTTTTTGAAAAATAAGACCTATTATTTATTTCAAAGCCATATGATTAAATAAATTATTAAGCATTTTATTTTTAATACACTAAAATTAAAAATTAATATTTGAATTAGAAATAATTATGTAAACAAACATAATTGTAATGTAAGGGTGAGTGAGCTAAGTTATGAAGTTTAAAGAGCCTACTCATCCATCAAATTTTTTCATACAAGAAAACTAATCCTAAAATTTCAAATACCTCTCACAAATTAGGATTATTCCAAATTGGGAAAGATCAGTCTAAAATTATGATGTAATTATCTTCATTATTTGTTTAATATCATTTTAGTGCTTTCGAATTAAAAAAAAAAAAATGGGACCAAAGACCAATTCAATATTTGTTCCAAAAATTAAGGTTGTTATATAGTTTACTCAGTTAGAAATAAAATCAGATCAAATTATATTATATAAAAAGAATAAATCTTATTATATAAGTTAATTTTGTATAATTAAATTAAATTTACATTCTTTTTAAGACAGTATAAAATCATCTATAACTTATCTGAATTATTTATTCGAACTCGTAGTAGCTCTTATCAAGATATCTCAGTCTCATGTTAGAAAAATGTCCCATTCTTAATACAAGAAATATATTGAAGAATTCTAATCAACTATTTCCTAAGCCGATTTTATAACATTACGTTAAATTTAAATTTCACAATCTTAAAAAAAAAAATAATAATAACTCATAAAAAAATAGTTTTAGTTATCCATAAATAATTTTTTTTTCTCCGTGCCATTTTTTCAATATACTTTTATATTTTGTTTATGATGTCAAACTTTTTTTTTTCATTTTTGTCCTATTAAAATTATTCTTATCTTTACTATTTATTACCATTTTTAAGTGATAAATTATATGGTAAGTGATTATATGGTAATTATGTTAACAATTTAATAGGATTAACATACATATTGCCAATTCTTTATTTTAAAAAATAATAATCAATAAAATGGAAACAACGTTATCTATCTTTAGGTACACCTTGTATCTATTATTTCTTTTATTTTTTTTCACATGAGAAGGAGAAACTGAAATATAATAAATATTTATAAGCATAGAGTTTTTCCTTTTTAGATTTCTCATCCTCTTAATGGTCTATCATTAATTAGAGATGTAGACTCTAACTCAAGTGGAAAAGAAAGACTTTGCATCACATTAATTGTTTCCAATCTAAATAAAATAACTTTTAAGAAATTCATATGTCATAGATACCATCATTTATAAATAATTCATCACTTTATAATCTCAACAATATACATAATTGTTTTTTTTAAAATCAAAATAATAGAAATATTAAATACAAAAGCAAAATCTACAATTTTATTGGATCAAAAAACTTATTTTAACAAAGAAATATATAGGTGTAAGGGGTACTTAAGTACGTACTATTCAACCAATAATTCATCATTTATAGGATGAGACTATAGGAATAAAAATAAAAATGAATGTGAAGAAATAAAATAAAATATTAAAAATGATAAACATTTGTAATTAAAATGTTATTTATGTCTAAATAATGTTACTAAATTTCAACACACACGTCAATAGCATCACGGATCCGTTAAAGTATATGCTTTACTTTGACGCAGACTTATGTCACGAATGTTTATTATGACACGTACACAAAGAGAAATTGCCCTTCGGTACCTACGATTTTTTATTTTTTACGTTATTTTTATATATCACACAATTTTATTTATTCTTATTTTTTATGCTGTTTTTCGTTGCGGTTATACGATGATACATATTTTAGCCGAGAAATATGTCTTAAATTTAGCTTCGTTTTATTCTATAAAAATATTTCCTTATATTTAAAAAAAATGGAAATTGTTACTTTCATTTTTTTAGTATTATAACACTAATTATTTTTTTATTAGCGGAAGTAAAGATTAAATAGTAATTTAAGATATATCATCTCAAAATCTCTTAAGATCCTTAAAATAAATATTATTAGTCTATTTTAAAATGAATATCAGAAACTAAAATTAATTAATTGCTTTTTTAGAAAGAAAAAAATTATAGAGATTAAAACAAAAATTCACACATTTTACACAAAAGTAAATTTATTTATTTTTAAATCAAGCAAAAAATAGTGATCAAAATTAAAATCTTTTAATTTTTTGCACGGATAAAAGATACAATTAAGTCTTAATTTTATTAGTTAAAGAATATTCCTTTTGTATAGCAAACAATTTTTTTAAAAATTGTTTTAACTATTATTGAACTTGACATAAAATTATTCTGTTTTAATAATAAGAGTAAATATGTGTTTTTAATAAAGTATTTTTTTAACCTTTAACAGTATTATTGTGTGTCATCTTTAGCTTTTGGGCTACTGGAAAATAGGATTGAAGCTCAACACATCGGTCCCACTTCTTAATTTTATGTCTTATTTAATCAGCTTAGCTCAGCTGCCATCTAAAAAACGCATCGTAGCGTTTTTTTTAATACATTTTTTTTAGTGCTAAATGACTGTTTTATTCCAAATATTCTATTATTTAATTATAAGAAATTCAGCAATAGTACATGATTTCGTAGTTTTAATTTTAAATATTCATTTTCTTACTATTTTTTATTCAAGAATCTAATAATTTCTCAAAAAAGGAAGAATCTAATAAAGTTCTATTTCAAATTGCCGATGGAAAGCAATACATTTTGGGTATTTTTTCCCTGTAAATATATTAAGCGTCTTTAAATATTTAAATCACAATATAAGTAATAGCTTGTTTTTAACTCAATTCAACTTCTTTTTTTCTTTGAAAATTAGAATAGAAAGTGAAATCCATTTTATAATTAAAGAGTGTAGATATTTTTATTCATATAAATTTTGTCTAAAGTTTGAAAATATAAAACACTAATCAATAATGTTTTTAATTATAAAAGCTTTGACATAAATATGAATTTATTTCCACAATTTGAGAGAACTTTATTTTAATTCCTAAATGTTTGAATTTTAATGTTATGAATCTTGAAATATTTTTATTACAAATGTAAATTACATAAATTATGACGCTTCTAATTTAGTTACAGTGGACATGAAATCATTAGTGGTGTGCAAAGTTTAGACTAAATATTTTTTTTTAAAAAATAAACGTTAAAATTAAGAAACTAAAAATAAAGTTTATTTAAATTTAATTAAAATTATGTTATGAGAGCGGAAAATTCGATAAGAAGAAAAACTATGCAAACAACTTTCTGTCGTGATCGCATAACATAACGACGAAGGGAATAACCTTTTCCCACATAAGCCGAGCGGAGCCGAGCCGAGCCGATTGTAAAAGTATGGGTGATTCAGAGCGACGTCGTTTCGTAGGAGGAACAGAACAAAATTCAACTACTAGATTGCAGAGTGGGAGAGAAACGTTAGTAGTGGTTTGTTTGGGAGAGTCATAGGAACAATAATTGAAAGCGATTCCTTGTGAGTTACGACCTTAAGGTTGTGGGGCCCAATTGAGGGTCTGCGAAGTGCCAACCAACAATAGAGGTTCTGTGTGGGCCCCAGCAACAGTACCTACTCCTTCCTCCTTCCTCGGTGGAGTTCAATGGACCCGATTCTCCTAATTCCTAAGGGAAGGGTCCCACAGCAATGCCTTTTAAGCCCTTTTACTTATTCCACTCATTTATATAAATTCCTGAAAACATTTATGCGACTATTCGAGGCGTTAAATTATTCAAAATAAAATAATTAATAAACTTTGGCACACACATCTTAATCGAAATTAAAGCTCTATCTCTTTGCCTAAGTTTTGGGGACCAAAACTAGTAACAAACCACCGTGTTTGACGATGAAAAATCTAATTTAACGGTTCCAATTGCTTCTCCTTCTTTCATCATACACAAACGTTTGGACCCCAACCATCTGTTGATCACGGAGAATAAAGTGATAATAGAATCATCAACTTTTATTCTAGAAGAAAACACACTCAATAAATAAATAAATAAATAAATAAAAAGTGTAGTACCATTTTTATATTATTACAAAACATTTTATTTATTTTAATTTTGTTTTTGCTGGAGGAGGTACTTACAACAGACATTCTAACAACTTAGCAGTCTAATATTCAATAGAAAGAAAGTATTCAAATATAATTATTAAAATTCAATTAAACTTGTTTACTTTTGCAACTTAACCTTTTATTTATAAGTTATTTTATTAATCATCAGTCCAACAAAACGATCTTACCTTTAATTCTAATTTCTTACTCGTTCTTTTATCGATTATTAATACTTTTAATCATTCTGTTATTAATTTATTAATTATTTATTTGTCTAAACTATTTGTCTAATAACAATAACTTTAATTTCCAACTCTCATAAAATATTTTCATCTGTTTTCCTTATTTAATAACTCAAATGGTAGGAACTTACTAATGGGATTAGACACTGTATTATACAATTTCATTAGATTTTATAATAGTTACATGACAAATCATACAATTCTTTTATTAATTTTGTATGCCGGTTAAATTAATTGTTTAATTCTTACTATATTTATATTTTATACTACAATTTTAATGCATTTAATAAATTGTAATTAACGAAGTAGATATTTATAACGAAAACGTAACTAACTAATATTTACTATTCAAGGAGAAAAGGTCTGAGTCAATATCTTATTTATTGCTCTCTGGTTTCTTTACTTTTACCAAAACTTAGAAAGACGTCACGGAAATCGGAATTCAAGGATTGGAGCAAAGGGTGACTTACATAATTTTACACTGAAAATTATGATGAATGAGAAACATTATCACTACTACAAACTTTTATTAAATGTTAACTTTCATATAGATTTGTATAATTTAAAGGGTTAAATATGTTTTTAGTTTCTATATTTTAGAGCGATTTTGGTTTTAATTTATTTTCAAATTAAAATATAATTTAGTCACTCAATTTTATAAAACTTTGATTTTAGTCTTTTTTACCAAATTTTTTTAATTTTATTTATCGTTTCAAAATACAGGGACTAAAAACATATTTAACCCTAATTTAAAATAAAATTTTATTAAGAATGTTAAAATAATATTTCTATTAAATATTTAAAATGTTTGTGTTTCTCGTCTAATTATCTTGTTTTCAGTTTTCGCTGTCACCATATAATTCTTATTTATGTTTTTAATTCTCCGTTCACTACCTTTTTTGATATCTTAAAATTCTTTCAGTCTATTTGTTCGTTTTCTTTTAAAAGGCGAATTGCAAGAAATTAAAGATAAAAAGCGAGTTAATCCACAAAATTTGAAATATAAAATAAAAATGGAAATAACAACTATGCAATCTATAAAAATAAATAATTAAATACTTATATAAAAATAAAATATACTTTAAATATTAAGAAAAACAAATTTTTAATAAAGGTTCAATTAAAATATTAAATTTATTAGAAAACTAAAACCTAATTAAGCTTTTATGTAATTTTTAAAATTTACGTTTCAAAATCATTTCAATCTTTTTTGGATCATCACTCTCAGTATAAAAATGTCACCCTATTGAAAACTAATAACTTTTAAAATCTAACAAACCGATTTTAAAAAATATTCATATTTTTTATTTACAAAATTGAAGTTCAAAAATATTCTGCCACATTAAGATGACAGTAGAAAGTCTATAATTAATTAAAAATGTACTCAATCAGGTCTCTCTAAACAATTAAATGACAGCTGGTTTTCAAAAACAAATTATTAAACTAATATATTTAATTAAACTATGTAATAAAAAGTAATAAAACAGTATGGAACAATGAGTTATTAATTTACTATAACTCCAATGTATTATAACTTTATTGATTATAACACGTTATTTTGAATTTTATGCTTTTTTTTTTCAAGTTACGTTTAACATTTTTTTTGTTAGTTAGGTTTAATATAGTATTTTTTTATCCTCTAATTAGTTTTTTTTAACAGGTTTACATTTTTTTTTCTAATATGATTATTTTCAAATTATTAATAGTATTAATTGTTTTTATAATATGAACATCAATATCTAATATTTTCCTTAAGAGAACCTAGTCAGTTTAGTATTATTATTTGAACCAATAATGCATTGTTAATCTATTTATATATTAATTTTCAACATATATGATTAAACAACAATATATTAAGAATAGTACTTATTAAATATTATTATATGTACTAATGATACATGTTGAGAATTATTACATTAAGTAAAAACAGTTAAGGACATTAATTTATTATGCTATGTATTTAATTTCCATTAAACAATTTCTATTTTATCCTATTTTTACCTATTTCTTCTTTCTCCCTTTATATATAATTAATATTTAATTAATTGATAGTCCTGAAAGTCAATATTGAAAATTGATTTAAACCCATGAGCCCACATTAAGATCTAAAAATTAATATTGTAATATCAAAATAAAATAAAACGGTTAAAAGTAGAAAAATAAGATTTAATAAAGTGAAAGAAAATAATTAATTAATTTTGAAGGCATTAAAAAGTGTATAGTATTCTGAAAAAGGAGAATGAGGGAAAATATAGAATTAAAAAGCAAAGAGGGTTAAGTATAGCATAAAATGAATGTTTTGATAGATTTGAGGTTTATGTAAGATTTTTGGGCAGTCATGAAGAGTGGTGATGGTGCCACGTCACATAGAAGGGGGGTGTGAATTGTACGGAGCAGGCACACATAGAAAAAAAAAGAATGAGAGGAACAATAAATCCGACTCCTCTTTATAGCTAAACCCCTTCCCCACTCTTCCACTGCATCACATCTCATGTGACTCACTCCATTTGCTCTAACTAAAACCCTTTTCCATTATTCTTCCTCTCTCTCTCTCTGACTTCTCTCATTTGTCTCTGCTTTGTTTTATTTCACATTCAACAATATCCCTCTGCCTATGGCGGCTGTCCCAGTATCGCGGACCGATCCACCGGCAATGGTGCCGCCGCCTCTCATCATTTCCGACTACATCGCCAAGGATGCCATTCTTGCCTGGTTTCGCGGCGAGTTTGCTGCAGCCAACGCCATCATCGACGCGCTCTGTGGCCACCTTGCCAGCATCGCTTCCACCTCCTCCGACTACGAAGCCACCTTCGCAGCCATCCACAACCGTCGAATCAACTGGATCCCTGTCATCCAGATGCAGAAGTACCACTCCATCGCTGATGTCGCTCTCGAGCTCCGCAAAGTCGCGGACAGGAAAACTGAGGAGGCCGAAGACCTCAAAAAGAGCAACAGCAGCTTTGACGAGGAACAGAAATTGGAGAAGGAAAACGTGGAAACTGGTGGAAATGAAGGTGACGACGCTGGGCCGGAGTATGATTCGCCAGACAGTGAAATAACTGATTCAGGTAATAGTAATCAATTTCACAGTGATCATATAATTTCTTTTTTAGTTTTTCCTCTGTAATATTTGAATGATTCACTGTTCACATTCAATCTTGATTTTTCATATTATGTGATATTCTCTTTTAGATGAACGATTCACCTTCCTCCTTTTGCCGGAGAATTGAATAGTCATTTTTCTGATTATTCAATAATTACTTTTATTATTTTTATTTTTACTGGTGTTTTTATATATTAGAGATATTTTTTTGTGATTGAGAAGGGTGAAAATTCTGTGTCTCTTCATACTAGTAAACTTTTGTGTTTCTGCTTTATTATTTTTTTCCATCACTTTTATACGGAAAATGTTATTTTCATTCCCTTCTGTGTGGCTAAGAAATAGAAGCACAGGAAAGTTAGTTTTTCACATTTTTATTGCTTTGAAGTCAAATTTCTGTTGCGCAACGGTAGACCGCAGACGTCGTTCAAAGTTTTGATCCATATTTTATGATTAATTATTTTTAAGGAAATATAATTGTGGTCAATAGGGTTGTTTCTTTTTTTTTTTCTCTTCTATTAAACTAATGACAGTCATGGAATATTTTTGATAATTTATTTTCATTAAATTATATTTTGATTTTTGAATTCTTATTATTTCATATTAGTCTTTATTAACTTTTTTTATAATTTAATAAAAAAGCTTGCCAATATAATTTTTTTTTTTGTCTTTTGAAACTGTTGTTGACTGCCTAAATATTAAAAAATTATAATACGTTAATATCTTAATTTACATTTGACATACAAACTGCTTTCTGCTTTTAAATACGTTTCATCAAATAATTTTCCAATTACTCCATCTATAAAAAAAAGTGATATATATGATTTTCCAAAAAAAAATGAATAATTTTAGGGTGAACAAAGTTATTAAATGATCTTTATTATATATTTTCTGTCTAATTTGAAGGTCGAGTCTTCTAGTTTAAATCTTTATTTTGAAAAAAAGTGAAATAAATTATTTAATGCTTGAAATAAAAAATTCATCCAATATAAAAAATAATAATTAAAGTAACATTATATTTTTTTTGTTAGATTTAGATTTTTATTATTATCTTTCTCTTATTTTGTTTGGCATGCTGACAGAAAGAAATTCTCATTTTGGTTGCTATTTAACAATATTAATAACTAAATAATAAATATATTTTTTATTATATTCTTCATCATTTATTATAATCAGATAAAATGGAAAAAATAATAAGAGAGAATTTAAATTGATATAAACAATTGAAATCTGCACAATTTGTTTGATCATATTTCAAAACTTAATTACATTTTTTTAGTTCCTATATGAAAGCCTTAGAATATTTTATTTTTCTTAGATAAAAACATGTTCTTATTTCTGAGTTTTGAATACGTTTTGTGAGTAGCTTTGGTGTTACGGTTAGTTGGTGCCTCGGGGCAGGGGCGAACACCACAATGTTAGTTAGGGAGACTTCTAAAAATGTGTGCAATGATGCTAATTACAGTCGGCTGAACAATCAGCCGGTTGCATTATGGCTGTCGTTGTTGACGTCACGTGAATGGTTCCATATTCTGATATTGTACCACGTGCGGGTTCGGGTATGAATGGTTGGGTAGTTGAGCTTTGACATATGAGGCGCTATTCCCTATGAAACAAGCCGTTAAGTGTTGAGTTTATTTAATGGGTCCAAATTGGCGCGTCAACTCGGTCCATGAGTGAAATATCCTATGAATGAACTTGAATTACAGGTAGGAAAACAGAGTATACATAATTTATTAACGTTATAATTACAAAAAAGTAAAACAAAACAGGTACTCTCTAGTACTACCTCTGCAATAATTCCAAGTGCATCATTGCTTATGGACCTGGATCCTTGCAGTTAAAGTTTCCTTTTAATATTTAGCTCTAAGGTTAATCATAATACAATAATTTAATGGTCCTATTTTTGTTGTTTAGAAAGACTGATTGAAGAGACTAGTGAGAGTCCATATTAGTTTGGTATAGAATGTGCACTAAAAACACATTTTCAGTTTAAAATATAAACAAATGCATTATACTATAATTTTATTTTGTTGAGTGCAAATAGTTGGATTAAAAAAGAGAAAGAGAACTAAGATAAAAATGTATTAAACTTAATTATGTGTTTTAAGAAAATAAATGAAAAAAAGGGATGAAAAAACTTCTCAACTACTGTGAAATGGGAGAGAAGTTGATTAACACTTTTTTATAATAAATAAATAAAATATTTAACAATAAATAATAAATAAATTCATGTGAAGAAATAAATAGTTATTTTCAATGTTATTTCTATTTCTTGTATATTGTTCTTTTCTGTGTCATTCTTCATTCAAAGAAAATATAGGAGAGAAAGAAAAAATGTGAAATAAAGAGGGAAGTAAAAAGAGTAAAGTGATAAATAAATATATTAAAAAAATTATAAAAAATGTGTACGAATTTGATTTAATGTGTATTGTTATTAATTAATGTTTTGATTAAAAAAACATGTCTGAGCAGTCGGTTGGGTTCCGACCCTTACACGGACATGTGTTATCATGATACTTTTGTTTGTTACCCATTTTGTCATTGTTAACTGTACTCTGTGTTTGGAACAGCGGGAAGAGAGTAGTAAAGTATGACTTCTTTCTTGCAAGACGACAATGTTCTGTATTTGGTCTTCTTTATTGCTAACCATTCTTGAAATCTCTCTGCGGTCTTCTTTATTGCTAACCATTCTTGAAATCTCTCTGCTTCTCTTCGTCAACTATCACTAAAGGGCTGGTAAGATTTAACCAAGAAAATGCGAGTAATAAATAATGGGTATAGACTATAACAGAATGTTTTGGAAAAAAAATTATTGCACTCTAATGCGTGAAGTCAATCCATTCCTTCTCTTTAGTTGTGTGCTAAATGGTACTTGGATTTTCTCTGGTCTGATGTGCAGGATCTCAGGAAATGCAATCCAATGCACTGAACAATAATATATGTTCCAATCATGAAGAATGTGAAGGACGCTCTTCACAGATAAAACTGACAAAAGGTTTCTCAGCAAAGGAGTCCGTGAAGGGGCATATGGCAAGTTCTTTCTTTTACAACTTCAATAGCTAATATATTCTTTTCAATAAAGAAACACAGATTCATAGAGTTGGTATAACTAGTTTTAGTATTAAGAAGCAACTGGATATTGCTGAATGGCAGATAATATTGCTATTTGCAGGTGAATGTTGTGAAAGGATTGAAGTTGTACGAGGATGTGTTTTCTGAATCAGAAATCTGCAAGCTGACTGATTTTGTGAATGATATTCATGCTGCTGGCCAGAACGGGGAACTCTCAGGTAAATCACCATTAACCTGTTATTTCCTAATTTTGTGAAAGGATTATTAAAGTTGTACTTCATATAGCTGATTTTTAAGTTTTTAATGGTATTGGTCATCTTCAATCACCAATTGCATCTGTTTGTAAGTTTAATTTTGGGACTTGTAAAATGTACAGCTTTATCTTCTTTCAAATCATTTAATAAATCAAAATAGTACATGCAATATAATCAATATCAGGATCTATGTAATAATAGGCCAAATGTTTTTGGACTTTTAGCCGAGATTGTATGCCTTCATTGAATTTTTTCTTTTTCACTTTTGTCACCAATCACAAGACAGGTTTAGGCACAGGTAGATGATTTAAGGCAAGTTGTCCTGTTGTCTATTGTATTTTATGTTCTAACTAATCTTCTTGAATAAATGTAGGTGAAACCTTTATACTATTCAACAAACAAATGAAGGGAAATAAGAGAGAGCTGATTCAGTTGGGTGTTCCGATATTTGGACAGATAAAGGATGATACCAAAAGTAAGAAGAAAAACCTGATAATTTGATCTTTGTCCACTTTAATGAAATTGTAATTTGGTTGTTCTAATCCAATTCCATATAAAAATGTCTATATTATAAGGATAGGACGAATTATGAAATTTAAAATGTTTTTCTCTATTTTGTTTACAGGCAATATCGAGCCTATCCCAGCACTTCTCCATGATGTTATTGATCACCTTATTCAATGGAAATTAATTCCAGAGTACAAAAGGCCAAATGGTTGTATCATCAACTTTTTTGAAGAGGTAAAGATTTTGAGTTTTCCCTATTACTTTTTGGTCCCGGAAAGGTACTAGAAACATTCATTTCTGCAGGCGAGTGACCAACTAGCAATGTTTGCATTGTAGGGGGAATTTTCTCAACCATTCCTGAAACCACCCCATTTGGACCAACCTCTATCTACACTTCTTCTTTCTGAATCAACAATGGCTTTTGGACGTATCCTTGTCAGTGAAAATGATGGGAACTACAAAGGACCACTCATGCTCTCATTGAAGGAGGGGTATAAATTAAACAAATTACATTCTCGGTGGTTCTAACTTCCATTTATTTTAATATTCTATTTATCTCTGGATACAGAGGCAGAATACAGTCAACATTTTATTGTACAGCAAGTAAATGAATAATAGGCCACGCAACTAAATTACCTTTTAGAGGATGACTATTAAATTCACATTATTCTTTGGTTAGATTGCTCCCTTTGCCTCTTTTTTGTTGAGTAATAGGTACTTTGGGGGATAGTTTATTTTTCTTTTATGATCCTGGAAATATCAATTGCCAGATTGCAGAAGTGACACCTAGTCTCCAATTTTCAGCATTTGCACAAGGTCCTTTATCGGTTTCCATTCTGATAGCCGGAGAAGGACATTTCCACGTATATCATTTTGTGTTTGAACTTTGAAGTGGTTAAGTTCTCCTAGTTGAATAAGTATTAACTTCTACATTAAAGGTTTGAAAGCTTTTTTCTGAGATGCTCTTGAGATATGCATACAGTGACTGGACAAGTGGCTTCTGCTATTTCAGGGGCTGTAGATGTTATGCCTTAGAAAATAGATGTTAGTTTCCCATGAGTTTCACTAACAATAATAATAATTATTATTATTCTTTTTGTTATTATTATTTATTAGTATAAATATGTTGAATGGTTTTCTTTTGATTTATAACATGACACATGACAGTATTACATGATGAGATGATAAACATAATGCAGGTCTCTTATAGTGATGAGGGGAAACAGTGCAGATATGGCAAGACACGTAATGTGTCCATCCCCCAACAGAAGGGTGAGCATCAGCTTCTTTAGAGTGAGGCCAGATTCCAATCAATGCCTATCACCAGTTCCTACCATGACAACTGCAATGAGTCTTTGGCAACCTGGCATTACTGGCCCATATACTTTGTCAAATGGAGCTCTAAGCGGCTATGAAGCAATGGATATGATGCCTAACTGGGGAATGTTTGGTGCTCCAATTGTTATGCTACCACCTATGCGTCCTGTGGCAGTGAACTCTCGCAAAGTTCCTCGAGGTGGGACTGGGGTTTTCTTGCCTTGGAAGGGAACATCCAGAAAACACACAAGGCATCTGCCACCTCGTGCCCAAAAAGGACGACTTATGGAATTACCCTCTCCAGTTGAATCACACTTGGGAGAGTCTACCTCTGAATCCAGCATAGCTGTTGAAGGGTAGGCATGAGTTGAGTCTTGAAGCTGCCTTTGGGTTTTAATGAGATGTGAATGGATTTCCTGCCTAGGTTATTTAATCTGGACTGTGGAGTATTAATTTTGTTGTACAAACGAGCCCAGGGGTGCTAGAAGAGTTTGTTTAATTCATTTTTTCCTCACATTTTCCCTTTTACTTGCTTTTCTAGATAGATAGCATAGAATCTAGTATTCACAATAGTTTATTGTGGGTTCCAATCAGCTTAAGGGATCTGGACAAGTATAGCTTCCAAATTTGAAGAATGTGAATTATACTTACCGTGCCGATAGAATTTTTTAAGAATGCTCATTTATATTTTCATTTAAAGGTTTAGAGTCTGACTGTATACTGGCTGCCTCAGGACACCTGAGTATTAAAAGTGGTTCAGGACATCCAAAGCATTATTAACAGATAATGGGAGGGGAAAGTAGTACCCATTCCTCTCTTGTGTCTGCACGATTTCCACTTCGTGGATTCTGTTTTACTTTCGTCCTTGTAATTCTTTTTCCTGAACTTGTATAGAAGTACACACTTTAATGTATTTACCCTTAATTTTAATAAGAAGCAATAACTCTAGCCATACAATTTTTCTTCATTCGTATATATGCTCACTTTAGACAAGGCAAGTGACCCTTTACAACTAACTATTGATAACAGTTTCTACTGAAATAAAAAGGATTGCACTCGATGCTTCCGGTGAAGGTTTTACTATGCAGTACTCTGATCCTCCACATTTCAAATCATTTACCATCTTTCTATGCTTTCTTACCCAGAATTAACGTATTATTTTTTAAAGTATGCAAATATTCATAACCTATTCTGGTTAGCTTCATATCACTGTAAAAAAATAAATAAATCAATAGAACAAATAGATGTGCTAATTAGAATGGCTAAAAAATCAATAAATGTAATTTTATATATTAGAAATCACACTATGGCCGCATTGATAACATTAAACGTTGTACTTCTCAATGTCACCTTTTTCGCTTTTGATTTCTTGTCTATCACGTGAAATGTTTAGCCAAACCTTGAGAAACAAATAAGGTACTACAAGGAACAGAGAGAACTTCAAACTATTATGGATTTGTGGGTTATAAGATATGTGTATAAAACATATGATGAAAATTAACGAGAGCTGACATAACAATAAAAATAGCTGTTTTCATACATCTATAATGTGAAAGTGATAATCCTAAGAAATCTATTACAAATATAAAAGTAAGAAAAGAGTGTTAGTTCGTGTTATCAAAACCACACTTACATGTATAAATCTCGTGAGAGTGATACACATTTGTCAAACCTTAGCATTAGCAGGCTTACCATTATCATCATCTTCAATATCCCAACTCAAGTCTTCTTGTTGTTGTGCTGTACTGAGGCGCTTCCGCAAATCAACTTTGGTTGGGCTCCCTGTTTGAATTTTCTTCTCTTCATCAATTCCACTAAGATCCTCAATCTCATCCCACTCAAGGTCCTCCTCCTTCATCTCCTCATTCTCATTCTCATTCCCAGGGTCCGTATTTGCCACCGGTGAATCTTTTCCATTATCAATTTTCTGTTCCATGACCACTTTCTTATCAGAATCATTCATGTTACCAGTGTCATCCACTGCGTCCTCTTTTTTCTTGTTCCCATCACCCATTTCCTTGCTACTACTGTCAACCTTTGATTCTTCAACAGACTCATCCTTCTTATCACCCGTTCCCCTGCTATGCAA
The DNA here is from genome assembly GCA_036885675.1 of Vigna mungo. Classification (NCBI taxonomy): domain Eukaryota; kingdom Viridiplantae; phylum Streptophyta; class Magnoliopsida; order Fabales; family Fabaceae; genus Vigna; species Vigna mungo. Next base: position 25,362,007 of record CP144695.1, read on the forward strand.
TAAATCACCACTCTTTCCTTCCTTAGACCCCTCCTCACAAGACTTATACATCTGCTCCACGTTCGATCTCCCTGTTCCATTAGAATTTCCTTCTTTCCGCTTATTATGTTCCTCACTATTCTCCTCTTCCTCTTCCTCCTCCTCCTCCTCCTCCTCATCATCTTCAACATCCCAGCTCAACTCCTCCTCCTCCCTCGACATTCTCCTCACGAGCCTCGCCCTCATATCCTCAGCTTTTTTAAACCTATAAACTCTATAATAATACCTAAACCAAAACGTATCACGGTCAACAACATTAGGCACAATCCTCTTGTAAACACTCTCCATACCCTCATTTTCTCTCAGCAACTCTTCCATTTCCTCGCTCTTCCCTTCCAAGGAAAACCCCGATTTCCACTTCTCGTACCCATCTAAATCCTCAGGCACTTCGGTGTAAGTACTAACGTCACCCTGAATGATCCGAACCTGAGCCTCAAACCTACTGTAGCGCCTCGAATTGAAGCTCTTTTTTTCCGTCTTGCTTTTGGTATTAACATTACTATCGGACCCGGAATCGACGGGGATGGCGTCCTTGCCGTGAGATATAAAGTGAGCAGTGCCTTTCGCGACGGTGTTCCCGAACTGGTCGATGACGTGGCCCACCGTCTCGAGAGAACCCTGAGCAACCTCAATCTCCTTCTTCAAGCCGGTACCGAATTCCTGCAAGTCGCGACGGTAGGTCTCGATGATCAATTCAGATTTCTCGCTCAGCCTTTTCCACAGATCGCCGATTTCCCATGCACCGGCGCCGCTGGAATCGGAACGGCGCTCCGGCGACGAGGAATCACTATTCGCTTCCTCTTGCGATTCGTTTTGGGGCGCATTGTCGGAGTCGGAGAAAACGGATGCGAAGAAATTCATGAGGATTTGTTTACGTAACGCAGTGCGGAAGATTTGAACGTTTTGTGAATGCGTATATATGAAATGGGAACGAGGTAGAGTGCGTGTGGGTTAACCAGTAACTAACTCACCGTAATCGAAGGTTCAGGATAACGCCCAATAGCACCAAATTATTAAACTAATTTTGAAGTGTGCTTGATAGATATATTTATAACTGATGCAAACACTAAAAAGGTTAAATTTTGTTTGTTAATATTGTGATTTTGGTTGCATGCATGTGTACTTTTTATCACAATTTAAGGCAGAATGGGAATGAAATTATGGTTGAAAACCAGACACACGACAACGAGATTAACGGCATGTTTGGTTTCACGAAGACAGAGATGCGCAGTTAGTCGCTCTGTGCATAGCGTCACATTTATTTATATTTAATTATACAACGAATGCCTTCTATTTTTGCCTGTCCTTGCTTGAGAGAAGAATGTCTTCCTTCAAATTGTACTTGGTGTGAACACAAATTTCTTTTCGTAATTTCACATTATCATTGTCATTTCACGTATTAAAACTGGCAATTAAATAAATTGATTTAAATAGACTCCATTTAAATGTAATATTGTCCTAAGTAATAATTGTTAAACTTGTCTATTCAAAATTAATTTTTGAAAAGTACTTTGTACAATATGTTAAATTAAATGTTTCGAGGAAATCTTCTGGAGAAAAGATATTTTTAATAAAAAATGATAAAAGAGAAGCGTGTTAGTAATAGTGAGAGGTGTTAAAAATAATTACCCTAAATTTGTAATACTAATGAAACAACAAAAAATAAAAGCCTGTTTAGAAAAGGCCCATTGAATGGATGGGCTCAGAGGTCCAAATTTCAAAGTTTGAAAGAGGGAATGATGGTGGAAGAGTGAGGTTCGAGCTTAGGGTTTCTTCCTGCATTGTTCAGTGTTTGCAGAGAGAGATATCGTAATGAGAGGAATACAGTTACCGTTAAGCAAAACTCAGAAGGTTCGTCTTCAGAAGACTCTAGAACAGTTAGAATCTCTATCATCCAAGGTCAATTCCGATGCTTCCGTCATCATCGCTGATTCCATTCCCGTCAACCACGAAGACGGAGTCCTCAAGGGACACGGAACCGCCGATCTCAACGGCGAAGTCGTTGCCACCCTCTGCGGCGTCGTTGAGCGTGTCAACAAACTTGTCTACGTCCGCGCGTTACGCTCCAGGTATAATATTTCTTCTTAACTTCTCAACTCATTTATGTTGATATCTTTGTTAACGGAGTGATGTAATAACTCGTAGGTATAAGCCTGAGGTTGGTGACATTGTTATAGGACGTGTTGCTGAGGTACATATAAAAAATTTCTCTTGGAAATTTGTATTTTGTGCTTGTTGCTGCTCTCTCACTATTTTGACTTTAATGGCTGTTATGTAGGTTGCTCAGAAGCGATGGAGACTGGATATAAATTTCAATCAGGATGCAGTTTTGATGCTTTCTTCTATGAATATGCCTGACGGGGTCCAGGTATTTCATAACGCTTTTTTGGGGGATATATATTGTTATGGTTTATCTGAAAAGCATCTGTAATTTGTATAGCTCATATAGCTCTCTTCAGAAAATTTAACTTGTGCCTTTTTAAAATAAAAGGATGTTTTTAGTTAAGCGAAAATGTGTTTAATTATATAAATGAAGCTGGAAACCCTCTCATTTAGAATTATTCTTATACGTCTAGAGGCGGAGGACAGCGCTGGATGAGCTAAACATGCGTTGTATTTTTGAGGAGAATGATGTTGTCTGTGTAAGTCCCGTTGTGTTGTTTTTACTGAAAATTAATTTCATTGGTTGAAGCAAATGATGGTTGATCAGTGTTCCTATACTATGTTTGTGATCCCAGGCTGAAGTTCGGGGTTTCCAGCATGACGGCTTACACCTTCAAGCAAGGAGTCGGAAATATGGAAAGGTGTGTTGTCTGGAAAATCCTCATAAATCATTTACTTCGTTTTATCTCGCATCTGTTGTCATCTCGAAATGTATTAGGCTTGTAGCACATTGTATAAAGTAGGAGACGGTAGAAAATGAAAATTCTCTATGAAATGGGCATTGTTGGTGACAGATATAGTACATAGGTAGTCTGCTTCCATATCCCGACTATGGTTTTCTGATTGAGATACGAGGACAACATTTTGAACTGAGGGTTAATAGTTTTCTGTGTTCTTAGAAGGTGTTTATAGATGGCTTGAAATAGATTCTAGTTGTTTCTTCAGTCTTGAACTGTTACTAATGTCTCTTGGTTGTGCAACAGCTTAATAGAGGTCAGCTGCTGACAGTCCCACCTTATCTAGTGAAGAGACAGAAACAACATTTCCATCATCTGGAGGAGTTTGGTGTTGATTTGATACTTGGCTGTAACGGATTCATATGGGTTGGGGAACATATTGAAGCCAAAGATGACATGGTAGAAGATCAGGTGAGCCAATCCGATCCACAAGTTTTACTGCATAACAGCGCAAGTCTTGAAGAACAAGAAAAAAATTATACGATATTGGACATCAGAAAATACATTTGCAGAGCAGCTAATGCTGTTAGAGTTCTATCAGTCTTAGGCTTCAATATTACATTGGAAATCATCAAGGGAATTATTGATCTAAGCCTATCTATGAATCTTGATATACATGAGATGCTTGGTTCTGAATTCTGTGTTCTGGTTGCTGAAAAAGAGGCAGAAAGGAGGAGCTCAAATAAAAAGAAGCGGTAGATTGTGAAATGGCGGCTTTTTGACCGGGGAGAATTAATTTTCAATTTACAAAATAGGTTTAATTATAGAAGAAAAATTTTCCCAAATAGTGTAATGCACGTTTGAGATTAGCATAGTGTAAAAGTGAATTCATTGTATGAATCATGTAGTGAATGTTTAAAATGAATTGTCAATGGTTGTGGCCTTTTTTTTTTCTTTTTTAGCTAGCTAACTTTTAATAATAAAATGGACGAAAGGGAGTTGTAATCTACCAAATACAGTTTTCATATATTTTGAATTTAGTATCAAGTATGATTTGGGAAACAGGACTTGATATTTTTATCGTAGAATGTATAAAATTCGACCCTTTGGAGTTTCAAAGCTGGATATTGTTTGCATGACCTTGAAATAAATATGTATTGGTATATCTCTGATATGAGCTTGTCAAATCCGGCCCACTTTTTTAGTTGAGATGCATTTGCGAGAGAAATCAATCCGGTAGCATTGCCATGTTGAACTTGCTGTTTGTCATTTTGGCGCTTGGTCATTACAGCGTTTGCTTGACTGTACAATTTTTCTTGTCTATGTCTGATGAGTTTGTCAAATTCTACACTGAATGTATGCGTGGAAACTGGTGACATTGAGAACTGAAGGAAATTGCTTGATTACATTGATCAAAGGGACCTACTTTCATGGATTTCCTTTATATATCAGCCAATGCCCACATCGGAGATCTATCTGAAATTGTGTAGTTATCCGTGACTGCATCGTGAGGTTAGTTGAATTTAGGAAGATTAGAAGATGTGTAGAGTTTAAGAGCTGGGATTGGTTTAGATGAAGACGTGGAACATCGGTAGTAATTCATATATAATGTAAGGACATCGACAATGCATCTAAAACGCTTCAATAAGGAGAGTTCAGACAAAATAATTCAGATAGTAGTGTGGAAAGCGATGATATCAGTCATTGAGCAGAATGAATCTGCAGACAGATATTTTATTCTCTGCAACTTGATAAACCAGGTATTATATTTTAAAGCAATATCTGTTGCTCAAATCTCACTGATTACGATATGCAAAATACCGTCACTTGTATCAGATTGGCGGTGTATTTGACAAGCTAAAATGAGCGAAAGATATTGGTTTTCAGAATGCGGTATTTGCTGAATATGCTCGAAATCAATGTATGATGGGTTTTCTTATACTTTACCAATACATAAGTTGTATTCCAGAGACAACTTATCTGTTTAATTATTAAACCATAATAAATTAATGTTAAGAACATAATTTCGCCCTACGCTTCATCAGCAGATACAGACCAGAATACAACTGTTTTCTAAATTTTGATTTTCGTGCAGTTAAGAAAAATGTTAAAGCCATAGAAAATCTGATATAAAATCCGTGTATAATGGCTACATTATATTTCATCTTTGGGAGAATACTGTTATGACATGGGAATTTCAGTTCTCTGAAATGTGAGACGCGCAACACAAATACAAAATGCAAAACTTTTTAAAGAACCTATAACATCCTCTTCATTTGATATAAAGAAAGAATGCATCTGTGACAATTCGTTGCTGTGTGGCATGTAGAATTAAGATCCATGATGTCAAGATCCAACAAGCCTTGAAGGCACGCTTTTGATGATAACCAAGTTTTAGTTCCCTAATCCGTTCTCTGAAACCATCCAACCTGCAAGAGACACGCTTTAGATAACAATTTACAAGAAACTAAAGCAAACAAGTAACAACAAATATGGATAACTAGAAAGTAAATGTACCTTCCATGCATACATTCCAAGGAAGGCAACTACATCAGCCGACCAAACAATAGCAAATGACTTCCAAAAGAATGGGATTACAACATTGATCAATGGGACGAGGAGAAAAAGATAGTTGAGAGCTTCTTTCTCATTCTTTGAGCAATCTCGAGCTCGTAATGAAGGAATTGCTGCAAATAAAGAATTCTATTCATCATATTTTTGAAAAACTAACTAAAGAACCATGACAATTAAGACGTGAACAAAAATGGATATGACTCATCTATAGAAAGTAAAGTAGTCCGAGAAAATCAATTGTCATCGATATTCTAATACCTTCATGATTTATATATCAGCACCAGAAATTGACCATTGATTTTCCATTAACAGCTAAAATTGCCTCATTTATTCTCTAAAGCAAAGTTTTAAAAATTCAGATTGGAATTGCAATCACAAACTTGTTTTCGGAAGTGACCGGATCCAAAAACATCCAATATGAAGGAGCTACTGATGATAATTAAATTTGGCTTCAATTTCAAATGCAAAACATTAATTCTGAGAAAAGCATCATCTTTAGAAGGTTCTGAAAATTTTCCTAACTGATCACACAAACTTCCTACAGAATGGTAAGTGCAAAACACGGAGCAGCAAGTAAGCAGTAGTTCTTTCATACAAAAATAAATTGAAAATTGGCAGGTAGAAACTTACTGAACATCCAAATGGACCACATTCCCATTAATCTCCAAATGTCAGGTTCATCAGAAGGAAATATGAGATTAAAAGACAAAGCTCCACCCAACAACATTGAAACGTACCCTTGAACCTCAAAAACGGTGTACAAAACAGTTCCGGGCACTGCAGGGTTTTTGGTAGCTGTGGAAGCCCTTGGCGCAAAGGTAGCAGCAGTTTTCTGAGCAACCTGTCACATACCAAAACAAACATCAAAATCACCATCCACTTACCAACATGCAAACTTGGAGTTTTCCAAGAAAGCACGGATTTTAACGAAATGGGAACCCTAAAATTTGTCTTAAATTGAAATTCTTGAACGACCAGAAGTGGGAAATTAGAACTCACAACCAACCTTTTTAAGTTCTTTGTCAATTGGAGCAGAAAAAGTAGACGTGTTCTCCTGGTTGGTTTTTTCTTCCACGTTCGTCTCCTCTGCAAGTTCCTCAGTCACTATTTGCGTGTCTACTTCATCGGAAGTGGCCTGTGCAGATAGCTTGGCATGAACGAGAGAGTGTGAGAAGACATTGGTAGTAAGTGTGGAACTGAATCTTGTAACGTTAACAACGTTTGTGTTGTTGTTTCGAACCGGAGAGACGGAAGAGTAGGGAACCGCCCAAAGGTAACGGTTTGTAGAAGGTGAGATTAACGTGTTCATGTTTTTTTTTTTTTTTTCGGGTTCTGAAATTAAGATTTCATCGGAAACTGAAACTCCACGACGATGAGAAGGAGGAAGATAAGGAATGTGAGGTGGAATTGGAACCAAGAATAGCAATGACGGTTAAACGACAACGTTTAGGAACCTGCTTAAACTCTAACGGTCTGAATTTATTTGTTTCATTTATTTTCGTCAAGTAATTGTGCGTATGGTTTTTTTTTTTGCCATTTACATAAATATTTAAACATAAAAATAAAACAAACTACAATGACTATGTAATTATTTATGAAAATAATAAATAATAACTAAATATAAAATAAATAGACATTTCAAAATTAAACATACTATTTTAATCTTTATTTTTGTGATAAAAAATATTACCTAAAAGGTATTTAAAAAGTTTACTTAAAATAAAGGATTTGGGCTTAGTAATAAGAAGAAACCATACTAGTCCAAACCAATACGAAATGGAACTCTTGTATATGAATAGTATAAGTACGTTAAAATATTAAATAATGTTTTATGTTTCTTTTGTACTCCCTTTATTTTGAAAACTATGAATATTAGAAATCGTTAAAATATATTTATTTGGTTATGAACATTTTTGGAAATACATTTACATAAATTTTATGAAAATGTAGTGTGGTTTTCTAATATAATTTTTTAATTCTTTTACTCGATGAAATGATCTAATAACAGTATATTTTTACTTTAAGAAATTTAGATTTTCATCTTCCCGTGGAAAGCCATAGATAAGAGCAAATTTTATTCCTTAGTAATGATTTTAGAATAGTTATTTATTTGAGTTTAAGAAGAAAATCCTTGAAAAAACTTTAAAGAATATATTTTGTATGATACAAAGCTTAACATTATTCAATAACATTTAATATTTGAGTATATAAATATATATAAATGTCTATTTAATGCATAGATTACCTTTAAATATCAGTAGTCGATATGTCCGAGTGGTTAAGGAGACAGACTTGAAATCTGTTGGGCTTCGCCCGCGCAGGTTCGAACCCTGCTGTCGACGATAAAGCTTTTTGAATTTATAAACAAAGTTAATTAGGTGAATACGTGAAGAGCTTTGTTTTTTCTTTATCTGCAAATATGTTTGTTGTTAGCTTTTATCGGGAGAAGAATTGAATTTAAAACCTCTCCCATCTTTTCTTTAAAATCTTTTAAATCAACCTTTTATGTTTTTGTAAATGTTAATAAAAAGAATTAAACCTACCACTTTACCACTGATTCTTTCAATTTTTACTACTATAACAATTTTATAATTCCTTAGGACAGAGCTTGGATGACCAGATTTATTCATTTGACAGGTCAAAATCAACTAGACCCACATATTAGTTCATACCAATAAATATACGTACTTTTCCTAATCTTCAATTTGAGTCTCTTGAGCTATTTATTTCCAACTAAGAATACAAATATTTGTAAATAAAATAATTCCCAATCAACTATTTGTATCCTAGAATGCCAAAAAGTAATTCCTTTCGATCTTAATCCCAAGCTTCATAATGGGTTTTATATCATATAAAATCTCACTTATCTATGTTTTAGATTGTTAAGAAAATTGGTAGGGTATGGGAGAAGAAATTATTAATTGTCATTGAACAGTTCCAATCAATCTTTTTATTCATAAAAAAAATACTACATATTCTGTTACGTATGTTATAAAATTTAAATATTGTTCAAGATTATAATATAATAACCTTGATTGGAATCATATAATAATTGATCATGATAGAGGGTTACCACAGGTTTCTGTTGACCTAACGTTCTAAATAAGAATCTGATTTGTGTGGCAATGAGTCATTTTATTACTATTAGACTTTGTTTTTCCTTGATTGGTTTCTTGCATCCTTTGAATCCTAGAAAAGAATAAGAGTACTTTTATCTAAAAGGCAACATATACATTATGACCTAGGATTTTATTGGCATATATATAAACTACGTCGAGGGCTAAAGGACATTTGTTTGTTTCATTAGTTAAATAAAAACAATTGAAGGAAGCCATTATCTTTCACATTGTGAATATGGCATGTTTGAGTCCCACCCATCTTTTGTTTTCAGCCCAAGAATGTCACCTTTAACCATTTATGTCTTTAATTACACATAAAAGAAATATATAAAATGAAACCATTGATCAATGTTACTTTTATAGACAAATTCTTATTTGGATTCAAATGTATTATTATTACATTAATTGAAGACTTTTATGATGCAAATGAAACAAACAAAGTTGATGATCAATATGATAATGTTTTGAGATAAAAACGTTTGGATTATAGATGTAAATTGAACTCGGATCAAAATGATAGGTTTACAAGTTTAACTTGATAAGCCACGTCCAATAAAAGAAATTACAAACAGACGTATTGTCACTCCTAATGTCAACAATAAGAAAATAATTTCACCTGAAATAATTGCCAATATCAAGCATGTTTTATTTATGTTGACATTCACATAAAGGTAGAAGAAAACTTCTTTTAAGTAAATATATAAAAGAAAGGCTTAAATTTTCTATACGAAATTAAAATTTATTTTTGTTTTGGTAAAAAGTTGTATGTTTTAAACTGAAAAGCAAAAATTAAGATGAGATTCAAAGTTAGAACTATTTTAAGTCAACTAATTTAACGTATTAGGATTAAAAAATATGTTTAAAAGAAAAGAAAATAACTTGAGAAACTAATATTCTTTCTGATTTCGTCTCATCACTGCCACGTGTCAAATGAGATTGATTTTCTTTTTCGATTTTATTCTTATGTTTTCCTTGAAGTGATGTTTTTTCATGCTGTGATCATTAGGCATGTGCCCTAAAGAAAAGTGACATTATTAGTTTTCTTGTTTTCACCAATGCATGGAGCTTTTTGTCCATTTCTAATGTTTCTTATTAGAAAGAGCCCACGTAGAATGTCACTGCAATATCTGTCACAATCCTGCCTTTCTCAAGTTGACATCCTCACTAGCTACTCCCACAACACACGTCCACGTCAGAAAATAAATACTTAATGCATCATTAAATTAATTTACTCACATAATTAACCTACTTAATAACATTTTAAGATTGTCCTGTCCTATTTTATTCAATTAATTAACCCTTCTATACCACACTCAAATACAAAACGCATGCTTTCAGAACTCTAAATTTCTTCATCATGCTTAAGCTCCTCAACAAGAACCTCCGTCGCCTCAGCTCCCTTCTGAAGTGGTCACTACGGCGTCGTTCCAAGTCCAACCCTAGCTTCGGCAACCCCACTCCCAAACCTCACACCCAACCAAGAACCAGCACCCCAGAACCTTCCCCTCCTCCTTCCAGACCAATACGAATCGCTACGTTCAACGCCGCATTCTTCTCTATGGCACCGGTGCTTCCCGAACCAGACAGAAGCACCACCTCGGACGACGACAACGTGGAGCGACCAAAGTCAACGTACGACCGACCACCACGAAGCATTTTGAAACAGTCGCAGTCTCCGCTGTTGGGTAAGTCAAAGCTGCGAGTGTCGATCAACTTACCCGACAACGAGATTTCTCTGCGGCAAACGAGCTTCTCGGAGCACGAGAGAGCAAAAGGGTCGTGGAGTTTCAGCGAGGGAGTGGAGGGAGAGAGAAACAGGAAAACGGTGCTTGAAGTTCTTAGAGAGGTAAACGCCGACGTTTTGGGGTTGCAAGACGTGAAGGCGGAGGAAGAGAACGGGATGAAGCCTTTGTCTGATTTGGCTCGAGCTTTGGGGATGAACTACGTCTTCGCCGAAAGCTGGGCCCCTCAATACGGCAACGCCGTTCTGTCAAAGTGGCCCATTAAACGCTGGAAGCTGCAGAAAATCTTCGACCACACCGATTTCAGGTTATTTACCGATTAATTAATTACTGTAATTACAATTTGCTTCATTTCAACCAGTGCTGACGAAAAATTAAAAAAAAAAAAAAATTATAAAATAAATGTAAAAAATTTATATATATCAAAATATAATTTATAATGATTGTATGAAGTGCAGGGATGCAAAATGTCCCCACCCTACCTTTTGTGTTGTGTGTCAGCTATGGATCTATGTTCATTTCAGATTTGACATTTTCCATCAACATTCTTGTGAGCACATTTATGAATTATTCATTGCTCAATTTATTTACCTTTACAATACCATTTAATACTTAACTTTTTTATTTGTATTTAATATTGGAACTCCCACTGAATTTCCAATAACATTAAAATTATATAGCATATACATTTTTTAATAGAAATGATAATTTGAGAATCACGTATCTTTTACATTTATTTGATATTATTTTTTTATTTTTTTAAATTATAAAAAAATATTTTTCTATATGATAATTTTATTTTTGTAAAATATGTGAAATAGTGTAACAATTGTAGTTTAAAACAGTATAATTAACACCAATATGAAATTATGTAGAATGTGATGTACGTATGAAATGATGATCACTTTGTAATGTTACAAAAACTTAGTAATGTTGCCGTTTCGAGAAATAGCTTGACGACGAGTCTGTGTTATCATGAAGGAGAGTAAGAATATTACATCACTGACTTGCTCAATTTCAGAATGATTGAAAGTAAGAAATTTGTCTTATACTTTAATCCGAAGGTACTCAGTAGGGAATGATTATGGTAATCTTAGTGGAAATCCAGCCTGTGAAAGGTTGGAACTTGAAAAAATTAATTACAACAAATTGCAATTTTATGCAACAGGAATGTTCTGAAGGCCACTATCGATGTACCCGAAGAAGGTGAACTGTACTTTTACTGCACCCACCTTGATCATCTTGATGAGAATTGGAGAATGAAGCAGATAAATGCAATAATTCAATCTAATGATGAGCCACACATTTTAGTTGGTGGTCTTAATTCGCTTGATGAATCAGATTATTCCCAAGAAAGATGGACAGATATTGTTAAGGTATATCAATCACAACCTCAATTTTCTCAAAAAGCAAAGATGAAAACTTTGAATCGGTTCATTTATGTGTAGTACTACGAGGAGATGGGAAAGCCAACACCCAAGGTTGAAGTCATGAAATATCTCAAGAACAGGCACTACACAGATGCGAAGGACTTTTCAGGGGAATATGAGTCTGTTGTCATGATCGCCAAAGGACAAAGTACAACAACAACAACAACCTCTTTTATTCTTTATCTTTATGAATATGTTGTTCAAGTTTATTCTTGTACTAAGTTGGTTAAGATTAAAAATTTTTATGCAGGTGTCCAAGGTACGTGCAAGTATGGAACTCGGGTAGATTACATATTATCATCCTCAGATTCTCCATACCAATTTGTTTCAGGGTCTTACTTAGTCCTTTCTTCCAAAGGGACTTCAGATCATCACATAGTGAAAGTTGATGTGGTAAAAGTGAATAGAAATCCTCAAGAAAATCTGACAGAGAAGCAGGAACAGCCACGACACAAAGTTCAGAGAATAAAATCAACTCCATCCAAATGTATATGGAAAACACAAACTGCAGATATAGATTGAATTCTTTTCTTTCCTCATTTCTTTTTCACTAATTTTGAAGATGGAACTTTTGTTCCTGCTTACAGCTTCCTAATTCTGTTCTGTATATTATTCAAAGGAATTAGACGTATGAAATAAGGGTGATATATATGTGATGAGTTGCACATTTTCTTTTTCAATTTGGCTTAATACCCCATGGTCCTTATTTTCTCTCAAGGGCGATCATTTTAGTCCTATATTTTTTTTTTTTCTGTTCAATGTTGTCTTAAAGAGTGTACATTTTGTTTAATTTAATTCTTTTTGCTAACTCCGTATTAGAACTTTAATTCCTTATTAGAGTTATGCATTGAAAATTCACTGTTCAAATTAATTTTACTGATCTAACCATTATTAATTGAAGTTTTATCAATAAATTAAATCTGTCAAGTTTCTATAAAATTTTAAGATCATTTAATAGTGTATTAAATAAATTGAATTAACATGTAATGTATTTTTAAAAATTAAAATAAGTAAACGTTGACTGTAAAATATACTTTATGATCATTGAGTTAATATCCAAATATTTAATAATTAAATTAATAGAATTTAAATTTTCAAACGTTATTGATTAAAGTAGCCTCAATTAATTTAAAGTGCTTGATCAATTCAGGTATTTTTAATTGAGTTTTTGTCAATTGTTATTGTGTGTTGAGTACGTATTAAAAAAGTTTATATTTTTGAATCTATTTTTTAAGTTTTCTGATAATGAATTGAGATATAATTATTGGAAAAAATATTCTTTGACACACCTAAATTTTTTAGATTCATTTAATACTACTCTTATTTATTTTTTACTTTATTCTTTCTTAAAAAATTATAAAATTTTATATTTTTTAGATCATTTTATTCTTGTATACTATGTTAAATAAATAAATAAATATAAAAGTGTGTCATGATATTATTACTCTAATTATTTATTTATTTATTTCATTTGGTTTTTGTCAAATAAGTATTATTGTGTGCTCAGAGTATCCACAGCTTCACGCTATTTTCGAATTTTGGGTTTGTGTAAGACAACTTTTGTTTCACCGTCTCCAACCATGGTTCGCAAAGTTAATGCACAACTCTAATTCTACCCTTGTTAAACCCACGCTTACTTTGTAGTCTTCCAGTATTGTAGTATTGAACTTTTCGTTTTAATTTTTTCTATATATTAGTTATCTTTATCCGATAAAAATCACCTATTATATTAATTACAAAACTATGTGCTTTAATATTAAGATAATGCTCACTCTCGTAATCCATAAGAAAAATATAGAGATGCCACTAAACAAAATATGACTTTTTTTTAATACTCAATAAAGTATGTTTTTTTTAATAAAAACTCAATTGAAAATATTGAAATTTGTTTTCAAACTTAATTAAACCATAAAACAATTACTTTATTCTTACTTTTATATTTTCTTAAATGTTTGTAACATAAACCTAATTTAACTGAAATCACAGGGAAACTCTGAAAAGGAAGTTTGAATAGAGTTTAAAAAATTTTGCAATAAGGTGTAAGACGTAAGAGTTAGACGGTTTGCATACAGTATTAAACACTTAAATAATTTTACAAAACGTAAAAAAGTTAATAAATAAAAATACAGAAGAAAACTTGTTTTTATATTAGTTCACTCAAGTTCTTCTTTTAAATGCTCTTAAAAAATTTTACTAGTCTTTTAAAAAAATTATAATACAAAGTTTATCTGAAAAACTTAATACAAAGATTTTCTTTTTTTAAAGAACTTAGATGATGCAGATAAAAGAGAATTTTGACTGCGTAAGAATGTGTTCAGTTATAATTCTTGTAATAACCCTTGTTTTATTAATGTTTAGGCTAAGTCTATTTAGAGTAACATAGTTTATGATTTGGTAACACATATTATATTTCCGTTACACTCTTTTCTTTAGTGTTTAAGATAAACACAATGTTCCATATATTGTGCATTTAACTCATTATCTTATATAGTTTTTTTATAAATGCTATTTCGTTAAAAGTTTTCGTTAACGTTCAAAATACAGATTCTAGATAGTATTGTTTTAACATTAATAAATACTAATTTAAATTTTAAATATTAATATATCATATTTAATTTTTCTCATACTTTAGTTGAATTAACCATCCGAATAAAATTATCATTTTCGTCTCCATAAAGTATATAAAACTGTTACGATAATTTATTAAATTAAAAACATTAATATGAAATTAAGAAATCTGAATTATTCAAATTATTTAATTGTTTTATTGAAGTTTCTTACTTCAATAATTTATCATTGTTTCATTCTTAAGAAAAACACACACACAAATATATATATATATATATATATATATATATATATATATATATATATATATATATATATATATATATTCAACTATACTTAAATAATTTTTTTAACTAATTTTATCCATAAAAATGATTATAACAACTAAATTTTAATTTAATAAAATAAAATAACATGAAAAAAGTTGAAGTGTGTTCACATGATAAATTTATATGTAATCAAATTTAATTTTTTTCATAAATTTTGACATTTTTATTTTATTTTATCAATGTATTCAAAATTTTTATATTTTGTAATTAAATTTTTATATATAAATAAACTATTAATAGTTTTTTAATAGAGTGTACAAGAGGCACGAAATAGGAGAACCACAAACAAAGAGCAGTTACTGACAGGCTTCTAGTGGGAGGGACACATGTAAGATTCGAACATCTATATAAGTATGAGACTATATGATTAATGATAGATTAAAAAAATTGATTTGGCTACTCAAACCATTTTTATAAAAGTTACTTATTATTTTAAATTAATATATTATATAATTTTATAATTGTTAACCCATAAAAATAAATAAATAAAACGATAAATCAAGATTAATTTAGAAAATTAAATAATAAAAATTTAATTAAAAAAACAAAACTTTTAAATGTTTAATAAACTAACATAATCTAATAAAAGATAATTAAAAATATTTAAATTAATAGTTTAGTTGAAATTTAATTGGGTGGTAATTTGATGGGAAACGCAAGTAGTTTTAGAATCTAATATCAAACGATCATAGAAAGATATATGATTGCTTTCCTAGTCTATTACATTTATTTATGTTATTTTTGAAAAACTCTTAACCCAATAATATGATTAGGCCGATGAAGTTGCAAGAGAATTATGCGTCAGCTTGACCGCAACGCTTTGAGTCTGTCTCTATCATCATTGGGAGCAGACAGCGCAGAAGCTCACAACAATAAATAAATAAAACCTTTTAAAACCGTGTAACGTTGCCCAAAGTCAAAACTCGACAAAGCCAAAGAAACGGCTCAAGAGTCCCACAAAGGGTTGATTCTTGAAGTGTTGTAATCCCAACAAACATCATAGGAGAAACCAAAGCAAAACATGATGACAGACGACGAACTGATACAGAAACTTGAAGACTTAACCATCAACGCCCAACATCACCAGTTGGAGACTCTCCGTTCGATCCTTCTTCACAATGCCACAGTGCGCTATCTTCAACCCTTCTTCAAGAACGCTCTTCTTCCTCTTGATCACTCCACTTTCACACGTCTCCTGCCTCTCTCTTCCTATCAGGATTACGTTCACTACATTAACCTCATGGCAGATGGAAAAGATGACCCCTTTCTCTCCGTTGACCCTCTCCGTTGCTTCTTTTACAGGTTGCTCAATCCCTTCTTTCTTTCCTCCTTCAGATCGCATCATGAATCATCATCTCTCTCACTCTTCTATTTTCGTTCTTTTTTTTGGCATTCTTCGAATTAGAGATGTCTCTTTATATTAATCATCGGCAGTATTACGTATTGTTAAAAGTTGTGCATTCAAGACGAGTGAAGGTTTTTTATTCCTCGGTTTTACTGAAGATGATAGATTTCCTTTGAAATATTCACCGATTTGATTAGATTTTTTCTAGTCACGGATTAAATTAAAGTGTGTCACCTTCCACTTACATCAATCAAATATCAGGATATGCTGGTATTGATGTTTGTTTTTATAAAAGGGAGAACTTTCTGTCATTGGTGGTGACCCAGTGACCCCCACAGGAATTTTGTATCTTTTTATAATTTTTTTGATTTAAAATGAAATTTATTTGCTGAAAAAGAGTTGGATAAAATGTTTACAACTTTTGTGTGTGTGGAATATCATATGTTGGTACCACTCTTTTCTAAAAAAAATGTCAAATTTTCAATTTATTTCATGATTTGAATAAAAGATTAAATTTCATTTTTTCTTAAGATGATTTTTTTTTGTAATTAAAAATCAAAACAAACTTAAAAGCTTTTGCTTTTAACTATACTCAGAATTTTCTCATACTGAACAAACGAACTTGGGATTCACCCTCGAGCATTCCTTACACCAACTTCTGTGTGGTTCTTGTACGTTTTAATGGTTTTGGGGCACTTAAATTTGTTGGTAATCGTGGTCTTAATTTTCTTGCTCAGTTCGGGAACAAGTTCGAGCACCACGAGACCGAAATTGATCCCTTACTTCGATTCAAGCCTTTCTAAAGCTGCCTCCTTTATCGGTCACCGAGGCAGTATTGCTGTTCGACAAAGGTGAATCAATCAAATAATTCTAATTTCTGCCAAAATTTGAAGAATATAAAATGTTTGTTGAACACTGAGGTTTTTAAAATTCCTTGCAGGGTATTCCCTCCTAGACCTGAAGTGAACAAGATCCTATGGTTTCTCTATGCTGACGATACAACTACTACTAAATGTGGCTTGAAAGTCATGGCTGCTTCCACATACCCTTTGCAAAGCGGTAATGCTACCCCTCAGCAACTTGCTGCTTTTTCCAGTCCCCTAGAAGTGATTCTTGGATCTCATGTTGAGCATCAAATGTACTGCCACCTTCTATGTGGCCTTAGGAATCTTGATGTTATAGATGGAATCACAACCCCTTATGCTATAGGCTTGATCAAAGCATTTGGTCTTCTGGAGTCCAAGTGGGGGCAACTGTGTGATGATCTTGACCATGGATTTCCGTGTAATGAAATTTCTGAGGGGGCAATGAGGGAAGCTGTGACTAAGACACTTGGTGGACCTCAGCCAGAACTGGCAAATAGAATAAGATTAATTTGTGAAGGTAACAACTGGGGTGGAATTGTGTGTAGATTGTGGCCAAACACTCGTTATATCAGGTGTGTTACCACTGGAAGCATGAAACAGTACTACCAAAAGCTCAAATACTATGCAGGAGAGGTACCTATTTTAGGAGGAGATTACTTTGCTTCAGAATGCTGTGTTGGTTTAAATTTGGACATGATGCAACCCCCTGAGACAACACGGTTTGTGATATTTCCAACTTTTGCCTACTTTGAGTTTCTTCCATTTAACATGAATGAGGACAATGTTAGCAAAGAAACAGTGGACCTTTGCAGTGTGGAGGTTGGGAAGATGTATGAAGTGGTTGTTACTACTTACAGAGGATTTTATCGCTACCGTTTGGGCGATATAGTGAGAGTTGTTGGTTTCCATAACTCATCTCCAGAAGTTGAGTATGTGATGAGAGCACCTAAAAATCCTGCTGAGATTGTGACTGAGAAAGACTTGATTTCAGCTGTTGAAAATTTTCAACTTTCACTTAGAGATGCTATGAATATTGAGATTGTTGAGTATGCAAGTTTCTTGGACCAGGGGTCACTGCAGAAACAGTTGAAGGTATTTGTGGAAGTCCAAGATGAATCTAATTTTCTGGAGGACAAGCTAGAAGAATCAATTAAAGTTTTTAGAAGTTGTATGTCCACTCTCGAGAGTGGCTTGGGAGCTATATACAAGGTGCAGAGGGATAAAGGTCAACTAAGAAATTTACTGTTGTTCATAGTAAGGTCTGGAGCTTTTGATCAATTATCAGACTTAGCCATTCAGAATGGAACATCAGCTAGTCAATATAAACCACCCAAGATTATAAGGAATCATGAAGTTGTCAAACTCTTGGAAAATTTAGCCATTGTGACAGTGTCGTTTGATGGTTAATACTACTTAGAGAATGGAATGAATTTCTACCAATACTTTGTTAATTTCAATCTGATGACATACAGATAGGTGTAATTCAAAGATTAGTTAATGCATATTTTCGAGAGGTTAATAGTAATAGATTTGAGTTCTTAGCTTTTTGAATGCCATAATAAAATCGTTTACTTTTCCTCCTTATGGAGCTAAAGTGCGACTGCAAATTTTACATTACTGCCTTTGGATATACATTTCATGAATGAATGACATGAAGAAAACAATTAAAAATATACACCATGAGAACGAATCATCAACACAGAAGCAAAACTACGACAAATTATATGACTACTGATTATTCAATCATCAAATTATCGATCTTCTTCGTTCTCTGCCGTACACTGTTCTGCAAATCACAAAAACTCAAGCTTCTTATGAGTTAATTGCTGCTTGTAATTGTTCCAAGCTTTTCCCCTTGGTTTCTGGCACCGCAAAAATTATAAATAATATAGCCAATGCATTAATTGCTGCATAAAGAATGAAGGTACCTGCAAATCGTACACAAGTGAATTTACTAGTTATACCCGTTACCTGAACTTCAATCTTCTACAATTATTCCCAAGTGATAAACCAATTATCTTACAGTAATAGTGATCATTACGCCTTTAAGTGAAATAAACCTAAAACTAATGACTTGTATTTATTACCATAAGAACTCCAGCTCATGAGAAAGTTGAAAGTATAGGAACATAGCCATGCACCAAACCAGTTCGTTAATGTGGCCAAACTTCCAGCTTGCCCTTTAATATTGACAGGAAATATCTGTAACCAAAAGGTGAAATCATAGTAACAGAGATAATATTTTATAAGCGGAGAATTTATAAGTAGATTTTGGCTATTAACAGGCACAACTAGCTTCTCCCCAAATCAGGAAAAATACATCAGAGCAAGGCATCAATAATTTCTAGTTCTTAAGTACCACAGTTATTATTGAAACTCCAGTGTATCTATAATTAATTTCTATCTCTTTAGTGCCATTAAAACTTGAAAGAAGAGAGAGGGAGACAAGTACCTCGGACATCACAACCCATGGAATTGCTCCCATTCCTATTGAGAATGATCCTATGTAGACCTAATATCACCAAAGGAAAGATTAATGTGAAATGGAGAATGAGTTCATATTTATGAGACGTTGAGAAAGGAATACTAATGGTCATACCAGTATGCCTATTAATGCAAGTGCTGGAACAGCTGCAACACCCACCTCGTAGACCTGTTTCAACAAGAATATCACTTTCACATATTATTAAAAACCAGAGGCTACAGGGTTCTCAATTTGGAATATACCTTGAGATAGAATGCAACTGCTAAAAATGCACACCCTGCGACCAATCCCGTTCCGGATAACTAAAATGAAACAGGAACGAACAGTAAGAATATGATACAAATAAGGGATCTTTATAAGCAAAGGAAAGTTTTATGATAAACTGGTTTGTGCTTTGAATTTACTAGAAGTAGGGGCTTCCTCCCAGTTTTATCGATTAAGACAGCTCCAAGACCTGTGACAACAACCTGCAAAAGAGAAAAAAATTTGAAAAACAATGAATTGGTTTGGGACTACGAAGTTAGTATCTCAATCCTTTCGCATAAACAAAGATTAGATTTTCAAAGAGCAACCAGGTTAAAATTAAGAACCTGAAGGCAAGCATATGATATAGTTCCGATGGCGGGAGAAAATCCTGACATAAAATCCACAAACATTCGATGCCACAAAATAAAATTAGAATGCCTATTGAAATTTACTTAATTATTTCAAATATACTTTCAATGGGAACTGTGACAATGAGTTATGGATCAGATGGAAATTGTGATGCGCAAGAATGGATGATGGTGTTATGAACTAGAATGCTGACACTGAACAAAGCGTACTACTGTGATTATTACAGTAATATACTTACCTGCTAGTTCAAAAATACTGCTGGTATAAAAGCAAATTCCATTGATTCCTCCAAACTGCTGGCAGACCATTAGGCCTATTCCTATCTGGTCATTGACGTATAAAAAATAGTTATAAAAAATTATTTTTTATTTCATTTATTTTCACCCCTAGACCTCTTCTATCAAAAAGCCTTGCGGAAAGTGAAGCTAAGTTTTAGTGACATTGTTCAAAAAGGAAAAAGAAAGAAACTTTCAGTCAAAAGTTAGAATGTTAAAAGGTATAGTTACAGTGACTGAGCGCAAATATCTTCTGTGAAACAATTCCAGTAGCCTAGATTTTGGGAGCTGCTCCAAAGTAGTTATGTATTCCTGTGTGCCAATGACATACAACCACTTAAACACGGTATCTTAAGAATGCTTTGTCTTCAACATTGAAGCAAAGGCACAGAGTTATATCTAAAAGTATATGAACCTGAACTTCCTCTGCCTCCTCTGATATATCAGCATCTTTGCCACGAAGTATTTGCAGTGCTGCTTCAAAATCTTTTTGACGTCCTCTCTTCGCCTGCAAGAATTGTTTGGTTAGAACTCTCCATGTTGTTTAAACCATCACGCGT
The DNA here is from genome assembly GCA_036885675.1 of Vigna mungo. NCBI lineage: Eukaryota > Viridiplantae > Streptophyta > Magnoliopsida > Fabales > Fabaceae > Vigna > Vigna mungo. Next base: position 25,382,794 of record CP144695.1, read on the forward strand.
TTTCCTCTTACAAAAGCGTGAATTTGTAAATTGGTTTCTTACTAGCCATCTCGGAGACTCTGGAATTATAAACAGACCCAGTAGCAATACAGAAGTGGGAATTAGGCCTACGATTGCAAACACTCACAGTTAGTTTCCAGCAAAGTATATCAGTTAATTTCTAATTTTATAACTTTTTCTTTTCTGCGCATACCAATATCCTTAGAACTATATTTAAATAGGTCAGACTCACCAGTCAAAGCTAAAGCTCTCCACGAAAGTACATTTCCAATGGTGAATGCCACTGACACAGCAGCAACGATCATGAACTACAAGGCGAAATGGAAAACAATACTTAGGTTCTTTGTTAATTTTATCGCATACTGTTTAGTACAGATTCAATCAGTTTACTGAAGATACACTAGTACACACACATATATATAAATCCAGTGTTTCCAGATTTACAAAAGTTGATGTTGAGATCTACCTGATTTAAGGTAGTCAATGTCCCTCGGAGTTCTTTAGGTGCTATTTCTGCTATAAAGACAGGAACCTTGTACAATCCATCCCACATATGGTAAAATATTAGTATTTTGAGCATGCAAGTGTCTGAAACGAAATCTTATGCATGAAGTTGTTTTTTGGAGAGTAGAACTATAACCAACCACATATGAAAAAACTCCCATTCCATATCCTGTTGCTAGCCTCCCAATGTCCAGAGGCACGGGACCCTGTAAAGGAAGAAAAAAGTTCTGGTGGGTTGTAATTCTTGGACCATAGTTATGGCAAAACATGAACAAGTTTAGTGGTAAGAACCTCAGAAAAGTAAATAGCAAGCCAGCCCCCGACACAGAAAGCACTTGACACTCTCATTGCCTGCAGATGTTCCAAAATCAACTTTTTCACACCTGAACTGGTTAATCCCAAACAAGCATCGTAATTTCCCAGAACTTACTCCTTTTCGTCCAAGGAAATCAGCAATAGGCCCACTTGTTATTGCGCCAACCATCGCACCAAAAGTCAAGATTGAGCCAAACAAGGAGTACTACTTACAATCAGTACAAGAGAAGACAGAAAATTATATCAAATCCTGGGAAAGTCTGCTGGCACAGGCATCAACATCCATAATGAAAGGGAATATATTTGAGTACATAATATTCGAAGCCAATCAAAGATTTTAGATCACTAACATATTCATTTTAGCTATAGTTAGATGAGTTCGATGCTCTTAGAAAGTTGTACATATTTCTATCTTAATATTCTTAATCCTATCAGTCCTTCGCCATCTTTAAGCTTGCTGAAAGAGTAGTCGCTATTGAACATTTTCAAGTTTTCTTCCCATGATTCCACCAATCCTAAAAAATGGTGAATAAAGCAGGCTTACCTCTGCCAAAGACAGGTTGAAATCCTTCCTGATAGCATCTTGAGTGGGAGATGAATATCCAGCCTGAAAACAGACACATAATCATTCCACATGGAAACATAGCAGTCAATCAAACTAATTTTTCTGTTCTCAGACTTTTTTTTCGTCTGTCTTTGCAATGAAGGCCGCAAAAGTGCTTCCGTTTTGGATTTCAACTTTACAACATCCTCTTTACAAACTAAACACTTACACAAGTACCAAATTCATAAGAACCACACACTGCAACGAATGTACAAAAATAAAGCATCCATGGATGCCCTTTGATTGCATGGACCAACTGATGGTCCGGTTTCTCCACCAGTGGCTCTCTGATTCTTTTCTGCACGCCTTCCTCCACAACTTTGAACTCCATGCTCACTTCTATGTGTAATCAATTACTGATTCCCTAGTATATATGTTGATGGAGTATTTATAGCAGAAAAAGCAGATCCATATGCAAGTAAGCATGTTGTTTTTCGTCTTATCTCATTGGTATAATTGTCATGTAAAGTGACCTTCATTTTATTTTTATAAATAAATGATATTAATACGCGGACTTTACGTCTAATTCAATTCCACAAAATAGAATGGTAAGATGAGGTTTACACTTCATTTATATATTATAAATTGGTCTTATCTCTAATCGACTTCCAACAAATAATCAAAAGACTTTTTTTTTTTTATTTCTTTTGCAATGGAAAAGAATGATTTTATTTTCATGAATAAGACTTGTTTGGAGTGTAGAGTCAAGGATCTTCACAAACACTTTCTCAAATTTTCTTTGAAGTTAGCTTAGAACCTTCTTAATCTAGATCGTTCGGTATACCTCTCAGAGTTACTTTTAAGTTAGCGATTAATTTTATGAGTCACAATAAAATCTTAAATTTACAATAAATGTAATTATCTATTTTCTTACCTTGGATCACTGTTTATAGATTTTGAAATAAACTTATGATCAGTTAAATCTTAATTATGATCCAATCACACATATTTTTACTAAGTAATTTTTACCAATAATTAAATCACACCTCATTATTTTTATTAAGTAATTTTTACCAATAATTTTAATTAAGAAAGATGTTTAGGGATTTGTATTGCTTGGACTAACCGGCCTATCTGTCTTTTATTTTCATGGATGTGCAATCAATTCGGGACGATCGTCCCCTACAAGACTATATCATAAAATACAGCAGGCAGAGGAAGTAGTATACCACACTAGTCTGGCACTTAAATGGCATTAATATTCAAACTACTCGATCTAGATTTCATATTTTTGGATGGACGTGGTAGCTTCACTTACCCATCTAACTTGTGGACACCACAATTTACAAAGTTCATTACAAAATATCTGCAAAATTTATTGCTTTAAAGGTGTCAATGTCGTGGGCAATGATTGCGTAGCCGTCTTCAACGAGTGTAAGGTTTGGTGACTGCGGAAGAGACTATTACTTACCTAAAGGAACTTCATCTGTTCATGAGTTAAAAACGAGATGTCTCGGTATCATGATAAGAGCTGATGACACTTTAAGAGTGAATTCATCGTGTGATAATTTAGGCTATTTTTTTATGAAAGATATTAAAAAAGTACAAGAAATTCTTAAAATTCTTATTATTTTTGTCAAGTACTCCATGATTCTAACATTGAATTATGTTACAATGTAGTTCTTTACTTTGAAATTTTTATTTGGGTGAAGGGTGAGATTTTCAAACATTTCAACCGTGTAATCATCTTCCATAGCTTATCATAAATCTAACTTTTAGATAATTTTGCATTATTATCGTCCATAGATCAAAAGTTTCACGTCTAAGAATGAAATAGTCTTGTAAGAAATTTGTTTCAGCTTCCATTTAAGAGATATGTAAGAAAAATCAGATAATACTTTTGGATGTTGGATTTTGAAAATATATTTTTTATAAAAAAAATTATGCGAAGGATCTCCTGATTTATTTTTTTAACTTTCTAAATCTAAATATTAAATATGATTTGATCTTTATATAAAAAATTTTAAAAAAATCTAAAAAAGTAATTTAAACGAGAAAGATATTGAGTAAATATTTTCTTCACTTCTATCAAACTGGTGTAAAGAAAAAAAGAGTATACATTTGTTGTTTTCAGTTTATCTTGTAAATTGATTACTAGTGAGCCACGTCTTTTTAATAAATTTGACCTGTTATTTTTAATGCTAGATTTTGCTGTTCTTTTCGGAGATAAAATGCAACTGGAAAACTTTAATTAATGTCTGGAATTTATTTTCTGAATCATTGGCATTACAGAATCAATCGTCATTACAGAATCAAACTATTACGACAAAATAATATGCCTCGTTAAACTTTTCATTTCCAACTCACGGTTATGCAAATCAACACCAAACTTCTGCTTCTATGAGTTAATGGCTGCTTGTAATTGTTCCAAGCTCTTGCCTTTCGTTTCGGGCACCACAACAATTATAAATAATATAGCGAATGCATTAATTCCTGCATAAAGAATGAAGGTACCTGCAAATCGTACACACAAGTGAATTTGTTCGTTCTATAAGTTTCATGAACTTCAATATATTCTACGATTACACTGCACTGCACCCTTAATTGAAATAAATCTGAATATTTACCATAGGAGCTCCAGCTGATGAGGAAGTTGAAAGTGTAGGAGCATAACCATGAACCAAACCAGTTCGTTAATGTGGCAACGCTTCCTGCCACCCCTTTAATATTCACAGGAAATATCTGTAACCGAAGGTAATATTTGAGTAAGTTTTTGCTAAAAATTAAGTCTTGCTGATTCCAATAACAAAAATGAATTTTTATGTAAGCTGGCTTTGAAAGAAGACCTCGGACATCAAAACCCATGGAATTGCTCCCATTCCTATTGAAAATGATCCTACGTAGACCTAATATCACCAAATGGAGGATCAGTTCATATATATCTCAGAAACATGCAATATAGCAGCATTATTCTGTGACTGCAAGTGAAATGGTGATGATCATACCAGTATGCCTGTGACTGCAAGTGCTGGAACTGCCGCAACACCCACCTCGTGAACCTAATTCACACAAGGATATCACCTTCAAATAATTATCAGGATTAAAAACCAGAAGCTATAGGGTTCGTGTTGAGATGTACCTTGAGATAGAATGCAACTGCTGCAAATATGCATCCTGCCACCAATCCTGATGCGGATAACTAAAATGTAACCATGAAATAACAACAAGAATGTTATGCACAAGAAGACCTTTAAAAGAAAATGAAGGTTTGAAGATAAACTGTTTGGTCGTTGGATTTACTAGAAGAAGGGGCTTCCTTCCAGCTTTATCTATGAAGACTGCTCCAAGACCTGTGACCACAACCTGCAAGAGGAAAAATTTGAGTTGATTTTCGGTAAACAATATCTGATTTTACATGAGGTAGTGATTAAGTTAAAAATACGAACCTGAAGGCACGCATATGATATTGTCCCAATGGCGGGAGAAAATCCTGACATAAAATCCACAAATATTCATTGCCAAAATCTTAAAATTGAATGCTTCAGGGGCTATGTGGAAGTGAGTTATAGGTTAATGGAAATGATGATGCACAAGAATGTACGATGGTGGGCATAGACTTTGAACCAAAAACATTATGATCACCGCAATTCTCATTGGCACGCACCTGCTTGGTCAAAAATACTGCTGACATAAAAGCAAACACCATTGATGCCCCCAAGCTGCTGGCAGATCATAAGGCCTATTCCAATCTGGCCATTGATATATAAAACAAGATATCATACGTGTATTTTTACTGTGTACTTACTTTGTTGCATAGGTTCATGAAAAATGAGAAGATGAAAATTTTGAACGAAAATCATTTCAAACATGTTTGACACAACAAAAGCATAAAAAGGTTGAAAATACACTGTTTGTCATCGTAATTCTTTGAAAATCATTTTAAGCTCATTTTGTTTTTCATCCCAATACCTAGTCTACCAAACCAAACACATCCTTAAAGAAAGAGAAGTAATATTTTAGAGGCATTATCCAAAACAAAAACGAAATCATGTTTCATTAAAAAGTTAGACTGATGAGAGTTATACTTACAGTTAAAGAGCGCAAATATCTTCTATGAAACAATTCCAGCAGACTGGATTTTGGAAGCTGCTCCAATGTAGTTATATAGTCCTGTGTGGCAATGACAAATGCACTACTTAAACACCCTTGTCTCTAGCATTTCACTTTGAAGCAAAGGCGTCGAATTATATCTAAAACTAGCTACAGTAAAGGAACCTGAATTTCCTCTGCCTCCTCAGATATATCAGTATCTTTTCCACGAAGTATTTGCAGTGCTGCCACAAAATCTTTTTGGCGTCCTCTCTTGGCCTGAAATAATTGTGTAGTTTTTACTCTATTTGTTATGCATTACCCTCTTAAAGAACTTGCATAGTTAAAATGATTTCTTACCAGCCATCTCGGAGACTCCGGAATGAAAAACAGACCCAAAAGCAATATAGCAGAGGGAATGATGCCTTCAAGTGCAAACAGTTAATTAATTCTCCAGCAAAGTTTACTTAAGTTCTATGGTGAATCACAAATTAGAAAGTGAACCAACTAACGTTGTCTGTTCCTCCCACACCCTTTAAATTCAAATAGGGAACACTCACCAGTTAAAGCTAAAGTCCTCCATGAAAGTACATTTCCAATTATGAACGACACTGACACACCAGAAACAATCATGAACTGCAAGGAGAAATTTAAACAGAACTTAGAAGTCTTTGTTACTTTTATTTCATACTGTTTAAAACAGATTCAATCAGTTCATTATGTTGTGAAGACACACACACACACACACATATATATATATATATATATGGAAGCCAATGATTCCAAAGTCGCAATAATTGTCTAAGAAATCCACCTGATTTAAGGTAGTCAGAGTCCCACGGAGTTCTTTTGGTGCAATTTCTGCTATGAAGACAGGAACCTTGACAATACATCACGTATGTGGTCAGTTTTTAGCAATTTGAAAATGAAAGTGTCTGAAACGAAATTCTGTTAATTTAGTTTTGGGTGAGGAGAACCAACCACATATGAAAAAACTCCCATTCCATACCCTGTTGCTATCCTCGCAATGTCCAAAGGAAGTGGGCCCTGTATAAAAGGAAAAAACAAAGTTGTGTTAGGGATATTATCCTTGTAGAACAGTTATGGCAAAACATGGTACAAGTTTAGTTGTAAGAACCTCAGCAAAGTAAATCATAAGCCAGCCTCCAACACAGAAAACACTGGACACTCTCATTGCCTGCATATTCGGAAATCAACCTTTTCATACCTTGGAAACCCGAAATAAAAATAGTTAACAGGTTATTCCCAAACAACTATCATAATTTCCCTCAACTTACCCCTTTACGTCCAATAAAATCAGCAATAGGTCCACAAGTTATTGCACCAACCATTGCCCCAAAAGACAAGATGGAGCCAAACAAGGAGTACTGCATAACAAAACACCAAAGAAAACAAGATCAAATCCAGGTCCAGCCAAGCAAAGGGAGTATATTTGAGTACAAGATAATGATAAGTTTCTTGTTGCAACTAAAAGATTTTCCCAACTTTTCAGCCAATCAAAGATTTTAGATCACTGACATTTTTTAGTTTAGATCAGCTGAGCATGATAGAAAATTGTACATATCATTAGTTTATCACTTTCAATTTATTTCCCATTATTTCACTAATCCTAAAGTGTGAATAACTACAGGCATACCTCTGCCAAAGACAGACCGAGATCCCTTGTGATAGCATCTTGAGTGGGAGATGAATATCCAATCTGAAAACAGAATAGTAATCATTCCAGAGAGAAATATATACATATTAAACTCTCAGTGAGTTAAACTTTATGTGATTCCTCTCTGCATTTCAACTTTACAACATCCTCGTAACTGTGAATGACAAATGTTATTTGTGCCACACAGAGTTAAACTATAAACCAAACACCTACACATGTTCCGAATTCATAAGATCCCCAGACAGCAACAAATGTACTAAAGTAAACCATCCATGGATGCCCTTTGGTTGCTTGGACAAGATTGTCCTTCTGTTCACCCACAAGTGGCTCTCTTATTCCACTCTGCGTGCCATCTTCCACATCTTCTTTAATCGCCATGTTCACTTCTATCCTTCGATCCCTGATCACTTCCCAGTTCAACTCCTTGGTTCATATATAGGGAAAGAAAAAGAGAAACGCATGTGATCATTCTGTTATGGAAGTTACAGAACATTTTTCCCCTTATTAACATAAGGGATAGAAGTTAAAAGACAGCAAGCATTGCCCCACACAAAAATTGAATAACTTGAATTTATATGTAGTGTCTTTTGGAGGGACCTGGGATTTAAATCTACCCTTCAAAGATATGGACAAAACAGCGTACTAACTTCAACATAAAAATTTGGAAAATCGTAATTTTTAGGCTGTATATATCTTGACAATAATTGAGTAAGCGCTTTAATTTCATGTTTGTTTAATTTTCTTTTTGAAAGAGACAGTGACTAGGGCAACTAACTTCATTCATTCATGAGAAAAGAAATGCGATGTCTTCATCTGAATTCTTGATGAAAAGTATTGACGCAATGTCACAGTCGATTACGGTTTGCCAGCGATCATTTAAGTTCTTTTGATATTTTTGAAGAAAAAGTTACAGGAATATATAGCAATTTATGAAAGAAAAATATTTCAGATAGAGTAAAAATACAAGTTATGAAAGAAAAATATATCTTTCCAGTTTATTTTATTTTTTTCACAAATTTATAACTTTTATTTTAAACTTTAATTGATTGAATTTACATTTTTATCTTAAAAAATTTTACTTTTACTCCCAAAAATTCAAAAGGATAATGATATTTAAAAAATATTTTTTTTACAACATTTAAACAAATTAATTACATGTCAATATGTGATTAGTCAAAAATTACTCCATAATAATATATCTTTATAAATAATTGTTGAAATTCATTCCCCCAAAGGTTGCTTTTAAACGTAAAATACGGCTAATATGGATTATATTTATTATTATTAAATATTATTAATAAATACAAAATAACATTAATTACTCAAAAATAAACATTATCCATTACTTAATACCTTTAATAATAAAAATATAAATTATAACTTAATTGTATTAAATTATTAATCATTAATGGAAATTAGGTTTGGCTTGTTAAATGATTGAACATATTTTTTCTCAAATATACCTTTTTATAAAAAATAAATCCTAAAAAAACATAACCACGCTTTGTTTATTTACCTTGATAGACAAAACTTATTAATCATGGTCAGAATGCAGATCCAGATCCAAAAGCAGTACACAGAATCCGATGTTAACTTGACTTCTATTATCTTTTGCAGAATGAAAAGATTAATAATACGGATAAGAAACTTTTACCTTACAATAGAATGTTTAATCATTCTTATAATATCTATTTTCAGTTATTTTTTTCAAGTAGGTTTTTTTTTTTTTTTTCAATTAGACTTTTATTTTTAAAATATTTAAGTAATTAGGTCATTGTCGTTAGTTTCGTACTAACACCGTTAAAAAGACTGACACGTATCAGTTCATGATTTTTTAAAATTTTTTAATATACTTTTAATTATTTTTATTTTTATTTTTAATTTTTTTATTTATTTAAAAAAAAAATTGTCACGTGTCAAATTGACATTGAGCCACGTGGCAATGACAATGTGAGGTGGCACTGATAGTCACGTGTCACTATCACGTGTCATTAGATTTATCTCAATTTGGTCTCTATATTTTTAATTTATCTTAATTTGGTCCATGTATTCTTATTTTGTATTAATTTAGTCCTATTTTTTTAAAAACCTAAACAATTTTGTTTCTCTCCAAGTTCAAACAAAATTTTATTTGTATATAAATCTTTACAAAGAAATTTATACAAATTAATTTTTTTATTAGACAAATAAAAAAATTATAAACTAACATATGAGACATTTGTATTTATATAGTAGTAAAGAAATCATTTAACCTAAATAATATGAATGAGTAACCTATAAAATTTAACATCTCAATAATAAATATTTTTGTGAAGGTAATCTACGCAAGTATAGTCTCAATATTTCCTCAACAATTCATAAAAAGTTTTCAGAGTTAAATATTTCGATTTGAAATACATCATTACTAATAATTTGCTTAACAGAAACAAATTTAAAGACAAAAATTTGGAAAATGTACATACCGTATTTTATTTGGGAAGGAATAAATTTTTTTAAAAAAAATTAGGACTAAATTGAGACAAAATAAAAATACAATGATCAAATTGGAACAAAATAAAAACACAGGGACCAAATTGAAACAAACGCAATGACACGTGGTTTGACAGTGACACGTGGCACTGTCAGTGCCACCTCACACTGTCATTGCTACGTGACACAATGTCAACTTGACACGTGGCAAATTTTATTTTTAAAAGAAAAAATAAAAAAAAATTAAAAATATATTTAAAAAATTCAAAAAAATCACAAGCTGACACGTGTCACCCTTTTTAACGGTGTTAGTATGAAACTAACGACAGTGACCTAATTGCTTCAATTTTTCAAAAATAGAGACTCAATTGAGAAAAAGAAAAAATGAGGGACCTAATTGAAAAAAGTCACCAAAAATAGGGACTATCAGAATGATTAAACCTATATAAAAATAAAATAATAATAAAAAATCAAAATTTTGTATTTAAAAAAAAGTAAAATATAAGAAAGAATAATATAAAAATAAATATAAAAGATTTATTTAATTTTCAAATAAAAAAGAAAACAAAAATAGAAGAGCATAAATAAATAATTAATACAATTTAAAATATTTCTATTTTTATTTTTTTAGATTCCAGGAACAAATTAAATTAAAAATATGTTAAAATAATATTGGTGTTATTTGATTTAGTTTTTAATATAAATTTTTATCAGATTGATTTTAAAATTTAACAAAAGAGAACAAAAGAAAAAAAAAAGTATATTACATTATAATATTTAACACCAAAAATTAAAATAAATATTTAAAATATTTAAAAGTGCATAAGAAAGTATAAAACTCTTTATTAATATAAAGTAGTTTAAATAATATTAATTCCAGTTTAACTATTTGTTCAATAAAATTAAATAATATTTTTAATAAAACTTGAAATTTAACTGTTATAACTTATAAGATTAAAACTATCATTGCAGTTGAAAAAATTATTTTAAATATGGAAAAAGTGTGCATTTAAAAAATAAATTAAATTTATAATCAATAAGCATTTAATTGGTATAAAAAACTATTTAACGTTGAAGAAAATTACAATATATACTTATTGAAGCATAATGTATGGAAGTAATAATATTGGAAAAATAATTTAAAAAATATCAAATAATATTTAACGATACAATATTTAAATTCAGAGAGATTTGGTATAAGATTAATAGGAATTTCATTAATTTTTTATTAAGTATTTTCCTATGTAAATTTATGATTTGCAAAAAAAAAAAAAAAATCAATTTTGCTCCAAGATTCATATCAAGGATCGCTCACAAAATATTGTTGATGGTGAGATATTTTACTTGTGCCATATATTCTTAATCAATGTGTCATGAAATAAGAAGAGTTTGGATCCGCGTGCAATTGTTCATCATCAAATAACACATTCATTGTTTTTCTTCTTTATATGATAAATACTTAAAAATGAGATTGAGACGTTTGTTGTGTGACACATAAACATGAAGTATTTTAATAAAAACTTAAAATTATTATTTTAAAATACCATATTTGAATATTTTTTAAAGTATTATTAAAAACTATGCTAACATTAAGTTAATAATTTAAAACTGTTTTATATTTAAATTTTAAAATTTATTTTTAAGATGTTTGTATAATATAAAAATTGTATTTTTTACACAATAGTCATTTTCACAAAAAAGAATTGCATAAAAATATAAATTAATTTTTTATTGATAAAATTATTGTAAATATGACAAACTAAATAAATCATTTAAGAAATTGGAAAATTGAAAATTAATTTAAGAAATTGTTGAGTTGAAAATAGAAAAATGCTTTCTAAATCAAAACTCAAGTACTCACTATTATTAATATCAAATAGCAACTGACTTCATTAGGAAGTGATCTAATTAAGGAGAAGATACTATAGTTATGGAATTTTGGTAAGTTCAAGTGTTATTATTTTAGCTCATTATTGTAAATATGTCTTGCCTTGTGTTTTTTTTCTCTCTACCATTTACCTTTTTTTTTTCTTTTTTCCTAAACAGATGCTAACGAAGTTTTAATGAAACAAAATTAATAAAATCTATTGGTTATATTAATATTACTCTTCATCACTACTTCACAATCTAGAATGTTTAACTTACAAAATAATTCCTCATGAACTCAGTTAAAAATAATTACTTATTGACCTAAAATGTCACTTAAAAAGTGTCATTCCTCAAGTTAAGTAAAAAACAAGTATATTTTAACCTAGGATGTTTCACCTAAAGGAGTGATCCCTCCCGAGTTAGATTTGAAACCTATCATATTTCACCTATAAAAAATATTCTTCCTAAGATAAGTTAAAAAACCTTTGTCTTGACATGAGATATTTCAATTACAAAAGAGATGCTTCCTAAGTTTAAGTTAAAAATGACTACTCATTGATGAACTTACTCCCCATAGTGCATTTTTTTTATCATAAACATTGATGAACATGTTCCAGTGTCATCAAAACATAAAAAAAAATTAACTTAAATAAAAATAGTTAATGAATAAATAACAATTGAAATGACATTACTAAAGAAAGAGATTTATAAAGTGATATATTATCAGTTTAATAATGTATCGTCCTAATTTTTCGAGGAAGATGGATAAATTGTCAATGGAACAAACCAAACACACGTGATACTTTTTTTACTTTGGAACTAGGATTTTTTTTTTTTTTTACTTAAAACACTTTTAATTTTAAATCAGATTTTTCACACTTTTTGTTTGTTCCCGAATTTTAAGCCACAACTCTTGACCGAAACAAATTACATATTTGCGTATTATAAGGATCAAAACAAAAAATAATAAAAACTATTCTAACTTAACCATGTTGCCACCTATCTCCATTACCAAAGAGATCAAATGACATTGAGGCCTATTAAAAATTTCATCTTTTTCATCCAAAATATCATAAACCAATATAGGTTTGTCAATATCGAAATATTTTCAAATATCAAAATTTCTTTCACCAAGTGAAATCTCATAAAAGAATAAAAAAAAGGTGAACTAACAAAAGGCCCTACTCAAACCCTCTTCGTGTTGATTAATAAAGTATTGTCTCACTTCTAAACTCTCCTTATCAACCATCTCTTTTGCAACTTGCTTGACATGATGAAGCTTTTCATAAAGACACAATTTTTAGCCTATGGTCTCTTTCCATTGCTCTTCGTCACAAGATACCTCTCTTTCTAAGTAAACTTATCATTAATTAGTTAGGTGAGTTCAACTTTAACTATTTACTTTTAGGATTAATTGGTAATTTGATCCAAATATTTAGATCGATAATTCAATTTTTTTAATATATATTACTCAATTTAGTCTCTATTTTTTAAACAGACTCAATATAGTCTCATATGTTTACACCTTTAGATTGGATAATAATAGAGTAAACATCGACACATACTTAACATTTGAGTGTTACATGGGTGAATCTTTATTTATTGAGATGAAATTTTTTATTTTTTAGGTTAGATTTTAATCTCTTTCTCTAACATTACCTCCTTCTCTTTCTTCGAATCATATCTCAAATCCTAGGACTCCAACTCCACCATTAGTAACACTAACAGCAAAATCAAACTCATTGCCCCAAACATCACAACACTCATAAGCAACCTTTGCTTTTCCCTGTCGTCTTTTTTTTTTTCATTCTAATATTTATCGTCATAGTTATAACCTACCAACCACCAAACCCATGGTTGGATTTCACCCTTGTCTAACTAACTTTTCCACCCTGTCACAAAATGTTACATTCTTAATTGACACATCCGTAAAAAAAATTGATAAGGAATCTTCTTCAAAATAATGAAGGTTTAAGAGGATTTGAATTATTATGATAATTATTTTTTTTTCAAAATAATGGAAAAGAAAAGGAATTTCAAAAGTAGTATGACATTTATCTAATATGATTTACATTAACTAAAAGAGAGTTTTGAAAACAAGATAATTGCATTTACTAAAGTCAAGAAAAAAACATCCAATTACTCAAGGGAAATACATGTCCTAGTATAATAATGCATGAATAAAGACATGTAGAAACATCTTAGATAGTTTATCCTAAATAGTTTTACATGTGTGTAAATCTTATCATTCAAGCATTAGCACAATCATTCTTTGCTAGTAGAAGAAAAAAAAACAAAACTTCTATAAAGAAAGGATATAGATATAACCATTTTTTCTTCTATTGAAACAATTTCACTTATGAAGTTTTTCATTTGGAGATACATAAGGAGATTTGGTACCAATGAGTCGTGAAGAAAGATTTGGTACCAATGAGTGGTGAACAAATATACATAAGATCAAAATCTTAAGACAATGAGTTTATGAGTCTTTCTACAATCTCCTTCTAAAGTGTGAGTCTTTCCACATCCGAACACCTCCCTCTTAAACAAGTATCTAATGATGACCATTCCTTTACTATTCTATAATATGACATGCTTTTTTAAAAGGAAAGAATTTTGATACAAGGAATATTTAAACTTTAGGATCCTTCACCTATTTTACATCGTACTTGTTCAAACCGTTACTAGGATGATCAATTAATTTTGATATCAAAGTGAAATTTTATTTTTTTAAAAAAATACTAGAAGATTTAGTGCTAAAGAATAATGAACAAACACATATAAAATATAAAGATACAACTTTTAACCAAAAACCTTAAACTAACAAGTTTATGGATCTTCTATTTATTCTAATATTTTTTTTATCAAATGTAAGACTTTAATTTACCTTTAACTTTTTAACATCATTAACATTTATACCAATGCATGTTATTCAATATTTGTTCAATATGTAACATCTATGTTTTTAATTTAATAAAGTCGAAATAAGAAGGGAGAAAATAGTATACACTATTTAAAATAAAAAATATAATTTAAGTATAAAAGAGCTTAAAAAGAATATAACAAATTTTAGCTTACAAGTTTTTCTATAACATTCTTTTTTGTATGTTAACTTATAAACAAAAGTAATGTTTTTTTTTCTTCAAATCCACATTTTTCTTATTTGTTCATTATTTTCTTTTAACTTTTTTTAAGTGAGACTTCATACAATTTTTTTCTGAGCAATTAATTCTTCCATGCTTAAATTACAGAAAAGGGAAAGCAGGTGAAATACGACCATAAAATCAAAGAAATATATATTAATCGTTATTTAAACCTTTTTGCATATATTATTTGCCAGTTAATATTTTCTGACAATTTTAAAGTTGCAGAAAATTACTAATATGAATTCAATGAATTAATTTTTTTTGGTGACTTTAAATTGTTAAAAACCACTGGATTGTAATGTTAAACTGGTAGATCAATAAGTATCACATAATCATAAATTAATGATTCTTAAGAAGAAAAAGAAGAAGCTAAAGTCATAATCAATGACATGCAATAATTGAATTAAGATAGATTTAAAACTTGTTCAGAAATAAATACCCGACAACTTTAGATCCCAAAAGATTAAGTCCAAAAACTTTGTAAGAACTCATTTTTTTCTGATCCATCCCCCTTTCCTCCAAATTCAGAGGAAGAAAAATGTTACTAAACAACAGTACTGAATAATAGAACACAGTCCCTTCTATTATTCTACACGCTTTTATTTCACCTTTTTCCCATTATTCCACAAAATGTTATCACACCATTTAATCTTAGTTAGGCTCCCAAGATTGACCAAACTAGTCACTGCTGTTAGTCAAACCAGGTCTCAATGTCCACTAGAAATCAACTCAGAATAAGAAGATGAGGTTGTGATTGGCGATATAGGAGGCAGATTGATCTTGGCAAATGAAACGTGGTATCATTAAAATCTAAAATTGTAATGGACAATGGAAAACAATCCCATATCTCCATTCTCTATCCCCTGCTTCCTTGCTTAAAATAGCAGGGATGGAAACTTTACCATGTGTTGCTAACTGGTTGAATCAGCTCTGCCACCCCCATTTACTGCACAGATTTCTCAGTATCAATCCTCCCAGCAACACAAGATAATGAGGACACTGATTCCTCCGTCTCTAGCATTTTAACAACCTGGTCCATTGTTGGCCTAGCATGTAGTTGAGGATGACAACATAGTATAGCAACCAATACATACTTCTCAAGAATTTCTATTGGACCAAGTTCTGGCATACCATCTTCAATAACATCCAAAGCTCTACCATTCCTAACCAATGACCAAGCAAAGTCAGTGACTGCAGAGGGTTGCCCATCAGTGTCAATTTCAAGAGCCCTTTTCCCACTCAAAAGCTCGAGAAGCACAACCCCAAAACTGAACACATCACTTCTCTCAGTCAACTGTCCATACAAAGCATACTCAGGTGCGACATACCCCATGGTTCCAGCCACTCTAGTGCTCATATGGGTCATTCCCTCAGGTTTGAACTTCGCTAACCCAAAATCTGCTACCTTGGCTTCAAATTTGTGGTCCAGAAGTATGTTACTAGCTTTAATATCCCTATGGATGATGGAAGGTTGAGCCCCATAGTGCAAATAAGCCAACCCCCTAGCAGTGCCTAGAGCAATCTTTTGACGAATTGGCCAACTGAGTTTCTGCTTAGCAGAACCAAATAAATGATCATAAACGCTCCCATTCTCCATCAAATCAGTGACAATAATCCTCTGGTGACCCTCTAAGTTAGTTGTAGCAGTACAATATCCTCTTAAGCCAACAAGGTTCACATGCCTAACGCTCGCAATAACCTCAACTTCATGGGTGAAGCTAGCATCCCCAGCAACAGAACAGTTCTTAAACCTTTTCAATGCAACCTGAGTCCCATCAACCAGCATCCCTCTATAAACATTCCCATAAGCCCCCTTCCCAATTATGTTATCACCGGCGAAATTCCTAGTAGCCTTTTTAATCTCATCAAAAGTGAACCTAATCAAAGTAGTAGTCTGGTTCACAGAATACAACCCAGAACCCAAACCCATCTCAGTTTTACAAATAGCCTTATTCTTCTGCTTCAATCTAAAGTAAGCCCAAAAAACACCAAAGACCAACAAGAAGAAGGCCAGCACACAAAAAGCCGCAATAAGAATGTTTCGACGCTTACTAGTTGAAACCGAAGAAGGAAAGCTAAAGTTGAACAGACAATCAGCAGTTGTGGGGTCTTGCAGGTTGGAGAAGGAAGCAGCATAGATAGAAGCAATAATCTTGCAATCAGTGGTATTGTGGGTGAGATGGGAATCCAAGTTGGACAAAGCTTTGGTGCAGAGAGCACAAGATGCGAGACTGTTGAGAGAATGGTTACAAGTATTCCGTACTTGTTTGGCTGAGAGAGGCAAAAGGTCCTCGAATTGGGATTGGTTGGTGATGTTGTTGCAGGAGAGGGAAAAGGAAGAGGAAGGGAGGTTGCAGGAGGAACGAATGTCGTATTGGTGGGTGCGATTTTGGAGAGCGGTCCAGCAGGAGAAGGAGGCGTTGGAAGGAGGGAAGGAACCGGTGCGGTGGAGGTAATCGGATTGAAGAATACGAAGGGATTGGAGGATGTAACGACACCGTGTCTTGGAGTCCGATGAGGGTCTCGAACGTACGAGGTCGAAGTTGAGAGGACAGGAATCGGAGAGGGAAAGCGCAGGGAGAGTGAGGAAGATGATGACAAGGATCCGGAACAGTGGCATTGGGAGCTTGTGGCTGCGTAACAACCTTTGAGTTTTAGAGCATGATAACTTGTTGCTTCTGTTGTACAATGATATATACAAGAGTGAAGAGGTAGTTCAAAAATGGTGATTTTCTCCAATAGAACAAAGAAACATTGAAAAACCTCTCTCAGTCAACAATGTATGCTTTTCGAGGTGGGACCATATTAAAACTACCTCTCTCTCTCCCTCTATCTTCGTAGGTTCCCTTGTTTACTCAAACATAAGCTTCTCTTTTCAACGCGTAATAATATGAACCATTTCTTTCTTTGTTTTGAATTCCACTAAAAAGAAAGAAGTGACGTTATTTAAATTAAAGACGTAAAAAATTAACAGAAATAAATGATTTTTTTTGTACAAAATTTAATTAATGCTTAATAGATACAAACTCAAATTATTCTCGTTTTTTTCTGTGTAAACAGAGAATTATATCTTTTAATCAATGATGCTGTTTAGATTTAAACTACAATCATACAAATTTCCAAATGCAAAATAAGATTATAATATTTTTTGTACCGCTTTTTATATAAAACACTTTTTATCCAAATGAAAAGTAAAATTAGAAGATCAACAAAAAATAGTAAATTTAGTTATATTTTAATTTCAAAAGTCAAATTCCAAGTAATATATTGTCTAGGAAATTAAAAATAGATCATATTTTTATTTATTTGATGACTAAAATGTACTTTATGTATTATTTTAGAAGGTTAAATATGTTTTTAGTCCTTATATTTTGAGACGATTTTTGTTTTAGTCTCTCTTTCAAACTAAGGTACAATTTAGTCATTCAATTCTGGTTTTAGTTCTTTTTTACCAAATGTTTTTTTAACTTTATTTACTGTTTCAAACACGTTTCTCAATTAACATTGAAGCAAAATGTGTCAAACAAATACTATAATGAAACGTGTTTGAAATAACAAATAAAGTTAAAAAAATTGGTAAAAATGACTAAAACCAAAGTTTTCTAAATTTGAAGAACTAAATTGTACCATAGTTTAATAGATGAACTAAAACCAAAATCGCCCCAGAATACAACGACTAAAAACATATTTAAAAACATATTTTTTTAATTGTACCAATATGAAAGCATAGATCAAATTTTCTTTTTAACGAAATTACATGTCAGGGAATATTCTAAAGAAAATATTTATTAAATATGGTTGTGCATATTTAGGTGTAGGTGGGCCCCACATTTGCTGATTTATATAAAAAATTTCAAATTAAGAACGATGTAGTATTAGTAATAACAGCATACATAAAGCTTAATACTTTAGACTACTAATAAGCCCGGCCCATGCATTTTATTATGGATCCTTCCATATATAGAAAGATAGAGAGTATTATAGCCTCGAGTTTTCTACTCGTATAACAATACTTACAGATAACGCCAATTACTGGGTTTTTTAACCCATAACAGAAAACACTTCATTAATTCTTAAACTGTGTTTGTGAATATATGTAAATAAAAGTTCTCAGTAGATACAAAATGGATATATTTAATAGAAACTTGCAAGAAACAAGAAATAAGTAGGAGAATTTTAATTAATTTGTTAATTATAAGTATAGATATCATGGTGCTCCACCCACTTCATTTTTTTATATTTGATATATAGTAACAGTATCATATCATTATGTATGAAAAAAAGATGACGTTTTGTGTTTTTGTGGATATTAGCAAATAAAATCCTCAATAAACACAAAATGGATTTATTTAATGAGAAATTACACAAAAGTATGGGTAATTAATTACTTATTCGTTATTTGTAAGTATAAATATCATAACATCTATGTAAATTAATTTTATTTATTTGGATATTATTAAAAAGATTACGTGACAAAAAATAAAGACAAAAATAACGTGATTGGTGTTCAGAAAAATTTACAATAAAAAATTGATTTAAAATTTAAATTTATAAATTTATATTTTTATATAAACTTATAAAATTAAAGTTATTTTTACATAAACTTATTTTTTTAAAACGTATATTTGGCCATACAACTTATCTAAAATTATCAGGTTAAATTTATTTATATAAATAATTTCCTATGCAATCTTATTTAAATTATATTTTAAGATCATTTTTTTGTTTAAATTTATTGTTTAAATAGATATTTTAAAATATTTGCAAGTATTAAAAAATCTCAAGTATAAATAATTTAAATTTACTGAATATCTTTCGT
The DNA here is from genome assembly GCA_036885675.1 of Vigna mungo. Classification (NCBI taxonomy): domain Eukaryota; kingdom Viridiplantae; phylum Streptophyta; class Magnoliopsida; order Fabales; family Fabaceae; genus Vigna; species Vigna mungo. The sequence continues at coordinate 25,402,227 of CP144695.1, forward strand.
GCGAATGCATGAAGAATTGGACAAATTCTTTTATGTTGTATTCGCATGCGAAGAATATACTGTTTACGAAGATTGATAAGAACATATTTCGAGATGATTCACGTTCACTTGAATGAATAAACGACGATAGATTGAAGACGATTTGCGGGATTTCTACTTTATGCTTAACTCGCACAATTGCATGGATTTGGAACGATTCAAGGTAAAATATCAATTTTGTCCTCAATCTAATCAAATGATTGGAAAACTTGGATTCCAACAATTACAGTTTTCTGTTGAAGGCCATTGTCAACGATTACATTTTAATTTAGCTTACTCCAGTGATGATGTAATGGTTATAAATGAAAAATAAACTACGAATATTTTTGGGACCCTTTATTGTGTTATGTTGTCAGAGGTATGGTGATTCTAGAGTAAAGTATTGAATCAGAGCCTTTATCGTGTTAAATTTTTAAAAATAATAATTTAACTTAAATATCTTTTTTTAAAAATTTTAAAAATTAATTTTTATATTTTTCTTCTTATATAAATTTTTACAGTTAAATATAACATTAATAATTATCATTTTATATTACATTAATAACTAGGGACATTTTGGTAATCTTCAATTTCTATCAATTAAACAAAAAAATTTATCTGTCACATCAATTAAATTCTACATTAATTCTTATAAACTTTACTTCCAACTCTCCCCAAATCATCTCAAGTGAACAAAGCCTTAAACATAATGCACATTATATAGGTACAAACTGTTTACTACAACTCGTTATCATCTTTAGAATATTTGAGAAAATTTAGTTAATTACAATATTAAGTATTGTGTTAATACCATGATGTTATTTGGAAATAAATACCATATGACTATCGGTAAGAGACAAATCTCACGGTTAACTATTAGTAAGACAAAATCAAGTGAGTTTATGATGTCAGATTGAACGATAATGTGATAAAGGAATTATTTTTAATGTTGAACAATTTAAGATAAAGTGTAATTACTTCTAATTGAGTTTTGTTGATTACTTGATTCCTTTGTTGTGATGTTGCTCAAGTTTCTTGTGGTCACCATAGGATTGTTGTGTGTTATATACTTAGGCTCCACGGTGATCGTCAAATATTTTGGGTGTGGGGTCGAGGCCAACGACCTAATGTCTTATAGGTTACAAAGGGGTCCAAATACTTAGTTTAATTGTTCATATTCACGTTATCGTTCATCTGTTACGCTTGGAGGTTATATGCAGAAAGTACTCAATGTCAATATCAGTAAAAATTCGACAACTCAAGCACTAATGGTGTAATAAATGCAAAAATCACCTACATCTTCACCTCCTACCTATATTTATAGATTTCGGTATGAGCTCTTTATTAGTAGCAACATGATTATGGTCTAATTGCAAGTAATCACACTTTACCTTAAATTGTTTAGTATTAAAGATAATCCCTCTGTCACGTGACCGTTCGGTCTGACTTCATGGCCACTCGAACACGAGTATCTTGCTTGCTTTCGTTTGAATAAAAATTGATTGTCTGGTTTATCTCTGATTGGTCAATCATATGCTCTCCTTACGACTTCTTTTGTGCGACGAGGTAGACTTGTCTTAGCGAGAGGATCTCTTTTTCCCCTTATTTGTTGGTTGACGAGGGAGACGACTGATAAGGGATTTGATTGAGAAGCTACTTTAGACTATGTGAGAGGAGGGTACACAACTGACTTATCAATAATAGAACGTCCAGTAAAAGATTGTTGAGCATCCTTAATAGTAGCGGTCGTACGACCTGGAGTAGCATTGACACGCCGCCCCTCTAATGCCCCTATGCTTGGCGAGCTTCATGAAAAGACCCTTCTTTGGATTAAGGGAAGCCATTGAGTATGAAAGAAAACAAAAACTTTAACCAAGTTAACATCAATCGACCAACAAACACGAGTAAATGAGGCATCTTACCAAACACCTCACTGTAAAGGTTATCAGAGTTAAGGTTATTGATAAGAATCTGGCAGGGGAGGCAATGGGGTAGCGAGTCGATCAGTTCCAATGCTTCCACCCTAGTCGGTGTCATCGTCGCCTTATGCTACGACATTATTTTTTTAGGACTCTCGATCTAATACAATGAAAACTTTGGTCAACCGATCTTGTTAAAAACTTTGGACCGGATGAAATCCTTTACTCTAACCTTGAAGTATTTGTTCTTAAACCCTTGAGGCGATGTATAAAGTAAACAACCATTTCCTCTTTTCATAGTTGAGGGAAACCCAACCCCTCTTCGCGTTTAGATGTGTGTAGAAAAAGTACAAGAAAATGGTGGGGGTGGGAGTGACATCGAGCACCGAACTTAACATGACGAAGGTTTGCATGAAAGTCCAGCCATTTAGATAAAGCTAAGTAGGTGCCACATTAAGCTCCCTGAGTACACTTATCTGGAAGTCATCGAAGGGCAGACGAATGAGTAGTTCCCTAAACATGTAACAATACATGTAGAAGAAATCCTTCGGGTTGCCCTCCTTTTCATGGTATACCTGCTCGTTCCCTTTACAAACGATCAGGTTAAAGCTTTCGTCATCCTCGAGAGACTTAACGAAACGACACCTTTCTTGTAATTGATTCCCCATACAAAAACAAGTGATGTATTCCTCACATTGTGAGTTGCCCAATTATAACCTGCAATGATAGGAGTCACTATGTGGTCACATCTCCTTCATTAAATGTATTAATCTCCAATGTAACATCCGCCTCGGTATAAGTAGAAGGCGCAAATGTATCGATATGTACATCACTGATCGAGTTTGACGACTGTTCGGTTGATCCCAAAATCAAAAAGGAAACTAATAATGATGCTAACGCTGACGATGCATCATCAACGTATCCTTAGCCACCCCTCCCACAGACTTCTCAGACGATGACAAATCAACATTCGACATTATTACCTGAAATTCGAAGAGAAAGTTGGAGGATCAATTTATAGAGAAAAGAAGAAAGCAAAGGTGAAAATGAGAAGCGAAGTCCACCAATATCTATAGTTGAAGGGGACCCTTAGTTAGTTGTCCTAAGCCGGTAGATCAAGTCATATGCAACGGTCAAAGACTAGAAAGTCAACCGTTAGTCGACAAAACCAAGCAAGTTACTCGTGATCGAGTGACCATGAAGTCAAACTGAACGATCATCCAATAGAGGAATATCCCTTATGTAGAATAATTTAAGATAAAATGATATTACTTCTAATTGTGTTATAATTTAGGTCACTACTAATCAAAGGTTCACACTGAAATATACAAAAACCTTTTGTTGGTAATCTTCAAACGTAACAAGGAAATGACATGGACAAATAGTAACATGAAAATAAATAATTGAACTTTAGTATTTGGACCTTTTCGCAACCTAGAAAACATTATATTGTTTGACTTTGATAGTGGAAACACAATATATGACCATGTATGAATACTATGCCTATATAATAATATTTAATGTATGAGTATAATTTTGACTTTGAACTACAACTCTCCTTTTATAAATTTGTATGGGATTAATTATTAATTATTAAAAGAATGCAAATACAACGGTTCTAGATCACTATGTTGGGGAAAAAAGTTTGCCTCTACTTAGATGATGCATAAAGAAACCAATTAAAAAGTAAATTTATTTTAAATTTGATTTATATTACGTTACAATTTAACTGAATATAAGAATAACTCACTCTCCTAAATAAACTAAAACTATAATTTTATGCAAAACGTAAGACTCAATGACAGAAAAAGAGTAGCGGTATCAGATTACTAATTGCATATTTTTCTTATTCAATTTCTGTAGCCTCTCACCTGACTGATTTGTTGTAATCGGCAACTATACCAGAACCAGATCAGATTAACTAATGCTCCACTCATTAAGAAGCTTTTATAAACTCCACTCATGCTGTCTGAAAAGGAATGCATTAATTTATATTACCACCACCTTACAATCCTAATATTTAAACAACGGAATCTCTATATTGGCCTGATTGCCAGCTATGCTATGTTGTCCGGAGATTAGGTTCCCTTGTCAATAAAACAAAACCCACTTAGGCAACTTATCAGCACAGAATAATCCTATTAAACATCAATATAATTTGCCATTTTCACATCTTACATAACTTAATGCTTTCCAAACATATATTCAATTCTGTTAGCTTATGGTAGTATTTCATTAATCTTATAAAGCTTAAGATTTGCTTCCTTCTCTCTCTAACTGTAGGGAACGACATGCACAGTTGACAACAATGGTAACAACAATGGAAGTTGCTGAGATGAAACCACTGGTAACAACTTAGAACATCTAATACCAACAACAAACCAGAACTTACATTTGCCTTCAGTTAATCTTCACACACTCATGCTATAATATTGCGTTTTAGTTTTTACTACATTTTACTAATTTGGTAAGAGGAAAGGCATTGTCTATATTCTTTCATACACTAAAAGAATCAAATTTTGTACACTTTTTTTCCATTTACAACAAAAAACGTTCAAAACGAAGATACAATCTAAAATCTTAATGTATAAAAAAATCATGTCTACACGGTTACACTAGCTAGAGGAAAACAATCCAATTCCACAGTTTCATTCTGTGGTAACAGTATCAGCCACTGAACTTCCTTCTTCTTCTTCCTCGTCTTCTTTACAAATAGATTTGCGTTGATTTTGTAGTGTATATGCTTGATAACCGGTTGGACTGCAGAGCTGACCCGAGTTACTGAGAGCAGATTTTTCAATGTCAATCCTCCCAGCAATAAAAGGAATTGGCCTATCCATTAACGAAGGAACCGATTCATCTGTCTCCAGCATTTTAACAACCTGGTCCATTGTTGGTCTAGCATAGAGCTGTGGATGAGAACACAACACAGCAATCAACACATACTTCTCAAGAACTTCTGGTAGACCAGGCTCTGGAATGCCATCTTCAACAACATCCAGAGCACTACCGTTTCTAACCAAAGACCAAGCAAAGTCAGTGAGTGCAGAGGGTTGCCCATCATCGTTCGTTTGAAGAGCCTTTTTCCCACTCAAAAGCTCAAGAAGCACCACACCATAACTGAACACATCACTTCTCTCTGTCAACTGTCCATACAAGGCATACTCAGGAGCAACATACCCCATAGTCCCAGCCACTCTAGTGCTCATATGCGTCATTCCCTCTGGGTTGAACTTCGCCAACCCGAAATCCGCCACCTTGGCCTCAAACTTATGGTCCAGAAGTATGTTACTAGCTTTAATATCTCTATGAATGATGGAAGGTTGAGCCCCGTAATGCAAATAAGCCAATCCTCTAGCTGTCCCCAGAGCAATCTTTTGACGAATAGGCCAACTGAGATTCTTCTTGGAAGAACCAAATAAATGATCGTAAAGACTCCCATTTTCCATCAAATCAGTGACAATAATCCTCTGGTGCCCCTCTAAATTGGTGGTGGCAGTACAATAACCTCTTAAGGTAACAAGGTTCACATGGCGAACACTCGCAATAACCTCAACTTCGTGAGTGAAACCAGCATCCCCGGCAACAGAACAATTCTTGAACCTTTTAAAAGCAACCGGACTACCATCCAGCAACATTCCTTTGTAAACGTTCCCATAACCCCCACTCCCGATCATGTTATCCCTGGAGAAGTTCCTAGTAGCCTTCTTAATCTCATCAAAAGTGAACCTAATCAAAGTCGTACTCTGGTTCATGGAATCCAACCCAGAACCCAAACCCAAACCAAGTTCAGATTTTCCAACACCCTTCCCTCCCGCAAACTCCTTCCTCTTGTTGAATCTAGTGTAAGTCCAAACCCCAGCAAGAACAAGCAAAGCAACAAAACAGAAAACGGAAACTGCGATAATGATGGTTCGGCGCTTACCGCTGGAACCGGGGGAGGAAAAATCGAGGCCGAAGAGGCACTTGGCGGTTCCGGGGTCAGTGGCACCATACTGGTCAGAGAGAGAGGCGGCGTAGATGGAAGTATAGGCTCGGCAATCGGAGACGTTCCCGACGGTTGGGCCGGTAAAGTAGGAGAGAAGGCTGGAGATTTTGGTGGTGCAGAGGGCGCATGGGGCGTTGTTATCGAGGGACTGGTTGCAGTCGCCTTGGACGGCCTGGATTGCGGCGGTGGGGGCGGTGTCTTCGAACTGCTGTTTGGTGGTGATGTTCATGCAGCCCTGGGAGATCCACTCTGTTTTGAGGCCGCAGGAGGATCGTATATCGATGTTCGGGTCGAATTCGTTGATGAAGGACTGGAAGGAGGTCCAGCAGGACTCGGAGGCGTTGAGCGGCGGCACGAAGAGGTTGCTGCGGCGGAGGTAATCCGCCTGGAGGAGGTGGAGCGCCTGCAAAATGTAATGGCACCGAGTGCCGGAGTCGAAGGAGGGCCGGGCGCCGCCGCCCACCACGCGGAGCACCGTGATGTTCAAGGGACAGGGAACGGTGTCGTTGGCGGCCAGAGAAGGAGGCGGAGGAAGAAATGAAAGAGTAAAAACAAAACAGAGGGAGAAATAAAAGGGAAGGGACATTGCAGTTGTTGTTGTTGTTGTTGTGTGAAGGATGTTTTGTGAGTTTAGAATATGAATGGAAGATCTGAGAGTGGTGAGAAGAGAGGCTTTGGGTTTGACCAGTGTGGTGGAGTTAGTTACCTGTGTTTTATGAGCTTTGTTTGTTTGTTCAAACTTGATCAGCTATCTAAACTCGATTCTCTAATTGTTTATTAATTTTTTCCAAACACCAAAACCCTTACTAACAGCAGTACCTTCCAAGAACAACACTCTCATCAAGCTAACAAGAAAACCCCGTTTAACAACCCATTCATTCATTTTTTTAATTTTTCCTCCAACTATTACTTTGTCTCTTTCTTTTCCCCAGAGATTACACCTGTTCAATTTCCACTTTCCAATTACCGTTACCGATTTCTATTTTTCTAATAATTTATTTTCGGTAATTCAAGCCCGTCTCCCGACAATCTAAAGCTGGCCTACTCAAGGGAAAATGAGTTTTGAATAGAGACAAATACTAATATCTCAAGAAAACAATTAAAAACCCTTTTATTACTTTTACTTGTATTTTTATATATTCTAAAAGCTATTTTAATTATTTAATTAGTACGGTGATTATATCTGAGACAAAAGAATATAAAAAAAAGCAAAATTTTATGAATGTTTTACGTGGATTTGAAAGAAATATGTATTTTTAGTGTGATATTTTTTATATTTTCTTATGAATGATTATATAAATGTTATAATACTTATATTATCTATGAAATATCGAGTGTGAGAAATTAAAATATTATATTTTGTTTTTTTTCAAAATTTTTTTTATTTCTTTTGTATTGGATGTTAGATTCGAGTTTGTCCAACCTTTAAAAAGTTTAACCGAGTTTGATAGAGTTCAACTTAGCTCAACATCTTTCTTAACGAGCTTAACATTAACCTGGTTGAGCTTAAAATCCTCTCGGCCAAACTTAATATCGTCCTGGTTAAGGTTCTAAAATTTGTTCGAGCTCGTCTTTTCACCCAAAATTTTGTTGTCTGAACTCTCTTTATTACTGTTTATTTCAAGTTTAGTTTCAACACTTGACATTTATATATAGTATTGTTTCATTGTCCCCCTTTAGTAATCGATTACAAGTATCGTGTAATCCATTACAATGCATATTATCCAATTAAAAGTCATCTTGCACCAAAATGACTTTTATTTCAAATTAAAGACCTCCTAATGACTTCAACTTAATGTAATCGATTACGTATGCATTGTAATCCTTTACATCACATTGAAGTCGTTGGAAGGGCTAATGACTTTCACTTTTCAACAATATTATAACAAAAGTCATGTAGGGTGTGGAGGCACAACTTCTTCATTTGCCTATTTTCATAATTTTTTTTAATTTGTCTATTTTTTCAATTTATGTGTGAAATTTACCTACATCGGTAAAAAAACCTATAAATTCATATCTTGTCAGAAATATTTTAGTGTTAAAACACCTCATGTAGTTTGATTTTACAAATCTGTCTAAGTGAGCATCTTTGATATTTCTTGTAGTTGCAACATAAACTAAAACTCCATCGAGTGATCCCTTCAAATAACTTAGGATCCTTTTAAGCTTTTTATATTTTTTTCATAAACTTTCTAGCAACATATGTTGTCATTGCCACTTTTTACATCACAATATTTAAATTTCTGTACGTAATTAAATCTATGTAATTATAGTCCTTCACTGTTTAAGGAGATAATTTATTATTAGAAGTTTCACACTAACTAGTATATAAGTGGATGTAAACCTCACCTTAGACATCAATTTTGTGGAATTGAATTATGTTTAAAGTCCACTTATTAAAATGATATTAAAGCCATGAGTTATAACCAATCCTAGTGAAATTTTTCTTGTTCAACCTATTGTGTCACCCGCTATCAAGAAATTTGTTGTTTGTTGGATATATTATTTCATTTGCTATCAAACCACTTCATTTTACAAGTTGGTTTTGCGAAATTAACTTAGGCTTAAAGTCCATTTATTAATATTTATCTACAATAATCTATTCAAAACACTTATTTAATTTTCTTAAGATTATTTGAAACCATGTAATGATTTTCTTAATTTACAAAAATAATATTTTTTTCCTTTTATATCAATTTCTTTTGCAAATATAGCTCATTAATATCTATATACAAAAAAGTTGTATTAGCATTCATCTATTATAGCTTAAGATTAATCCTAACAACTATAAAAAAAATAAATAATAAATACATGTTTCACTACTTGAAAGGATAAATCATTATAATTAAACCAACTTCTTTTACTAAAATCTCTCACCATCAATCTTGACTTAAATTGTTCTTGATCCAATCCTAAATTTTCATCCTTTTATTTAAAGATTTATTTACAAGTAATTATATTCAATGCATGATATAAGTAGTATTTTGTTTTTATTACACAGAATGTTCATAATAAAATCAAACAAATGTAATATTAAGAGGCCAAAAACGTATTTAAGTTATAATTTTATCAAACTTATAATTTCTTCCTCTTTCACTTTTACCATTAGTTTGTTAGGACAAAATCGTTTAGGAACCATTTATTTTAAAGTTTAACAAAAACGTCTAACAAAATAGTATATCAAAATGATCGTCTATGATAACGCATTAAACGTTATCTATGTCTTGACAATATTCTAAATGCAAACAATATAGATTACTTTAAAGGATTTGATAAATAGACTAGCATAAATGCTATAATACAAGGACTACATTAAACGGTATAATAAACACATAAAGTTTTAAATCTAAATGTACGAATAATATTTTTTTGTTGTTGTGTTGTTTCTCTTTATCTGTGCAAATCCATAAAGGATAAATGTTTTATTCAAAAGTTTTGCATTGATTCAGAAGAACTTTAAGAGATAAGAAGACATGTTGGTAATGTTTCATCAATGCTTTTTGTCTGCTCAATTCGTACATGCAGTAGAATTGCCTCTACAAGAGCAACATAGCATCTGACCTCGTACAAAAAGCTACACACCTACATCAAAGTCAATGTTTCTGAGTAACAGATCTTTCTTGAAGTTTCCTATATAAAGAAGACCACATGAAAAGAAGAAAATCAATAGCAACTATGTAAGATCCGAGAAAACAGGGGTCTTAAAAGTAAAGTAGTTTTGAGACTTTGAGTTTTTGTTTGGAAATTAATGTTCTTGTATATTTTTGTTAGAACATAATTGTTATGTTATTTCTTTATTTTTATATTTTTGCCTAGGGGCAAATGTGCCTTTTATCTTTATTTAATTGGTGTAGAAATTAATTAAGGGGGGTGTAGAAAGAAAAAGCATGCAAATTAAATAATATGGAATTTTAATAAAATGATTTTATGTAAATCTTTTAGAAGATTTAGTTGTTGTTATTTTAAAAAATAATTGAAAGAAAATATGAGATATTGGTAAGTTTAGAGATTAAAAGAGATATTATTATTAGAAAATGATATTATGAGATATATTTTAGATATTCTAAAATATATTCTTGAATATTGTTATATAGTTACAAATTAAAATATATATTGAGACGTTGTTAATTAAAAGATATCTTGGGACATTATTATATATAATTAGAAATTATTGTTAAATAGTATTAATAAAATATAATGTATTATTTAGAGACTTATCATAATCTATTAGAATAAAAATATTATGGTAGAATACATTATCTAAGGACTTATCATAATTAAGTTAAAGATAAATTTAATTTATCTTATCTATATCTTTTATTTTAGTTGGTTGTTATTATTCCTTATGAACTTTTATTATAAATAGAGTATCCTATGTATACTCTACACCTAATTGTATTAGACACCTCCTGTAGAAACTATGACCATTAAGAAAATAAGACAGTAACATAAATCATAAAGGTTAGAGAAAAAGAGAGAGAGACATTTTTAAAGAGAAGAAAAGAATTAGCTGCAGAAAGTGTTAGTACAAAGGGAGATTTATTGTGATCCTTCGGGTGTATATAAAACTTTAGTATTGGCCAAGGTAAGAGGAGCTTACATTCCTGATTTGTTTTCTTGTTTTCTTTTCTTGCCTTGTTTGTATGTGTACATGCTTAATTGAGTAAAATTGGTGTTTGTTTTGGTAAATACATGTTATTGAATGTGTATTGATTTGTGATGTGAATATAAAACTATGTTATTTCCTTGTACTTTGTCGGTCATGTGTGAGCTTTTCGCATTGCGCTACGTTAAGGGTGTTGGAGTCTTGTGTAAAGACAGAGATTCAAGTGTCACTTCCTTCTACGCGAGGTGGTAGATGTCTCGCCCGAAAGGCTTTGGCTCGTACTGAGTATAGTGTACTAGTGCGCGTAGTATCAATGTTTTTACTCGTTAGTCCTTGAGAAGTGGGGGAGATAGGTCTGAAGTCGCGATGAAAGATGACTCGAATTGTCCTGTTAATGACAACAAGTTATGACGACACAATATAAGGAAACAACATTAGCTTATGATTGATTGATTGAGATATTATTTTTGTGATGAAATATGATTCTATGACTATCTTATTATGTGTTGAAACTATGGTTGTATATTGTATGTTATGATAGTTCTGGTTGCTCACCCTTGCATGTTGTGGTTGTGGTTTCAACCTGCGATGATCGTTTTATACGGGAGCATATGATCATGTAGTTAGTTCAGATGTTGTATAGCGCAACGAGTGGATTGAGAAAGTTGAGGAATTTATGGTTGTTTGAATAAACTATTTTATATGGAGTTTTATTTTATAATTAAATTAGATTTTTTGTTTATTTTTCTTGAATTATAAAGACTTATTAAATTTGGATTTCTACAATGGTATTATGATTTTAAAAATTTTAAATTTTTACCTGTAATCGTGACATCCCAAAATTGGGGTGTTACAAACTATACATATTATCACACTGCCAAAATTCTCTTGTTGTTATGTCATCTAACTTTTTGAAAAAGAAAATTATGTTTAACAAGTTTTCCATATATACTTTGTATTGATCTATATCTTCTCTAACAAAGCTTTTCAATATGTACTTTTTAAAAAAAAAACACTTTGTTGTTTTTGGATAATAAAAAATGATTTAAAACACTTGGTTGTTTAATTTAGAGAAAGTTAAAGAGTTTTAGACAATTTGACTAGTGAAAAACCAAAAGTGGAGAAACTGATTATAAAACTGAAAGTGGTGAAACTCGTTGTAAAATTAAGAATGGTAAAATATGTTCTAACTTTTTAAAGTTAGTAAAACCTTTTAAAAGTGTTTAAAGAAGAATATAATGTTGCTTAATTGATGTAAATCCGTATAAAAATTTCTAAAGACTCTAAAAAATCGTTAAGTATTTAATCCTCTTGCAAATAGTTTTTCAAACTCATTCTAGAATTTGTCTGTTATTTCATTTCATAGTCAACTTGTGTAAATGGCGAAGCGTAAAAGACTCGGGTTTGCCTCATCAATTTTCTTTTACTGTTTTTACATATGTAAATTATAATATAAATTTAGATTTTTTTTTAATTTTAGTATATTTTATATCTCCAAAAATTGTATACATCTGTCTTGAAACTTCCAAAATATTTTGTGACAATTAACTTAAAAGTTTTCAACAACTAATTAGTTTTCAGTTTTAAAACTTCTTCGTCTTTAATCTAACATCCAAGTCCTTGTTAAAAAAAAAAAAACAACATAAGAACCAAAATGTTTCTGACGTGGCATGATAAGTAAAAAACACTAATCCTAACCAATATGAATGTTAATACTGCTTAAACCCGCATAGAAAAAGAGGGACAAGGTGCTTATCCATAGATACGCACGGTGAATTGCCGACAAACAGTAACATGTTTTTAACTTTTATCGCTACAAACAGAACATTATTATATACACGACAAATCTTCGATAAATGAAGCCAAGGTTGGGTTGGGTTGCTATGAGCAACAATCCCAATATCCAAGAGGAGACCACAAACACCAAACACCAAAGAACCTATCGTGACCATCACCAGTAAAGCCATTCTTTTCTTCACTTCTGTCTCTTTCTTCGTCCCCCACAATTCAAATACACAATCAATCACACATTTATATGTAGTCTACAAAGAAAAACAAAATTAAAAATAATAATAATAATAAACCCATAGAAATATTGCTTTTCTTTTCTTCTTCTCTACGTGAGAGATGATATGATAATCCGCAATGATAACAGTCTACCATTTATTCTGATCATCCAGTAGTTCACTTTTGAGGGAAAGGGTCATAAATTTATTTTGCTCAGACAATTAAACTGGAAAACGACATTGCAAGAAGCTTGAAGTTGCTTGAATGTAGAAGGCGAAGTAATAACTAATGTTGGTGTCTGCCTCTTCGTTCATGCTTCTGTCTCCTGGTCTCCCAACCCTCATTGCTACAACTCCCAAGAAATAAAGAGTAATTAGTTAAGTAGTCAAATTCAAAATATTGCCTTTATGGCACCCCCAGCTACCCCACTTTTACTTCAACCATGAAATGTTTGATTAAATTTCTTTCGTCCTTGCTGAGGATTTATTTCGTCTTGTGGGTAACTGAGATGTTGTGTTGCCATGTGATTTCAGTGCACCTGTTTCCATACTTTAGTTGTTGCGTTGCTTTCACCTCTTCCTCGAGTTTCGTTCATTCTTACTTGGCACTTGGTTTTTCAGAATTGTTTTCTAGGAAAATTCCTTTCAATTGAAAGCTCCGTGCAGTTAAATTAACTCCCACAACCGTTCCCCACAGTTTGGCGTCCTAGATTTTTATGTCCTGTTGGATTTTCATTTTCTAGTTGACGGTTCGCTTCTAATTCCTCGTCTCATTATCTATGCGTTTTCTGCTTCATCAAGTTTCACATTTTCCTGGTGGATTTAGATTTGTAATTTGTTCTCTTTAGGTTCTGGTTTTGAGTCGTAGAAAATGGAGGACGAGGTGGCTTCCCCTGTTGGTGTTCTTGAGGATTATTTTTTCAAGAGTTCAGAATCAGAAACTAGTTCTTCCAAAGAACCTGGTACTACGGATTCTGATAAGTCAAAGCCCGGTTCTAGATGGCGTGCGTTTCTTCAATTGTTGAGGGTCAAATCGAAGAAGCCGGTGGCCACATTGTATCCTCTAAGTGTCCTCAAACTCTCCAGAAGATTCACCAGTGGCATGAGGGAGACTGTGATAGATGCTTCTTCCTTTCATAGTTCACCCTGGAAGATCTTCACTCACCATGAGATACAAATTGCAACCAATTACTTCGCCCAAGGTATGAAACATGCTTAATGGATGATTACATTAATGTTATCCTGTTAAAAGTTGTTACAGATGTTTACTTCATTTCCCTTTTACGATAAAAACGAAGTTAAGCAATCTCAATCAAACTTATTGATGCATTTCCCTTTTCTACTTTAACACGGTTGGTTGCAGACAGCAATTGCATCAATATTTTTTCTATTTTTACTCATAACAGCTTTCTTTAGAGGTTAACATGCCTGTTACAGAGATTAAACTCATTACATTGGTGGTGTAGAAAATTGTATTGGAAAAGGTGGTTATGCTGAGGTTTACAAAGGGTGTTTGCCAAATGGTCAGCTGGTGGCGATTAAACGATTGGCACGTGGAGCAGAAAACGAAACTACAGGGGACTTCTTATCAGAACTTGGCATAATGGCTCATGTAAACCATCCCAATACTGCTAAATTAGTTGGATATGGAGTGGAGGGAGGAATGCATTTAGTGCTTGAGTTGTCTGAAAAAGGGTGCTTAGCTTCAGTGCTGAATGGTTGGATCAATTTTACTTTGCTATCGACACAGTTCTTAGCATTTCAGTAAAATTTTACTGTTACTAATAATTAATATGTCACTGCTGCTAGGTTCCAAGGAGAAGCTACCATGGCCTGTTAGGCAGAAAATAGCATTAGGAACAGCCAAGGGTATATTGTATCTTCACGAAGGCTGTCAAAGAAGAATTATTCACAGAGATATAAAAGCATCAAATATCTTGCTTACTGAGGACTTTGAGCCGCAGGTATGGATATGACTTTGGATTCTTCGGTGCAGATTTGATTCTATGGTTAATCACCACATATTCAGTCTTTTGGCATTTTTTTTATGGTTTGTAAAGACAAAAAAGTTTTGGAAGATCCCTGATTTGTTAGGACTGAAGTTACGAAACCTGTCTATTTTCCCTTTTGTACTCTAACAAAAACCTGCATTGTACGTAAGTGGACATCATTTCTGCATAATGGTATGACAATAATAAACTACTGAAAAGTTGAGAAATTTTTCGTGCAGATTTGTGATTTCGGGCTAGCAAAATGGCTACCAGAGAATTGGACCCACCACACCGTTTCAAAAATCGAAGGGACTTTTGGGTTTGTTGTCACATTCTCATTAAATGATTTGTACTCTTTTGTAACTTGCTATTAACTCAATTTTCAATTATGACTACTACTACAGTTACCTTGCTCCAGAATACTTGCTTCATGGGATAGTGGATGAGAAAACAGATGTGTTTGCCTTTGGTGTAGTGCTATTAGAATTAGTCACTGGGCGAAGAGCACTTGATTATTCACAACAAAGCCTTGTTTTGTGGGTATGTTGAGCTATTCAACCAAAGAACAAAATAGAAATAAAAATGTGTGCTTGTACCTCTGACTGACAACGTAAGTTTCTTATTTAGTTTCTGTAATACTTTTTTTGCAGGCAGAACCTTTTCTGAAAAAGAATAAAATCAGGGAGCTGATTGATCCTTCACTTGATGATGTTTTTGACAGTCGCCAGATTAAAATTATGCTTTTCACAGCTTCTTTATGCATTCAACAATCCTCTATTCGTCGCCCCTCTATGAACCAGGCACGTTTTCTTGTTCTCCTCAAATTTCAACAAAACAATCTTTTCACCTTGTTTTTTACAATGTTGTTGTAGTGGCTGTTAATATTTAAACTCTGCCTCAATCAATTGATAAACCTTAGGAAAATGGAACCCTTTTGCTTAATTGTGGCAAAGTTCATCACTTTGCAATTGACCTATTGGTGCAGGTTGTACAGCTTCTGAATGGTAACGTTAGCTGCTCTAGCTTCACCAAGAAATCTCAACTTCCATTCACTCGAAGGGACTTTCTAGAAGAGTTCATTGATTCTGATTAATTGAAAGGAACATAAATCATTAGAGACAGCAACACTAAATTGTTATTAAATGATGATAGTGATGTATCTAATTTTCATTTTTTTTCTCAGGAAAAGGAAAAACAAAAGCTATTTTTCCCCGACACGTGATTAAAGGGATTGGAGTTTTTACAGAGACTCAAACCGAATATTCCGAAGTTTATATATTCCAAACTACTGATTTTTGTGAAGAATTACAATGCTTAAATTATTCATCAGATAAAATTAAAATTAGTCTTTTTTTTTCTTTTTTTTTTACTTTGATCTAATTTAATTTTTTAACTTAAAAAATTATAAATTTAATAATTTTAAGAAAAAAATTTAAAATTTATATAACGTTTTAAATATATTTTATGATCATATTTAAATTATTGGATTAAATGTGTTTTTGTCTCTTAACTTTAAGTGAAAATTGGAATTAGTCATTCTTCAAAACTTTGGTCTAATTTAGTCTCCCAACTTAAAAAATGTATGAATTTAGTCCTTTTAACCAAATTTTATTAACTTTAATTGACATTGAAGCAAAGATGTGTCAAACAATATAAACAACCCAAATGATATCATCAAACGTGCTTAAAACATCTATTAAAGTTAACAAAGTTTGGTTAAAAAGACTAAATTCATACAGAATTTGGTTAAAAGGACTAAATTCATACGTTTTTAAAATTGGAAGACTAAATTAGACCAAAGTTTTGAAGAATGACTAGTTCCAATTTTCACTGAAAGTTAAGGGACAAAAACATATTTAATCCTAAATTATTTATAATTTGACATATTTATTTTTAAATTTTAAAAAAATATAATTTTAATTTTTATTAAAAATTAAAACATCAAAAACATATTCTTATCCATATATTTCATCAGGACAAGTTTATTATCTTCTAAAAAAAAAGTGTACGAAATTGAAAAATAATATCGAATTCTCACAACAGTTTTATCGATTAGTAGGCGTGAAGACCCTTAGAAATTAGGTAATTAGGTAAACTTAATTATGCATGATTCACTAATTAATAAAGCGAAATTATTATTTACAATTTTATTTTAAGAGGTATTCGTTTTTAATTTTAGAATTTTAAGAGATATCATATTGATTAAGAAAATACATCTTTTAAGATTAAAAGAAAAAGGTACATTAAAAGAGAAAGAAAAAAATGGAAAAAGTGAACTGTCACTCTTTTTTTTTTTTATCAGGAAAACCCTAGTATTTGATGATTCAACTATTTGATTTCAGATCTTCCAGAATTACGATTGTAATCTGTAATTTTGTAAAATGATATTTAATCATTTACCCTATTGCTTTTATCATACTCTTTTTTGAGTAATATTAATGATTAATTTTTCTTTTGCATAAATGGAAATTTTATAAAATTGCATATTTAAAATTCCTGGTGGTAGTTAAAAAAAGGTGCAATTCGAGGATTAAAATGGGTTTACCAAAAATAATTGGGCTAAAATAGGAGGCGTCGAATAATTGTCACGAAACCAAATCGTCAAAATTTTTCAGGGTGTTAAAAATTAAAAAGGATGATATTTACTACAAAGTTTCTCATTTATTTGGTAACTTTTCATTTTTTAATTACCTTAAATTCAACCTATGTAGGTAATACAGTTTTTTTAAAATAATTTTTTTACGGTAATTTTTTTATCAAGACATTTATAATTTTATTGTCAAACAAAACCTTAATTTTTGCGAAATCTCTTACATTAAAATTTTCTCTTCTCTACGTGTTACATTTTTTTCTGCTTAATTATACCTTTAGTTGTCAGTGGTTTTGTATTTTTATATAATTGATTATGTATTTTACTTTCTACTTTTTCAATTTTTTCAAATTAATAATGGTTTATGTTCATGGATTAAAGATTTTCAGATAATATTTTAGATATTAAACTAGAGTAGTTTTCTGAAGAAAAAAAAACTGAAGTATTTTAAGCAGCTTAATGAATTTTTAGAAAAAAAAAATCAATATTTTAATTATGCAAATTCTCATCTAATTTTAAGTTAGTTTTGTAGCGTCATCTTCAAATCCAAAAGTTATAAGTCACGGTAGGAATCTTAAATTTAAAATCAAATGCAATGTTTACACGAAATGTGTTGATGTAGTTTAAGAAAATCTTAAATAAAACTTTGAATTAAAAAATAAAATTTCATTTTTTTATCTTACAAATATTGTATTAAAGGGTATTAGCGGTGATACTTAATTATTTTATTTATAAAAACTTCAATTATAAATATGTTTTAAGTTAATCAAGTTTTATTATTAAGATTTAATTGTTTATTTTGTTTTCAGTTTTTTTTTGAAGTGTGTTAATTAAGTCTAACTTTTGAAAAGAGTGTCAATTGTGTTTTCATTTTGTAAATTTTGCATCAATGAAATCTCTTTCGTTAAATACAAATAAATTAACGGAGTTAAGGGGTTGATGACATGGCAGAAGACAGTGCTACGTGTTAGTTAATTAGAGGTTAGGGTGGAAAGTAAAGATTTGGTGTTTTTAATTGGGGAAAAATGAAACTTCATCCAATTAGGGATTTTTTGCACAAGAAAAAGTTAGGGCAATTGGGAGAGAGAACAAAGATTAAGTGTTTAACCCAATTCTCTCTTGAAAAAACTCTCATTAGTTGTAGATGGGTGTGCAACATCAAACATAAAGCGGATGACACCATAGAAAGGTACAAGGCACGCTTAACGGCCAAAGATTATACCCAACAAGAAGGAATAAACTTCCTATACACCTTTTCTCGAGTTTCCAAACTCACTATTATCAAGTTATTACTTACTCTTGTTGCCTCAAAAAATTGGTTTTTACACCAACTTGATGCGGACAATGTTTTCCTACATAGAGACTTAAATGAAGAAGTGAATATGGAACCACCACCAGGTCTGAATATCCGCGAAAAGGATCAGGTTTGTATAGGCTAAAATAAGCTAGTAGAAAATGGTTTGATAAACTGTCATCCTTTCTTATTTTGTTAATTACACTCAATCTAAATCCGGTTATTCTTTTTTCATTAAGAAAACACCTACAAATTTCACAACCCTTCTAGTATATGTAAATGACATTATTTTGGTAGGAAACTCCATCATAGAAATTGACCATATAAAGGCTCTTATGCACTAGATTTTTGGATCAAGATCCTAGGAGAACTCAAATACTTCATGGGCTTTGAAGTGGTCAGGTCTAAGAAGGAAATACATATATGCCAAAGGAAATATGCTCTGGACATTCTTGAAGAAACAAGAATACTAGGAAGCAAGTCATGCTCTACTCCCTTTCTAGGTGACACAAATTCTTTGTATAAAATAGAGAATTACTTGGTTAATCTCAATTCCTACCATATATTAATAGGGAAGTTGTTCTATCTCACCAATACTAGACCACTTATGCTTTTCTATCAGTTTACTAAGTCGGTTTATGCAATCTCCCACTGACTATCATTATCGGACTTTGTAGCATGTCCTTAGGTACATCGAATCGAGCCCATCAGAGGGTCTCTTCTTTGATGTTGATTCCCATATTCAGATAAAGGCTTTTAGTGACTCAGATTGGACCACTTTCCCTGATACTAGAAGATCTACTTCTAATTTTTGCATCTTCTTAAGATCGTTCCTTATATCATGGAAGTTTAAGAAACAAAATAATGTTTCTAAGTTTTCTACTAAAGCCGAGTATTGTGCCCTAATTGCTATTGCGTGTGAAATACAATGTCTTCACTATCTCCTCTAGAATCTTTATTATCCAGACAGTTGCCACTACTACCATTTACTGTGATAACAAGTTGGCTAAACATATTGCTCACAATAAGAGTTTCCATAAAAGGATGAAGCACATCGACTTGGATTCCAACATTGTGCGTGAGAAAATCCAAGCCATTCTCCTGCATCTTCTTTCCATTCGCTCGAATGAATAGTTGTGGGACAACTTCACTAAGTTCCCTTGTCTCTTTCATTTCAATCCATCATTCCCAAACTCATATTGGTGAACATACACCATCCAACTTGAGGGAAGGTTGTTGAAACTGTTAGAATTATTGCTTAGAAGCAATAATCTGTCAAGGTTTTCTAATTTTTCAGTTTTTCCCTTTTCACCTCTTTTTCTAGGTTTCCATAAAATTAGAGATTTTCTTTCTTTGTGTACATAAATTAACATAGAGCTATAATCAAAGTGTTTTTAGTTTTCCTTACCTGGTTTCTACTTTCTTCTACTCTTCTCATTTTCTTCAAACCAGCTGCCATGGAAGCTTTCTTTACACCTTCAAGATCTATATGCCATCTCTAATAGGCTTTTCTTTAAAAAAAAATCACATTATATTTATATTTTGGCTTAATCCCTCCTTTCGTCCTCGTATTTGTGTGCAAATCTCAATTTGGTACTCAAGTTTTGAACTGTCTCAATTAGATCATAATTTTTGTAAAAATGCACACATTTTACCCTAACCGTTAAGTTGTCTCAAACGGCGTTAATTGATGCTGAGATGTATTTTTTATTTTAGGCTTAATCCCTCCCTTGGTCCTTATGTTTGTGTGAAAATCTCAGTTCGGTCCTCAAGTTTTGAACTGTCTCAATTGGGTCATAATTTTTGAACTGTCGACAACGGCGGCATTTTTTAGTTTGAGAAGGAGAAAAGGTGTGAGTCGGGGGGTTTGAGGGTGGAGGAATGAGTGAAATGTGATCAGTGATTGGAAGAAAAAAGAAAGACCATAGTCACGTGGATTTAATGATTTTAAAACATAAAAAAAAATTACAGCTCAGTTCAAAGTTAACGCCGTCTCAATACATTTAACGGTTGGGGAAAATGTTATAAAATGTTTCCATTTCATAAGGACTTGAGGACCAAACTGAGATTTTCACACAAACATAAGGACCAAGGGAGGATTAAGCCTAAAATAAAAAATACATCTCAGCATCAATTAACGCCGTCTGAGACCAGTTAACCGTTGGGGTAAAATGTGTGCATTTTTACAAAAATTATGACCCAATTGACACAGTTCAAAACTTGAGGACCAAACTGAGATTTACACACTAATATAAGGACCAATGGAGAGATTAAGCTTTATATTTTTGTGTTGATTATTGTGATCTTACTTATCAATTTGTATTAATTCTAGGAGGTAAAAAACTATGATGTTTTTAATCATGTTTTTCCATCAAAAAATTTTAAACAAACCCAATATATATAAAATATAGAAGCAAAACCATTATTTTTATAAAACAAATATATAGATAATAGATATAAATACAAAAGTGAATATAGATGTTCATTTCATTTAAGTTCCAGCTACTTATTTTAATTTTAGGATAATATATATATATATATATATATATATATATATATATATATATATATATATATATATATTTTATCTCAAATGTTGTATTTAAGGGGTTATTCTTATCAGTGCATGGAGTGAGATAATTTTTGTGATTTTTAATGTTTACAACGAAGATGCACTATTTGATTCAAGAAAAAATAACTTTTCTCTACTAAATAATTAAGGTGACAATATTATATTAAATATTCCATTAATGTTTAACCTAAGAAAGACTTTTAACAACTTTAAAACAGAACAGAGAAAAAATCTCTGTAGCACAAATTTATTTTATTTTATTTTACATTGGCGTGCTTAGAGTGTTGTGGAATGGAAGCCATCACCCTCATCTTCGTTGAAAAAATAGGAAACGGAAACAGAAAAATAAGGGAGAAAAGGCGAAGAAAACAGTAATACAACAAACTCTATCATATATATATATATATATATATATATATATATATATATATATATATATATATATATATATATATATATATATATATATATAAATATATATAGTCATGGCAGATGAGAGAGTATAGTTTTAAACTGGGAAATTCACAAGAGAGGGACACTTCAATTGCTGATAAAATTTTCAAATCAGTGAGAAGTCTTGATCGCTGTCGCAATCTGATAGAAAATGTTTTCCGGCGGTGGACGCGACTGAGCACGGTGCCGAAGGAGAAGGAACTTATTAATCATGAAGAAAGGAAAGGGTAAGAATAGCGGCTTGTTGCCAAATTCACTGAGGATAATTTCTCTGTGCCTAAAGACTGTGTCAACGAATGCCACCACAGTTGCTTCTACTGTGCGCTCCGCCGGCGCCTCGGTCGCCGCTTCAATTTCCTCTTCCGAGGATCACAAGGATGAGGTACTGCTTCAGTTTCACCTTAGACGAATGCTTCTCTTGTGGTGCGTTTGTTACCAATTATTAATATAGAAATGAATAAATAAATTTAACTACTTAAGGATTATAAGTGAATTGCTATAAACAGGAAATTGCTACTAACTGGAAGTTGGGTTGAGTACTTTTGACATAATTCGGTCTGCATTTAAACATAGTTTTGGGGAGACCAAAATGAAATAAATTCTTTGAAATTAATTTATATACAACCTAATTCATCTCTAAAATTTATTTTTTGATTTATTCATTAATTAATTTTAATTTACGAAGAAACTTTTATTTTTGTTTGCTTTTTTTTACTTATAGTTTCACTTCTTATTAGTGCTTTTGATGAAGTTTATTCAAACAGTACTTTGTGTCTGTCTAATGAAAGTGCAAATTGAGTTGGCTTTGCCAATTTGTTAATAGACCTAAAATAGACTTTCATTAGGAAATGAGGGTGAAAAAAAAGGAGGGATGAACTTTGCGAGAAAATTGTATGAAATAAATCAAGCTTGAAATTTTCACTTTCAGTATTTTCCATTTTTTGTTTACATGACTGGTTCCTGGGAAATATCTGTGAATCTACTCAATGGTTTTTTGGGATTCTGGTACTTGACAGATAACGTAGAGGGTGTTAATTTCATATTTATCCCAACGGTCTAAGATATTAGATTTGGAATCTATTTAGTTTACCAACTATATTATCGGTAGTTACACATTGGAATTTATACGAGCTTTAAATTCTCTTCATAATTTATTTTGCTTCAGATCTTGCTTTAATAGCTTTGACTTGGTCGATAGATTTCCTACATTTTTCAGACTCAATGCTTTCCATTTTCCCATCAAAAATATGTTCAAGATGATTAGACTTTATTCTTCTTTGATCTTTATATTGCATGAGCTATTGTATCCAATATGGCGTACTTGTAATTATAATTTTACCTTTTACTACTCGTGGATAGGTAACCTGGGCTGGTTTTGATACACTGGAACTTGATCCATCAAACTTCAAACGCGTTCTTTTACTTGGTTATCTGAATGGATTTCAAGTTCTTGATGTGGAAGATGCCTCTGGCTTCAGTGAACTGGTCTCAAAGCGTGATGGTCCAGTTTCCTTTCTACAGATGCAGCCCTTACCTATCGGTGGTGATGACCAGGAGGGACTCAGAAAGTCGCACCCTTTACTGTTGGTAGTTTCTGGGGATGGTAATAGCAATGTTAACCGGAACAGTACTTGTTCGAGTGGTTTAGAAAGGGATGACAACGTTGAGATGCATTCTGGAAACAATGTCAACTTTTCAACAACTGTTCGGTTTTACTCCATGAAGTCTCACTGTTATGTTCGTGTTCTGAAGTTCCGTTCCACCGTGTGTATGATCAGATGTAGTTCACGGATAGTAGCAGTTGGTCTTGCCACACAAGTATGCAATGGTTTCTCCTGTGTTTTGTATAACTTTTTAATTCGTATATTATAGCATTATTGTCAGATAAAGATAATCATCTTTTTGACATAGCTTGTATGCGTAATGTATAGAATAATTTATGTTTTCCTTGATTACTTTTGCAGATCCACTGCTTTGATGCCGTAACTCTTCAGAATAAGTTCAGTGTTCTCACTTATCCTGTTCCTCAGTTAGCTGGAAAAGGAACAACTGGTGTTAATGTTGGTTATGGTCCCTTGGCTGTGGGTCCGAGGTGGTTGGCATATGCTTCTAACAGCCCCCTTCCCTCTAATTTAGGTTGCTTAAGCCCTCAAAACATCAGTGCTTCAGCAGGAATTAGTCCATCAATTACTCCAAGCAATGGTAGTTTTGTGGCTCGTTATGCAGTGGAGTCCAGTAGACATTTAGCTGCTGGAATAATCAAATACTGTCACGAGCTTCTTCCTGATGGCTCCTCCTCACCAATGCCATCAAATTTAGGTGTGAAAGTCAATAGGGTTACAGGAACTGACGCAGATAATGTGGGCATGGTTAGTATTGTTTCATGATACCTGAACTGCTTGATAAGTTAGATATTTGTGTGCTTTATATGACATGTTAATCTCCAAGATTTTTTTGTTATGTGTTGATTGCAGGTAGCCGTTAGGGATTTTGTTTCCGAAATTATCATATCACAATTCAAAGCTCACAGTAGTCCTATTTCTGCACTATGTTTTGATCCTAGTGGGACCCTTCTAGTTACTGCATCGGTCTATGGGAATAACATTAATATATTTCGTATAATGCCATCATTCACATGCAAGAGTTCAGGAATTCCAAGCTCAAATTGGAACTCTTCTCATGTGCATCTTTATAAACTTCATCGTGGAATAACACCAGCTGTCAGTACATCTTAGTTCTGATCAATTTTATTTTTTTGATGATATTTCTTTTATAGGTTGCCATTGTGCCCTCTTGATATATTTTTTTCTTATTTGCCAGATGATTCAGGATATCTGTTTCAGTAACTTTAGTCAGTGGATTGCAATTGTCTCCTCCAAGGGTACATGTCATCTGTTCATCTTATCACCCTTTGGAGGTGATACTGGTTTTCGAATTATAAGTTCTCAAGGTGAAGAACCGTCCCTACTTCCAGTTTTTCCTCTACCTTGGTGGTATACGCCGGGTTCCATTTCTTATCAGCAATCTTTGCCTCCCCCAGCACCCGTTGTCCTTTCTGTGGCTAGCCGGATAAAATATAGTAGTTTTGGATGGCTTAATACTGTTCACAATTCTGCTGCAAATTATACAGGAAAAGTTTTTGTTCCATCTGGTGCTATCGCTGCTATCTTTCATAATTCCTTATCCCACTCGCAGCTTAACTTGAAGGCAAACCCCTTAGAGCATATATTGGTATATACGCCTTCAGGTCATGTTGTTCAACATGAACTTCTGCCATCAGTTGGTTCAGAAACAAGTGATAGTAGTTTGACAAACCAGTCGACTTCAATCCTGCATATGCAGGAAGATGAATTCAGAGTCAAAGTTGAACCTATTCAATGGTGGGATGTCTGTAGAAGGTCAGAATGGCCAGAAAGAGGGGATACTTGCATCAATACCCTTGATAGACAAGGAAGTATTGAGAGAGTTCAAGAGAAAACAGGTTATAGTGACATCCCTGGATCGGATTTTTTGGGTATAAGTGATGGGGCAGAGGAAAAGATGATAAAATCTTCTAGTGAAAATATGCAAGAGAGGTTTCATCGGTATCTGTCAAATGCAGAGGTGCAAGGCAATTTTGGAAGGTTACCCATATGGCAAAAGTCTAAGGTAATTGCTGTTCCAAGTTTTGATTTTCATGTATTATGAATTGGTAGTTAAAAGTTTTGTTTCTTCAGATTTGTTTCTATTCAATGAGTTCTATGGGAGCTAGTTTCAGTGCTACAGGGGAGTTTGAGATTGACAGGGTCCCTGCTAATGAAATTGAAATAAAGCAGAAGGAGCTGTTGCCTGTTTTTGACCATTTTCATAGTATCAGATCAAGCTGGAATGAGAGGTGGTGACTGTTTTCTTTTTCATTCCTTGCAGTGTCTGCGATCTATGTGTGGTGCCAATACTTTATCAAATGATGTCATTTTATCTGAATAATACTATTTTTGAATTACAAAAATGGACTGAAACAGTGGTATATAGTAAAACAAAATGCGTGAGCTTTACCAAAGACAAGAAAGAAATAATATAATGGGTTTTTAGCAGCTCTAGAGTTCACTGATTTCTTGTTTCAGTGGAGAATGAGAAGGATGATGTCTATTATTTGAATACTTATTTCATTTAACCGGTTACCTTCAGAGCACATTATATTCCTTAATGTTGAACATCCGCAATCTAAATTTTACAGGATAGTAGTTTATAAGTTTCTAACTACAATCTGGATAGTATGTTCACTCTAATATACTCTCACTCTATATAAGTAAACTGGTTTTACTGTGTTTATTCTTACAGTTGTTGAATCAGTGCTTGTTGGCTGCTGCTTTGAATTAGCGAATGTCTATCTGTACCTTTTTTTTGTTATTATATTTGTTGAGTCTGGATTTCGAAGTCAAAGACAATTTGACTTTTAATGCACACCCATCAGAAAAAGAAAAAGGGAAAAGAAAAATAAATAAATACCAGTATTATCATATGCTTGCATTCAGTTGATGAATTGGAGGCATTTACTAGGATCTATTATTGCCTTGACCTATTCATTATTGTCTAGCAAAATGCATACATTATCATTAGTGTGTTATCCTAAAGGACCGTTTTTTTTTGTGTATGTGCTTTACAATGAACGATCTTTGTGGTCATTCTAATTACTTAATGTTGGCTTTTAATTTAGAGGCCTAGCTGGGGAAAGACATTTTAGCCCTTCGTCTCCCGTTCCGAATCAAGGTGATTATAAGGAGACTGCGGATGTGACAGTTATTTGTCATTCAAAGCCAGCATCGCTGAGTTCCACTGAAAGCTCTGATGGAGGTAAGAAGCCATATTTTGTCCATTTAGTTTTGCAACTCTTGTGAAGCAAAACAGGATGATATCGTAAAATAACCCATTGTAGTTCTGCAAAAAGGATGATACACATTTTCATAATATTTCTATTTTTTCTTCTTTGGTGGAATGATGGATCAATAGCTGAGTACTAAACATTCCACACCGTTTAAGTAATATTCTCTTATATTTTGCAATCAGTGGCATCCTCTTCTAAGTCTATTCTTAGTTTTTTATTTGAATCTCATGGTGGCAACCTTCCATTGATATGATATTTACTAATTTTTTCTAGGTTCATCAAGAAGAATT
Source organism: Vigna mungo (assembly GCA_036885675.1). Taxonomy (NCBI): domain Eukaryota; kingdom Viridiplantae; phylum Streptophyta; class Magnoliopsida; order Fabales; family Fabaceae; genus Vigna; species Vigna mungo. The sequence continues at coordinate 25,428,818 of CP144695.1, forward strand.
GAAAATCTGCTTGACTTGGATCAAGTTGCTTCCAGTTATCAAATACACAATGAGATGTGCCTGGAAAGAATGGGCACAATCAATGTTGAGCCTTCTCTGAAACATGTCGATTTGAATGCTGACCTTATCGGCAGTCCTATACTCCAGATGAAAAATATAACTTCTGATGGAAGAGATTCTATAGGTTTTGGGATCGAAGAGAACTCGGCATTTGTCTTAGAAGATTCTTCACCCGAGAGTGAATTTGTGGAATCAAAGCAAGATGAAGGTGTTGGGATATCTTTAATAGATGAGCACTGCAAAACACAGGGACATGATGGAAGTGACCTGTTAACTGAAGTTGTAACTGATGATGTTGACAGCAGCAGTAGCCACAACGGAAAAGAACAACTGGAGGAGGATGAAGAGAATGATGAAATGTTTGGTGGTATGTTTGCCTTTTCCGAAGAAGGTATTAAAGGCTGCAGCTGTAGCTGCATCTATCCTAAATTTTTTGTCCTTTTTTTTTCTGGTATCGTCCTATTATCATCTGCTAGTCTATTACTAATTAATTCATTAATTTCACGCTTTAGGTTGATTACAATAATCGAGGAATAAGTCACAGCACCTATGAAGTCATCTCCTCATCTGTGCTGGCTGGAATCATAGCTACGAAATATAAAACCAACGTAAATATTGTGAATAAGAAATGGAAAATGAGCACCAATTTAGTTTATTTGCTGCTGAATTGTGTAGTCTCGGTGGGACTCTCACACTTGTACATTCTGTAAATGGAATTGAAGTATTCATGGGCTTGCTAACTGAGTCCTAGAGTGTGGAAAGTTATGGGGTAAGGGGTATTTTGAGTTTGTATTCACAATCCTAAACTTATCATTTATCAATGTCTGTAAATAAGAATCAGGCATGGAATTCCCTTGAAGTTGTGTAAAAACTATATTTTGAACTTGGCAAGGAGAAGAACTGAAAAAATGCAAAAGTTAAATTAGTACTGTTAATTGATGCTTATCCCTATGATGATTGATTATGTTAATGGACAGAACTATCTTTCTAAACTTTGCTTCAGTTCCTTTTATTACAAGAAAAAAAATGAGAGACCAGAGTAAAATATAGTATGAGAAAATGGACTGCATGGTTGTGGCGGTGAAGGTACATAAGGATCAACACCCACATGAGATTAGAGTTTTTTTCATCTGGGATCCCTAAAGAGTGAATACTAGACCCAGATGAATGGAAATCTATTTTTCATGTGTACGTCAAAATCATTTTTTTGGTGCTCTTTAGTATGAAGAACGTATTTTGACACTATTTTGTATTTGTAGAAAAATATTAAAATAATTTACGGTAATATACATATTTTGTTTAATTTCATTTAGAGGTCTTGAAAATATGGTGGGAAGATTAATTTAGTCTTTATTCGATATGTGAGAAGATTGAGTATCTGTTACGTTGGTTTCTACTATATGTCTAATAAGTACAAATTAATTAACTCTATTTTGTCTTTTTTAACTTAAGTAAACAGAAGTTTTTCAAGTCAAGAGAATATGTAAAAATAGTGGTATTTGGAAGAAAATAAGTTATTGGTATATTTATTGATTAGTCTTAAGTAAGTTTCAGTAAAATTATGATTATCTTTTTTCGGTAAAATTATGATTTTTTTTTAATCGGATCAAAACTGAAGTTTAAATATAAATGTTAAATTTTAGGTGTATTTGGCAAAATTCTTTAATCATTTTAAGGTAATTGAACTTTTAATTAAAAGCTAGAAGTTTGGAAACATACAAAGTATTGACAATTTTTTATTAGGATAATGATATTTAAACAACATTTGTTTTATAATATTTTAACATTATTTACGATCATTCTGTAATAGGTTTATGATGTTTATTATTATTATTATTATTATTATTATTATTATTATTATTATTATTATTATTATTATTATTATTATTGATTATGGAGTAATTACATTAATCTTTCAAATAAAAAAAAATAGGAAAAAAAACTTTGAGGAACCTCTCTCTCATGATTTTGCAATGGAAGCAAAGTGAAAGTTATGAAATTGGGAGCATGAAAGAAAGAAAGGGAAAAGAGAAGAATGATGACAAAACGATATTCATAAAGAATAGTGGAGGAAGATAGAAAACAATGGTGTTGTTGTAAAAATTTCATTAAAAATAATCCTATGTTTCAATTATAATAAAAATGGAAATCAAAAAGGATCCTTTCGTTCAAATTAAATAATTAAAAAATGGAGAAATTTTTAAAAATTTTAAAAATTTCATGTACCATACGATCTCAATTATTTAAAAACTAAAGCAAAAAATATGTATGGCTTCGGATATCTTGAAACCAAATCTTCTCACTGAGATAAAATAATTAAAATAATAGTAGAAATTTTGAAATTTTAATGTATCTTTCAGTCTATTTTTTAGGGAATCGAAACAGAAAAAGATGTATAGCTTCATTTATTGTATAAATGAAATCAAATCCCCTCAATCATATGAAATAATTAAAACAATAGCAAAAAAATTTTATTTTTTTTTTAAATTTTGCACATCTTTCGGTCTCAGTTATTGGGAAACCGAAATAGAAAAGAATGTATGATTTTAATTAGTATAATCGAAACCAAATCCATTAACTGAACTCAAATTCCTTTATTCAAATAAAATAATTAAAACAGTAGCAAAAAAATTTTAAAAAAAAATTGCACATTTTTTTGGTTTCGATTATTGGAAACTGAAGCAGAAAAATATGTATAACTTCGGTTTCTTAGTTTCTTTATAGGTTTAATAGGTTTGGAGGTTTCTATATTTGGAGGTTTGTTGGTTTTCCAATTTTGGAAGTGATCAGGTCCCTAATTTTGTTAATTTGAATCAATAAAAGTTTTAACAACATGAAGTTTTTGAACATGTGACACGCTTACGTTTCCAGTGGCACCGTTTAGTACATAGGTGGATTATAAAAGGGTGAAATCCAAAAATTTCATGGTGTTAACTGCATTTAAGGCTTTTATTGATGCAAATTGACAACATTAGGGACCTAATTGATAACTTCCAAAATTGGAGGACCCAATTAAAACAAACCCCCGAAATATAGGGACCTCCAAACCTATTAAACCTTCTTTATAATTGAGACTTATAAGTTACGAATTTTTTAAAATTATAACTATATTTTTATATGTTTTTTTTTTAAACCAATTTTCTTAAAAACCAAAATATATCACACTATTTAAATACCAAAAACTGCACTGATAACTTAAGCAACCAAATAAACATTTGAACAGTAGCATTCTATGCCCACAACCAATATTAGTGTTTTTCATCCAATATATGCATAACGAAATGACTAACAAGTTTTTACAAGATTTTTCCTAATCTCATATATTCATTCTAATAAATTTTACAATCGAATATGTCTTTTATTTTGTATAACAAGTTTACTTATAAGTTCATATATGAGTTTACAACACTCAATTTACATAAAAGTGAAAAAAAATTAATAATAATACAGTACATTAGTGCAATGAGTCCAATACAACTCATTCTTTCAAACGACAAGAACTACTTCACTTTATGGATGTTCAATTTTTTTTCTTTAGTTACTGTTTTATTTAAATGTAATTAATTTTTTAAACTTAATCGTTTTTTTTTTTAATTTCACTATGTTTCTAAATTAAATAATTACAAATAATTTATTAAATAAATACAAATTATCTATGAAATAAATACAAATTATCTATTAAATTATAAAAATTATGTATTTTTATTTTTATAATTAAAATTTTATTATTTTTTGTTATTTGTTATGAAAAAAATGTGAATGTACATTAGTGTTTTCACTAGTAATTTATAAAAATAATTTAAAATAAATGAAAAACTACTCTATAAATTTTAATCACTTAAAAATGACTAACTGCAGAGGTAAAAAAAAGGTTAAAACCACTTAGGCGTCCCTGTTTTCGTAAGGTCTTCCCACTTTGGTCCCTTTCTTATAAAACATCCCAATTTGGTCCTTAAAAGTGCCAATTTGGTTGAAATTAACCCTTCCCGTTAAAATTGAGTAACGGTGTTAAATGTAGGCAGAGTTGAATGAAGTACGTGTCAACATTTTTAAACGTGGTGGATAACTGAGGGGCACGTGGCATAGTTAACTGATAAAATGAAATTAAAAAGGGGATTAGGGTTAGTAAATTAAAATAGGGGATTAGGGTTAGTTAATTAAAAAAGGGAATTAGGGTTGAGTGAATTAAAAAAGGGGAATTTGGGTTCTGGTAAATCAAAAAGGGATCTGAGAGGTATCATCTGAAAGCTCATTAGCAATCGTAAGTGGAGACGATCTAGAGTTGGAGCTCTCGCGGTTTGGAGCTTGGCCATTCCCTATTTGGACTTCAATCGCGACTCGGTGGTAATTACTATTTCATTTTTAACCAATTTACCATGAATGTCGTTAAAGTTTTTAGGATATTCAGTTTTGTTCAACGAATGATGGATCCAAACGTCCATGAATACAGAAGACAAAACACATTGGATCGTTGGCACAAAAAACAAATAGAAGCCTCAGCTTAACTACAGACTTCTAACGAAATATTAATAAAGACAAAGCTGACATACCCACTCTTACATACAAGAATCCAAAACTTCGGATGAAAAGGTAATTGAAGCTTTCATCTTGCTGCAGCTCTAGCACTCATTGATGAATGGTAATTGGTGCTTCTCTGCTTCCTGTAAGATGTATATACATCATCATACTGACTCACCTCGTTGGGATTAGCAGTGGCCCCCAGCCCTAACCTGCCCGAGCCACTGGATCCAGGTTTCCGTTCTACTGTCCCATCAGCATAGGTCCCTGTCTCTGGATCAACCTGCAAGTTTGGAGGTAGAGGTATACAAGCACCTCCCTTTCGTACTGCTGGCTCCCTCTCAAATTCTCTATCATATTCATCATCTTCATCTCTTGAATCAGAATTCATAGGACCCTCAGAAGGATTTACCTCTCCAATTTCCTTAAAGAATTTTGACACTCTTTGAAGAGTTTCAGATGGTGGCACAGTTGACGGCGGTATGATGGTTGGGATATCCAAAGGACTCAACCCTAATTCCCTTTTTTAATTAACTAACCCTAATCCCCTATTTTAATTTACTAATCCTAATCCCCTTTTTAATTTCATTTTATTAGTTAACTATGCCACGTGCCACTCAGTTATCAGCCAGGTTTAAAAATGTTGCCACGTCCTCCATCCAACTCTGCCTACATTTAACACCGTTACTCAATTTTAACGGGAAGGGTTAATTTCAACCAAATTGGCACTTTTAAGGATCCAATTGGGATGTTTTATAAGAAAGGGACCAAAGTGGGAAGACCTTACGAAAACAATGACGTCTAAGTGGTTTTAACCTAAAAAAAAAATCTTTAGAAAACTAAAGAGAGTTTATTAAAAATAATTAAACAAATAATAAGTTTTGAAAATAAACTTAAGTAAAATGCCATTAAATATAAGTTATTTCATATCACTCATAATATTTTACAATGATTCCAAGTAAAATGTTAGAAATTTAGATAGGGGGTATTATTCAATTAATTTGCCTACACATGAAATCCTTAAAAAGATAACATGCCCCTAAACTGATAATATATGAAATTGTGTTTAAGAGAGAAAATTGAATAGGAAAATTAAATTTTATTTCAATGTACAATCTTCTATCATTCCCAGTTATTGACAAACGTATAACTGAAGTTAAACTCACAAAAGCATTACTGTAACATGAGATTTGATTGCTTTTAACAAATTATAGAGATTGAAAATAGAAAGGAGGTTTGAACAGTCCATTTTTTTTCAAGAATGAAAGTTATGGCAAATTGTAAAATGGAAAGTGTAATATTGAAAGGAGTATGAGACATGGATGATTGCTATTAAGCATATTTACTAATCCTTTTATACATTTACGTGAAAAGCAAGTATTTTAGCCAAGGAGAGATTATTGCCCTCAAAGGAAAATCATTAAGAAAATTACGGATTGGTAAACATAATCAATCCACTGCTGAAAATGTTAAAATATCAAAGGATTGAAATATGAGTTAATCATTGTTCATCAATTTTGTGAGATAGTGGATATTTCATTTAAGAGTCGTGCATCTTTAAAAAAAAATTAATGGCTCATTTTCTTACTATAAAAGCAAAATACCTAATAGAGAAGAATTGAATATGATCATCATATATATATATATATATATATATATATATATCATGTTTTTTTATATATATAGAAAGGGTGGGGACTGAAAAAAAAAATGAAATCATTTGAAAAAAATCGGAAATATACCTCAGCAAAACGAGTTTACTGAAAAAAAAACTTTGTGAAAATTTTCAACCAGTATACTTTTGCATTAAAGTAATTTATGTTGCATGCTGTGCTTAAAATATAATATTTATCTTAGATAGATTTTTCATGAATTATAGAAAGACAAACTATGTGTGAATGTATTATCCTGAATATAAAAAATATTGAAAGGGTCTAAAAGTAAATAATAGAAGAAATTAAAATTAATTATGCAAAATCCTTAATCTCGATCATTGGAAAAGTCTATCCATATTAACTAGTTTTGGAACATATACAAAATTAATTGACTGATAAATATTTTAAGAATGAATAAATCCTGAAAGCCAGCAAAATTAAAACCGATAAAACATTATTATGTTTGATGTAACATCCCAATAAATATAACCAAAGCCATAATTTATTTTAGGAGTTAACAAAAATAATAATGGAGAACAGTGATGAATTAAAGAAGACTGAACGATAATAATATTACTTTAAAACGAACGATTAAATATATATATAAGTTTTACAAAAGTTAGACCGATCGGTCTAAAATACAAAACAACGGCCGAAAGGCCAACATTAATAATGTATGATTGTTATACATTTACAAGTTTACAAACATAAAAGGGAAGGCCTAAAACTAAGGACCGGACGGTCCTGCACAATTCTCTGGCACGGCTTCCACAGGTTCGTCGACCGGCAATACTTCCTCCAGAGTTTCCTCTAACGCCGCTTCCAAAGTATACTCTGCTCACATCCAAAGGATGTTCACAGCCATGAAGAGAAAAGTCGAACGGCCGGATACCGAACGACAACATACACAAGGCAAAACAGATAAGGGTAAGCTTATGTAAATTTAATTTATCAAATCATCATACAAGAACACAAACAATACAACAAGACAATCATATAACATGTCAATCATAAACTCAAGACCGACCATAAGACTCCGTCCGGACTGTATGAACATGTAGCTCGGTCGTCCCTAGCACCCGGGCGGTGTAGTAACTGTTTCCTCAGCTGCCGCCCGAGGTTAGCCCTCAAACGGTTATTTGCTCATATGACCGCGGGCCTCCTGCCATTCCCACGCATGACCGACCTCCCTCTACTTGAGGAAACGTCCTCACGGAATATCAGGATCAAGGACAACGCCGGAGTCATTCCCACATTCATATTTTACCAATCAATTCCTCGTTCATGAGACATTCCTCCCGTGGAATTCTCTTACTTCATTATATTTGTAATTCATTATTATTTCCAATTTGTTAAGGTTTTAGGAAGAATACCGATACTCAATACCGACCAGCTGCTGATTAAACATCTCATAAACCGAGCACTAGATCTGTGACCAAGCACTTTACATGACCAGACGTTCTCAGGAATAATAATGATAACATTGAAACCGAATAATTTCATAAGCCGAGTGTCAGTCAGATACCGAACACTTCAATGACCGAACGTATAGTTGATGACCGAATGTTCTTAAGATTTGTATACTGATGTAATACTTAACACTGCTAATAACCTCATTGATATAACCCGAACGTTCAGTGTATGACTGACCGTCCTATACAATTCATATTAGACCAAATACTTAGTGAATGACTAAGTAAAACTTCCAAATCGAACGTTCGGTATAAGACCGGACGTTATAATCAATAAAAGTTATTAATATGAAACCAAATCCTCAGTTTATGACTAAGTATTTTCAAGGAACATTATCAGTATAAAAATGAACGTTCAAAGAGAACGACCGCTATTATCATAAACATATTCAATATGAAGCTAAGTACTCGATCTATGACCGAATACATAAAAAAAACGAACACTCAGTATAAGACCGAGCGTTCTGTAATAGATGAAATGTTACGACTAAATAAGCAAGTCCTTAGAGTTTTGATATAATAGTATTAAAATGGTCGTTTTTAGGGGAAGACCGGACGGTCCTAATGACCTTCGGTCTCAGATTTACATTTTCTCTAAGTTCATAATCATCACATAACTCATACTCAACATATCATATTTCATCCATAACATTCAAACCATATAGTTCATATATCAACATGCATACATTAAACACATATTCAAAACATACAGATAATTCAAATTAAATTTTATAAGCTTCCCCTACCTCTAAAATCCAGCTAAACTTCTAATATTCAACTACGAGATTGACCGACCGTCCAAAGAGCTCTGACCGGAAAACTGATTGGTGCAATTGAAAGGCCTTGACAGCAGGAGTAAGAATTCTGAAAGGTGAATGATGATCGGAACAGTGTTTAAGTTAATAATTTTAGAGAGAAGTTTGGAAGTTTAGAGAGAAGGAGGAGAAACCAGAATTTCAGAAATTTAGGTTTGAGGAAGAAGAAGAAGATTTCATGCAGATAGTGTTAGGAATTTGGAATTTCTACCTTAAATATGCTTCCAAAACCGAACGGTCGGTTTGCTCTCAGGCCGCCACGTGGTTTCCACCAAAACGTTCGCCTACTCCTAGCGCGCCACCTGGATCCCACTGACCAAAGATCTTCCTTCTTCTCTTTGCCGCCGGACGCTTCCCGAGGTTGGGGAATTTAATGCAGCGCAGAGTTTGTCTCCCACTATATCTGACCGGACACTGCGAGAGAGTGACACGTGGACGTCACTTATGAAAAATTTAAATGGGACGTGACATTTGACAATAAAATTTAATCAAATTATAATCATTAATTATTAGTATTAAAAGTTATATTTAATAAATTAAAACCTTTTTTTAATAAATTATATTTGTGTATATGAATTTTATTGACGAAATTTTTCTGACGAAAATATATTTATCGATAAATATATGTATATTGACAATATATTTCTGTGTAATATAATTTTTTAATCATTCATAAATATCATATATTTATTTTTATATGATCATTAAGTATATTAATTAATTATTATAATAATATTTATCTTACTTGATTTGCGTTTGTTAAGTAACGATTGATAACGAAATTCTCCTTAGTCGAACGGTTACGGATAGTAGGAGGGGTATGTTACAATACTCTTTATAATATTTTGAAGAGGATATTGAATTAGTCGAAACAGTGGTGGACATGATGAAAATGTGATTGTGTTATGTTGACTGAGAGGCTTCCTCTCCAAGAAAGAGGGAGATACTTGACAGAAATTGATGAAAAGCAGAATATGTGGGAATTGTGAAACAAGTTTTGGCGAATGCATATTATCTTCAACTTAACGCAATTCACCATCACTCTCCTTTCTTTTCTACTACGTAATAACAAAATTATTTAATTCTTTTTTCATTGCTCCCTTCGTACAAAATAATTGCTAATCAAGTCAGACATACAACATTGTGTTTCAAGCCACACCCTCTTCTTACAGTTGCTTGACTTTACGAGTGACAGTTATACTTTTTATTTATTTATTTATTTAAGAGTCACCAGTTAATAAAAGAAGGCTAAATGTTTGTAACATTAAATCGGAAAAAGTAATTTGGTTTTTATGTATTTTGGGCTTGGAAGCGTGATGAATGATGACCACATCAGTAAATGAGTGGAACCAAAACAACCTAGACACATTTATGTGTTTGCTAAGATTTCTGGAACTCAGCCAATGTCACAAGAAGCATGTGAGCATCAGCTCGACTACCCATACACTGAACTCAATCTCAATCTAACCCAGACCAGTCTACTTCTTACTTTAACATGAACTGCCTACCTGTCAGTCTTAGACCGTGACTCAACAATCCTCCTTAAAAAACACACACACTAACGTTTACATTTTACAACAATAATAATTATAATATCTAACGTCTCACATGCACATGCCCACAAAACAAAAAATAGAATTAACCAACAACATTGTCAGCAGTGTTACCCACCTAAAACGTACGCTTGGGTTGGCTCGGACAACCGTTTGATACAAACCTCTACCTTTCGCCCGAACCAAATTAGATTGTACTGTGCAATTAGGAAATAGTATTATAATTTGGCAGCCATAGATAGTAGCGATTTGTATTTTACCTGAAGGGGATAGAGAGAGAAAGCAAAAGTGTGTGTGGGAGAGAGAAGTGGAAATGATGAAAAGGCAAAGGCAAAGGCAAAGGCAAAGGCATTGAATTGAAGGAAGAAAAAGTAACACAGATTCAGCAAGGAATTGCTTCTCCTCCAAGCCTAAGTAAGCCAGCTATCACCAGTTTCCGCCATTAAAACTTTCACACCATTTCTCACGGGAAACCCTCGCACTCCAAAACAAAAAAGTAACCCTCCCATTGCTATAAAAACCCATCGCCACCCTTTTTTTTCTCTCCAACTCCCAATGGATGTCGCTTCCTACTCTCTTCTTTTCGTCTGCTTTCTTCAATCGGTCAGAGCAATATTAGACCCCAACGATTTCCTCGCTCTGCAATCCATTCGGAAATCGCTTCACGATGTTCCCGGTTCTAATTTCTTCTCCTCCTGGGACTTCACCGCCGACCCCTGCAACTTCCCCGGCGTTTACTGCGTCCACGATAAAGTCGTCGCGCTCAACCTCGGCGACCCCAGGGCCGGTTCGCCCGGTCTCACTGGAAAACTCGACCATTCCATTTCCAAGCTATCTGCTCTCGCCGACCTCACCGTCGTCCCCGGAAGAATATACGGCCCTCTCCCTCAGTCGATCTCCCAGTTAAAAAACCTCCGCTTCCTCGGCGTCAGCCGGAATTTCATCTCCGGCCAGATTCCGCCGGGTTTAAGTCAGCTTCGCAATATTAGAACCATCGATCTCAGTTACAACCAGCTCACCGGAACAATTCCTCCGTCCATCGGAACCTTACCGCTGCTGACCAACCTCATCCTCTGCCACAACCGCCTCTCCGGTTCGGTTCCCTCGTTCGCCTCGGCTTTTTCCCTAACCCGGCTCGAACTGAAGCACAACGCTCTCTCCGGTTCCCTCGCGCCGTACTCTCTCCCTCCCTCCCTACACTACCTGTCTTTATCGTGGAACAAACTCACTGGACCAGTGGACCGCCTCTTAACGCGCCTCAATCGGCTTAACTACTTGGACCTTGGCTTGAACCAGTTCACTGGCCGAATTCCGACTGAAATATTCTCATTCCCCCTCACTAATCTACAACTGGAAAGAAACCAATTCACCGGCCCGGTCCAACCGGTGAATGAGGTGACAATCCAGACCGTTGATCTCAGCTACAATAGGTTATCCGGTCAGGTGTCGCCAATGTTGGCGAGCGTGCAGAACCTGTACCTAAACAACAACTGGTTCACAGGGCAGGTTCCCGGCAGCTTCGTTGAACGGTTATTGGCGGCGGGCATTCAGATACTGTATTTGCAGCACAATTTTCTTACCGGCATTGCAATAAGTCCGACGGCGGAGATTCCGGTGAGCAGCACCCTGTGTTTGCAGTACAACTGCATGGTACCACCGGTACAGACGGCGTGCCCCTTCAACGCCGGGAAGCGAAAAATCAGACCAGCTCAGCAGTGCAACCGCCGCTGAAGTGTGTGAAACTGAAGCTTCTTGGTCCTGTTCCATAAAAGTCATAATATATTATATTATTACATTATATTTATTACTATTATACTTCATTCAATTTATGCAGTTTCTTCTTTTGGTATTAAGAAAAAAAACGGATAATTATTTATTATTCTCTTCTATTCATTTTTGTTATATGAATAAGAAGACTCTGAATACACGCAAGAGTGTAGTGAAATCAGAGAGGTCATAGCTTTATAGTTTACAATGTTCATGTAATATAACTCATTATTAATGTAATGTATATGTTTACCAATAAAATTTGTTTATCATTTCATTTTTTTCTTGTTATTAATTTTCGCTTATTTCTTATTTTTTATTTTTTATTTCCATGGTTCTATTATTTAAAAATTATCCTTTCATAAGGAAAATGTGAGAGAGAAAAAATAATATCATTGTTTAAGTTGTTTAATAAAAAAAAAAAAGTTAAGGTTTTATTTTGTTATATTTTATTTCACGTTTTTTACTATTTAATTATAAAGATATACATTGTTTTTATTTTGTTTTGTGCATCAAACATTTTATAAGAATTAAAGAAGACAGAAAACTTGTTTTCAATTTTTCATAGATTTTTCTTTTGTACATATCTTTCAAAAACAGGAAAAAAAAGTTAAAATTAATGCGATATTTTTAATCAAAACAGGGAAAAACGAGTACGCAAATTGTATAACCTTCGTTTTTTTATTTTTTATTTTATGACAAAATAAAAGAAAAATACCTTACTATGTTTTTTAAAAACTTTTAAAAAGATGTTCTATGTTAAATAAATATTAAATAAAAGTAAGTGTTTTTGTTGATGAAACAGTAAATTCAAGTTTGACCAGCTACAACATTAATGTTTAATAATATTTAGTTTGATTTTGCATCTAAAATATTCAATTGAACGTTTCGACATTAGGAAACAAACATCAGAACTTTACCCCTCGATGAGTTGGCTATTGGAATTCTCAATTTGATGAAGACACGTCTTTTTCTATACAGTTTTATGATAACTATGTTTTTATCTTATAGTTTTCTCATTTCCTTCTTTTAGCCATTAATTTATTTTTTTTTTAGTTTGGCTACACTCTTACATTTTCTTTTTTCTTTTTTTTTTTTAATTTTAGTCAAACGTTTTCATTCTGTTAAACAAATTGACATGTTGAAGTTACATTTGAGCCATGTCTAAAAGTTATAACGTTTTAGACAGTTTAAAAAATATATAGCATATAAATTATTTATTCCTACATTAATTTTAAAAAAAAGTTTTAAATTATATTATTACATTTACTTTAGATGTTACATATTATTATGTCTAATTAAAAAACCATTAAATATCTACTTTTTATGCATATTTTCCGTAGCTCTTAATTATAAATATTTTTAAGAATTACTCTAATATATTATTGTATACAGCATAATATTTTATAAATTATTTTCATTCAAACTCCTAACGTTATATATATTATTGATTATTGATTTTTGAATAAGTGTTTGACTATTCTTTTATTAATTGAAGTTATCTTTATATTTTTTTTTATAAAGGATAACAAATTCATCAAGAATGTCAAATTGAAACTGATTTCAAGTTATCTTTTTATAATTTTTGAAAATTCAGTTCATACTTTTTATTTGAACTCTTTCTGTTATAATTATGAAATATACTAAAATACAACAATAGAAAGTATTTTTAATAAAATAAAAAATTAAAATTAAAATATTAAATATTGATGTTGAAAACAGCAGGAGGATAGAAGAAAAAACATCGAATTAAAAAATATTAATATATACATATCTATATATATTAAAATGGGGATCAAAACAATCATAGATACTACTAGCATTACCCTATATACCTAAATCACGTAAATAACATTAAACATCACATCATCCAATGATAATGTCATTAGGTGTCATTTTAAGATCAAATTGTCATATCATCAAATATTAATACTAGGAGGATTTAAAAAGAGAAGCACCATTATTGTATGTTTAAAACAGAATAAATTACACTATGAAAAAAGATGACTTGTCTATACGAAGTTTTTAGCAAAATTTAGAAATACAAAGTGACATATTTATAAACCTAAAGTATTTAAATACTAAACTAAGTATTAAGATGAAGTATTTTTCTTATTGTAATTATATTCGTTTATTGTTTTGCAATTTCTTCATCACATTTCATAAAGTATTCATTCCCAACCCCTTATTTTTTTAAAAGAAAAGCAAAATGTTTCCATAAAAAAAGTAACATGTTAGGAAAAAAACACACAAACTTTGATTAGGTAGCGTCTTAGTATTTTTCTTTTTTAATGTTTGGTTGTTGGTTTAGGTAGCGTTTACTATTGGATGCATGCAAAGAGGTTAGGAAAAAAAACAACACTTCAACTACTTCACCCACCTGTTGCCTTTTCACGTAAGCATATATAGGTCCTATGGACCAGGATAAAATAATAAATACAATTATTTCATTTTTAAATAATTTAAAAGTTTAAATAGTAAACAAAATCAATGAATCTAAGATAAAAAAAAATAGTAAATAGAATTCATTTCCTTTCATAAATTTAAATATATTATATATATAAAAAATTAAAACATACCTCTTTCTACATTGATTATCCAAAATCTGTCATGTAACAAAATGTCATAGCAAACTTGTAAATATTTACATGTTTTTTACTTTTTTTTCATTGACAATTGGCCTAGAATGGTCTTTAAATATACAAATTGTTTGAAAAACAAATTAGAAAAGACTATGTTGGGTTGAAAAATTCTCATAGTGAAACAACATTCAAATGTTAGTATTTTAAAATTGAATTTAACTTTGTTTGAAATTCCCCAAAATAATAAAAAAAACAAAACATAAAGGGTATTCTTATGAATATAGAAAAATACCAACTTATTTATAATTATTTAAATTGTAACAAATCCTGATTTTTCTTTTGTGATGGAATTAGAAAAGGATAAACATATTATATTACTAGGTAATGCTAATTGGTAATGGTATTAGAAAAGCAATCAAAATTTTAGTAATAATAGTAGAAAATATACAATAGAAATATTCTAAGCTAGTACTCTGGTTTTTCCTGATTTAACATGTTTATTTAGACTGAAGCACAATAAAAAAAATATCTTATCTATCATGATTTATTTAGGATTGTTGTCGTTTTATATTGACTTCATAATTGAATTTTAATTTTTCATTTGAGATTCAATAAAAGTGATTAATGTATTTTTAATTCTTTTATTAAATTTTAAACTATTAAATTCTTTTTAATAAAAGTACTTGAAATCCGTGGCGGCAAACTAGTTAAGATAGATGTAAAATTTTAACAAATGAGTGCTACAATAAATAAAAATAAATTTCATTTCTACAAAACCTCTGTTTCTTTAACCGTCACTGATAGAATCACTCCTTCAATGTATCAGTTTCTTTCAACAACTAAATAGCTTTTTGAAATAAATTGTGTCACCCTTTTAATAAATACATCATTCAAATAAAAAAAAAAGATAATTAATTCGACAAAATATTTAAAAAAATGATTTTTCTTTGAGAAGAAAAAAAGAGCCAATTTACTTTTTTTTTTTTAAATAACTAAAACTATAGTCAGTTACTCACAAAGCATTTTCTTATTTGCTCAAGATTTAGCAATTGTTTTAATAATTTATTCCATAAATATCTATAAAAAATTGAAAAGAAAAAAAAATGGTTTTTATAATACTCTATATATAACTTAAAATTAGTTTTTTTAGAAACTACATTCTTTTATGTAATTTGCACATAAATAATTTCTATCTTATTTGGAAAATATGTAATTTTATTTTATTTTATTCTCTTATTAATAGTGTAATAACCAAAAAATTTGTCAAAAGGGGCTGATGAGGGTATTAGATGAATAAACAAAATTTTATAATTAAAAGCATATTAACCACTTTAAGTAGAAACAAATTGGAAGCGTATCTCGTCCATCTCCTAAAAACGCTTCTCTCTCTAACATTCCATTCATCAACTTTCTCCACCTTCTCTTTAGGTCACTTCTTTATTGAATCATTCATTTCACAATCAGAGGAAGCTTAAGTAATCCTGATATTGTAGGTTCCAATTTCACCGATTTGTTCTTCCTTTGGTAAGCATTCTTCTTCCTTTTCATTCTTCCTTGGGTTGTGATCATGTAGCAAATCTTGCTGCATGTGACCCATTGTGTCTTCTCTTTCAATTTCAACCTCAATTTGGTTTTAAAGCTTGTTTTCCATCATCATCTGATGATATATAGGTACTGCTAAAGTTTTCCCTTAGACACGGGACAATGTTGATTATTCTCAAGCTTGACTGATGGAATTAGAGGTAAGGGAAGCTGGGGTTTTTGTTCTGTTCTGTGAAATTATTGAATTTGCATGAGTTAGATTTAGTAGATATAGTGATAGAATGCATGCAAAGTTTATGGGTTGGATTTTAATTAAGGATAATCTGAAAACTTGTTATTTTGCCTATTTGGTCGTGTATTGTTGGTTGATGTTGATATGAACTGGTATTGATACAACGTTGTGATAATTTTGAATGGTTAGAAGAAATGAATTTTGTTAAACAATTTTATTAGGAAATAACCATGTGAATCGTTGAAGTTTATAACCTATGAAGAGAACTAAGGTAGTCAAAATCTGAGTTGGGTATTCTAGGCTGTTAGGATCAGTTTAGATAACTTGGGTAAGTTAATTATGACTCATTAGAAGTGTTAAAAGTGTTAAAAATAATTTATAAGTGGTAGATTCAAAATTGAGTACCTAGGTTGATGAAATTGAGGGTTTAGAGTTTAAATCAACATTCAATCACTAGATAATAAGATTAGGAAGTATTAGAATCAGTTATACAAGTTTATTTCGTCATATAGATTAAGTTGGGAGTGTTAGAAACTCATCAAAGTGTCTCAGATGCACTAAAACCAGAAAAATCAGGTTGCTGTCAAAAACTGATAAGAATAATCAATTATCCCACTTGATAATCGATTATTCTAGTTAGAATGTCATGTTTTCTTCAAAGTTCACGTAAATAATCGATTATCATATGTAATAATCGATTATTGTTGTTAGGAAATTATTTAGGATAGTTTTGGGTGGTTTTCGGGGTTTCATGTATCATTTTTGGACGTTCCTTAGGTCATTTTGGGGGGTTTTGACCCTTCTGGAACTGTTGGTGATGGTTTCAAAGTCATTTCCCTTGTCTAGGTATGAGTTCACTGGGTTTTGTGTTGTTTAGTGGTCCTTTTTGAACTATTATTGACTCGTAGTGTACATGGAATGATTTCATACAATTTCTGATGACTTGTTGGGTTGTTTGTGGTCTTTTGAAGTGTAATTACTATCATATATATGTCGTATGCAATGTAAAAGTAAAAAGTATGGTTATTGGACGTAATTCCATGATCCTCAAGGGAGGTTACATGGTGGTGCCCTGTAGTTGTTGTTATTGACCGTATGAATGGCCGGAGTTCCATATGGGGTTTATCCTGACATTCTAATGACCATCCATGCTCAATTAGAGAGTGATGAGTCATGTGGTGAGAATAGCAGGAGGTCCTAGAAATAGGTGCTACGTGGAGGCCTATTATTCGATAAAGGGCTTACACTTGTGTGTGGTCGGGTGAAACCCTCAGCAATGGCTTTGCAAAGCAGTAAGGCCACAACAAGTGCACAAACCCCTGGAACTCGACATTTCATACTAGTCCGAATGGTCAAATCACGTATCGATCATTGGTATCAACAAAATGCGTTCGGTCTTAGTCTAAATTGTTATGGTCTTTGCATGTTGTGTGTGTGATTGTATAACATGATAGTTAGTTCCATTTAATGTATAATCTGATAGAATGTTTACTTGCTTGCTTGTGTGCATGCTGTTATGTATATGTTAGTTTGAATTTGGACTTATCTTGCATGCTTTTCAACCTAACTTACCCTTGCATTGTGTGTGTTGTATGTGCTTGCCTTCCCCCTTGCGATGATCATCCAATCCTTTGGATGTGAGCAATAACTGATGATGTGCCCTTGGAGCAAGCACTGGAGGATCGTGAAGACTTAGCCCTATCTCTTAGGACCTTTCATGCACATCTGTATTTTTAAATACTCTTAAACTTGTAAAAAAAATTGAAATTTTGCCTAAATTTTGGATGACTGTATATTTGATACTGTCATATGTTAACTCCTAACTGCTCTCTCATATTATATTTGTTGAATTCCATATATATACTTAGCTATATATTTTGGGATGTCACAAATAACTTAGATTCAAAAATTTAAAAATGCTTTACTCCATAAAAATTCAGTATTTTTTAAATAAGGTAATAAAAATGATTTTATAATTTTCGTTATAAATATTAAAAGATACATCTTTTAATTCATATCATTCATCGTATGAGATACTCCAATTATAAAAACTTAAATTGATAAATTTATCCTCATTTTGCAAATATTTCTCAACTAGACTTTGTACTCGTACATTATATATGTGTATATATACCGTGTATACTTCTTTTTTCTTTAAATAAAAATTTACTTACAACATAGTTTTTACCAAAAACTTGTGATATCAAATTCAATATGAATTTTAAATATCGAAAAGAATTTTCTGGGTTGTGCTGAGGTTTACATAATATAAATCAATTAGAAAGCAAGATTGGGTTTTCACGAACAAAGCAATAGTTCATTTTACAATTAAAAGGCACAGATGAAATACAATAATTTGATGAAAATACATTTATGTTAAAATCTTGGATGACCGTTGTAATTGTAAGTAAAAAAAACAAAGACATATGATGTTGAAGGGCAACCAAATTGTTCAGGCTTTTTACTGTTCACAGTACTGATTGTATTCCGTTTTCTCGACAATCGACGTAGTTTTTCATGCACAATTAATTATTATTTACGTTACATTTTTTGTTCGTTTCCCTTTTCAGAGCAACCAATATCATTGCCCACATGTCACAAAAATTTTCCAACTTTTATTACGCAAAGGGTAGACTACGGAATTCGCTACGTATTTTCATGTTTTAACGCCACCAAGAAGGTTCCGAGAAGGAGCTACGATGTGAACATTTTTAATTTTCTTTTTAATAATCCTCGTATTTTTTTGTTAGACACATGTATATATACTTTGGTTGTCACAGTTTAGATTAAACCGAGTTTGGAAAAACTAATTCACTTAAAGCTCAGCATGTGTTTTAATATTTTATATGGGTTTGTTTATAATTAATTGATACTAATTCTTTTTAATAATTTTTTATTTGGAAGATATCAAGATGAGTTGGAAGTTCTGCATGAGTAAATAGAATAAAATAAAATGAATAATACGTAAATGAAATAATTTATAAATCCATTATTTTAAAAATTATAGCTTAAAAGTAATATTTTAGTTTTTTATATGGGGATTTTCATTGGTGCTGATGTTTTTATCTACCCCCACAACAAACAATGAGAAAATATAAGGAAAAAACAACATTTTTTTCTTTTAAATGAACATTTATCATTAGAATAATGTTGCAATAAGCTAAAGATGAAGATAGTGGTTGGGAGCAAGCATGCCCCATTACAAAGAAAGCTGCCAGACCTAATAAAACAATATGTACTTACTAGAATGTTTCCTCTTCACTACAAAACAAGATAAAAAGGTCAAAATTACTTTAGTTGCCTTTGTCAGCTAGTCCACTTGAGACATAATTCTGCAGTTTCTTTGGGCCTAAAGAACTTGACATTTAACTCAGCTCATGCTAATTCAATTTCTTTATTTACAAATTTTGATGAAGATGACAATGACTTCCTATGTAAAATATATGTGTGAAATTATATTCATCAAATCATCTCACAAATTCATTAATTGTTATTATTACATTAATAAAAAATAAACCAGCATTGAATATTTGGACCCCTCCTACATTTCCTCGTATAAATTATGAATAGTGATATAAAGTGGTCAAACCATGATGCAACAAGCATACGTGAAGTTACCATAAATAGTAAATATGATTGGACACGTTTACAAATTTGAAAACTATGAGAATGTGTTTGTATCATTGGATATAATTTGATAGATTGTTCTTAAGTTTGTGTTAACCGTTCTACAGCTTCAAGATGATTTACTTTAGTTGTATCTTCCACAATAGAAATCCACATCAAACTTATTCACGAAAATTTTAACAGTGGGAATGTTTGATAACACGAGTGAGACAAATCTTTTACTATAAAAATATGATATCTGAATTATTTTACATAAATGAAGTATGATCAAATGTAAAGGAAAAATACAACAACAAAAAATTAAAACAAAGAATTATAACAAAAAAATCATAACAGGAAATTGAAGAATATAAAAAGTATATCTCCAACATCCAAGGTGGGTATGAAGATCATGAAGTCCAACTTGAAAGTAGTAGTTTTGGAAGATAATGAAATGAAATGAATAGACTTGATAATGTTTTTGTCGATTGTGAAACTTGAGAACCTTCATAAACTTCATAAACTTGAGAAATCGAAAAACTTAAACAATTGAAAATTTTGAGAAATCAAAAAAAGTTGAAAAATCAGTAAACTTCAAAGATCAAGAAATTGAGAAACTTGATGCTTTTTTAACTCTTTCAATCATCTAATAAAAGGTATTGAGTTGTGTAACATTTCAATTTATGATGCCAGGGATAAAGTATAAATCCTTCTGCGAAAATATGAATGCAAAAAAACCTTTTAAAAAATTAACATGTTTATAAAAAAATAGAATAAAATTTATTAAATAAAACACAATCAAAAGGGCAAACCTTCCAAATAAATCTATAAAAACACATTACATTATGAAATAAGCAACATGAAAACTCCCCAACATTATGATAAACTCGTTGCATTACTTATCAATTGGAACATTTGTAGAATCATCTGCTTTCGTATAACAACACGAGTTATACTATCATTGCACAAACACAACAAGAGTTAACTAACAAAATCAACATAAAAAACACAATATATCATAATAACAATTTATCAAGTAATTTTTATACTCCTACAACTCTAACCACAATCAAATCAAACCATATAATTAATTCTTTTTAATCCATACTTCAACTCCGACAAACCATGCCAACACCATCAACCAATACAAACATATATGTCATCTTTCGTATTCCAGCACACTCAACCCGTTCACCAAAACAAAGTTTGTCCACCAAAATAGGACTTTCCCGTTCTCCAAAACAGAGCCTACTCGCCAAAGCAAGATTTTCTTGAGCCATCCACCAATAAATACGTAAGAAGACATAAGATCTATAATCATAACATAGTCAACACAACAACACGGATTACCACATAATCATCACGGACATCGATTACAATACCTCATACATCAAACTACAAGTTTAGGTAACATCACAACACACCATGGAAAAAGAAAAAAAAAAATCAAACAACTCGACATTCACTCAAACAACTCAACACTTATTCAAACATATCTTGACAAACACAACTAAAAGCTCGACCAAGGTCTAAAACTCCCAAGCCAACCTAGAAACCATCCAAAAGCGATCTCTAAAACCTTGAAATCGAGGTCTCAAACAACTTAGATAGAAAGCTTGGTTAGCCTAGGCTGACCACCCTATAGCTCAGCTAACCCAGAAACATACCCCAAATCACCCAGAACCACCCGATAATGCATGGAAACATTATAACAATCAAATTGACCACACTTAATAGCTCGACACATACAAAGCACATTAATTTAATTCATAGAACACTCGACCTAGCACTAAAACAACATGGCATCATATTTAAGCAACTCAACTACCCTAAAGAACATGATATATCAACCCTCAACTCGACACAATGTGATATCAGACATACACACCTTAACCTAAGACATATCATATTTATATTTGCATTGATTGAGAATGAGTGGAAATTAACATTGCAAGTTCTAAAATATGAACTATAAGACCCTATAATGGGCTTACTCTAGTCAGAATGTAATTGCTACTTTATTCTTAATCATTTGCACATTTAAATCTTGTTCTTTGCTTCCTTGCATTTGGTTGTCAATTTTAGATTGATAAATAAGCAAATGGACATTTGTTGGACAAATGAGTGGGAAAGAATCAAATTAGGTTCTAAAATATGACCTAGAATACCCCGTAGTGAGACTTACATTAACATGATGTCTTCTGGAGAATTCATGACACTCTTTTATTCACTTTAATGTGCATTTGCCTATGACTTCAATTCTGCTTTTAAGATTATTCTTTGCTTTTGATAGTGATAATTGAAGTTCAGTTTGAGTTTTGATGTTCTGGTTGTTTACTTTGAGTATGTTAGAATTTATGATCTGCTTTACTTTTGTTTCAGCCTTTACATTCTTGTTGATATAGTGCTTTTAAATCTTGAGTTTTAAATTCTTTTCAATTTGGTTTCATTTCTGATTTCTTGAGAGTTTAGCATAAGTTCACCAGTGATACATGTAGGTATTAGTAATTGTAGTGTAGTTTAGGTATTACTTGTTAAATTGTTCTTCATTTTAGTTTGAGCATTTTATCTGCAACCTCTAGGTATGGTTACTTGTTTTCTATTTTTGAAATTGCAACTCTTTCTCACATATTAGAAATTATTTTCCATGTTAATTTCATTTTTTTTTATGTTACTGTGAATTGAAAATTAATATAGTTTTAGTTTATATTTTTCTTTATTTTCAATTTCAGATTTTTTGTTTTGCCTTAGGCGACTAAAAGGCACCCCCTTCTCTTTTCCTCTTTCTCTTTCTCATAGATTAGAAATTCTTTTCCATTTCCATGTTAATTTCACTTTTTTTATGTTACTGGTTGTGTGCTTTGTTATCACTCGCACACTTTTCGGGAAAACTTCCCAGAAGGTCACCCATCCCAGAATTACTCCAGGCTAAGCACGCTTAACCATGAAGTTCTTATGGGTTAGGCTACCGAAAAGCAAATGCATTTTGGTGATATGAGTAGCCAAATCAATTACTTTAAGCTATCCTTCAACTGTATAGTCCCATACTTATACAGTCTCCAGATCCCTCTCATTCCGGTGTATGTTCGATTCGTCCATGTGCCCCTTCCACTGGAAGCCTGCCAGGAGCCGCTCCTTGTCTGTGCCTCTTGCACCGGCGATCACTCCCTGCCCTCTTAGTGCCCGAGCGTCACAATTAATTTCATTCTTTCTTTTAAACAGTTTACAGATTTTAGATTATATTTTCCTTTATAAATTTCATTTCTTCATTTAATGTCCCCACCTAGTTTAGATAATTAGTAAATAATACCAAAACTAACTATACATTATAAAACTTAACAAGCTGAGTTCTAGGATTGATATTTTGGTCATCCTTATGCTACATTACTGGGGAACCAAACTTTGTTTTGCCTTAGGCGACTAAAAGGCAGTTTAACACCCCCCTTCTTCTCCTCTTTTCCATTTTCGTCACCCACCCTCACCCCCTCCCCTTTTCTCCTTCTCTTTCCCATTTCCGTCACTCACCCTCATACCCCCCCCCCCCCGCCTCTCTTCTCCTTCTCTTTCCCATTTGTCACCCACCCTCACCCCTTCCCCCTCTCTTCTCCTTCTCTTTCCCATTTCCGTAACTCACCCTCATTACCCATAACATTCCTCTCTTCTCATTCTCTTTCCCATGTATATATATATATATATATATATGTGTGTGTGTGTGTGTTTGTGTGTGTGCGTAAAATGTGTGTGTTGGTTTGTGAAAGAAATGAAAAAGAGAATCGTTAAGGACAAAACAGATATGGAAATCCGTTCGACCTTTAATGGACATGGATATCTGTTGACGGATATGGATATCCGTTGAAGGCCTAACGAATATCCCATATTCATTTGGCCTTCAACGGATGTCATATTCGTTAACAAATGTTGATGTTCGTTGAAGGCTCAACAAATCTTCCATTTTCGATTTTTTTTAACATTTTAACCACGATAGTTTAATTTTCACTTAAGAACAGTTGTGGAATGGAATGGAACAAGAAAAAATATGTGGTGATGCAATAAGCAACTCTCGGCCTGTCCCGATCAGAGCCCATGCACTGGATAAAGATAAACAATAAATATAATAATTTATTAAAAAAATTAAAATATAGACAACTAGTTACAAATTTCTAAAACAATTATGGTAGAACTACTGCTTAAAAATATTTTATTAATAAGATTAAAATAATAATAATATATAAAAATATTTTATAAATATTGTAATAAATATAGTTCAATGATTTTTTAATTTAATAAACTAATAATATAAAAGTTATAAAATAAACATACCCATAATAATAATAAGTTATACATAACTCTACTTACACAACTAAATTGGCTTCATATATTTATTTAAGATATATTTTTATTCCTCTGTATTGTTGAAATTGTCATATCTATTTGAAGGTGATATTATCAACTCAACACTCTCACTTGACCAGTTGTTATATTTTTATATTATTTAAGTTAAATTTAAAATATAAGAATACATTATTTTAGTTTTTAATAATTTTAAATATTTAATTTATAATTTTATTATTTGTACGTTTATCAAATTTTGAATGACACAAATGAAAAGAAGGAATAAATATTCAATAAAAAAAATTAAAAGTCACATAACTGACTGAAATACAAAAGAATTTACATATATCTTTTATATTTGATTTAAATATAATTTTATATTTAATTTAAATGTAATTTGAACCAAAAAAATAACCAACTGTTAACAAATCATTATTTAAAAAATACTTTTTATTATTATTATAATTATAAAATTAAAATAATTTTGTAAATTTATTGCAAAAGACTTTTAGTTATTTTGTAGGTAGCTCTATAATTAAAGAAGTGGTTAAATTTTAAAATTATGAAATAAAAAGAAATTAAAAACCAATTACTTAAAAAATAAAATTAATAATTATTTTAATTTTAAAAAATATTTATCAAAGAATAAAATTTAAAACATTAGAAAAAATATGTTACAACGAAATATGGGCTAAAAAAGCCCAAACCCAAAGATAAGGAGAGGCCTGCATAGTACTGCTTCTCTGGAAGAATTTCTTCTGTGTAATACCCTAACACAGTTTTTGGCGTCGACCATGAAGCGAGTGTGGAGATTCTCTTCACACGCAACCGGTGTTCAGTTGTCATTCTTCCAATCCCATTTCAATGGATTCTCCATATCCAAACGCATTCCCTCCTTCTCCACCGTGTTATCTTATCGCCAGCTCAACACGGTGTCAGACACGTTCTCTCACCTCATTCCATTGTTCACCGTAAATGCTTGTTCTTCAACTTCAACCAAAAAGGATCTCATCAACGACGTCACTATTCTTAAGAATGAACTAATTCGGGATTCCCCCGACTATGTTCAGGTTCAAAGCATTTTGGACTATAAGTATGACGATCTCAGTAGCCGCTACCCCAAGGGATATGTGTTCTCGGAACTTATGTATCAATTGAAATCAAATCCTTCCCTTGCTCTTCAGGTTCAATTTTTATCAACTCAACTTGAAATCGGTTTTTGAATTTGGCTTATTGGTCAATTGGACTTTTTTTTTTTTTTGGTAAAGTTACGTTGAGTATGGAAAATCGGACTGTCATTCTTTTTTTAAAGCGTTTCTCTTTGTATTAGGATCATGAAAGTATTGCTATTTTGGTTTCTTTTACTTGTGTTTTATTTTAAATCAATCCAGTTTTGTTTAGTTAATGATGGTTACCATTTGTTGTTGTAAAACATAAATGAATAAGACCGATGGTTTGGATTTTCAAACGGAGTTTGTGAAATTTGAAAATAACCTTGTTTCTTTTTGGACTGTGTTGGCAAACATTCAGGTGTTTAACTGGAGAAGGAAAAAATGTAGTGCTGAAAACCCTATGGATACGAATGAGTACTCAAAGGGTATAATAGCTGCAGGTAGATCTGGGAATATTCATTTTGCTATTCATCTCTTTAAGGAGGCTGCTACCAAAGGTGTCAAGACGACTAGAACTTACAATGCGCTAATGAGTGCCTTCTCGGTCAATGGTCTTGCTGAGTCCTGTCAGTCCTTGTTTTGTGATCTGAAGAGGGATTTAACCTGCGATCCTTCTATTGTCACATACAACATTCTCATATCTAGTTTTGGTAGCTTGATGCTGGTTGATCACATGGAAGCAACATTCCGTGAGATGCAAAAGTTAGACCTTGCCATGAATATCAGCACTTATAATAACTTAATTGTTGGATATATCACAGCTTGGATGTGGGATGATATGGAAAAGGTGTTTCAAATGTTGAAGTCGAGCCCTGTCCAGCCTAACATGAAAACCTACCTGCTAATGCTTCGTGGGTATGCAAATTCAGGTAACCTGGAAAAGATGGAAGAGACGTACTCCATTGTAAGGGATCATGTAAATGAACATGAAATTTCATTAATCAGAAATATGATATGTGCCTATTATAGAAGTTCGGAAGCAGATAAACTTAAGAAGATAGAGTTGCTATTGAAGCTTATTCCAGAAGAGGAGTACAAACCATGGTTAAATGTGTTGATGATTACACTCTATGCCAAGGAAGACTTGTTAGAGAAGATGGAGAATGCTATAAATAAGGCATTTGAACGTAGAACATCTATTAGAAGCATGGGTATCTTGAGACGCATTGCTGCAACTTATTATCGGTGCAATGCTGTAGAAAAGCTAGAAAATTTCGTGAGACGTGCTGAAATCTCTGGGTGGAGTACCTGCCGCTCCTTATATCATTGTAAACTGGTCATGTATGGGTCAGAGAAGCCCTTACATGAATTGTATCGTGTCCTTGAGGGGATGGAAAATGCCAAACTTGCTTGTACGAAGAAAACATTATGGATAATGCACAAAGCTTACAGCAACCGTGGCCAGAGTCCCATGGTTTTGAAAACACTGGGGCTAATGTTCAAACATGGTTACGAATTTCCTTTGGACGCATTTCCATCATGAAGTATATATATCCTGGAGTGAAGATTATGTTTCTAATGACATTGTTGATACGAACTCTAAAAGTAGAACCACAAACTTCTCTAATCAGTACATGACCCTGATGTTCCAGGATCTACCATTCAAGTTGTATCTGGAACATTTTCCAGAGTTTGCCCTCTCTCTCAAAGCTGAGTCCAAACTGGTGAATTGTTTGTTTGAAACCAAGAATAAATTGTAGTAAACGATTCTGTTCAAGGGGAAACTACATTATTTATATGATGAAAATAGCTCAAATGCCAACATAAAATTTAAATGGCTGTCAAATGATTTAAATTACCTGGGAATTAGTGGGTTAAGAAGTATGAATGGACTTTTTTCCCTCCCTTTGAGATGGCTCAACTAACCCTCTTATTGCAGGCCACATTGCATTTTACTACTCTGGGAAAGAAAACGTAGTACACAGATGTTATTGAAATGCTGAAGTACACATTGATGTTACTGAAATGCTGAAATTGCTCCACAGACAAATTGATTCTGTAGGTTCTCTCTCCTAATTGTATAATTCACATTTTCTGCAATGCTCTTGATACACATTCATAGACCTGACTTTAGATAAGTGGTATTAAAAGAAGAAATAATTCTGAGTTACACATTGCATGTTGTGCTGCCACTTTAAAATAAAGTATATTAGAAAAAAATTTCATGTACGTAGTGTAAATGATAGTTGGACTATATTTGGAAGAAAAATCTATTTCATCATCCATGAGGAGCATTAACAAAACACTGTCATTTTATTATGCATAGAAGACATAAGTGGAGATGTCAAAATTGGTTCCAACCCATGAGCCAATTTGACTGTCCCCGGGATCGAGTCGGGTTTCCGGGTTGGGTTGGAAAAAGTTCAATTTTTTTAAATGTGAGTTAAATTGAATCCAGTTCACTTAAACTCGTGAGTTAAACGGGTTTGAGCAACAACCTTTTATTATTAGTTTTTTACCATTTTTTCTTAAGTTTTGATTATAATTATTTACAAATTCTGATTATGTAGATTATGATTTGATATTTATAAAATTGTATATGTTCTTAATGAATTGTGTGTCTAATGTAGACTACACTGCATGTGTTTATAGCATAATACAAAATCAATTATAATAAATACACCTAATAATTAGAAATCAATCATCTTAATTTCTTAGATTATGTAACGCCTAATTCCCTAGAAATTCTCTAAGGGACTGGGTGAACATGTCATGCAGCCAATTGTTAGAATTGACAAAATCAGTAGGGTTTTCTCTAGAGAGCACCTTTTCTCTAACAAAGTGACAATCAATTTCAATGTATTTGGTTCTTTCATGGAAAACGGATTTGATGCAATGTGAAGTATAGCTTGATTGTCACAAATAAGCCTTCTTTCATGGACGTCTCCTAGTTTTAGTTGTAGAAGTAGTTGCCTAAGCCACGTAAGCTCACTGGTGGTTGTTGCCATAGCATGATATTCTGCTTCAGTACTAGATCTAGTAATTATATTTTGCTTCTTACTTCTCCGCGGGATAAGTTTTCCTTTGATAAGAACACGGTACCTAGAAGTAGATCTTCTATCTGATGGTGATCCGACTCAATCAACATTAGAGTAACGAGTGATTACTGCCTTTGTCTTCATACAATAATCCTTGTCCTTGAGCATTTTTTTATTTATCAAAGAATACATGTCACAACATCCCAATGGCTATCGCAAGGAGCATTCAAAAATTGGCTTACTAACCGCAAAAGTGATGTCATGACTAGTGATAGTGAGATAGTTGAGTCTACCTACCCGACGAGGATATCTTTTCGGGTCTTTTAATGGCTCCCCCTGACCCGGAAGAAGCTTGATATTGGGATCTATAGAAGTATCACAAGGACGACCATCAAGCATTACAGTTTCAATAAGAATGTCCGGGACATACTTATGTTGATTAATGACAATTCCAGAAGCAGATTGATGAGCAACTTCAATACCTAAGGAATATTTTAGAGAACTCAGATCTTTAGTATGAAATTGTTGTAAAAGCTAGTCTTTGAGTTGTCGAATTCCAGCCTCATCGTCAGCCATGATGACAATGTCATCAATATAAACAAGGTAAATGCACTTGCCAAAAGAGAGTGAGGAACCTAATTATCAAGAATGGAGGAAGGCATGCAGTTGATAAAGATAATATGTTAGTAGGGCATCTCCCCAGAAGCGAAAAGGAATATTGTGGTGAAGAAGAAGGGTACGGGCAATTTCGGCCAAGTGTCGGATTATTTCTTTTGATGACACCATTCTGTTGAGGTTTTGTGAGAGCAAGATGTTTGATGGAGGATACCCTGGGAACTTAGAAAAGGTTGAAATTGGGAAGACATATTCACAAGCATATTTTAATAGAGGTGCCAGATAAGATTTGATCGCGGACAGATTCAAACTCAGGTGGAAGTCCAACAAGTGTAAGAACTGTTAAAAAACTTGCCCTGCTGTTCAGCATGCTTGTCTGCATCATTAGTGAAAGGCATAAGTGATTCCAAATCAGCAATTAAGCGATCGAGCTTACCAAGATATATTTGTATATCATGATTCTCCAGCTTCACCGTGATAAGATTGAAAATAACATTATAAAAGGCAATGAAAATCATTGGAATGTACTCTCTTGGCCTTGTTCCACACATCATAACATGTAGTAAAAGCATGGTATTCGGGCTGCAATTTGGCATCGATAGAGAACCAGAGAATTCTAAACAAGGAGGCATCAATTTTGCATCCATTAGGCTTGTTCGTGGTGGGGAATGTCTTTGGCTTGTTTGGTCAAGTGGTCAGCACGAACTTGACCCTGAAACCATAGGTTGACGGCAGCAGCCCAGGAGCTATAATTGGTCGTCTCGTTCAGTTTTTCACATGAGATCAGTGGAACATTGGTAAAAGTAACAGCAGGGGAAGCCATGGTAAAATAAATACCGAAAATGGGCTAAAAAGCAATGTCGTGTGAAACACAGTTTGCCAAGTTGGAACACGGTTGGCAAAGGTCGGAGAATGGTTGGTGGAGTTGGAACACGGACGGCCAAGTAGGAGCACAATTGATCGGGTTAGAGCATGACAGTTAGGAATAGCTGGCGTGTGGTGGTGCGTGCAGCGGCAGATTGAAGCAGTGCTGGTGGTCATCGGAGGAAAAGGATACTTGGTGACAAAGAAAAAAAAGGGCACACAGAGCCGTAGGTAATGTTCATCCGAAAAGAAAAAAAGAGAGAAACCCGATGTTGAACCTAAACTACTGATACCATTTAGAATTGTAAATGTTTAATTGTGTCTAATGCATACCACAAATGTTGTGAATGAATTGTGTCTAATACATACCACACTGCATATATTTATAGCATAATACAAAATCAATTATAATAAATACATCTAATAATTAGGAATTAATCATCCTAATTTCCATGATTATGTAATGCCTAATTCCTTAGAAATTTGTAACAGCTGCCTTCATTCTAACAAAAATATTTATTGAAATAAGTGAACACTTTGATTGTAGTGTTACAAAAAAAGAATAAGAGTTAATTCACTTTGATTGTACTGCAATAAATATATAACATAAATCAGAACAACAAAACATCTTTATTAAAGCATCCTTAAGTAAGTTCACTGACCCACCAATCTGTGGTAGATTGAATCAAGTTACAATTTGTGCTTTATCAAAAAGTGAATTGGGTAGAGTTGATTCATTTTTACTCAACCTATGGTGAGTCAACCATGTGAGTCAGGTTGATTTACTTTGACATTCTTAGACATAAGCACACCACTGTAATTGCTCATTGGCCTTATTGGTGACATGCTTAATAACACTGTTTGCTCATTGACCTTATTGTGACCTGCTTATCAAAATAACACTGTTTGCTCACTGGGCTTTATATCGCTCTGTCCTCTGGATGATACTAGGCGGTACGCAGCTGTATGATTTTTTATTTGTATCTCTATCCGTGTAGATAATTGTTTTGGAAGATATATTGGTTATGGCTAAAGAAATCAAAGCACAAGGTAGAGAGGAGTTTTTTGACCTTTTGGTTCCACCTGCAAAAGAGTGTTGGAATGAAATTCATTGCTTTTTGACCCCACGGTTGGTTACTTTCAACAATTAATACAGCACCACCCGAAACCTGAGGCAACAGGTCTGCCCTATTTTGCGAAGGGTGTCTAAGGTGTGGCAAATGATCCAGGTTTTGGAGTTTGAAACCAGGGCTGCCTCTAAAAGTCTACTAATACGATTGCGCACATTTACATTGGATAGATCTTAGCCTCTAGTCAAAATGTGGTAAGTTAAAAAAGTAAATTTCTTCCAATTTTCTTTGATGTCAGTTGGAACCATTTTTATCGTCATCATCAATTGACTTGGTATGATTATTTTTTAATATTGAATTTAAATAGCCTTAGTGGTGATGTATCTTGCAACGTACTTGGAGTCTGAGTCATCAACAGTTTTGGTTTTTTCCTGATCTCTGCATCATGGTGAGTGATTTTAATACTTGTATTGATTTAGCTGTTGTACTCTGTATCTTATAAAAGTTAATATTTCAAATAAGTATATGAAAAGTTAGAATTAAAAGTATTAATCTAAAAAGATAACAGGTAATGTGACAATTTTATTGGGTCATTGTTAAAAGAGTTTTCGATATCTAGTTTCAGTCCTTAGTCCTTGTACGTAATAAAGGTGTAAATTTAATGCAATTGTAAAAGTAAGCCCTTCACATAAAATACTTGTTGAATTCCTTGTTTGGCAAGTATTTTATATTATCTTTACTACTCTGTTTTTGGTTTTTTAATGAATAAAATCTGCTTCATATATATATATATATATTTATGTTCCTCACTGAAGCATGTCTACATTTGTGGTGTGAATTGTTCGGTTTAGCACAATAAAAGTTGAGTAGAACTAAATTAGAAAGCGGTTCTCTCATCGCACCGAACTTGAAAATTGATTTGTTTGAATCAAACTGTTTTAGTTGGATGAACTGGATTCTAATACAATTCACCCAATCTGAATTAAATTAGAAAATCGTTTGTCTGATTTTAATCGCTTTTCGTTTCCATAAACTTGTTTTAATGTTTTGAATCAACATTAGTCTTTTATCTGTTGTTTTTGTGCTCAGTAGGGATGGCAACCTTTCCGGCATAGATAGTGTATTGCTACTTGACTCCAACAAAAAAAATTCATTTATTATTGTGCAGATATTCAGTTTAAAAAATATTTATTTATATTTTAAAATTTGTAGGTATATGTAAATATTTGTAAATATTAAAAAAATAATATATATATATATATATATATATATAATATTTTTACAATAAAATTTAAATAAAAATTAATAAAATATAAATGAATTTTAATTAAATTTAATTTAATAAAATATTTTTTTTTTAGTATTGAATACTTACGATGGTATAATATCCGTATTTATAAACAAATATTAAAATATTTGTTATATGTAGATAAATACTTACGAGTATAATTATTCATTGTATACTTTATTTGTAGGAAGTATTCACGGATACATGTATCAATTATTTATAGTTTAATACAAGTATTTATGTCATCTTAATCTAATCAAATATGTACTTTAATTGAATATGTGCTCACTGACTTGATTTGCTCGAACTTAACTAAAAGTGCCATTTGGTGTTTGAACTGGTTTTTCAATTTTATACCAAGAAACTACCATTAACACACACTTATAATCTATTCTAGAAAGTAATTGTATCGAACATTTATAGTTTAATAAACGAGTTTCATTGTTGAAAGGTTAATTTAGGAGTACTAATTAACTTGAGTTTTCAACTTATTTTCATTTATTTTGTTAAATGTAGTAAAAAAATATTACATGCAAGAATAAACTACTTGAATTCCTATTTTATAATCAAATCAAAATGAATTTTTATAAGGTAAATGCAAATAGACGTATATAGCTATTTTTAATATGGAGGGAATTATATCTTAACTGTAATTTTAATATATTATCTAAATGAGATACATTTTTTTTATTCAACAATTTTATTCTTTAGTAAAGGATATATTTTTTTTTTAACCAGCTCTTGTCTCTAGTCTAATTTTTCCACCAAATATAATTCTCTAAACTATCCACTTGAAATAATATAAACACATTCTTTTACTTTTGAAGTTATTCTTTCAGAATCATATTTTTCTAAAATTATATTATTTAAATTAAAAAGTATGCAATCAGGAGAACCTGTTTAACACGTTCTAATTATTTAATAAATACTTGTAATGCAAACTAATAAAATAAATATTAAATACGATATTTTGACCGTATATTTTACATGACAGATTGAGAAAGACAATAACGGATTTTTCATTTATTAAATTTCATGACGAATAATCTACTTTTAACTCTTAACTGTGTTGTTTAGAAGAAAAGGAATTATTCAGAGTCGTACTAAAATGGTTTGTTACACTCGAACTAAAAAATAATAGATTACGAAAATATGGAAACGAGTTCAAAAATACAAACCATGAAAACTACAGAAATTATTGATACGATATAGCAATTGCCTTCTAAAAATATAACAAATATCATGAACTTGAATATTGAAGAGTTACATTTCATCCACCGGTAAGATACGATGTTGGTCAAGTGTTTCCGAATTTATTTTTGATATCACTCTAAAATATTTCTTACTAACAGATTTATTTTATGTGTATATAAATTTATATTCATATCTTATTTTATCTAATGTGAAACTTTGTTTATATTTTGAAAGTATTCGAGGTAAAGATGCAAAACGCAATGACAGTATTAAGAATTAAAAACTCAACAATAACAATGTCCATTACAAAGCAATGCTTATACATTAAATAAATAAAATTTGTATACCGAAACTTCAATAGGGTTTTTTCTGCTGTAAGTGAATGGTATAAGATAAGTGAAAGTGTGAAACATACTGAAATTAAAAAGTGAGAAAGGTTAAAAAAGTAGCCTGAAGACTATGGATAAGTGTTATAGTATTGCTCCTGGCAGGGTGTGAATATGGTTTGGTTTGGTTTGGTCCACTGACCTACAACTACAATGACTCAAAGCCTATGAGTAGTAGTAGTAGTATTATTATAATAATGGGAATATTTTGTTTTATCATTGTCGTCCAAACCTCATTAATAATATTCAGGAAGTTCGTGTCACATTTCCAAAGTCACACTTTGAAAATGTTAATGAGAAGATTCTATGTGCTGCCTAAGCTGTTGAAAGCCTATAGGTTTTTTTTTAATAAGAATTGTTATAACACCAATATTGACCCTAACACTTGGTGGAGTTGCTAGGACTTGTACAATATTTCAAATTATCTATATATTCTCCAGTTGTCCACTGCATCATACCATTTGGATCCCATGTTAGGACTATACAACAAAACTACTTTTGACTTTTGAGAACACAAGACACATGTCATGTTCAAATTCCTCTTCAATCACACAGATAACTGGATTTTCATTTCTCAGGTAATTTCTTTACCCTGCAAAAAAAATATTATTACTTGTCTTTTAGCACCTTTGAAAACCTTTAAGTTTGTATTATAAGAAAATGAGTTGGTTGTTAATTGAAGTTGGAGACATAATTGTTGGTACTATGAGATTTAGTATAACTAAATAAAATTGGACACTAATGATAGACACACATACACATCTGAATAGAAGAAGAATCATCATAATGTTGCGAACGCGCAAACTAGAAGCAATGAGTGGTTAGTTTTAATATTGTATTGAAATGAAGTTTTGTGTCCTTAATCCTGAATAAAGAAAACTGGTTTGTTGACAATGACTCCTTCGGGTGTCGTATATGGGAATATTTTTAGGACATAAACAGCTAATTTACTAAGGACAATTCACAATAAGACATGGGATTAAGCAAGATAATCAAACTGGTGTGTGTTTAGATATTATATGGCAGAAAAAAGTCCATAAAAGACAGGGTTCAATGTCACTGTCGAAGCTTAGCTGTTCCCTACCACTTAGTGAGCATTAAACAGTTTAAAGCAATCCCAATAGGGTTAATTTTTTTTTTTTTTAATTGGGTTTCGTGGGTTTCAAAAAGTGGTCCCTAAGAATACATCCAAAAATCCCAACCACTAAAAAAATGGGTTCCCCTCGTCAAAACAATGCCAAATTCCCGTATTTGCTGTTTTCCCAAGCTCCAAACAGACCTGATAGAAGAGGCAATAAGGAGATGACAAGAATTAATCAGAGTGATGTTGAAAGATAAGAAATTTAATGATTCAAACTCCTGCCAATCATTCTTCGCGTGAAAGCTTTTCTTGTCCTTTTGGTGTTCTTAGGATTGTAGAACAAAACAACCTTCCTCTCTTCTTCTCTCCTTCCTCCTCTTCTCAACTTCACTTCCACGTTTCATCACATTCTTCCTGTCAACAAAACGCACAACTCTCCTTTCCACCTTCACATTTAGCATCAACTTTTTCGGACCAATCACAATGGATTAATCAATCATCAAAAAGCACACAATATATATTATATTCATCCTTTCTTTCTACTACTGGGGCATCTACTTCTTCTACTACTTCTACTACTACCTTTTACCTCTCTATTATACTGTTGCTTATGATTCAGATGCTAAACATCATCACCTTCCTTTATATTTCCAAACTCCCAACGCCATATTTTAACACACTGCCCTTTTATATCAGACAAAACTCAAAAGGCCTAACTTTACTTTTCTAGTCAAATGGACACATTCTCACAGCCTTACTCCCCTTCCTTTTCCTTCATTCCTTTCAATCTATTTTGTTTTTTCTAATATCCCTTCCATTTTGAAAGCTATTATGCATCTCTATGCCATACATCTCCAATAACTCAATACAAACATCAGTCACACCATAAATTCAAACAACATCAAAAGGGAAGGAGAATCCAACTAAAATGCAAAACCAAACATCCAAGACATTTTATATAACATAGGTATACTACATATAACATACAGATTCATATAACAGGAGTTCACATTTAGTAATTAGTGCTACAAGAGGAAAACATTCTCTTAATCAAACAAAGCGAACCAATCCTCGTCTTCTATCTTCCCTCCTGCTACCAAACTTAAAACGTTAAAAGGGGGTGAGGCGTTGTATACGGTGGTTCCACCAAAGCCCCCAAATGAACCGAGTTCTGGTACTGCCAGAGCTGGTGCTACCTTCCAAAACCAACGAAAAGAGAACAGGAAGCAGTTGTCCGCGGATCACAGAACTCTCAAATTGACCACCATAGATGTTATGAGCATAATAACTAATGCTACACAATTTTATAACTACACACACTTACTGCGAAGTAGAGAAGAAAAGGACAAGATACAAAAGTGGGGGGGAAAAAAAGAGAAGCCAAGTAAAATGTCAAGCTTTAGCTATGTATGCCTCCTGTAGGTAAGGTAAGGTTAAGTAGTAGTAGTAGTAGTCTTAGCACTAGTAGAGTATATTAACAGTCAGAATTCACGAAGTTGTTGATTTCCCTCATGAGGCAGTAGAAATGTTCATTGTTTGGCAAGAAGTAGAAGCCAATAGTGGCATCCTTGAGATAGAGAAGTTTGACCTCTTGTCCAGAATCCTCGAGACCTTTTGTATATGCCAGTTGCCAATCCTGCAGAAGATCCAAACCAGCCACGCAAACAAGACTTTTGGGGAACCTGAGTCCCGCAAGGCTTTTCCCCCTTGGTCCAAAGGGGTTGCAAGCAGGATGGTCTCTATTCTCTCCTTCAGGCAGAAAAGCCCTCCAATACCAATCACGATCCTTCAACCTCACAAAGTATTTCCCATCCAACCTCAACTCTGATTCCGTCCTCTTCTCTCCTCCGAACAAAGGGTGAAGAAGAATATTCCCCAGGACCTCAATTTCTTCCTCTGCAGCCTTTACTGCCACATGATGAACAATGTTCCCACCAGAACTGTCCCCTGCCAAGTAGACATGAACCTTGGACTCCCTCCCACTTTGCAGCCACGTTCTGGACTTCACCCACTCCAATGCTGTCCATCCATCATCGTAGGCACACGGATACCGATGCTCCGGCGATCTCCGGTAGTTCACGGACACCACAGCAGCCTTGCAAATGCTCACAAGGTACCTGCAGAAGGTATCGTAGATAGCACTGTTTGCCGAGGAATGAGAGAAGCTTCCCCCATGAAAGAATATGATTACAGGAACAATTTCCGTGGTGCTCAACGGCCTCTCAAGGTCTCTGATACCCCATTGAGCCTCGTCCCCAGAGGCCGGCAAATACACCCGGTAAAACGAGCCAACGTTTCTATCAACATGATCGATTGAAAACACCCCATGAACAGGAATTGCATTGGCAGGGACCTTCCTATCAAGAAACTCCGCCAACTCACGATTGAAAGTTCCGTCGTCACGTCTGAGAAGCTTATAAGACAGCTTGAAATTCGAGATTAACACCCACGTATTCAGCGGAACAACACTCTGCACAAAAAACAAAAAAATCAAAACATATTATATGATTGGCAGCCGTGTGAATGGTGCCCACGAGAGGGGCAGAAGGAAAAACAGAGAATCGATTGAAAAACCGGTGCAGGAGAGTGGAAACAAAGCGGTACAGTATAGTAATCCAAGTAAAGTTTTCAACTTGCCAGAACAAGATAAAAAGAGTTAGATGGAAGAAATAGAAAAGTACAAAAAAAAAACAAAAATCAGATGATCCAATATCGGTGTCTCATCTTTCTTAACAAAAACCCCTTTAAGCTGCCAAGCCCAGAGGAGGAATAAAGCAAGAAGCGAAATGGGAAGTTCCGAAAGCGAAAAAAAGAAGTGGATAATAATTTGTAAGATAGAAGGTACGAATGGAAGAGGAGAGAGGAGGGTTACCCTAGATTCATTGAGATTGACTTGGTTACTGCCAGCCATGTCTGGTTGTCTCTCTTGTGTCTCTAAAGTGAATATGGAAAGGGGGGAACCCACAGAAAAGGCCTATGAAGCAGCAGCAGCAGCAACGACAACAGTGATCCCCACGGTAAGCGCCCTCTGGTGCACCCTCATAATAACAACCAACGAAGAAACGAAGGATGAGAAGAACAGAGTGCAAGACGGTGTGTACTACCGCGTGCGTACCTTGCCACGTACGCACGTACGTATCAGTGTATGTTCTCTCTCAGCTCTGTGGCTCTTGCACTACCAACACCACACAGCACTACGACGATTGATCGATCGATTCCCAGTTGAAGGCTTTGCGGAACAAGGTACACTAGCGTGTGTGTGATACTGAAGGGACACAGAGAGAGATAGAGAGAGAAGGGTGAGGGATAAGAAGGTGCAGAAGAAGAAAGAAAGAGAGAGAGAGAGAGAGAGAGGGAAGAGATGAGAGAGTCAAACGCAAAAGAACGACGGGAATGGACGGAGACGAGAGAGACGACAAAGCGGGCGGCCAAATTAAACTGTTAATATGGGACCCACCATTTTCGTATTTACTTTCCCATTTCTTTTTCGCCATAATTTTTTCCCTTTTCTTTATTCTGGATTTTCCTCCCACATCCATTTTCTTTTCCCTATTTTGTCTTTTCCTCCCCTTTCTCTTTTCCCCCACTGTTCACCTCTTGACAACTCCGTTTTCGCCTCGTTTACAATATGCCCTTTTTATAAATAAAAAATTATTTTTGCCAAAACCTAAAAAAT
The DNA here is from genome assembly GCA_036885675.1 of Vigna mungo. Lineage (NCBI taxonomy): Eukaryota > Viridiplantae > Streptophyta > Magnoliopsida > Fabales > Fabaceae > Vigna > Vigna mungo. The sequence continues at coordinate 25,467,276 of CP144695.1, forward strand.
TACACCCTTCTTCTTTATTTATCATTTTCCCTGATTCCACTTTTATCATACATCGCACAGTCTTATAAAAGATGAACCACTCCTGCCGCCTCTTTCAAACAATGCAAATCCTCCATAATGTTACTTTGGAGATACGTTAGAAAGTGATTTTAAGGTTTATTTCTGTGATTAGATTTTAAGAAGAAAAAGAAAAATAATAGTGTTCCGTTTTGTCAAGGTATATTAAATGGGGTTGCATGAATAAGGTGGGGGCGAGGCTTGACCATATGGAGTGAAATTGAATTGGATATGTGAAAAAAACAAAACCATATAGAAGACTGAAGACGTTAGGTTGTGTTTGATCTGGACATAGTTTGTTGGCGAATAAACGTATGATAATTATGATGATGTTTGGTTGGGAGTGGTGGTGGTAATAAAAGGAAGGGTAGGAGGTGTTATATTTTGAGGGGTTGTAACGAATGGAAGAGATGGGGTTAAGTTTTGTAGGCGAAAAAGTACATTTTCTATAGAGACAGTAGATCTGGAAGAGACTGGAAATAGTCAAAAACAGGGTCTGCCAATAGCCGTACCTAATGAAAAATCTGGGTAGAAAGAAAAGAGAAGAAGAACGCCACAAGTAAAACGGAAGAAGGAGACAAAAGAGTTTCCCAGCGTGCGGCCGACGCCAAGGCACGTGGCGACAAAGGGTTCCCTCTCCACGCTTTTGCCAAACACACCCTCTCACCAAATTCCCCAAACTACCCTCCCCGCCACCTCTATATCCCCAACACTGCCATTCACCCCTCACACGTCTTTTGTCCACTAGCACCTCCCGCATGAATGACGCCATCTTTTTTGTCACACTCTCCAATCCTTTTCGTCCTTCCTTCCTTCCCCTATTTTCTTTTTCAAAATATTCATTTCTTTAAAATAAAATAAAATAAAATGTAGCGGTAACTTATAATAAAATAATAATAATAATAATAAAAAAAGTGAATGAAATAGTAAAAAGTTAGGAGGGTTTTGGATTTTTGTGGTATAGAGTGAAACCGAGGCGGTTCCGTTGTTTTTATCTGTATCTATGTATGTATCTATCTCTGATAACAAGTGGCGTATTGACGTTGCTGGTGGCTGCGGGGTGGGTCCTGCTTGCCAAGTCTTTATTCTCAAAACGAGTTCGATACGATGATCAAACTGGCCTTTCGATGTGGGACACGCTTCGAGGAGACGTTCTGATCCCCTCAACAGGCTTTCCTTTCTCGACACGTGTACACCTCCTTTCTTTCTCCTTCTTCCGATTAATCACATTTTCGACGCTTAACAACTCTGCATGCACCTATAATACACAGAGATAGATAGAGAGCTTTGACTTTGGACCATTTTATCTTCGTCCCAGTCCTCCTGCTGCTTCTGCTCCTGCTAAAGGAGGAGGGGCTTCATTTTCTTTCTCTTTCACATTTTCCCTATTTTCATTAATATCATCATTACTTCCTTACATTTGGAAGCCCCACTTTTCTTTTTCCCACCTCACTCACTATACTAAAGGGACTTCTCTATTTTTTATTTTTTTTTTTTTGTCTTTCTTCTTTTCATTTTTTCTTTTTTTCATTTATTTTTCCTCTAAAATATATTCTTTAAATTTCACCCTATAAAACTTTTTTACTTTCTTTTATTTATTTACTATACAAATATTTTGATCATAAAACCCAAATAGATTTCAATCATCGACCAACTGCATCCGCTAGAAGGGTTATCATTTTCCATTCTGCTTTATTCTTTCTCCTTCCAGAATCTATGGCGGCACCACTTTTGCATTTACCTTCCGTAATTTATCTTTATTTTTCTATATAAAATCCTATCGTGCTCATGCTCGGAAATAGCTATGCATGTTTTGGAAAATCTACACTTTTTCTTTTATTCACAAATGTCAGATCTTATTAAAAAATAAAAATAAAAATAAAAACTCTATATGGAAACCTTAAACCATTTGCTCTTTAAAACAAAGCCAAAAAAAAAAAATCACGACTTTAAAAGAGGAATGATGATTTTACACAGATATTCGTATTGAATATCATATAGAATCTATTTTGCTGACGTCACCGACCATTTACAAGATTATGAATGATCATAATTCTCAACCGATCAAAACGGCATCGTACATTGTCGCTCACTGCATAAAAGATATTATTCGAAGTTAAATAACTTTAATCTAATTTGCGCAAACGATTTATCAATGAGTTTTTTTTACCTATGATTTTGGTGATTACGACCTTTCCTTTAAGGTCACAATTTTATTTTTTTTTAAATAATTCTCCTAAAATGTTATGATAATAACTCTTATGATTTTGGAACAATATCTATACAAATATATTTGTCCCTGATGGTTAGAAAACACTAGTTAAAGTGCTGTATCGTGTTAAAGTTAAAGTTTTAAATGGTATATTTATTTCAGCATTATTATATTTTTAGTAATTGTTTTATGTATTATAGATCATGTGAATTATGCCCTTAAGTCATCACTGTTTTATTTTGAGTAATGTTGTCTGATGTAAATATGAGCAAATTATATATGATAAGATATAGACGATAGTTGTTTAATTTTAGAAATCAAATTTGAAATATAAATGTGATACAAAAAGTATTTATTTAATATTTATAAGATAATTAATAATAAATAAATAGCAATGAAATGAATGTTAATTATAATCTGTTAGCCAATAACTGTAAATAATATTTGTGATACATGGAATGGTTTCAAAATTGAAAAAAGTTAGTTAGGTCAATATATAAAAGATAAGTGAATTCAAAATTGACAAAATATCCAATATTATTTTTCTAATGTATATTATTCATAATTGACAAACTTCATAATCTTTTTTCTTTTCAAAACAATGATTCAAATATTTGTTATATCAAACATGATAAAATTTTATTATTATTCTTTTCATAAATTAAAAAATTTAATTTGAAAGAATGTAAATATTATTTGAAATAACGTATATATAGACACGTGAAAATTTAATTATCTAATAATGTCTCTTAAACTGGATAAGTTGACTTCAACTCTTTTCACTAATAGTTAAGAATTATAAAATTAATTTGGTAGGTCTTTTAGGGTAGGGAAAATTATAAATTCATTTTTTTTAATTAAAAAAATACTAACACCTTATATTTCAAAATATAGTTAATACCTTCAGCAGTTTTGATTTTCTTAGTTAGACTTTTGCATATAAAATAAATTTGAAAGAAATTATCTTTATAAGAGTGTTAATTTAAATGAAGTCAAATTAATTTAAATTTGTTTTTGTTGCAATTTTTAAATATTCAAAATGTTAGAAAAGAATAAAGTAAACGCTGTGGTTGCAAGGAAATTTCGCACCAGAGATAATGAGGACATACTGGTAATTAATCCTCCAACCATGAAACATACAAGAACGAGAATTCAAAATTTCAAACTTTTTTGAACAATTTCTCTTTTCACTTTTATAAAATTTTATAAGATGTGAATTTTATTACTGTTATATTGTTTAATATAATTTGATGCCGGACTAATTACTATAATAACAAAAATGAACAATCCAATTCTTAAAAATAGTTATACACTTATGTAATTAAAAAAATTATAAAATTAAACTTAATTTGACAGAGAAATTCATATATATGAGTAATAATGAAAGATTACAAATTAAAAAACAAACATAAATTAATATTCATTAAATGTAAAAGGCTCTCATCTAATAAATATATTAAAAACATATTTTAATATCTGTTAGAGACATGTTTTAATTGTATTTACTTAAGTTCTGATGGGCAAGAAATTGGTATTTACTAATAAGTGCACTTTTTATAGAAACTATAAAATATTGTGTGATTTAATTACGGAAAGAAAATACTATGGGTCCTTCCTAATTAATATGTGAGCTGTAAATATCAGTGGTAGTTTTCATCCAGATTAATGACATGTCCCAATGCATTAATCATTAATTAATACTTCCTTTGGAGCTAACTGTCATGTAAGATATTATTCTTTCAAGACTTTAACTGTAATCATAATAAAACACTGTCTTTAATTAAAACAGCAAGAGTATAATTATGAAGCGGTTAATTATTTGAAATAATAAATAAGACATGATGATTGATTATTTGGAAATAAGAAATATTTGAAAATAAATGAAACCAGAAGAATTCAGGTAAAAATACAAATCTAGGTTAATTTATTTTCAAAATTATGGATCTGCGTGTCATTTTAAATTAATTATCAAAAGGGATAAATGATATATCGTGGTTTAGGATTTATTATGAGGAATTCGTGAAATATATATTCTGCACAAATCATCATATCAACATGTGTGAGTCATAAGGAAACTATTAGACTATTTAAAGCCCAAAACGGTCATAAGTCAAATTTTTCTTGTAATTTTCTTAAAAAAATTATTTAATATTTTTTAAATTTATTGTAATTTCTCTAGACTTCTTATATTACGAACAAAGTTACTCCATTGATTGATGTTAAGGTTACAATTGAATTCCATAAGGTTGATAGGGTTACATCCCAATTTTGCTTCCGACATATTATTCTCGTTGAATCTTTAAATTTACATCAACTTCATAAGAAAGATATGAGAGGGAAAGGAGATAGATGTTGGCCCTGAGTATCACCAAAGGTGGATAGCTTATTGGAATAACTTACACACTCAACTCATTCAAGGTACTTTATTCATTGGTAATGAGCATTTACCTGACAACGCGCCTTATATGCAATGGTATCTTAGTCGTACAATCCACTACATATAGCTTCTCGAACTAACTTTTGTTAATTATGTAATTTTAACTTTTAAAAGATTAACTCTTGTACTTCTTTTCATTAATTTCAATTCTCTTCCCACAATATGATATTCCACCAAAGCCTCAAAGTTTGATATCAAGATATTACATCTTCCTACCATCAAGAAATATTCACTAAAACCCAAAACTAAGAAATTTCTTTGAAATTTTTCTAACAATTTTAGCTCAACATTTTTCTAAAATTTCATTAACATTGAAGTCTCCAATGTAGTCTACGACTTTAGTTGAATCATTTTAAAGTTGAAGTTGACAACCAGTGCCACAAATTTAGTTCAACAATTTTTACATATAAGTTGCCAACATGTAGCATGACTCTGGGTGAAATTGGATTTAGGTTTAAGTCCCCAACCCTAGGTGCAAATTCAATTAACAGAAGTTATCAAATGTTAATACAAATCGGTTGAACATTGTTTTTAACAGAAGTTGTCAAAAGCTTTCATAACTTTAGTGAAATTGAATTTAAGTTGAAGTCGTTAAATATATATATATATATATATATATATATATATATATATATATATATATATATATATATATATATATATATATATATATATATATATATATATATATATATATATATATATATATATATAACTTTACTTGAATGTGATTTTAAACAAAAATTATCTTACTCTATGATGACATTGTTAAAATTGAAGTCGACAACCCTATGTACGAATTCAATTAAAAGAAATTGTCAAATGTTGATACAAATTTTAATGAACATTATTTTTAACAGAAATCGCCAAAAACTTTCACGACTTTGATGAAATTGTATTTATATTGAAATCGTTTAACCTATATACAATTTTATTTGAATGTGATTTTGAACAGAAATTATCTTATTCTATGTCGACTTTGTTTTGAAGTTAATTAATTAAAAATGAGATCTATATCCATAATTTCAAAAATAAATTAACTTAAATTTAAATTTTTGTGGTGATTTGATCCTAATAAGAAATGTTATATTAAGAAAGTAAGTAAAGAATATGAGGATATTTATAACATTTAGTAGAAAAGAATGTAAAAGAACATAATAGAAGAAGTAGAGAGTTTTGTGGAAATGACATACGTTGAGGGTGGGAAGTTTACATAAGTTGATAGTTTTGTGATAAAAGAGGAAGGAAATGGGAAATTGGGTAATGTGTGGATGGTTAGGCAATTATGTGAGTAAGTAGATTTGAAAGAGTAAAAGAGAGAAAAGCATTAAGTATGAAAAGTATAGTAGACAAAGATGCGAGTAGGGGAGAGAAAAAGTACTTATGTTCCACCTCAAAGAAGAAAAGGTAAGCATTTTGGCTATTTTACTGCTCACAAATATTCATTCTATTTTAGAAAGAAGATTTATTTCCATTAGGGGAGAAGAGTGGGAACAACACACGCTGAGATGGATACATGTCTAAAGAGGTAAAATAATCGTTTATATATAATAAATAAGATGATGTTTATTTAATAATAATAATAATAATAATAAAAAGAAAAAAGAATAGCGTGCATTTAAGTATTTGGCTGTATCTGTTGTCCTAACATAGAAGCGGTGGATAAGCATGTGCCACACACACACACATTATTCCAAACATATTTGCCGTGTTGTTTACTACTTCCTTGTTTCTTTCCTCTGCTTCCTTTTCCTTTTCCTCTTTTTTCGTCTCTCTTTCTCACTCTGCATTCAATGCCCCATTTGCCCATTTGTTTCTTTTTGGCTACTCAACTTCTCTTTCTTTGTTTTTGTCTTCTTTTTTATTCCCTCATTTTTAATAACATAAATCAAAGTTTCTGCGTCGATAACGTGCGGGCCACCTTCGACTTTGGCCTTTTCTGCGTTAGGTCAACAACTAGGAAAACCTTTCGGCCTCTTCTGCCCATTGCCGATATCCCACCAAATGGAGAACAATTCATTTATGTCTCTGTCTCTGTTCCTTCGTCAGAGATTCTACCCTTTCTATTCTACTCCCACTAATTACAATGCTAAACACCACCATTTCAACCAACCAATCATCATTAACATCTCTTCAACCTTCAACCTTCACATTACACATTACGTACTTCATCAATAATAATAATATTCATTTTCATCAAACATCCTCAAGTACCACATCGATACTAATAAACCAAATTTGCTTCCGTCTTTCATTTATAACCATTAATAATAATATTCTTCTTATTTTACTCTCTTGTATTCTTCACAGTTCCCTCCTCAATCTATCAACAGTTGTTATAATTAATCCTTCACTCTGTCATGAAAACTCAAATCATCATGAATATAGAAATTTAAGACCACTGCCTTTTACACTCTCTTATCCTCATTTTAAAAAAAAATTATAATTCCTACATTATACTATTAATTATGAATATACAATTAAGAATTTTGCATAAGACTCCAGAGTCAAATCTGGTTATATTATATGTTAATAAAGACTTCTTTAATCTAAAACAGGGATAAGATTATTGGAATGGATTCTTAATTTAACATGCCGAAGTACCTAACTAATGTACTTAAAATAATGATTGTGAACATTTTTTTTTTAAATGTGAATACTATGAATGAAAGCAGTGCTTTAATCTTTAAATAAAGGTATGGAGTTCAAATACTATGAATGAAAAACTTAGCCTGAGAAAGAGATGGCTCAACAAAAATAGTTAATTAAAATTTTATATTCGGGAATACTCTACACCAATACAATGTAATGAGAAAAAAAAATATATTTATTTATTTATTTTTTAATAATTTAATAATGTCATAAGATTGTACAAAGCATTGCCTTTATTTAGGGACCCCTTTAAGTCCACTAGGGCTGCTTTTTCTTCATGAAGATGAAGGATGCTGCTACATGCAATGAATGCAGAGTTTTTAAGCTTAATTTCGTCATCACATCTTTATGGATGGATGTTACTAAATAATATTCTTAATATGTTTGTTAAAAAAATATTGGTGTGTATTTATTATTTACATAATTACTTTATCAATGTTTATAAGACACACGTTAAAAATATTCTTCGAAACAAAGAGCCACCGAACTTGATGCAATGCATTTAGGTCAATATTCTGTCGATAAATTTCAAAGATTCTTCCTTGACCAAAAGTAAAAATTAATCTTCTTTTCTTGTAAAAGTTTGGAGATGAATCAGTGTACGTTCATTTAAAAATTACAACATGTGTCTAGTAACAATTTCAACACGTAGCAAAGAAAGAAAGAGCTGTACATGATTTGGTCATAACCAAATTTTGAATATATTTTTTTTAATTTATATGATTAGTGACAATATAATTGAGAAAAAAATAATTTAAATATTAGTTTTATTTTCAATTTAAGACAGGTTTTAACCTTTAGTCATCTGTTTTTATCTTTACTGAACATTTTTTCTTAAAAATAACTATTTTAACAAATTTGAAGTATTTGTGGAATTATATACATTCAAATTTTAAAATAACTTATTACCATTATAATTTTATTTGCTTGTATATTTCATTTATAAATAGTATGACGGAAGGCAAATTTGTTTTACGATACTTTTGAAGAATTTTGAGAATAGGAAAATAAAAGATTTATTCTTACGTTTGTTAAAAAATTATAAACAATATTCCAAGATATATTTTATTCTTATGGAGGTTATTCTTTTTTATCTATTCATATTTTATTTTAGGGGAAGTTGCATTCCTGAGAAGTCATTTTCTAACTTCGCTACAGTTTTCATTTTACTTTTTCTTTTTAATAATTTTAAAATTAAAAAGTATTTTTCAAAATATAAAAAATGAACTAAATATGCTTTTAGATATATCTAGAAATGGTATTCTTGATTATATTCTTTTAGGACATCGTGTACCTTAGAATATTTTCGTGAACTTTGTGAAACGTTGTGCATGTACTATAGTGGGTTCGAATTCGGGCTAAGAGAAACAATTTCGGGTTCAAGTTGGAACAACTTAGGCTACTTCTTAATTCAACCCCATTTTTCTGCGTGCACCTGTCTAAACACAAATATCCCATTTTACCCTTCAGTCAATATGGTCATGCTAAAAGAAATACCAAAAAAAAAAAGTTATTGGGCTTAAAATGAGGCCCAACGAACCAAACTGGCAAAAGAGGATAGTAAGACCCAACCCAATAATTTATGAAAGCGTACGGCAACAGTAGAGCTGTGTGATGGCTGAGGTTGTCGTCCAGAACAACCCGAAGGAACCTGAGAAAGACACGAACACAGATCTGTGGGTGCCATAGGAGAACGCAACATCAACACCCAAAAACCGACAGAAACTTGCAAGAGAGAACCAGTGAACAAATTACTCAGGTGCGTTATGCATAAATAGTCTCTAGAAACAAACAAATTCGTTGTTTTTGTTTTCTTTTTCCTTTATTTTCTGCTGAATGGACTCTGATCTCAGCGATTTTACACGAGCTTCGAAAATCGTCCAATTTCACGAGTTCACTAGCGATTTTTATAAATTACTAAATATATTTAAGGACTTACGGACCCTGGTCACGCTAAAGAGGAATGCTTTGAAATTACAAATTGTACAGTGTTCTCGGGAAAATCTTCATTGTTAATGGTTAAGATTGGTGTCTTAAACTATTGCTGTGTTTGCTTTTATTTCCTATGCATAGCACCATCAAGTTCTCTCTTGAATGCATTTATACTCATTTAAAAATCTAGTGTCGTAATAGAGTTTGAGTTTGCTTTCAGCGTTTCTAAACTGAATGTTGGTTACATTCTGCAGTTGCGGCATGCTTTGTGGACTAGTTATACCATATTGAAATTAAACATTTTAAACATAAATGCAAACCTGTAATTATTTTTTATAATATACCAACATGGTGGTCTTGTAATGCATTTAATTTTATACTTTATATATTGTCATGGTATACTTTAGCGCTTGAGATGGAGAACTTTAGTTTTAATGCTTTGGCAAAGATCAGGTTTAGTCATATTGTCCAGCATGATAATCTTTGTAATATATTCATTTACTAAGAATTAGAAACATTATAACGTTGATGAATAAGTTTGACTCCAAACCTTTCACAATGGTCTATTTTAAGTTGTTTTTCCAGCACTAATGAAGAATTGACCTTGTATTCTGACTGCAACTTAAAATTTGAAGGAAACTGCTCATTTTTAATCATTGAGGAATAACCTTGTGTTTTCTTTTAAATATACTAGACAATATGCTAGCATAAAAACTGCATAATATGATGTGCCTTTTAAAAAAAAAAATCTAAGTTGTTGACTCAGTTTGAAACATGAGTGATTTGTATAGCATCTGTACATCATGATAGAAAAATCTGCATTGTAAGTTCAAATTTTCTCTCTCTTTTCAATCCAAGCAATGCCTTAGTTAATATTTGCATGACATAACTAGAACAAATACCAATGGTTAAAATTAAGGATGATTAAATGTTAATGTTGAATTCACAAAGTGGCAAATTTAGAGTTAAGCCTGCAGAAGATAGGCAGCGTATAAGTAGATCTGTGTCATACCATAACCTTATCTGGTTACATGGATCATTCAACTCTATTGAGTTCAATGACCAAATTTTCAAGGATATCATCCATGATATAACCCTTTTCAATAATTTCCTATTTGCATAAGAATTGGGCCATACCTGGCCCCCAACCAATATATTATAATTTAGCCTTGTTGTAATATTCCCACGCCTCTCCTTCTTCAGTCCCACTGTCGAGTCATTGTTCACCGCTGCTAGCTGCTTCCAATCGATACCTCCTCTGCATCCCATCACTGCTGCTGCTACTGTAAGCAAGGTTGTCAAACTCAAAAGTTACTCAAAAGTTTACGTAAATTCGTGAAAGTTTAGTAAACTCGGATAGTAAATGAGTTTACTTCGTATAAAAATATTTTAAAACATTTTTAAGTAATAAAATAATTTAATATTATAATTTATAAATAATGTTTTTATATTTTTACAGTATTATTATAATTATTAGTTTATCATATTATATATATTTAAATATTTTCTTTAATATTATTATTATTTTGTTATAATTTTAATTGAATAATTGATACTTCAGTTGTTGAAGCTAATATTGGCCCAAAAGTTTGACACTAAAAGGAGGTCCAATGATCAGAATAATAAGGAGGACTCAGTTTTACTTTAATATTAAATATTTTAATGTTAAATATCTACCTGTTAAAATAAAAAACATAACCATTAAAGATTGAAACGAAATGCACAGCACAAGGGATTGTAACATTAAAATAGAGCCATGAATCAGGAGCAGCATCGGTGAAGACGACGGCAAGCACAAACAGGCGAACGGAGCGTGACCACGACGACAAGCGCGAACCAGGCAAACGGAGCGTGACCATGAATCAGGTGAACGACGAGCAGGAACCATGTGAACGGTGAATGGCGAACGGCGAACACGAACCAGGTGAACGGCGAACACGAAGGCGAGCTAACGAGGAGCGACCACGGCAGCAAAACGTGACGGTGCCCTAAACCCATAACGACTTCCTCTTTCTTCGTTTCTTCTTATTTCAAACTCGAAAAATCGCGATTTTAGCCGTTCTCACCGAGTTTAGAACCGATTTCACCGAGTTTGCTTGAACACCGAGTTTGATATTTTAGACCTACTAGGCTGCTACCCTATAAGGCCATTTGCAAGCTTATGTAGAGTAGGAAGACCAATTGCAGTCTATATCTTGTTTGCTTTACACATGCACACACATTCTGACATATTATGAAGACTCTGAGTGCCATGTATGTAGACTTTGGATGTGAGATGGGTTAAGTGAATTATTGCAATACCTCTCGCTATGTAAGTGTTTATTAGAAGTTTTAAAATGTTTGTGCTGGTGCTATGATGTTGAGTTGTGGAAGTTATGTTAAATTTGAAAACTGATATGGTTAATGATTTTTTCATCATTTTCCGTGTCTGTTTATTATTCTGAGTTTCTACACGGTTAATAATGTCAGGTTGTACGTGATCCAAGATTTGAATCTCTTTGTGCTACACTTGACCCTGAAGGGTATGTTCACCTCTTGACATGTGCTTTTTAATGTTGTCATCATGTACACTTGTTTAGTTGCAATGCAGTTATCATTATAAACTTCAAGAAATTTTGTGCTACTTTTAAGTTGTGTTAGTTCTGGTTGCCTTTGCTGTTTTAGAGCATGTCTAGCGAAGTGCCACTACTTAATATCTTAAGAAGATGCTAGTTCCGTTCTTATAGAGGAGTCAACTTAGTGAGAGCGATTAAAGCAGTGAAGAGAAACATGTAAATTTCAAATGAATGACTTCTTAATAACTCGGAAGCCAGAACTGAGAACGCAAGTTAACTCGGACGAGTTTGATAACCTTGACTGCAAGTCTTTTTCTTTTTTCAAATTATTTTTGTTAAGTGCCAGCTGACTTCCTAATTTATTATTCTTCTTTTCCACTTCATAACGGATTTTTGGGGTTTTTGATGTTCTCATATGGATACCACTGGTCTGGTCCTTCTATCCTTTTTTACCCAGTTAGAAACAATGCAATTTACTATCTCAATTGGTGTTTACAGTGGTCTCTTTTGCTCAAAGTCTAGATCACCTTAACTATCTTTTTACCATTTTTTTCCCATCTAGTGTCACTCTAATATCTCCTCATATACAATTATTCATTAATCTCATCCACAAGTAGCATGCATTTAGGGGTGATCTTTTGTAGTATGCCTTGGTAGTAGATTCAAGACTAGTTGTAAAATCATTGTTTTAGAATAGTTCTTACAAATTTAGCAGATCAGATTAAATTCTGTGTAGTTTTGCTGATGCAGAAAAAGGATTAAAAGAAACTCTACAGGACAAATAATAGAACATAAAATTGCAAATTCATTGGATCGGAAGGAATATTTGTAAAGGTTTAGCAGAAGAATTCTGTTGGGAAGTAGATAGCCAGATCACCTAATTCATAATCCTGATTAAGTTCCATGGAAGAAGAGCATCAATATTCTGAAAGTAGTGAAGAACTACAGACCCAGAAACCGGATGAAGAAGATCAACAGTTGCAGCATCGGTACCTAATACCTGGAGCTGAAGAGAAACTAGTATTACAATTTATGGATTCAGTGCATAACTACTTATCTCTCTTTGATACAGTGTCCTCCACACTTCGACAGGTAAAAATGAAACGTATTCAATACAAGAAATGGATAGCATCTTTGGATATGTATAAATTTCTGGTTTACCGATAGCTTTGAATTTAATTTTCTGACCTATCATTCTGATAGAGAAAATGTTACTGATAGAAGGTCAAGTATAATACTGGTTGGATTACTTAATTTAACTATTTTATGATCAAATTGGAGAGTTTGGAAGTTTTGATTCAGCTAGTAACTATAGTTGAACCTGGTAACCATTTTTAATATATTAGCAGGGATGGTTTGACTTGGCAAGTGCTCGACATTCCATGGGTGCTGCTCGTATTAATAGTTCTTTATTGGACCTGAAATTCCATTCAGCTGCCACAACATTGAAGATAACCAACCATGATGGTAAAAATTTTATGCTAATGGAAATGGTTGCTAGTTGCGACTGCTTGATTCTATTGTGCTTTCATTTTCATTTTTATGAAGCCTTTCTATAACATGTTTCTTACCAATTTAGATGGAACCTTTGTTTTAATATAAGAACACACATGTCTCAACAGGTACACAACCATGCTTCATGTTGCGTAAATGGGTATCCTCCTCCGAAGAGAGTACTAACGAGTTAGAAGACGAGAATGTCCAGCCACAAGATAGTAGTAGTGTGAAATCTTCCGGTATGTTTTCCCTCTCCCAATGCATCAAATAATGGTTCTTTTATTTAATGTGTTATTTGATTCTCATTTTGTTATATATTTGGTGTACGAACTGCTGAGGTGATCATGACTAAGAATTTATCAGGACTTGCAGCAGATAATGCTGACGTAAGTATTCTAAAAACGTTAAACATCCTCTCATTAACATATATTAAGCATTACAAGTAGAATTGAATTTGATCTCTAATGTTGTTGCTATCATGAAATACGGTGAATAAATTTTAGAATTTTCATAGCAGTAGTTCCTGAACTGTCAATTGAGCTACTGTACAAATCTTGTTAGTGTATTTTATAGATTGAAAAGGAGAGATCCAAGTCCTTATCAGTTTTTGGAGTTTTAATTTCGCCAAAGCTTCGAGCCACCCAGCTATCATTTGAGAAAGGTGAATAACAGGACTAAAGATCTTAATTCCACTATCTTTGCAAATGTGATTTTAGTCATCTGTCTGTGTTATACTTGTCATCCAAGAGATAATCACATTCTGTCAATTGAATTTCTTTGCAGCACTAGAGACACTCGTAGAAATAGCTAATATGCAATCGTCATTGTTATATTCTTTTCACCAACTTCAGAATGTGGAAGATACCAAAGAATGAAAAGTACCATACCAGCTCCTTGTGGTACGTTTATATAACCTTATTGCTCTCTGTTTCTCTTTTACTCCTGGTATTGGGGATTTTTTTTTTTTTTCTTTTCAATTGCATATCAAGACTATAGTATTTTATTTGTATGGACAAGTCAGATATTATTTTAGTAATATAAATCACGAACAAATATAAAAACAAATTTGTGGGATATATTTGGGTAAAATTACACTTCAGTTCCTCCCCAAGGCTTGTGATAATTTCAAAATTAGTGTTTTTCTATTAGAACCGGATGTGCCAGTTATATAACACCGGGTGTTTTTATTTGAAATGTGAATGTTCTGAAAGGTCTATATGGTGTTAGCCTTATCTAAGAAATTACTGCGGTTTGGACAAACTGAAATTATCATAAGGGAATAACATTATTTTCCTATATAAGATTCTGTTCATTGGGAACCAAAAGCTTTTTACTATTGGAGATGATTTTCTTTCCCCACTTTGTGATTACTTTCTTACACAGGCTACTGCTGAAATGCATTGCATTTGGAAATATTATTTCAGTATTGGGAATCCAGCATTCGCTGGTTTGTTGTTCAATTTATTGATGTATCAGAAGACAGTGAACAGTTCCCTCATTTTGCTGCATATATTCTAACATTGGTTAATGGTTGGTTACACATACGAAGAGGGAAGGGAAAACTGGTGTACAAACAGTTTAGGTTGAATGATTAATTTACTAATGGAAAATATTATCATTTTATAGAAACCCTATGGAGTGCTTATGAGTTATCTGTATAATTTGTTTTTCGGGGGACATAATAATCAATCGAAAATGATTTTAAATGATTTTAAAGATAGTTTATGTAAAATGCAACAACTTTATCACATATAACTATTAACTATCCATGATTGAATGTTGGTGCATGTAATACCTTTGTCATGCTTCAAAATATAAATTCACATTTTTTGCTAGTGATCGGGGAATTAAAACGATTTATAACAGTGAGCAAATAAAATATTTACAATTTGATGCTTTAATTGTTAAGGAGCATTGCTGTAACTCTTCTTTTGTTAAGCAAAATTTCACAAATTTTCTTATTGAAAGGATATAATTGAATACAAAGTTAAACCCAATGGAAAAATAGATTATGCCACCTAATATAAAATATTTGTATATGGTTATTCAATTATAGACTCTATATAAGTTTGTTTTGTATTAGAAAGTGTATTTTTTGAATGGATGAATATTGATTGATTTTTTTTTTTAATGTTATCAATCTTTACGATGAAACTTTTGGCTTATCAACATAGTTAAATTAAAATTTAACATGCATACAATTTTGTCAACCCACGCCTAATAACAACTAACCTTTGTAGCTTTAAAAAGTTACCTAAATTACCAAAATTAAGAAAGACGAAGAGCAATCAAATCAAGTTGTAGATATGATATTTGTGATACCTTGAATTTTTATTATGCATTTATTAGTATATAACTTTAAATAATTTCTGTAATAAAGAATATATTATAAGATATTATTTTATCTTTATGGGTTGTTTTACAATGATCTACTCATCATCTACAAATCTTAAATGTTTATTAAGAAGGCTAACAAAACAACCTAATTCATGAACTACGTTTATGTGTTGTCTCTCTTATTAAGAATATTTTCCATCAGAATAAGTGACAGGTGTCTCACAATGTTTGAAAAATTGATTCTTTCTAAAAGACTTATGATGAAATGAAAACAGGAAATAAAAAACTAAACACAAGAAGATAGAGTGTAATCATTTTTAAAATAAAATAAAATTGTTGAAATATTCTCAAAATATGTTTGATGATGTGTAATCAAATGATAGTTTTATTTGACAAAAAAAATATTTTTATTTTTTAGAAAGTTTGGTTTGAAAATTTATCCTTGTTAGTGTAATAAAATAATATGCACTTGCACTTAAAAGAGATAAAGAAAACAATTACACGGATTTTTATATTGGTTTATCAGATAATACATTGAAATTGTCGCATATCCTTTTTAATGTAAGGGTTTTCTTTTGTTACTTATTCTTGCATCTGAACATGTTTTAAAGTTTTAAGATGTATTAAATGTTATTGACTTGGGATTGAACGTGTGTAGCTTATTGACAATGTCTTTGAAGTATGACAAAAATTCACAAGTCAAGATTGTCTTTTCTTCATGTTTTTAACACAAGTAGACCTAACACAATTGGCTGATTCTATAGTACTGAAATATGTCCTTTCTAAATAAGTTATTTGCACAAAGCAAATTTCAATAAGTTATTGAAAGAACAAAGAATTGTATAGACCTTACAATCATAAAATAAACAATTATTAATGTTTGATATGTGTTATAAAATGCTTTAAGTTTGCTAAACAAAGTATACTCATTATTTATTCGAGCAAAAGTTTATCACATGAAGTATATGTGTAACACTTTGCATTTGGTGAAGTATAATACAAATGACACTTTCATTTGTTCAACCACACAATTTGTGTTTGTTTGATTAGACTAATTACTTTGCACCTAACTTCATCTAAAACACATAAAATTATATTTTATACTCAGATGTTTAATCATACAATAAAAAAAAAGATTTGTTGAACTTTACTCAATTTTATGTCCTTTTAGCTTTTTTACCTATGTATCAATTTGATGCTTATATTGCCTACCTTAATGATTCTCAAACTCAACAAACACATGAAAGAAACCCTCCATTTTATCCTACAAAAATCATTCTAAACCAGCAACCACCACCTCTAACACGAGAACCACTACCCACCATAAAACATCACCATAGTAACACCACCAACAAAAATCAAATTCTCCACTAGCAAAACCAACACCACCACAATCACAACCATACAATACCATAAAATATTATTGGGAATTCAACCTCCTCCTGATTATTTTTTTTTTCATGCAATGAGACACGTTATTGATAATAATTAATAAATTGAATTTTGAAAAGTTTAACAAAAAAAAGTTAAAAAATACTGCTTAAACAATTTTTGGTATTTTTTAATCCTTTAATAAATTTTATATCTATTTTTAATTGTTAAAATACAATAGTTTATCATAAAATAAAAGTAAATTTTATTATAATTTTGAATGTTAAAAAATATTAAATAATATTGTGAAAATAAATATATTTTGTGAAAGTTTCAAACGTCGATATTTTTTTCTAACAAATTTATAAGCTTTTAAAATAAATTTGTTTTAACTATTTTTCACGTGTGTAAATCTACCAATTGTTTTGATTGCCAAAATTTTTACTTATAATGGGTTTTATATGTTAGAATTTGTTATTTTAGTCATCTTAAATACGTGTAGTGTATAAAATATTAAATAAAGATGATTATTAAAAGATATTTAGAAAAAAGCTAACACAAAATTTAAATCTTTAGATATTAAAAATCACCTAATTAGATATGACCATTTGTAATATATAAAACTCACAAGATTTATATGATTTTACAATAAAATTTTTGCAAGATTGATGTGAAAATTATCCGTTTATACAATATTTAGCTTCTTTAATTTTCAAAATTTGTGTGAATGTTCTACGAAAACATTCAGGTCAATTAAATACATACCAAACCATGTACAAATAAATTTTAAAAAATTCTCAAATTTATCATATATAATATTATTTTTTCTAAAATAAAAAAATAAAATCCAGAACTAGAAAACAAGAATCCGCTCCTCCAAAATCAAATATCGATTAACATTCACTTTCCCTCTCCCGCCCAAATTTAGAACTCAAATTTGGGATTAGCTGCCACGCTGGCGATCCGCCACAACGCCCTTCACCCAATCACAATCAATGCTCAAGCTCTATATAAACCAAAAACCATTGTCATTCTTCTCACCATTCAAAAACACCATCTCTCTCCCCTGCTTAACACAATTTTCTGTTTAAATCTCCAAATCAACCACAATGAGTTCCACAGAAGTTGCAGCACCAGGAAAGAAGGGTGGAAGGGGCAAGCCCAAGACCACAAAATCCGTTTCTCGTTCCTCCAAAGCTGGTCTACAATTCCCTGTTGGCCGTGTGGCTCGTTACCTCAAGGCTGGTCGCTATGCACAGCGCGTTGGATCCGGTTCTCCGGTTTACCTCACTGCGGTTCTTGAATATCTTGCTGCTGAGGTGTGTTCAATTATTCTCTTTACAATAGTAAAATCTTTTTTAACAAGTTTTTCTGTGCATTTTTTTCATAATTGTTCTTGGTTTAGGTTTTGGAACTTGCTGGAAATGCTGCGAGGGACAACAAGAAGACAAGAATTATTCCGAGGCATATTCAGCTTGCAGTGAGAAATGATGAGGAACTGAGCAAACTCATGGGATCTGTAACCATAGCTAATGGTGGGGTTCTGCCCAAAATTCATCAGAATTTGCTGCCGAAGAAAGCTGGGAAGGGGAAAGCTGAAATTGGATCTGCTAGTCAGGAGTTTTAGATTTTAGGGCTTGATATCATATGTTAGAGTCTGATCACTTCAATGTAGTTTTGATATGCTTATATTAGGATTCAGATGGGATGATGTATAGTCCTTCAGCTTGTGAAAAATAATTATTTGTTTTCTCACTATAATTTTTTTGCATTGTTTCTTTCTAATGTTCTTTCCTTTGCTGAAATTAAGTCAATTCAGAATTAAAGTAGAATTAAATTGATAGTTTTACCAGTATTTTACCAAATAAAAACTGAATGTGTTGCTTAATGCATTTCTGATTAAAATTTTATTAAAATAGATAAGTTATTATTTAAATTTTTGCAGTATTTTTCTTTTAAATAAGAAGTGAAGTTTATGTGTGTTTATATATATAAGTTTTACAGCACACTGAATATACGAAGTTCTATAACATTGTAGCTTGCAGCTTATGAAAAAACTGCTTCTGTTTCCCTTTTCTCTACCTTCAACCCCTAAACTCCAATCACTGTTTAACCTTCAACACTATAAATGGCTATCCTCTTCTTTGCAATTTCCAAAGGAACTCAAATGGAACTCCAAAACCAACGTCATTATCACACACCCAACTCTTGTTGTGATGGAATCATGTTCCTCCATGTATCAACTAAGGCAGATTCAAGCGCGCATGACCCTTACTGGGTTAATCACTCACACCTTCCCCCTTAGCAGGCTCCTAGCTTTCTGCGCCCTCGCCAATGCCGGTGACCTCCACTACGCCCACCGTCTTTTCTGCTGTATTCTTGAGCCCAACACCTTCATGTGGAACACCATCATCCGAGGCTATAACAAGGCTCGAATTCCCGCCATGGCCTTCTCTTTCTTCCTCGATATGTTTCAACGCGGTGTTCCGTTCGACCCCAGAACCTTCGTCTTCACGCTCAAGGCCTGCGAACACTTTTCCATGGCTCCACAGGGGGAGTCCGTGCACTCGCTTGCTCGGAAAACTGGGTTTGATTCCGAGTTACTCGTGCGGAATGGGTTGGTTCATTTTTACGCTGTTCGGGGTTGGTTGAACCACGCGCGTGGGGTGTTTGATGAAATGCCTGTTAAGGATGTTGTTACTTGGACCACGATGATTGATGGGTATGCGGCGTGCAACTGTTCTGATGTGGCAATGGAGCTATTTGGTTTGATGTTGGAGGGTGATGTTGAGCCCAATGAGGTGACGCTGATTGCGGTGCTTTCAGCGTGCTCACATAAGGGTGACCTTGGTATGGGGAAAATGATTCATGAAATTATGGAGAAGAAGGATGTGAGGTGGGGTTTGAGTTTACAGAATGCTTTGTTGGATATGTATGTGAAATGCGGATGTTTGGTGGCTGCTAGGGAGGTTTTCGACAGAATGGAAAGTAGGGATGTTTTCTCTTGGACAAGCATGGTCAATGGGTATGCTAAATGTGGTGACTTGGAGTCTGCTAGGAGGTTCTTTGAGAAAACTCCTCAGAAAAACGTGGTATGCTGGAGTGCGATGATTGCAGGATATTCTCAGAATGACAAACCTAAGGATTCATTGAAATTGTTTCATGAAATGCTTGGGGAAGGTTTTGTTCCGGGGGAGCACACCTTAGTGAGTGTGCTCTCTGCTTGTGGCCAACTAAGTTGCTTTAGTTTGGGCCATTGGATACATCGGTATTTTATTGACCAAATAAGAATACCGATGAGTGTTACTTTGAAAAATGCAATTATAGATATGTATGCCAAATGTGGAAGCATAGATGCGGCTGCGGAAGTCTTCAGTGCAATGTCGGAGAGAAACTTGGTTTCTTGGAATTCTATCATTGCAGGCTTTGCTGCCAATGGTCGAGCAAAACAAGCTATTGAAGTTTTTGATGAGATGAGATGTATGGGCTTTAAACCGGATGATATTACATTTGTGAGTTTGTTGACAGCTTGCAGTCACGGTGGCTTAGTTTCTCAAGGTAAGGAATACTTTGACACCATGGAAAGAAAATATGGGATAAAACCAAAAAAGGAACATTATGCTTGCATGATTGATCTACTAGGTAGAACTGGCTTCCTAGAAGAAGCTTACAAGTTAATAAAAAACATGCCAATGCTGCCTTGTGAAGCTTCTTGGGGTGCCCTTTTAAGTGCTTGTAGAAAGCACCACAATGTTGAGCTGGCCACTTTGTCTGCTTCTAATCTTCTAAGCTCGGATCCAGAAGATAGTGGTGTTTATGTGCTTTTGGCAAATATTTGGGCTAATGAGAGAAAATGGGGTGATGTGAGGAGGGTGCGAAGTTTGATGAGAGACAAAGGTGTGAAGAAGATTCCTGGTCATAGTTTAATAGAGATAGATGGCGAATTCAAAGAGTTTTTGGTGGCAGATGAATCACACCCTCAATCCGAGGAGATCTACAGAGTACTGGATGACATACTTTTGTTATCAAAATTGGAAGATTCGGGCTGTGACTGCGACTCAACCTTCAGTCGGGACAAATATGTCTCTCCATGAAAATTCCATTAAAGCCCGAAACTCAACCTTGTCTTGGTAATAAAGTGGACGGTGAATGTGGAGTCTCCTGTTCAGTCCGATAATTGCTTGAACTACAAAGGAATTGTACTTGTATTGCTATCTTTATGGTGGCTAGTTACCCCAGATAATGATTTATATATTCCTGTTCAAAACTCTAGGAACCTT
This sequence comes from Vigna mungo, assembly GCA_036885675.1. Classification (NCBI taxonomy): domain Eukaryota; kingdom Viridiplantae; phylum Streptophyta; class Magnoliopsida; order Fabales; family Fabaceae; genus Vigna; species Vigna mungo. Next base: position 25,488,606 of record CP144695.1, read on the forward strand.
CGACATGCTATCAGGCTTAATCTTCTTATGCACGCCTAAAATTTAAGCTACAGCAATGCAATTCACGAGTTCAGTTCATTAAGGACACTGGGCTTCATTTTGACTCTCAGAATGCTCTAGTCAACTTGTATGCAAATTGTGGTGCTGTGCTATGAATTTTAGCCAAGGAAATCTGTGATTACCTTCCATCCAAAGAATTGGTTGCCTCAACTTGATGCTTTCGGGGTATGCAAAACTTGGAATGGTTAAAGATTCTAGTTTCATGTGATCCTGTGGTTGAAAATGATTTGTTTTGTTGGAGTGTTATGATATCTGGTTCCACTGAAAATGACCAGCCATATAGGCTCTTCAGTTTGTTCAATGAAATGTAACGACAGAGAATAATGTCTGATCAGATCATGATGTTCAGTGTCATTTCTTCTTGTGCTGGTGTTGGTGCACTTGTTCAAGCGAAATGAGTTCATACATAAATCTATAAATTAGGGTTTGGAAGAGCTCTACGACTGTCAATGTTAAGAACCTCTAAATAATGTTAATACACTGCTGTGGTATGTCTACAATTAGACTATCTTTCACTTACGATAATTTTCCTTAAGGTTATATCTTAGACTCAAATTGGTCATACTATAGAAGTTTTGTCAACTTTTGAGTTTACATTCCAATCCAAGTTATTTATTGTAAAAGGAACCATAATATTCATTATTGCTTTTAAATTTAACTGTTTCACACTAAATCTATTTAGGTTGTTTTGAAGATAATCATGTTCCAAACACTATCATTGTTAAATGTGATTTTTTTTTGTTAAATTTATACCCTTGTTGATATTAACAAGTCTTTTAGTTACTTTTTTTTTCGAGCAACTTGACCCATAGTGCTAGGATTGAACATTGGCTTCTTCATACTAGTCGAGTCGATCCCAATATAAATTCAATTGAGTCAGCTTAGGTCAAACTATGACTAAATCGACACAAGCCAAAATTTTGTTGACTTGGGTCAGAAAAAAAATTCGACTGCATTGGCCTCGAATGAAATCCAATCGAGTTAATTTCGACAAAAATTCAACTAACTCAGTCAAAGACAAAATTCGGCCCTGGCCAAAATTTGACCTTGATCAGAATTTGGCCGAGTCAAGCTCAATCGAAATTCGATCGAGTCACGCCCGATTGAAAGAAACCATGTCTGACCTGGTCAAAATTGACATTATCAGATCTGGTCAAAATCGACCGTGTTGGCCTCAATCGAAATTCGACCGCGCTGACCTCGACTAAAATTTGACTGAGTTGGCCTAGGGAAATTTTTTACTAAGTCAACCCATAACGAAATTCTACCAAGCTAGGCACGATCAAAATGTGGTTGAGCCAGTTCCAAGCAAAGGTCGACTGAATCGGCCTTGGGCAAAGGTCGGTAGAATTGGCTCCAGATGAAGGTTGGTCGAGTTGACTCCAATCGAAGGTCTGTTGAGGTGACCTTAGTCGAGGATCGACCAAGTTGTCCTTGACCTGATTGAAGGTCATTTGAATATGCCCTTGTAAAAAATAAAGTCTAGTCAATTAGGATCTAAGATAAAACTGAATCGAAGGATATGGTTGAGTCAGTCTAAGGTAAAAGGTTGAACCATGTCATCCGAACTCATATAATAAACTTAATAATTAAATTATTAGATTGATCTCATTGAATTTAAATAACAAAGTTAAATTTAGTTTTAATCTAATTTAAATTCGATTAAGAAAAAATTGAAATTTACTTAATCTAATTAACATAGATATAGAATTTAATTCCTCCCCATTTTAATTACATCAAATAAATTTAGATTGGAGAAAATATTTGTATTTAGATTAGATATTCAAAAATCAATCTATATTCATATTTAGTGAAGATAACCCTTGAGTTTGAGAGTAAATTAGTATAAATATGTTATTTGTTATTAGTTTCCTTATTTCCTAAAATATTTAATCAAATTACTTATAGAAAGAGTATAAAATTCTATTTGATCCTTTCTTTGTTCCAATAAACAATACAGTCAATATTTTCATTTTCATTACCTAAAATAACACTAGCACTAAAAGTATCTTGGTTATATTTGTGATACTAAATTTAAGATCGGAGTTTTATAATTTTTTTTTTTGTATTATATTATGTTGATATAGTATAAAATTCATCATTCTAAATCTTAAAAATCACATTATATCATAAAAATAGTTTTTGAAAAGGAAAAGTTTTTATGTAAAACAATATATAGCAAATGTTATTTTAGAGAATATATTTAGGAAAGAGAAAGTGAATAGATCTAAGAGTGAATTTAAAAACAAAATTTGTAAAAATTAGTATAGAATTTAATTAATATAACAAATAAAAAAATGATTTAATTAAAAAATATTAAAATATTTTTAGTAATAAAAGTAATATAAAATAATAATAGTTAATATTATATATAATTATAAAAATTATTATAAGGAGAGAAAAAAATAAAATTTAATTTTTAATTTGGAAAAAAATGTATTATTATTATTATTATAAGAAAAAAAATTAAAATTAATTATGAAGAAATATAGATAGAAACCTTGTTATGTGTAACATCCCAATAAATATAACCAAAGCCATAATTTATTTTTAGGAGTTAACAAGAATAATAAAAGAGAACAGTAATGAATAAGCCAAGCCGCACGAAATACTAGGAAATTAAAACCGATCGATTGGAATATAATTACAATGATTACAAAATAGACCGAACGGTCTAGAATACAATACATTGGCCGAAAGGCCAAAATTAAAAAGATTCAAGTACTAATCGTTTACAAAAGACAAAGAGAAGGAATCGCCTATACTAAGGACCGGACGGTCCTGCATAACGCTCGGGCACTGCTTCCACTGGTTCCTCGGCCTGCACAGCGTCCTCCAGAGTTTCTTCCAAAGCAGCTTCTAAGGTATCCTCTGCTTACATCCAAAAGGATGATCATTGCAATTGAAGAGAATAGCCGAACGGTCGGATACCGAACGACAACATATACAAGGCAAAACAGATAAGGGTAAGCTTATGTAAATTTAATTTGTCAATTCATCATACAAGTAAACATACAATACAAACCAATCAATCATACAACATATCAGGCTTATACTCAAGACCGACCACAAGACACTGTCCGGACTGTATGAACATGTAGCTCGGTCGTCCCTAGCACCCGGTGTGGTGTAGTAACTGTTTTCCCAGCTGCCACCCGAGGTTAGTCCTCAAACGGTTATTTGCTCATATAACCGCGGACCTCCTGCCATTCCCACGCATGAGCGGCCTCCCTCTACCTGAGGAAACGCCCTCACGGAATATCAGGATCAAGGACAACGCCTGAGTCATTCCCACATTCATACTTTACCAATCATTGCCAAATTCCTGAGACATTCCGCCAGTGGAATTCTCTTACTTAATCAAATTCAACTAACGTTCGTTATTCCACCAAGTGGTTAGGGTGTTCAGAGAATACCAGATGCTCAATACCGAGTAGTTTCTGACTAAGTGTTTCATAAGACCGAGCACTAGATCTATGACCGAGTGCTTTACATGACCGAACATCTTCGGAATGAATAATAATACCAATGGGAAACCGAACACTTCATAAGTTAAGTGTCAGTCTAATACTGCACACTTGTATGACCGAACGTACAGTTTATGACCGAATGTTCTTAAAATTTGTGTACTGGTATAATACTTAGCACTTTTAATAAACATCATCAATATAAACCAAACGCTCAGTGTATGACTGAACGTTCTAAATAATTAATATGAGATTGAATACTTAGTGTATGACTAAGCACTTCCAATTCGAACGTTCAGTATAAGACCGGACGTTCAGTACAATAAAGACAATTAATATGAAACCGAGTACTCAGTTTATGACCGAGTACTTCACAGAACGAGCACTCGATTTATGATCGAGTACTTTCAATAAACATTATCAATATAAAACGAACGTTCAGAGTGAACGAACGCTACTATAATAAACATAATTAACATGAGACTAAGTAATCAGTCTATGACCGAATACGTTAAAACTGAACACTCAGTATAAGACCGAGCTTTCTGTAATTGATAGATTATTACGACTGAATAAGCAAGTCATTTAGGTTTCGATACAATGGTACAAAACGATCGTTTTAGGGGAAAACCGAACGGTCCTAATGACCTTCGGTCTCAGATTCACATTTTCTCTAAGTTTATACTTATCATATAATTCATACTACAACATACCATATTACATTCATGAAAAATCAACCAACATACTTTACATATCAAACATGCAATAAATCAAACACTCATTTAAAACATACAGAAAATCAAAATTAAACTTTATAAGCTTCCCTTACCTCTATTCCAGCTAAACTTCTAGAGTTCTACGATAAGATTGTCCAAACGTCCAAAAGTGCTCCGCTTGGAAAACCGATCGGTGAGGATGAAAGGTCTTGACACCAGGAGTATTTAATCTGAAAGGAGCAAGGTGATCGGAGATGAAGGGGTGGTCGGAATTCTAGAGAGAAGATTGAAGGTTTAAAGAGAAGGATGAGAAAATAAGGTTTTCAGAAAGTTGGGTTTGAGGAAGAAGAAGAAGATTGCATGCAGAAAGTAGCGTTAGTGTTTTCTTCTTACCTTAAATACTGCCTCCAAAACGGACGGTCGTCCATTTGCCATCTGCCACATGGCTTCCACTAAAACGTCCGTCCACTCCTAGCGTGCCACCTGACTTCCACTTTCTGGGCTTCACTGCTCTGCTGCTGCTGCACGGATTACGAAGGACGGGAATTAAAAGCTTGACAGAGTTTGTCTCCCACTCATCAGGGAAGAACGGACGGTCGACACGTGGACGTCACTAAGGATAAATATTTAATGGAGTGTGACATTATGCAATTTTGTTTCAAACCTACAAACATTAGAAACATCAAATTCGAAGGTAAGGATAAATGTGAAAAATATTTAAATTTTTCCAAATCATGTGTCTTCTGGTATATTGAAAAAAAAAAATTCCGTATTTACTCGCCTTTCCTTCTTCAACAAGCCATCTTGAATACAAACTTTGATTTTAATCCGCATAAATTTGTGTGAACAAAATTTTCTTTAAAAACTAAGAGAACCTTAAAAAAGATTATTTCATAAAATATAAATTTGATTTTTGAAAAGGAAAAGGTAACAATTATTTTCTAAAAGTTTTATTGAATAGTATAATATTACATAGTATGATTAGTCGTGTCAAATAATTTATATGGATGTTCTATCTACCCACCCAATATACAGATATTATATTAATATATAAAAAACAAAACTTTCCATAGTTGCTATCACCCAGACACAATCCAAGTTAACTGATTTTTTTTCTCTCTCTAGCAATCGTTTTTAGTGAAATTCACATCTCCATTTTTTTTTATACCAGATATTTAGTAATTATATAATTTTTAAACACATGTGTTTTTTTATGATGCACACCTACATAATAATAATAATAATAATAATAATAATAATAATAATAATAATAATAATAATAATAATAATAATGGTTAAGTTTTTAGGTTATTGTTCTCTAACTATCTTATTCGTTTGGGTCTCTCTAGAAGAGGAGAGATATTTGTAAAAGGAACCTTGATAATTTGGATATTTAGTAAATGATTATCATTATTTAATATTTAAATATTTGAAAGTATGAGTTAAATAAAAATAGATCATGAATAGAAAATGATTGGAAGCATCTACCATACAGTTATAAATTTAATTTGCTTACATATAAATATAATAAAATAAAAAAAATAAATTTATAGAGTTAATTATAGATACTTTGGTAGAGACTAATAACATGATAAATTAATATAATTTTTTTTCACAATATTTTGATATAATATATGTGTTAATTTTTTTTTATTGAATTTTACTATATTAACACAATAATAAATAAATTATAAATCAATAAAAAAATAAACATATATTTATAAAAAATCTATATCAAAATATCAATAGTTTTCTTTTAAATTGTGACCAACACCAAGTTTTCAACCTTAATTTAGATTATATATATTCTTGAAATGACTAATATTCAACTTAAGGACAGAAATGAAATTTTGCCACCTACCATTCATTCCAGTTCAAAGGGTATACAAGTCAACTTTCTTCACTCACTTGCATAACATTCAAGTTTGCACTAAATGTCTTTTCAAACTACATTTTTCTTTCACTACAATTTAATAAAAACATCTTTTCAAACTTATCTTTATATATTTTAAAAATGATTACTAGAAAAGTAAACATTGATTAAGGTTCCAAAAATATAATTTTTAATATGAGACCACTTACTGACTCAATGAATTCATTAACCTTAATAAGATAACATTTTTCTTTTATATATATATATATATATATATATATATATATATTAGAATATTATGTTCAATGATAATGTTTTAGGAACTACTTTTCATCAATAAAATATTTTTGGAAAACATTCTGTGATAGGTACATTTTTATTTTTATTTTATTACAGTATAATGTTTTTATCATAAATATAAAATATATTTGATAAATTATTTATCTATTGTAAATTATAAATTTAAATCTTTTGTTTATTACAAATTTGAGTTATGTGAATAAATATTTATCTTTTTATTGCACAAATTAAATTACTAGTTTATAATATAAAAATATATTATTAGTTGTGTATTTTCTTAACTTATCTTTTAAAATATTTTAATTTCTAACTTGTAAACTTTACCTTAATTTGAAATATTCCTACTTATTACAAAATATTAAATACTTGTTTTGTTTTCTGATGATGTCTTGTTTTAAAAGTGTATTGCATATAATAATACTTATTTTATATAACTAATACTTATATTCAATAAATATTTTTATTGAAAAGATGAAGATATGATAAAGAAACCCGCATCTACCCTTTCAAATTGCCATCCCTTGTTATGATACACACATATTTTGACTACTAAATAAAAAGAAAATGAAAAAATATAACAAATTTTAAAAAATTAAAAATTCTCTCACCAAAGAATAGTATTTTGTTTTTAAAAAAATTATTCTAACTTTGTAAAAACATTATTTTATCTATAAAATATAATATTAAATAATATATTATATTATTTTCTTTACTCATGCTTTATTTTATTTTTATAATTCCAAATGTTATTCTCATTTACAATATTATTTACACTTTTGTAATTACATTTTCTAATGATAGACACTATAAATAGTTTATTATTTATCACGTAAGTATCATTGTGACTTTTTTTAATATAGATATATTAGTGAGTTTTTATAAGTTTGAGTTTAGTGACGTTGTAATACGAATCTATAGTTTGAAAATATTTTTTTCGATTGCGTGTGTACTTGTTATTTTGTTTCCTTGATAGCTTTCCATGGTTGAATACAAGGGTCACATCTAATGTCATTCAACAAGTTGAGAAAGGAACTAGGAGAAAATTATTTATTATTTAATTCATTATCTCAATCAATCTAAACAATAAAAGTAATTAAGTTTTTAAAATATAAAATAAAATAATAAATAATACTTAGTTATATATTGTAAAAATTAATAATTTTCTATACATAACTTCTTTTTCAATTTTTCTGCTGTTCCTCCTTTGTTCATTCATTCTGTATTTCTAATGTTCACTGTTACTACCTTGAATTTTTCTTTTGTGACCTTTTCAAAATTGAAGAAACACAGCTACTTGATGAACCTTCTCATGGAATATCATTATTAATTATTATTATAGATGGCTTTGAATATCTGTTTCATCAACTGAACAATCCCACAGTCAAAATGCATCTTAATATCTCTTTTCAATTATGTTCTAAAGAATTGTCATACACTATTTGATAGGTCCACTTGTGTTACAAGATAACATATTTATACCAATTATCCTGATGGAAAGTATTCAGACAAACATCTTTGGCTGGTATTATTTAACAATTGAAAAATAAACGAAACAAAAATTAATATGATAAAAATAAGTAGTAATATCTATAATAATATATAACGAGTTCTCCACTTAAATTATTTTTGTATTTCACTTTTAATAACATAATTTATAATAAAGAACGCAAATAAAAAATACAATAAAACGTATAGTATAGTTTCAAAAGAGAAATAAATTAACACATAATTGGAAAAGGACTCTCACCTAGATCAAATAAAATAACTATCCATGTTCTACTTGGGGTGATGTATAAAGTTATGGAGATTTGATTTATATAGTAAGATTATTTTTTTTTATTACAGTTCTTCTCAACAAGAAAATTACATACAAAATATATATGTCGACGAAGGTTAAAATAACGAAAGAAAATCTTAAGATAAGAATTAAAATATATTAATAAAATTCTCAATAAAAAAATGAACAAGTAAATTGAGGAAAGGGTGAAAATATGAGTTCATAATATCACAAGTTAAATATTGAAAATGAAGTTATCAATAGAGTATTATTTGTTTTACATCAGGTAGACACTATCCGTATCCGATCCATTGTCATCTCTAATTCATATCAAAAGTCATGAAAATTTGAAGTTTACAAAACTTAAGGTTAAACTAAAAACGTAAAAACGAAACCTTCACGGCACACAACAATGATTAGTGAATAAAAATACAAAATTTAATAAGAAATGTTATTTAGAATAATGAAAACTTCAACCAAAACGAGTACCACAATAGCAAGATGAATTGAAATGAATTGAAAAACCTACTCTTATAAATTTAACTCCTTCGTTATACTTTGATGAAATGTTTCACACAAATATATAAAAGGTAAGAATACTAATTTTAAAAGAAAAATTAATTTCAGAACTACTCAAAACAAATACTAATTAATCATTATAATAACAGAAGATATAAACAATCCATCATCAAGGTTTATTGGTCATCGAACCAATATTTAATAACTAACTGATATCTATTATAAGTAGGTTGAACATTTGGACAAAATATTTAAAAATCTCAGAATACTTAAAAAATCTCAATTGACATTTTCAAGATCGAAATTTATTACTCACAACGTGGAGATGTTCACGTTATAAATTCTTTTTCACTAATTAATATTTTAAAGTGATATACAATTCTTTTAAAAAAAAAGTTATTTTCAACAAATCTGATCTTGATGAACGCAAAGGTAATTATTGGATTGACAGTCTATCAATTCAATTTGAATGCAACCACAGTATTTGGACTACTTGTCATTGCGTTTGCTCGTACCTATAGTCTTATACGAGGGAATAATGATATTTTAATCATTTTTTTAATAACTTTTTAATAATATATTATAAGTGAGTGTTTTATTGATTTGTATATTTAAAACAAACTAATTATAAATTGTTTCATAAATAGTTATAAAAGAAATTGTAAAAAAAATGGTTAAAGATACATTTATCTTACGTCACGTTTACCCAAAATCAAGTACTTAACACCTCCATTGTTATATATAGTTCACACATCCACTCTTATAGTACACCAAAACATACTAACGAAACAATCTTCTTTCTTCCTAATAGCTACTCTCATCCATGGAAAATTTCAAAACCTTCTTTTTTCCTTTAACCCTTTCCTTTGTTTTCGTGTCTCTTGTTTCTGGCACCTTCTACCAAAGTATTTCTCCTGATGAGTTACGTGCTGGTGAGAAGCTAACACACATTCGGTTCTACTTTCATGAACTCATAACAAACGACAAACCCTCCCTCATCATAATCGACCCTCCAAAGATTATGTCAAACGCTCCTCTTCCGTTCGGCTCCATGGTGGTGATCGAGAACCCATTGACGATCAGACCTGATGTTGAGTCGAAAAGGATAGGAAAAGCTCAAGGGTTTTACCTGTCTGCAACCCAAAGAGCAGGTCTGGATTTGGAGATAGTGATGGGGATGACCTTGACATTTTTTGAAGGAGAATTCAATGGCAGCACTTTGAGTGTGTTAGGGAGGAACGAGATCATGCTTCCAGTGAGGGAGATGCCTATTATTGGTGGCACAGGTGCTTTCCGCTTCGCACGTGGCTTTGTTCATGCTCGCAGTGTGAAGGTTGATTACCACAAAGGTGATGCCACAGTCGAATACAATGTCTATGTTTACCATTATTCCTCCTCCACCACCTCTCCCTCTCATCAACTCTTTAACCACGACCTTAACTTCATGACAGACCCCATTCTCAGCAAGATATAAATTTGTATTCAAAATTAGAACTATCTTTTTATTTGATACAATATTTTTGTAAGTTTTATACTAACTTACACACATAGACAAGTCAAGATATTACACTGCTGGAGGGAATAAATCCAAGGACAAGTTTTCCTAATTCACGCCGTTTAGAGCTTAATAATTCTGCTGTCCAAGTCTTTGAATAATTCACCTTATGAGTTTTAATAGGCAACATAGGATTTATTTTGAAGTGATCAATGAAAGTTCTTGACGTAGAACCTATGATCAACTGAATATTCAGTTTGAAACTTGGTTTAGTATGCTTCAATTTCTTGGAGATATGCTATCCTGAGAGAATTATAGATTGTTAAAATTGTTCAAGTTGGTTTCAAGTATAAAATGTTGACTTATCATAAATTATCTCTACTTTTATACTTCTCTTTCATCTATTTCTTTTGTAATTATTTTAAAACATGTAGATGATTCCTTAACTCATCCTAATTAGCTTAAAGTCATGTTTGATGTAAGTATTCTATAGAACTTTCCATTACTATATGGAAAATTTGTTGTTTGGTTGAAGGTGAGTTTTTGTCATTAAATTTGATCTTGATTATATTCTTGATTGTTTTAGAGCTCACCTTGTGATCGAATGTTATATAATTTTTTGGTTTGAATTATGATTTTTGTTCGCTTATTTTTATGGTTTTTGTTCAACAAAGACTCATTTACCAATTAAATGTCAAACACTACAAAATATTGTGATGTAACAAGAGTTTGTTTTCGGAGGTTTTAAAATCCCCTAGAAATTCCGACGGTTTTATTAAAAAAAATTTTGATGGTTCAAATAGAAATCGTTTAGTCAGTTGAAAACCCTCACTAAAACCGTCGGAAATTTTGTGACGATGATTTTCCCAGTAGTTTTGCCAACTGCGGAAAATGCATTTACCAGGGGTTAAAACCGTCGGTAATGCAAAAAAAAACCCCTGGTAAAATTTGATATTTTTGTAGTGAAAAGATTTTCTTAATGGAGATTTGCAAAAAGAAATATATATGGAGCAATTTATTGTTTAAGGAGAGTCTTTTGAATTGATTTGTTGTCTTCATAAATCTTTATATAGTTTATAGCAGTCTCCTAAGGTTTGGTTTGAAAATTTAGTAGTATTGTTCAATAATTTGGTATAACTCGTGGTGAGATAGATCATTTAGTTTTTTACCACTATTAAACTGCTAGATGACATCTCTCATAATACCTTTATCATCATTTTTAAACCAAAGATATTGATAAACTCATTTTTTGAGGATTGAGGTAGTACAATCCAATAATAATATTTTTAAATCTGAAAGGAAATATGTTTTTTATATTTTGAAGGAAATTGTGTTCATGAACACAAAATTTCTTATCATACCCATGGATCTCAATATTAAACTCTTAACTAATCAAGGGAAGCCTATCTCATATATTTGTTGGAAAATTGTATCGAACTATCTTAGTTACTTGTCATAACCTTTTATATTTCTGGTAGTAACAACAACTTCTGTTTCCATAACAATATCACCTGAAAAGTATATAATTTTCCAACATCATTGTAAAACACATTAAAAGCATTGATTTTATCAACTACAATTAAATTGTTTAACTTTTATGGAGATAATTATATTCGAAAGGTTTCAGATAATAGTACTCCTGCACCAAATATTTGACTAAGATAATTCCTCGCAATTAATCGTTAAACTTGAAGACTTTTTTTTATTATTTATTTATTTTTATAACATTTTAAAACATGTGTTTTAACGTTGGTCCTAAAACATATCTACAAGTGCCGTTGTTTGAAAAATGTTCAAAGCTAAACTTTTATGTGAATAGTCAATGGTTGCTGTTTGGTAAGTCAATAATAAATTGCCTCTATGTCCAAACTGAGTAATTTCCTATTATAATTATTAGATAATTGCAAGTCTTCATGCAGAAAAATGAAATTATAAATTGCCAATAACTTTTACATTGTCTTTTCTGTTCATTTTTGCTTTGATATGGGAAAGCAAAATAAAAGAATCTTCTCCTTAAAAAGAAAAGTTTGAATTACAGAGTAGACTTGGTCCAACCATAATTAAACCTGTTCCGATTTTATAGACATCTCATAACATGCTTTAATTTCGAGCCATTTTAAAACTGAAAAAAGGGTAACAACTATAGAACTGTTTTTTTTTTCCACAGTTTCTAGAAAGTGTGCTTGTCAATAATTCAGTTTCATATAATGCTGTAAGAAGGAATCAATCAATTAAACCATCGAACTCTAAGTAAGGTTAGACAACCATTACGATGATTTTGTTATAATATTAACTATTATAAAAGGTATAATAGTTTCATATTGTTCAACTTGTTATTCTTAAAAGGTTTATATACTAATAAATCTTTATACTTTCAAAATTGAGGAATTTTAGTTTTTGTTTAACTAGTATTTTTCGTGATTTTGTGATTTTTAATAAATTTAATAGGATTATAATCCTTTAAATAACTTCCACAAAGGAATTACGATATTTTTTAAAAGATGACTTATGTATTTAAAAAAGGTTTAATTAAGTTTCATTTGATAATACATGATTAAATCTTTATTTTGTGAGTCGAATAATTTTTTCTTCAAATCGAACCTAATTAATTGTAAACTTTTACTTAAGTGCCTGAATAAACTAGTTATTTATATTTTGATTCTAATAATTATGTTAATTATTTTAAATGATCCCCGAAAAAATAATTTTTATATTTATTTTTTAACGTTTTACTTATTTTTTATTATAGGCAATAAAAGAACTAAATATATATTTCATTTCTCAATACTAATCGCAGTCTAAAGCATGAATAATAATTTCACAAATAGATACGTAATATAGTTGACAGAGAGAACGTTAGAAACATAAATAAATAAAATTTATTTACAAAATATTTAATTTAATGAGAAATATAGTTTTGCACTTAGATATGTCATATATGTAGACCTTTAAAAAAATAATATTGTTTAGTATATGGTTCCAACCAAAGTTCTCTTTATTTCAAATCAAGTCTTGCATATTCTCTATCCCTTAATTTGAATAATTTAATTTATACATCAAAATATTCCTTTATTATGAATTTTAACTATATGCAAATTGTTGCGCAATTAATATTTTAAGTGTTATACCATACTTGTTCAAAAAAGTTGTTTTCAACCAAGTTAGAATGATGATCAAAACTAAGTTAAGGTAATTTTGAAAGCTTGGATATTGGATTAGCCATCTATCAATTCAATTTGAATGCAACCAGTGTCTTTGTATTAAAATCTATTTATCCAACTACCACTTGTTATTGCCTTTGCTCGTGCCTAGAGTCTCATGTGACGTTTACCAAACATCAAGTACTTCACACCTCCATTGTTATAAATAGTTCACACCTCCACTCTTATAATACACCAAAATATACGAACTACACAACAATCTTCTTTTATCCTATTAGCTACCCTCATCCATGGATAATTTCAAAGCTTTCTTTCTTCCTTTAACCCTTTCCTTCCTTTTCGCTTCTCTGGTTTCTGCCACATTCTACCAAACTATCTCTCCCGATCAGTTACGTACTGGTGAGAAGCTAACACACATTCGGTTCTACTTTCATGAACTCATAACAAACGACAAACCCTCTCTCATCATAATCGATCCTCCAAAGATTATGTCAAACGCTCCTCTTCCGTTCGGCTCCATGGTGGTGATCGAGGACCCACTGACCATCGGACCTGATGTTGAGTCGAAAAAGGTAGGAAAAGCTCAAGGGTTTTATCTGTCTGCAACCCAAAGGGCAGGTTTGGACTTGGAGATAGTGATGGGGATGACCTTGACATTCTTTGAAGGAGAATTCAATGGCAGCACTTTGAGTGTGTTAGGGAGGAACGAGATCATACTTCCGGTGAGGGAGTTGCCAATTATTGGTGGCACAGGTGCTTTCCGCTTCGCACGTGGCTTTGTTCTTGCTCGTAGTGTGAAGGTTGATTACCACAAAGGTGATGCCACAGTCGAATACAATGTCTACGTTTACCATTATTCCTCCTCCACCACCTCTCCCTCTCATCAACACTTCAACGACGGCCTTAACTTCATGACAGACCCCATTCTCAGCAAAATATAAATTTTCCATATCCCAACTTTCGTTGCTCAACTTCAAAATTTGTATTCAAAGTTAGAATTTTCTAACTTATTTGATACAATATTTTCGTATGTTTTATGCTAATTTACACACATAGACAAGTCAAGATATTAGACTGCTGGTGGGAGTAAATCCAAGGATAAGTTTTCCTAATTCACGTATTTTAGAGCTTTGAATAATTCTGCTGTCGAAGTCTGATGTAGTGCAAGTTGCGTAGCTGAATAATGTGCTTCTCGATTTGTCAGGAGATGTTGACCGTTGTGTTTGTTGTGTATATAACAGAGAGATAAAGAGGGAGAAGAATACCTTATGAGGACTATATGAATAATGTCAAAATAAATTATTTGGAAGTAATGTATTTTAGTTTATCGATATATTTGGAAGGTGGTTTGGTTTCATTTAGTGCGAATTGTTCTCTTTGTTTTGTTGATATTCCTCTTAGTTTTCTTTACACCTGCTTTTGAAAAAGAAATATTGAGCTTTATTAGTGAAAATCACGACAAATCTAGATATTATTAGGAATGATAATGGGTCGGGTCGGACACGAATATTTCTAATCGTAACTCAACTAGTAAAGAAGAAATTTGACTTGTAACCTGTTTGTTACCTTTGCGGATATCTACTTAGAAAATATCTACAGATATTTTAAAACCCACGAGTACCTGAAAAAAAGTTATATATTTTTAAAATAAAATTACAATATATATATATATATATATATTATAAAATTTAAATTAAATATAAATTAAAATTTAATTTTAATTAAATTTAACCTAATAAAATATAATTTAATTTAATTTTTAATTAAATTTAATGAAAAAATATGTAATTTTTTTATATTATTTTTTGCGGGTAATGGGTACCTGTGGGTCGAGTAATATACTATCCTCATCCGACTCGTTTAGAAGAAAGTATTAAAATAACTGCTATCCGTTACTTACAGATAGTAAATATCTGTGGGTAATAATTATCTGTCGAAGATTTTACCTGCGGATACCCGTGTCCGCGGATTTTTTTGCCATCCCTAAATATTACTAAGGACTGAACAAAATCAATACTTCCTTGTATCTTGAAAATGATGAAATATGTGAAATTAGTAGTAGATTTTGAAAAATATTTTAGTGTGTCATAAATTAGTTATGTGTGTATAAAAATTTAAGAGTATAAAATATACTATAAAATTTTATAAACTAATTAATATATATTAAAAAAAATGTGAGGGTGTCTTAAATGTTGTTTGGTCATATAAAACTTTTTTTAAAAGATAAAATAAAATAAAACCAAACCAAACCTATGTAAAAGTTTAAAACACATAACCTTTGCTTTTCATCTGAAACGAATTTTCTCCATAACCTAAATTTGTTTATTCATCATTCTCATTCAAATTCCATTATCAACCTAAATTTTTTTATTCATCATTCTCATTTAGATTCCATTATCTTTCTGACCAGAGGTCGATTGTGATCGCCGTGAAGTCTTCTTTTCAAGTCTAATTAAACAAAATCTCTTTTTGGGTAAGTCAAAATTTCAACCACCTTTGATACCTAATATGATTTGGTAGTACATGCAATTTTTCTTAGGTTGCATGTGCTCTTAGAATCCCTGATTTCACTCTCTTGATCGATGATTGTTTTAGTTCGATACACACATGTTTTTTATGTTTATAGGTTGAGGTAGAGGATTCGCGAATTCAAAAACAATTTGGGTTTTTGTCAGTGTTGGGTTGTCTTTTGAGGTCTGAGAAGCTAAATTTGAGTTAAATTAGAGTTAATTATGATTTTAAATCATATGTTGATTAATTTTGTATCTTGTGGTTGTGAATTTGAGTTGCTTAAAATTCTGATGTTAATGGTTTTGCTTGATTAGATGATGAACTAAAATTATATATTGATTTCGGGTTCTTAGAGTGTTGAGTTATCCTTTGAGATAATGGAAACTATTGTTTTAATTATGTTGATTTTAATTTAGTTATGCATGTTTAATTAAACGTTGAGATGGTTGAATTTAAATGAAAATTTGTACTCATTGGTATTAGAAACAGATGAGTCAAATAGTAGTTTAAATGTGTTAATCAAATGACTCTTAAATTAGTTTTTGTGAAGTATATTTATAAGGTCACCCTATGGGTTTTGATAGGCAAGATAGGATTTATTTTAGAGCGATAAATGAAAGTTGTTGATGTAGAATCTATGATCAACTGAATATTCAGTTTGAAACTTGATATGGTATGCTTGAATTGCTTGAAGATATGCTAGCTTAAGAGAATTATAGATCATACAATTGCTCAAGTTGATATCAAGTATAAAATGTTTTGACACATTAAGCTAAGATGAGTGCAAAACACCAATTTGTACAATTGAATGAGCTAAAATCTCACATTCTTGCAATATTTGTGATGGTGTTGAGTGGGGTTTAGGGATATTGGGCACTAGTTTTAAATTTTAAAGTCAATGGTTATCTTTTTCATGGTAAGACGTTGCACAAAGGTTTGTATCGCTTTGTACACTCAAGTTAGAGAATTCGTTATGATGTTAGCATTCAACATCAATTTATGTCGTTGAGCCCTCTATATAGTGAGCTTATTTGATATTAGTGTCAGACACACATTGTTCACCATTAGACATTAGTCTTTGGTGTTTTTTATTTTGTTATTTTGCTTATCATGTGATTTTTATGATCTTCTAATTGATGATTTTATGTTATTATTGATGTCTATACACTATAACTTGATGTGATTGATGTTGTTGTAGGGATTTCATAAAAGGAAATCCTATTAGACGTAATTATAATGTGTGCATTGATGTGAAGAGTCTCAATAAGAGGACTATCCTAATATTCTAATAATTATTCAAGCTTATATAAAGTGGAATGAGTTATGTGATGAGAGAGACATAAGGTTCTGGTCTAGAAGTTTTACCTTAGCCAAAAACTGTTAAGGGATTAACCTTGTGTGTGGTATGGTGATACCCATTGACAACAACTTTGTAGAGCAGTATAGCCCGCCACAAGTGCAAGATCACCTAGAATCACAAATGTTGCCATATCTACATAATTGAGTTTAGAGTCATCTTTATGTGAATGATATATCTAGATATTGTTTAGTTTAATGTGTTTGGATGATTGAATTAAAGTGTTATTTGATCTGATATACTTATATATATGATTTATCTTCTTTTTGTAAATTAGTTTACCCTTTCTTTGGGTCTAGTTAGTTTGTGTTTGTGTCAGCTTTCTTCTTTTGCAATGATCATCTTGATTGATGTTACTAGAGAGTTGTAGATGTAGAGACGCCTCTTGTGGATGAGGAGTCATCTATCCAACCTGTAAGAGAAGTCACTAGATCAAGTTATGTATAGTCTTAGGATAGATACAATGTCGTAATAGCCAAAAAGATATATTTGGTATATTATTATAATTCTATCTTTGGAAGACTGTATAATATACAATATATCTTGAATGGTTCACTATTGATTATTATTATTATGAAATATCTTATTTTAATAGTTTTATGTTATTAAAATGGAATTACATGTGAGATGGTTTGCAGAAATATATAAAAGAAAGGAGTTGTCATACATAAATATGGAAGAAGATTATAGGGAATAATAATTACTAAACACCAAGAATATAATGGATTCAAATTATTAAAATATGACAACACATGAGAATACAAGTACATTTTATGATAATGTTTATAAACTTCACCATCAAATAGCTCAAATAGATGACACAATACTTCAAGTTCTTATCCATTTTCATAATCTCACCTCATATGTGAAGTGGAATTTAAATAACAAAGTATATCATTTTGTTTCTACCACTCCCAATAATCTCACATCCTTTAAGAGTTGATGTTAACTGCATTTTAAATACTTATTTCTCCTTCTATCCACTGATATGCCTTTTAAGGACAACATCATGACAAAATTCCGATTTTGAAAGCAGACAATATTCTAGATGTATAGTGATTGACCCTAACGATATCACTTAACAGACTTGAGATCAGAACATTAGCGTCCACCATGGTGCCCATAATGGAACATTAATTTCCTTAAGCCCTCCACTAGAGATGACCAGTCATTTCTTTTAGACCTCAACTAAAGGATTTATATTCCTACCACTTCCAGTCCCACATCGTTTATTAATTGAGGTCATGATGTGCAGTTTAAATACTCATCACTCCTTTCATCCACTAGGATGCCTTTCAAAGATAAACTATAAACAAACTCCATTAAAAAATAGATTAATAATGACTAAAAAATTATCTTTAAATAAATAAATATATTTTTTATGACCATTAAAAATATAATTTCTTTGACTAGTTATTTTTCTAATTTTAAAAAGTCAACATTTAATGAATATTTTTTAGTGTTAGGTTCGTTTCTCCTAGTAATATGTAGTATTTAAAATTTAGTTACGACCAAATATATTAATAAAAACTAAGAAATCATGTTAATTTTTTTATAATTAATAGGATAATCAAGATTCCTATTATTTTATCTTTCATTTTTATATTACAATGAATATATGGATACACTTTTAGTACATATTTAATATGAATTGATAAAATAAATCTATGATTCTGACAAAAAAAAAAAAACCCAAATTTGACTTAGTTGTTCATTTAGAAAAATCAAATTCTGGAGGTTACACCAACTGAGCTTGGAGACTTTGACACCTCCACTTGTTATAAATTGTTGTCTATTATCCTATAGTAGAATAAGTCACCCTAAGAACCAGACAATTATATAATTAAAATAAATGGATTGTCTTATCCTTGCAACTGGATCGAGTATTCAAATAGGATAATGATATTTTGACAACTTTTTTTTAACAACTTTTTGACAACAGGACACGTGTCATCATTTTATTGGCATGTTTGAATTTGTGATTAAAAAAATATTTGAAATGGACCAATCATAGACTGTCACGTATGCGTTGTCAAAATGTTGTCAAAAAAAAGTTATTAAAGAGACTTTTTCTATTCAAATAATAATAGAACATGTGTTTTTATATGTATGAAAAATTATTACACAATATCATAAAAAGAAATACCAAATAACTAACAATAAATTCTATTTCCATGACTTTTTTAAATTTGTTGTCTTCCAATCTCAATAGTATAACTATCCATTCAATCAACATCTATTATTGTTTAATTTTTTTATTTTACATATTACATACATATACATACATACATATATATATATATATATATATATATATATATATATATATATATATATATATATATATATATTATACCGACAGGTTTTGTCGAACCAAAATAATTATTTAATATTTGATGAATGGTAATACTTGTCATACTAAAAAGAAATTTTGTTTTAAAGAAACTCCATTCAAAAACTGATTATAAATAAAAATAATTAATATTTTATTTTATCTTCTTAAAACGAATTTTTATACAAAAGTATTTTAGGAAAATTAAAACATTTAAATTATTATAATATAGAAAACCAAAAATGGAGACAAATATATTATTCAAATTCTTGTAAGTCACAGCGTAAAAGGAAAATTATTTCGCACAAGAAACAATAAAAGATAATATATTTAAAAACACTATATCATGAAACTAATATTTTACTTTGAAATGAAATAAGATAAAAAAAAATCTTCTTCAAAATAAAATATAGGAAGTGAGAAATGAATATATGCTCTACTTTTTTTTTTTTCTGGAATAAATAGATGAAAAATGAATAAAATCAGATGGATTATGTCTCATTATAGGAAAAAGAAAGAATTAAAGAGGTGACAATACATAATAGAAAAAATATTTTAATTTCCTATAACTAAGTAAGGAGGAATCAATTGATTGAATCATGAACCAGTAGGTAAGGTTATAGCATTATCTTAGGGTTTATATTTAACTTTTTAAATATAATGAGACAAACAAATAATTGATTCATCGATCACTGAATCTGTTCAGTTCACATTCAGTTCACATTTTTATAACATTCTATTCTATTATTGTCTAAATGTCAAATTGGCACCAAGGAACCTTTTCGCTGCACTACCATACTAAGAAGACACTCATCAATAAAGGGAACTTTATCGATTATGAACTTCAGTACAGACGCTAATATTATAAAGGTTAAAAACTCTTTTTTATCGAGTTTTGGTTGGAAAAATTTGAAATGGTTCTTATGTTTTTTTTTTTATTCAATTTGGTCCCAAAGAACATATTTAGTGTTTAATTAAGTCCTTTTCAGTAACACCGTTTAAATTATTAACGGTAAACTGTCCAAATGTATAATTGCATTGTGAGGTGTGATTTATTTGCTGAGTTAGAGTCCTTTGTGGCATTGTCTTTTGGAATTAGGATTTTTTAAAATGTATTTCTGATTAGGGTTATTATTTTGGGAATAAATAAAGTTAAGTATCATCCTGCAATCTGATTAGGGTTATTATTTTGGAAATAAATTTGTTTCCCTCCCTCGCGGTGAATAACGTTACCGGCGACACCACACGTCACCAGGGCTGCCGCTGGCCGCCACCAGTCGCCGTCCAAGCCGTCGTCAGATCCACCGCTCACCGTTGGTCCCGTCGTCGGCCATTGCTCCACCCTCCTTTTCTTTCCTCTTCGCGCGAGGGAGAAAACACCTCCTTTTTCGAGAACGACGCCGGCCGCCGCACGTCGCAGGTCAAGGCGCCACCAAAACCACCTGCTTTCACAAGTCTCAAGCTCATCGGCGACAACAGGTGTTACCGGCACCACAGCCAGCCACAGCGTCAGGCTCCACCTCCGAACTCGTCTTCGCAAGGAAACGCCCTCTGTGACTCCTCCCAAGGCTGCCGTCGACGTCGTCTACAACGAAAGGAAAAACCTCCACCGCGGCTAAGCCCTTCTTCCTCACCAACTACAATGGCTCTCGATGCCCTAACCCTAGCCACTGGACAACACCATCAATGGCGACTTGAGTGTCGTTATTGATGGTTGATGACCAATCCTTTCATTCCTCTGTTGCTTTATTTGGGTTGATTTCATTATTGGAAGTTAGGAAATGAGTAAGTGTAATCCTAATGTTCGTTCAATTAAATGGAATGGCAGATTCAGGTTTCTAATGGTCGGATTTTTCAACTGGAAATAGAGCCTACTTTGTGTTAGGTATCCTGGTCTTGTAGGTAAGTGAACTTGGAGTTTTGGTGATTAGAGGTGAACAGAGGCATGGAGGCTTAAACTTCATTGTTCCCAAAATAATAACCCTAATCAAAAATACATTTTAAAAAATCCTAATTCCAACAGACAATGCCACAAAGGACTCCAACTCAGCAAATAAATCACACCTCACAGTGCAGTTACATATCTGGACAGTTCACCGTTAACAATTTAAACGGTGTTACTGAAAAGGACTTAATTGAACACTAAATATATTCTTTGGGACCAAATTGAATACAAAAAAAACATAGGGACCATTTCGAATTTTCCCAACCAAAACTGGGACAAAAAGAGCTTTTAACCTATTATAAAAGTGATCTTTTGCAATTATCCCTTCTTTGTCTCTTTATGAAAAAAAATAGATATGTTTTGAGTTTCTAAATTTTTTATACAAAATTAAAATTTATTTATATTTAAAATTTTAATACAATTTGATTCTTAAATTTAAAAATAAGTTAATATAGTTTTTTAATTTAATTATGTTAAACTTTTTTTTTATATGATGTTTGAGTTGTATACATGTTTTAACTTAATATCAACTTGAACATGTTTTAATTTAATACCAACTTAATACATTGTTTAACACATAAAAATATTAAATTTATTGAATTATATGTGAAAATTATTTTTATTTATATATAAACTTTGATTATCACAAACATATTTAATCCTAAAAATTTTTAAAATTTAGAACACAAATAAAAATAAATTTAACATTTAGGCATACACAAATTGCATGAGTCTTCAAGTCACACTAGTGGAAAACGCTGTTTAACGTCGGTTATATTGGGCTTTTAACTTCTCCTTCACAGCCGACATCATTGCCGGTGACGTTAATGGGACGTCGGACATCAATATAACAGACGTCTATAATGACGTCAGTTAGTGCCATGTCCGACATCAATAAACGTCGGGTTAGTGCCATGTCCGACGTCAATAAACGTCGGGTTAATGCCATGTCCGACGTCAATAAACGTCGATATAGGCCTAACCCGACGTCTAAAGGCACTATATAGACATCAGACTACGCATTAACCAATGTCTAAGAGCAAATAAAGACTTTGAACATGTCACTAACCGCCGTCTAATGTCACTATAGACGTCGGTGTATGCATTAACCGACGTCTAATACAGTCGTTGTGTTTTAGTGCAGTTTTGTTCATGTCTTTGGATAGCCCAGTAGCACACTCTTTCTTTGCTAGTTTCTCCCAAAAAAAAAAGCTTGCATCTTTTGAATTTCTCATGACATTTCAACCCAAAACCGAACCTAGGTCTTTGCTTAGTTCCATTTTCAACCGCAAGAGGAAAAAATTACGGTGAAAACGATAACTAGGCAACGATGACCCAGGGTCGTTTTTGAGTCGAAACGACACGAGAAATCCAAAAGACGTCGCTTTTTCTGGGAGGCAGCTAGCAAAGGAAGAACGTGGTACTGCGTTACCCCAAGAGAGGAACAAAATTGCACTAAAACACAACACAAGAAAAGAAATTTTAATCAGTTGAACCAGAAGATAATCGATGAAAGACTGAACAAAGTTTAAACGGTAACCATAAAAAAACACGCACCTGGGATGCATTGCCGCAAGAGAGAAAAAGGAGAGGAGGATGACGATGATGCTATCAGAAATAATAATGCAAATGCCGCAAGAGAGAAAAAGGAGAGGATGAAGACGATGATATCAGAAACTGCAATGCCACGAAGGGTCTGCAGTTTATTTAAAATGAAATGTAGCGTCAGTTCCTCCAGAAACTGACGTCTATAGTCACCTCGACGTCGATTAGCTAACTAATCGACGTCCAAGATAACATTTAAAGTGACTTTTTGAATGCCCATTAAACGTCGATGTCCAGGGGAGCCGACGTCTAAGGCGCTGAACCGATTGACGTTTCATTTCCTGTCAGGGAAGTAGACGACAGTTGTGAAGGAGCACGAACGTCTATTATACTATAGACGTCGGCGCTCTACTATTGGACGTCGACGTGCCTCGGAGTTTGATGAACATAATTAATTACAGGCCTATAGACGTCGCGCTCCACTAAAAGCGACGTCTATTTTGCAGAAATTTCTGACTTCTCGCCTTCCGGACAGGCTATAGACGTCGGTGATTGACTACGCGACGTCTAAGCGCCTGGGAATCAGGTGACGAGCATTAATTGCAGCCAAGTAGACGTTGGCCCCCCACAACAACCGACGTCAATGGCGCAGGAAAAAATTGTCTTCTCGCCTACCTGATTACAATGGACTCCGGTTTAGTGCAGAAGAGACGTGTATTATATAATAGACGTCGCTTTCCCTTGAAACCGACGTGTAAGTTACCAACTTATTTACGGTAATGTCATCCTGTACTCATATACTTCGGGCTACCCGCTAACCGACATCTAATGGGTGACGTTAAACGCCGTTTTTCCACTAGTGTTATCACTAAATTCACACCAATGAGTATATTTATTGTTGTGGAACGACTTCAAAAGAAAATAATTCATTTCCTAGAAAAGTAATATATCAACATACAACACGTTTATTTTTTATTTAAGTAGTCTTTGTCGTTATTTTAATATTTTAAAATAACGAAAAAGACTAGCTAATAATAAATATGTCGTATTGAAAAGTTGAGCTTTTGTTTCAGTACAAGTTGCTTGAGGTAGATAATGTGTCCCACAATCTCTCTTAGGGTGTGTTCACTTGGGGTGATTGGGGGAGATGATTTAAGGGAGAGTGATTGAGTGGATTTGAGGGTATTTGAGGATGATTTATTTTATGTTTACTTGGGTGGACTTGAAGGTAACTGAGAGTGTATTTAGAGGTAAAGTTTGTGAGAATTAATGTAGGATTTGATTGATGTGACAGTTTTAAAAATTTTTTTGATTGATAGAAATTGATGATTACCAAAATATCTCTAGTTATTAATGTAATATAAAATTATAATTGTTAATATTATATTTAATTGTAAAAAAGTTTATAAAAAATAAAATATTAACATTAATTGTTAAAGTAAATTTAAAAAATGTAAAAAAATATAAATTAATAAAATGAGTATTTTAGTTTGATATTTTATTTTCTTTACCGTCATAATTTTGTTAAAACAGTATATTATTATTATTTGTTATTATCATTATTATTATTATTATTATTTATTATTATTATTATTATTATTATTATTATTATTATTATTTACGTTGTAACATGTTTTTTTTCATATGTTCATTGCATGCATTTTTCTATTAGCATATTTTTGTTGCATTTATTAGAGGATAAAAGTGTCTTTTCAGCCTAAATAGCTTAGGGAACGTATACCGTTGATTATGTCCATGGTGTAATAGATAAGAGAGAATGAAGCGAAGAAATCAGGATAATGATGTACTTTTCATATTGTCTTTCTATTTTTCTAATTTTTATGCTATTTTCATCTAGGTTTTAAGTTTTTATCTAAAAGATATGAAATCATGTTAATTTCTTTAATTAATAAAATATTTCAGATTCTTTTATTTTTCATTTTGATATATATATTATTTAAAAAATTAAATTAAATGTACAAATAATGAGTTCATTTTATCATTTCATTTATTAATTTACCATAGTTAATATTAAAGTACACATAATGATTTCATTTAAAAAAAAATTGCCTACACATATATGAGCTTACGTATGAATTTTTTTTTTTAATGTTCTTTTAACATGTTGGAGATAAATAATACACCATACATGGTGGTATGGGAAAAAAAGGACAAAATGTAAGAGACAACAAAAAAACGACTATTCTAAATATAAATTTCTCTTTTCAGCCTTTTCCTTCCCAAAGTTTGGTAAGAACCCAAAACTGACTATTTATTTAGAAAATTCATACGCTGGAGGCTACACCTACTTTCCCTTGTCATAAATTGTTGTTTCTTATTTTGGTTTGAGTAACGATACAGTGAAACACTTTTATATTTATTTTACACATTATAGAAGAGTAAAATAATTATAAGAAAAGTAAATTTTTATATTTAATATATATATATATATATCAAATAAATATAATATATATATATATATATATAAGAAAAAAAAAATAGAGGGTTGTTTCATCCTTGCATGTGGATCGAGCTAACAAATCATGAAAGATTTGAGGTATCGGATTAACTACTAATCAATTCAATTTTAAATTCAACGACCTTGTGCTAATTCTTTAATCCAACAATTTATTATTTATTTTGCACAAACCTATAATTGATGTTAACAGTAAAATATTTCACTCCCCTGCTGTTTCATAAATAAACAGCTCTCTACTGCTGAGTAGCCTCAGTCTACGTTCAGACCAATTAGACAACTATTCAATTTTTAAAAATAGTGTCTGAATCTGTAATCAACAAGTAGTAGGTAAGAACGCTTAGGCCGTGTAATTACAACCTAATCACTGCAATTTTAAATTCAATATCCTTTGACTAACACTTAATAATAACTACTTTTTTATTTACCAGATTCTAATACACATTTCTTATAAATAGTCTTCTCTACTCACATGGTAGCATCACCATACTAAGTTCATTTTACAGTTATCATCTTCCTTCCTACTGTCATGGCAAATTTCAAAGCTTTCTTTCTTCCTTTAACCCTTTCCTTCCTTTTCGCTTCTCTGGTTTCTGCCACCTTTTACCAAACTATCTCTCCCGATCAGTTACATGCTGGTGAGAAGCTAACACACATTCGGTTCTACTTTCATGAACTGATAACAAACGACAAACCCTCCCTCATCATAATCGACCCTCCAAAGATTATGTCAAACGCTCCTCTTCCGTTCGGCTCCATGGTGGTGATCGAGGATCCACTTACCATCGGACCTGATGTTGAGTCGAAAAAGGTAGGAAAAGCTCAAGGGTTTTACTTGTCTGCAACCCAAAGGGCAGGTTTAGATTTGGAGATAGTGATGGGGATGACCTTGACATTCTTTGAAGGAGAATTCAATGGCAGCACTCTGAGCGTGTTGGGGAGGAACGAGATCATTCTTCCGGTGAGGGAGTTGCCGATTATTGGTGGCACAGGTGCTTTCCGCTTCGCACGTGGCTTTGTTCTTGCTCGCAGTGTGAAGGTTGATTACCACAAAGGTGATGCCACAGTCGAATACAATGTCTATGTTTACCATTATTCCTCCTCCACCACCTCTCCCTCTCATCAACTCTTTAACCACGGCCTTAACTTCATGACAGACCCCATTCTCAGCAAAATATAAATTTTCCATATCCCAACTTTCGTTGCTGAAATCTGTGTGAAACAAGTGGGAAACAAGTCCAAAGACTGAGTTCCTAGTTCACTCCTTTTAAATCTATGAATCGCTTATAATTAATAAATCTGATGTACAGAAAAGTTGAGCTTTTGTTTTAGTACAAGTTGCTTGAGTTAAATAATTTCTCTTTGGGATTGTTGATTGTTCGCTGCATCCATTCTGTAATAGATAAGAGATGATGAAGTGGAGAAATCCACCATTATGAAGTACTTCTTCTTGTTCTCTTTTTATTTATCTATCTTTTTAATTTTTATGTAAAGGACAATGATATTTTAACACCATTTTTTTGACACTATTTTGACACTACACACGTGTCAAGATGTGATTGGACGATTTCAAATTAAAAAAGTTGAGGCAGGGGTATATTTGGAAGAGAAAAACCAAAGTTTATTTTTTAATTTGAAATCGTCCAATCACATTTTGACACGTGTGCAGTGTCAAAATGGTGTCAAAAAATGATGTTAAAATTTTATTTTTCCCTAGTCACATGATATTTTAACACCAATTTCTTAACACTATTTTGACATTACACACGTGTCAAAATGTGATTGGACGATTTCAAATTAAAAAAAAAAACTTTGGTTTTTTCCTTCCAAATATGTCTTTATCTCAATTTTTTTAATTTGAAATCATCCAACCACATAATATATGTACAGTGTCAAAATGATGTCAAAAATTCGTGTTAAAATATCATTTTCCATTTTTAAAACATGATAAACGGTCATATCCGAAAACCAAGGCAAACGGGTGGAAAATTAATTAAGTAGGTGTGGGAAAAGGGTTGGGCTAGTTTTGATGGAATTAGGTGATTTGGGTTGGTTCGCGTGATGGGCCCATGAAAAGGACTGGACGGGGTATAATGGAGTTTTTCTTCTTTTCTTTATCAGAGGGTATAATAAATGTATTAATATTTGTTATTTAATTTTTTGTAATTAAGAAAATAGTAAAACATGTGGTTAGAAAATTAAAAAATAAAATTAGGTTGAGATTGCTTTCAAAGAAGGGTAGCGAAGACTTTAATAAAGGTAATTAAGAAAGGTTGCACTTTTGGGTTTAATTATTTTAATCAATTTAGTCTTCAATTCAACTTCTTTTCCGTGCCCTAACATGTATATATTTTCCAATAATTACCAGCGGATGATGCAATGTTCCTAAAAATCTATAAGACTTTTATAGCTCCATTTTCTTATTAAATTTTGATTAAATTCATTCGAAGATCCCTGTTTTCGTGTTTTTTTCTCAATTTCGTTCCCGTCTTAAATTTTTTACCAATTTAGTTTCAAAAATTACAAAATTGAAAGAAATTAACCTCTACTGTTAAATCATGTTAACCGGGTTAACTTCAAGCTTAGTTGTGAGGGTGAGCTGTCTGTTAAATCATGTTAACCGGGTTAACTTCAAGCTTAGCTGTGAGGGTGAGTTGTCTTTTACTTGTTATGTGGCATGCACAGAAGCTTTGGAGTGTCTTTTATTATGCACGTGATTTTTATTAGTGAAATTAATCACAAAATTAAGAAATTGGGAATTTTTTTTAGTTTGACAAAAAAATGTTTGATTTTTAAATTAAAAAAAATATCTTCTTCCACTTTCATCTTCTGTATCTTGATCAGACAAATGTATCTTTATCATCCGATAAAGACTGAGATTTGCTTTGATTTCGCAAATAAAATCACAAACAACTATTCGCAACGTCGGGTACCTTTGCAAGAAGAAACCTTGAGCAAGTGTTCGATGACATGGCGATCAACGAGGTTGTCAACGACAAGAACGTGAAGCTCTGGCGAACGAAAAAGAGACTCCTCGAGCAATTCCGTTAAGTTTTGCCGGAAAATCTCACCGGTGATGGCCATGAAAGTGAAAAGTTGAACAGAGGTGGGTGGTGTGAGAAGAGAAAGTAGAGAGAAAAATGGGTGGATTTTATTTATTTATATATTGTTAGAAGGGAAAGGGAGAGAATAAATATAGAAAAGAAAAAGAATGAAAAGTAAAAGAAAATAATAAAGGCGAAAGATTCGGAGAATCGAAATCTGAGAGATCTTTAGAAATCCATGAGAAGCGATTATGGTAGCTCCACTTGTCCCTTCTCTTCTGAGGTCAAAATCAAAATCTTACTTTTATTATGGATCCCGATATTCTAACAACGCATATTTGACAACGTCACGTGTCGCGTTGTCATTGGTTGTATTTGGAAATCATTTTTTAATATGAAAAAATGAATTGGAGTGGTTTTCCGAAAGTGCCCCTGGTTATTTTTGCATGAGAAGCGATTAGAAATCCATGAGAATCGAAATCTGAGAGATCTTTAGAAATCCATGAGAAGCGATTATGGTAGCTCCACTTGTCCCTTCTCTTCTGAGGTCAAAATCAAAATCTTACTTTTATTATGGATCCCGATATTCTAACAACGCATATTTGACAACGTCACGTGTCGCGTTGTCATTGGTTGTATTTGGAAATCATTTTTTAATATGAAAAAATGAATTGGAGTGGTTTTCCGAAAGTGCCCCTGGTTATTTTTGCAGTCTATGCTCTCCTAGGGATTTCATTTTGAACATTTCGTTCTCTGTCCTAGGGATTGCATTTTGAGTAGT
Organism: Vigna mungo; assembly: GCA_036885675.1. NCBI lineage: Eukaryota > Viridiplantae > Streptophyta > Magnoliopsida > Fabales > Fabaceae > Vigna > Vigna mungo. Next base: position 25,517,965 of record CP144695.1, read on the forward strand.
TGGTTTTGTCTCAAACGCGCATTGTCTTCTCCCATTGCCATCTTAAGGTACTTAATTTTAATTTGTGTGTTTCATTCGTTCAATTGGTTTCTCTTGAGCTTGAATCTGGAGGTCGTTTTCCTGTGGAGTTTGTGGTCTGCTTTATCGGGACTCCGTGGAACGTTTGATTAAAGGTTTTGGTTCTTTATTTGTTTTTGTGGAATGTGGTTTTTGTTTGAAGTTTGAACATGGTGGTTCTTTAATTTGTCCATTTGTAATGTTTATTTTAATTTTAAAATCTGATTTGTATAACAGTATTTTCGGCATCGTAGGGATTTGTTATTGAAGTCATGGGTTCGTCTGGTGATAACGGTTCTTCAAACAAGGTTTGCCCTTTTTTGTGGTTACGTTATCGTATTGTGGTTTTGGGTCATGATATTAGTTGTTTATGGTAACGGAAATCATTGGTTTATGGTCAACATTTTTTTGTTGGTTATTTGTTTTAAAGAAGGAATGTTTATGTTGTTGCAGTTATTTGTGCGTCATTCAATGAAAACCAAATTTGTTGCTGGTTTGAATGCGATATTGACTGAGGAGCAGAAGGATGTTATTTCGAAGACGCCATTTGCATGGTTTTTAGAATTGCAGGATAATTTGAAGATTGGTAGGAATATTTTGAGTGATTTACTGATTAGATGGGTTGATGAGAGAGGTGGTTTTAAATTTGGAGATAAAATTGTTGAATTCAAGGAAGAGGATGTCAGCTTAGCCTTAGGTTTGGGTTTAGTTGGTGATGAAATTAACTTGAATGCGAAATTGACTTCACCAAGTCTATTACTGAAATTCTTTGGTACAGAAAAAGGAAAAGGAAGAGGAAAATTTGAACTTGATATGATATATAATTTTGTGTTGAAAAATCACAAAAAGTTGCCTTGTATGGATGTATGTAGCCTTTACCTTTTTGTTGGAATAAGTGAGGTATTGTTACCTTGTCGTAGTGGAATAGTAAACCCCAAATTGTTTGAAATTGTTAATACCAAAAGTGATTTGAGTCGTTTATGTTGGTGTCGTTTTGTTTATCAATATCTACTTAGTAGTTTTAGCAAAGCTTTTGTTGCCTGGAAAGGAGGAAAAGGTGCAAGTATTGTCTATGTTGATGGATGCGTGTACGTGTTTAAGGTAAATTTGTTGCATGCATTGTTTGTTTGGAATTACTTCAAATCACCGATATTGACTTGGTTCATGTAACTCAGGTTTGGTTCTGTGATCGTTTCCTTCCTTCAAATTCTGTTGTCCATAAATTCCCAAGAATTTTGCATTGGATGAGTGTAAATGTAGGGGACAATTTTGTCAAAGCTGCAATGGACACGGGTGTGGTATGTCTTTGTTCAATGTTTTATTCATTTTTGAATGAATTGGATGGTTTAATACAACGCAATGGTGGTAATTGTCATTCATTTGCAGATGGTTGATGAGTATGGCAAATCAAGGAAAGAAATTGTTGTCTCATGTTCGAATGCATCAGTAGATGAAGAGAAGAATGATGATGGTTTAGATGATCTCTTACATGAACAAGATGTGCTTATTGAAGAACTACAACAAGAGTTATTTGCCTTGAAGGGTGAGCTGCTTGACGACGTAAATACAGATGAAGTTGCTTTAGGCACAACAGTTATAGAACAAGAATTTTTCAATGATTTTGGAACTGAGGGAAGAGATAACTGCAATGAAAGCGATAAGAAGGAAGGACAACGTCGAAAGCGTTTCAAGAGCATAGCCTGTAGAACTCCCTACACTGGTTACAGTCCAAATCTTGGTTGACATTTATCACATTTTTGTAAAATTGTAGTATTTCGGATTATTTTAAGGATGTAAAGTTGTATTTGGAACAGTTAATGTCATTGTGATAAATGGAAGTTATTTTTGTAAAGTATATTGTATTGTGCTGAGCATCGCCTTTGTTATTTTTCCTTGATTAATTAAGTTAGTTGAAGCCTATGTATATGGGGGGGACGAAGTACAGGTTTGTCTGGGTTGGGATATAAGTTTATGCAACGGTAATCGATTACACGGACACTTTAATTGCTTACGAGCACGAAAAATGAATTTTGTACTAAATCCTGAGGGGTGCTAACTGAGCCTGGCTGAATGGCTCCCATGTATAATGAAGTAAGAAATGGGTGGTTGTGTGTCCTCTTGAACAACGTTGAAGGAAATGGAGGTCACATGGAACGGTAAGCGATTACAGAGCAGCGATTACAGGTACTCTGTAATCGCTTACCAAAACCAGAAATCCTATCTGTACTAAATCCTGAGCGCTGCTAACTGAGACTCACTGAATTTCTCCCAACTGTTGTGAAGTTAGGAATTCCACTAAATTCGAACAAGTTAGGTCCTCCTCTTGAACAACGTTGAAGGAAATGGAGGTCACATGGAACGGTAAGCGATTACATGTACTCTGTAATCACTTACCAGCACCAGAAATGCTATTTGTACTCAATCCTGAGCGCTGCTAACTGAGCCTGGCTTAATGGCTCCCAGGTCTTGTGAAGTTAGGATTTCCACTCAATTCGAACAAGTTAGGTCCTGAAGGCCAAGGGTGGTTGTCTCCTCTTGAACAATGTTGAAGGAAGTGGAGGTCACATGGAACGGTAAGCGATTACAGGTACTCTGTAATCGCTTACCAAAACCAGAAATCCTATTTGTACTAAATCCTGAGCGCTGCTAACTGAGACTCACTGAATTGCTCCCAAGTGTTGTGAAGTTAGGAATTCCACTAAATTCAAACAAGTTAGGTCCTGAAGGCCAAGGGTGGTTGTCTCCTCTTGAACAACGTTGAAGGAAATGGAGGTCACATGGAACGGTAAACGATTACATGTACTCTGTAATCGCTTACCAGCACCAGAAATGCTATTTGTACTAAATCCTGAGCGCTGCTAACTGAGCCTGGCTTAATGGCTCTCAGGTCTTGTGAAGTTAGGATTTCCACTCAATTCGAACAAGTTAGGTCCTGAAGGCCAAGGGTGGTTGTCTCCTCTTGAACAATGTTGAAGGATGTGGAGGTCACATGGAACGGTAAGCGATTACAGGTACTCTGTAATCGCTTACCAAAACTAGAAATCCTATTTGTACTAAATCCTGAGCGCTGCTAACTGAGACTCACTGAATTGCTCCCAAGTGTTGTGAAGTTAGGATTTCCACTCAATTCGAACAAGTTAGGTCCTGAAGGCCAAGGGTGGTTGTCTCCTCTTGAACAATGTTGAAGGATGTGGAGGTCACATGGAACGGTAAGCGATTACAGGTACTCTGTAATCGCTTACCAAAACTAGAAATCCTATTTGTACTAAATCCTGAGCGCTGCTAACTGAGCCTGGCTTAATGGCTCTCAGGTCTTGTGAAGTTAGGATTTCCACTCAATTCGAACAAGTTAGGTCCTGAAGGCCAAGGGTGGTTGTCTCCTCTTGAACAATGTTGAAGGATGTGGAGGTCACATGGAACGGTAAGCGATTACAGGTACTCTGTAATCGCTTACCAAAACTAGAAATCCTATTTGTACTAAATCCTGAGCGCTGCTAACTGAGACTCACTGAATTGCTCCCAAGTGTTGTGAAGTTAGGATTTCCACTCAATTCGAACAAGTTAGGTCCTGAAGGCCAAGGGTGGTTGTCTCCTCTTGAACAATGTTGAAGGATGTGGAGGTCACATGGAACGGTAAGCGATTACAGGTACTCTGTAATCGCTTACCAAAACTAGAAATCCTATTTGTACTAAATCCTGAGCGCTGCTAACTGAGACTCACTGAATTGCTCCCAAGTGTTGTGAAGTTAGGATTTCCACTCAATTCGAACAAGTTAGGTCCTGAAGGCCAAGGGTGGTTGTCTCCTCTTGAACAACGTTGAAGGAAATGGAGGTCACATGGAACGGTAAGCGATTACATGTACTCTGTAATCGCTTACCAGCACCAGAAATGCTATTTGTACTAAATCCTGAGCGCTGCTAACTGAGCCTGGCTTAATGGCTCCCAGGTCTTGTGAAGTTAGGATTTCCACTCAATTCGAACAAGTTAGGTCCTGAAGGCCAAGGGTGGTTGTCTCCTCTTGAACAATGTTGAAGGAAATGGAGGTCACATGGAACGGTAAGCGATTACAGGTACTCTGTAATCGCTTTCCAGCACTAGAAATGCTATTTGTACTAAATCCTGAGCGCTGCTAACTGAGACTCACTGAATTGCTCCCAAGTGTTGTGAAGTTAGGAATTCCACTCAATTCGAACAAGTTAGGTCCTGAAGGCTAAGGGTGGTTGTCTCCTCTTGAACAACGTTGAAGGAAATGGAGGTCACATGGAACGGTAAGCGATTACATGTACTCTATAATCGCTTACCAGCACTAGAAATGCTATTTGTACTAAATCCTGAGCGCTGCTAACTGAGCCTGGCTTAATGGCTCCCAGGTCTTTTGAAGTTAGGATTTCCACTCAATTCGAACAAGTTAGGTCCTGAAGGCCAAGGGTGGTTGTCTCCTCTTGAACAATGTTGAAGGAAGTGGAGGTCACATGGAACGGTAAGCGATTACAGGTACTCTGTAATCGCTTACCAAAACCAGAAATCCTATTTGTACTAAATCCTGAGCGCTGCTAACTGAGACTCACTGAATTGCTCCCAAGTGTTGTGAAGTTAGGATTTCCACTCAATTCGAACGAGTTAGGTCCTGAAGGCCAAGGGTGGTTGTCTCCTCTTGAACAATGTTGAAGGAAGTGGAGGTCACATGGAACGGTAAGCGATTACATGTACTCTGTAATCGCTTACCAGCACCAGAAATGCTATTTGTACTAAATCCTGAGCGCTGCTAACGGAGCCTGGCTTAATGGCTCCCAGGTCTTGTGAAGTTAGGATTTCCACTCAATTCAAAGATCTTTACACCTGATGGAATTAGAGGTTTCATGAAACGGTAAGCAATTACATGGTCCCTGTAATCGCTTACCAGCACCAGAAATGCTATTTGTACTAAATCCTGAGCGCTGCTAACTGAGCCTGGCTTAATTGCTCCCAAGTCTTTTCATGTTAGGCATTGAACTAATTTGAGATAAAAACTACAATTTATAACTTATGAGAACGTATTGTACATGGAAATTATTGTTTTAAACATGAGCAATTACATTGTTATAAACGAATAATAGTTGTGCAATTATTGATAAGATAAGATGAAAATCAATCATTGACAAGTCAAGGAATAAAGAAGTTCATCACTTTAAAGATTGTCAATTACAATAACATAAACATTGATCAACAGTTGCTAATACAAAAAGTTCAGAAATAAAGAAAAGGACAGAACATTAAGGAAATTTTCATAATCTAAGTAGGTGGTGGTTGATTATGTTGATTGCGGAAGTTAATGAGTTCTTGCTCCACAACTCCGACACGATTTTCAATTCTGTCAAGCCTTTTGCCAACGAACATGCGTAGATCTTGTATTTCTTTGATGACGTCAGTGAATGTTGCAGAAGAGGATTGTTGTGGATTTGGACATTCTTCTGTTTTTTCAGCATCATCATCACCTTCATCTGCTTCTTCATTTCCTTCTACATCTTCCACATTGCGAACAGGCTCCTTGTAAACCCAAATACCTTCAGCATTTTTATGATAACCAAAAGTTTGTAGAACTTTTAAAGTAATCTGTTGCTTTCTTTTTACTTGGGTAAAAGGATCACTGTCAGAGACCACACCAAAGTGTTGCAGGAATATGGTAATCAGATGGGGATATGGTAGTTGGCCATTGTCCCTGGTTGCCTTTTTCATCCTGTTTCGAATCAGATGCCCCCAGTTAATCTGAACTGAATTCATTAGTGCCCAGAGCAACAAAATGTCCTCCTCTGTTGTTTGTGCAACATTTGTGGAACGTGGAAGTAAAATTCGACAAATCAGATAATGTAGTATCCTTGTGTCGAACCTTAGCTTGCCTGCAGTTATTCTACCTTTTAAGTCTTCACCTTCTTTGCAAAGGACTGCCTTAGCAGTAACAGAGTTGTATTCCTCCTTCCAGTCATCAACAATAGCTCCTTCAAAGGGTACACCTACGGAGGGGATGGAAGTAAGTTTATGGAAAAGAGAGGGTTTGATTGTGATTTTCACCTTTTTCACCTCCGTTCGAATTACTCCGGAATCTGAAATGCGCATATTGCTGTAGAAAACTCTGACTAATTCAGGGTAGTAGTGCGTTCTGCAGGCGACAAATTTATTTAGCCCTACTTTCGTCAAGATTTCGTAGAATTCGAAATCACCAGGTTGCATAAATTCCTCTGAAAGATACTTTCCTTCGAGGATTGGGCGTTCAAAGAAATGAGCAGCGAATTGTTCATACTGTTCCTCGGTTGAGAACAAATCATTAGCTGCAACGCGTGGCGATAATGGAGGGGACACTGGTTCTGGAATTGTAGGCGTCGTTCTTGACGACGAAGCCTTCGTTGTCTTCTTTGCGCGAGGTGCCATTTGGGGTTACTAGGGTTTCCAAAGTGTGTTGGAGATTAACCTAATATTGGGGGTTATTGGGTTTTTAATGAGCAATGTAGGTAACAGTTATTATTAATTGTAATGGGGCAGTGGGTGACAGCAGTTCCTCCTTCCACTCATGGCGACGTGTGCTGAACCTGCAATATACATTTGAAATGTGGTCTGCAACTGCAAAAAAACAACTGACAGGCCCATTTTGGTAATCGATTACCTTGATGTAGTAATTGGTTACAATACAGTTTTTTTAATAAAAATTTGAAATTTCTTCCTTTGGCAAAGAAGTTAAGGGCAGCACAAAGTATACTCAATCCTCTAATAACCAAAAGCAATACCATATCATGTAATAACAACAAAGTTGACATTTATATATTTTCGAAAGTGTTATGGACCGCAGAGAGCAAGGACATGAAGCCATTAGGAGCAAATTCAGATAGTTGGGATGTCTGAATTGTTTGGGATGCATATTCCATGTCCTGGGGGTTTTGTGCTCCATTATATGTTGTGGCTACCTGAGTGCATAAAGTAACACGCATTACCAACACGTAACAGAAGATAACAATATTTGTACTAATGATAATTATAGGAGAACTAACATTTAATGGTCTCAAATTTGATTGAGAAGGTGTTGTTGAAGAATTTCTTTTAGTTGCCTTTGATTTCTTTTTGCACCTACTTTCAACGATTGATTTCAATCTGTTAGTTCTTGGTCGGCCTTTTCGCTTAACCGCGACAGGACTGCGAACAAGTACGTCACTACTTCCGCATGTATTGTAAGATGGATTTTCTGGAACGGCATTGTCATACCTTAATTGTCCTCCCTCACTTACGATGTTATTTTTCAGACTTGAGCTCAAACCGAACTTCTTTGCAAGAGATTTCAAATCTTTTTCCAACTGATCAGAAGCACATTCAGATTCACATGCAGCCTCGGCCAGATTATAGAACTGCTTACACAAAGTTTGGTATCTTTGCATCTTGGGATCTTGCTGTAAAGAACTATAAGCTGCTCTAATAAGTGTATGCTTTCTTCTGATGTTTTTGCTCCAACGGGGAAGTACATATTTTGAGGGTACATTATCAACATCTTCCTGACCTAGAACCAATAGCGAATGCCTACATATAATGCCTCTAAACTCAAACAGTAGGCAGGAGCAAGTAATCTCTTTTAAAACAGGATCAAATTGAACATGGTAATATTTTGGCACACATTTTCCCTCCCACATGCACTCTTCTTTGATTGTGTACATGTTGAAAATACTTTCCTTCACTGTGTCTTTAATGAAACAATTCATCCTTGATTGAAACTCGTTTTGTACTTCCTCAAATTTTTCATGAGTGTACTCAACTTGAAATTGTCTCTCAATTGGTGATTGAGACCCACATGCAACTGTTGTATTTAGAGAGGCAAAATCAGCTTCTAATTCTTTTTGTGCCTTAACCTTTAGAGCATTATCGTATTGAATCACAAAATGTTGCAGGGTGGTAGTGGAATTAATAAAACCATCAAAGAAAGCATTCATTCCCTCGCTTCTTTGAGTAGTTGACATGCCAGCCCAAAAGTGATTCTTCAAGTAGCATGGAACCCATTTCGCTCTCTCTTCGTACAAATTACATAGCCAATCATTACTTTCCAAGCCATGTGTGGTAAGTAGTCGTTTCCAACTAGTTTCAAAGTCAATTGCAGTAGCACACTCATAGACAACCGCTTTGATATCAGAATTGATCCCAACATAATTCTACTTGAAAAACTTACTCACCTCCCCTTGCCTAAACAAATGATGTATTTCTTCGGTCCCATAACTTACGGAACGAAATCCCATCAGTCGCGGAAATACCCTGCAAGATGGGTGAGAATGCAAACCTAGGCGTTCGTACACCCATACCTAACATGAAAGCAACAAAAGTTGTCAAAGATCTTCTTCCAATTATTTCCCTTTAATGAATCACATTAAACAACAAACAATACCACTGAATCATACCTGCAACACAACGACACTGCCACTAATGCTGACAGAGTCGGCAATCTTTCCAGTCAGTATTTTCTTATTACATCTGTTCAGGCTATGTACGAGATACGTATGTATAGCACCACTCCAATCATAATTACACAAACTATCTAAATCATCTAGCACTACACAAGGCATGTTAGAAACATGCCTTGAGTTCCTAGCGAAAAAAAAAAATGAACAAAACAAACTAAAATATACAATCGACAGACGACATCTACATCTAGGTCATCATCACCAACAATGTTATCAAACATGTTCACCAAGTCTTTTGCTTTCGTTTCACTGGAATTTAACAGATCACCAACTTTTCCGACAATTGATTCATCGAAGGAGATCTCCAAACCCCCTACTCCCAATCCTAAAGTCATAACTACGTCAACCACATCAAAAGAAACAAATTGTTGCCTAACTCTGAATGATTGATGCTGGGGAACCCAACGACGTACCAATTGTTTCAACAATTTCAGGTTCAGTTGTATAGGCTCTACGATTCCTAAGCAACACTTAAAAGGAGTTTGGCCTATGCGGCTCACATGCCTTGACTTTAGCAAAGAATTCATGTGGACAATGGGTGATGTATCCATCCAAGTGCGAACCTGCCACTAAAAGACATAACAAAATTATAAAAAACAATACGCTGCTCTTAAACAACAAAAACTACAGTTTGGACAAACATATACATACTTTGCTTTTGGACGATTCCATTTTCGAGTTAAGTAATGGGATTCTTGCAAAATTTACCTGCAATAACAATTATAAAGACTTTTAATGCACCAAGTAACGTTAAGACAACCAACTACAACAATTCATTAACAAACAGGGAGCAACACACAACTTTTAGTACAAAATCCTGCACTCATTACATGGTAATCGCTTACAGGCTCCCTGTAAGCGATTACACATGGTCATAGGCCAAATTTCTACTCTTCCTCAAACAACATCCACAAATTTCCGTCGTAATCGCTTACAGCCTTCCTGTAAGCGATTACACATGGTCATAGGCCAAATTTCTACTCTTCCTCAAACAACATCCACAAATTTCCGTCGTAATCGCTTACAGCCTTCCTGTAAGCGATTACACATGGTCACAGGGCAAATTCCCAAGTCTTCCTCACACAACATCAACATTTTTCCTTCGTAATCGCTTACTGCCTTCCTGTAAGCGATTACACATGATCATCACATTCATCATCTGACTCTTGCTCATACAATTACATACCAACACAACCCACACCTTCAAACCATGGAAACATCCTACAACAACAATAACACAACATTCATAAACACAATCATATGTCATCCACCCTACACTACGACTACGACACTAACAAAAAATCATGAATCATAACATTATTTCAACATGAACTGTATGAGAACAACTACGATCGAAAAAAACTTCTAACGCATGGAACGGGAAAAAAAACGATACCTTAAGATCAATGACTACAGAGGTGGACTATGACCCAAAAAAACCTAACCTTTGCAGAAGAGATGACAATGCTCGCCCCTTTACACACTTCCTCCAAACCCTTCACTGCCGGAACGATAGCAAAACATATAACCCTAAACTTGAATTCAAAGTGGTTGTCAAATGGTGAAGGTTTCCTGATCTCCGGCAACTATTCAGCATTGCAATGAAACAGAGAGTGTGGTGTCGTGGAGAGAGCAACGCCTGTCGTGGTGGAGAGAGCAACGCCTGTCGTCGAGAGAGTGGGTTTCCTAGGCGCGAATCAATTAATTTCGACCATGTCCTTTTCCGCAAATGCCCTTCGCTTCAACAATTTTCTTTTTTTAAAATCTATTTCAAACAGCCAATCACACGTTGACATCTGTGGTTGTCAAAAACGTTGTCAAATGGGGTTGTCAAAGTAACATTTTCCTTTATTACTTATTTCTTTTTCATCAATAGGTGCTTCATTTGATGCTGTGATATATCCCTGCCACCATTGTGTTTGTAATTTCCAGCAACATTAACCCTTCCTGACCCAAATTCATTAGCCAAGTTTGTTCCTTCAGTTTGCACCTACAGATTTATTTTTATCAGGGTGCAGAGTAAGAGCCGGTTTCCTATATAGTCTTCGAATTGTTTCTTCATCAGCCAAGGGTTGCACACCAAGGATCCGAGTCAACTTCTCCATTAACCATTTTATCAACTGACATATATACCTCAATAGTTGCCAGAAATCGAGGAAGGCCATCAGAAATTGACGCCATCACAAAAGAGGTAGCACAAAATTTTTTTAAAACAGAAAACAAAATTGAATTTAGGAATTGTGGAACCCTAGTTTTGAATTTGGGAATTTGCGATTAAGGTTCTTCGTAGGGTTTGATTTGGGGTTCTGCACAAATTTGCTTTTCTCTGGTTCCGATTTCTGATGTAGGTTGTGCGAAGGAGATGACGACTTGCATCTTTTGGTTCATGATGAAGATGGTGATTTTTGGTTGTTGCTGCGGAGGCGCGATTCTTGGTTGGTTTCTGTTTGCAGGTGAATTTGGGCTTGATGATGAACGCAGAACTGGAGATGCTTCCATGACTGAGTTATGCCAATTTGAAACAAAAACCCCAATCCTTAATTTTTTGATTAACTTCACTGATAAAAGGCATGTGACAAATTAAAGTCACATGAAAGCTTCTTTGCACGCCACGTAACAAATAAAAGCCACCTCAGCCTCACAGATCAGTTGGAAGTTAACCCGTTAATTTGATTTAACGGCAGGAGTTAATTTCTTTCAATTTTGCAATCTTTGAGACTAAATTGGTAAAAAATTTAAGACGGGAACGAAATTGGGAAAAAAACACGAAAATAGAGACCTTCGAATGGGTTTAACCTAAAATTTTCTGAATACTTATCACACCAGGAAAAAAAACACTTTTTTTTAATTGAAAATCTCATAATAAAATATATCAGAAAATATATGTGTATATATTTTAATTATAAAGTCTCTTTTAATTTCTGGACTAATACTCTATTAGAACCACGGCTACACTTTCTTAATACACAATACATATAAACTAGTATGGATTTTTTTTTTTTTATTTGAGGAGAATCCTATGGGACTCAGTTAGAGGGTCGATCTTCAGAAATTTTTCTCCCTAAGAGAAAAAATAAATAAGATTTTTTTTATATTTACTTATTTTAAAATATAGATATAGATTATATGAAAAATAAAAAACTAATCAGGTAATTTTATTAAAAATATTATATTTTATTAGATGAAACAAATTATATGATTTTGATAAATTGCAAAAAAAAAAATGTATTAAATTTTCTATTCAGTTTCTCTTATGTGATTGTCTATTATCTGTATCATCTGGAAAATATACATAACTGTATGTATAAATTATGCTTCATGATATAATAAGTAGATGACGTATTTGACTCTCTTTGTTTTAGCCAAAGCACAATTCAAGTTTAACATAGACAAAGTTATATTTTCAAACATATATTCATTGAATTTCATCATATTTGGATAAATTAACAAAAACTAATTAATCACAACTTTTAAATATGGTACTTTAGCTATATATTTTAAAATATTAATCTTACGTTTAATTTAATTTTACATTTTTCTATCTCAAATAAAATAATCTAATTTGAACATTATCATCAATTATCGATAAAAAGATACCATTCAATATGAAAACATACATAGTTATTTCTCAATTTTAAGTTGTTATTTGTATTTCTTATATTGGTTTTTTCAAAGGGTAGATAATTTAAATCTATCATCATAGACCTACTACATATGAATACTTTATATGTCACAATAAATTGAAAACTCATCTAGTTATCTATATCTAAATATATAACTAGGAGATTCTTCTTATTAGTGTTTATATTTGTTTTTAAATTTTACTTTTTAAATTCTTCTAAAAAAATAATATAATTATTTTATTAATATTAATAGTTGTTTAATTTTAACCACTTTTTTTATTGAACTATTTTTTTAAACCTAACTTTTTTTAATCAAAAAATTACCTACAAAATAAATAAAAAATTATAAAAACTATTTATATCTAATTTATAACTATAATAATAACTTTATTATTTTTTATCATCACATAAAAAAAGTTAACACATACGCATGTGTTTTTACTAGTCTATATATCTCCTATATATAAGGAAGACTTCTCTGTTTGATATTTACATTTGTTTTTCAATTTTATTTTTTAAATAAAAGTTTTTAAATTAAAGTAATTATATGTTATCAATTTTATCATCGTTTATTTAAATTTTAACTTTTTTTGTTTGATTTTTTTTTTAAACTTAACTAGAACACTCATAGGTTACCCCTACACTTATTTAACATTGATTTTATTAATAGAAAAGTGAGAATATGAATGTAAAAGTGTGTTAGAGAAATGTTTTTCTTTTAACTATATGTATTTTAATATCTTAAAGGACTCGTAGATGGAGTGCCATGTCACACACACCATTTTGAAAAAAAAAAAATGACATTCTATAATATGATAAATAGTAATTCAATTTATTATTATACAAATTAAATTTTTAATTAGTCTCATACTAATTTGTACCAAAATTAATTTGATCAATATTAGAAAAATGTAACTTATATCATCGTTAATTCAATACAAGTGAAAAGAAAATTAATAAATCAACCAATTATATTAACGTGTATCTTTTTACTATAATTTGTATCGTTAATAAATCATTTATGAATAAAAAGAGTAACTTATGTCATAATTAATCTAATTGTATTTGAAAAATTAAAGTAAAATTGTATACACAATAACACTCCTTTGTTTTTTTCTGATAATACATCATGAAAATACATATTCGCCAATAATAATTTGGCCATTTCTTCCTGCACCTCTTTAATTTCTTCCTCCACCCTATACCCATATTAAAATATCAAATTACCCTCCGTTGAAAATTGATAAAATAATAAAAACACCTCTCCCTCTAATCAGCGCCACTGCATGAAAATAGACTTTGAAAGGTGTTTCATGCACAAAAGAAAAACACCCATCAACACTTTCCACATTAAAACTGCAACTACAGGTAAACACCACCATGGTTGTAAACAGTAAGCAACAGCTTAGTATGTGATTGAACTTCATTACAAACTTGATTTTCAATGAAATTTATTCTGTTTATGATCAATTTTGGAGGGACTTAAATTATAATTAAAAGGATTGTACTTTTACGAAATTTAGAATCCAAAAATTATATAAAAATAATACATTATTTAAAATATATTATCTTTTAAATACATTCTAAATTATATAATTTGAAATATAAATCTAAATTTTGCATTCCAATGTGTAAAATTAAGATTTTTGAATTCCGGATCCTCAATGTCTACTGATTCCGAAACTATACTTTCAGCAAGATATAAATAATGGAAATTAAAAAAAAATGTATGGGAGTGTAGGAAAATAATTATGAGGATGCGGGAAGAAGTTGCCTGATAATTTTGTAAAATACATTAAAGAAAGTTAAATGAAAACTTAGAATAAAAAGGACAATAATTACTTATTTATCGACGGCCCAAAAGCAATTTTATATAGCTACGGCCCAAATGTAATGGCGCTACCCTTCATATGGACAATTACTTTTTGTATTTTCATCATTTCTTCTCACACCTAAATGTTCAACATATTCATGTTTTAATTTTCAAATCATAGAATTTAAAAACTTATTTTAAGTTAGAATTTATTTTTTGATCTGAAAATCTATTTTATATTTTCTAATTCATAATATATTTTCGTGTTACCTGATCTGTAATCTGGAAACATAATCTAAATGTTGTAATCTGAAATATAATTTTAAGATTTTTGGATTGAATAATTTAAAGGTTTAATAGGTTCGGAGGTCTCTATATTTGGGGGTTTGTTTCAATTGGGTCCTCTAATTTTGGAAGTGATCAATTAGATTCCTAATTTTGTCAATTTGAATCAATAAAAGCCGTGATCAATTAGGTCCTAATTTTGTCAATTTGAATCAATAAAAGCCTTTCCGTTAAATGCAGTTAATGTCGTCAGGTGGCACCATTTCAAGTGTATAGGTGGATTATAACAGGGTGAAATCTCTTTTAATATAGGGATTTCACCTTCAAATACACCTATAATCCACCTATGCACTTGAAACGATGTCACCTGAAAGCGTCAGCGTGCCACATGTTCAAAAACTTCACGGCGTTAACTGCATTTAACGGAAAGGCTTTTATTGATTCAAATTGACAAAATTAGGGACCTAATTGATCACTTCTAAAATTGGAAGACCCAATTGAAACAAATCCCTAAATATAGGGACCTCCGAACCTATTAAACCTAATTTAAAATGTATTTTTAGAGTATGTAATCTAAAATGTACTGTGGATTATGATTTCAAAATTCATATCCTCATTCGGTAATCCAAAAATATATTATGAATCATGTAGTCTTAAATGTATTTTTAGATCTCTAGATTATATAATCAAAATGTATTTTAGAATTATGTAATAATGCACTTCCAAAGTTGATAATATGAAATGCAGTTTTTATCGTACAATTTAAAATGTATCTATAAATTACTCAATTTAAAAATATTTTTCATACAATTCATAATATATTTTTGAATTATATAATATAGACACATTCTGGATTATGTAATCTAAGATGTACTTTGGACCATGTAATTTAATATCTTTTGGATTATGAAATATAGAATTTATTTTTGAGTTTTGGATTGCATTCTAGATTAATAATAATAATAATAATAAAAGGATAATGCGCTTGAACAATAAAAAAATCTAAATTGAAAAAAAATTTCCTAATAATCTATTCGCCTCAATAAAATTCAAAAGTAATTTAGAACGAAAAAAAGGAGAATAGAAAGTATATAACTAAGGAGTAATGACGTTGATGTAAAAAGATGTGGTATGAACTAAGGACATTTTTGTTTTTTACACAACTCATGAAAGTGCAGAAAGAAATCATAAGGTGCATGAAAAAATATCCATAAAGTTTTATCATTCAATATGTCCAATAGTTAGTAAGGATGGTTGTATTCACACTGAGCATTTTGTTATTTATGCTTCCCTATATTTCTATTTGTACTCCCCATTAATCTATTTTTCATTTCATTTCCAAATATTTTAATTTATCTAGAAGCACAAATCCCAAAGCTTACTATTTACTCTTCACTTTGAATATTCTCTCGATCTATTTTACCGTTTTGTTTGTAATTTTTTCATACATAAATTTTAACCACCTTTTAATTGGAAACCTATAAAATTTAGTTTTGTATATAAAAAATAACTTTCTGAACTGTTCTAAAAGTACCTTTTGTAATTTTCCTCACAATTAAGTTTTCCTTTTTTAGGAAGAAAGTAGGTTTAGGAAATAAGTTAATTGATTAGTGTAATTTTAATATCGATGATGTAGGCACTATGACGGTTCGTTTCTAATTCGTAGAAGAAAAGAAACGAGAAAGAGAATGGTGAAAACAAGAAAATGAAGATGTGTGAATACAAAACATTTGAAAATATATAAAAAAAGTAGTTACTGTTTTGATGAGGGACTTTAACCGTTTAAAATTTCTTATATTTGAATTATTTATGAATAAATTATCATTTAAATAGTTTGTTTGAACGAAATAAATGAAATATTTTAGATTTTATTTTTCACGATTTTAAACCAAATTAACTTCTCACGTAAAGAAAAATTCTATTTCAAAATTATTTAGATAATTTATCTATATCTTTTACTTTGAGTTGACTTAATTTGATTTTGAGTTTATGTCAACTCATCTTGATTATCAACTTTATTGACTTATCTTGATCTTTGACTCAAGTATTCTTGTCTTTTTTTTTAGTCGACTTGTCTACACCATCGGTCTAAACTGACTCGTCTCAATCCTGTAGACCAACTCATCTCGTCCTATGATCCAATTGGTTCGTCTTGACCTTTGAACAAGTCAATGTTTCTCAACCTTCAATTCTGTTGACTGAATCAGCTCAACCTATATCCTGCACTAAATCAACTTAACCTTTAATCTGTGTTAACTCATCTCGACCTTTGACCTAGACCAACTTCTTTTCACCATCGACCCCATCTACTCGTCTTGACTTTTGACATGACCAACTTGTCTTGACCTTTAGTTTGACTGACTCGCCTCGACCTTCGGCTCATCCGACTTATCTCCATCTTCATCCAGATCGACCTATCTCAACCTTTGACATGACCCATTTAGCATGTCATTCATCTCGAACGAAACAAATCAAATTGACCTGTAGCCCAACCAAATTGTCTAGACTCTTGGTTCAAACTGACTTATCTCTACTTTCAATGTCTCAACCTTCACACTGAGTTTAGTCGTCTCGATCTTTAGTCACAATCATCTCAATTTGTCCTTCATTTTATACTGAGTTGGTTGAACCTTCAACTTGTGCAGAATTGACTCGATCTTCGACTCTCATTAAATGAACTCAACATTTAGCCTACACATAATTAACTAAATCTTCAATCTAATTGACTCGTATCGACCTTTAGCTCAAGGTGACCTGTCATGACCTTCAACCTATGCTAAATCATCTCAACTTTTAACTCAAGTTGACCTATCTCAACCTTAGACTCGGGTAGCTAGTCTCAACCTTCAATCCAAGCTGACCTATCTCGATCTTTGGTTTGGATCGACTCGTCTCAACCTTCATACTTGTTTTAACCTTTGGTTTATGTTAATCATTTTTTACTTCAATTTAGGCCACCTTATGTTGAACTTTTGTTCGATTGAATTAACTTAACTTTCAACCTAAACCAACTCATTTAAACCTTAAATCCGAGTGGACTCAACCAAGTCTTCATGAATAGAGTGAGAGTAGAGTGAAAAAGGAGATGAATGTTGAATTTCTTATATGTTTTAGGGTATTTAAAATTATTCTATTTTATTCATTTGAAATACTTTCTAATATCTTTTAAATTTCATTTTGTTTCTAATTATTTTATCCAAAAAAGTAAATACTTAAAATAAATGAATTATCCTAAATTAAAAAAGCGAGTGGGTGAACTTATAAAATACGTTGAGTGTAATAGGAAAACCTGGTGTTGATTGTCTAATTTATGCACCTTGTATTGTATTGGGCCTAAATACAGAATAATCCATGTTGATGAATAGAAAGCAACCTGCTTATTTCTTATACAAATAGAACAGTAGAAAGTGAATAATGAAAAACAGAGTAAAAGAAGAGAGGCTAAAATAAATAAAACACAGAGAATAGAAAATATAAATTGTTTAAATTAAGTGTGCATGGTTTAAAATTAATTTTGAAGTTCAAACTTCATTTTTGACTAAGACCTTTTCTTCCAGTAAATAAAGATCAAAAGAGTTATGGTGATACACACACACACACCTTGATTTTGGATTATGCATATGGAATATTTGACATTAATTACAGTTATGGTGATCAAAAGAGTTACGGAAGTATATATTATCGGCCATAAAAATCAACCCTCTCATTATTATTTACAATATTTGAAGATATGCGTGTTTGGCCTGAAAATCTTGACGAGTGTTATTTTATGAAAAGTTTCCAAATCATGTAAGTGATGAGATTAATCTTATAAATGTGATTGGGAATCTTTGAATGAAAATATAAGAAATGGAGTACATTTGTAAAGGACTCGAAATCGGTATTATATTCTATTGTTTCTTTGACGTGCTTAAACTATAATTAATTAATCCATTATCAAAGGTCAGCATTTGGAGCTTTCCCAATCAGTTCAAAGGATCCATTATTATTATTATTATTATTATTTTGATCTCACTTTCGCTGTATGGATTTAGGGTTTTGGCTCTCACTTTTATTCCGTGGTGGTTTCTTTATTCATCCTAGCACATACTTTGCCTTGACTCTCTATTTGATTATGTTGTTTTTTTCTTTAAGGTTTAGGATTTAATGTTTGATTTCTTTTCATCCACTTTTTCTCTTTACAAGTGATTTTTGTTTTCTATGTTTTTTTTTATTTGACTTTTTCTCTATTTGATCACATTTTCATTTTTGTAGGTTATCTCTTGGCTCTCGTCATATTTCTCTTCATCTCATTGTAGCACATATTTCGCTCTGCCTCTCTCTATTCCATGGTTTTTTCTTTCTTTTCTTCTACTATTTTTTGAGATTTTTTTTGTTATGTATTTAAGTGACTTTTGTTTTTTATGTTTTTCTGTTCTTTTTCGATTTTGATCTGATTTTGGTTTTATGGATTTAGGATTTTGGCTTTTATTTTTCTTCTATGGTTGTTTTTTTTTTTATTATTTGAACTAATATTTTCTCTCTGATTTCCATTTTTGTAGGTTTTATCTCCACCCACTGACTCTCTATCTGTTTCAATTTTTGTTTCTCTCTCAGTCTTAACTTTAGGGTTTTGTTATTTGGTTTATGGATTGCGTATATTTTTATTCCATTTTTGTCTTACTATTTTAGCTTAATTGCTCTAACTAATTTTTCCTGATTTTGAAATTTGGGATTTTTTGGATGAAATTTTGTATACGAGGTTGCTATTCTGTTTAATTTGGATATCTGTTTCACTTTAGTTTTTTTCTATGCATTGTTCATTCATTTGATCATCTCTCGCATTGTAATTTTCATGTAATTACAATTTCCTTTTTGTGATTGTGTCTATTTTATTGGTGATTTGGTGTTCTATTTTTTAGCTACTTTTTGTTACATTGTAAGGGCATACGCATTTTCATATTTCAGATGTCTATTTTATTTTTAAAAATAAAATCTTCAATTTTATTTTTTTCCCGATATGCATGGTGGCTATTAATTGTTGACATCATTTTATTATTTATGGGTGATTTTGTGTTTTATTGTTTAGCTAAATTTTTTTCCATCATTGATTGCTATCTATGCTTCATTCACGTGATAGATATGCTATCTAATACTCACTATAATGACATAAGCATTTTAATTCTTCTGATTGAGTCCGTTTTAAATGTAATCTTTATTTTGTATTTTCAGCCTAATTTTTATTAAATTGTTAATTGCTATCCATTCATCATTCATTTGATTATATCTCTCATATTCTAATTTTCATGTAACCATTTTTTTAATATGGAATCTTCACATTGTCATTTTTTTGTCATAACTTCTTTGTTTTGTATCAATTTTAAATAATTTCATTAAAATGACAGAACCATATTCATTTTCGTGATTATGTCTGTTTTATATGTGATTTTGTGTTCTATTTTTTAGCTACATTGTATAACATTGTAATGCCATAAACATTTTCATGTTTCTGATATCTATTTTATTTTTAAAAAGAAAATCTCTATTTTTTTCTACATGCATTGGTGGCGGTTAGTTGTTTACATTATTTTATTGTGTCAATAAATTTTTGGCTTAAATATATTTTTGGTCTTTAAATTATTATGTAATTTTGATTTTTGTTTTTCTTCGAAACTTTGATCTATTTTCATCCATCTTCTTTTTAAAAGTTTTGGATTTAGTCCTCCATAATCAATTATGTTAGTTTTTTTTCCCGACGTAACCAACAATATGTCATATGTGAAGTTTAACTTGAATTTGGGCAAGATTTAGGGGTTTTGGTAAGTGATACTTTGAATAAGGTGTTTTGGGTTAATTGTGAGGTTGTTATTTAGTCCATAGTGACTTGTTTAAGTTGTTAGTTGTAGAAATTGAGTGTTTCAAGTGATAGAGTTGAGGTTGGTATGGTTTAAGGTAGTAAGTTGGTTTGTGATAGTCATTTGGAGATAAAGATCAAATTCCAGATGTTTCAAGGTGTTTAGAAGGTCCTAGGAACAAATCAAAGTTGTGGGAGAAATGTGTAAAGTAGTTTAAAAAGGGTAAGTTTTCCTGATAGCGAAGAGTGCCTAAAATGGGCACTAAGCGCCCTATTCCAGGGGCTAGGGCGTTGAGTGCCAGAAAATAGAAGCTAGGGTGCTGAGCGCCAACTTCTGAACGCTGCACCAATTTTGGTTTTTTTTTTTTAGGTTTTGGAAATATCAAATTCGGAGTTTCGAATATCAATTTTGGATGTTCTTTAGGTCGTTTTGGAGGTTTTTGACCATTCCAGAACTATTGGTGAGAGTTTCAAATCTATTTTCCTTGCCTAGTGTGAGTATCAAGTTTTATTGTGTGATTTCTAATGACTTGTAAGGGTGTTTCTATTTCTTTAATGTATAATAAAAGATTTCATGTAATAGTATGCAATATTTGTATGAAGTATATATATATATATATATATATATATATATATATATATATATATATATATATATATATATATATATATATATATATATGATTACGAGAGGGGTATGATGATGATGAATATGTGGCTGATTAAGTAAATGGTTGATGGACATAATTCTATGATTCTCGTGGAGAGGATACATGGTGGTGCCCTCTGTTGTTGTTGTATGAAAGTATGAAACTTTGTATTGGTGGTTATGTCGTGGATAGTAGGAGGAGGTCTCTGAAGGGTCTTTTTCAAATTGGCAAAAGGGCTTTTGAGGACTAACCTCGTGAGTGATAGGGTGAAACCCTTTGTCAAAGGCTCTACAAAGCAGTAGAGGTCACCATAAGTACAGAAACCATCATAGTTCAACATTCATACTATATGCGGATGAGTCAAGTCTAAGGTTGTGATATGATTTGGGATATATGCTTTATCATGTGTGTGATATAATGTTTGATTAAATTTTTATTATATTTATGATGAACTGTTTTATTTGTCTTTGTGTATATTTTCTCTTTTGCAATGATCACGTACATGGTGAACTTAAAAATAACGTTTTTTCAGTGGTAAATAAAACAAAGAAAAAAGAGAAAAATAATAATAATAACATTTTTTTCAGTACGAAGAAAAAAGAGAAAAATAATAATCACTTTATTCGTGAGATCACATACATTGTCATTATATTTTAAGAGAAAATGATAATTTACAAATTTCAATTAAAGTAGCTTATTTACGAATCTTATGTTGCATTGTCACCTAGACTATTGGTTAGTCCCAGCCCCGCCACCCATGCCCATGTGCCCGCCGGCTCAAACATTCCAAGAATCACATTAATAGATAGCTCAACACGCAACGATATATTAAATGTTAAGTATTATTTAAATTAATGGTATTAAAGATAAAAACAAAACAACAACATTTAAATTGATGTATGATTATTAATTGATTTATAGTTTTTTACTTCTTCTTTTTTTAAAAGAAAAACACGACCAAGTATTGTAAATGAATTAAATGAAATGTTTTCATCAAAAATATAAAAAAATAAATAAAGACTTTATAGTAGTCGTTGTCAACATCCTCTAATTTTCACCTGTAATTTCTATGTCAGATTAGAAGGAAATATATTGAAAAACAAGTCAAAAAAGTTAGAGATAGGATTTCATTATTCAAATTATTCTATCAAAATTATATGTTTTTTTAAATAAAAATCAAATATACATATAATTTTTTGGTATATAATATAAAGAACTAAATTTAAATAATTTAATTTTAATTAAAATTTTTTAGAGATGTCATGTGAGTTAGAAATTTTTTGGTATATATAAAATTTTTAATTAATAATTAAATTTTAAATAATAAACACTTCTTGATATTTAAATAGATGTCACAAGAGTTAAAAATATTAGAAAGAATGAAAACTCAAAAAATAAGTTTTAAAAAAATAATGAGTATTTTAGATAATGAGATATATTTATAAAATTCTATTTTATATTATTGAATTATTTTAACATTAAAATATTAAATTTTATTATTTTAAAACTCGAGATAGTATATATTTTTAGGTTTACTTTATTTTAACATGTCATACAACATATACCATTTTTAATTAAAATTTTAAAGAGGGAGATCTTAATAGAAAAATATGTAGTGTGAACAGAATAGACTTTCTAACTTTTTTTTTTATAGCGAAACTTAAGTTCGCTGGTGATATCTTCATATTCAGCTCTTAATTAGTGTTTGACCTCCAAAGTTGCACAACGTTTAAAGTTTGTCCTCTAATGTACAAAATATCACAAATTTTGCCCAACATAATTAAATTAAACCTTTGTAATTAAAATAATTGGGTAGTGATTTTTGTTCTAAAACACCACAATACCAGTTATTTCTTTATATAAATTCAGAAGTAATTACTTTAAAAAATTAGAAAATAGTTTACAATATCGTGAAATTTTCATGACGCTGACCGACGGCGTTTGTATAAATACTTTTCTAGGAGGACAAAAATAATATAAAATTTGTATGAGTTTTTTTTTTTAAAAAAAATGCATCCTCGTTTATAACAAAAAAATTAAAATAGTTAAGATTTAATAATATACAACGGTTCTCTATTCATTTTTATATTTAAAAATATTATAAATCTCTTATTATCGATATTATAAAAGCTCTTTTCTCTATGCGTAAAACTAATCAATCATTCAACACTTACAAGATAGTTTTTGAGTTTCTGTTTCGTAGGCGAGGAACGATAAAAACTAGACGTAGTAAAAGTAAAGATGATAATTTTTCTTTTCCACTTTAAGAAAAATATATTACAAAAATACAAAAATAACCCTAATGTTCTGGGTGAGAGATAGAGAGAGAAGAAAAGGGTGGGGTGAATTACAAAGAAGTAAAGCAAAAGAAAACAAAAGGATAAATGATAATAATAATTATTATAATATGAGTGTCAATAATGATTGACGAAGACGTCGTATTCAACGATGGCATCGCCTTTGGAGAAATCGACGGAGTGGAACCTGGCCTGAGCGTAGCCACGAGCGAAGCGAAAAGCGCCAGTGCCGCCAACAATGGCCATTTCCCTAACAGGTTCGCTCATGATCATGTTTCTGGCCAACACGCTTATGCTGCTGCCGTTGAAGTCTCCGTCGGTGAAGGCCATGGTCATAACCATCATAAGCCCCATCTCAGCCTGAGATATAGAAGTGTAAATCCCCTGGGCCTTCCCCACGAGTTTGGAGTCGGGTTCGGGTCCGGCAGTCAAGGGGTCGTCCATGGCGACGACGGTGCCGAAGGGAAGGGCATCCTTGGCTTTTCCGTTGGGCTCGGCGACAATGACCATGCTGGGGTTGGGCCCGGTGACTACGTCGTGGAAGAAGAAGTGAAGATGAGTGAACTTGTCCTCACGGAAACCCATTAGAGTTGGGGTTAGGCTTTGATAGTAAGTGGCGGTGACGAGAGATATTAGTAAAGAGAGGTTAAGGCAAAGGAAAATGGTTGAGTTGGCCATGCTTCTCAAACTCCACAAATTAAACTCAATTCAATTTCTCTCACTACTCTTTCTCTTTGATTCCACTCTATCCATCTGATCACTCAACTCTCTCCCCACTAACTATTTATAACGCTAAAGCAGCTCTACAAAATCCCTTTTTTAATCTCACCATTAATTTCAAACTAAACACCATTCTCACTTCTCTCTTTCTTTTTTAATCTCACCATGCCTTCAACCGTTGACGGACCAAAACCTCACATCAAATAAGACTGACACATATCCACGTATCACCTCTGCTTGAAAAAGACAGATAAACGTATGAATCACCTCATAAACGAATCAAATATATGATTCAATTTTATTTGCACGAATCACCTCAGAAACTGTCCCGTGGAACTTGGGCTTCTGCTCACCTTTTGACTTACATCACCTCTAATTTATAGAAGATAAATTTTTAATTAATCTACATGAACTTTAATTATAATTATGTATTGTATGTCAAATTTTGCGTGATTAAAAACACGAGACAGATTCAAGAGGAATGAGTTAAATTTTTTTTTTATAGACTCATATAACAAAAACTCACTTATATGATTAAAAACAAAATTCGGCCATTTATCATGAAATAATTATTAAATCATTTTCGTTTCTGTGTATTATAAATTATAAATGAGATTTTCAGAATAGACTCGTATGCCGTCCGAGGAAATAGCGACGTGGTGGAAGTTTGAAATATTATATTTTATAAGAGTTTAGTTATTTTCTTGAAGGATGTTGCTTTGTTTATTGTGAGTGGATATGAACTGAATTATAATTTAAAAAATACACTAACGAATGTCATTTCTAAAGTTATGGTAGAATTGTTGACTTTTAGCTTTGGGTTGGTGAGTCGCTTAAGTATAAGACGAGATAAAGTAATATATTTCATTTAACTTTTCCCAGAGTAATTTTTAGCTTTCTTATTTTTTTATTCAGCTCTGTTTGTGCCCTTTTTTCATATTATGTTGACAAAAAATATTTGACCATTAAAGAAAATGAATAAATAAATTGTGGATTTCAATTATCGGACTAAACAATGTTCTTAAGAAACAGAACTTCATAATCCAGTAAATATTCCTCCGGCGGCTACGGCTTTTTGTTGGATATGGAAATTGTCCCTGTGAACGTGAATTTTTAATTTGTGAGTGATATAGATCTGACCATATTATTAAGAAAATGAAATCTTAAAATAGTAAATCATGCGTACGTAATTAAGACAGGTGTCTTTTAATATTAATGATTCATGAAATATATAATAGTTAATATTTATTTTCATCACTCTTACATAAAAAATAATATAATTTGTGTTTAAAAGAATATTTAAAATAATATTAAAAATACATGCTAGATGATAAATTAAAAAAACATTTTAAAGATAAAGTAATAAAAATTTTACATCTTTAACGTTGTTTTTAATCCTCAATATGAAAACTGGGTCAACAAATATACATCTTAGTTTAAAAAGAAAAAGAAAATATTAAATCATGTGATTAAGCTAGTTTGAATTAATGTATGTGACGTTATGAATAATCTTTATATTATTATTTGATCATAAAATTGATAGGTTTTAACAATGATTTTTTTAAAAATATGCTAATAATGATTTCG